>OX638385.1:4114823-5463053 GCA_951813785.1 Criorhina ranunculi | reverse complement strand
GGCTGGATCATGTAGAGCAGATGAACACCAATAATTCGGTCCGAAAAATCTTCAAATCCATTCCCAAGGGACAACGCAGTAGAGGAAGATCGCGACTCAGGCGGCGCACGCAGGTAGAAGGGGACCTCAACCAACTTAGCGAGTGAAATTGGAGGCAGCTACCTAAAGTTCGAGCTTGCTCGGTACACTTTTTGGTTGAGAGTCAGGTTCATCCCGGACTGTAGTAAGTCATGTCAAGTCCTCAGGAGCGATTCGGAGCAGTTTATACACAAAGAATACAGAAGTCACTATATTCTAGATGTCTGGCCACCTCGTTGGTCATAAAGACAAGTTGCAATGACGATGAGACATCACGTTGTGGACAAATCTGTCTATTTGCTGTTGACATCCACAACTTTAAAGTAATAAAGGACGTCAATAAGCTTTAATTCAACGAAAAGCATCGATGTGGATGAAAGTCCTCGAAAAGTAGACAGAAACTCGGTGAAGATGTAAAGAGATGTGTTTCCACGAAGAAAATGTGAGGACATGTAGGAGAAAACTCGCTGAAAAAATACCCCCCACAGGGTATTGAATAAGGATAAGTCAAAGTACATGTCGAATGGAAGGTCCGTCTAGGACAAATCTTAACAGTCGATACACTGTCACTCATCTACACTGGTGGAGATTTGACAAAGGATACCCTTAGGTAAATTTTGCTACTAAGGTTTGCCCAAGCAGCTAGGGTCCAAACTACTAGTTCCGAGGTTCAAAATCAAGCACTGATCTTCCTAGTCTTGCTGAATGGAGCTGAATGCTGGACGATAAGGCGAATATTAGGTCCTATCTGGGAGGAGAACCGCGAACTCTTCGAGCTTCGAGGATCTAGCGATCGCAAACCATGATCTAGTTAACTGAAAACAACTTGCACAGGACCGTAGAGGATGGAAAGCGGTGTTAGTTCAAGCACTGACCCTCCAAGGATTACTGCCCTGATAAGTATGAATGTAAGGGTATTGCAGATGCAAGTGTGAGTAGAGGTGGAA
This sequence comes from Criorhina ranunculi, assembly GCA_951813785.1. Taxonomy (NCBI): domain Eukaryota; kingdom Metazoa; phylum Arthropoda; class Insecta; order Diptera; family Syrphidae; genus Criorhina; species Criorhina ranunculi. The sequence goes on along the minus strand of OX638385.1, from coordinate 5,462,028 downwards.
CGACAAAATACTGAAACAGCAACTAGAGTTGAAGAGTAAAGTTCATTCAAATAATGGACAGTGATAGAAGGGCCGATGGTTTAAGGCGGTTGTAAGGATTACTGATGAGAAGAAAACGTAACGAAGTATACTCTTAAGAAAGATGCAATAGGATGGAATAGGAGCTGAATGCATTCAGCATTATGATAGAGGATGTGCAAGTTACAGTGGAACTGCTTACAAAGATTTAAGAATTCCCGACTAGAGTCAGCCATATCTTATGATTACATGAAAACTCCCGAACTAGTCGCAGGTTTAAGTCGAGAAAGCTACAATACACTGTCAGCGACTAAACAGGCAGCAATGATGGAGGAGGAAGAGTACCCAAAGATGCATAGGGAAGCGAGACTTGCATTTTTACTGACAGATAAGCGGTAATAAAATCCCTGGAATCATTCATCCTGACATCCTCAATTCTTGTAAGACTAAGAAGGTGCTGTTGATGATGCTGACGACCAAAACGGACCTCGAAGATAGAACTCTTTACTATGACATGGAAGAACGACCGAAGAAGTACAGGATTACTGGACAAGTTCCACAAGGATGCTTCCGGGAGTACCTAAACAAGTAAAAACACGTGAATGGCCAATTCTGGTAGCACTGCAGAGGGAAGCCCCAGAATGCAGAGCATGTGCTGATGGAATGTCGAAATTGGCGGCCAAGTGACCCCAAGAAGCCTGATCACATTCATGCTGACGACGAGGGAAGGCCGGGCGACTGCAAGTTTAATAATCGCAAGCATAATGCAACAAGAGCGTATAAAGGTAAGGGCAGCGAGAAACGTGAGAAGAAGAAAGAAGTGATGAAATGTCAAGCCTCCCAATGCGAAGGTATGCCTTGACTGGTGGTGCCACAGGGGACAAACACAACGAAGCAAGAGGAGGAGGTTTTTTTTTAGAACGCAGACATGCAGGGGTCACAGTGTCGCAAGCAACACCTTACTTTGAATCCCGGAATGCAGGTTGGTTAAATGGACATCAGAAGAAAAACCCCGTTTAGTAAAGAGGGGGTAAAAAAGCCATCGATACCGAGTGGTTAGTGCGTTGGACTGCTAAGGAGAAACCCTATCAAGCATATTTTCGCCGCACCACCTCTTCGCAGGCATGACAAACGTTACTTATTACTTGAGGTGGCGCTACAGTCCGGGGTGGACCTGGGCCTCAACCAAAAAGCGTCTCCAGCCAGCTTGATCTTCAGCTAGCTGCTTCCAGTTTTGCACGCTAAGTTGGTTGAGGTCTCCATCAACTTGCGTGCGCCACCTGAGTCGCGGCTTTTTCTACTGCGCTGTCCCTCGGGGGCGGATTCGAAAATTTTTCAGACCCGAGCATTAGTGTCCATCCGCTCTACATGACCCAGCCAAGCCAGTCGTTGGACCTTCACTCTTCTAGCTAAGTCGATGTCGCTGTACAGCCCGTACAGCAGACGTGACCGTCTATGCAGACGTGACCGAAAATCACCCGAAGAATTTTCCTCTCGAAGCAGCCAAGAGCCCCCTCATCCCAAACCTGCAAGAGTATAATCGGTCATGAAACAGCTTCTCAGTCCAACGTTCGAAGTCGGCAATAAAACTGTGAGCCGCTTTCTTTCATGGTAGTGAGAAACTAGGCCTTCGCTCTCGATGGGCTGTCGCGTCGAATATTTGTTTGTTTCTTAATACTGGTGCCATGAGGACAGCTCCATTGTCTCAGGCAGAGATTCTTCACAGTACGCATGCATAAGACGGCTTCTTTGTCTCAGGAAGACATTTTTAAAGAGCAGCAAGCTGACAGTTTTTAGATAAAATTGTAGAAGTGTAGGACTTCTAAAGCTCCAACTACATCAATTACCCAACTAAACGTTATAACATGTCCTTATCGCGTTACAAAGTCTTAAGACAAAAAACCCACAACCTTTATGTGGGATGTGGGACACAACTTCTATTTCCCAAAAAATATAATTATCCTCCCGCAAGAAAGTTTTCCCACGCAAACATTGTTTCCTTTTCGCGCGACGCCATGTTGTTGCCTTTGAAAATGAAATTTTAAAACCCTAAAACCGCTGAATCTTAACACGGCCTTGGTGTGTACATACAATTTACAATTTCATCTGATTCCTGATTCTAAAGTTCGCCACAACAAAGTTTCCCCGGAAATAATGTTGCTACGCTTGTGTTTTCTGATTTCCTGATTCACTGTGGCGTATACGTAACTTTTTTTTTTTTTGAGTAAATTTCTCAACTTACATGAGCTAAATTCGATTGCTTCGTTGGATCCTTCAGTGTCGGCAGATGTGCACTGAATTGTCGACTTCGCGTCACCGATCTCGCCAGCTTGGCAAATTTCGACAGACCTAAAACTTTAGAGTAAATATCAAAAAGTTCTTAAATTAAATAAACATTGACACACGACACGACACAACATCTCAAGAAAGTTGTTTTTTTTTTTTTTTTTAATTTTAGTGATTTAGTTGATAAAATAAAAGAGAAAGTAAGTTTATTTATTTTTATTGTCCTTTTTGTGTAACGCACACAAGCATATCCAATATGCAATCACACACACACATGCAACACAATGCAAACAAAAATGATTCGGCAAATGGAAAACAAAAAAAAATAAAAATAAAAAGGAAGCGATGCGTTTGTTTTTTTTATTGTTTTTGATACATACCTCCCTTAGTATCCTCGCTGTCGATTGGTTGTTTCAGTGCTGTTATATCGCGGAACGTTAACAAAAAGAGTACAACCAAATCCCGTTCGTTTCGGATCGGTGCCACTTGTAATAACAGCCATAGTGGAGTTTCTGTAAAAAAAAAAAAAAAAACAGAATTGGTTTCAGGATGAGAAAATAATGATGAAGCGCGCAAGGATAATAAAAGTTTGCGAGCCATGTGGTATGTGTCCGGCCAACGAGAGACATATTTTATTTAAAACTTTGTTGATTGGATTTCACTGTTTTTTTTTTTTTGTATTTTAACAGAGTTTCTCTGACCCTTTAAGCAGGGGTATGCTTTAAGTGGGATTTTTTGTTTGTAATTTAATTACAGCCAGGATCTACCTTGTGGCATGACATGTGTTGCATAGAGGGATATCAGTTTGTTTTACTTTCATTGCAACAGTTCATGATGCCAAGGGGGTTTAACAAAGTAATTAATGAATCGGATACGCCATGGTGATGTGAATAGAGTGTTTTTCGAATCGAAAATGAACATATTTCGAGACCTATCTCGAATGAAGCCATTTAGAGAAGGGTTGCACAACTTTTCTTTGGATAATGGTAGTCTAGATGGAGGACTGATGCAGCGATCAATGCTAACAAAGATGAGTGCAATCGTGAAGACAGGAAGCTTTCGTGGAGAGAAAATTCCTAAAGGAGAAAGCTGAATCTTGAATCTCCTTCAACGACTAGCATGTATAGATACCACAAACGCCATTACAATAACTTCAACTGCAGCCCTGGAAACCATACTTGCCCTCATTCCATTAGACCTCTTCCTAAGGGAAAGGACGAATGACTTAATGTGATTACGGGTCATAGAAGAAACTCCGTGTTACGGCAGAAGACCTGTAGAGGCTGCGGAGATGAGGAAGTCCATGAGGACACAACCCATTTCCTCTTCCACTGCCTGTACCATCTAAGATACAAATCGCTCGGGCGACATTTCTCCCGGGTTCTCGAGGAACTATCTGGTAAGCCGGTGAACGATCTGAAGGGCTTTATCAAATCCACAGGATGGTTCGTACCACTAACGCAGTAAGTAGTTACTAGTGCACTTTTTATGCGAGTAACGTTCAAAGGTACGATTTACCCCCCAAGGGTAGCACAATGGGTCTTAGAGACCTGAGTGTGGCGGTGAGAAACTCCTCTTCCCCGGCCCACATACTTAACCTAACCTAATCAATAGAACCCACATTGAGACAGCAGGAATCACAGCAATTAGCACGAGCACCACTGGTCACTTGATCCAGACACAGCCAAGTTAGGCATTCCGTTCAACCCCTACTTCCGTAGTTGCGACTCACAAGAAAAAGAAACCCCATTCTACTTTCTCTGTAACTGCCCGGCACTAGCCAGAGCCAGGTCACAGGATGGATATGAAAACTACGTTCTTAGTCACATCCATCATCATGCAGGTCACGTGAGTTGTGGTACAAAAACGGAGCATCCGCGCTTCTTATGTTTCTGGCAGGTTCTACCAGTTTCAACCACTTGTACCTACCCACCTACTTACCTGCCTAAAGGAAACAGCCAATTTTTAGAAGGAGGGCGATACTAGAAACTGACTCAGAACTACTTGACACCATCTCCTGATTTCAGCTTAAGCGTCATCCCCTTAAGACGTGTGGGCCAGCGAAAGAGCCCAGACCGGTCAAAAATCGAAGAAGAAGTGGTCTCTGGGATTAACTAACTAGATCCCAACATTACCCGGTTAATAAGACTTCCGAACCAGGGCAGCATGTTCCAAGTGGAAGTCCCAGTCATCACCGAGGCAACGGAATGACATTTACATAGACAGTCAAGCGCTGACAAAGCCATTCCATCCACAGTAGTTAAGAAACTTGTAAAACGTTGTCACTCTTGTGGGTCCCGAGACACAAAGGTATCCACAGCAACGAAATGGTGGATGAGTTAGCTAGGAGAGGCTTGGAAAAGGATCTATCACTGGTAGATCACTCAGTAGCACTCGTCACATCTAACATTGCACTTGACTTCCAAAGCTGACGACAGAAAGAGCGTATCTCCAAGAAACTCTGGACAAACATCAACAAAATAAAAATACGACACATTATTAGGCTAAACAGATCAAACCTATCACAGGCCACAACCTACTGACGGCCCACCTTTGAAGAATGCGTTTAGGAACAGACGAATTGTGCAAAGGCTGTTGGAATACACTTCCTATGCGATTACCCCGGCCTATACAGAACAAGAAAGACGGCACTCGGTGAATTCTATTTCAACGAACTGGGCGACCTGTCTAAGAAGCCACCAAAAACCATTCTAAAATTTCAGGATGGTTCAGGGAGACCGAACGACTGTAACCATACTCATTCAGATCGTTCTTTTCTTTTTGTCTTTTCAGACAGGACATTCCACATAAGAAGAGCACAATGGATCCGTAGAGATCCGATCTGCAACCTACCTTCCTACCAAGCTGAATCTTGGACAAATTCGTTGATGTCAAATGTCTAGGCCTTATACTCGATGAAAGACTGAATAAATCCCACCGAAGTAGTGGCAAATGCTTTGTGGACTGTGGACTGGGTACAAATCTGTGGCACGTGGGCAAAAGTGAAAGCAATGCTCAAACCTGCATAGATTCCTTTGAATATACATTACTAGAGAGCTGAACACCTACCCTTGACTAGGAAAAGGGCCATTGCATTGCATATTCATAGGCAGACCTTTACACGTGAAAAAAACAGACTGTACGTACCACATGGGACTAGATCTGTAGTCCTAAGACTGATCCTTGCTTAGAAAGACTAACCGATACAAAAGTTCTCGAGAAAGTTCAACGTGTCGCTTGCCTCAGCACTACTCTGCGTTAAGAACTTCTCCAAGAGCTACTCCACATGGTGTCAAGCAAGTCACTGATGTGACCCTTATTCTAAAAGAAACTCAACCATTGTGAGAGGAAAACGTGAGGCATGCCAAAATCCTATTGATTCACCGTCGTCTTCCAAAATCAACTAGTATGCTGCCCACTGATACCTTCCTTTACGGACGGCTCTATAGCAGCCGAAGAAATCGGTGCCGGTCTCATTTCAGAAGGCCTTAACATTCACCACTCCTTCGGCTTCCCTAATTATTGCAGTGTCTTCCAAGCTGAAGTCATGGCTATCAGCCAGCCCGCCACTTGGCTGAACATTAACCCAGCTAAGCTACGATCAGATCTCTTGGTCCAGCAGTAAAAGAAGCGCGATCGATACCACCAATAGCAAGTGGACAGAAGGTAACACCTGCCTCAAAGCAAATTTGGCCAAAGTTGGATCACAAATGCTCTCACTGTCTCATCAGACAGAAAAGACTGTTCATAAGAACCACAGGCTAGGCTTCCTCTATAACGACTTTTGCAGAAGCTGCATGGACGAGGAGGATGAGGAGACAATAATCCACCTTCTCTGCACATGTCCGGTCCTCTCAGCTCGAAGAGAAGCATACTTAGGAGCCAGCTTCTTTCACCGCCTAAACGAACTGGCTGACATCAGCATAGGCAGCCTCCAGCGTTTCATAGCTGGTTCTGCGGGTAGTATTTTTGGACCTTATTTAAGTGAGGTTACAATTTGCAGCCACTCCAACCTAGCAGTGGGTTAAGTGGGTGGTCCTCTGCAAACATTCCCTTTTCACATAAATGCCACATGTCTATCCTTAGTCTCCTCTTCCTATTCCCACCAAAACACCCGTAGACAAACAACATAAACACCGTGTCTGTTTCATATTCTCCAAAGGATCACAATAAATCCTTGTGATGCCACAACAATGAACACCACATGGCTATCGTGATCAATTTCATTTTCAAATAAAACTCAACCATCAGCATGAAAGGAATAAAATAACTCTCCCCCTCTGAATTCCACCCGAAATATCTTTCAATTTTCAAGAATCAACCTTCAAGGAATCATCACCTTCACCCATTCACACCGACCCACCCACCGTTTGCATACAATTTTCCCATCAACATGCAACATCACCACCATCAAACCAATTCCAATTCCAATGACAATTCTATTTTTTATCAATAAAACGGGAAAAAAACAAAACTTTTCGAACGGAAATAAACCGAAGCGGGCTTCCTCTTCAAGGACACTCTTTCGGTGGATGGCAAAAGTTTGGTCCCTCACCTCAAGGTTATTTCATATTCGTTCAATAATAACACTCATCACTGGCAAATGGCAACAGGGGGTGGCGGCTGTTGCACAAATCCTGAACGATGTTTACTGGAATTGACGGTGAGTTATGATGGGCGAGCTGGCGGTCGTCTGATATCCTTTGGGAGAGGTAAATCTCCCTTATCCAAGCGTACAATGTATACAATGGAAATGGGTATGTTTTTGCGATGACAGATGATGAAATTTTTGAATTGTGGGGGCGCGTTGAAAAATCGACTCGATTCGACAAAGAAGTATTGGAATTCCGAAACTTCTGTGTCATCATTCATAATTATAGTTGGCATGCGACTTACGTTCCACGTGGATGATGAATTTGTGTTCAAGCCTAACAGGGAGGGTTTTGAAAAATTCCCAAAATGTCATCTGTTTTAATGTAATTTTTACAGGATTAAGGAATCCTCATCGAATGCATAACTCAAAGGATTTGTGCGATGTTGTGGGTAGGATCTGACATTTAGAAGAGACCTACCAATGTGCTCTGCTACAAGTAAGGCGTACATCACAGTCAATCTGTGTCCCGCAGGAGGATGAAGGAATTGTAGTTCGACTGATTATTTAGATCGCTTATCACGAGGTGGCTCAGAAGTTCCGACATCGCTCCTTCGTTCTGAAGAGGTGTTCTTTCAAGCTGGCAAAACCACTGTGCTTCATCTGTTCGCTCTTCTGGTCTTTTGCCGAGAAGATGGAGAACTAGTTTTTTCAAGTCAATCCTTGAAATAGGCGAAAAGGTGGTCGGGAAAGTAAGGAGCCTAAAGCCAACAAAAGCTAGGGGACCAACACTGCTTGCTTACTCGAAAATCATTTTAGGGAAACTGAAGGCAATACAGCCTGCATGACATAATCTTTGATGAAGGATTCAGGCGAATCGAATACATTTCTCACACCTTGACGTTCACGAGGGAACTTGGCGGCCTCTTGGCATAAGGCAAGTGCAGGCAAGTGCAAACTGTCAAACAAAATCCTGAGAAGCCAACTTTGATGCGGAACAGTTCCATTTGCAAGATAACGTCACAAGCTTTGCCGATTGAGTTTCGTTCAATGTTTTAGGGGCTTCACCAGCATCCTTAGGAGACGACCAATGACAATATTGCCAAGAGCGGCCAACAGTCAAAGAAAGTCGGGAGCAACACGGGTCTTCTGCAGAAGGACGTAGCAATAGGAACTCTGTCGTGGCAATACCTTCTACGAAAGCCTGTCAAAAGCTGGGAGTTACAGACTCGATATCGTGAGGACACTGAGACAGTTGCTTTCACAGAAATCTAAAGGAGGTGAGCAGGTAGCATAGACTCCTGAAAATCTACAGAAAAATTGATCGTTTTGAGAAATAATAAGGTCCGCACCTAAGTAGTTCTTAAGTGGCTTCGATTGGCCACACAAGTGCCTAGAGTTCCATGAAATGACTGCCTCACAATCCTGTAAAACTTAATCAAATCCTAAGCTTCAATGCTTAGGGTATCTTGCTCTAAACTTCTGCAGCCTTCCATAGACTTGCTGAAACGTTACGAATATTTTTGATGGAATTCGGTTGTTTTGACCTCACAAAGCCTTGGATTCTCGTTTGGAAGTGTCAAGTCCATGACGATTCTCAAAATGGTATTCAAGTCACTTTTTCTTAGACGACCTGCAACCTATTGGTGATTGAACACCCCTGAATTGGGTTCTATAGCTAAGGTTGCCTACTAACGATGCAGCCGAGGGCACAATAGGATTTGTTAGAAAACGCAATGCCAAGGGCTGTATACAAACCTCTCCCGAACATAATAATGCGATGCAGCCAACCTCGTCAGCAGTTGCTTTCACTTAGCGTAGACTCGAACCACTGAAAACTCATCTATTTATAACTCGCCTATGTAAAAGGTAGTAAATGCCAACCCAAGCAAATGACAGCAGTCTACAGTGTTCGCTAGAAGCTCTAGACTGAGCAGCAAAGGCGTCACAATCAAAATATCTTCCGACTATATGATACCCAGTGGCGGGTTGGTCCCTAAATTGTACCAAAAATTCAACAACACTGCCAAACAACCTTGCGATCCTAGACATTTTTCGTCGCAAATTGATGAGACTTTGGTCCTGATAGTATCATCTTACTAAGATGAAATAGCTCGTACCAGCACTATACCATTCCGAAACAGATTGAGGGTTACCAACTCCTCATACCACTTCTCCCCGGCCATACTTTATGCAGATTGCTTCCTTTTAACAGTCTTGGTGAATCAATCCGTAATGTAATCGATAGCACACCTCCCTAACCAAAGCCTTTAACCCATCACACAGTTCTGGAGCTCACGTGATTTTAAGGATCACAAGAATCCAATTCATCTCAGCAGGAGTAGGAAAGCAATGATAGTGTTCTCGTTGTTCAAGACGACAACAGGACATGTGTTCATACTTTTTCGTATCAAGAGCTCGACGAGCTACGATACCAGGAAGTCTTATCCATAAATGACGGTCGATTGACTGAACTACTTCTCGTAAAAAAGACTTCTCGTTGCAATGCATTGGTGACACCAACACACTGGTCACATAAAAGATGGACAGGACGAGACGCAATCCGTAGGTATCAATCCAATTTGCAGACACACCAGAGCATTGTGTCCAATTTCCATTTAACCCCATGTTCCTTTTTTAAAGTCCAACGCAAAAAAAGGACTCACCACCCGCACTCCATTAAACCTTGATCCCCATCCCTTCACTCAGTGGACACACAAAATGAATTGGGTAATGGACATCCTGTTGGTTTACTCAAAAACTATGGAAACCCCAAAAGGGTATGTCGTGCTCGTGACCCATCATCCAAACTTATAACACCTTTCCTGTCACCTTCAATATTCCACAAATACATCAAATCCTTGCATCAAACCCGTTAGCGATGACAGTTGCAATACGCCAATGGGGAGCATTAACAAACACATAGTAAAAGCGAGGCAAGGAGCAGAATAGGAAAAAGGATCCCGCAAGCTTTCCAGTTGTAAATTCCCAGTTACACTGTCGGTTGTCGGCGGTTGGCAAACAATTGTTTTTGGCGTTCGGCCAACAGTCATCATCATCGTCGTCCTCGTCGATGTATATGCATGTCGCTGTTTTAATCCCCATGTGTGTCGCAAGGTAGTAGAAATGTTATTCTGTGCATTCTGTGACCAGGGTTCCAAGAACTTCCTTGCAAGGGTTCCTTATGGTAAAGGAACCAATTTTGCGGCTGTCGAACTTATTGAAAACAAGCAATTTGTTGCAGTGATAGATGAGAGCCTTGCAGTCAGATTGTGGTTGGTTAGGTCCACCAAACCAGACAAAGCTACAGTGAGGCTAAGGTGTCTGACAAGTGGGGAACTTTGGATAGAAGAAAACGTTTGATTCACTAGGTTAACTCAAGTTCTAATGTAAGTGTCTAGGTAGAGCACAAAAGGGCAAGCATTACCCTGACATTGTATGTCCTTACCGATACTTATTTGCAAACGTCGAAGTCTGTAAGGCGCAGTCTTTAAAAACGTTTTTCCTTTGACTCTATACCCGGAGAAGATGCCTACAACTAGTCTTAGATGATTCCTGCTTGATTACTGGTTCTAATGTTCTCAAGGTCAGTCTCTGATTGTAGGGCTGACCATCTCTGGTCCATCTGGAGTAACATAAATCTGTCGATAGCTTCTGGCATGTGTCTGTCACAGATTGAAGGGCTTGACCATCTTTAGTCCACTTAAAGTAATTCAAATCTGTCGTGCATGCTTAATTTCGTCGCATAAAATATGAGAATACCCTCCCTTCAACCTTTCAATGGCGACTCATCGTTTATAAGCTGCTTAAGGCCAGGAGCCTTGGAGCGAAGAACCAAATGCTCTGAGTCAATGAAAAGGTTCCCTCACATCTTCCAAGCAGAAGCTCATGCTATCCAAAGTGTGTGTGTGTCATGCTAGGTAGTCAAAATGGCTACATAAGCACAGAGCTCTCTAAACTGTTATGGAGTTCCAACAAGGTTACCCTACATAACACAACCTTTAGTCGAAGTGGAGTGGTTACCAAAAGCTGTTGCAGACTCTTACAAAACTTGAGGAATACCATATGCTCCTTAGGAAACATCGACCGGAAGAGGTCTATAACTTTCATCTTAACCTAAGGTAACGCTACAGTCCGGGGTGGACCTGTGCCTCAACCAACTTGCATCAGTTTCCTTGGAGGCATTGTAAGCACAAAAAATACCAAAACGGCCTTAATAAATGGAGGAAGACGTCGTCTCCTAAGACACTGTGGGGCACAAATCCAGTGTTTCAGTGAAGTCAGGAAAGCATAGTTGCTGTACTAGAGGTTCTAAGGACGCCGGTGATACAATTCCTTAACGGTCACGGGTGCTTTAACGAGTGTCTACACAAAATGGGAAAAATAGCGAGCCCAGCGTATTAGTATGGCAACTCGACTAAGGACAATGTCAACAGATGGCTTACAGGGAGACGAAGAATAGAAACAGAGGTAGGCGGTATGGTAATGAGGCACGAGTGAGAAAAACTGGAACAGAATGTGCCCCTACATCGAGAAAGTGCTGAAAGCAAAGATCAGACAAGACAGGACATAAATCAGTCAAGACCATAGAAGATGAGAGCCTTTATAGGCTAGGAAATGTGGCACCACCCTGAGCCAATGCAAGAAGTATGTATCTTCGGGGTTGGTTCGACTGAAGATAGAGTCGGTAAGAGTGCTTTATACTGGGAAAACCTGGTCACCCCAGCCTGGTTCACAATGGATGTGTGGAGTCTGGAGTGTGGCACACAGATAACTCCTCTTCGCCTACCCACGTACCTAACCTAACCTAACCTGACAGTGCATGAAGCTTTCCCCAGTGATATTGAAGCAATCTATTCGTCGTAGTGTACACCCAGTACATCCTGCTGGTTCTCATGCACCGCGAGCTCACAAATGGACAATGGACATCTTCCAGAATTCCAACGACCAACTACACCCGCATCCTTGACCCTCATTGGATACATAAACCGCTCCAAATTGAGTGCCAATTGCTGCCTCAACGCCTCAGTTGTCCACTATCACTCGGAATAAATCACCAAAGTAAGATCTTGAAATTCCTCTATCATCCTCCGTCATCCGCAATTAATTTCCAAAAAAACCAAAGTTTTTGCCAAACTTTGACACTCGACCCTGCTTGCTCCCACTAACGGCGATTTTCTTTATCCCACGCGAGTTCTATTAAATAGTTCCGAAAACTTCCTTCCATATCGGTCTGGGCTTCGGGATATCTTTTCGAATTTTTCTTGCTTCCTCCGCACTCTGCCATCCGAGCCAATTACTCTTCACAACTTATCTCCGACAAAACAGAGACGAAGTGTCTACGTCGAACTTGTCAGCATATCTCCACTTGGTCTAGGATTTCTCTCACTCATCTTTGGAGGATCTATTGCAATACTTGAGCGTGTATGCGTCATTTGAATATTACTCTTCTAACTGTTTCTACTGGCTTCAAGTGTTTGCTAAGAACGGCAAAAAAGGAATTAATGAACATTTCACACAATCGCCTTTCAGAGTGTGTGAAACGAATCCTTGCATTTGACATAAAATGGCGTTCATTGTGTGTGCTAGTGCTTCTTCTCTCTGCTTGAATGCATTTCCTGAAATAAAATCATCTCCGTGTAGGTGAATGCATTTGAAGGACTTTTCCGGAATATTTTTCCACTTGTTCTACATACGAATGGAAGACAACAAGCTTTTGACAGAAAAAACCCGGTTACAAATAGGATTCCAACTATGTTTACACGTGTACATCTCCACTTACTGTCGTTGTCAATGAGAATACACTATCCCCGGGACGATGAGAAGGATTGAGGGAAATCACATTAGAAAGGGAGAGAAATCTTTGAATTATCTTGTCAACAGGAGGAGACACAGCAACTCCAACAGATGAAGAGGGCTTTGGGAGAATCCTAGGAAAGAGGTCAATCAAGGATTTCAGAATGTTTCGATTGAATTGATGGCCAAAGGTATTATTGTCGAACTCAGCGAAATTATGATGATGAACGAGGAGAAGGAGGAGATGTCAACAAGATAAATTGACGTCCTTAAGGCATAATTGAGTTATGTCTTGAGGAGGACCACATTAGATGGAAGCATTTTGTTATGAATAACTTATGAAGGAGCACGTGGACTGTGTGTGTGTTTTGTTTGTGTTTGGAAGGGGATAATTCATTTGTGATACTAATGGAGTGTGTCCTTGGTACCTGGTGCAACTTGTCCGTATTTGGATAGAGCACAGCCGCATTGCAAATCTGAAAGATAACATTAGGTTAGGAGGACATACAATTTGATTCAAGGCAATGGGAGCTATAACTACTGTTTAGCGGAACGAATTTCAAACTACTAGCGCCGACTGCAATGTCATACTGTGTAGCCTTTGACAAGCGATGTGCTACTTTGATACTTATGTCAACGAGATGATTCAAAACTACTACTCAGCAGACTGGAAGGTATACAACATCAAGGCGGTTATGATGTTCTCACCCAGGTGATGCATTTAATAAGGCTCAGCACCGATATGGTCGTTACTGGAGCGGAAAAGGTCCACTGTATTGTAAGGGGGACAGGAGCGACCCTTGTGGATAAAAAAAAAAAAACTCGACAATGGAAGACGTAAATAGGACTTTTCACTAAGCTGAGGCATTCGATAAGGCTTAGCACTGATAAGGTCGAAGTTAGAGCAGATAAAGTCGAGTGTACTGCGGGGAGGACAGGAGCCATTTCATATCTTAAGTTTGTGTTCAACCTATTCGACAATGGAAGACGAAACTAACAGAAATAAAGTCCGTAGGCGAACTCCTTAGGGCGGAGTTCTCTTGCCCCAAATAAGATTCTTCGCAGTTAATGCTGCTCTTAGGGAGAGTCTCAATTACGCACACTGCGTTTGCAAATGTCTGGCAGACTGTGCACACTAAACCAACCATTCTTTGACGACCGTTATGACATTTCTTTCTTAATCCCACAGACTGGATTTAGGCACCGACTGTATCACATCCTCAACAACATACATCACCAACCAGATCACACGAATCGTGGTAAAAAAAAGGCGCATTCTAGTGCTATTTGGGTTCTGTTGAACAGCCACCTCTACCTACTTACCTAATCACACTGCTAATCCTCAATCTCTACCTCCAAACCCTCAAAGAACGGAAGATTGGGCTCTGCCTTTCAGGGTCAGCACAATCTCTGGGCGTAATGAAGAACATTGATGATCGCATGCGGAACTCACGTAAAAATGCATTAAGTGAGGCTTCAAACCAGCGGTGGTGTACAAGCTATACACGGCTGTAGAGCTAAGCAGCTTTCAAACCTCAACAGGATTCCAGCATCAATGGAAACCATGCTAAGTCGCGTTTCGCTTGATCTGTACTGCAGTAGATGGAAGGCATCGAAGACGAAGTCACCAGTGATTCCAATACAAGCCAATAGATGGCTTAGACATAACTGGGCACTGCGCCTTTGGTATTCATGCGGAACCCATCGGTGTACATCAGGGATGAGAATCACCGGCTGTACGAATCTCCTGCCCTCGGCGACAGACGAAGGACAAAACACGAATCAGCACACAGGCTCCGCGGAATTAGGACAATAAGCGGTTTCGGGACGAAGTAACCTGTGTTTCTCGCCAACGAGATGCAAATGGTTTACCTTAGGCGAACCGTGAGCTGGCAAGAGGCCAACTTCTGTAGCATTGAGGCAAACAAGATGGTATAACTCGGCCAAAAGTCAGATGGAACCACAAATTAACTTCCACCATCAAGGTCTGGACAAAGAGAGCACACGGGGAGTGCAACTATCGGACACAGCTTCATAGATTTTCCCAGGATGTCCAGATGAAGAGGAAGACTGGAAACGCGCAATATTCCACTGCAGGCGCCTTCGTAAAGGGAAGAGTGAACTTGCCAAACCTGCAGCTTCGATTAAGCCGCACGGTGAAATCAGGGGACGACTGAAGCATCGAAAGATTAAGAAGAGCTGAAGCGGCAGCCCCAGATGGCATAGCATATACTAGCATATGATGAGGTTGGAGGACAACTGATTGGAAGTCTGTTGCTTCAAAACGAGCGTACAGAACGAACTAAGAAGAGTCAAAGGGGTAGACGCAGATGACATAGCATAAGTTGCTAACCAGCCAGTGGTGTGGCATCGGAGAAACATACGCCCACGAATCGTGAATGCCAGGTAGTACGGAGTGCTGATATCTATGAAGATTCCACATCCATTGGCACGCCCATAATAGAAAAAAAAAGTTGAAGGACGGAGCTGGGATTCATCAGCAGTTTTTCCTCAAAATGGATCCAATTGTTGGTCTACGAAAGCAGTGACTAAAGTCAGAAGGCACCCATCTGCCTAATCTTTTGTAACCAGCTTGTGTACTGTTCCTTACTAGCGTCAAGGAAGGGAGACTGGGTACAAAAGTCTTAGCTCTGATATGGTTTACGTCAACGTTCGTCTCAGGAAATAGCCCGGTGAGCCATCCTGTCTTTCACAACTGTAGGCGCAGTTCGGTTTGAATATGCCGCACCTAGGGGGTCATTCAACGGTTCCATCGGGATTCCTTTGTAGAGAATGTGTTCTCCCAGATCTTTTTCGAACCCAATTTTTACGATTAGAGAATGCTCCTTTCTCTAAGCCACACTTAGCAATTCTCGGTGCCAGCCCCTAGACAAATCAGGTTGCAGTTCAAGTTCCTCAACCCATCTGTGTTCCAACAAAATTCGAACAACAAGGACTCATTTCTGCCAATCAGATCCAACAAGGATTAGGAATTTCGTATTATTTTCTTCCGACCTCAGGCGAAAGAGAAAAGTGCCATGAACCGAACTAAAAATAGAAATCTCCCTAAAGCGACAAGGATTTGCTTTCTTTTTTCTCCTTGTTTCCATCTACACTCCTGTATAGAGGTTCATATTTTGCACCATCCGTCCCGCACTTCACCATTAAGTCGAAAATGCCAAGGGATATTAGATTTTATGAGATGGATGCAATACGACTGGAATTGAAGGACTATATTGCATTTTGCAAGGATAATAGCCTGTGGCCCCTAGTTTACCCCTAGATGATGTCAGCTAACATATCCGATATCCGATAGTCCCGATGGCCACTTGAATGTGTCCACCCAGGTGCTGGTTATAGCGTTTGCAGTGATTTCGTGAAATAAATTTACCCCTCCGTACACCGTAGGATATGGCTCGGAGGACTTTTCAATTTTAATGCAGTTTTGTGGACAAAATCCGTAAAATTTGCTGAGCCTGGGACAGGTAAATATATATAATCCCTGCTGCACCTGGGAAAATGTTTAACTATACTCATTAAAGGACACAAAGTATCCAAAGAGAGTAAGAGAGGGAGAGGAAGAAAAAAAAAACTTGTTGACCTACAACGAATGGATGGACGGATCCGACTAAAGTATCCTCGAGGGAATGGGGCAAGTTGATACAATTTTTTCCTTGTTGTTGTTGCACTGGACCATCCTTATCCCATATAAGTGGACGAAGGATGGAGAATTTTAGTTTTTCAACGTATTTTACGGTTGATTGCGAAACATGTTGGCAGAGCGGTACACAGGAGTCTCAAATATTTTGTTGTTCTCCTTCCAGACAAAACAGAAGGATACTCGACACCGGAATGGATTTTTATGGCTTACGAGGACAAAATGAAAAGGAAAACGAACAAAAAAAAAATAAGAACTTACGACCGGGTAAGTCCAAAACGATTTAAAGAACACAGACAACAAGGGAGGGAAGAGAAATACAAATAAAAACGGACTTTCGGGATCTCGGTGTGTTGAAAAGGGAAAATTATAAGATGTCCCTCGCATGGACGTCCCCGTATTGTGGTCATAAATTGATAAAACAGACGTAGAATGGTTTCATAAAGGACTATTCGAGTGGAAAATTCACATTCGATTGCATTTTAGGGGAAGAAATAGGGACTAGCCATGCCACCGAGACTGAATTGGAGGTTCTGATTTAGGTTAAACGATTTTCCTTTCAGGTATTATATACGTGAGGGATGTTTAGAGGATTTATACAGGGGCAATGGCATTATTTCGAGAACAAAAACGAAGTGGGTAGACAGGCAGCTTAGGTGGGAACAATGTATCGGAATAAGAGCCTTGTAGAGGGGATTCGTCAGACTAAGACGTTCGATTTGAAGAGTGAATTCGAGTGGCGGAATGGAGATTAGAAAATATTAAGCTTCGGTCTCAAGGTTCATTCGAGATGAGGTACACTTGGGCTAAAATTAGGTCCATTGTCCATAGAATAGGACCACAGTACTAGGGTGCATTTATAACAGAGACTTCAGACTGTGTCCTCCTTAATTCGATTGTTTTTGGTACCATCACACACGATAGGTGTCACTTCAACACTGGTTTGAGTCCATGCTGTGCATAGACATTTGGACACTCCGATGGAGCAGGCTTAAGGTCAGTGCACATGTGTGTATATCAACTTGTGTGTGACATAAGGGCAAGTGTAGAAAGCAGAAGTTTTAAAAAAGTTGTGACAAAAGTTGGAAACTAAAGTGTTAAGAGAAAAATTTAAGAAAGAAAAGTTGAATCCTTGGCAAGGACAACGGATTCATTTCGTCTTATTAACGTGGGAGGAATATTGAGGACCAACCATCTCTGTATACCTTTGGTTCCTAAGGACGACATAGGCACATTTTGGGACAAAATTTGTTGGAATCGATACTGGCAGCCGGTCAATCATGGCTTGGAATTTAGGAATCAAAACATGAACAATCCACTAGCAATGGTAGTCTTAAGTCACGCTTAGTCGAAATGTGACAATACCATGGTGGAAGAACAGCTTGGAGTGTACGACAGGTTTCTCAGCGATACCTTGTGGTCACTTGCAACAAAACAACGCCTGATTCTCAAGGCCTGTGGATAAGCCTTTCACTTTTGGGCTTCTCCTCTGACAACGACTCATCTCTCAGAAACAACAGGAGACCTATTCGCAGTTCTCTTCCGGTCTCCACACCTCAAAAAGCTCTCAAATATCAGCCGGTCCCTGAGAATTGTTTCTACGTCACATACAATCGGAGCCTGGACGAAACTATCTTGATTATACACAGCACAGCGTTGTTCAGAAGCGCACGTCTCGAAGGTTGGTTGGTGAGTTTTTGGGTGTCCTGTGATGGCTTGAGAATCGTCTAGAAAGTGATTTGAAGGACTTTCGCCCCATCAAAGTTGCTACTACGGAGAGAACTGAATCTTCTGATGGCAGACGCAGAGCTGGTGTGCTACTTTTTTTCTGCGCCGCTGTAGCTGGTATAGGATAGCTCAAGACGCTCTGCGAATTCCTTTTACTCAAGGGGGACTATAGTAAACATTCCATTGGGCTTTTCCCGAAAAGATACCACCGCGTTAGAACTCACTATGTTTGTCGCGTTTATTTCTCTGTACAGAGTGCTAATCGGTGTCAATTCGGGTAAGGTCTTCCCTACGGACGATAGGCGAGGAAGTTCTCCCTAGAAGCTTAAATGTTATTATTGAGTTTGAGTATAGTTAGCGACCCCTCACACCCTAGTTAGGCGCTTGCAAACAGTGTTTAGATGAGATCTGTTGTATCGTAGCCATAGATCTTCCTCAAATCTTGTAGCAAATAGCTTAAAACTCCACCATATGCTCTTGGAGTGACCTCTAGAAATGCGACAAAGTACGACCGACCTATACAGAGACTATGACGACATAGACGCGGACCGCTTCTAGAGAGAGTGAGACATTGAATGACCAACTTCTGCAAAGGTTGTGGCGACATAGACTCGGAAAGGTATAGGACGCACTTCCTCTGCCACTGCTCAAGTCTCGGCAGAACCAAGGGAACAATCCTAGGAGCTTACTTCTTTAGCGTCCCAGGTCAATTGTCAACCATGCCACAGAAGGCAAAATTCATAATGGATTCGTTGCCTGTTCCAAGTAGGTACAAGGCCGGCCCTGTTGCTCTTCCCTTCAGGTCCCCGCTACCCTGTTGTTCACCCGAAATTCCGGGAAGGTGGAGGGCGGATGTGGTCGCATCGGCCATCGGCCCACTTCCACGGCATCTTAGAGAAATAACCACGAACGGGTCGGCTTAGAGAAGAGACGAAAGGTCTCTTAAGGCAAGAAGAGATGGACGGTCTTCAACGAAAATGCCTAAGCCTAAACTAGCAGACGGATGGATGGACGGACGATCTCCAGAAAGGAAACACTCCCAAGCCCAGACTAGCAGATGGACGGTCTCCAGAAAGGAAACGCGCCCAAGCCTAAGCAAGCAGACGGGTGATCTGTGAAGTTCCTATAAGAGGGAGCGCAATGTAACAATCAAATATCAAACCGCCATGGGCCTTTCATTTGACCTCAACTTGACCCGGAGTTGACGACCAATTGACCCGGAGATTCAAGTTGACAGTCTACAATGGCGATGCTGGAGGAGTTGGAAACTGTGCTGAATAAAAAGAAAGGTCTTGAGGGCTTGGCTTGTGGAAAATTCAATAAGGGAACAGAGTTCTCAAGCTTTGCCTTGAAGAAAATTACTGACTTCCCTAGACTAGGAGTTCCTTTCCTCAAATCTCCAGAACGACACCCGTAATGCCAACACTTTCGTCCACAAAAGTCAGGCGCTCATTAGTCCCAAAACGAGCATAAAAACACATTTAATGGTCAGTGCGGCAAATGAAAGATGTCCTCCCTTGCCACGAGTTCATCATGACTTCCGGTTAATAATTTATTCTTCATTAATTCAGGCAACACCCTCCGGGGGCTATCTTTCGCACCCACAAAGTTCACAAGGACAACAGTAATTGAAAAAAAAATCGTACAAACATTACACGAAACCATTTGGCACCGCAACTTGACTTTTAGTCCCAGAAAATGTCAAAGGCTATGTCAACCCCTGTAAAGCTCATGAAAATGAATGGAATATGTTTGCGCATCCTGACACAGATACTAAATTGATGATTACGATGAGCAAGTGATGACCAGAGGGGTCAGATCAATTATTGCAACATTATATCGGGATTGTATGTACCAACGTAACAAACGCCCAGTGGGCTTATTTTAATGAAACACAACGTAACGAAGCAGATACGAGTATACTTTGTAGATCAAGCATAAAGTGGGAAGGTTTACAGAAGCCATATGAGAATAAAGGACTACGATTGGTTACTTACTGTTCTTTTTGTATAATAAAATTTCAAATTGATCCTGTTGCTGATTCTCCAGGGTATACTCCAGCCGTGCTACCGTCTCTTTGTCTGTCAGCTCACCATACATGAAGCCACATCTGAAAATGGAAACAAAAAAAATAAATAAGACTTGTTAGTGGTGGTAGTCAGGAGGGGATAGTAAATGTTGCGTGGGTAGTTACAATTGAAGAGGTTGCAAATGGCAGGATGCGTTGAAAGTTAGGTACGTACCGGCCCTTGAATAGACATGTATCAGCGTTTGTGATGTATGAAAACCGTTTTTATAAAAGGTTGTGTGACTCAATCAGGCGATGACTGACAAGAAGTCTGAGGATATCGACAAGGAAGAGGCGATATGTCCATTTTAGACAGGTCACTCAGTATCGCTTTGAAAGACATTTGTAGCTCACAGTCTTCAATTGCTAGGCACACAAGGCTCAGAGGCCTTCGTCAGCGGAGCTTGGATCGTATTACCTGATGCGATACGGTTTCGTTAACCTTTCCGTGCAGGGTATGCATCGGTGTCCAATGGATGATGAAAGACCTTATCGAGGCCTTGGATGAGACGAAAGCGGACAAGCGATCAATGACGGCAAAACAAAGTATATGCTCACAAGAAGGAAGGACATCCAAAACTGTCTAGGACAGAATGTCACTCTTGACAGACATAACTTTGGGATCTCAAACCAAACTGGAGGCAGCTAACTACTGATCAAGTTGGTTGGAGATGCTTGCTGGTTGATGGTCAGGTCCACCTGTAACTTGTTGGCCGAAGTATGAGGGTTAAAAGTCCACAAGAAGAGAGGGCGTGACGTGAGTTCAAAAATACCGGAATGATCCGCTTTTGTACTCCATTTAGGAACCTCAAAAGCTCGTAAAAAAACAAAGGTCCCGTGACGAAGATATACACAGCTTCAGATACAGACGATTCGAATCTTGGGGTCCCTGGCAAACGAAATCAGTACCTTGGGGGCTGCATCTGGAATGTTTGGACCAGTGATGACTGTCTGAACGGAAAAGCATCACAGTCTGCACTATATCGCCTCCAAAATCGGACTCGGGCTCATCCGCTTTGCAATTCACAAAGGAACTTGTCGATTTTCAATCCAACAACCCGACAATCAGAATCATACGCTGCCATTGACGCCAAACAAGTCTCCAGGGTTCTGGTCCTTTGGATTGTTGAATTCAGAAGAAAGAGACACTCCGGCAATGCCAGCAAACATCGCAAATAGCTGGGAAGCTTACACTTACTGATGTGGAGTGGAGGCTGAGAGCCAGGCATTCTAGAGAATTCAACACGTCGGAGATGTTTCTCCTCGAGTGCTTTTGCCAGGGGAAGGACCTCGTGAGCCGAGATAACTTCCACGAAAGACAAACACGACGAGTAGACAGGCCAGCACTTGTCCACATTGTGACAGCAGAAGTCGCATAGAGGAAGCACCAGCCAGAGGTTGCATATGTGCTGTTGGCTTCCCAAACCCAGGAATACACGATGCCAGGGCCACAATTTTAGACTCTTAAACCAAACCAAGCGTTTGTAAGTGGAAGCAATCACATGGCTTCCATCAAATGGAACTGCTACCATAATGAGAAGCAAACTAGCACAACAACCAGCAGTTACTGCTTGAAGACTGCGACTAGAGTGTGATTCTATTCTATCCAGTGGACAGACACAGACACAGGAAACAGCTGCCAAAAGTCCTCCTGCCACAGACAAAATTTTAGTGAAATCAAGGATCCGAAGCCTCTTGGTTAACGCAGCCTTACACTGGTATCATCCCATCCCCAACTGCTGACAATTGAATTTCTTTTACAACTTCTAAAGGAAATGTCATGAAACCCATTTGTCCTTCAACCACAACCACTGACTTCTCCGAGACGGTCTGCTGTTTGTCCATGTGGCTTGTCATTTCTTTGCCACTTGTGATTGTTTTATCTGGGTTTCCCTCAACAACAACCATTACCAACCTCAAACTCAAGCCACCAACCCACCCTCCCCCAAAAACAATTATGGTCACCCCTTCGTTTGTACACATTGACCCCAATTAATGACGACCTATACACCAAACCCCGCCCTCCTCCTTAAACGATCAATTAACACAGCCAGGATACAATTAACCATATGACGGGCAAAGGGAGCGCAGAGAGTTGCGATTGGATGCAACAAAGCTATCTCTGGGATCCTTGAGTAGGTTGTAAATTTGACAATTATTATTGTCACTGAACCATTTGAGAGGAAGGGCACTTGGGGTGGTCTTTAAATTCAATTTTAATTAACATGTGTACAAGGATACTGTCAACATCATCACTGTGGAACAAAAAAAAAATCATAAATTTGACACAAGTTCTGCTCGAGTGCATAATTCGAGACAAGATGGTGGCACAGCGGCAAATGTCAAGTGGCCACCATCGTAGAAGTAGAGAACTCGATGATGACGAGAGGCAACAAAGCGAGGACTGATGAGATCCAGTGTACAAGGAGTGGTGTCGTTATTTTGGTGTTAATTAAAAATTGTTGCCCCCACCCATCTGGGGCTGGCGCCTAACGACAGTGGATGTGTTTTGTCGAGATGCTTCCATCGAATTACGAACGAATCAAGTGACACAGCTTTTTTTTCTTTTTATTTGCGTCCGTTATTTATGACACAAGGACTTTGTTTGTGAACACGACTTTAAAGCTGCTTAATGGAGATTCGTTAAAATCTATGGCGTTCATTTTAGTCAAGGATAAGGTCTGATCTGTTGGAATGTCCACCCTATGATGGAGGGTGGACATCTGTTTTATTGCATCACTTTGTTAATAGTATGTTTTATAGTCCTTGGCGATGGCGAAGAGTTGTATTTATCTCAAGGATTATAGCTTTTACTACTGTCGTCGACACATTCGAAAAGGATGCTCTGCTTTGGCAATAAATGTTTAGATTTGCATATGGTTGGATGGATTGTAGTAACTATACGTGTGCCATGTGCAAAGGATTTGAGAAGCATTTGTGTTAAAAAAGGGATTTATGGGACTGTAAGGACATTTAACAGAGAAGCATTAATCCTTAGAAGCATTTTCCATTTCAGACACTAAACTAGTGAAATTGCATTTTAAGGATATCTTCGTGAAACTTGAACGGAAAGGCCGCCGTCGACATAAGACTTAACCAACACAGAAGTTCAGGTAGAGAGGGGTCCTTTGATTGCATAAACAGGTCTTTATGTCCAGAGTTTATCATATGCGAGATGATCACCTCCAAGTGGAGCCCTAAAGATACGTCAAAAGGCAAATTTACAACCGGCATTCGACTCATGTGGCTCATTAGCTCCGACACCTTAGTTCCCAACAACCACTGCATATTCTCGAGCCAAAACACCTACGAATATAGATTGACAAGATGGAGAACAAGGGAATGGACAGGCGGAATGAAAAACACGAGACAATTGGATGCAGTTTTGTTGTCAGAGGCCGACTTAGGTAAAGGAATTCGCGTCGAGATACATTTTTCGTCAGTCTCACGTTCCTAGAATGTCTATAGACGCCTTGATCCAGGACATATAAGTAATGCCTGAGCTTAGACCTCGAAACCCTTATTTTAAAACCAATATCCCAACAGTTCGGTCCAAGCCAGGGCATGAACCAACAACCCTCTCCAGCCAGCACGATCTTAAGTCAGCTATCTCCAGTTTGGTATGCCGAGTTGGTTGAGGTCACCCTCCACTTGCGTTCTTAAGATTCTCCGCACTATAACATGAAGAAGGACATCTCTGACAAAACCATTAGAAGCACATCTTCCGCAGGACAACTTTCGTAAACAGATTGAAGGTAGTCAAGACTTGGCTAGAACTGCCTAAACACCCTCAAGCAGCTGGCTGTTCACAAAAAAATTTCTGTTATTTAGATCCACGAACACAAAAACATTGGAGGCCGCTAAACTGCCAATGAGTTCGCCAGATACGGAGCTCAATCAACGCAGGAAATAAGGTCGGAACTTGAAGATATCGTCATCTAAACAGAAGCCTTCAAGAACAAAATGTGTGGCAACACAAGTCGAGGTTGGATATCTGAGGAAACCAATGCGATGGAAGGCAAAATCCTTCTGTCAAGCCGGCTGATCATGATGACCATCAGATGAAGTCAAAGTAGTCAAAAAGAAGCTCTAGCCTAGCCTAGCAAAGTCTATTTCAAACCAAAACGGTCCACGTTAAGCACTTCGACACCGATACTAGTACTGGGCGGGCAGATCTGTGAAGAACGCTCTAATGAACTGTGTATACCGGGAACCCTAGATGTAACTTTTGACAAAGAGAAGACGTTTGAAGGCCTTGGTAAGGAAAGGGAACAACACAAGCTTCAGATAGATGTGCAAAATGCTAAGCAAAAGAGTTAACGTAAGACAAAGATAGATAAGGCGGCTGTCCCCGTTCAAGTAGTGACACACTTTGACGAAAATGCAGGTCCATTGTGATACCACGAGCTTCAGGAACCTTGCATGACGTAGCACCATTATTTCTAAAAGAAGGTTGTGTCATGGTTAACCCCTCCCTGCCTTCAACTGGGTCTAGAACCACTTAGACCTGGAGGCAAAGTCCTTCATATATCGAGTCTGGCTAGGTCGCTAAGACAGTCAAAGAAGTCGTCCCCGACAGTCTTTCTTCGCAGCATTGATAGGACAGGATACGTGTACAGAAAGGGGATTACTTTTTCGGCGTAGTCGGCGCTTCTAGAGCTTCTGCAGAAGTCGTTGAAGGGAATACCTATTCTTAAAGCGTGCCTACCTATCAACCAGTACTAGGGGAAGGCTCTTATTATAGAGCTTAATAGATATTAGGGTTAAAACGAAAAAAGGATGTCAACAAAGAGGGATTTTTGTGCCCTTAATCTGTAGCCTAGTGGTGGTCATGACATAGGCTATGCCAAAGCCAACTGCGAAGGAATACTCTAAATATTTCTGCAGAGAGGGCTCAAAGTGGACGTGTCAGTGGATCAATCTGTGGTACTCTACGAATCAAGACCAGAGGTTGGCTAGAAGTGGTCAAACGGTTGAAAAGGTGGTGGCCGACAAGGCCTAATGATGAGCAGAAGTCTTAAGAAAATAGCATGAAGATATTGATCCAACATCCTGCGTTGGATGTACAGATCGAGAACTCGGTTGAGCAGGCTTAAGAAAAGGCTCGACAAAGTACAGAGATAAGCTTGCAAATGCATGACAGAAGCAATGAGGTTATGTCTCACAGCGTTGATGGAAATAAGGAACCGAAGGAGTCAAGCTCCTTCGAGAACTTTGCCCCAAAACAAAGTGACAAGAAGGCATACATGACTCCAATTGCAGTCGATCAGTTCCTAGACGACACACAGAACCGGAGAACGAGTGTTCGGGCCAAGAAGCAGAAAACCTTGCGAAAGAAAAGGCAACTTCCCTTCGTTGGAGGAAAAAGGTAGCCGACAGAATCAAGCTCTGGAAGACAAAAGTGGTGTAGTGGTCGCAGCGGCATGTTGGACATGTTGGCTCAGATTCGAGTCCCAGAAAAACTGACTGAAAAGAGAGGAAAGGTTAGGTTAAGTTGAAGTGGCTGCCAGCTATTGCCAGCACACTTAGACCAATGATAGGTCCATTGTGATACCAAATGGATCTGGAGGGATCTCCTTATCTATTCATCGAACCAGTTGGAGCTTCTGATAAAACGAAGGAGACCTCTGACATCAGTAAGAGAGGGGAAAAGTATTGATATCTCTGGGAATGTTCATAACAGTCAAGATGTGCTTAGAAAAGTTCTACGACTTGTATTGGCTTAGAAGGCTAACAGGCTTCCTCCCAGGACCTCAAGATGCCAAATCAATAATATGGGGGCTCCCTTTTCGTTGCCATTTATCATTGGTCCAAATTAGAGACTTAAAAAGTTCGTCCTGTGAGCCCATTCCAGGTTCTCGAGCTATTTAATCAGTTAACCCTTCTTTGAATCACGTCATTTTTTATCCTGATCTCATCAAATTCCTTATCCCATCGAGAGAATACCATGCGTCATCATCAGCCTTGTGATGAATTAGACATAAGGGCCATTGGGACACAATACTGCGTAAGTGTTATATGAGAAATGGATAGAACACTAACCCCTCCCACTCTCATAACAAGCATTCCAACTTTACATTCTCCTTATTTGTAACACAAGCAGACCTGGGTGCAGTCAATCTCTCCTCAACACATGCACCAAGTAAATTACTTCCAAGGAACACTCGTGTAAAACATGAAAATTCCCAAAGCAACAGAACAACTTGATGCTCTCACTCTGAGAGGAACAGCAACTGCGGCGCCATCCTTGAAGCTCAGGAATAACTAGATGCGGAAGAAAAATATTTTTTACGAGAGCTCGGAGTAGGTACTATAAGGGTTAACATAAATATTTATGCGGCTGCACTAGCAGGACATGCTTTCGCCATTAGTTCGCTTTCGTGTGCAATGAAATTTTATATCTCCCGAGGGGCTTTGTACTTTTTGAGTCAAAAATCTTTGTAATGATGGAAGTTGGGAGGAAACTCCTGCGAAACTATGCGGAATATAAGGTTTTGGAGGAACTCGATGTGAAGCCGGAAGGATGAGATAATTTAATTAGAGAGTTTACACGGAGAAATGTGTTAATAACCGTCAGAGAATGCTGCATCCGGAATCCATCGTCGAGGAAAGTTTACAATGTAAGCTGTGTAGGAGTTTGCCCAGCGAAGGTCACCTGACACGAGTCCCTATGACCTTTCAGTGGATTGGTCAATGGAATTTGATAAACCGAAACTGGTTAGAGAACGTCAGTCAGTGGTACTGTCATCAGACGTCAATAGCAGATAAATAAAATGAGGATCAAGAAAAAAAAAATGATTCAGGACACGATCAGAAGAGTAGAAGGCAGAACATCCAAAGGTCTACGAAAGTCCAGGACGATCTGAAGTGTTGATTGCCAAGGATCTACGATCAGTTACTGATCTAATGTATATAGTCAGACTGCCGGAGGTCAGCCCACTAACATCTATTCCACCTGGAGAGCAAGGACGATCTCTAGTAGCGATCGTTAAAGATCAACGATTGGAGGCTAGTTACAAGAGTTTTTGGAGGATCCTTTGTAAGAGATCAAGCAGTCTGAAGTCCATGTGTGGACATCAGTCGTCGAGAAGCTGAGTGATCAGGTGATCAGATGAAGCGATCTATATACTTGATCCTTGCTCAAGAATGCGGGACTAGCTTTAATTCGATTGGAAAACTGACTGTCTAGGTCCTTGGAGACAGCTAAATTAGCAGAAATGAATTCTACGATGAGTTTGCTAAGCAAGGTTTAAGGGAGAACTTCTCCTACGTTGGATTTGCCCGTACCTTTGCTTAGAGCTTCCATCGATGGTTGGGTTTCCAGCAAACACAACTGTAGGTGGAATGACTCCCCAGAATGCACGCAGACTAAACGGATGTTTTCCGATGTCTGGAAGAAGACTCTTAGCAGCAAAGACTGTTGACAACTTCTTGACGTTATTACAGGACGCTGCGCCTTTGACAAATATCTTAACGCGTTAGGCACAAGTGATACCACTTGACGCTTGTGGAGAGGACGACGACAAGTTTGAATGACAAATGGGTGTATTGATGCCCTTAGGTAGGTGGTCAATGATCAATGATTAGAGCGTCAGAGTTAGAAGATCATAAATCAGAAGCCAACTGCTTAATGTTCAAGCTGAAGTAGATAGCCCATGGGATGTCTGTTAAAGATATTCTGAGTTTCATAACCAAAGATCATTAGCAACAGATCGATCAGTGATCTACGTGCTCGAAGAAGTTGATCTACAAGTCGGATCAAGGTAGATAGGTGTCCCATGGGACTCACTTAGACTCATAGCCTATTCTGATGACGACCCAAGTCAGATCAAATTATTATAACTAATGTGGCGGTACACTTTGAGGCCTAAATCAACGAGCCTCTCCAGTTAGCCCGGTCCTTAACTAACCGTCTTCAGTAACTCACTCCAATTTCATTGAGGTCTTCTTCTACATGTGCCCGTCAACTTAAGCGAGGTCTTCCTCTACTGCTTTGTCCTACCGGGTACGACTCTCCGGGCCAGAGCGATCAAGAATCTGTGATCGGTGATCGAAGATCTACAGTCGAGTGATCATGAGATACGTGATCTTACAGCAGCGGTCTCACTTAAGCTGGCTCTACAGTCCGGGGCGGACCTGGGCCTCAACCAACAAGCGTCTCCAGCCTGCTCGATCTTTAGCTAGCTGCCTCCAGTTTCGCAAGCTAAGTCGGTTGAGGTCCCCTTCAACTTGCTTGCACCACCTACAGCGGCGGTCAGTGATCATAAATCGATAAAAAGTAGTTGATGCCGATCCTGTATTGACGATCAAGCTTGTAAGATCGATTTTGGCACACATCATCATGGATGATCGGAGGCTTATGGCCGCTGCCCCCTCACATACACCTAAGATGCCTCCGTGGCCTGACCCTGGCTCATAACATCCTTTATAGGTCACCTTGGATCAATGATCAATGCTTAGAAGTCACAAGTTTGTAGCAAGAACAACTTTCAGAGATCAGTTGGTAGTCAAAGGACTAGTTGTCTTGAAACGTCAATGAGGTAGGTACATGAACAGATATCGATTGGTAAGGATCAATTGTGGAAAATGTTCGATCGATAAGGAATTGTTCACAGCAAGATATTCATATTCACTTCCAGCTTTGGTGGACGAAACTGCATGCACCAGATCGGTACCTAGTCATCGTTTCATAAGCCGATGAAGAAAGGCAATCAGGGATTCTCAGCAATCTTCAAAAATTAGATTCAGTTTGGGCCGGCAATTGACAGTCCCAAGGATTAAGTAGTGAATTCAACCTCGTCGTTGACGGAAACAAAATGAGGTGCCTCCAAGCCTTCACAAGAACATGTAGTTCTTCTGTTGCATTGAAATTTACGTGATCTGCTGCATAAGGGTAAACGTGACTCCGTTTCATTTAGAATTCCATTTTCCAGGACACCACATTCAAATTTCACCATTTCAATTTAGGACGAACAAGTCGGCTAATTAATGCAGTATCCTGTATCCACTACATCAAATGCTAATGCCACACCGACGATGGTGAATATCGCGCATAAAAAATCAACTATGCACGTCACCCAAAACAGACAAAACCGCATATCGGCATCTCGTCCTTATAGTTATAGCGGCACAAACCGACTCGTACTATATTCTATTTATAGAATCCGCACTCGAAGAATTAAATTACCAACCGCATCGCATTTGGGGACAAAAATAGACACCACTACCAGTCCCGGTTGAATAGAATAGGCTCCATCTTCTTATTATCCTTTTGCTTCCTTGAATTGTTTTGTTTGCCAATTTCTATGTCAGATTCTTGCTTCTGTATAAGTGTGGAGTGGCAGGGGCAGGGGGTCAAAAAGGAGACAACATTGTATCTTCCATTGTCTAGCTCTCAATGGAATGGTGGGGGGAGAGGGGTTCTTGGCGACTGGCATATTGTTGTGTGAGGTTAAGGATTTGGATTCTTTGTCCCGTTCTAAAGCCACCCCGCTGGGGATTTGTTTTTCCTTGCAATTTCTTGTTCCATTCTTTGTATCTTGCATTGATTTAACCGCTCCCATTTGAGGTCGGTGGCTTGACAGGAATCAGTTTACCGTACGATGAGTTTAAGACAGGAAGAGGGTTAAATAAAGTATAGCCCGACGTGGGTATCAATTGGCAGCGCTCTAAAAATAACGCATTATAGTCTTAATTGATGTGTCGGTTCAATTTAATAAAAGGACACTAGGGCGGAAAAGTGTGGGTTTATGCAACCAGTTTAGAGCGAAGTGACGAAGTGGGTTAAAAGGACACAGTTGGGTGTGTTGTCCTTTTGACATTGTTACGTATGTTTGAGGCAATTTTCTGAGTCAGAGATTAATCGAAAGCGGAGCGATGGATTCACAACGGTTGCAGGAATTAAGGTGGCGTAAAATAGGCACAAATGCTGACTAAACACGTCTTAGGAGGAAGAGGAAGGAACTGAGAAAGAAGACTGAACAACAACTTGATGTCCTTTAAGACATTTTGTGGTACAACTTGAACCACGAACGACTGCAGTCCTTAGACACATAAAGTAACAATGAATTCATTAAGGACAGAACTATTCGTATTTCCACATATGCACAAGGACGACTTGTCTCCGACAAAAATACCACCAAACTCCATTAGTTCTACCACACCCACGAAATAAATCAAACCAAGTTCTCCGTCCGCGGTCAGAGATTCCCCTCGTCGTCCTCGAAGCGGTTTCACTGCAAAAAACTTTAATTAAATTTTGTGACACAGTTAACCCTTCAAGTTGGGATGATAAATGACACCACTAACCGGTAGTCCTTTGCCATGTGAATTTTTCCACACCGAAATGGAGAAACTTGTGAGAAACATATGCAAACGGTTCGAGAACGAAGCTGGAGGAGGTTTTTTTTTATTGATTATGACAGACTTGCACTTTTATCCTGGAACGGACGAAAGTCAAAAACACAAAAGGAAAAGTTCGTATCCGTTTTTTTTTTTTGAAACGGTGTTCTACTGTGACTTCAAAAGGAATCGAGTGGCAACGGTAACATGGGAACTAGCTTTTTTTTTGGAACGTGTCCTATTTGGGTTAGTGTCCGGAACAACTTTCTCTCAAGTCGTATCCTTGGTGTTTTCTTCGCTTTGATGTCCCAAATGTGGGTGGAGGTGGTGGTAATTAGTTTCAAGTGGAATTTGAACAATTTTTTTTCAGGACAATGGAAGGTTGTTTGTTCAATTTTCAAACACTTACTTCAAAAGGACCAAGGGGAGGCGAATTGTTTCAATTGTCTTTCCAGTCGATAAAAATAGTTTTTTAGGAGGACAAGTGGACGTACTATTCAAGCATTTCTTTGAGGGGAACTTTCTAAAGTTAAACGCTTTAAAAAGGACTTCATTTCTTAGATTTGTTCGTTCACCTTTTCATCTGTCTGTGACAAGGTTATAACGTTCAAAGACACAGAAAGTCCCTCATGGTGGAATGTATAACTGAATATCCCTCGGTATTAAAGCAGAAAGGACCTCTATAAAGCCAACTCCACTGCGAAAGGATCTCTCCGAAACCGACATTCTGGAAGCAGTGCTCTGTCACGGTACAAGTAAGATGCCGCAAATTCACGGCGAAAGGAGGATGAAAGCCACACCGGGATAGAGAAACAAGGATCATATCCCTTTAGTAGCCGTTCGACATTCAACTTGACAGACGCATGAGAAACCTTTTGAAGACGCACAGAGCAACCACTAAAACCCTCAGCTTTTGAAGCTGATAAGTGGTAATCCATCGTAAAGAGACAGTCATCTGTGCTTTCTTAAACGTAAAATGAGGTTCTGTCTCCCAAAAGGCCATCAGAACAGTCCTTGAAAGGAATAAAAGTGGACCGAACGAGATCCAATTTAGTGATAGAAGCAGGACGGCTGAAACTATGGAAGTTTTCATAATCAAGGGCAGCTCACAGGAAAGGGAAGGGAAGCCCGGCTGTTGATGAACTCCTGACGCCAATGGAGAGGAGACCCCTTGAAATGTTATACAGAGACTAAGATTGGCAGCCAAAATCAACCTAACGACAGTAAAATTCACAAGGAAAAGGTAGATAGAGTCTGCGGGACTGGAATTGATCAGCAATAGTAGGTCACTTATGTTAGCATAGCACTAGACATTAAAGAAAAGGCAGTTAAGGTGGCGATGGCGTAGTGAGAAGTGTGTTCGCTTGTGACCCAACATGTGCAGACTCGAGCCCGCTCTCTGGAAGAGCCACTCATGCTATGTAGAAACGTTGCAGGAAAAACCCAACCTTGACACGAAGAATTGGAGTGGGTACAGCAATGTACTGGAAATGGCAAGGATCCCACAGGAGACTATTTAAACAAGAGAAATGGATCACACACAAGGAGCGTTAAACCTTCTCCAAATTAGTCCAACTGGGAAGAAAAGAATCGGAGACCCCATGAGTTTGATCGGAAGGGCTGAAACCGCGTGGAGTTCGAGAGGACGAACTCCCCAGGCAAAGGCGAGTGAAAGAGTTTCTGGTGAAGTGAAAGCGATGCAAGGAGAACTTGAGCGTTAAGAAGACCTAAGTCCACAGTGAAGACAACAAAACAGAACCTTCCATCGCCAGATCCCAGACAAATATTTCGATTCATCAAAGCCCTATGGAACAGAGGTGTAGAATTTGTCAAAAATTAAGGAAGTCGCCCTAGGTTGTCCAGTCTCCATAGACGGCAAGTGGAGAAGAAGACACAACGACGACCTAACAAGAAGAGTTCAAATACAACGACTAAGAGGGCTGAGACAGGCAGAGAGGATGAACACTAGCGCTTCCGTCTGAAGAATCTTCGAATCTATCCCGGAGGCACGATACAGTTGAGGAAGAACTCAACCAACTTGGAGTGCAAAACTGACGGGAGATAGGTAACGATTGAGCTAGACCCCGGACTGTAGCGCCATCGTATGTAAGTAAAGCAGTTGGACTGGACAAACTGATATGTGTAGCTCCAGAATCTCATCGTGTCACACGAGATCAGAAGGGCGAGGTATAGATCCTTAAAGGTCGCATCAATACATCTACCGTGCGTGGGTGATTTGAACCCCAAACTGATGTGGATGTAAGTACAAAAGAAGCAGCTGCACCTGCTCTGCTAAGCAGTTTATCAACTTCCTTTTCCCTTTTTATGTCACCTTAGCCCTGCTTGCGAGAAGGGCGAATGGAGGAGAAGCTACAACCGCGAACTCTACGAGCTGTTTAAAGATGTAGATGTAGTCCGGAAAGCAAAAATCCGTCGACGGTACTAGCTCGGCCACATCGAGCGAATGGTTCAGCTGGTTTACAAAGAAAAGGAAGACCGAACCTCCGGTTTAAAGATCAGGCAATCGCGGATGCCAGAAACCTTGGTCGAGTAAA
The DNA here is from genome assembly GCA_951813785.1 of Criorhina ranunculi. Classification (NCBI taxonomy): domain Eukaryota; kingdom Metazoa; phylum Arthropoda; class Insecta; order Diptera; family Syrphidae; genus Criorhina; species Criorhina ranunculi. The sequence continues at coordinate 5,428,987 of OX638385.1, read as the reverse complement.
CTGGAAGCACGAGCCTGGGTTAATGAAGGATGGAAAGCGTAATAATTTAGGCTCAGACCCTTCAAGGATCGCTGGCCTGATAAGTAAGTAAGCCAGCGAACTTATTCTGTGATTGATCTATCAGTCTGGAGGATAGTTTTGCTAGCACTTGGGCCTTGAATCGTGCTTAAGTAAGCTTCAAGGATTACCAGTGGAACCAACAGAGAATGTCCACTTCATTCCTTCTCGGTTTCACTCTAGTGTCTCTAGAATTATTTGGGAATCAGTGGGAAACGTAACCAGTCCAAGAAGCTCCCAAAAATCACTCTAAAGCCCATGGTTCTGCAACAAACTAGTACAGACCCTTCTTCATTGTCTTCTCTTTCTAACAAGACCATTCCATGTAGAGGAACATAATGGATCCTTGTAGATTCGAGTGAAGGCTGCGTCAAATGAGATGCATTCATCCCTTCAGCCTATCTACCTAACCAGTGGTCATGGTAGCAAGTCCAGAATGTATCTGAAACCAGACAAGTCCTGCAGTCAAACTTACTGCGTAGCACAGTGCAACGTTAGTCGAAAGAACGAAGAAGCAAGAACACACTTGGCACGTCCTTAATGCTTCTCCTAGTAGTTCTATGAACCCTCATCAATTAACGAGGGTAGTGTCCTCTATTAAGTGCACACCACCAAATTGTAAGTCACAATGGAAAGAGATCTTAAAACTCTCCTACAGTCGTAGAAATGCTTCCACCAAAGTAGCAGGACACCAAAAGTCCTCTCCCCCTCTTGGTGTCAGTGGATTACCAATGTGACCTTCCAAGCACAGTTCATTGCCAATTCAATTAGTATTCTGTTTCCTTTCGTTATAACAAAAAAAACCCACTCATACCCAGTTATCCTTTCGATTAAACACAAAATATTCAAAACTACTTCCTTCCCGTACCGTTTTTAATCTCCTTAATTCAAATTCCACATTCAATTTAATTCCACAATCAGATTTTTCATGATCGTCTCCTAATTTTACATCCTTTCCTTCATCGTCATCGTCTTCGTCGTCAAACCGGAAGGTAGGTGGACTATGATTCCTCTACAACCGAAATCGCCATCTAATAAATCCTAATCCTCCCCCGCTTTATCCATGGGAAATACTATCCCACTTTTAGGGATGAAATCGATAATACTGTGAGAGATAGAGAGGAAAGATACTTGCAACAATCCAAGGATAAACCGAAGGAGCAACATAAATCCCAGCATTAAATATGTACCGCAAAAAAAAATATATTACACCGATCCAAATAGAACATTAAGAGGGGAGGTTCCTCCCAACCCCGAGCCCTTTAAAAAAAAAAAAGAATTGGAAACCCCTGAAACAGGACGACGCTTTATTGTTATTTACAACGCACTTGTAAAACTCTGAATACCACCATAACCTCAAAATGTCAATAAACAACCGCATTTTATGGAAATCAGAATGACTTGAGCGCACGCAAAATTTATTCCAACGGAATATTTATATAATTCCACAGGATAATGGACGAGAAAACGAAAAATAAAATAAAAGGATATTCGTACAAGTGATAAATGGGTGCAGCTGCGGGGGGCATCCCTTGAAGCAAAAACCGATTTGAATTGGAATCGGTTTCAGTTTCAGTTTCAGTTTCAGTGTGTTGGTGTGTAGCAAAGAGAAGCAGCAGCGTTTGCAATTAGAAGGACATTCGAGACGGGGAGCAATTTGTGACCGAATTTCTAATGGCAACTGGGCTATCGTTAACCGTCGTCGTTTCTTTTTTTTTTGGGACTTTGCCGGAGGTTTGCTTTTTTTTTTTGATTTTTTAATGCGTGACAGGAGAATGGGAATACCTCAAGGACATCGTTGCCGTCGCAGTTGCGATAAACTTAATTTTATTCTGATTGCTGATTCGGATGTTAATGAGAATGAGGTTATTTATTGTGGCGCGTACGAAATGAAATGTGTGTAAGGTAATATCCTTTGTCGAAGGAGAAGTGGAAGAGTTGTAATTTAAGACCTTGTAACGCAAATAAGTCGCTCGGTAAATCACGCAATTTTCAGAAGGATTTGGATTCAATCGTTGAACACGCATTCCATGTAAAGTGAGCTAATTTCGTGAACCCAACGTATGTTGCTAAATCGCAGACGATTATGTAAACGAAGCCATAAAGGCCGTTCATGTACGCCCACCATGAGCATGATGTGAAGCATAAGTTGTGTCAAGGCCTTACTCCAGCTCGAAAGTTGAAGACGGGAGCTTGTAGACGAGCAAAGTTGTACCATTACCTCCACGTGGACCTGAACAAACAGTGAAGTCAGACAACGTCTTCGGAGGAAAACCGAACCTCCATTTTAAGAAACCAACCAATCGCGGAAGTCAAAGCGGGCCCGGGATCGAAGAGGATCGAAGGCTTCAGTGTCTCAGACAGTAAGAAAGTTGGTTATGTGTCTTGAAAGTCGCATCAAGAGACCCTCAGAAGTACTTAGGAAGAGTCTGTTACAAAAAGGCACATTCCTGGGCTAATAGGGCTCTGTTGGACCGCCACCTCTACTTAGGAAGAGCCTATAGGCAGTAAAAGTACTTTTCACAGCGTCGACGAGGACCTTGTATGACCTAATTCGACATATTCGGAGCCAAAATCGACAAGTTAACTATGAAACTGCCCCAGGGTCTCGGCCATTAAGTGGGTTAACGATACTGATAGCGATGTGACCGTCTGCGTTCCTTTAAACGGTAACAAAAAAGACTTGACGTTCCAGGCAACTAGAAAGGCTTCTGAAGATTGGCATAATGGACTCCGCATTGAAAATGAGCTTCTGAAACCTAGGCATTCGGTCCACTTCATGGACAACCAACAGCCCGTAGAGGGCCAATGCCTAGCTTTTCGCAACCATTAATGTTCTGCGTGTCATATCGCACGAATAGAAGGAAGGGAGCAACTATTTTTATTGCCGACTCCGAATGGCGGATTGAGAAGCTTTTTCATGAGAAATTATACTCTCAAGGGTTTGTCATTGCCATCTAGCGGCGACCACATCAGCTGAGATCTGTCCTCGGAAATTATAAGGCGGTCTCGGAGATTTTTTGAACAGGATCAGGAAAGTAACCTGCAAAAGGTACACATTGGACGTGAGAGCTATTGTCTAGGCGATGATCCACTTTAGGTCCAAATTTTACAACATCAGCCCACGTTACTACTGAAGGGGGGCAGTGTCCTTCGCCTCAAGAAGCAATTTTTTGTATTGATGAAGCCTGTCCAGACCCAATAAATCCCTTTACGTGCTTATTAACCCGAGAAACGCATCCCCTAGAGCATCACAATCGGTCTACATTAGCCTAAGTGTGACGGGGAAGGACTTCCTTGCCTTGTCAACCCTCTTACCTAACCTAACCTAAACGACACGAGGACGGCATACAGATTCGGGAAAAAGAGTTCCCTGGTTCAAGTACCCCACAGCCACGAGGAAGCAGTACACACGCAGTGCAGAGCAGTGCAGAAATTTTGAAGAAAAGCAAAGCTCCCAGCTCTATGATGTCGAAGGGTGTAAGCGATTGAAATCAGTTTCAGTTTCAATAGGCAGCTGACTTCAAGCTTGGTAAGCAGACACTTTGAAAGAATGAAGGAGACCTGGTCACAGTATTTGAAGGGAACACTTTCAGAAGCTTCTCAATGGGCATCAGAAGATCAGAGATAGGACTAGAAGAAAACCCGAATACAGTTGATGAAGGATTCCCTTCTCGAAGTCGACACAAGTCTCAATAAACTTTATCCACTTTGTGAAACTGACATGCTTCTCTTTCAATTTGGACATGTTCAACGAACTTCCAGGTTTCCTACACCAAGGAACACAATGAATCCTTTGAGATCCGAGTGAGGCTGAACGTTAAAAGGTGCAACCACTCCTACAACCTAACCTAACCTAATCTGTTCATCGAAGTTTCTCCAGTAAAGGAAGTAGTCACAATTGGAGCAACACAGGATACAGGACAGAAGTATGACATTGGCCAGGAGCCAGGCAGATGAAGATAAAATATCATCCCCACTTTACGTGGAAGAAGGATCTTCATCTACTAGGCTGAAGATTCATTACAGGGTCGAGAGAACTTTTATTTCTGAGAACCTCGGTGAGTTGGCGAATGAGGGAGTAAGGACTAGAGAATCGCAAAATGCTGTGATTTCTATAACTTCCCAATCATGGGAAAAATCTTCTAAAAAGCACTTATCTGGGAACCGATAAGACTGTCCCAGAACAGAGTCACAATGGATCAGTTCCTTCTGACGCAAGAGGCACTGCGATCTAAAATATCTATTGTGCTAGGAGCTTGTAAGACTAAAAGATCCTCGATCAGTTGAGGATGTCTCCAGTCAAGGTTTTTATAATGTCTTCAGATGTCAGGATTTCTTTAAGGAAGGGTATCTCCTGATACAGCAGACTAAGTCAGTACCTATACCATCTTTGAAGATCGTGGCTGACGAAGGCCAGAAGGTGAAACCTTCCAAACTCTCTCAGATTAATGACTACAATGGGGAAGAATATCCAGAGCTGGCTGGAGACAATGGACAAGTCGATAGAGAGTCACTACGTTTCCAACATTCACTTTGAGCAACCATAAGACAGATATAACCTTCAACAAGGACTACGACAAGGACAACAACAATGTAAATAACGAATGAAATGTATAAAACATCTAACACTGTCTGACAGCTCCCCAATGTCCTTTCTTGAATGTCATTTCGATTTTTCTCAAGCACTTAATGTTCAACTGTATTTTTCAACACGTCCGCGATAAACGAAATCCTTAATCCCCACACGTTCCTTAAGATCCCCGTTTAATCTAAAAACATGAAAAATTCACACATCTTCCCTTCATCTTTGAAGCCACAACCAGGTCATATAACCATGCGTCTCTCCTCACTGCACCCGATTATAATTAGAACCCCCAACCCTCCAGGCCAACCCACAACCACCACCATGGCTGTTGATGCATAAAATTCACGACGGAAATATTAATGAAGCATCTCGCGTGGAAATACTCCTTCGCCGGCAGTTAGTCCGTGCATAAAATTTTATAATAAGCGCCAAGTCATGGCAGGAACCCGTGTAATTTACGCAACGCCACACAGCCCACAATGACAACAGCAATTTGTATCTAATTGTAGAAACGGCTTCGATGTGGCTCGATGAGAAGATTAATGCCTTCTACCGGCTCTTACTCCTCTCTCTTTCATTGCGAATGCAAAATTTTAATTAATACTCAAGGACTTGACTTACCTGCACGATTTCTGCATAACCTCGGCACGATTATAACCGCTAATTTTGCAAAAGGACTCATTGCAATAGACAATCGGAAAGTCAACAATTTGGGCGTTGGCCAACAAGAAGGAACTGTCCGCTGTAAATAAAAAAAGGATATTTCTATAAATAAACACATGAACATTGAAAATATAAAAAAAAAGGACCAAATTATCCTTGTGAGCGCTTAATTTTAATTTCCCTCTCGCGGGCATTGCTTCGTAATGCAATGTTCATAATTTCACTTGGAAGCGAATAAATGTATCCCTACCCATCACGCAGTTGAGCAGCTAACCAAGGAGGTCCTTCCTCTATTCCTGTCGTGCAATTTGGATGCGTTTCTTCATTTTTTTTTTTCGTATGTAATTCATGAGGAAATTTATTATTCAAGAAAGTACCCTCTAGCCAGACATGAATATATAGACAGAGAGCCAGATCCTTGTCTTGATGGAGGAGAGCACACTACCTTGGTGTAAAAGTTAATTTCAAAAGAAAATATGAATGCAGGGAGCAATATAGATGCCATTTTGGAACGTGAGACTTCTCTGAAACGTCGTCTTCGTTTTTCCCAAGTAGGTACTCGCGCAACAGTGGGACCATGGGTATTCCAAAGGGTTCTTAAGCGGTGTTCGGTGAAAACTTAATTTAACGCTTGTTAAAGGCTAAGGTAGGCTGTCAAGTGTTTATAACAAAGTTGGGAGTAGTCTCCAAGGATCCATGTGGGAGAAGAGAGCAATTCGAGTTGGAAAATTGGCCTTTTTAAAAGGCCTACTCAGGCATGGATATAGGAACTCGTTTAAATGTAGCTTCTTCCTCATGAACTACAAGGACCTTTCAAATTTAAGACGGCAAAAAACAGCCAGAAGCAATCAGAGGTTCATAAGATGAAAGACAGTCATAGATTGATGTCGAAAGCTGAGCTTCCATGAGGCTAATCTCTGACACAGTGGCTTACAAGAGAAGTTTCCAGGAAACGATCAGAATTTGGCTGATGGGAGTTCTTACTTCCCCCTTTGCAAAGTCAAAGAAGCTGTAAGCTAGTGTCTCGGTGGCCATATTTAGTCGGCAAAAAAAATCATCATTGAACCCTGGCAATCAATTTATGAGCCCCTAGGACAGACATCATCGAGCTACCGTTGAAGCTACAGTTCAAGGTGAGCCTGGGCCTCAGCCAACAAGACCAGATCGATACACACCATCCATTTATCAAGTTCCAAACCACGTATGACAGTGTGAATGGAGATGACTCCATGTCTAGTTTTGGTATCACTCTCAAACTCCTACGCTTTTGTAGGATGACAATAGCGAACGCTAGCTACTCCGTCAAGGTCGGAAAAGACGCCACCGAGACCTTTAATACCACGAGATGTTTCAGGTAGGGGCGACGCAGTGTCATGCAGCTTCTTCAACCCGCAGTTCCCAGGTGAACACGCCAGGCATTGTTCTCCACAAGTCAGGTAAAGCAACGTCATGATTCTGCAGATGACATTAACATCATTGGTGGAAGGAAGTGAGCAGTCGCTGGGCCCTTCTCAAACATCGAATCAGAAGCTACTTTAATGGGTAAGGAGAAGAAGAACAACCAGACACAACACCGATGTCTTGACCAGATCGATGCGATGGATAACTCTGACCTTGAAGTTCACCTTCCTACGTTTCGTTTTTAATTCTGCCAATGAAATGAGCACAAAAATCCAACGCGGAATAACACTCGCCAATCGCTGTTACTATGGTCGTATGAGACCAAGGAGAAGCTATACATGACTCTCATCATCCCCGTCCTTGTGTATGGTGTAGAAGCTTGGGCTTTGTCAAAAGCTGATGAAAGTGCTCTTGGCCTCTTTGATCATGTAGAATGGATGAACACCAATGCTCCAACTGACCTAAGGTGCTGCGCAGAAAAGGACGACATCATCTGTCATGGAGTGCACAAGTGGAGGGTAACCTCAACCAACTCGGCGTATGCAAACGCAACTGGCTTGCAAGGTTTGTTGTTTGAGAGCTTTGTTCACCCCGAACTGTAGCGAAAAGGAAACTATCATCAAGCGTCGGTATAATGGATCTTTTAAGTCGAAGTCTGCCGCTGTTATCCCTATTCAGGATCTGTCCCTTCAAGCAGTGGTTTGTGCCTAGGGTAAGCTGTCCTATATCTTCACCTTTTGGGGGCATAAATGACAACCATAAAGTGCACACAGCCTTCGGAAGTTTTTTAGCATCGGCTAGCATCTTCAATCCGAGCCTCAACACAAGGCCTAGTTGTAAAAGGCAGCGCAACAAGTAACGAAAAAGGCCGCAGGCGTCCCGCGTCGGACCAGGTAGAACGCCCTCGCAGGCCATAAACAAGAAGTTTCGTTTCTTTTGCGACAAAGTGTCAGAAATTCCCAAAAAAAAACGGGCCACGGGTGTTTCGGCACAGTCTCTGCAACACAAAGCCTTCTTCTCCGACCAATTGGCTTTCTGGTCTCCTGAGAATACTCTAGCGGGACTGAGGTATGAATAGTTCTGCTTTAGCCTTATCAGGTTGCAAGTTGCGATCAGCCTAGCTAGGAGGTGTGGCGAACACATGCCAAATACCTCAAGTCGAAACTGGGTATTAACTCGGTGGAAGCTAAAAGACTGAGAAAAGTGGACGATCCTACGGTTACCCTGAGCTTTTGACTCCCTCTTCCTCTTAGGAAATTCCGCATGTAAGGGCTCTGTTGCAGGTTATCCACCTTCTCTACGTGATATCACAATGGACCTTGTCTTGGCCTAAGTGTGTGCCTGTTTAAGCGGGGGCAGCTACTCAATCTAACCTAACCTAACCTATCTCTAATTGAAATTATGTGAATGCCTGAAGGAGGTTTGTCCCGTATTCAGAACCGCAAATGAGCTCGCAAAGTATTTTTAAAACTGAGAAAGTGATCCCTTTCTACAAAGCCCGCAGTAAGCTGTCCACTGAAGCAAAAAGGGCTTAGAAAAGCTGTCAACATCGAACAGAATTCTTTATAGCACACCCCCATAGCTTGACCTATTGAATGACAAGTTGCTACCAAATAGCCTCGCCTCCGAGTATATACGTACAAGCTTAGCCATTGGAAGTCAAATCAACGTATCACAAAGCAATGTAACGCATAAAACTCCGCCCAACTTACAAAGTTTGGGAGAAACCCACCATTTAACCTTCGAGTCAAACCGGGACAACAGGACACCAGGACACGTTATCTTCAAATTCCCTCGGATGCCTTGTTTTGTATTCCAATGCTCATTAGGACTTTTTTCTTATTCAAAACGAAAAATATTGTTTTTATCACAAAAAATTAAGGAATTTCCAATTAAGGTACCACCTTGCAAGTCTCGGTCACGAATGTACAGGTATAGGTATGTACATTTCAATTCCTTGACCCCCGAAGGACGAACTTAATCACAAGAACTGCATAAATTATGTGAAATTACTTATTTTCTTGTGGAGTTTTCAACTTTCTTCTTGCAAATTGTTATCGCTCTGCATCGTCATTGGAGGCGATGTTTTTCGTCCTTTTTGTGGTACCGACAAGGATAACAATACAGACACACGATACAGTCGTTTTAATATACCTTTGGAGGCTGATGACTTGTGTCGTTGCAACAGTGGCACCAAAGAGGAACTTATAATAATTCCTAACAAAAGACGGTTAAAAAAAGCAAATAAGGGGCTTACGATCCGCTAGAATGTGGTGGAAAACTGATGCGGGATCAAAGTGGCATCAATCCTTAAAGTAAACTTAAAAGAACGCATCATTTAAGCCAAGTAAGCCTTTTATACGAGGATTATGAAAGTGGCAACAAACAGCAACAAATGACAAGGAAGGACACCAACAGAAGCCACTGAAGTCATGCTGAGACTTTCAGTCAGAAGGTCCAAGGCTTAAGGCACTCGATCACGAGAAATATGCCCCACCGAAAGATCATGAAGTTATCCACACACATGACCAAGATAATCTTGGACGAGGGCACGTACCACGACAAGAAACCCAAATATATATCGACGATGCTGATGTAGAGGTGGAATCAGGGGCTTGTCCATAAGAAGTGCGACCGCAGAGTTCCAAAGCAGCATCGGCTGAGCAAAAAAGATGACCTGTACCCACTCTCAAAAGAAAAAAGGCTAGTGGAAGGCTACGAGCAGGAAAACACCTTTTAGAGAGCTTCCATGGGAAGCTATCACATTTTTCCTGAGGCTACATTGGGCTATCTCCGCAAAGGCGGATGGTGATACCATTGGTCTACGCTCCTTTTCCGTTGAAGGTCCTTGGAGGAGGAGATTCAACGACGAATTATACGAGCTTAACAGCGCCTTCGACTTTGATGCCTAAGACATGTAGAGAGAATGGACACCAAGGCTCCAGCAAGGAGAGTCTTCGAGTCTAGCGCGGTGGTACCACGCAGTAGAGAAAGAGCTCGCCTAAGGCGCTCCCAAGTAAAAGAGGACCTCAACCAACTTAGAGTAGATAACTGGAGGCGGTTAGCTAAGGACCAAGCGAACTAGAGAGGTTTGTTGGTTGAGGCCCAGGTGTACCAGCGGAAAGATCACGAAGGCTAGACAAGTCGAAAGACACCAGAATTAGGCTCTTTGAAGACTTCTAAGCCTCTTACGTATCCTGACGGGGACAAGGAAAGAACTGCGACATACAGCGACACACAAGACAAGATCGAGATCGTGGAAGAACCTTCGGATCGTCCTTGCGAACGACAATAGAGAAATGAAGCTATGGTGGGACAACAGTAGCTTGGTTTTCTTAACCGAATTGGGACATGTCCTTGAGACTTCGATACGCCGGATGGCTTGTAAACTACGGACGAAACAGAGTCTGCTGTATATCTTGCGATTTTAGGGACGATAGAGTCCTCTACCAGATGCTTACAACGCTTTAAGTAGATAGGTGTCCCGTGGAACTCACTCAGGCTCAGAGCTCATTGTGATGAAACAACGGTTCTAACTCAAGTGATAGCCAAACTGCAAACATACAGAACTCAGTTGTAGCACCCAGCTAGCTGAAGACGCTTGTTGATTGAGGCTCAGGTCCAGTCCGGACTGTAGTAGATTTTAAACGCTGGGTAAAAGCCCCTTAGTTTTGGCATAAAGAGAGCAATGGGCAGCTGCCTCTGGCCATGGAGTGATGAGACACCTGGAAATGCCATGGAAACTCACCACGCCTCATGTCTCCATGTGACACCCATAGCACTCCTTTGGTAGGTTTGGCATCGAGATCACTTAAGGCATGCTGACATCCGTCTCTCTCCCACCAATCATTGTACTCAACAACAACACAAGTCAGAAGACGTAAGGAACTATAAAACAACATCTGTCAGCGTTCCAATGAACCCGTGTTTACATTCATTTCCGTCAACTTGGCTTCCAATTGTCTGCAATCACTGATGTGGGATAATATGATTCCTTGGGACAAAAATAATCCACAACAAGGCAGTCAAACACTATTTCTCCTTGTGCCGTCTAAATGTCACTGTCAACCCTAAGGACAAAGGACACAAAACCTAATAAAAAAGAAACATCGCTTCCATCTTCCTTTTCAATGTCACAAAGGCATCCGAATTGAATGCATTCCATTCCACTTTGGGTGGGTGGAAGAAGGCACGTCCACCCAACACCACACTACCACCACCAGCTATCACTTACAACAATTGAACACACAATGTCAAGCGGCGCGCGTGTGTATGTTATTGACTTCGCGTCTCACTTTGACATTCATTACGTCAGGCGCTGTCTAAGTCATCACCTGCACACAATCCGAGTATGATTCCAGCTCATGCACTATGCCGTGCCACCTTCTCCGATGCGCAACATTGTGTGCTGGCTGTGCAAGTACACCACGGAATCAGTTGAAGGTTGTTGCTGTGCTGGCACTTTGAACAAACCTTTGACATTGAATCCAACAATGCGTCGTCATACTCCATTGTGGGTTGGCTTCTTGCCACCCGGCCGCACTGGCACCCTTCTAGCCGCACACTACGTTTTTATTCCTATTCAGCGCGTATTCAGCCATAAAAATAGTTTGGGCATGCAATTTATGAATGCTGTTCGTCCTTTTGTTGTGGAAACTTTGTGTCCCCAAAGGATGTGGAAGAGGAACGTGTACAATGTAAAGGAATTCTCCCCCCGAAAAAAAAGTAGTTAGCGTCGATATTTTTTTTTTTTATTACGTTGTCATGAGGGTTGTCTTTCAGCTAATTGACAGCGAACGTCATGAGTTGTCTTGTTGGAGCGTGAGGCAATCATGTAACGTGTCTTGAGGAGGCTCGTGTTTGGCTGTTGAAAGGTGTATGGATGGGGCTTGTCGGACGTGATTTTCATTTGAAAAATGTCAAAATGTACGGCCTCGTGGGATGCGGAGACAATTAGTGTTGATTGCCTTGATTGAGGAGCACGAGTGGTAGAAAAAGTTGACACGTCGAAGGAGTCTCAAAAGGAATATGTGAGTGTACCGAGTGCCTGGTGAAGGGATGAGGTAAGGTAGAATGTCCAAAAGTGACATCTTATGTCTAAATAATGGAGAAGGCTTGTGCTTAACATTGCACATCTTCAAAGACTTCTCTGCATTGGTTGTTGAAGCGAACCACAAGGCCTAGATCCCTAGATCCCCACCCGATACAAAACATTCGAAAACAGTCGTTTGAAGGGCATTACAACGTACCCAACCGATGCCTAAGTTAAGAGCAATCTCACCCTCAGCCTCCACAGCCAACCAGTTGTCGAATCGTACTCTAGAAGCACTTGCAGTCCTTAAAGACGTCTTTGACAGAAGCTGTCAACAAGTTCACAGATGTGGACAGCTTGACATCCAGACGAATGTGTAAGATGCTCCCGAATTATAAACAGTACGATAAGCTTTCAAGATACTGCTTAAGAATGTCCTTTAAGGACCTGTTCCTTGGACCTTGTCAACATACACCTATTCCCCTGAAATTGTCATTTAGAGGAAGAAGCGGGTAAAGTCCATTGAGCTCTCATCGTGTGCAAAGCCAGTCCAACTACAGAGCGAGAGTCTCAGGCAAGGGAATCAAATTGGACATTCTAAAGAAATCACTAACCTACATTTGGATGCTGAGAGCTGTGCAGACCCATCCTCAAGCAGCTGTAGAGGTAATTTTAGAAGGATTCCCTATTTTTCTTGACATTTGAGCCAAGGACCAACTATTTAGTGCCAACGAGCACCTTTGGAGCAGAAGTGCACGCAATCGAGAGAAGGTAAGAGATGTTGATTCAAAGGGCTAAATCGGAAGAAAACTCTATGAAGGCCTCCTTCCTTCTAGATAAGTACTGTGACAAGCAAAGTTCTCATACAACTGGAGAGCGTTGTGATCTCAAGTTCGTGACTGTTTCTGGAGAGACGAATTCTTTGCCGAAATATTCTGTCTACTTCGAGCCATGATGAGACTTTAACACAAGATTTGCTCCTCAATTCCTTAATCTTTCGAGCAGATTCGGCACCAAGTCCAAAGGGGAGACTCATTATGCAGCAACAGGAGTTCGAAACTTTCGCAGGAACTCTTCCTTACCGTCATTGGAGTGACTTCCACCGATCTCCTAGCGGAGGAAACATATAACAGCCATACAGAGGTACAGAGACGTGAAGCCCTCTCTTTCGGGACAGATTCGGAATCAGTCGTCCTCGTAGTTGAGGAAACTGATAGTAACAATACAGAGGTACAAAGACGTGGAGCCCTTTCTTACCGCATGACGATGTCGGAACTAACCGTTCTCATAGCCGTGGAAGTGACTTGCACCGAACTCCTAGCCGGGGAAACTTATAGCAGCCGTAGGTAGGTAGGTTGGTAGAGGTGGTGGTTTAGCATGAACCCAAGTAGCACTAGATGTGCCTTTTTGTTACCACGACTCGTGTGACCTGGTTTAGCAGCCGTACAGAGGTACATAGTTGTGGAACCGCCCTCGTAGTTATTGGAGTAACCGCCATCGATCTCCTAGCGGCAGAAAAGAATTTCGTCCACGAATATGAAGTGGAAACGGCGACAGTAGAGATGAAGGAGCTCACCAAGCAACAGTGGTAAGAGCGATGGAGTTTTTAAATTAGAGGAGGGAGGACGGCGAGACTGATAAGGAACGTTGCTGAAGGAACGAACTAGAAACATGGCGCTGTAAACTACTACATAACCCAATTTCTTACTAGATATAGAAACTTCAATGCGTACCTCCACAAGACGGGAAAGGAAGGGAGCTCGGATTGCCCGTAGGACGACAAGGCTGGAGTTAGAAAGCGGCTACATTATTCTAGAAAATGCCATGAAAATGATGATCTCGAGTGACGACAGATGGAACCAAATATACTCCTCAATCGAGGTCTGGACAACGGGAGCAAATGCAAATGAGAGAGCCCTGTCCAGGCACGGGCAGCTATTGAAAATATTTCCACAGATTTGGACAACCCAGAATGTCCAGATAAAGAGAAAGATCCGGAACACGCAATGTTCCACTGCAGGCGCTTCGAAGAGGAAAGAGTGAACCTGGCAAGCTCGCAGCTTCTAATAAGCCGCACGATGAGATCAGGGGAGGACTGGTGGAAGATCTGAACGAACGAAAAGGCGTCGAAAGATAAAGAAGAGCTGATGCGGCAGCCCCAGATGACATAGCGAAGTTATACCTAATGGCAGTTCCGCAGGAAGAGTATGGAATAGCATTGCCCCAAAGAAACATACGCCAGCGAATCATGCATGCCAGTTAGTACGGACCGACACTGTGAACTCAAGGAAGGCTCCTTGGAAAATGATCGTTGCAAGGAAGCTCCATGTCATTGACTAGAAGACTGCGAGGTACCATTTCACCAAAAGAGAGCGCTGCCTACAGGCTTATTTCAGAAATAAAAACGAATGACCTTCCCTGGTGGAGATCATATCACGGGAGAACAATCCAGATAAGGGCAAACCATATCTTTTCAGGTCACAGTAGGTACACATCACCCCTTTCCATTAATTTCAAAATACAAAAGCAGACCCTTTGTTTAAATTTTCACTTAAACATTGTTATGATGACCTATCAGCTCTTAACCATCCCATCTCACAACCCTTCCCTTAATTAGAAAAGTATGAAAATGGGGTTAGAAATGTGTTCAACGTCTTTAAAAGGACATCTTGTTTCCCCTTAAAAAGTCTTTTAGCAAACATTTACCTTGACACTAAAAGGACAACGCATTCTCATTTTCAGTATTTTGACTTGCAAATCCAGCGTTCTTCGAAGGACCTCCCGATTATTTACCCGTTAGCGAGCGAAAAAACCGCCCAAAAACGACACAAAAATCCGGACAAACAAAGCTCGAGAAATGGGAAAAAACATAAATTTAATTGTGACGTTTGCTTTTTGACATTTTATACCGATTATCCCCGGTTCAGTGTATGGGTGGTGAATCCTTATCTCTAGCTGACTGCAAAAGGACCGCTTTTTTTGTTGTGTGTTTCTCTATATTACCATCAACCTGCAGGGTGTATCCTGTTTTTTGGAGGTAAAGAGTGGAAGGTGTTGTATGACACTTTTGTGTGATTTATCGTGCCAACGAACGCCAAATATACGAAGGAGACAACAAAATTCAAAATATCCTTGACCCTTTGGAGGGTTTAGTTGCGAACGCAAATTTTGAAAATAAAATTCATGGAAACTACACACACTTGTGGAGTGGTTCTTGTTGCAAAGGATAACAGTCGCGTCATAGGGTATGTCATAGTTTTGAGTTTTGTGTACAGTCTTTCTGTGTTCTTTCTGTACAAGACAGAGACAGCAATTGAGTGAGAACTAATGAATTCCTTCGAAAAGTTATAATTTTCCACTAACTTCCTGGACGTTCTGCAAGTCCATGGATAAAAATCCACGTTTCAGCACACTTCTGCACTCAGAGGAACTAATTAAACAAACAAAACGATTAAAATTCCCGAACAGGAAGGACAAAGGAAAAGAAAGAGAAAGAAGACAAAATCACAGACGAGGACGAATTGTGGATCTAATTTGCAAGTCACTCAATTGCAATTGCATTATGCATCCAAGGACAAATGTAGACTGTGGAGATTGAAACAAGACAATTGAGTGCCTGGGGAAAAAAACCAGAGAGAAAACTTTGACCAGAGCATCCAAAACTGTCACATTTCGCTTGCTCTGTAAAACCTAGGTTTTTGTTGAAGTTTTGCACTTTGTAGACCAAGGTTAGGTTAGGTTAGGTTGAGTGGCTGCCCCTTCTCAACAGGGACACACAAGGCCAAGGTGATACCACGTAGAGAAGCTGGCTAACCAGCAAAAACAAACAAAAATGTATACCAAGGCCATGCCTCGGATTGGCTTGATAGAACATAGGTTTATGGTTCCTAGTAAGGGAAGTTGAGTCCCTTGGGAGACCACAATGGGTCTAAATTGACCTAAGTGTGGCGGAGATAGGACTTCCTTTCCCGTCAACCCTATTACCTAGCCTAACCTACCAAAGGCCATGTTAACAAACTTCATACGAACCTTGGTTAACGCCAACCAACCAAAAAGGAAGAAAAGGACTTGACGGAGGAGATGAAGAAAGGCAGGTTTGTCGCGAAAGAGATGAAGATCAAACGCAGTAGAAGGTGAAGACTTTCTGAAACTTTTGAGGGACCTACTGCTTGGGATGTCACTAGAGACACCCGAGCTTATTCCTCGACATTAGTTCGTCTCGATTCCTTGCTTAGGCTGAATGCTCTTATCGTTTTGGAGGACGGGCCGTGAATTGCTTTAAAAGCAAGCCAGGGACTAGAAGCACCAGGATTTCGAGGCATAAGTTGACTTTTCTTCCAGTAAGAGTCATAAAACTTCACATTTCGACATTTTTTACTCGTCAAGTTTGTTCTCAATTTAGGATCTAGGAAGCTTCAAACACCATTGCAGTGTCTATCCGTCTATTTTGGGGCACAATCGCCAACAAATTATCTTCGATTCGTAGCAAAGCATAGATATCAGCAAAAGCCTCTTAATCAAGACGTGTTTACACTTTTGGTTCAATGGCTTAGTTCAAGAGAGTCCCATTGGGTCCAGTGGTCCTGGTCTAGCTGTGGAACAAACATACATACACACTTAGACAATGTTCCAAGTGCGTCCACAAAGAGTTGGCCTCTGCTGTGGCTTAGACATAAAACACACCAGACCCAGTGTGTTTGAGAACTACGGTTCAAGATTGAATCAAAGGATTCTCTGGGAAGGATACTTACTTGGGTCTTCGTTTCAACATTTCAGATTTGATTCCATGGGATTCAATGGCTAGCAACAGATGAACCTCATACGTCGTGACATGAAGACTATACAAGCCAATGGGCTGTAAGACAAGTAAGAATTCTCGTGACGACTTGTCTTTGGTCGAGACAGATCTGGCCTAACCTGGATCTTTAGAGAGCAGGAAGTCTTCTGTCCATCAATAGGAATTGTATAAGAATTATAGTAGGAACCCACACAGGAATAGGCAGCTACGTCACTAGAATGGGTGTCCCTTCCAAAGATTTCTATAGAAGATGTTGAGACGTTGTCCTATCAAAGCTTAGGAGGCAAGCCCAAGGAGAGTATTTCTATGAAGACCTCAACGACCTAGCCAAACTTGATATTTACAAAATAAAGAGCTTTGTCGTGTCTAATTGGAAAGGGTCTCCACCGATACGGCTGCCCACAGTATAATAGCAACGTTCCTAGTGCTTATAATCCGGTATCTACGTGTCATCACAATGAACCTACATTTTGGTCTTAGTCCCGTCCCGCTTATGCCTATGGTTAGGCATTTTCACACTTAAATCTCAGGTGTCACTCTTTTTATCACATAAAGGACATAAAGACTAATGGACTTCGCAGACCTACGGCATCCCTTAATCCAAACTGTTTCAGAATTCCGTTACGGTCCTCAGACTTTCAGTCACATCTCATTCCAATTTTTGAGCTTAATTAGCTCTCAACTTGGTGATTGCCTCAACAATTCCAGGAGTGTACATCAATTTTTTTTATTTTTTTACTCAACCACTTATAACAGTTTAATTGACGTTGTTCTCGTCCTTGCTGTGTGATTTTTTTAAACCTTTTATTGTCCATATAACACCGGGACGGTCTCTACCTTTTTTTATGGTCACGGCACGATGTAAAAAAATGTAATTCACGGGGTCGGTCGAACGGTCCCGGTGTCGTATTTTATTGTTTAGTGTGTTAAAAGATTTATTTGCTGTCGGGATGTTTATATAAAGCCTCGCTTCACAGGAGTCCGGGGTAGAGAAGTGGAAATTAAAAGAGAGAGAGATAGACATTTTTAGTGTACGACTAAAGACAAATACGAGTCTCGTTCGTGTTCGTTTTGTATGTATGTAGAGGTGGGAGTATTTACGTAAGCCATTGTGTCATTTATTATCCTTGAAGGACACTGTAGGTTAGTTCGCATTGAGGGTAAACTATTTATAAACATATTTTCTACGCGCTTATGGTATGCAGTGACGTTAGAGAAATATTGCGATAACGCACATGCCACATAGGATAAGATAGATGTCTGGGATAAGTTGACAGGATAAACGTTCTTATTCTATCGAACGGGTGGACGGGGAGCTGATTCTATGGGGTTATATCTCATTTTGGTGGAATGAATATTAATGAATACGTGTAGGACACAGGGAGGATTTTTTTGGTTTTTTTTTGTTTAGACAAATGAAGTTGACTATGTCGTGAGAGCAATTTGTCAATATTGACATAAGATCAATGTTAACATGGACAAAAGGATTTGGAGTTGGAAAATTCTTAGGAAACTTTGTGCTGTGCAATCGTAAGTAATAGAGGCACGTGGCAAGTTGACATGTTTGTCTATTCAGGCTGGTGGGCTTCGTCGAGTCAACAGGTTCAAGTGTCATGCTTTCAGAATCATACGCCCTTTCTCCATTTATCTTATGCCACTGGACACAGAAGCTTAAGGGATGAGGAATCCTCTCTGAATCTGTCCAACGCCCCCTCTCTTAAAAGACAAAACCACCGAGATTCCTGCTTTTTTGACAATCTTGACGACCTAGCACAATCAGATTGAAGGGGACCTCAACCAACTCAGCGCGTGAAACTGGAGGCAGCTAGCTAAAGATCGAGCTGGCTGGAGACGCTTGTAAGTTAAAGCCCAGGTCTACCCCGGGCTGTAGCGCCACCTTAAGTAAGCACAACAAGATGGCAAAACCCTAGTTCGCTCTACCAAAGGCTGCCACTGGTACAATAAATAGGTGGAGGACCTGATACTCATCTAAAAGCGTTGATCAGTGTACGCTGACTACCTCTCCAACCTAACCTAACCTAACCTTCTCTATTGGCATCGTTTTGAAACGATACACCAATAACTGGGTGAGAATCTCGACAATGAAAGGAGGAATCCACTGGACATAGCAGAGTCCTATTGACGGAGCACAGTCTTTCTAACGTGACTGACTTTCTGTCCACTGAAACGCATCTCAACCTGGTCTATGTCGGCAGAAACTGGGTGAAAACACCACAGAGTCAATGAGCCATTGCCAACTGACATGAATGGGTCTGAAGCTAAGGACTAACAAAAAGGCACACCTAGTGCTACTTGGGCTCATGCTGAACCGCCACCTCTAAGCTAAGGACTGAGTCGGTGCTGCTGTCTTCTCGAAAGACCTATCTTTTTACTAGGCAAATCCCTTCAGCATCACAGACACATTATTCCAAACTTGACGTACGACTGACGCTTGACTGGCTTAACTCGGCACTGACAGTCCACGTATCGAAGGTTCCTTTACCAATGGGGTAGAGAGAGCTAACTTCAGGTTAGACCATCTGGAATTGTAAAACAAAGCAAAGCCAGCTCTGAAACAGACCAGCTTCAACCTGAAAAGGTCAAATAGAAGCTCAGGCTGAGAAGAGTCTTACTAGTCAGTGCTGTTGTTAAAAACTTTCTCCTCCACCAAGACAAGGCACAGACATGTTTTGGCCTCGCTATCATCATGACTAGCTCCTTCTGTACAGTGGTTCCATCGGAAAACTCCACGTCTTGTTTGGAAAGTGGACTTGAATATGGTCGAGATCAGATCCCTAGACAATAGATCAAGAGCATTGCTTTGACCATGTAGTTTCGTGGACCAGATCACATGGATTCACTGAAAGGACTTATTTTATGTGCAGGTCCAGGGACAGAATGTTTAAGAGCACGTTGAGAGCTCCTGTCGATCTCGCGCTCCTGTGGTTGATATCACAGCTTCGAACTCTGCTTGGTTTTGTGATGTTTGCTGCGACATCTTGTTCTTCTTTTTCTCGGAACGAACGGAAGGGACGTACAATTTGTATTGCCGACTCCAAACGACGGATTAAAAAGCCTTTTCATGATAAATTGTGCCCTCAGAGGTTTATCATTGCCTTCCAAGCGTTGGTGCCGCAAACATTTTTGGTTACTCGCACCAACCATCAAGCCACGGTGACCATAGAGCCTTAGGTAGGGCTACAGTTCGAGGTGCACCTGGGCTTCAACTAACAAGCGTCTCCAGTTGCCGCCCGGCCCTTAGCTAACCGCCTCCAGTTACGCACTCCAAGTTGGTTGAGGTCCCCTTCTATTTGTGCGCGCCACATTAGGCGAGGTCTTCTCCTCCAAGTTGAATTCGAAGACTCTTCGGGCCGGGGCGTTGGAGTGGACCATAGAGCCTTACCTACTTGCTTAAGGTGGTGCTGCAGTCTGAGGTGCAACTTTCGCATGCTAAGTTGGTTGAGGTTCCCTTCCACTTGCATGCATCACGACCATATAGTCATCTAGAACAAATGAAGACTCAATGGCGTCACAATGAACCTTTCATGGGCTAACTAGACTCCTTCTAACCAATTAAATATGAAAATACCACCTCCCATCGGCCAATTAAGCCTACACAAGCAACATTTTCCCCACCTCCATCCTTAAATTCCATTACCAGAGCGATGTGTCCAATCAACTCCGCCATAAAAATCAATAAAGAAGCATCAACGACCCAACTAAACGTCAGCGGTTATGAATCATCAAAAGTTACTGCTCTGCTCCTTGCGAGGAACAAAATTTCAAAAACAGCAACTAAACACCTCATCCCCATAAAAACCAAACTGTTTATCATACTTCATTGTCTCGGGGAAACATCTGCTTTGAATCACGGCAGGATATCGTGCGCCCACCCGTTGCTCCTTCCGTTGCGTAACTTCTTTTTTTTTTCTTGTTAATGGCAATCAAATGGGCAGAAAGGACGACGACGACGATAAGCACCCAAATTCGGATCCATCATAAAAAAATGAAAAAATGAAAATAACCACCACTGAAAGGATTCCTCAATTCACCTGGGAATCCTTAAAAAATAAGCACACAGCAGCCACCACAAGTTGTGTTCTTTCAAATTCGCTAGCAAAAACGAAAATAAAGTGAAACGTCATAAAGCGCGCCCACAAAATGGACTACCACTTCTGATGCTGCTTCTACGAGAGAGAGAAAAAAAAAAAAGTTAAACTGCCAATGCCAACCATAAAAGGATAAAAGCACGACGAAACGGATGAGTCGGGGATACCCATACTCGCTCACATGTCAACGGACATCCTGCTTATAGTTTGCTGTCGATGGGTGGCCGTATTCACTCCCGTTCACTCATCAAGTGTTTAACGTAGCGAAATGGTAAACCGTAGGAGTATGTACCATACAAACACACACACACACAGATAGGATATAGGATTGTGAATCCTGCATGGTTGGCACAAAAACTGTGTGTGAGTTCATGAGAATTCGAGGCGCAATTTTACTGTTGCGTTACTTTATTACTCCACTCCTTCGATGCCCCATCAACTCCTGCTTCGTTAAAAGGATCAAAACGGGAGAAAATGTAAATAACGCAGTGATTGCAGGAGTCAATGTTCCATATGTTAAGGTCATGGGATACAAATTGGAACTAGTAAAAGGAAATGTTGGTTAAATGCGCATTTGAGTGTGATCCTTTGGGGACTCAATTGGCGTTTGAATAAAATTTTCTCGGACAAATGGCCAGACATACCCTTTTCCCTTTAACCACTGAAAGGGCACTAAAAATCAAGTCCTTCGTCTGAAGTGGATAGATAAGAATTAAGTGGGCCTAGGAGGAGCAAAAAATAAGACCTATTTGCGGTTGTTTATTCAGCCATCGCTCATTATGCACAAGCAATGTCCTTCAGTAGTGTGGTATTAAGGATCTCTCATTGAAAGATGGATCGATGGATGGATGGTGTGCTGTACTTGTACTTGAGTGCATTGTTGAGCCTTTCTTTAAGGACTATTTGTCTCTTCTCTTAGATTGATCTTCTATGTGCAACAGTGTGTGCCCATTGAGTTGTGTTTCTATGGTTTATGTGAGACTAGAAGGATGTTTTCCATTTCTAAAGACCGTCGCCTCTGAATATCCAGTCGCAGTCCTTCTGCACTTGAATGTCTTTTGCTATCTGTTTTAGGGTCCCAAAAAATTTCTCCTTAGAGCCTTTTGAACTGATCCGACTTCTCCAAAGGACAAGGAAGCATCTTGACTGTTCCTAGAAGTCTGACGAAGAAAATCTAGCCTTCAATCTCGATGATGATGGGATCAACTTGTAAGTCAGTTGGTTTGGTGTGGTCTTCCAGGCAATGGACCGGAGACAGGTCCATTGAGATCCCACTATGAGTGATTGAGTGTTGAAATCTCCTGAAACCACATGGATTTCCTAACGTAGAAGTTTACATTGACCGTACTGCCAGTGCTCACATCATTTAGACCGTTGAAGAGGTATCTCCCTAAGGTGGCTGTTCTGGTATTGACGAGAGCGGGACACGTACGGACTATGCCCAATCGTTGAGCTTATTTGCCTAGGATGCAATGTCATATGAACTGTTCAACTACAGGACTTTTGAAGCCGAACTAGCTGATATCATTTGGGCTGTGAAATTACGCGTTATTTTGACAGCCTAGCAGCATCAATTCGACAAAAGTTGGCAAGACACTGGAAGCCTCACTTAAACGAGATTTGGACTGGCAATACTTTGACTTTCTGTCAAAGACTTACTTAAGGTGGTGCTACAGTCCGGGGTGGACCTGGGCCTCAACCAACAAGTGTCTCCAGCCAGCTCGATCTTTAGCTAGCTGCCTCCAGTTTCGCACGCTAAGTTGGTTGAGGTCTCCTTCAACTTGCGTGCGCCACCTGAGTCGCGGTCTTCCTCTACTGCGCTGTCCCTGCGGGGCGGATTCGAAGATTTTTCGAACCGGAGCATTGGTGTCCATCCGCTCTACATGGTCCAGCCACCTCAGTCGTTGGACCCTCCTTCTTCGGGCCAAGTCGATGTCGCTGAACAGCCCGTACAGTTCATCGTTGTATTTCCTCCTCCACTCACCTAAAATCAGCCGAAGAATTTTCCTCTCAAAGCAGCCAAGAGCACCCTCATCCATTTTTGATAAAGTCCATGCCTCTGCGTCGTAGAACAGGACTGGGATTATTAAGGTCACTTTTGTTGTTCGGGAGAGGGCTTTGCTAGTCAATCGCCTTCTTAGCTCAAAGAAACAGCGATTGGCAAGGATTATTCTTCGCTGATGTCGTTGTCAGAATTGATAGCGAAGCCTAGGTAGACAAAGTCCTTAACGAGTTTGACAGGGATGCCAAAACTAGACATAGCTCTGTATAGCTCGTCTCTATAGTTGCTGTCATACGCGGTCTTAAAATCGATAAATAGATGGTGTGTATCGATTTGGAGCTCCTGGTCGATAATGGACTTTCCTACGGCAGATAGGATCTTGTAGAGATGTTAAGAAGACTGATACCTCTGTAGTTGGCGCAGTTCAGCAAGTCATCGCCGCTTTGAAGAGCTCGGCAGTCAAGCGATCTGTTCCAGCAGCTTTGTTGGACTTCAGCTTAGATATGGTTATCTTGACTTCATCCAAGTCGAGTGGACAGAATTGTTGGTTTACATCGTTCAAGTTGAAAGGTTCTTCTGCCTGATAGAGGTATTTGGTTCGTCATCGCCGTTATACAGTCTACAGAAATACTCCTTCCAAATCCTCAGCATCAACTGTGACTCTATTACTATGTTGCCTTGTTCTACTCTACATGCTTCGGTTCGGGATTTCTGTCGTTACTTTTTGGAAAAACTTCGAATCTCATTCCTGGAGTAGCATGCTCCTTCTTTTTCCCCCTGAGAAGCCGGTGCTCGCCTCTCCTCTTCTCGTGAGCTCGTGAGCAGCTCTAGTCCTTCTATGCATCTTGCTGTGCTGCATGTGCTTGCCGGCACTCGTCGTCAAACCAGGGATTTCGTGGCCAAGTGAAACCCAGCACATCAGAGGCGGCATCTCACCGATTGCCACTGGTCTTCAATACTTGATGCTAGCGGCGTAGGACCTCTTAAGAGATTGAGGGAGACTCGATCGGAAAAGGATTTGGCGATCTTTTGCCATTCTGTCATGAAACTATGTGTTGAAGGACTGATGCCAACAAACCTCCTGGAAGAAGGATAACAGAAAATGAATTGAAAAATGCAGAAGATGAAACCAATAACTCGAAGGTCTATGGAACCGCAGACAAGAAGAAGTGGACTTCTTTGCATGGTTGTTGCCACTTTTTTCGCCACATGTGGCAACTCGTCTAACTACCCGCAGTGTGTGGAATTGGACAACTTTAAGGACTTGCAGCACGTGTTCTTTTACTGCCCTCGTATCCAAAATTAAAGGCAAATTGGTTAACAGTAAGTAAAATCATGTCCATGGAGTTGAGACATCCAAAGACCTGATGAAAGAAAGCAGGAGCAGGTTAATCCAGTTTTCCTTTCACCAGACGGGAAGAGATGGCTATTCGCTACTGAGTTTGAGTACAGACATGACAAAGGAAAAAGAAAACCTACTTCCAGAGGCCTCATTGCTACATCCCGCTACCGCCATCTAGACCACATTATTACATGTTGTCCGAATGTTCCCAAGTCAATTAGAGAGAGGACTTCTGAACGATTACGTTTATAGCTCGTGCAAACGATGTTCAATTTCCGTCAACAAATGTTCCACCACACACTATTTATCCTATCCTCCGGCCTTCGTCCAAACACACACAATCACACGCATACAGATCGATTAATTAAGTGCAAACACACAACAGTATGTTTGCAAACACACTCGTGTAACTGTAAGTAATGCAATAAAACTACGCACACGTTCCGTGTCGTCCATCTATCTAAGTCGGGCGATTAATTTCACTCTCTGGCATGTGTTTTCGGACATTCGGCTCCATCCAAACTACTATTGATTTCCATCGACCCAATTGTCCTGACACGAACTGTAAATGGTGGTGGTCTCAGTTTTCGGGTCAGTCACTGTGTAATGAGGCATGAGGCTCATTCTCAAAGGATCTAGGTGGCAATTGTGTGCCATAGACAGAGCATGTCCCCGTTATTACTCAAAGTAATCAATATTTGCACTGCACAAGTGTACAAGGGGTACTTCCGGTAGTCCATGCGTAGCGCGGTAGCCCTTTCCGTTTCGCCAAATTGGATTATTGCATTCTATATGCGCTGTTTGGCTGGTAGTATACAGGCTCGACTGTGCCGACTAAATGTCACATAAATTCAACCTAGCGACGACGTTTTTTTTTTAATCCATTTCGGACACGGGACTTATTCCTTGTTCGCCTGCGTTACGCGTGTTTTGTGTAACGGCATTATGCCCCCAACTGATGGCCTCTGTTGTTGCATTGAATGTGATTAGGGAGGTGGTGGCTTTAATTGCTTTGTTTAGCAGGTTTTCGCTCTTCTGCTTTTGTTTATAGCCATCGACACGTTTGAATTTTAAATGCAAATCTAATTAGTTTAATAGCAGTACCGTTGGGTGGGTGAGTGAAGCCTAAAAGTCGTCACCGAGGGAGGAGCACACACAGTATTTTTCATCAATTTTTGCGGCGCATTAATGTTTGATGGGGTGTACTTCCTGTTTCCGATCCAACCAACTACCAACGACACAGTACTGCAAGTAGTTGTGTATATGTAGTTGGTGGGGGTGTAGTAGGTACCGGTGGTGGATTTGAATTGAAATTTATAATTTATGGAGGATTTTTCGGGCCAGATAATATGCTACTATGTTATTCTCGTTAAATTACACTCAAAGTTTGACGTTGTTTTAAGGACGAGCAATTGGCAAGGGAATGACCCTTAATTTGGGGAAAAGTTTTTAATGGAATTCTTTTACACTGTTCGGTGAGTTTTAATTTTCAACAGAAAAAACCCCAAAGCCGGAGGGTAGACATGAGTAAATTCGTTTGCAGAAACGTGTACCGTTTAGTTAAAATCTGATTTGTCTCAGGGGATGAATGTATTTTCATACACGTGCCGGTATATCCCAATCGAACTTGGATAGGGATGGTTGGCTGCCTTGTAGTGCTGGTTAAGTGGAGCTGATTCGGTCTTGAGAACACATGTAGAGGTGCTGCCAAACTGAGGCATTTGTTCTTTGTTGAACGTCATGGATAAATTATGACCTGCAGGCCTACAAGGCCCACAAAAGAACGGTTCAGCACATGGTTTATGGATAACCGGTCAAAGATATCATCCCTGAAGGCACCATCATACACAACTTAGAAGGCAAGACTGGTGCTCGTGATCGATTAGCGCTTATCCCAGCCTCCAAGGACCAATCCATGCCCTTAAATAGACATTTTTGTTAGTCACGGTCTTATTCTGAAAATTTGTAGCGACTAGCACCAATCCAGAGCAACAACTGGCTAAAGATTCGTGGATTGACAACAATCTCCCTGAATCCCTGAAACCCCAACGGTGGTTGTACTAGTAACCATCAACATTTCGGTAAGGGCCTCCATTCACCTTCAAGCAAGTCGTAAGGTGAATCGTGTTGCTGCCCGTGACACCGATAGACGATCCCTAGATCCAATTTGAGGAACTTCTGGAAAGCGTCAACTGCCTAGATTCCAGACTTTGCAGAGCAACCGAGTCTTCTTCTTGCTTTAGAGGCCTCGTCTAAAGGGGCAGACGGGTAGGTAGGTAGAGGTGTTCATCATGAACCCAAGTAGCACTAGATGTGCTTTTTTGTTACCATGACTCGTGTGAATCTGGTTGGTGATGTGTGTTGTTGAGGATGTGGGACAGTCGGTGCCTAGTGGCAAAAAATGGTGGTGGACTCGACATTTCGCACGAAACAGCCCAAAATAGACAAAACGCACCATGAAATGGCGTCCAACGTAACCATCGAGAAGTACCGACAAACGAGAAGCGAGATGGGGAGACATCTCCCGACACGTTGTGTAAATTGACACGGTTCACTCGTGAGAAAACGATGAAAAATTGAGGAATTTGGAAGAGGTCTTTGTTCAGGACGGCAAGCAGGAAGTACCTGTCTTAAATGTGAATCTGGACATGCAGTTCCCATCCCACAGAAGCTATGACAACACTGTCGACCAACAAAAGCCTTATTGGGAACGATTTGGGGTCTCAATTCCAGGTTTGCATGCATAGAAAGTGTATAAACGAAACTCAACAGATTTCAAAGCCTAGTTTGAGCAAGCTTGACAGGTTCAAGGACGCCTCTTATCTCCTCTTCTTTGGTATCTAATCAGTAAGTGGGTGATTGTCCATGAAGACGACGTTGCTAGAACTTCTTCAAAACCCTCTGGCTTTGCTCTCCAAATGGACTGTAAGCAGTGGACTTAACAAAAAGCTGAACTAAATGTTTTGCATCGTCCTTAACTAGATGAACAGGGAACTAATACTTGACGATGTAAGTCTGGTCATGTGCATCTTGAATGGAATCTAGAGTTGAATTTGAAGTTGATGCCATTGGGATCTAAGCCATCAAAGGCATCGTAGTAGGTAGTCATGTGGCACTTAAAGAACTTGACCTCACACTCAGTTGACCCTCAAATTCATCAAGAGCGGCTTTAATGTCTAAAAATCTCTTGCCAGACACAATAAGGTTGAACTGTAAATCAATCTAATGGAATCTGCAGACAAACTAGCAAGCTCTGGCTAGGCTACCACATTGTCAGGCACTCAAGCTTTCTGTGGCGCCATCTGGATGGTCGATTCAGCGACTAGGAAACACAGCTTCGCCTAACTTCACATGATGGCGCTACAGTCCGAGGTGGATTTGGGCTTCAACCAACAAGGGTCTCCAGCGCCATCTGGACAATCGATTCACCAACTGGGAGCAACAACTTCACCTGATGGCGCTACAGTCCGGGGTGGATCTGGGCTTCAACCAACAAGCGTCTCCAGTGCCATCTGGACAGGCGATTCACCAACTGGGAGCAACAACTACATCTGATGGCGCTACAGTCCGAGGTGGATTCGGGCTTCAAACAAAAAGCGTCTCCAGCCAGCTCGATCGTTAGCCAGCTGCCAAGTCGCTTACCACTTGCGTGAGCCACTTGAATTGCAGTTTTCCTCTACTGTGTGGTACTCTCAGAGTAAATTGGAAGATTCTCCGGTCTGGACAGCTTAGAGAGTTCAAAAATTAATCGAGGAGAATGCACACGAGGATCACTTTACAGGTCATTTCTGACGGTGACAACAACCAGTCGTTTTTGCCTGGAAGATGAGGAAACTTCTGACCACATTCGTTGTGAATATTTTTGTAGACGGACGTGGCTACTTCCTCAAACACACACCAGTCAAGTTCAAAAAGTGTTGTCCTTGAGGATTCCGCATTATTGCTGCAAGTGTTCGATCATTTGGTGGACAACTCTTGAAACTACAGTATACCACAGCTTTGAACGGAAAATGTAGAGATCCTCCTCCACCTTATCAAACGTCGTGAGATATGTTAAGCATACAGACAGCTCCCAGTAGCTATTCGTCCAAAACCCTCCTCACAGTAGTCATCCGACAACCAAAAAACACCGACTTCACCTTTCCCTTTCGAACTGAGTGGGATGACGAAACTCTATTTATTTTTTCAATTTACTTCTCCAAGCAATTAGGATGTCCTTTCAGCTGCCCTTTATTATTTTTTTCCTCCATTCCCTAACCAAGTTTAATAAATTCCGTTCTCCTGGCTCCCTCTCCTTTTTATTTGCTTTTTTTTTCCACCTGGAGCCGGTAGTTTAAAAAAAAAATTAAGTCACTTCCTTGATCCACTTCATCGATCTAAGGATTCTTTCTTATCTTCGACGCCAGTTAGTCGCCGCCCATGAACCCCAAACCATTACCTGTAATCCTCTCCTAACAACTGCTGTTCGGTTATAATAATTCCATGCCAACTAGTTCATCTCCTTTTAGAAATTAATTTACATAATGTATCCTGCACCAGATTCCTGCGCATCCATAAATTTCCGTAACAAGAAAAAAAAAAGAAAAAAGGAATCGTTCTCTTTCTATGCAAATGCGTTCGAGGCAATTATAGTATTAGTGTACCCAACTCACTTTCAGTGCGATCCTTGCAACCGCAAAAGTACACAAAGCAAATTAATTACCGTATCCTTTGCGCCCCAAACCAGTTCGCATCGTGTAAGTAAGAGACCCTTAAGCGGTCTCGACCATTATTTAGTGGTCCTCCATTCGTTCTAATGTGTGTATCCTTTACTGAGGTGTGTGTGTGCGCAATTTTTTCTTTTCGAGTTTTTAACCAGAATCCTGGGGGGTGAGTTGTGCCAGTTAATTTGATACTCGAGTGTCCTTACAATTTGTGTATACACTGAATGTGATGACGTTCCAGTTTCTTGAGGGAATGCTCATCCTTACCCAACACAACTGTGCTCGCAAAATGTAATGACGTGCAGTTAAAAATGATTGTGAAACTATAGTCCTTGTAAGTGATTATGCTCTAGCGCGAACACAATGGGAATCTAACGCTGTATGCGAGTCTTGTTTTGGGGGTTGAGGCACCTGCAACGGCCGTGTAATATGAAAAAAAGAAGGTGGTGGTTACACGACATAAAATGTAGTATACCGCATTGTGGAAGGACTCCATAGTGCTGTGGTGCTCGTAGAAATGAGGATAAGTGTTGAAGAATCGGTGGTGAGAGTATGTACATTTGAAATAATTGTCTCGGAGATATGCACGCGAATACACAATGCGAAGCTCGGTAAGTAATTTGGAACAAAAAACAGAACCGGTTGGCGGTCCTAAATTATTCCTTTGTGATGGATTTTTTTTTTTTGGTCCATGTAGTCAAACCACAGGCGGTTTGGGAATGTTTCGTGGAGTGAAAGGAGTCACGGATTGTACACATAACTGACATGCCATCTGCTTACGGAAGACAGCATGAAATTCAGTCACGATTGGATTCTAACGAAGGCGGATGAAGATATTCTTCCAAAGATATTTGGTCTCGTTTAGGATGACTAGCTTTGGAAGAGGTCATATGAGCTCTACAGCGACATCGACTTTAGCGCAGTCGTCGTTGAAGGCGCATAGGACACAGAGATCGAATCTATACCAACGCTCCGGTTTAGAGAATTTTTGAATTTACCCGGAGGGAGAACGCGACATCAGATAAGAGATGATTCCCTCTCCGGAGGCTTTAGACTTAAGCGAGTTGTCAAAGAAACCCTGGTTTGATCGGTTTGCAAAACAGCTTCTGCGAGGAATTTCTCAAGTGATTTTTTCAAGCTCGATCTCAGAACTTTGTAGATAGTCCCTAGGTGAAGCATAAGCAAAAGTTGTTTCACGACAAACACGAAACGTCGATGAGATGCCGTTGTGCTCTTCCAGTCACAGAAGGATTTTTGATCCTTTAAGCATAGAAAACTAGCGGATGGTGGCTTCTATTGTCATTTCGATTGTTCTTTGGCCCGCGTTTGTCCAAGATCCCGACTTTTGGTATGAGATTCCACAAAAGTCACGCATGACGCCCTATAAGTGTGCCCATGTTCTTTGCACTCCGTCAAGGTGTTGTAAGACTCAAGAGCCGGAAGTTATTTTGTCAGTTTCCAACTGTAACCGGAATACACGTTTCAAAGCGAAGGATAGTCAGGAAAATCCTACGAATGGAGTCGCACAACCCACGATCACAAAAGCAGTACAAAGTCCCGAAGATGGCCATGGAAATCCGTAGCTTTTGTTAAATTTCCACGCAATGAAGCCTTTGTCACTAAAATCATACCTAGCTTTGGACAAAGACCAGAGGTGTAAAAAATATGGATCTCTCCAGCTATCATGCCAAACTTTTACAGGACTTAAGCTTCACCAAAATGTCCAAAGTTCTCGTATACAGCTCTAGTGGTTCATCTGGCCCGATCGAGAAGTGTCGGGCTTCATCAAAAAGTCCAAAGTTCTCGTATACAGCTCTAGTAGCTCATCTGGCCCCGTCAAGAGGTATCTGTCTTCACCAAGAAGTCCACAGTTCTCGTATACAGCACTAGAGCCTCATTTGTTCCAGTCAAGAGGTGTCTGTCTTCACCTAGAAGCCCAAAGTTCTCGCATACAGCAGTTGTGGCTCATCTGGTCCGGTCAAGAGGTGTCTCTTTTCACTATGAAACTCAAAGTTCTCGTATACAGCTCTAGTGGCTCATCTGTCCCTGTCAAGAGTTGTCTTTCTTCATCAAAAAGTCCAAAGGTCTCGTATACATCTGGCCCGATCGAGAGGTGTCTGTCTTCACCAAAAAGCTCAAAGCATTCGTATACAACACTAGTGGCTAATCTAGCCCAGCTTTCGGTAAGAATACAAGAAGATTGGAAATGTCAGCAATGAGGAAGGATTTAAAAGTTAGGACCTACAAAGATTGACTCTATGCTTGATGAACAAGTACATATGTTTGGCAAAACCTACGCAAACGCTCGTGAGGACAACAAAAAGAAAGAAACCAGACACTCCCATGATCTGTGGAACTAGCTAGCATTAGGATGGAAACTGGGGAACAAGAACCACTGTAAAACCAGTCGAAGGAAGTTCAAAACCAGGGAGCCATACTTTGCTCGATGCCCAAGACTCAACGAAGTCTTACAGCCGTTGCTTGATCTCAAGGACTCAACAAACTCTTACAAGAGGAAGCTCGTCACCTAGGACTTAAGCATGCTAAATGAAATGCACATGAACACAAAACTAGGAGGAACTCAATTAAAGATTAACACGGCACTGAAGGCACTTCGAAAGGTGGTGTGTTCTCTGTCCTCCTGGTTCTGAACTAGAATTCCGATACAGTGTCGTCAAAACTACAGCGTACTAGGTGAATATTGGAAATTAAAGGAGCTCCACCTTAACCACCACCGATGCAGCAGCGAACGAGGCGGATAAGGAAATTCTTTTTCTACTCTCAGTCGACAAGTAGAAGGAGCCTTAAAGATCTTAGATATCTGGACCAGAAATTACAGACTGACGATTGGACCGAGTTGGAACTTTTTGTTGAAACGAGGGAACTATCACGATTTGGAATGGAATCAGAAGGGCACTCCCATTTAGGACCTCTGACAGTGGCAAATGCCTGGAACTTGTGCCAGACAAAAGAGTGATGAATCCACCGTTGATAAAACGTCAAGAATGTCAAAGTTTGCGATACATTTCATTCATAAATTACTCAACAGATGGCGTTGGCAAAACAACTTTTTGTTGAAACGACGAAAAGTATCACGATTTGGAACGGAATCAGAAGGGTACCCTCATTTAGGACCTCGAACAGAAAGGGTGATGAGCCCGCCATTGATAAAACATCAAAAATGTCAAAATCTCCGATAAATTTCATTCGTAAATTACTCAACAGATGGCGTTAGCAAAACAATTTAAAACAAAAAATACCAATAAGACGCCTTGTAATCCCGAAGCTTGCTTGATGACTTCAGTGTACAATTTGTTT
Source organism: Criorhina ranunculi (assembly GCA_951813785.1). NCBI lineage: Eukaryota > Metazoa > Arthropoda > Insecta > Diptera > Syrphidae > Criorhina > Criorhina ranunculi. The sequence continues at coordinate 5,396,974 of OX638385.1, read as the reverse complement.
ACAGAAACTAAAAGGACATTCGATCCTTTTTTTTTTGCAACGAAATTAATTTTATTAATTTAAACTTATTTCAATATTTCTTATAAGAAAATGAAAAAAAAAAATACTCACGTTGTGAATTAGAACGTCTGATGATATTTTCCAAAAATGTATTTTGCGGTGCAACCAATCCTCTCCGTCCGCCCGGCATTTTTAATGCAAAATAGTCAACACACTCTTACCGCGCACTATATACAAAACACATACAAAAAAAAAAAATTGATTAAGACACGCTGTGTTTCCGTTTAATGGTATAGAACTTCACCATTCGTCCTTTGTTGGGTGGAATAACATTTTTCTTTGTTTTTTTTTTTTTTTTTTTTTAATCAAAATTTAAACGCACATCCTTTGGTAGAACGAAAAGGATTTTTTTTTGTACTTTTACAGCAAAACAAATTGTACCACATACAGGATCATCAGCGTCATCATCATCATAATTATTTATGGAGGAAAGGATCCCTTTTATCCCTTATCATGTGTGAGTATTCTGTTAATTTTGGATTAATTCGGTGCGAAAATAACGACGAGCATCGTTTCCGTTTTCAAGGTGACTGACGGTAGTAGTGGTAGTAGTATACCCACGGTGGAGTGGCAGGAGACGAAGACTGATGGAACTTTCACCTGGCGTAGGCATTTTATAATCGTTACGTCTGAAATGAGAAAACCAAAGGGAAATGGATTAAAAACAAAAAAAAAATTAAAAATTCATTTTTAAAGCGCGATGTGATTGATTGACGAGCTTAATAAGGAAGTCACCCTCTGGTGCAATGTAAATTGCTTTTGTCCATAAGCTTGGATTATGTCAAAGGGCTGTAGACGTCAAAGGCAAGTGATTTATAAGTAGACAACTGGAATTTAATGTCGATTTGTCAGGCTGGGTGGCCCCTTTGTATGTCTAGCCCTTGAAATAAGTGCGGAATATAGGAAGCCTTTTAAAGACCACTGACCACAGGGCAGGCATACATTTCACAAGAGCTTATCTCAGAATTGTTACATTTTTGAAGAGTAATTCCTTCAAGCACGGGAGAGTATATTGGAAGATGTAACGAAACGTTGCAACCTCACTACTCTTAAGGGATTTTATCACGTACAATGTGATGACAAATATGTCCTTTGTGGTGGATAAGCCCTGTTGTGGAACTTGTAACGATTTGGAGTGGTCACGAGAAGACGGCAGAAATGAGCTACAAGTGGAGTTTAAACAAGCATGCATGCGGCTTTAGAAAAATCAAAGAAGTGAGTTCGTGATGTCAGTAATTTCAACGCTGGTTTTCCCTTCTCAGAGTCTTGGGTTCAAACTAACACGAACGGTTTCAAAATCTCAACAACTTGACCAGTGAAACTGTTGTCCCAGTCTTCCGAACAGATGTCTGTCATTTTAAGGGAAATCGGAGTTCTCTTGAAATACCCAGGACAGAAAAATAGAAACCTCTTTGGACAGTCAAGCAGCTCTTAAGGTCGTTACACCAGATCATATCTGGTCAGAGATTGCTTGTCTTCGGAGAGTCAAGCAGTTCTTAAAGTCGTCACGAATCCAACATCATGATCATATCTAGTCAAACCAAAAAACGTCCGCCTTATTTCGTTACCGAATCAGAAAGGTATCAAGGGTATCTAGAAATAGAAAAACCTCTCATCACGCCTTCAATAAGTTCAAGCTGAGAGCAATGAAGGCTGATGGTAAGACCAATAGCAGACCAACAAACACGTGAATAAATTCCGGCTCACGGAAGCAACGATTTGAGATAGCTGCAGGGAAGTAGAAGAAGACATCGAACACTTCCTACGACAGAAGAACTTGGGGTTAGTTTGGATACCGAAGCACCTCATTTCTAAAGTAATAGGTCGTATCTTGACTTTCAGGCAGAAGCAGAAAGATTTTCTGTAATTGCACCCAACTCTTGGTGGGTTTGAGCCTGAACTAATGCCTCTTTTCATCCTTCATGGTCCCGGGTCACTGATTCCAGTGGTTTCCAGAACAAGGTTTTCAACGTTCGTGAATGCTTCATTTTCAAATCGGAGGTTCGATCTCCCTTTTCTCTGTGGCAGGGATTCGAAGACCCTCTTAGCTGGAGTATTCTCGTCCATTCGTTCGATGTGGTCGAGCCAGTGCAGTCGTCGGAGTTTTTGCTCTCCGGGTGCTAATTGTATCCATTCTTCCTTGACTGCGTTGTGGATTTTAAGGCTGAAATGAAAAGCTGACCGACGGCAGAGAAGTTTCACAGACTGATTTGGATTTATACTGCTGAATGTGTAACGAAACGCTGCACTCACTCTCTTTTGCGCCATTGAGCTAGTGTGAGACGCTGGAAATGTTTATGTCGAGGCGACTGGAACCCCACAATCAGTTTTCGTCTGTTGGTCAAACGAACTCGTTGCGTTCATCGTTACATGATTCACTTTTGTCAGTACTTGTGACACATGACATCCTCTATTTCCTGTTTTATTAGAATCAGACAATGATCTACTTATACACGAAGACATTATCCGAAACTGTAGACCGTCCAGAGTCCACTGGATGCAGAAATCTACTCCGAAACATTGCGAATATCCAAATCCCACTGCCTTCTAGGCTCAACTAGTGTCTTTCAGGCAGAACTTCTGGTGATACAAAACGTATAATGAACCCCCGACACAAACCTACATCCAAGCATCAGGATCTTCATAGCCAGGCCGCTCTCTAAGTCAGATTCCGTTACGAAATTCTGGAAGCTGGTGATAAAGTCTGCTTTCTCTGAGTTCTAGGTTAGAAGGACATAGAAGACTTGCCGAAGAGACTATGAGGAGATCAACCCACAAAGAACCCACGTATGTTTTACGTCTATCTTGAGCACGAGCTTGAAACTGCAAACATTTTGTTCGTTTGGTAGCAAGTAGTGTGCGCAAAGAGAAGATCAGAAGGAGGACAAAAGTCCCACAGATGACAAGTCGCGGAAAGGTGAATGTAGAGCCTCTAACCACTAAGTCAGATCAAAGTCAAAGTGAATTGTTAGCTTGTGTGAATGACAAGTTCCAAAAGTCTGTAGAATGCCAAAATCACCTCCGAAAAGCCTCAAAGCCTATTGGACACAGAAATGTAAGTGAAACAACTTATGGCATCTTTTTGCTAAGCCTCCGTCAATCTAAAATACGCGCCGTTAGCTTCACGCTCGATTCTACTAGGAAAAGGGGAATGTGGCATCTCTATGATAAGCTTCTGTCAAGCCAACATGCGCTCTGTTGATCCAGGTTCGATTCTACCAGGAAAAGAGGAAAGTGGCATCTATATGACAAGCCCCCGTCAGTTAAAGATGCGCTCTGTTGTTCCACATTCGATTCAACAGGGAAAAGGGAAATCTGGCATCTCTATGACTAGCCCCTGTCAGAACAAATTACTTATCAGTTCCATAGTGCGTGTACTAACAGGACACTGCACTTTTGGCAAGGCCGCCAATAGACTGGGCCTCCTCTAGACTGCTTTTGTGGAAGCTGTATGGACGAGGAGCAGGAAGAGTTGATTCTCCGTCTTCTCTGTTCGTGTCTAATTCTTTCGAAGACAAGAGCCTACTTGGGAGCCATCTTCTTCCACAATCTCAACGAATTAGCTGATACCAGTAAAAGCAGCCTTCAGTAAGCTAGTTCTGCGGGTCGTTTTCTATCACAAAGGACCTTCACTGCCCTAAGTGTGGTTGCATCAAACGCAGCCTGCCACTCTAACCTAACCTAGGAAATTTCTCGAAATGATTGAAACCGATCCAAATGGAGTTGCTAGAAGCTGGATTTAGTCCTGCGTAAGATCCAGGATCGATCTTGGAGATGAGAGGGTGACTTTGGGTGGATAAGTGAAGGGCTATTGAAAGGTTTGACCCCGTAACGAGCTGTATCGGACTTGGGTAGTTTCTTTAGAAGAGCACTGGCCAACAAGCTAGTCGGTATAAGGCCTCTGCCTGAGAACCAAGGGAATTTTTGGCTTGATAAAGTTCCTTTCTTAGAAATCTCAAAGGATGAGCTCTTGCTGTGAATGGCTACTCGGTTACTGACCAAAGATTACCAGCGAAGATCTTGTCAAGATTATCCCCAATCTCGTTACATGAAAGCGGTATTTTTGTGATGAGAGAGCTGCTTCAGTGTATCAGACTTCCAAAAGACGCATCCAGACAAAGAGTTATGCGAACGAGGCCCCGTTGCACCTCTAGAATGAGCTCAAAGCAGCTAAATCTGTCAGAAACTCTTGTAAGGCATTGAAGGAGTAATCGTCTAAATCGAAGGACGACACCATTGATGTTGAAACCCATTTTTGTTTTAAAGAGCCCAGAAGTAAGTCAGGGAGTAGATTCATTTTCCTAAGGTCTTTGACATCCAGGTCACGATTCGCTGAGTCCTCCAATCGATTCCTAGACCCCAGACATCCAACTTTCAAACATGAATATGCAATCAAACATCCACCTATCTACCTACATAATCACAGTCCACTCTACGAAAATGATTGCATGCCATCCATAGTCCATGGTAAACTAGGTAAGTAGGTTGTGAAAAATTAACCCCCGACCTGGTCATGCAATTTTAAACAAAAGGCAATCCCTCCAACTTCGACCCGAGAAGACACGTAACCATTTCCAGCATTTAACCCCAAACCAACTGAACTGAACTCAGTCTAGGCTAGGCATTCCCACGTGTATCGCCAGCATATCGCCAGCAAAGCAACCGTATAAAGGTTGTTAACTATCGATTTTATAATTAAAGGTGAGAGCCCGGCAAACAGAGAAGAACCCCCAAAGGCAAACGGCAAGCACACAATTGAAAACAAAACAAAACGGACGCCATTAATATCGATTTTCATTTCCGTTCTCTCGGCTCAGCTCAGCTCAGAATCTTTTGCTGGACTTCTCTTGTACTCTGTCTGCATTGGTGTCCCTTCTGTAATGAGATGGGCATTGAAGCGCCTAATGAATGCTAAACTTTTCCCTCAGGATTCAGGTGATTTTCTTCGGTGGGAAATTAACTTCCTGTGACGAACGGAAATGCTCGTCAAATCAAATTCGTTTCCATTTCAACTGGCTTCCCTTGGAAATTGAAGGACTCCTCTAAGGATAGCCTCCCGCTCAATGATTTTGCTTTTCTAAACCGCATTCCATTGGCAAGACTACTGCGTTGGCGGTTTTTCATTTCCCGTCATGACCAGGCGATGGAATTTCTCGAATTAATTAGCAACGTTCAGTGGTTCAGCAGGGTGGCACATTACAATCAAATTTAACCGGTAAAACTCCAAATCAAATGAAAATGCACTTTCCACCGATTGGCATCGGGCGGAGGGGTGCTACATCAAAGGTATATGGCAACTGCAGTCGATGGGAGCTCTGAGGTGACTGGCACTGGGAGTGGGTGTGCTGCACGACGATGTGAATGAAAATTGTGAGGTTCGTTGGTAAGTTTGCTTTGCGAGACTAAATGTGGGTCAATCGATTTTTTTTTTTAGAATTCCTTTATCCTTTTGCAAAAAAAAAGAAGAAAAATTGAAAGGAGAAACGTAACAACATTGCAAATGTCCTTGTTTGGGGCAGTTAGTACAAGATAATGGAAAGGGTAGCCGCGTTCATTCAAAAGAAGGGAAAAATACTTGTTTTCGAAGGAATTGAACAAAAAGGACGATAGCTATACATTAAATGTAATACAATCAAGAGAATAGTAGTTGGTAAGAAATTAGTCCTGTTTTATGGAGCTATTGTCGGCGAAATGGTTCCGGATTTCATTGCAATTAGTTGAAAGGGGCTTTACAGTCGGTGGAACTTTTTTTCTTTTTCAAATTGATTGCGTAGTTCCATTTTCAATCTGAAAAAAGGAGGGTCCTAGTCATCGTAAATTTGATGTCATCTCTTCCAAGTTCTAGTTCACATCGGAGTTGTTTTATTGAAATCCTTTTTCAACGCATTTCAAGTCCCTTTGCCTCAATTGTCCTTCTCCACGCTTCCTTAGGGGCGCCTACCTTTCTGAATAGCTGGGTGAGTGGATCGACTGCCTAGTTCCTGATCCGTTCTTATGTGAAGCTTTCCGATCGAGATTCGGTTTGGCCATCTATGTATGTGTCTTATAAGAGCACTATGGACTTTGAAGATCTGTTGTGTTCGACTTGGGGCTCTAGTCGATAAAATACTCGATTTAGAGCACCTTTTTCAGTACGAAGCGAATTATCTGGAGTGAATTCAACGATGTTTCCTCCTTTCGAAGCTAAGCGCACCAATTCCTTGAGCAGGTGCTCTTGGATTTTTTCAACATTTCCACGTTGTTCTATACCAAGTCTCCAAAGATGTTCCTTTAGTCCACACTGACCCATTGGGAAGCCTGTTTTTATTGACTTTTGTCCCGCGAATGATTTCTACGCAGAAGCTTCAGGGACGAAGAAAATGAAGAAACAAACCTCCATCTCCTCTGCATCTGTCCAGCGCTGTGTCTTAAAAGACGGAACCATCTAAGGCCTTCTAGTTCGCTTCACCAAAGGCTCCCACTGGCTCGGCAAATAAGTGGAAGAATTCCTCCTAGATCCTGAGGTATCACAATGGGCCCACTACTGGTGCAAGTATCCTAACCTATCCTATGCAGTCTTAATTTTTTTTTTTTTTTCGGTTGTAGTTCTCGAGAAGACCCGGCCCTGTTTCAGTCTAGTTTGACTGTTTTGCAGTCCTTTGCAGCATAGTTCCTATTTGACAAAGATAGTTTCAGAAATGTCCTAATACCCGATGGAGGGTGAGATATACCTATGTCTTGGTATGCGAACACTTTCGAAATCCTACACCTGTAAAGGAAGACTGACTCAACGATGGAGCGGAACAGTCTGAGCGTGGTTTTAGTGTTGCATTCCAAAGCTTTTGCTGCTGCCTGCTGTCCACATTCAGCTTGGTACCACCGTCGACCGAGGCAACGTTTGCGACGTCCTTTCTAGCAACGTTTAGTTGAGCGTTCGAGTACACAAGGCTTTGCTTTAAGGTCCACAATCCTGTATTAATGCAGCCAGATATCAGTACACTTCATGGACTTAATTGGACTTAATTCTTCAGCGGCCAACATATGACAAAAGTGTAAAACCCTGGATAGAGGGATATAGCCTACAAACAGCTCCTTCTGAATGGAATCCACTAAAACGTCGTCAAGACGTCACTGAACTGCCGGAGCCCCTTGCAACCAGACTCGGTATCCCTTTCAAGACACACAATGTAAAGTTGCCAGCGAAATATAAACGCCTTACCACTTAGTTCACAGGAACCCTGCCCTGGCAGGACTGGGCCAGACTGGGCACACCGTACCTGGCTGAACCACTTAGCCAAGCAAGTAATTCAACGTTTCTACGGAAGCCCCACAAGAATCACTACTGGGCAGACAGATCGGTTGCGAGAAGCTATAACATGGACCTTTATGGACTGTCGAGCCAAATATTTTTACACAGTCTTCGGGCATTAAGGGAGATCTCGGATGGATCAGGTCTTGTCATAGCCGGAATGGTTCCCATTGACACCCCCACTGACGAAATGGTAGGGATTTACAATGGGAGAACCTCGAGTCAACAAGAGCCAAGTTTAATCCCAAGGATCACTGTGGGAGAAAAGGCAGCTTCGTGGCAAGCAACGAAGGGACAACTTTCCAAATCCTAGGAGTACTCAGACTCGTTTTCGGTCCCCTGGCAGACACCCCCCGGTAGGACAACTCCTCAAAAGGCTGAAGGACCTACAAGTTGCCCTCAATCATCAAAGTCTGCACAAACCGAGTACATGGAGACTGCAAGTAGGCAGTTCCCGTCTTGTCATGATGCCTACCGCAAATATTTGCATTGATTTGCCCAGATTGTCTGGACAAGGAGGAAGATAGGGATCACGCACCACTTCATTGCAGACGCTTCACAGAATCGAGTTCAAAGTGGTGCCAAAGAAATCCAAGCAGGAACAGTCAAAAATTGCTGTGAGATCCTTCATCAACTGAAGGCATTCCTTGAAAACCAAGAAAATTTGGAATCCAGTGCATTTTCCTTCGAGAATTTCGGTCAAAATTGATGGTTTTTTGGATTCAAAAACGTTCAGAGACGTCCTAAGTGGCTAAAAATAGAATTGACAAAGATCTTCACATAGAGATTGCAAAGTGACTGGAAGGAGCACAGAAATGATATAAATCTTCAAAGGACATAACTTCTCCTTAATTTATGCATCTTTCTGCCACACTATCTATGCAAAAGTCTCACACAGCATCCCTCAATCATTCAATTAGTAACCAAATCCATTTCAAACCCCATATCCCCCTTGTTTTGATAAATTGCAATGACCTAGTTGTGGTTCACACTCTTGCATGTCTTGATGAATCGTTAGGCATTCGGAATATTATTAGGAACTCCATCACTTACACCACACAATCCCAAAGGTTTCCAACTCATTTATCTCACTCACAATTGCAGGTCACCTCACATACGTATGAGACACATAATTCACCCCCAAAAAGTGACTCGTTAAATCCGCATAAATCCCCAATTAACCCTTGGCAACCTGGCATCACCCACCTCCTTTGAAGCCACACAAAGCAATTCACCACAAAACTGGGGAAAGAAATTAACGTATTCGAATTCATCATTGTGTAAAATTGAGTTAATTAAATTTCATTGAGTCCTGGTGCAGGATGTGATCCTTTCGGGCGCGCAACTCTGTCTAACACAACGAATACTGTGCTTGGAACAATTAAATTGCATTTTGTACTTTCTGCTAGAGATGCTGGAGTGCAGCCTACATTCGGTGTATGAAATGGATTCAGTATGCAAATAACTTTTAGTCCTTACGACAGTGGGATCGAAAGGAACTGTCCCGCTCCGATGCACCGACTCTGAGGAGTTTGAAAACGAAACTTTAATTGAGTCATTCATTAGTAATTGGAAAGTTTTATTGGGAAATTTATGGACCGTTGATTGAGGGAAGCCATGGATAGGACGTGGGGTAACCGAATTTATCTGCATTCGAAATGAGTACTTTGCGTTTGGATGACTTTTCGAATTGAGTGTCGGTTCGAAGTTGAAGTGCCCATTCATTTACGACTTTGGATTGTTGCGACATTCATGAAGACTGACAAATGTCAAGAGTCACAGAGGATCGATTTTAATGTGACTTCCATTGATGACATTGTTAAGAACTCGTTTAATGTTCGAGCGTCGAAAAACGCAATGAAAAGCGTCTATGATGGGGCCAATTGAGGGAGAAAGAGAGCCACAAGCTACGCCAAAGAATCTAAAAAGACAATCCGCACTACAAAATCGACAAACTAGCAGAACAAGATGTACTCCCTTCATTAGAACCACCTCAAGACATTGAAAGTAGCAGAACAAGATGTACGTCATACATTTGAACCATCTCAAGCCATCAAACTGCAGAAACAGCCTTGCTTGAGTTGGTCCTGGACATTGAAAGTACCATCAGCAGTGTCAAAACTGAAGCAAGAGACACCAAGTCCTTGAGGAATTGTGTGGAAAAATGTGTCGAAGGTCTCATGAAGACTGAGATTGCTGCTCGTCTCGATCCTGGGGGTTTGAAAATGGGAACATCTCTGGCTTGGAACCATCTAGATAGAGGTAGAGAGTTTTCCCAGCTTAAACGTGACTGCCAAGAGTCTTCATTCTGCTATTAGAAAAGGCAGGACACTCACAAAGCAGGGAAAGGATTTCCTTCCCCGTCAACCCTCCTACCTAACCTAATCTAACCTCACAAAGCAAGTACCGAACCGATTCCATTGCTTCTTCATCCCTGGAGCTCCTACAAAAGTCGCTCAACCTGAATACTAATGGCACAGTACCCAATAAGGACCCCAGAAACGACTCGTGCACTACTATGACTGAATCGTTTCGCTAGGAGCCGTCACCATCACCTTGTAAAGTTGGTTAACCAAGTGTGGAATATGCAAGATAATTTGGCCCAATTAAGCAGGTCAAGACCAGGTATTGGAAGAATCATAGCTACTAGTACCGACCACTGGCTGAAAGTAAACCATCCAGCCAAGCTAGGTATTCCTCACTACACCTTCTGCCATAGTTGCAAGGATAACAGCAAAAATCAATCTCTGATCCACTTTCTGTTCAAATGTTCAGTCCTGGCGAGGACAAGACAACACACTCTACGGAAACTCCTCTTTGACAACCTCCATCTTTCAACCTATCAATACCCGCAAACAATCAGGTTGCATAAGTTGTAGTTTAAAAATGGAGTACCTGGCGCTAATAGGGTTCTACTCTGAACCGCCACTTAGACTGAATCCAATCAGAGAAAGGACTGGCCAAAGTGTTCTTACAACTCAGCACGTTTCTACATTTTTTCAGCGTTAATTAGGTCTACCCAGGGCTTCCTCGTCGATCTTCAAATAAGTTCTCCAGGTCGTTCTTTGCCGCTGGTATGCATATGCATATGAACCGGTACCCAGCATAGGGTCACGAGCCTTGATTTAACTGGTGGCGACTACAGAGCCTTAAGAGCTGTCTGGCTGCCGATATACAGACAGAAGATGGCGGGCTGTTATCACCTCTCCCCTGCCTACATGTTGTAATGGACATCCTTCTACATTCAGCAAGTTGACTTGAGCCGGTGAAGAAGTCCTTATGAGCTTCAAAAGTGTTCACTTGATACAAACGCCCAGTTTAGGGGATGTGGCTGAACAAAAACGGTAACCAGGTCGATGATTAACAGATCAATCGGACTTTCCTTACCTTTTCATTTCCCAGATCCATCCAATGTTCTTCCAGAAGAAGTCCTGACCTTTCTAGAACAGAAGGGCCTCTGAGGTCATCAAAATTGAAAAACTCAGTCAGTTAAGATGGGAGATGGATTTGATACCTCCATCAGGAGGAGGATCAAAAGAAACGGGGTTTAGCAATGTATTTAGAGCAGAGCCAAGGCTGTTACGGAAAACTCCCGTTCAGACCAAGTAAGGGAGTGCTTAGATTGACCTATCTCACCAAAGATCCAAGGAATTTGCCAAGAAAGGCTTCATCATCATAGGCTTCAACAGTAAGCTCGATGTAACTCGAGCTCAGTTTAACATTCTATGACCGAAGATTGGAATGCTCTGTGCCCACAAAGAGAAGGTTCGCTTCAAAACATTGTGATCCTAGCAGCATTGGATCCTAGAGCTGCTTCGACTGCACATTGCAAAGTCATGCAATTCTCTGAGATGGCTTCGTAGTATAGAAGTGGTGCAAAGTACCTATGTGCTTCCCAGATGCCTTAAGTGGTACAAAGACCCGAAACTTGACCATGTTATGGGACACATTTGCAAGAACAAAACTTGCTTTCAAGCTCCTTCATTGGAAGTCAATTTTATGGTGGAAGGGAACTTCATACAAGGGACAAGGACATGTATACCATGAGGATTGGGGTGGGATTGATCGCCTACAAATCTTAGAAGAGGTCTTGTCTCATCGAAGAATTATGGATTTCTGTCTACCGACTGTCTCCGGAGATGGCTTCTTTTCTACTTACGTGACCTTATGCGGCAATGGCTAGTATTTGGCCTCGTAGAAGTAGCATCTCTTGATAGACGTCGGTTCACTACAAAACAGCGAAACGATTGCCTCTACACGTCGAGAACCTTGTAACTCTACTAGCAATCGCCACTTCAAATGAGCCTAAGTGACTCCTGCGGGACACCTATCTACCTAAGCCCTACACCATACTTTTCGAAGCGCTATCTGGGAGTGTCGGTTGGTCCGTACCGTGACATCGACCTAGTCATAAGTGTCCAAATACAACGACTAAGATGACTGGGATATGTAGAGCGGACATCAGCCCTCTGGCGCTAAGAATCTGCCAATCTACCTCGGAGAAATGGCACAGTAGAGGAAGACCGCGACTAAGATGACGCACCCAAGGGGAAATGGATGCTCAACCAACTAGGCGTGTAAAACTGGTGGCAGATAGCTAATGGCTTCTCAAACTTATTCGTTGAAGCCCAGGTCCACCCTAGACTTTCTGTGGTCCGAAATAAGCTTCGGTTTTTGAGCTGATGCCTATCATCTTTAAGGACTTGCATTATCATTCAAGGACCGTGTACATAAGTATCCACTTGAATAACCCCAAGCACGACCACTTTAACCCACTCATTGTGATTTCAATTCAATTACCAGGACAATTCAGCTGATGAATTAAGTTATTCATACCCTCACCCACACACACTTGCAACCACAGACATCCCCGCCATGCAAAGTACCGGCGAAATAAAGAATTACATTAACTTTGCTTTTCATTTAAGGACCTTCTCGAGTGGGCCTCTCTGTCGATGTGTAAGTGGGCTATACATCATCATTTCACGAATGCAGTTGGGGGAAGAGAGTAAAAAAAAAAATTGATTTTTTCCTGTGTGTAGTTGTGTTGGAAGGAAAAAGGCAAAAACTAACGGTGATTCATAACGCAGCAAATAGGCGACAAGAAGTAGTAGACCAAGTAAAAGAGGAAAACAAACAGCAAAAGAAAACGGAATTAATTAGGAAAATATGAACACCCAGCTGAGGTAGCTGAGGGAATCTAAGCGGAAAGGCATGGTGGCGTATACGCAATCAATTTGACGGGTCAACGAATAAGTTAGTTGTTGCGACGAGTGGATTTTTTCTTGAATCTACTCCGGTGGAGATGGTGTCATAACTGCATCATCGTGTCTCCAAGTGGTGAAGGAGGGTTCAACTCATGTGGTGGTCTAAGTGACTTGAGTTTGGTTTTTGGGAAGAAGAGGAAGATGTCTCTTATCACAAAGGGCCTTTGCTGGCTTTAGCTGGCAGCCACTTCAATCCAGATACCGAAGCGCTCTGACTGTGCTTCGAATATATTCACCAGTGATTGCATTGAGTTCTGTTGCTTCAGGACTTGGACAAAACTCGATGCTTTTTCCAGGAGGGTATTTCCTTTGTAAATTATATTCATGAGGCTTCCGTAAACCAGTTGTAAGACACCAGCAATTGTACAGAGGTTTTCAAATGCTACCAGCACAACAACACTGATACCAACCAAGCTTTTCCATTTAAGGACTAACGAGGAGATTCAGTAAGACCTTGGACGATATAGAGGAGCCAAGCAACTTATGATTGAGCTACAATCTGGAATGGATCTCCAAACAACGCTGGCAAGAACGCTAGAGCAGAGAAACCATGGGGAAGATGGACTGCAAGACTACTCGGAATCATATCGGATTGGATGGAGATACGAAGATACGGTACGTGTTCTCACTGGACATGGGTGCTTCAACGATTATCTGCACAGAATGGGCAAAAGAACGAGCCCAGCAAGTCAGTTTGGCGACTCGACTAAAACAACGATGAGCACATATTCTTCGAATGCACCAGATGGCTTCCAGAGAAACGAAGGCTAGGAACAGCGGTCGAATCATTATGGTAATGCTGCGCACGACTGAGGAAAATTGGAACCGAGTGTGCTCCTACATCGAGGGTATAATCCGTCAATACCATATAGAGCCCATAGAGGCTAGGAAAAGTGGTAGGTAGGTAGAGGTGGCGGTTCAACATGAACCTAAATAGCACTAGAATGTGCCTTGGTACCACCCCGAAGTAATGGAAAAAGCAGTTCCGGGACTGGTTCGCCTGAGGATTAACAAGATTTGGTTTGTAGGAGTCCGACACACTGGGGGAATTTGGTCACCTCTGACGGTGCATGAAGCATATCCTCTTCAAGAAAAGAACAGTTCGGGGTAGACCTGGGCTTCAACCAACAAGCGTCTCTCACCAGCTCGATCGTTATCTAGCTGCCTCCATCTAGCTGGTTCAGACGGACGAACTAGGACTACTTGGCAGGAACTTTCTGTCTAGTCCGGGAAAAGTTAAGGCTGTCTGACGATAACATTACTCAAGGTGTGACTTTCTATGGGACTGGCAATGACCAGCAGGACTCCTACGCATAAGGACAAACTTGGCAATGAAAAGGCTGATGACTTGGTAAAATAGGGCCAAGAACAATCTTATCACGCAATTGGCAATTGGAGACAGGACAGACTTCTGTAGAAAGACAGACAATCAACATCCTTGTCATGGTAGGAGGATACTTTGCGGTACCGGTGGCTGCAGAACAAAAACTAAAGCTAAGTGAAGATGTACACAAGGGTCGGTGCTAAATCCGCTTTTGTGGAATAGAATGTACAACGATGATCTGAGGCTGCCAATCTCCAACGGTGTCTGATTGGATGCACCAGACATGTGTCCTTGCTAGCAAGACACTGTTGGGTATCCTCGCAGACGAAATGCAGTGTGATAGCAGAGTTGAGAGGCAACGTGTACCAAGTGAGCACCGAAACGAAGAATGGAAGCAAAGGATCGCCCGGTGGTAGAAAGCGAAATGCAGTGACAGAACGATGGAAGAGATGAGCGGTAACCTGTCCCAAGCGAGTGCCTAAATGAAGAAAGGGAGGTGGTAACAAAGATGGAACGTGTTAGTAAAAAACGATGTATCAATCGACTAATAAGGAACCACGGGTGCTTCCGTCTCTATTTGCACAGGTTTGGGCTCTACGACTCTCCCTTCTATCTTAACTGTGAAGAAGAATAAGCATTTTTTCTATTGCTCAAGATTAGCAATGGAACCAGGAAGCCTGTGAATACAAATAGGACGCTTTATAACTCTGGATAACATCACGGAGCTTCTGGTAACATCGACAGAGGTCTGGGATGCGGTTCATGAAGGAACTAGGCGAAGAGAACACCTTCCAACGAACACAAACTCGCATTGGAAACAACACTGTGGGCTGACATATGTACCTACTTATACGCTTTCGGCCAGTTAAGGACTTTGACACCTTTTTTTCGCAAGAGAGAGACAGAGAATACACAACAGACAACCTAATTTCAAGAAAGAGGGCTAGACCTGCTCAACAAGGATGAAGAGTCTCTTATTCCATTTCATTGTCAGCCTAAGCACGAAAGAAGCCCTGGAATCTTTAAAAGTCTACCATCGCTCTGCCTGGATGGTACAAAGCTGCTTACCCTCAACAACAACCTCTACGGAATGCACATCCTTTTCGAATTGACTACTATGACAACTGCAGGGATATCCTTGCGCACGTCGAATGTATATAAAAACTAAAGATCAACCTAAAGAAAATATTAGATGAACCTGTCAAACTTAATGACCATCACCCACTTCCGTTCCTAACGAGGACAACCCACCTACCATTCCCGAAAGAAGTATAACTGTTGACAGTAAATCCTTCATAATGGCGGAGGTGATTTATGATTGTTCTTTCATTACTTTCGGAACACAGGATGGTATGCCAGTTATTTTTGGCATTTGTAAGCCTACTCCCGTTCCCTTCAACGGCAAGGACAGACAATTGGCATTCCAGTTGGCTTGGATCGGTTTCATCAATCAAATTGTGTTACAGTTATTTCCTTTTGCCAAATTATATGAAAGAAGGAAAAACATCCTGATTTACAAAAGGATAACATTATATCCTTTGTGTGATGTCAGGTCCTAAGGTAATTAGATATTCCTCCACCTCCCCCGGATGTTGGTCAACAGTGCTAAAGCAATTTAGGTGAAGAATCCTTGTAAGCTTCCATTCAGGATCTAGTGTTGTGTGTGCGTAGCGAAGAACTTTGTTTAATTTGAGTTCCTTGCTTTATAAATGTTCTGTTCTCATGTCAGGACGCAATTTAGGTGTGGAAGGTTGGATATAATCGGTCTTAGAAATGGACACGTGTGAGAATGTGTTTTTAAATTGTCGAAGGAGGGACACGGCTATCATTACCCTTCGTCGATTAAGTTTCGAGTTAAATAACAAAAGGATGGACAAATTGCACTAACTTGTGAAGGTTGCGGAGAAGTATAGGTGTGGTTGCAGGACTATTGGAACAACTTGAGTAGTTTTTTCCGTGCATTTGTCAAATAACTCATCAACTGCGTACACTTTAATCATGGAAGTGAGCTTGCAAGTTAAGCATGAAGGATGGATAGATGAAATGGAAGATAGATGCGTCGTAAACCAAACACACAGTGGTGGGACGACACCGAAAGCAACATTTGATCCCGGTTATCGAAGTTCGTGCCTGGTTGTGGAAGCACTTCCCTCTCAGAGAGCGGCTCAGTCGAATAAGGACCGACTAGGTAGCAATAAATGGTGATGAGCTCGACTGGTTTATCTTCTGGAACTCACTCAAGATCTAAAGACGAATTTTACGTAGAAGTAGTGCTCAGGAAAAGCTCTGCCCCACTTAAAGGTGCAGACGTCTTCGATCCCAAATAACAGTTTGTCTTGTGAAAGTTTCTTACTAGACTGGTTGGTTCCTGGATAAATGGTAGAAGGATATATAATAGAAAGGAGCCCCGCAAAGGTGTTGTTTCAAGGCGCAACAAATAGAACAAGGATCCAGAACCAAGTCGATAAGACTTCCAGGCGGATGGCCGAAGGCTCACGATAACTATCAAAGCAGGCACTTCCAAGAAATTAGATCCAAAAAAATGAAAGGCTGCCACATTGAGGTTAAGTCCATTAGTGCTTATAAGAACATAACACAACCTGCTGGCGGCTAACCTTAAGAAATCGCATTGAGTACAACGGATCTAGGCAGAAGATGAGGCGACGCAGACGCCGTGAACGAGACATGAGTAGAAAGTCAGCCCTCGAAGAAGACTTCTTGGCAAACAAGCCCCAAAGCCATCCTTAAATTCCTACAGAACTCGGTTTGGTTCAGGGAGGCCCATCAACAATAGTAAATCCTTGTTCTATTTTTCAGGTATTCCCCCACCGGGGAGGCTGTACATTTTAGACTGCAGCCATCCCTACAACATAACCTAAGGCACAACAATCTACGTGGTTCGAATAATTGGAATGAGAAGCCTGCCTTTGAACAACCAAAGGACATAGTACCTGATAACTAGGACAACCAAACTGCCATCGATAAGCTGATTTTATAAGCTCAAGCATAAGCTCATAGGAGAGTCAAGAATACAACAACAGAGTCATAAGACATAGGGTACGAGGACACAAGGTTATGAAAATGCATGTGTCACAGTTCCTTATCATCTAAGAAAAGCTGAGAAGTGCCAAAGATATCAAACGACTTAAGCTACGCGCAGCCTATATAGAACAAGGAAGACGGCCCTCGGTGAATACCACTTTAACGACCAAGGCGAGCTGTCCAACAAGCCTCCAAAAGCCATTCTAAAATTAGCGACGAGTTCGGGACGGTTCAGGGAGGCCAAACGTTCGTAACTGCACTCATCCAGACCCTTCCACTCTTTCTTGTCTTTTCAGAATGGACATCCCACGTCAGAGGAACACAATGGATCCATTAGAGATCCGAATGAAGGCTGCACCACGCGATAACCTCTCTTTAACCTTCCTACCTAGGCTTCGCGCACAGTGATGCGATACGAGAATCTTAAGAAGCAAGCAAATGCTTCTCGCATTGCATCGTTTTATCACATCACTGTGCGAGAAGCATTTACTTGCTTCTTAAGCTTCTCGTATTCCATCGCTTAATCGCATCACTGTGCGTGCCACCTAACCTTCTCTGTCAGTTCTGCCAATGACTTACTTACTTAAGGTGGTGTTCCAGTCCGAAGTGGACTTGAGCCTCAACCAACAAAACGTCTCCAGCCAGCTCGATCTTTAACTAGTTGTCCCCAGTTTCGCACGCTAAGTAGGTTGAGGTCTCCTTCCACTTGTGTGCGTCACCTGAGTCGCGGTCTTCCACTAGTGCGCTGTCTCCGGGGCAGATTCGAAGGTTTCTCGGACCGGAGCATTGGTGTCCATCCATTCTTCATGACCCAGTCACTTCAGTCGTTGGACCTTCTACCAACGACATCAGCATAAAATTCGTACAGAGAATCACGCTGTCACTTGGGCATGGATTCTTCACAAATTTTTTGTGAAAGTCCACCAGAAACTCCTGAACACATCTTGCACAACTACAGCCTTTGGCATCTGCCCACTAGAAATCAGCTTGAGCCTCACTTTAGCCATCAAAACACTGCTGAAGTCACACTAGACAGTAGTCCTTGACAACATTCAAACGCCACATTTACCATTCGTTCCATTTGATGAGAAATGAAACGTAGCCTTGCTCAACCCAAGTCAACCTTCACATTTCCCTCAAACCGTTAGACAGTGTAACAAATCTAATTTTCATTTTGACACATGACTCCGAAAACCCATTCGCATAATGAAAACAATCCTTTTCCACATCCTTCACAACTCATAACCGCAATGACACTGTTGATCTAGGAAGTCAGTTATAAAAACACCGAAAACAAGCTTCAGTTATCCCATCTAATGTATTCATATCAAGGTTTGTACAATATTTTATAAAAAAAAAAAAAAAAAGTTCCAAACGAATAAGGATACCTCCATCAACTCCATCCGACCGAAAATTAAGAGATTCAAGATGTTCACTCAGCATTACGCTCCATCACCCAATTTCCACAATCGAAAGTAAAAATTTAAAGGTACACAGAGCAATAGCTACTGCACTCCCACACATATTTTCATACAGTTTCCCTCTCTCTCAGCCATGTCCTTGTGAGGAAAAATCAAAAAAAAAGGACCGAAAAAAAATAAATATACTTCCGTTCCGACATTATCCGCTCCTCTCAAGGTGTTTAGCATATCCTGCCGATATATTTGTGTTTGCGTTGTGTGTCTGTTTCTTATGTAACCAAAAATCAACACAGTGGCAGGCAGGACGAAACAGGAGGCGTAACGAGGGAGGAACAAAACAAAAATTTATGGTAATCGGATGAAGTAAAAATTTCCCAAGATCTACTTAAATTTTCTTCTGATTAAATTTTAAACACAAAATTGTATCTACAAAGCGAACGAACGGAAGGAGAAGGACGAGATGGAGATGGCAGTGATGTTGAAAGGAAAGATAATTTCCAGTGGGGATGTGATGTGAATTCTTTTGTTTGTCAGCACACGGCAACCAACAAAAACGAAAAAATGAAAAAAAGGACTTCGATTGGGTTGAATGCTTTAGATCAGTATCGTGCTTTGAATAGGAAATTAGACTGGCAGCAGATGGGGTTGATTGTCGTCAGACCGGAGAAGTCCTTAAATTAGCGGGGATGGTTCGAGTTGCTGTGGAACCTTTGAACCTTTTCAAATGAGCAGAAGACTGAGATTAGATCTTGAAAGTCATGAGTAAGTCCTCTAGGTCCTGCTCTTACGGTCATTAGGCTGAATATCATCGTCTTCAATGGTTGTAAAGGGTGGAGGTTGAGAGCGGTGTCTCCAAATGCTGGCCAGTCTGAGGAGGGCGTGCCAATGCGGTTTCTATTCAGAATCCTCCTCCCCAGAGTTGTAAGGAAGTGAAGGAACTTCTTCGAGTGGATAGCAGCAAACAACTTCGGCGCCAAGAATTCCCTTTCTGAGTAAAAAGAGAGCTGGACATTCCATTCGGATGTGTAGAGCTTCAATCTGTTGCAAGGTTTATCCACTCAGGATTCGAATTAAGACTCTAAGGTTGCTCCTATCGAGATTCCCAATGAAATTAGAATTACTTTGTGACGGTATCGGGAAAAGCAGCTTCAAGCGTGCTTGTCCTGGTGTATTTAGCCAGGCTTCTCTTGCTTGTCTTACGAAACGTGATTTGTTTTACCCACAGACAGATAACACAGCTTCTGAAGCATGATCTGGTAGAAGATCGACTGTGTACCACTGATGCTTTAGGCGTTTTTGAGCTCAAATAACTGTTGGAAGATCTGTTTCTTGAAGACCTCTTCCTCTAGCTCTATTGATCGGTCCTTCTCCGGTCATTTTTGCGAGACCACCTAGAAATTCATTGAGAAACTACTAGCTGAAGCAGACAAATGGTGAGCTCCTTGTGCCGCTTCTTCGTACTTCGTTGACGAACTTAAGGATCCTCCTCCCATCTTATGGCAAAGGTTTCTAAATCATTGGTCGCCCCAGCTTAGTGGTTAGTGCATTGGAATGCTTAGCAAACCGATACAAGTTCGAATCTCAGCACCACATCTTGCCAGGCAATGACAAACCTAATTTGTGGTCAAAAAGCTTCTCAATCCGCCCTTCAGAGCCTCAGAGCCTCTACGAGCTGTTACGCCAAATAATTCTATACATGTCATGGATCGTCGGATGGCTATCATTCGCTAATAGGAGGCGTAGGTAGGCCTGGAGATGGAAACCACTAAAGATGTGGTAAAGTACTTGTACGCCTTCGAAAAGGCTGCAAAGCTCACCTCAGTGTTGAGTAGACTAATGACAAACTTAAGAGGCTACACGGCAAACAGGCGTAAACTACTCTTGATGGGAGATCTGCACTGATGCACTCCTGCTGGTAAAGTATAAAAGACAAATGGAAGCGGATAACTGGAGCTCTTCGGGTGGCGAATTCCTATCGAACAGTCTTAGAACAAGCCGTTCTCATAGTCGCAGAAGTTCGTAAGGAATCGGGAACAGCAGCGATGGCGAGACTGTTGAAGCAGAGAAACTAGAAGTAGATGGACTGCAAGACTGATCGGAAACACGGATTAGACGGAACGGAGCAGCGAGCCCAATGTCAGCATGGCAACTCGACTCATTCCTCGAATATGCCGGATGGCTTGCAAGGAGAGGAAGACTAAAAACGGAGGTAAGCGGAATCACACCGCACAATTTCATCACGATAACCCTGCGCACGAGTGAGGAAAACTGGAACCAAATGTGCTCCTACATCGAGGGCATACTCCGTCAAGACCAAGAAGAGCCCAAGAAGCTATTCCGAAGCTGGTTCACCCAAAGATGGAGACGGTCCGACACACTAGCGGAACTGGTTACCCTTGCAGTGTGCATCACGAAGCAGTCCCTCTTCAAAACGAGTCAAACATCTACTCTCTTGCCCACCGAGGGCAGTCGAGCTGAGGTAACTAAGGTCACTTTCAAAAATCCCCACAGGAACACTTCAGCTTAAACGTCTGTACAGCCTTTCCAGGATCCACTGGATTTCCATCCAAATAAACTCTCCTCCTGTGACCCAGACCCAGACGCCGCAACGAGAAAATTCACACATGAGTTGCACCTTGGAAGTAAGAGACGATGCACCCTCAGTAGCAAACAGCATCTGCATACCCCACACACTAAGGGACGAAGCAACAAAAGTAACAAAGAACTGCACACAGACATCACCACACAAAGCAAAAGGAATCCTTCAATCGACGATGATGGAATACTGTACTTTCAACCCATCCAAAGACACTCGTTTGGGTAAGAAAACAAATATTTATTGCAAAGGATATTGCATCCTTCAACAGTAACCATTGCGTTTGCCACTTCACAACACACACACACATATAGCGATCGTCTCTCCATAAAATTTAATTAAAACCATCGTTTCGAAACGTTATTCCAAAAAAAAAAAAACCATTCTTTCCTGGAAAAGCATTTAAATAACATTCAAAGGACGAAACTTGAAGTGAACAATCCGCTTCAAGTTTTCCACTTCAAGTTATACGCCAAAAGTAAAACTTGCAGAATTTTCCTTGTACACACAAAACGCTCTCGAAAAATTCTTCAAGGATACACTGCCATCACGGTGAAGTAAGGAATTAAAAAGTTTGTTTGCCTGAGCCCGTCCATTGAATCCTGCGAGAAGTATATGGGAACAGAACAAACGTGTGTGGGATGGATGGCAAAATGTCGATGATGGACAGACAAATCGAATCATTCAACTAGTTGAGTTTGCAAAAAACGATAGGTACTTGGGGAAATTTATTGGAAATTATTTCACAAAAAGGACTTTGGGCTGATCAACGATGAACATCCTTCAGAGTGAAGAAATGAAAGTTTTGACTGGTGTCGAATTTTACAGATGAAGTGCGTGAAATTTTGTGACACTTGACTTTTGGACAAAGTGTGAGAGGGCGTAGATGGTGTCGGGCTATGATTTTTGTGAGGTCCTTGAAGACATTTATTGTTACAAGCATCAAAATTGAGAGCGGCCCTGAGAGCGGCAGCAGTTTGAAAAATCAGCTGGAAGGACGAAATTGATGTTGCAGAGCATCACCACCAGTCTAGTGCTAGCGAGGATCTCCTTTTTTAGTCTCAAAGACGGTCTAGACTCACTTCCAAGAGGATCTCCATTCGACTTATTGAACTCATTTGGATTGAGGACACAACAGCATGCGTTTGTGGAGATGGGCTTGGCAAGGTTATTTCGTTGATCGATAACAAGTCTTTCAATTAAAAGGACATGCACTTTGGAAATGGCAATCTGTGAGATACCATGTGTAAACATGTTAGTGAGAACGGATCTTAACGGGAGAGAGGGCGAGAGAGCCATCATTCTGCATTCTTTCGGCTCAAACGCCATTTATTCACGCATGTGTCCCCCAGGCTCCTTCCTCCATACATTCGCGTCCATTTACTTGTAAGTCGGTCGCCTGTGTACTCTCCCTCGTACGCTTTCGCGTAGACATTCCTAATTTTTTCTTCTTTTTTTACCAAACCGTGAGTGTAGTGCCTTAGGGGCTTGGACATAACCCAATGGTTGGTTCTGTGTAAAACAACAGGAGACACAGACCAACATATACATCATCACGAACATCATTTTCGGACTCAATGTCCACAGACCATCGTTTCTACATCATTGCGGCCATCATCATCTAGACATGCACCATTATCACAAGTTGCCCATGGTGCTTAGTTGCTGATGCCCAGGTTAGTTCCGTATTTTATTATTTTGCCCCTAAACAAGCCCACCCAAGTCTCTTTTTCCTCCTACAAGCCATTGCACGCCATTACCCAAGTCTTCCCACTCAAGTTTCTCAACATTTTGAGGTCTTTCCCTCTGAAAGCCCTTTACAAACAAATCCAAGTCTAACTATATTTCTAAAAGCTCCTTCACTAGCCCGCCCAAGTTAGAATATTCAAGTCTTTTTCCCTCAACAAGCCCACCCAAATCTCAAACCCTTTTGCCTGCCCCTCATTTAAACTTCTTTCCCTTGAGCCTTCGTTCAGACAGGCACGATCTAGGTTTTATTGTACAGCCTGGCTGCCGTTGTAAAAATGTCTGCGATTGATACTGTCTCCTTCCATGAGGTGACCTGAGGCCTAAAAGACTTTACTTCTACCAAGGAGACCTAAGGAGCGATGGTGAATGTCGAGGTCCTTCGTAAAAATGCCGACACCGACGCCATCGGTATAGATAAAGATGGATACCTCGTAAAGGACTTCGCTCTGACTCCGGTATTGTGTGTGTGTGTGTGTAACTCAACATCAGGGAACAACAGATTAGGGGATTTGGACTTGTCCCGCATTCTCCTCAGAAGTAATAGGAGGATGTTCACGGAACAAGGCATGGGGCATGAGTTTTCGTTTTATTAGCTCTTTTCATCGAATTCGAGAAGGTGTTTGGCGGTGTTAACCATCCTAAGAGTCGTTCGGAGAATCCTTTCCGAAGTGCCATGTCTTGTCCCAATGGAAAAGTGTGAAACATCTTAAAGCTCCACAGTGATCTCCAGCTGTTTCTTTCTGTCTATATTCACACTGAAAACTATTGAGTGGGACATCTCCTTCCCAAAGAAGCAGTGCTGGGCCACAAGCCACGAAAGTGAACATCTCTGCTTGTATAGGCAACGTTGCATTTGGGCATCAGGGAGCCAAACCTGACATAGGCACTAGAACAGGAAAAGAAAAAGCTATGTCCATTCCTAGGATCTATCTTGATCCGAGTGACATCAAACCATCACCCCTCTAACCTAACCTAATGTCATCCAGAACCTAAGCAAACTGTTGAAGAGAAATCAAGATTCTTGGAGAGGATTTAGTGAGAACTGATCCTCGAATACGTTGTTGATGACACAGTCTAGTGTCATAGGGTGTCAACACCGCGTTCGTGCCATCGTGTTTGGAGTTCTTTAACGCGCTTCAACTCACTCCAACTCGTTGCCAATGCTCTGGAGTTGAGATTCATTTTCAATTGCTCTGCACCAGCATTGTCTAGGGCGGCCTATGCCTTAAGGAATTTGCCGAAGCAGTGCCAATCGGCTGAACACAGGGCACAGCTAGTTGGCTCTAAGGTTATGTCCGAAGTGGATAAATGAACACCACGATCCTGAGAAGGCTGCAGTTGCCTGCTAACCAACAAATGCGACATTTGGTCGAACGGACTTACTTACTTAGGTGGCGCTACAGTTCGAGGTGAACCTGGGCTTCAACCAGCAAGCCTCAATCTTGGTTGGTCACACCCTTGAAAAAGACGACTCCCCACTATCAAAGCAGGAAGCAGACATGATCAGAAACCCTCTTCGATTTGGTTGAAATCCATCAAAAGGCTCTTTACGAACTTTTTAAGACTTTCTAACTGCATCCCAATAGTGCAAAACTATCACACATCCCCCCACCACATGTTGAGTGAGTTTCAACAAAATCGATTACGTAACGCGTGATTGCGTTACAAACAAACAGAAACTAATTTTCAATTAACCACAACGTCAAGCTTTATATTTTTCAAAAGTTCATCCCTTTTCTCATCCGTTTTGGAAGATATTTTTCAATTATTTTCGAAAACTTTTCACCGCCGCCGAGAGGAATACCACATACAAGTCATAGAAGTCAACATAAAGTCGAGTCCTGCAACTGTAACTATTTCTCATTTCCTTTACGTTCGCCTCTTCATTCCTCTTCATTTGCATCACTCTTCCGTTTCATACTTTATGTCCACAGCAGAAGTTAACATCGTACGTGCTACGACTGATACAATACCCACACCCACCAAAGGGCTGCGTTCCAGTTAAAAATGTTTTGAATGCCTTTTGGGGGGTGGTGAAGCATATTCGTTTTAACGATGCCATTTTACAACGGACTTCCATTTGTTTTATAGATATTGCGCGCTTCGAACAAAAGTAGACGATAGATGATCCCATTGGCCAGATAAGGGTGGTGGTATCGTGCTCAATTTTTATCGATATGCAGATGGGTGTAGAAATCGACTGACGTCACGAATTTAATAATATCGAGCAGAGAAAATGGGACTGTGGTGGTTGCGACAGATGGAGGAGTCATTCGATCTTGGAAGACAGAACAGACAGACACCATCAAAGGAATCCGTGAGGTACGCCACAAGGCTTTAAACTATCATTTCTGCTTTTGGTGGTGGCATGACTGGAGTCATGACCACCAATCCTGGAGACGCTCTAAACTATCGTTGATGCCAATCCTTATGTTCGACAAAAGATTTGCAGTAAGCTTCCCTGAGATGGTCAAATGCCTTCTACACAGAGGGCTCTTGCATCACAAGTGGCACTGAATCTGATTGGTATCTATCTGACTGTCTCTGCCACCCTCGGAGTAGCTGAGTGGATAATTGGAGGGACACGGCGTGGTAGAAGAATAAGCAACAGCCAGGCTGCTCTACGGGCACTTAGAGTTCCGACATATCACTCGAAGTTGGATCTAGAATGAGAAGAGCAAACTTAATAGACCTATCAAATGGAACAGGATTTGCCTTAAGGGGATTCCAGGTCACAGAGGAATTGCGAGCAAGGACATCTTTGAGTCTTTAGCGACAGAGAGATCGACGATTACCCTTGTAGGTCCGGATGTTCGTTTTGCAAAAGTTATGCACTGGTTCGCCGCTTACATGGTCTTGGGCCGCTAAGAGGAATGGTCTAGCCTGACTTCCTTCCCAACCTCCGGAGAAAGGACTGTAGACGCAATGCATTTGTACGAGTACATCACATGGCCAACATGGGAATCATTGTTTGTCTGTCGGAGCACTTTCTATGTCAGTGTCCTTCTGGATATAGCTGTCGTGGATTAGGCTTATTTTTCGGGATGCAAGTGCAATGGACCACCAAACACATGGTTTACTTGGGTAAACTAACCTTTCTCCGAATAGTTTCTGGATAAGAACCGCCAAAAAATTCAACCCGAGTGCCTCTATACCTTTCTTCTACCGACAAAGAGACTCAAAACTATCCAAACGCTGTGCAAAGGATAAAGCCATCGTAACTCTTCAAACGACAGCGATCTCTTCACAGTTCCGGTACTTGTTCGGTTCGAATTCTGTTACACCACATCGTATGTGGTGACCACAACTTACTTCCTACTCTCTGAATTGGAGACAACAATAGATGCCTATGAACCTTAGCAGTGGTTCAGATGCAGACCGCTGGGAATCGTGATCCTCTTTCATCTCAGCTTCACATTTGAATGGACGAAATCTAACAAGAGACCGAACATTGGTCTAATGGACAAAAGTTGAAGACTAAAGCCTTCCTTGTCTGCCTTGACTTCTATCACTAGACCTGTTCATTAGAAGTGCTGTAGCGAAAAGACCCTTTAGGTTTGGTTGGAAAGAATTGATGAAGCTAGATCCATCATATTGGGCTGGAGAACCTTCAAAGACGCAAAGAGCCTAAAGGTTGCTAAGGATATACAGTAGGACTACATGTGTCATATCCTCTTCCACGTCTTATGTCATAGTAGGCGTGTTGGTTAGTTCCTAGCCAAATGGCATGTGTCCGCAGAAGACGACGATCTCACAGAATAAGCTGCAACGTGCTTAGATTGAGAAATATCCTAGTTTTCCTGCGATTTTGGGCTTGCCAAGGGACCTTGGGGAACTTGTGCCCTACTACTTGTCGTGTCTCTAATCTTTGACTTCTAAATACACAACGATGGTTTGATGTCCACAGCCAAGTCCACACCCTAGAAATTGGATCAATAGACGTGATACCTTAAGGACACCCGTTCATGGTAAGAGGAACTATGCCTCCTAGTGACTATAACCCTCCAAAAAGTGACTTCAAGAAGACGGACTCTACCTTGGTTTGATTTAGAGAAAAAAAGAAGAGTGTGACGGCCCTGCTCATGGACTGCAAAGATAGAAGCCGGCGTCTCCTGCGTTAAACCTCAGTAAATCGTTCAAACTTCGAGATCAGGCCAGACAACAAGAATCAAGTAGCAACCTCCTTCGAAGACAGTCATCTTTGTAGACAATCAAGCAGCGAATAAGGCTTTAGACTTCAGTGTCGTCAAGTTGTCAGCAAATCAAATCCATCTGATTCTGTTTGGTGCCTGGAAACCGTGGAGTCAAAGGGAATGAATCGAAAGGCACCTATTCTCCGAAACCAGAATGAGGCTCTGCAAGACCACTTACATGGCTGACAGAGACCAGGAAAGCACTGCAACCTAAAAGCTGTGCAGAGCTGATGACCTAAGAAGGTATCGAGATCAAAGCCGAAGCCGAATTCATAATCTGTGAAGGGTAAGAAAAGGACTAGTCACACTGGTCTTGGACATCCGACCGATAACAACAGAAGTGACAAGGATTGCGTCATTGACACGATGCCCATAAGGGTTGCAATTGCCACTTCACGACTTCTGTGGAAGCTGTCGAAATGAAGAAGAGTCGGCCAAGTGGGAGCACTGAAGCGATAGTGCACTGGTCGACCAGGAGACAGGCAAACAAAAAAATCAAACCTTAGGCATCTGTATAGGATGCGACGACGTGGATGTCAAAAAGGGCACTATACCCGTCCTCTGTGAATTTCCAAGATTCAGTAGAAGCAAAATGGCAGCCAGACTTCTGCATACAGATCTATGATTGGCTTACAGTAGCACTCAAACTGGAATCAAACTACACAGACCAGACCCGACTCCAGCTAGCTTTTTCGTCGGCCGATGGGAATCTTTAAAGTAAATCTGTGTTCTGCAAGACTGACTCATCTCTTACTCCCTCACGTGACCTTGTCTCCACCTGTGCTTCTTCTCCTCTTATTCCAAGAATTGAATCAAGACATTCCTCCTGACTGTCCTGACTGCACTTAACAAAACCCACTTCGCAAGTCAGACTAAATTCATGCGAAATTCCACTCAAAAATTCATTTGCAGTTCAAAGGAAAAGTATCCTCTTTCCTGCGCTTCGTCATCCTGCTTTCCCTGAGTTATGCTCCAAATTAAAGACATTCTTTGTTGTAACCCCTCCTCCATCCCCTGAATAATTACACAACTTAACAACGGTGTGTATCTGGTGGAGATGGAAAAGTTTCCAATTCAAGAGATGAGCGTGTTGCCGCACAATCTCGTTGGATTAATTCCTCGTGCGCACACCAATACAAACAAACAATTGGATTAAGCTGCTCTTGTGAAAATTCAATTAAGATTGGCTCCTTATCAGCTCCTGTGTGTGTGTGTATGTGTTTGTTTGTGGGAAGTAGGACACAGGAGACGGTGGTATGTGAGATAAAACTCGTAATGAAGTTTCTTTTTCTTTTTCTAAATTTATCCATCTCCTTGGGAGCAAACGGGTTTTACCTGGAGTGCAACAAAAAGTTTTAATAAGCATCCTGGAGCAACCAGCGAAGAGATGAACTTATCGGGTGATATTATGGGGTTATGGAATTCATTTTTTGAGAAATCCCACCGAT
The DNA here is from genome assembly GCA_951813785.1 of Criorhina ranunculi. Taxonomy (NCBI): domain Eukaryota; kingdom Metazoa; phylum Arthropoda; class Insecta; order Diptera; family Syrphidae; genus Criorhina; species Criorhina ranunculi. The sequence goes on along the minus strand of OX638385.1, from coordinate 5,368,586 downwards.
GGAAGTTAGTTAAATTAGTTTTAGGGTGGGAAGACCATCGCAATGAATGGACAATGGGAGGATGCGGAAGGAGATGGGGGTGAGGATGAGGCACATTCTTCGGCAGTAGATGGAAGACTTAAAGTAGAACTGAAGCCTGGAACGTCTTCATTTATTGGAATGTTTACCAAATGAAGAGATTGATTCCTCTGAGTTGCATACGAGCCTACCTAGGTGGCAGTCAAGAAATTCACCAGATAGAGACTTAAGTGAGCTCGATACAGACATCTTGAATGTCCAACATGCACAAGTCAGTGCAGGAACTTACCACAACTACTCACCACTCTGGACATTCAAAGGCGATCTTCAAGCATAAACTCGGAGCAAAGAGGTTGCCTCGCTGGCTGTCTGTAAAGCACCAAAGCCATGACAGATCCGTGATGAGAGCTAACCTCTGCCAAAAAGAACACGATGCACGTTCCTCTTTCGAAACCTTCGTAGAAGTGGAAAGGCGGCCACCGAAGAATGCTTCCTCGGAGAACTGAGTAAATTATCAGCAAAGCCATCGGACGCTGTCCACTTTTCTTCTGTTAGCTGGAGTGTGGATCATATTACTTCATTTCTGTCGCCGCCGTCTGGATAGCCTAAGCTATAGGGATCCTAGGTTAGGAAAGGAAGTAAAAGATTTAAGCCTCATAGAGCCTTAGGAAAACAGTGTCACCGTCATGAAATAATATAGGAAGCAGTTGGAGTTGGATTGCCTGCAGATGGAGAGGGTTTAATCGTTCAGAGTCCGACACATCGGAGGAACATGGTCACCCCGTGAAAGTTCAAGCATGTAACAGGTTTTTGATAGCTTCATATCCACTAGAACCAAGTCCACAGCCTTAGATAAGCCTTTGAGCAACAAAATTCAACTTCTACAGGCCTACTCTCCTTCATGGGACCACCAAGAGAAGTTCTTAAAATGGAACAAAGCCACAGGACGTCTCAAACTTTGTGTTATGCTGAACTCCTAAACACCCTCCATGTTGGACATAAGTCTCATGGTCACTAGTCGACTCTGATTAGAATTTAAGAACCTCTGGAGCACGTCTTGTATGAATGTCTGTCCTTCTCCATGACCTCGATCTTGCTCGGGATCACATTCAGTTGGAAGAGAACTTTGCTTGCCCCAAAGGATCTTTTAGGTTCCAGTGCTTTTCTAATCTCGTTCAGGTAGTTAAGAGACTCCTCAGGGTCTCTTGTAGACCTTGTCTCTGACTATCACTACAGTCTTGGTAGCGCAAGTCTTAACAATTCCTTGAACAGTGCCATCTGTCACTTGGTAGCGCATAGAAGGTCTCGACATTGCTTGCGTCATCGATTGGAGCAATTCCTTGGTCGTAAACCCTCACCCAAAGCAATGATGCCAACTCAGAACTTGAACTGTGACCAGCTAAGAGTCAACAAATAGCCAGACATTCCCCTAAATTCGGTGTCCTTTCCAACCATTTCTGCAGAAGCTGTAGAGGCGAGGAAGAGGAAGAAACGTTAACCTCTTCCGCACCTGTCCTGCCCTAAGGAAGGCTAAGGAAGCAAACCCTAGAAGAGTATTTCTATGAAGACCTTAGCGACCCAGTCAAGCTCGATATCTACAAAATGAAGAGGTTTCTGCACACAGTGTGGTACAAAAAGAGGTCTACACCGATACGGCTACCTACAGCTTGAAAACAAGGTACCTGATGCTGATAATCCAGTCCTGGTCTAACCTAACCTACCTTGGAGTCAGAAAAGGGGTATGCACAAGCCTAAAGTCATAACTCGAACCAACAACCAGTGCCATGGAGTCCAAAGGAGTCCACATAACCACCCGTTTCCTATGGAGACCTGCAATCAAAAAAAAAGGACTTCCAAGTTGGACACGTCCACCAAATTGCCAACACTTCCTAACCATCGTTCTCATAAATCATAAAAAACGTTGACAACCAACGTGTACATGAGTTCATTTATCGATTACAGGTCACTCCCGTCTCTCTGTCCAGCTGCCAACTGCATCCATTTATAATGATAAAGGCTTCCCGTGTCCATTCAATGAAAATCCATCAACACGATGAATTTTTCATGACCAAGTGTCAGTGGGGGATACACATCCAAGGGTGTAATGCAGAGTCAGTGCAACTGAGGTCAGTCATTAAGGGTGTTCCTTGTTCTTTGTCCACTAAGTGCATTGTGATGTGAAATTTAATGAGAATTCATTGAACAGCGCCACCTAGTGTGGCAACAAGCACGAAAACTAAAAGGTGCTCAGCTCAGTCTCTACTCTGAAGCCTGGTAACCTGGTTTTCATCTCCAAACTAAATTGGAAACGAAATACGAAAGAAAGGATGAAAAAAGGACTGCGTTCCTCCTCCGAATGCAGACAGACTTCGGATAAACAGGCAGGACACAGGACAAAGACCGGGATGGGTTCGAAACTCGACTCCAAAGCCCACTGGATACTTCCGCCCAACTGTCAATTTGTTGGCGTCGTAATAGCCTTTTGCAAAGGGAAGGTGCAGTCCTCATTGGAGCGCACAAAGCGCCTTGAACATCGCGAAAGGCGCAAGGAAAAGACGGAAGAAGGCAGTCCAGCAGGAAGCTCGGTTCTCATGGTCAACCTAGAGTCGATCCAAATCTTGTTGTAAAGTCGAATAAGGTGTCCCCAGTAGTTTCGGAATACTTTCGAGATTTAGAGGAGACGCCTGTCTGCTACAAATTCCTGGAACACCCGATCCACAATAGAATGGAAGCACCCATCAACGAAGTTATCCCCGTGGAACAGGCCGATTTGACCAAGTACTCGCACGAGCAAGTTTCCTCGAACAAGGCTTTGATAAGGTTTAAGACAGATGTAGCATTCGACACCGTCTGGTGCACTCTAGAGAGTGGTGGGATGTCTATAGCAACAACAGGCTGAGTAGTAGAACATTCTTAAAAGATAGCGTGAGCAAGCTTAGTCCGCTCAACAACGGGCTGCCACAAGGATCAGTCTTGGCTGCGCTTCTTTATACAATCCAGAGGTCACGCAACCACCAGCACATACCCTTGATTGAGACTAACGGATCGGCCTGCTTCTACCTGAACAACTAACTGGTCCAATGCCTTTAATATCTCGGAGAAGCATTCAATAGGACCCTCACTTTTAAGCAGCACTGTCAAGCCAAGATCGGGATAAGGAACCAGTTACTCCAAAGCCAGTCATTAGCCGGGACACTGCGAACTGAGGCCGTATATGGGGCTCCCACCTGGTTGAAACTTAGATTCACGTCCATCTAATGTACAGCACCATCACTGAAGCGCAAGAAGACTCTCATCAGAGAAGCTCTGGATTCTCTAAGACCGCTCGGTCTGTAAATATGGGAACAGAGGACGTAAAGCTGCTTAAGCAAGTTTTTGTACAGACGGATGGAAGATGCAAAAAATGACCGAAGCAAGAGTCTCCTCAGAAGCAATGACCGACTTCTGCGGAGAACAGCACAGAAGGCCACCACATTTGAGTTTCCATCAATGGAAATCACTGGTGTGGACGACCGAGAAATACTCAAAGCGCTGTAAGACGAAATATACGAACAGTACCTACCCTCAACGTAATCAAGTTCAAAGCCCAACTTACTGCAGAAACTACAAGGACGAAGGCCGAATAGTGTCTCGTATGCCCATTGTCCAGCTCTCCATGAGCGATGACTTGCCAAAGACACCCCCAATAGACGTTTCAGGGAACTGACTACCAACAACCCTCCAAACCTCAACACAACGACACTGGCACCCACGTAAACCTAACAAATTCACTTGAACGCCACAATCCAAGTGCGAATAATTGAAATATTTTCATTAAGGACACTTCAAGTCACAGAAATTCCATTTATCCTGAATAAACAAGAATCAAGAGTACGCACGTACATCTAGGCAAACATCTTGAGCTTTTTTTGGAGTTTTACAAGACAAAAATTGTTCTTAGAACGATGGAATCCTTGTGATAAATCGTCCTTGGATATTGTTTGACCCCCTGGAGCGATACGAAAATCAAATTTTAACTTTGCCATGGCTTATGGGGTGAGGTATGTGTGCGTGCGAGACTTGTGTGTCGAAGAGGACCCTACACCTTCAACTGCTAAAGGAGCAAAATTATGAGGATACGGGAAGATGTATCGGATTTACGAGCAAATGATCGCTGCTTCTGTGAAGTGTGAGCATTTAGACAGTCGGAGTCAGCAAAGTCAGGGACATGAGTCAACTTTTTAGAAGCAATTCCCCTTCACTGCAACCGGCTTCAAAACCCCGATACGAAGCAAAGGATCCCCATTTGAAGTCAACAACAACCATTTTTCCTCCCAAATCACTGGAAATTGTTCACCAATTATGCCGCCAAAGATAGCTTAGTCTTCCTTAAGACGGACTGATCCCTAAAACCTATAAGAGCTTAAGCGTATGTGCCTCAAAAGTCACTCCCAGAAGGTATCCTTACAAAATACTCACACACACACACACACACCCTTAAAGCACAATCCAACGAAGATTTAACGATTTGCGTTTCCAAGCAACAACAAGACTCTGCTGCTTGAGTTCCCCCCCAAAGGACATAATCTAAATCACCCCCCCCCCCTTCTGTCCAGATCCTTGTCCCTGTGCTGCAGTTGAATTCGTTTTAAAGTCCTTAAGCTATTTCCCGTAACAATTCCGCATTTTAAATAATTTAAAGTACACTCTGGATGTATGCAATTTACTCACAGTTATCCTCGTCCTGGCTGATGGTGCAACAACTGGCCGCCTACTTCTGTTGCTGCTTTGCGTTCGCTTTTGCTGGGCTCCTTCAAGTGGAAGACGGTATGGTGGTGGTAAATCTGATTTACTACATCCACCCCCGCAGCAAGACGTGTTGTGTGTTGGGTGTCAATCCCCGCCTCACGGCCGTTGTGTCCTGCTGTTGTCGTCTCTGTAGTCCGTATGCATGTAGATCGGCGTGTTTGTGAGTGTGTGTTTTTCTGTTGTGTAAGCAGAAGAAAACACTCTCGTAAGCCGTGTTACATTGTGTAATTAACTCATCATATCCTTAGGTGGACTTTTATTCCAACATTCACTCTTCTAAGGACCTGCCTGGCACACTTAAATAAATTTTTTTTTTGATAATTTTCCACTCACTCTTAGCACTCGCACCACACACGAAGGATATTCACCACGAGAAATACCTTTTCAATCACACCGAACACAAAACGGAAGGACATTCAATTCAGCAGCAGCAGTACTCGTAGCAGCAGACGACGATGCCACTTTGTATCCTTTTAACCGAGAGAGCTGCTGCTCCTTAAATTTTTAATTTTTCAATTGAACTCCGTCGACTCTACACATTTTTGCATTCTCGCTCGCTCGCAGCAGAATGTTGGGGGCAAAGGACGAAGGAAAAATTGCACAGAGAACACACAGAGAAAGGACACACGAACAAATGGTTATACCACTCCTTTCTAACCTACATACACGCGTACACGAAACTAAAGGAGTTTTGCTCCATTATCCTTCGGTTTCTTTGACGTTTTTTTTTTTCACTTTTTCTTTCGATTTTTTCTGCAACGATTTTCGTTTTTTGCCGTAATCTCCTGGATTTATCCTTGAGGGAAATTATTGAAATTTCATTGCCAACTTCAAGGGGAACGATTTAAATTTTATTTTTTAGTATTTTCCTTTCAATTTGTCATCGATAAGTGATTTTTTTTTTAAATTTTCTTTTTTCTTTGCGAGGAAAATGGATTTTCCTTCCGCGAAGTGTTGCGCGATTAACCACGACTACGCTCCTAATGGTCGACTACAAAACTTTTTGGCCAACTCTCGCTCATGGTGTGGAAGGGAATTTTTATTCCAACGAAACGATTGCATACAGAGAGTGCGCTGACATAATGGAAACAATTTGAACGACAGGTGGAGGGAAAGAGACAGGTGAATTGTTTTGATTCGAATTGGAATTGAAAGCAAGTGACAGTTGTAGAGGGAGGGAATTTTTTTTTTTTCTTTTTTAATGGGAAATATTATGACAGGACAGTCAAAAGCGGAAGTTTGACAAAGTGAAAGTAAAGAGATTTTCTTTTTGTGAATTGTAGTGGAAATTCGGTTGGAAAATTGTTAAAAATATGAAAATTTAAACAGTTGTGGGGAAATGCATCGAGGTGAAGTGTTTTCACGAGTGTTTGGATGGAGAATCTTCAATTATTTCGATGGAAAGACCCGGCAGACAGTGCTTCAATGAAGGTGTGTGACATTTGTGGTGTTGCCATATGAGATTTTTACAAATTAAATTAAATTAAGAGTTTTTGACTTGAAAACTGATTATTTGTTTAAAAGAATCTATTATTCTTTGAAATATAAACAAAAGGGGATTGTCAAGCCTTTCACTTAGTGTCATTCTCGATAAAAAAAAAAACCAAATTTCACCGATATGTAGGTCAATTAAAGGGGAAATGCCGATTGTGCAATATGATCCAACTCGTTCCGATTGGAACTGAAGACAACCACAGAATCTAATTGTAACAACGAAACGCGGCGAACTTTTCTTTGAAACCTCTTCTTCTTGTACATGGACGACTATTAAACAGAATCAGTAGTGGGTGAGGATGTATTCTCCAAGGATGTGAATGTAAGCATCTCTTTCCGCGTGCCACTCTCGATGCTGGTGAAGCACCCAGGCTACATATCTGAAGCCGGGAATCATTTTTCATCGAGTTTGAAGCTCCACTCTACCCATTCGTCAACGAATTTTAAAGAAAAAGAAAAGGAAAGTGTCTTCCAAGCCCAGAAAATGACAATCAAGGCAGCCCTATCTTGACTGAGGTATAATGTACTACCATTTCAATCTGTGGAGTCTGTCGCCTTTACCTCAGAAACAGCCCTAAATTGCCATTGTTCCCCCCACTTTGTTCTAAGTTCTAACACTTTGCAGCCAGTTCTGATGACTCTGTCTTTAGGTCAGCAATCTCGGGGGTTGTAAGGACATTTTGACGTCGCTCTTCAGCGGCGAGTAACTATAAAAAATATTCCTTTATCCACCGCCTCAAAAAAGAAAGTCAGTAAGGCAACTTGTTCTTATTTAGTACCATAGTCCTTTGTACTGAACGTAACAGCCTAACTAATCAAAGGTGATCAGTGGACGTGAATTGACTGTGCTCACTTCCTTTATCAGCATCCCAAATGCGTCTGTCCATATGTGGAGATCCTTGGGGGTCCTCTGAAAAGAGGTACACTTATTCCATTGTAAAACCACTAAAGTTAGACGAAGTAACCATTTAGATTCAAGTTGTAGACTACGTCTTGAGAGTTAGACCTCTCTACACATCTCAAGAAGGGAATCCTTCGTGGTGAAATTTCTTAACTTTCTGACATCCTCTGGAGTGTAAAAACTTATCTGAGATCTTTAAGGAAAGCCCCAATAGGATTTTGAAGAAAAAAACCTCTGTGCCAAGGCCTGTAAGGAGCCCCATCGAATGGGGTCAAACAGCAGTGCAGCTGAGCTTGGTATAGGCAAATGTTGAACCTAAACATGTTAAGAAAAAGTGAACAGTCCGTCTGCTCTGCTTCTGTATCTCTACAGCTTCTATAAAAGTCGTTACTTGTATGCATGCTGGACTGACAATAGTACCTTGACAGTATCCTTAAGAAAGGTACTAATGACAGGTGCGTTGATAGTGTCTTTTGCCTGTTTGCAGCTTTAGCCTAGTCTTGCCAATTCGTCGTGTGCACAGGTATATCGAAAGGACCTATTGGCCAGTGGCTCTCTCGTTAATAGAAGACTATTTGAGTATCGACTCAGGTTTGGCCAACACCACGGAGGCCTACAAGTTTGAAATAGAAGAAGATATCTACGTCCTCTGAGAGGACGATGGCACCGTCTTGATAAGGCTTTGTTGTAGAGGACATAGTTCCAATGTTGCTTTGTGCGGTATAAAGTGTAGAAGGAGTCAGTAGAAGGAGAGAGAGGAGCAAAGATAAGGTGTAAGCATATGCCTTAGTGCCTAAGTCGTAGAGCTAGGTAAGTAATTAGTGCGTCTTTTGAAACAGGACCGCTTTTATAAGTTCTCTGTCAAAACTGGACTTAAGTACTTTCTAAGGCAGTGAAGCAAGACTGTGTACCATCTAGCTTCGCAAAATATGTGATTCTTGTTGCACTGACGAGGCTAGATCCCTTAAGAATGTTGAAACAGTATTCATTCCTCTTAAAGACAGGCTCTGTAACCGCTCAAAGCAAATAGAAAAGGTTCACGATTCTTTCAAGTGGGGAAGCAGTCTACCATTCTGTGAGACTTGAAGTCCGTTTCACTGAGTGGATTCAAATGGAAAGCCCCAAGAATTCAAAGGCCTAGACCTAAATTTTCCTGAACTCCTGAAGCCATTTTCAAGCTCAGTAGTAGATCTATGTTCAAGATCGGTACTGTCCTTCTTGATCTTACAGTAGAACACGATGCATCGCACATTTTTTAATAGAAAGTTGTTCGGTTTCAAACTTGTAATGAGGACAGCATCAGTGTTACGACTGTTCTTGTGCGTTCTTCAGTTAGCAACCCCTGTATTAGCTGATCTCTAACAGTCCAACAGTGAACAAATGCTACCAAAACACTTCCAATTCATTGAAAAGTCTTTCGTCAACCTTAACAGACCTCGACGTGACCGACAGACGCCGGCTTAGTCATCTGCCTTTCGAAGGCCGTCGATGATTTCATTCTAAATCGTGCATTCTAAGCTTCGAAAACGGCAGTTAGTTGAGCGTTACATCTGTAGACGAATTCCAAATAGGGCTCTCCGTAGAACGATAACTTTCCAAGTGTACATTTTGACTTCAAGAGACTCCTGCCTTCCTCTTTAGACCTGAGACTGTTATAAAAAGCGACGCCTATCACCTTAAATCGGTCACTTTCTTGGTAAAGGTGGACCAAGGCTTCAACCAACTCGATCTGGAGCCAGCTGTCTCCAGTTTGGTTGAGGTCCTCTTCTACTTGCGTGTGCCACCCGAGTTACGGTCTTTCTCGGTCATTCTTCTGTCAAAAAAAGTAGTTTAGCCTTAAATTTAAGGACGTTGGTGTCACATCTTCTAAAAAGTAGCACCACCCCGTCATTAGATAGCTCTTATTCCCCTTGTCAGCGACATCTATCGCCGAATAGACACTGTAAATCAAGTTCTTTACACCGTTATTGCTCATGCGTCATAAAACTGTCAAATTGACATACAAATCTGTCAAACTGAACGAAGATATGTATTTTATCCTCAAGTACCCTCACACAGGTTGATTCTGTGATTCCTATAAGGAAGCGAATCGAATTTCCTACCCCCATTTGCATCCCTCTTCCCGTTTTCTTTTTGTTTCCTTCTACGCACTACAAGTACAAGTTAAGGTTACCTAACATCACTTTCATCCCCCTATTCCATGGGCATGTCCATGAAATGGAAAAACACTTGTCAGTCGAAAATCTTACCACCACTGGGGGTGTACAGTGTACAACCCCTTTTCAGTTTTGTTCGCGTTCTTTTTGTGTAAACACTTGAGTTTATGTTAAAAAAAAATCAAAAATTGATTTGCTTTTGAATTTGTATGCGTACACATACACACACATATCAACTTTTTCAATAAAAAAAAAAATTTGATTTGTAAGTATTTACTTCGAAGGAAATTGATATTAAGGCGCATTGGGTTGCCAACTTTACCCAACTGATTGGTGTTGGAAGCGTTAATTGAATTAGGTGTGTGCTTGGTCAATATGCTTTCTGTCAAGTTAATGTCCAGAGTCCAGTTCGGGTTTTGTTTAAATTTTTTGAAAAGTTCCACAGTGTAGAAAGGTGGGAGCCCCATCGCCCTAACCAAGTTCAAACTCTAGGATGTGTGACTTAAAAATTTGAGTGTAATGTCGCGTTAGAAGACTTGGAGAGCATTTGAACTGTCCGTATCCTGAAGGGAGGTCCCTGTACCATCTAAGTTTGTAATCACGAAGAACGCAGTAATCGATGGAGGGTTTGGCCAGTTCATCGGACATCTTGTTTCTCATTCACGACCTACTATTGGTCCAAGTAAAGCTTTTCTCGAAGGACCGCTTCTAAGAAACGACTTAAGCCTTTCACTGCAGAGGTTGCGCTTCTCCACTTCGAAGACAGATGCATGTTTGCCTATGAACCCCATTGCTATCAGTCCTTTGAAGACTCTAGCACCATGTCCTAAACTATTTCCAACGCCAAGTTTGACTACATTCCCTTCCTAGCCTTCCAATTGAATTCACGATGTGAGACAGGTTAAACAATACATTTAGAGCTCCTGTGTAGACAAGACAAATAGTGCGTCTGCAAAGGTTTCAAAGAAGAGATTGCAGCGGTTCTTGGTTTCAATCAGACTCCATCGTTGTCTCCAGTTCCAATCGAAAAGAGTTGGATCATTTTCCACGAGATTGGAATTAGCCTACGCAACCGTACGTTCCGATTACCAAGGCTCAACACATCTTTAACGACCAGAGAAGTGTTTTTACGCACCTCAACTGCTCTGCTCCCTTCGTTGTCGTATTCATTTGGCTCCTAGACAGTCTTCAAGTCCCATCATCAGTAACTTCACCAAAAGCTGACAGGATAGACAGGCTCTGGATGAGGATTAAGCGTCCTTCCAATCCGAACCACTGAGCAAGTTGTAAATACTGCCACAGTAGCCATCTTGAGATAACACAGCTGAAACTTTGATAAGAATTCAGCGTCGTTCCAGACAAGTCCTAGATGGTGCTGCAGTTGCCATATTTAGTTAAAACGGCTAGAACTCCAAAATATGGCACTTGTAAGGCTTCTAAGGTTGGTTTGGATCTCCAGAATCTACACCGTCCATCTCTCTTGATCAGAATTTGACATCGTCTCAGCCAAATACACCGAACAAGTCGTAGAGAAAGCTGCAGAAGGTGGTTTCAGTTACAACGACTGGAACTGCAAAATGTGGGACTTGTAAGGCTTCTAAGGTCGATTGGGATCTGAAGAGTCTACGCCGTCCCTCTTGATAAGAATTGAGCGTCGTTCCAGCTAAATGCACTGAACAAGTCGTAGAGAGAACTGCAGAAGTTGTTTTTAGTTCGAACGGCTCTCAATGTAAGGATGTAGCTCTTGAGGAACGTATTTAAATCAAGGTTCTCATCAACAGCTAACCACTCTCGATCGTCATGATAACAGCGTCAAGTTGCTTAGCCTATGTTCCAACTGAAGGAGGTAGCTATGTACCATTGAAAGTTTCACAAAAATCCATCCAGTGGTTCTCAAATTTATCGAGTACAAACAGTGAAAATCGACAACAAGCCACCTTTGTCCATTGAATTTCAAAAAGTACAATGGCACACATGCCTCCAAAACAAGTATCCCATTCAAAACAACGTCCTGATTTGCATAATGCGGCTTCCAGAGGGCACCAACTCGATCCCATAGTTGGATCAAACCCATGACAACAACAAAAACCCGATGGAAAACCAGAAAGAAAACCAAGAAAACGCATTCCAGCAATCGACTCAAACACACAAGCGTACGTTCAAAGAGCAATCGAAACGAGAATTTGATCTAAAAATAGACACGCGCAACTTTAGCCACTCCACACTCAATCCAACTCCAACCACCCTCCCCGATCTCCATCGCAAAACCGCCAGTCGATCAATTTCACTCAGCACCGCTTTGAGTGATGGTGCAAAGTTCAGTGCGGGGTTGAGTGGGCCCCCAAAAACCTGTCCCGTCGCACCGCAGCATATAAAATTGATTACCCTCCCGACATCAGTTTGATAGGGAGGCACGGCACAGCCAAACCCATCTCTCCCCCCTCCCCCTCGTATTCTATCAATGGTGCTTCGTTTGGTTGAGTGGAACCCCACTATGCTCATTCACTGGCCAACTTTCAGAATCAGTTCGCATTCATTTGGTGGACTATTCGGTCGGATTTTGTGTTGAGTTCTTACCGTAATTCTTTTTTGAATTTCACTTTACAGTTAATTTCGTTTTTATTTATTTATTTTTGTTTGTTGTTGTTGTTGTTTATTTTGATTGCAACTGTTCTATTCGTGATCAAAGTGCAGAACCACTAAAGTGTTATCAATACGATTTGACACTGACAACAACAAGTGGTTGGGATTAGCATCAATCTATCAGATAGTGTGTTGACGAAGAGCTCCCTGTTCCCATTACAAGAGTTGAAGGTGAAGATTGCATTTATAAAAACATTTTTTAATTAAATTGCAACTGTACGGTGTTTTTTGTTGATTTATTCACTTGTTTACGAAATAAATTTTGAAATTGTGTGGGTTATCAAAGTTTGCAGTGTGGTTTGTGGCTTTGGAGGGCGGCCAAGTTGAATACGTCAGACAGTCTGGCCTTCAAAATGTTGGCTAATTTTAGTCATTTAATGGGACTTGTCAAGGTCTAGTGAATGGATATTCGCGAGGGTGTTTCTAAAAGGTGAACTGGAGCGAGCGTCTACAAAGTTTGTTTTCAAAAACACCACCTGTACGCGGTTTTTGCGAAAAATATATTCAAAACCTCCCAAATCTTTCGAAATTGCCTTCAATCTTTTGACAAATTTAGCTTTTAAGAAAAGATCCAGTCCCCGGACCGTAGCCCTTAGTAAAACACCAAAACCAGTTAGGCCTATAGACCATATTAAGTATCGACATTAGGTTTTTAAAAAAAACTTTGATAAGATAAATTTGAAAATTTTGATCAAAGTGTTGCTCAAAAAAAGTTCCAAAGTTCAGAACCGCGGATGATAAAAGCCGGTAATTCATCAAATAATTCATGGACTTTTGGGATTTTGTCATGGATTACGGCTGCCAATTGTTCCAGAACTTGTGTATTGATAAGGTGGCCTTAAATTTTGTATCAGTCTTGCCTAAAATGTTGTTTTGGTGGTTAAATGTTGACAGCCTCGACATTAATGACGTTTAGACTGGTCTTTTCCTAGATCTTGGTAAGGTAGGTAGAGGTTGTGCTACATTGGGCCAAAAATGAAATCCAATTAGGGACTCACGTGCCCTAGAGGGTGTTACAGGTTATCAAATCCAACCAGTGGAACTCAAATTTTGCCAATTCGTTGTGCGAAGTCTAGGTCTAACTAAGGCCGGACATCCTTATCCGGACATGAAGTCGAATACGGTTTCTTACTCATTTCCATCATAACAACCTTGGTATTGTCTGCAAGCATGCAACAAGGCTTGGCGTAGGTCAATAGGAGTGCCAGGCTGCAGATGCAACCTCTCCTAGACCAGATAAGGTCCATTGTGTTACGACCAGGATCTATATTTCACCAGAAATACTGCCCGCAGAACCAGCCGGAGCTCGCTATGAAGCGCTGGAGAATGCCTATGTTGATATCAGCCAGTTCGCTTAAGTTGTTGAAGAAGCTGGCTCCCAAGTATGCTCTTCTTTGAGCTGAAAGGGCCGGGCATGTACAGAGAAGATGGAGAATTGTCTCCTCCTCTTCCTCATCCATGCAGAAGTCGTTGTAAAGGAGGCCCAGCCTATAGGCATGCTTGCCGATAATCTATTCCGTCTAATGAGACAATGGGAACGTTTGAGTCCATTTTGATAGCTTGGAGAGAGCATTCTGCAGGAGGTCTCTGAGCGTGTTGAGGGGTTTACCTTAAACAGCTATAGCAACTTCGTCCGCATAGACAATTACCCTGCAGCCTTCCTCTTCCAGTATTAATAGTAGCCTATTGACGACTGGGTTCCAAAGAAGAGGAGAGAGCACCCCCCCCCTTGAGGTGCGTCCCTGTGCACAAGTCCCCGAATTGTAGCATCGCCCAGTTTAGAGGTGATAGTCCTTTTTGTATGTAACTGACCTGTAAATGCGCCAATCGAGTGTTGAATACCGAGACTTAAGAGTGCATAAGTCATTGCCCTTGGATCAACGTTGTTTAAAGCTCCCTCTATGTCAAGAAAGGCCACCAGAGTATATTCTTTGTAATCCAAGAATTTTTCAATTCTGCGTACAAGCGACTGGCAGGGCCGTTTCAAGCGATTTTCCTTTGTTATACGCATGTTGAGAGGCCGACAGCCTGTTTGGATCAATGCTTTGGCGAATGGATATATCAAGCAGTTTCTCCAGAGTTTTCGGCAGAAACGATGATAGACTTATAGGTCTAAGATCTTTAGGATCTTTGGCTTCCAGCTATGTTTGACTAAACATGATACCTAGATACTTAGCGCTGGAGGATAGTGTGAATGATGACCACTTAAGACGAGGAAGGATAAAGACAGATATTTTTGTTTTGGTAGTGAATAGCATCAGATCCATCAAACCACAACTTGCGTTCCTTGTCTAGAGCAGCCTCTATGGTTCCACTTATTACGAAGGGAAACATCCCTGACACTAGTATCACCACGTCATCCGCATTCGCGACCACTTTGACCTTTTCTCCGTTTAGTCTTTCAAGAGCTTTGCTCATGACCATTTGCCAGAATAGAAATAAGAAATGACGCCCTCTATGGGCGAATTCGGTTAAGTGATTGTTACCTAATGTTGCCTGAATAATTCTTGTTCTGAGCATAGCGACTCTCCATGGACTGAAAAATTCCTCTATGTCCAGCTCGGTCAGAGATTCGTGAATAGCTTCAGTGTGTACGTCATTGCCAGTCCTACTACCCAATCAATCCTCTGTTCTTTACAGAAGGATCATTGGATTACCATTTAATAATGGATTCCTAACCCCACTTCAACTAATGAGCGTATAATGACAATTCTGGCGAATCATTCACGTCGAACTTGTTTGAATTAATCCCCCAAAGCCGTCTCTGTATCTCTGTTTGTTTAGACAGCCGGGCTGCGATAAAATTTAATTAATGAATTGTTGTTGTGCGCATACTTTTCTGCTCAAGGTTACCCATAAATTTACAAAGCTAAGCTTGCGATTTTTTTTATTCTTCTTCGAGTCTGGCATACGCTTGCTTTTCGCACTTTTTTTTGCATTCATTTCGCTTCAGTTTGTATTTTGTCTTTGTTTTTATGACAAGCGAATTGGAGACGCTGTAAACAAGGTTAATAAAGATAAACAATACAAAGGTGTGTGTTGTAAATTTTTGAGGTTATGACTTATTGTCCGAAGTAAATTCATAATTTTTTAACAGCTCTCAGACTTGTGTCGTACATTTTCTAAGCAAGTTGTGAGATACCTCAAATTGGTCTTTAATTGCGTGTTAATTGTGCCCGGAACCCTAAAAGGCTTGTTTATAAATTTTAGGGGACAATGATTGCCTTAAAGAAACATGGAATGAAGTGAACGATGTGTTCATGGTTGCAATCTTGGTTTGGAGAACTTTTTGTTCAACTTGACTTGACATTTGACTTGTAAGTGGATAACTTCGTTGTTGCAAAGTCATAAGCATCCCCATGCCTTCACTGATGACAGTCTCCTCAGTTTCTCATATGGGTTCCCTAAGTCGTGTTCCAGGTCTTCGGATGTAGAAGGGGAACCGCAACGCTTGTTAAATTCATTGAACTTTGACCGGTTCCACCAAGAGTGTGTAAAATTGAATGTGTCCTAAGTCCAATGCTATCTTCTGTGACTTAAGCGAAACCCATACCTTGAACCGTTTATCCATGAATGGTTCTTGCTCCTTGGCATCAATCCTTTTTGCAACAGTAGATGTTCCACAAACTGGGTTAAGTTCTCTAAAAATATTGGGGAATCACAATGGACCTAAACGATGGCCTAAGTGCCCTTTTTTTCGCAACGAGAAGCAATGTGCCAAGAACCGTGGAAGATAAAATACAGCGCCGTGGCATCTACCTATCCTAACCTAATCTGAGGATTTTTTTAAACTTTTTATGTCGGGGTGTTGGAACACCACACTGGGGCTCTCAGTCACGAAAAAGGTCCACTATAGGACCGTTTTACTGTGTTTTTATCGTCTTTCGTGATAAGAAGCTTTAGTTACCAGCCCCTAAAAATCTGCCAACTGCCATAGAAAGTGCTCCACAATGTCGTTGTCCTCTCCACAAGCGTCACAGATAGTGGTGTCACGTTGAGATTGTTGAACTTGTAGACTAATTTGGGAACTTTCTTGTACTAACGACAAAAACTTGGCCAATTTCGTATAATACATCTGAGGCAAGAGGCCACAGAACTAGAATCTGAACTTTCTATTTAATTTTAAGCTACGAGTATTCTATTGGCAAGTTCGAGAAATACGCAAACAGCCTTCCTGTTTTCTGAGGGCTTCCTCCATCCATCAGGGAAAGTCTCTGTACCTCATGTTTTTCCCTAGAAGGACTCGTCATCTTTAATAGCTCCGCTATAGTACTTTGATCACTTTCTACCTCGGCTACTCTTAACAAGATGTTTACGATACCTGTGACTACCTACATATCTGTTCTTTAGTGGTTCTCTAAACGGCTCTGCACTATAGTCTCGCTGACGCGTTGATTTGGGTGCTAAAAACCTTTTTCCCAACAAAATACTCCGGAACCGAACGATTAGGAAAGACCAATAATTTGTCTGCAGTCTTGCTGCGGAATTCAGTGTTTCAGTTCCTCTTCTTCGAAATTTTACCCGCAGTAGGCGCTATGCTTCGAATGCTCATCACTCTATCCTTAAGCCTACTTGCGGACGCACCGCCAAAGACATGCTGCACGACTGTGGAATGATCTACATATGTATGTAGCTCTGTGTTTACTGATGACTTCAACCCGCAAGCTCCTCTGCTCCTCCTATATTCCTAATGCCCGTGTTCCTGTTTAAGGCTAATTATACAAAAGTAAGGCGCATCTGAACCTGCAATTGTACCCTCTGTTGCGGTGCCCCTAGGTCCACTTTCCAGAAAGCACATCACGTCATATGACAGTGAGCAAATAGATCTGCATACAGTTAATACGACGAGTCTATAAAGCCCTTTGAGTTTGATTTCCAAACCGCAATGCCCTGTAGACTTCTTCATTTCAAAGTTGGACCAGTCTAAGAGTCTCGTCTTAACTTGATTTATGAAATACTGCGACCGAAACATGGTTAACCCAGCGAAGGTCTATTTTACTTCAAGCAACCCGCTTCAAGTTGTCCTTGTCAATCCGAGATTTTGTTCTTTTTTTCTATCTGCATACAGTTCCTAACCTTGCTTTTCAAAAGTTTAAGGATCTTCTCGCAGTTGTTGGTGGTCTTAAGTCGTTCCAAGTGAATTCGACGTCTGTGTACAAAATATACAAGTAGTTGGCGAAGACCCAGCACTAATGGTAGTGACCCGCAATTTTTACTGCCGACTCCAAACCGCAGATTAAAAGGCTTATCATTGCCTCCCAAGTGGTGGATTGATTGTTTTTGCTGACTCGAACCCTGTGTCAGCTCGCTAGGCAGTCTTACCACTGAGCCACGCTCATTTGACGCCCCTTGGTAATTCTTATTTCGGTTCAAAAAGTGGTTCAAGGACCGCTTCCTTATTGAGGAATTTCTACCAGTGTACAGTGATGACCATGAAATTTCCTCTGCGAATGTCCGTTTTCTCAAGTCTTTGACAGAGTTCACCAAAAAGTTCAACAGAATAGGTGACGATCCACCACCCACCATTCATTAACCTCCCTTCGAACGATGTTACAAAGTGCAATACAAGTTTGATCTACATGGCTGGTGTCCAAGTCAAAGTCTTCCTCCGCCTCAGCTACATTGTATCTACGTCTCTAATCAAACTGTTTACATCCACTTACATCTGACATTGTAAAAATGATTTCCTCTCCGTAGATACTTTTCCTTTTATTCGTGAATTTAATTGAATCAAACATCAATCCATAGAACGGCAGCACATGTAAGGTGCCAACAACCAACCTGACCTTCCCCAATGTTGTGTTCAAAGTCCAAAAGATTCTCCCAGTGCGCTTACACTAGCTCACTGTTGGACGACGGGGCTTACATAATTGGCACACATTTACATCGCGTCCAATTGACTTCTAGGTTTTGATTAATTGGAACTGTTAGCGGGTCAAAAATGTACACCAAGTGATACAAATTGTTGCCAATGAATGCAAAATCTCCACAAGGATTCGTCATAGTGGATAGTGGACACCAGCTTAGGTAATATGACCCACGGTGCATAGGTAATTACCCGCCATTATTTTGATAAAAGGTTCATATTGCGAGTTAATTAGTCAGATACTGTCTGTTTGACGTCGGTTTTGCGTGCGGTTAAACGAATAGATATGTTCCTACAGTGTGATGCAATAAACTTGATGTAATTAACAGTCATTGACATGGACGATCACAGTGATTGTATGGCAGTTAAGACTGTCATGACGGATTATTATTCGTTATATGATGCATGTCTAGCTAACGTTGAACGTAACAGATACTTAAGAATTGGTTGCGGTTAAACGGTTGGATAATCGTCGTCGTATTGTACAGAGACTCGTAGTTTATCTTTGCCCTGGATCTGCCATTTTTTTCACTTCCACCAGCAGGGGAACAAATATTTAACTTTTCATCCACTTCTGACACGTGAGAAAAATTTATTCGACTAACTCTTCGACTAAATCGTTGAGTAAAAGACTCAAGACGAGCTCCACTTTTTCATCAAATGAACCATTTAAGATCATGACTTTAAGGTTTTTCCACTTCTGACACCTTGACATAGAACTGAGACAAAAAGGACTGCAGACCAAGTTGTTGGTATCCCCTTCGTTTCCTCTACTTCTGATACCTTGACATAGAACTGAGAGAATGGAGACCATCATTTCCTCCACTTCCGACACCTTGGCATAGAACTGAGATGATAAAGACCTTCGTTTCCTGTACTTCTAACATCTTGATATAGAACTGAGACAATAAAGACTACAGACCAAGCTATTGGTGTCTCCATCGTTTCTTCCACTTCTTACACCTTAACGTGGAACTGAGACAATAAGGACTGCAGACCAAGTTATCGGTATCCCCTTCGTTTGCGCCACTTCTGACACCTTGACGTAGAACCGAGACAATGAAGACTGCAGACCAAGTTATCGGTATCTCCTTCGTTTCCTCCACTTCTGACACCTTGACATAGAACTGAGACAATAAAGACTGCAGACCAAGTCATCGGTGTGTCCTTCGTTTCCTCCACTTCTGACACCTTCACATAGAATTGAGACAATAAAGACTACAGACCAAGCTTCGTTTCCGCCACTTCTGACACCTTGACGTAGAACCGAGACAATGAAGACTACAGACCAAGTTATCGGTATCTCCTTCGTTTCCTCCACTTCTGACACCTTGACATAGAACTGAGACAGAAAAGACTACAGACCAAGTTATCGGTGTCTCCTTCGTTTTCTCCACTTCTAACAACTTGACCTAGAACTGACAGTTAAGCCTGCAGACCAAGTTGTCGTAATCTTCTTCGTTTCCTCCACTTCTGATACCTTGACATAGAACTACCGACTCCAAGCGGGCAGATTGAGAAGCTTTTTTCACGACAGATTACACTCTTTCAGGTTTGTCATTGCCTCCCAAGAGGTGGTGCCGTGGTCGAGCCTCAGTCCAATCACCAGACTACGACGCTGTTTCTCTCTGCTGCGAAGCCACAGCAACTCTAAATTGTTCGCATCCAAAATCAGCTGCGCTGTGACCTTTCCTCCATTCGCCGTAATTGATGTCTCAGTTCCTAACGCCTAATCTCTCTCAACGCACTTGTAACAGACCAAGGCCTCTGTAAACTAATTGACTGCACGTGTCGTACCAAGGGGCCAACTTTTACACGAGTAGGCCCGAAGGTTATTGTACTTAATTCGTATGCTTAGGGTGTCTATTCATCGTTGGATTTTGTTTGTTCTCTCGTGTAAACATTCGTCTGAGTTCGCAATCAGAAACGAGATAACAGCTGTCCCCAAGCTTATCTTATCAGCAAATTACTACGTTGTGCCCTCATTTGTTATCTGTGGACCTCGTAGTATTGATACCAATCCAATTTTTGCACTGAAATTCCAGTAGACTTCTACGACTTTTACGAATATCTAAACTAAAGTCACCTTTAATTAGTTGCACCGTCATTTAGATAAAATTCCAAACGAACGCCAGTCCACCGATAGTCCGATGTGACCTTGATATCGATAAAAATCATGCTTCGTATCGACTTCAATCTATCTATAGACACATCAAGTACTACGCAGTGAGTGAAAATTTCACCTGAATTCGTCTCTTATCCGTTCGTTTGCTGTCGAATAAATCTTTCATAACTTAACCACACAACCAGACTTGATTACATGCCACGATAAATCAAAAAGGACTATTATGTGTGGTTATGTGGAACTAAAAATACGCACGATAACACCACGAGAACTATAGTCGTTCGCCCACTTAAACACTCGTATCTTATCACCTAGTCGAGGCATTCTTTTGAGTTGAAATCTACAGAAAACTGTTGTTTAACCCCACTCCACCTTAAAAGTCGCAAAAATAAAATAAAAAAAAATAAAAAACCGTTAAACGAAATAAATAATTAATTTTTCGTATTTTTTTTTTAGATTACACTTTGGTTCAGTAGTGTGTGAAGGCACCCAAGACCCCGGACGATTAACGTGGCACTCCAGTCAGACTCACATCAGAAGTGCGGTGTTGCTTGAAGACAACGGACTTGTTAATTGATTTTGAGATACTTTTTCATTTTGGATTTGGATTTTGTGGTTTTTTTTTTTTTGGTTGGAGATACTACAGACAGTTGAACCATCGAAATGATACGTACAACATCGAGTCGTCTGGCTGCTCAAGGTTTAAATTGCCTGCGTGCGGCAGCAACTGTGACAAGTCCAACTGCGGTCACTGATAAGAGGTATCAGGGTACTGCTGCAACAGAACGGTCTGGAGATGCTGATAAAAATTTGCTGTATTCAACGGAAGAAGGATACTGGAAGACATCACCATTTGAACCAGTCTCCCTGCCGAATACCACACTGGATAAGTACGTGTGGAGGGATTTGCTAAAGTGGGAGAACAAGGTTGCTGCGGTAAGTGAAGACATTTTAGTGGATTAAGAGTGAAAAGTTGTGATTTTTTTGGGGAAAAAGTGTTGGGGGCGGCTTGGGATCAAAAAATTCCCATGATCAGGTCAGGTTAGACCTTAGACCTTTGTGGATCTTGAATTTCTTCCAAAAAACTATCGGCAGAACCAGCCGGGGCTTACTTTGAAGCTGCTTATCAGCATCGAGTGAACGGTATGCAGGCTAACGAGACAATTGTCTTACGGCCTAGGTTAGGATGACCGTTGTGGATCTAGAATTTCCTTCAGAAATCTACTATGAAGCTGCCTATCAGCGTGGAGTGGACGGTACAAAGGCAATTGTCTCAGAGCCTAGCACCTTTGGTGAATTACAAGCTTACAGTCTAGAACCTAAGTTCTACTTTTCATACACGTGGGCTAAGGGCCATAAGATGAATTTTACCTCAGCGCCTCGTGAAACGTTTACTCGACGCTGCTGCCTATGCTGAACCAGTTTGTTAAGATTATGGAAGAAGCTGGCTCCTAAGTAAGAGAGCTGGGCACATTCCTTCCTTTTTCTCGTTCGAATGGACCTCAGCCTCAACCAACAAGCGTCTCTAGCCAGCTTGTTCTTTAGCTGCATCTAATTTCGCACGCTTAGTTGGTTAAGGTCCCCTTCCACTTGAGTGTATCACCTGAAACGCGATCTTCCTTTACTGTGCTGTCCATCGGGGGTGGATTCAAAGATTTTCTGGGCCAGAGAATTGGTATCCATCCGCTGCATGTGACCCAGCCACTTCAACCGTTTGACCTCCACTCTTCTGCTTAAGTTGATGCCGCTGCACGACTAATACAGTCTGTCATTGTGTCTCGTCCATATAGCTTCTACAAAAATCATTACAGAGGCGTGCCTGCCTATTGTGCAGTACTGACAGACAGCCTGATTTAGCATTTAGGCGATATCTGTTTGCTGTTTAGGCAGGTGGACCCATCCATCCATTCCTTTGTACCCTGCTTGGTGAGTTCATCCGCCGTGCAGTTACCTGGAATGCACATCTCGCCAAGAGGAGACAATCGGACAATTTAGAGCGCTTTTCGAGGTTTCCAGCTCTTTGAAGGTGACCTATTTCAGGGTTTTTGATCGCGGCTTGACTATCAGTAAAAATCACGTAGATATCACGCAGTAGAGCCTCATTTTTCTCCATTATCTCGGCTTGGATGACGCTGCAATGGTCGGGCAAACGGAAGGAGATGCTTATGTTCATCTGTCAAACTGCTTGTAGATGAGACTAATGCCCGCTGGTCTTAGAGCGTGATTTACAAGTAAAAAACCTCATTCATTGTGAATTCTGAAGACGTTTACCCATAGTTACAGCAGACCTAAGTCCAAGAAGGTCTCAAATTAGATTTTATACATAAAAACACTTGAGAATTGTAATCATAATTTATTGTGAACCTTGTAATTGTAACATAAGACCGTTGGATACGCTCACGTTTTGCTGTACTTAACAAGAAAGTTGCGAAGGGCAATTACTGGTTAATACCTAGTCATTAGAGAGCTTACAAAGTCTTTTTTTTATGGAATGGAAGGTAGCCGTGTGATTAAGAAATTTCCCAAAAATTTCCCATCAGTGTTCTTAAATTTCCTTCTCAATCGTAGGGAATTTTGAAGGATTTACTAAATATTTTCCAACGTTGTGGTTGAATAAAGTGTGCTGTGAGTGTCTGTGAGTGTGAATGTCAATAAGACTGATGCCATAAGCAATGTCTAACTCAAACGGGGGCCTGTATAAGAAAGGCCTTGAAATGTACTTGAATATTTTGCTTCAGGTCGGTCATTAAACTTTTGTTTTCACACACTCTTTTCGGTTCTCTGTTCGAAGTCATAGAGTTCAATAAGACTGAGGGATTGGAAACGACGCTTATGATTAGCCAGATATTTCTAAAGATAAACCTTTGGATTAACTGCTACAACTTGAAGTCTAGCTTAGAATTCCATGGCAAGTGTGAGTCAATTTTCAGCAGCAAGAGGCACAACATTGACTTTGAAAAAAGCAATTATAGTTCCAAGACTTGATGGCAAAGGTATGAATCATTGTACATACCGGTCTTGAACTTTTAATGCGAAATCGTAAACGTTTATATGGTTATAGACATCACTTAGAGGTTGACCTTCTGTGAGAGCCATTTCAAATTGATAGCTTTAGGGTCGCATTATAGGAATTCTATCATACAGACGTCAAGCTTAGAGATCGTAGGTAGGTATATAGAAGTGACTGTCTGGTACGTCCCACCAGAAACACAAGTAGTGCAGATGTGCCTTTTTGATACCACAACTCACGTGACCTGGGTGCTGACGGGTGTGACTTAAAAGGGTAGTATGCCTGTTTCTAGCCAGAGCTAAACAGTTTCGAAGGAAGTGAAACAGAGTTTCCTTTTCTTGCGTATTGTTCTAGTAACGGCAGTGAGTGGTATGGGAACACCTAACTTGGTAGCGCGTGAGTCAAGTGGCCTGTGGCCTGTGCTTATTGCTACAATTTTTGCTGTTTCGGTGCAAGTTCTATTGATATGGTCGTTCGTCCTTTCTGGGTCATATCTGTCTGGATATGGCACAATTTTCTAGGTTGTTGCACCTAAAGTAGACAATTGAGAGAAAGTGCTGGAGATTTCTTTCCTTGATGAGTCTAATGGGGAAGCTGACTAACTCTGTAACTGAATCATCAAAGGTTCCTGTCACATCTATAAGTCTAAACGTGTGTTTTTGAATTCTAGCTAGAATATGCAAGTGGGGGCTAGATGTACGCGTTGTACCTACTCAAGCGTTGGACGAATGAACGCTTTATAGATTGAGGCCAGATCAGAGTGGGTAAACCATTTGTTTGCATCGTTTAAGGAAGTGTAGACGTGGTCGTTCCATCGAAGATTCGATGTTAGCACACATACCGAGGATGGAGTCTTTCTGTTCGATAGTGGTTCGAGCTTTAGGTTTCGATTTAAGTTAGGCTATAGCGGTGGCTGCACTTACAGCCTCAGTCGGATCTCAAAGTATCCATTGAGCTCCCCGGTGGCCGCCCTGAATCAACCCGACTTTAGAAGGAATTGTAGGATGGTTCTCGGTGGCTTGTTTAACAATTCACCCAGATCATTGAAGAAGTGTTCTCCGAGGGTTGTCTTTCTGTTCCTGCTTAGGCTAAGGGATTCGTATTGGAGGTGGAATGTGTCCTCCTCGGTGTCGACATAACCACATCCTCTGCATAAGTCCGTTGTACTTACATGGACTCTCTTTAGGTGTGCCGCTAGCAGTGTGTGCTATGACTTCTTTTGTTTTTCCCTTCTTCAGATTTGTCCAGAGCATTCCTGAGGTGCGGCAAGTCGTAAGTGACATGCCAGTCATAGGAATATCGTGGTGATACTGGACTTTTGAAGTTCTACTGGAGGTAGGATAGAGTCATCGATCATTGTTAGATGCATCTAGCGAGCCTTTTCATTCCCATGGATGCCCTTCTGTCCTGGGACCCAAATGACTGTGACGTTATGATTAGCGAGTGCCTTGAGCTTATTGTGGCAGCGTTCTACGGTTCTGGATCTGATTGTTGTGGATGTGAAAGCCTTGGTTGCTGCTTGACTATCTAGGGTGTATTCGTTGTGATAGTTCCCGCAAGGCCTCGGCGATTGTTAAAACTGAAACACACTGCTGTGGTTTGGAAGTCTTATCGACCGTGTGATGCTTGAACCCAGAGCATCTGTTTTTGCTTCATTCGTGGAAATGGATATGTGGTTGGGGTTAATGACCTCTCCCTCTTTCGAGCTCACTCTGGAGGGTATTTTGGCCTCGAGGTTTAGGCTGAATTCAGGGATTAGTGTTAAGTAGTCCGTTGTGGGTTCAATGTTCGGCCATCTGGTGATTGCTTGGTTACCTATCAGACCCTTTTCCAAAGGCTGGATTGTTGTCACTTCCTTTTGTGAAAAGATAGACAGGCATTAGCCCCATTTTCATCTCAAGGGCTGCAGTCGGTGCTGTTATGATTGCACTTGTGGTTCCTATGAAAGCCAGTCGCTGAATCTTCATCAAGATGTATAAACTTGTAGTTTCCACTGCAGCTGGTCACCGTTTCGGCTTAATTTCAAGGATTATCTGTAGTTTCTGTGGATCCTTTCGGTTCCTCATAATCTTGTTCGAGGAAATAGGAATTTGCTACTTCCTGAGCTTCAGTTCTCTTAGTTTGCATGCCAAACTACACAAACAAACTCATTGTAATCCCATCACACCTACAATCTGTCGGTCGCAAAGTCCAAACTGCATTCCATTATCACGATCACTGTCTTGCCTTATCTCTCCCCTTCCTCGTGCCCCATAATCTAAATGGATTGCTCTGTTGATTTCATTTCATTGCCGTCACACACTTTGTGTTGCATCCGTATTAGAAAATCAATAAAAGCAGCTCCTATACCCTTTGGGGTGACCGCCTTATGCAACACTTTGTTGTCGCTACTCAGCCTTATTTGAATGAAATTTCCTATTCAATCCGCATAAAGTGAAAAAATAAATCAACAAGCTTGTAATTTTCATTTAAATAAGCACTCGAGTCGGTGCTTCATATCACAGTTGATTGGAGGCTAAAAATAAAGTCGTCCCAAAGGCTTAATGACACGTTACACGTTGCTAAATTGAAAAGTGGTGTGCATAAGCAATCCTCCCCCATCATCCACATCATTGTTCATCTCTAGAGCTAAGAAGGAGAACCTCTCTCTACAGATACAAGTATCTTTTACATAATTTGATCGCTGTGCCGCAAAATGATTTATTTACTTTTCTTTTCTTTTCTTTATTGTGTTTCACTTTCGTCTTATCATCAGCGGCAGCGTCTGTCGTTAGCGTCTTGAATGACTTTGGCAAATTTTTTTTCTAGTTCATGTTGTCTCTTGGGATTAGAATAGACGAGAAGAAAAAATTGTTCAAATATATTAACAGAGTCCGCAAACAAATTGTGTGTGTGTGTGTAGACGCTATCTAGGACTTTGGACATTGAACTGTCATCAAACTTTGAGAAGGAGAGTGTGCAAAAAAAAATCGTGTGATATATCTACAAAAGAAACTTTGATTTCTTGAGATACAAGACAGATACATCTATCTGATTGTGTTTTATCTTATGTTTATCGTTCTGTTTATAGCCTGTCCCGTGTTTAGTTACGAATTTTTTCGCAAACATACTGTGTTTGACCTAAATTTATGATTTCAGTTCTAGCGATTAGTGATAAGAAGACGGCACTGGCGGATAGCAAACATTGCAAACTTTATTCTTCATTCAGTTTTATTTGTTTACAAGGCTAACAAACTTTTATCGTATCTGAAGCTATAAAACAAGACTGCAAATGGCTTCACGAAGAATGCATAAGATACGACGCAATCCGTACGAGTTCAGAAGGCAAAACGATAATGTATTTCGCCGATAATTCAAGAGGCGTGACATATTTGCCAGCGCAGCGGAAGCTCCTATCTGATAGAAGTTTGTTTGTTCTATTCAGTGAATCATATACAAATATTTACGATGAATAAGAACATTGTTTTGAACTTTTGACTTTTTCAATTGAATTGTTTGCTTTCATAAGGCAATAGTCCATCGTTGATTCAATAACAAGTTGCGAATGATTGGAAATCAACACCATCGTCCACTATCCGTAAACTATCGC
The DNA here is from genome assembly GCA_951813785.1 of Criorhina ranunculi. NCBI lineage: Eukaryota > Metazoa > Arthropoda > Insecta > Diptera > Syrphidae > Criorhina > Criorhina ranunculi. The sequence continues at coordinate 5,341,996 of OX638385.1, read as the reverse complement.
TTGTCACACTGAAGGTTCCAGGTTCAACTTTTGATGTCGAAGAAAAAAGTCGATCAACTGCGAGAATAACCCATCAACTGCATAGGCTCCACAGGATGGATCTCAAAACCACGCGCTCAGCAACACCCCTCAACATCCAGGTCACGTGAGTTGTGGTATCAAAACGGCGTTCCCGGGCTAATTGTGTTCTGGTAGTTCCGTCAGACAACCACTTCTACCTACCTACCTATCTACCCTACTGCATAGGCATAACACTGGCAGTAGGCCAGAAAATGTTGTTTGATAACGACATCGGGAAGTTCGAAAGAAATACTGTGAATTATAAGAAGCAATGGCAACAATACCCACAATTCTCCTCTGTCATTCTAGACACCAACCTCGGAGCAAAAAGACTGAAGCCCAATACTACCTGAGTTTCAAAATTACTGCACCAACACTAGCGCTGTGTGAATAGCATCATAAGGGTGTTCATAACCTCATTAGCGCTAGCAACTTGTAATCCAATTGATTCCTTTGCTGTTGACAGTACTTTTAGTTTCTCATAGCAATGTTCTCCAACGTTTGAGTAGGTACAACGCTTACATCTTGTCGCGCATTCGACTTATAGATGTGACAGGCACCTTTGATGGTTCAGTTACGGAGTTAGTCTGTTTCCCAAGACATCTCTAGGACTTTCTCTCAATCGCCTACTCTGGGTGCAACAGCCTAGAAAACTATGTCATATCCACACTGATATGACGCAGAAGGGACGAACGACCTTATCAACAGAACTCGCACCGAGACAATAAGCACAGGCCACGGGCCACTTGGCTCACGCGCTACCAAGTTAGGTGTTCCCTTTACCACTCAGTGCCGTAACTAGAACAATACGCATGAAAGGAAACCGTGTTCCACTTCCTTCAAGACTGCTTGGCTCTGGCTAGAAACAGGCATACTACCCCTTTAAATCACACCCATCAGCACCCAGGTCACGTGAGTTGTGCTTTCAAAAAGGTACATCTGCGCTACAGACACCCACTTGCTCAATCCTCTTTCTAGATCCAAAATGGAGTTCGAGAATGCAAGACTAGCTTGAATTCAATTGGAATACTGAATCTGCTAGGTCTTGTCTGGATCCCTGGACACAGCGGGACTACCGGAAAAGGGTTCTCCGATGCTAAGCATGATTCAAACGAAAACTTATCCGGCCCTGAACAGACGTTGTGTTTGCCCGAACTTTCGGGTAAGACTTCCATAGATGGTTGGGTTTCTAGCAAACACAGCTTTAGATGACAAGCAGATATTTCCCAACGTCTGTAAGAAGTCCGTCGCATTCTTGTTGCCTCCCAACAGAAAAGTCTGCAGACAACTTATTGGCCTTTCCCAAGCATCTCAATGTCCTTGTATATCTGTCAATGACACTGCGGAACACTTCCTCTGTGATTGTCCAACCTTTACACTTCCCTTGTTGACTTCCTTCACCTTAACTAACAAATTTCAACTTTTTCTTTTCAGGTTTGCGTTGTCACAGGTCGTCAATACACCTATGCACAGCTGCGTGATTGCACAGTAACTCTCGCAATTCGTTTACAATCGAAATTCAAGTTAAAGCCTCGTGATGTAATTGCCATCTGTTTGCCGAACTTACCTGAATATCCAATTGCTACATTGGGTGCTATTGAAGCTGGCTTAACAGTGACCACCGTGAATCCAGTTTACACTGCAGGTGAGTGAAAAAACGTTTGATTTGGATGAAGTTCCTCTGACAATCTGTCGTTGTTAGTCGGATTTAGTTTGACTTGAAGAGGTTAACCAGGAATCCGACTACTTTTCCAGACTCAAAGTCATTTTTTTGTTAGAAAAAGTAGTAGACCATGTCACCTTCCAGTTCTCCTATCAATATCTCTCAGAAAAACTAGCTAGGAAGAGCAAGCAAGTATCTCCAATGGCTGCATCTCCTAAAGTTGTGCGAAAAGCCCTGCTGACGCTCACCGCACATAGCCGGTCTGCTGCTCTAATTTGACGCCTTTACGATATTGTATTCATGGCTCCCACCCTTATTCATGATGCATCTTGTATTATTGCCCTGACTAGAGGTAAACTGCGCTTGTGCCTTGGCCCTCCGGTATTTGGCATAATGCTTGCTAGGGCATTATTCACGAATGTAGCCTCCAGACGTTCCTTTAAAGAGAGACTGGAGTCAATTATGACAGAAGGGGGCTCAGAACCGAGCCTTTTGATATAGATAAGTCGTCATAGAGAAGGGTCCTCTGCCGGAAGAAGTCCATGACTTAAGAAGGCGCTACAGTCAGGGTCGGACCTGGGCCTCAACCACCAAGCATCTCCAGTCAGCTTGATCTTAAGCTAGCTGCCTCCAGTTTTGCACGCTAAGTTGGTTGAGGTCCCCTGCCACTTGCATGTGCCACCTTAGTCGCGGTCTTCCTCTATTGCGCTGTCCCTCTGAGGTGGATTCGACGATTTTTCGGACCAAAACATTGGTGTCCATCCGCTCTACATGACGTAGCCACCTCAGTCGCTGGACCTTCACTCTTCAGGCTAAGTCGATGTCGCTCTACAGCCCATACAGTTCGTCGAGCCTAAATTCTCCCTTCTGATGGGCACATGAAGTTCTGAAAAGTATGCGTTACTTACTTACTTATCAGGCCAGCGACCCTTGGAGGGTCTGAGCCTGAACTTATGCCGCTTGCTATCTTTCATGGTCCCGGGCACGCTGCTTCCAGTTTACTAGACCAAGGTTTCTGACCCACGCGATTGCCTGATCTTTCGTTCGGTCGGATGTTCGGTCTTCCTTTTCTTCTCGAACCAGGTGGCTCGCATTCAATGATCCTCTTAGCAGGAGCATTCTCGTCCATTCGCTCGATGTGGCCGTGCCAGTGCAGTCGACAGATTTTTGCCTTCCGGACTACATCCACAACTCCTAGAGTTCGCGGTTATATCTTCTCCTCCATTCGCCCTCCCCGTACACAGGACCTAATAATCGTCGTAGAATTTTTCTTTCGAAGGATCCTAAGCTCTGCTCCACTGTCTTACTTATCGTCCAGCATTCAGCTCCATAAAGCAGGACTCGCAAGACTGGGGTTTTGTAAAGCATGATTTTGGACCTTCGAGTTAGGAGTTTGGACAAACCGAAGTAGCAGCGGTTGCCTTAGGTTATCCTTCGTCGAATCTCCACTAGGGAGTTTATAAAGCCTGCGTAAACTCACAAATTTCAGAAACAACAAGGCACACGTGTTTTTTTCAAGAACAGCGGTCAAGCCAGTTCTATTCCGTTTTCGAACGATTCGACTTCACAAACGGAATACAGAGTCGGGCCTCTGATATCGTTGGCATATTGTTTTCAAATAGTTCCAAGCGCCACACAGCTGTGTTTTCTATTTCTAAAAAAATGTGCTGACTCAGATTAACGACAACAAACAGCATCATACCCCTTGGCACCCCTTGGTACACCCGTTAATCACTATTATTTGCCAACGAAGTTGAAATGTATCTCGTTCGTGTCTGAGATGAAAATCTAGCGTCACGGTTCGTTGCCGACACCCACTCACAGATCGGAATGTACTTAATTGCTTCCATCTAAAAACGCTTAACTTCCAAGAATATTCGCAACTTTATCCAATGGATGGATGGATTGAGCCAAAATTCAGATAAAACCACGTTGCAAGTGACAAACATCCAACTGGTTTGGTCCCATGCAACCAAGCATCTACGTCGCGATTGTATTCAATTCTTCTTGCTAATTGAAAACAATAAATGTGCCCAACTGTCGTTTAGTGTATCTAAATACATACCCCTTGACGTCGTCGTGTCTTTAATATGCAAAAATTAAAATTCCATTAGTCCGGTTAGGTTGGTTTGTTGTTTTTGTATCTCCAAATGTGCCATTCAAATTTGCTTGCTAAATTAAAACGTACGTAAGCGTCCACAGTGAGTTTGATGGAGGAGTGCTAATAACAGACACAGACACCACACCAACAATCATTTTGGGCCAGACCTTGGACTTCGTATCAAAGTTTTGTTTACTCTTTCATCTGCATGCACACAGATGTGTAGATACACATATTTATCCATAAATATAATCATTTTCCGTGGGCAAGTGCCGTTGTCAAAAAGAAAACATCAATTGGGTGGAGGAAAAAAGAAATAATTTATCTTTTCGATGTTTGACGCAGGCCAGCAGCATGTGTATCTTGAAACAGAAATAGAAGACGGAACTTGCCCTATGTACCTATTTTTGTTTGCAGATTAGATATGTCGGAAGTTGATTAGGTTGACAGATGAGATTTACGCAATTTCGACAACATCCTTGACTTTGGATGACAGCTAGGGATGATAAACTGCGCTTCTTGTTGCTCATACCAAGGTGCGAGCCACCTACGACAATAGTTTTCTTGGCAAGTTTGTATCTCCATGACAGATTTAGGAGACCCCGGAAGACGGAAGTATGTTTTCCTTGTCCACAGCCTTCAATCGAACAGCCTGTACGTTGTTGGGAATGCCCTTCAGCCAGTCTGCAAGGATAGCCAACCTACCTACGAAACATTTTCAAATCCAGCCGGGACGGCGGCGTAGTAGAGGAAGACAGGTACTAGCTAGAGACCTTTGTTGATTGAGTCAACTCCGGACTTGAGCGTCACACTAGGCGAGCCCCGGATTAAGCTACACACTTTCCTGTTGAAGGACAATTTTCTCCAAGGTACTGTACCAACTGAGCTGTCTAGCTAAAGATCGAGCTGGCTAGATACCTTTGTTGATTGAGGCCCAGGTCCACTCTGGACTGTAGCGTCACATTAAGTAAGCCCCGGATTGAGTTCCACAATTTCCTCTTGTAGGACACTTTTCTCCAAGGTACCGTACCAACTGAGCTGTCTAGCTACGGATTGGAGCTGTCTAGAGACCTTTGTTGATTGAGGCCCAGGTCCACTCCGGACTGAAGCCTTACATTTAGTAAACCTCGGACCAAGCAACACACTTTCCTGTTGAAGGACAATATTCTCCAAGGAACTGTTCCAACTGAGTTTTCTAGCTAAAGATCGAGACCTGGCAAGAGACCTTTATTGATTGATGCCCAGGACCACTCCGGACTGAAGCGTCACATTAAGTAAGCCCCTGATTGAGCTCCACACTTTCCTGTTGTGGGACACTTTTCTCCAACGCACTGCAACCTTAACACATCTATACGAGTTTTGTCGGACGAGATACTCGATAAGAGGACTTTCTCCAGTCCAACTGACCTGATAAATCGAAATCTTTGCAGAGAGCCAAGCATTGACAGATCTCCTTCTGATAGAGGTTTTCCCCCTCAAGTGTTCCCTTCTTTTGTGGATTAACGCTCCACATTCTCCGAAAATGTGCGTTGAGATCTCGTCATCATCTCCGTAACATCTGTAGTCACCGTTCTCTTCTATTCCCAATTTGCTCAGATGTTCTCCGAGTCTACCAAAACCGCTTCAAATGCCTGTTGACATGCGAATCAGAATTTTCCTTATTCCTTCTCCGGTTATAGTTCCCAAGAATCTCTTTGGCCTGCAACATTCTAGGGGGTTCAACCCAGAGTTAGCCCTTTCTTTTTCTATTTTGCGCGGCCTCAATAAAGGCTTCAGGTCCGATGAACGCGGTCCCTGAACTCCTTCTCTTCCATTCCCACCCACTTCATTTCCCTCTACTACTTCGTGGTTGATGAAAAAAACACCATATGATGTAGTACATCACAAAACTGCATACATGCCTCCATTTTGAACCAATTGAATCCAAAGAACCAATCAAAAGCTTCAATCTGAACCTAGCTAACATCTGTCATGTTCAAAAGTCAGCTTCGAACCGGATCACAAGCAACAACCACCACACACACACATGAGACATTGTACTCTTGTCTCTTGATCGCTAGCTTCTCGTCGCCCACCCATTTGATAGTTCCTTTCAATTCAAAGTCTATCCGACCGGTCAAACTTTAGACTTTCGAACTTTTCTACTAGGTTTTTGGTATCCACCTCCAAGTCATATGTGTTTTAATCTCATGCCCCAATGACTTTCATGTTTTCTATTGCTCACCGTCCGTTTCCGGATTTAATCACTCCAAAGTGCAAACAAACAAACTCCCCTCGCATACAACAGTCGCATCGATTCCCCTGCCTCTATCTATCATGCGAGACTTTTGGGAACTTGACCCCTAATCAGTGATATCAATTCCGAAACCAGACAGCCACCTCTTTTTTTGGGTGACATATGCGATAAGATACCCGCAAATTGCGCAAATAGGAGGCAACGCCATACAAAATCAGGGCGACTGTCTACCTAAGATAGGCAGTCATCGGTGTGTGAACGGCCCCCCCATCCACTTGACATTGGAATTCTAATCAAACTAATGTTCCCCCCCTCTCTTGCTATCGTTTCAGAGGAAATCGCACGCCAGCTGACGATTAGTGATGCAAAATTCATCATTGGCACTGTGAAGAGTCACAAGGCTCTGAAGGAGGCATGTGTGATTGCCAAGAAGAACGTGCCAATTATTGTCATCCGCACAAGGAGCTATGAATCACTTCCGGCTGGAGCTGTGGATTTCTTTGAAATCATCAACACCGCTGGTGTGGATTATTCCGCACTCAAAGAGACTGACATTACCCCTGAGGATATGGCTTTCCTGCCCTTCTCATCGGGCACTACTGGTCTGCCGAAGGGTGTGATGTTGTCGCACAACAATATCTGTGTCAACTGTGACCAAATCCAGGCCAAGGCTCCCTATGAGACCATGATGATTGAAACCACCGAGACGCAACAGGAAGTCGTGCCATGTGTCTTGCCATTCTTCCACATCTACGGTCTGACTGTTGTCATGCTGTCAAAACTATTCCTGGGCATCAAGTTGGTCACACTTCCCCAGTTCAAGCCGGAGGATTTGCTCAAGGCCCTGCATGAGTATAAGGGGAGCTCCCTGAACTTGGTTCCACCAATTGGTAAGGTTTACCCTTAAGAATGAAGTTGAATCAATTTTTGGATACAAATTTTCATATTTCCAGCTCTCTTCCTGACACATTCCCATAAGGTGACGTCTGAGTACGCCCCGAGACTGAGACTGGTTATGTCTGGTGCTGCACCCATTGGACAGTCGGACGTGGATAGATTCCTCAAGAAGTAAGTGGTCATGGCCAACATTTGCGAACCATTTCTAATGAAATGTTTGTAGGTTCCCAAATACTGAATTCATGCAAGGCTACGGCATGACAGAGTCCTCTCCAGTCACCCTGATGACACCGAATGGATGCAAAAAGTACAGCACAGTGGGCCTACTCATCGGTAGTACTGAAGCCAAAATCATCCCCTTGGACAACAGTGATGGCAAAGGTGTCGGCGCCAATGTCACCGGAGAACTTCTCATTCGTGGACCACAAGTGATGAAGGGCTATTTCAACAACGATGAGGCCAATAGTGATATATTCCGAGACAGTCCCACAGGAAAGTGGCTCCGTACCGGCGACGTTGCATACTACGACGAAGACGGCCTATTCTACATCACCGACCGCATGAAGGAACTCATCAAAGTCAAGGGTTTCCAAGTGCCGCCTGCCGAACTCGAAGAATGCCTTCGCAGCCATCCGAAAATCGTAGACGCCGCCGTGATTGGCATCCCACACGATCAGCACGGCGAAGTGCCCAAGGGCATTGTTGTCCTCAAATCAAAAACTAAAGCCACCGAACAGGAAATCAAGGACTTTGTGGCAGACAAGGTGGCCTACTACAAGCAGCTCGAAGGCGGTGTTATATTTGTCGATGAAATTCCCAAAAATCCCACAGGGAAGATCCTCAGAAAAGACTTAAAGGCTAAATACTCTTAGGCTAGGGTTTGGAACTTTTATTTTTATTTTTTTGTTTGTTTCCCCCCAAAGGAATTCCATGTTAAGATCTTTTTATATAGTTAAGTTGACTTGTTTATTTGTTAAGTGCAACAGTATCTGCGTTGTTAGATGTTTAAGTTTAAAAAAAAGGATTAGAGCAGGAGCAGTGTGTTAATGCATTTAAAACAGAAAATTGTTTACATAATAAGATGATATTTATATGAATTAACTTGATGACGAGTTGAGAGGAACTTTGATGATATGCCGCACAAGGACGATGCATTGATTTTGTTAAGATCAATTGAATTTTTTGAATTTATACTTGAATAAAGATGATGTAATGACTTTTCTAAGAAGTGTGGGTGTTTGTTAAGCGCCTTTATCATCTCGGAGGAGAGTGGTCCAACCAATGCCACTAACTGCGAAGATGTAACTCCAAGGAATCTTCCGGAAAATGACTAGATCGTCTTCGACTTCATAGTTCGTTGTGTAAGATCATCTCAAAATCACTGATCTTCACCAACAATGACAATCTATGTCCAACAGCGCTTCTTAAAAAATCCAAAATCATTGATTCCACCAGCGACGCCAAAACTATCAACATTGGTAGTTTGCACAGAGGCTAACTAGAAGTTGTATTACAAAATGGGAGGAGAGGGTTCTTTAACCAGGATTTTGCATGGGGTACTTGCTGCCTTTCTGGGATTTCGGGTGCCCTGGTGTTTCTGCGAGAATTTCCAGCAAATTTGGTCGGCGTTCCGCCGCCAAGACCTTGCTTGGAGCCTTATAACTCGGATGAGGCTCGTCGGAGAACATTGGTAGTTCGCACGAAGTCTTATTAGAGGTAGCCCTACAGAATGGGCTGCACACCAATGAAGCTTCCGCATTAATAGAGAAGAGGAAGCCTGAAGGAGGTGCTTTAACCAGGGTTTCGGGCGGGATACCTGCTGCTTTTCCTAGATTTCTGCTCGCCTGGGGTTCAGAGAAATAATTTGGTAAAATCCAGTTCACTTCAAGCACCCCTCTGAGGCTCCTCTGGGCTCCTCTCTGGGAAGGCTGCGATGGCTTCTAGTCCATTTTGCAAGGCAACCTCCAGGAAGGCTTCTTGTGAAATATCAGCCTTTTGCAGGTTATAAGGCTCCAGACAACCCATCGCCGTCAGAAAACGTGGATGAAGTTTGTTAGAAAATTTCATATAAGTACCAGGCCAACAGAAATCCCAGAAAAGCAGCAGGTATCCCCCGCGAAATAATGTTTGAAGCACCTCCGTGAGGCTCCCCCTCCTACATCCGCATGGAGGTTGTTGGCGTGTGTATCCCATTTTGTAGGGCGTCCCCTTATCAAGCTCCTTGCAAACTGTCTATGCCCTCCAACGAGCCTTGTCCGAGCTATGAGGCGTTGGCGACTTCTTCCTAAGTTATTTGGGTGTTGATAGGCTTGAAGAAGAAGATTTAACGACTTTAAAGCAACATCGTCATCATTAACGTGTGAAGCGAATGGATATCAACTCTCCGACTCTCACCGTCTTCAAATCTAACCTGAAAGAGAAGACGCTGTCGAGGAAGACCTCGAATGGGTTGCGCGCACAAGTAGAAGGAGACTTCAACCAACTTTGAGGGGGCAACTAGAGGCGGTTAGCTAAGGCCCGAGCTAACAGGAGAGGCTTGTACGGAATATCTAGTTTGGCAGCATAGTCTCCAATTGACCAATGCCCCGTGATTCTGAGGATATCTGGGCGGGTTTTGTTTATTAGGTCTTTTGTTCTTGCGCCTTGATATGACGTAGCTGGTTCACCCTCTCCATTGGAGGTTTGCCTTCTGCAGGAAGTGTGAATGGATTTGTCCTTTAACCGTTATTACCAGGATGTGGACCCTTGCCGCGAGGGAGCCGTACAGAGCTGAGCCCTGCCAGGCCAGTTCATCTGCACGCTCGTTTCCTTTTATGTCACTGTGCCCTGGAACCCAGAGCAGTATGACCCTGAAGCGTTCACACAAGCGGGCAAGTTCATTCGGGCACTCCTGTACCAGTTCACATTACCGATAAGTAGACGATTCCCTTCGAACGAATTGAATGATACCGAAGTTGAAATTTCGGTGGATCGTTCCCCCCGGCGGATTGAATGATAGGAGCGCTTATTTCACTTCATCTGAAAGGCCGATAGGTGTACCATTTAGGGTAACTGTACTAAAGTTCAGTTTCCTTCTTCTAGTAAATGGTGCCAGAACTGTTTTGTTGGGTTGATAGATAAGCCCTCTCTGACACACCAGTCAGAGACAAAATGAGAGGCTTTCTGCATGTCCTCGCACAATTTGCGTTCATGCTTACATGTAATGGTATCTGGGTATGTGGGTCTCATTCTTGACAAAAATCTTAGCTGGAAGCCTAACATCCTCGAGCGAGTAAAGAAAGCCAACACAGCTCTGTACTGCTGCAAAAAGGCAATAGGAAGTAGGTGGGGCCTACAGCCACGTATAACTCATTGGCTGTATCTGTTATCAGACCAATCCTAACATGGAGTAATTGTCTGGTGGAAAGCCTTGGACATAGCCACCAATTGATACCATCTTTGTAAAGTGCAAAGGTCGGCCTGCATAGGTATCAGTGAAGCACTCAGAACCACCCCCACGGCGGCTTTAGACACTGCTCCATCTGCTTCCTCTAGACATCTACAGTAAACAAGTGGCAGCCAGCGCAGTGATACGTATCAAAGAACTTCACCATTGGTCCAACCTGCGGGCTGGGCACTCCACCATTCTGAACGATTTAGAATTCCTCCCGCAAAGCACCTACTACACCCTGCAACGACTCCTTTTTGATAAAAAATAAATAAATAAACATCTCTTTCCGTTTACCTGACCATTGCAGTGTCTTCCAACCCGAGATAATGGCAATCAAGGAAGCTTTATCGTGGCTGAAGTATAATGTACTATCCTCTCGGGATATCACTATTTTTACTGATAGCCAGGCCGCGATAAAATCCCTGGAATCTATCGCCTTCAACTCAAAAACAGCCCTAAATTGTCGCCTATCTCTTAACGAGATGGCTGAGCAATTCAAAATTCACCTCATATGGGTGCCGGGGCACAGTGACATTCCAGGCAACTGCATGGCGGATGAACTCGCCAGAGAGGGCACAACACTACCAATTCTTCCGGATAAGGGGAATTTAAGTATGCCTCTCGCCACCTGCAAATTGCTATTCAATAGAAACGTGATCAATATCGCCAATCATAGATGGACAAGTGGCAGCACCTGTCTCATCACTAGGCAGATTTGGCCAAAGCTGGATCTCAAACGTTCCTATTGTCTCATCAGACGAAATAGTCTGATAATAAGTTCCTTAGTGAGTGTCATTACCGGACACTGCACCATCGGCAAGCATGCCTACAGGCTGGGCCTCCTCTATAACGACTTTTGCAGAAGCTGCATGGATGAGGAAGAGGAGGAGAAAATTGTCCATGTTCTTTGTACATGCCCGGCCCTTTCAGCCCGAAGAAGAGCATACTTGGGGGACCAGCTTCTTCAACAACCTAAGCGAACTGGCTGACATCAATATAGGCAGTCTCCAACGCTCCATAGCAAGCTCCGGTTGGTTCTGCGGGTAGTGTTTCTGGTGGAATACAGATCCTGGTGGTATCTTAATGGACCTTATCTGGTCTAAGTGAGACTGCAGCCTGCCACTCCTACGTACATACTAGAGTTGAGTCGTTCCGGATCTGTATAGTTCCCGGAACTATGTCCTCTGTCGGAAACATGTCCGATCTTTCCATAAACTGAACCTAAACATGTCCGTAGTTCCATATAGTTCCGACTTCACAGAGGTATGAATGAACGAAAGAACTATGCACACACATATCACACATGCGAAATTTGCTTGCTGATCGACAAGAACCGTGTGTGTGAAGCTTATCGCTGGTATGTGCGTGCCAGAATTTGAATTGTATGCGTTCTAAAAGGAAATCTTCATCATGTCCATACGTATATTTCATTTGGAGTGGAACTGCGAACGAAGGGAACTATGGAACTAAAAGAGGGAGAGAACTGTTAACATGTCCGAGAACGAATACATCGTTATAGTTCCTGGACCTGGATATGTTCTCTAGCGCTTTTAGTTCCATAGTTCTTTCCGTTCGTAGTTCCACTCTATTTGAATTGAAATTAATGTGCTACGTTTGGAGAATGGAATATTTTTGTATGGTTTTTTTGGCAATTTGAAGTGAAGTGAAATTCAAAAATATCTACGTTGGATTAATGGTAGTTATATTTGTGAATTATTTCTTTAAAAATTTACTCTCGTGCGTAATTTTTTTCACACAGGTTTTGCTTTGAAAAAAAAATTATTTTTGAAATGCCAATGCGCCATTTGTAGGTATAAATGTCTTTATTAAAATGTTATTTTTCTTTTAAAGTTATTCAAAAACTGTTATTGTTGCCTACCTCTCTACCTATCTACCCATTTACAAAGTTCCAAACATGCTCAAGGAACTATCAATACATCATTTCCTTCAATGCAAAAATGTCTACATAACTAAATAGTTCCGCGGTCATGTTTCCCGGAACTAGTTCCGAGCAAAAAAAGAATCGTTCCATGTCCGTTCCATCATTGGAACTGTTTCGCGCAACTCCAGTACATACCTACCTACTTGTTATTGTGATCACAAGATCCAGTTTAAGTTTTGGGTCAAGCAAAGATCGTCTTATTCCAAATCACAAGTCCTTTTTTTTCCATTTTAATATTATTTACGTTTGTTCTATTTTTATTTTTGTATTTCATTTTATATCTAATATTTATATATTCTCTTGTATATATATATATAATCATTTCAAATTCCTAGATACACCAAAAAAATCTTAAATTTGCATATTTGCTTTTCTCTCGTTTACGTGTTTTATCCTCTTCTCTGTGTTATATATATATATATATATATGTTTAATAATAATATTTAATTTTACTACATCATCTGTTGCTTCCTTTTTTTTTTGTTTTGTTGTTTAAAACTCAGTATAAAGTTATTTAATATTTAAATAATAGTTGATTTTGTTTTTTCAACTCTCCCACTTTTCTCTTTCTAAATAAATTTTCTATTTTCTTTTCTTTTTCTTTTCTTTTGTTTTTTAAGTTTAAACTTAACACTTTCATTAACGAAAGTGTTGTGCTATAGTTGTTTTTTTGTTGGAAAATACATTGAACTTACTTTGTTTATACATAAATTTCTAATTAATACGAGTAAAGTTTTTTTTTTTATTTTTTTAAATTTCTCATCGCCAAACGATTGAAATTGGGGAAGATACATTGAATTTTTCTTTTTTCTTATAGTGTTTTGTTTTTTTTACATATAAATTAAATTTATGATTTTTGTTTTGTTTTATCATTTTTTAATCGACAAAATTGTGGATTTGTTTAACCAAAAAAAGAAAATACTAAAAAATAACAAAATCAAATCGTACTCTTGTTTTGTGTAGTTTTAGTTGAAGTTTTTAAGTTTTTTTTTTTTAAATATAATTTTTGATATAATCATGTGTTTTGTTTGTATGTACAACGCTTGTTTTTCTTTTAAATTTTAAGTACTATCTCCTTCGCTAGAACATTGTAAATGTATTTTTTTTGCTGTTTTTTTGTTTTTTAATTAGAAAGTTAGGCATAAGATCGCTTGTCAGTTTGACAGTTCTTGGCTTTACTTAAGAGTTGAGAAGTTTTTTTTTTTGTTGTATTCGCGTGGTGTAAACTTAAATTATGACTCATCTCTGATGTTGTGTACCCAACTGGCCGGTACCCATTGTGGTTCACGTTCGAGGGAATTTATTTCGGCCAACAATTGGTGATAGGCTCGTTCGGTGTCGTTATTTATAATAATCATATCGAAGAGATGGCCCCAGCGTGCCTCCATATCACGGGCGGTGGCAATAATGTCTTTAAGTTCTTCTTCCTGCAATAAGTGCGATACATTTCAAGGTGAGAAATAAAAGAGGGGATTCCAATCAATCAAACTTACCTTAAAAGGTTCACCATTTCGGAGTTTCTTTTGTCGAAGTTTATCTAAGCTGGGTGGTGCTACCAAAACTACGTAGGGTTTCAAATCGGACGCTCGCAATAATTTGAGACTCTGTGGATGCAGATTGAGAACACATATTTTACCGCTGGCTACAACGGTACGTATTGCTTCTAGTGATGTACCTAGAAAATCAAACAGAAAGATCACACTTAGACGAGGGAGGAGCAAAAGTCTTTGAAGGAACTTACCATAATAGGCCTTTTCGTATTCACCATGTTCGACAAAGCGTCGAGCTAAAATATCCGCTTCGAATGCAGCACGAGATATGAAATGATAGTCCTGACCAGCAACTTCACCATCTCGTCGGGCGCGGGATGTATCTGAAATGGAAAACGTGTCAAAAGTTAGTCGAGAAATCTATCATTCTTAAATGTAGAAGGCCTTTCAAGGCTGTTGGTGTCTGCCAACGACATCAGCGTAGAGAAAAACACTCATCATCGCTGTTACTACGGCCTTAAATTTTTTAACTCATTCTCGAGAAGAACCAAGAAGATGCTATACAAGACCCTTATCGTCCCTGTCTTGCTATATGGTGCAGAAATATGGAACTTATCAAAGTCGGATGAAGGCGCACTTGGGAAATTGTATGGTCGATTCAGGATCTCATCTGCCGATTAACGGCTCATAGAGGAGAAAACTTACCGCGAACTATATGAGCTGTACAGCGACACCGACTTGTCAACGATAAAGATGGCTCGGTGACTTAGGTGCTGGAATTTTTGTCGAAAGCGACAACATTCGACTGTACTTTCCCCTAAGTAACTACATATGCGACTTTCTGGAAGCGGAGATTTTTGCAATACTTATGGCTGCGAACTAAATTGTGAAAAACAAGTGGAGGGGACGGAGTATCGGCGTCTGCAGCGGTAGTAAGATAGTCTTACTAGATCCAAAATAGTTCGAGAATGCAGGACTAGTTTGAATTCGGTTGGAAGACTGAATAAGTCTTATCTGGGTCCCTAGACACAGTGGGAGTCGGATTGACTAGTTAGCTCATCGGAGAACTTTTCTGGCCCCTTAACCCACAGTAGATTTGCCCGTATCTTCGGTCTCCAGGATGCAGGCAAACTAGACGGATACTTCCCAACGTCTGTAAGGATTCTGCGGCATTGTTGCTGTCTCTCAGCAGGAAACTTATTAAACTTTGCCAAGCATCTCAACGTGTTAGAATCAAGTGACACAACTATCTGTGACGCTTGTTAAGAGGATGACGACAATGCGGAACTCTTTGTATGACATGTGCCAGATTTTTTGGGCTGATGGGATGAGTTCTGGTAACCTAAGCTCCTTGTCACTGAAGCTCTTACTCGACTTTCTTAGAAAGACGATGAAAACACAGTAAAAATGTTGTACCTACTGGTAGTACAATGGACCTCCCTTTTTGTGTTTGAGTGCTCCAGCGTAGTGGAACTATCTACACCTAGCATCAATGAGCAATCCTACTGGCTATATCCAGTTAGGCAATGGCAGCGTTTGAAACAACATCGGGAAATAGGATTCTGACAAACGAAAAAGCATTTTCTCCACAATTTTCGGGACCAGAATGGACGATAGTGTTATTAGGTGACTGTTACTCTAAACCCAGAGTTTTCGAACGACGGCTGAAAGGCACTAAAGCTGCAAAAAGGAGTCAAGGATCTACAAACGCTACCAAACAGACTTTCTTCAGAAGAACACGACGAATGGGACGAAAAATTACTTCTCGACGAGGCATTTCACTAACTAGCTGTGATGAACACAATCACATAGTCTTATCACGAAGCATATAACTAGGTCCTAGGTCATTCAAAGCATAGCAAGATCCTATACCCTTCGACCAGCCTTCCCTTGAGTGAAAATGATACTCAATTGGGTATCACCATCATGAATCTTTCTGGAAAAATAAAAACGAGAAAACCATTTAAAAAAAAAGTGTGTTCCTACCTTCTTTTGAAGGAGCTTCCTCAATCAGATAGAAAACTACAAAGATTTGGATTTCGTTCAGTTTAACAGTTATTAAAGTCTTAATGGACGCCGCAAGCGATACAAGGAGTCTTCCCAATTCTAAACTACAAAAGCATGCGCAAACTTTTCTACTATCTATTCAAACTTACGTGGCACAGCTGCAGAGAAACGATCCGAATCGGCCATCAGACGTTGCCGCAATTCGTGTCGTCCAATATTTGGCGGTCCTATCAGCACAATCGGTCTTTTATGTGTGGCACGTGGATAGTATAGGGCGACTTCTTCGTATGTGAGTATTTCTTCCATGTCTGGCTCATCGGGAGCCGTTGTGGCATATAAGGGATACCTGCAAGCAAAAATGAATCGAATTAGTACCAACACCTTCGACAGGCATTTGAAAACTTACCCAGCTTCAGAGGTGGCCTTCTTTTTCTTTCTCCTCGCTTTCCGTGCGCAGAGTAATGTCGCACCTTTGCTACTTTCTTTCCCTCGATTGCGCGCCAGGCCCGCCTCTTCGGCAATGGCCAGCTTCATGGTCTCCCTCTGATGTTGAAACGATTGACTAGGTATCAAGCCGGCCAGAGTTTGATCTTCCTCGCCCTCACGGTACGCCTGCCACCAGTTGGGATCGTCGCGTGAGATTACGTGTAGAACATCGCCTTTCTGGAAGCTGATACCCAATTCTCGACATGGAATGTACAAATCATCCTCTGGGTCGTAGTCGAAGTGGGCTCGAACATGAAGCACTGCTGCGTCTCGACCGCCTCCGGGTGGTGGACTACCAGCGGGTACTATCAAGAACGTGAGTGTGCCCTGCATGGCACCCAACAGGGAACACACTTCATTCACCGTTTTGCCACGCAGTTCCTGGCCATTTACTTCGAGAATCTCATCGCCTTCATGCAGGAGACCAGACTTTTCAGCTGCTCCTCCTCTCACTATCCGCCCAATGACAACAGCCTCGCCCTCATTCCTTACAGTAGCGCCCAATGGTTCCGATGACTTTTCAATCTGTATAATCCGAATGTGGTCGTTCTGGTCGTTTAGCGTTCCAAAAGGTGCACTCAACGACGGCGGTGACTCGGGACGCTGCTTGATGAAACTATTTGTCAACGGCGTCTGTGGTATTGGTACCGGCATTGGTTGCCTATGCTGGTTCCGAACAGACGCTGAGACGGATGCTGTTGCAGCTGCTGCCGTTGCCGCTGCTGCTGCTACTGATACTGGTTTTGGGGGCACATGGCTTGCGATCACAGATGGGGTACAGTCAGTCAACGTTGCAACACGATCGTGCGCCAACAGAAGGCCTTCCATTTCATGCGACGTCAGCAGGTTGCCTAGCTCAATTGCGATCGCGGAATTCGATTGCGACAACACTTCGACGATATCTTTGGACAGAGCCTGCGCGTTGGCGCTTATCGGCTGGGCGACACGTGTCCGTCGCCTTTGAAGGACGGCAGTTCGAGCGGCTAGCGAATGAGCGACACCCGGTCCCAGGAGAATATTCTGAGCAGCTGTCACTCGGCCAGCAAGTGTTGACATACCACTTTTCGTCAATTGAGTCTGGAGTCTTTGGAGAGCGGCTACCAGTTCGCCATAGCCTAATCAAAAAAATAAGTTTTAGGAATCATTTCATAAGGTTGGCCGAGTTTCTATTTACCAAGTATCTTGTCCACTTCCTCGTCGTCGGTGTAGGCATCATTGTCGACGCCTGTAACACGTTCGACAGCCGGTTGCTGTTGCTGTTGTGCAATTGGCTTATCCTGGAGCGCCTTAAGTTTCCGAGAACCACGCAAACTTGCTCGTAGGAACTCATTTTGTTGGGCTATTCGTTCCTCTTCTTCACGTCGACGACGAAGTTGTTCCTGAAATCAAATAGAAAATGAGAATTGTAGGTTAGTTAAGGGTTTTCGGATAGTTCAAGGCGAATGTGTAAGAGTCAATAGGTTACGTTAGGTAAGAGTGGCAGGCTGCAGGTGCAACTTCACTGAGACCACTTAAGGTCCTCTGTGTTACCACATGGATCTGTACTTCATCAGAAATACTACCCGCAAAACCAGCCGGAGCTTGCTATGAAGCGCTTGAGGCTTCCTATGTTGATGTCAGCCAGTTCCCTTAGGTAGTGAGAGAAGCTGGCTGCTAAGTATACTCTTCTTGGAGCTGAGAAGGCCGAATATGTACAAAGAAGGTGGAGAATCGTCTCCTCCTCCTCCTCCTCCTCGTCCATGCAGCTTCTGCAAAAGTCGTTGTAGATAATGCCCCCAGCCTAAAGGCCCCGAGCCAAGAGAACTAATAGGCACATCACAAGCCAGCTCCTGAACCTTTCCAGAAATCCTTCTATGATAGAACAACAGAGATTAGAAAACAGATCTTAACCAGAAGGTGGAGGCGATCTTCAGTCCCGGTGTCCTATGAAGTCAAAGAAAGTTGAACCTAGCCTAGATCTTTGGAAGATAACTTCACAGAATTTGAATGAGTCCCATAAGCCGACAACCTCTGCCCAGATTTTCCAAAGAGCTATAGACTAGGTAGAGGTGGCGGTTCAAACAGAACCTACGTAGCACTAGGATGCGCCTTTTCGTTAGGAGCTGTAGACAAGACGCAGCTTTTTGATCACTCAATGGATAGATAAGATGATTGAGGGTTTTAAGGCTACAGATTGGTTAAAGATATGTCCCCGGTCTACACAAGTTCTCTTTGAATCCACAGAAACAAGGGTTTTAGACCATTTTCAAAGCACACGGTCTTGACCTGGGTTACGGTTGAAGGAATGCGTCGATCTAACGTCAAAGGCTTCAAAAATGACGACAGTGAGCAAGTATGAGAGTCTTACAAACTACATGACTGGCTTCCAATCTCATGTTAGGTTAGAGGGGAGGCGCCTTGATGTTAGGCGTCACTTCATTCGGATCTTCATGGATCTTTTGTATTTCCAATCTCACCACTGCTATAGATTGCAAGATCTTTGGTACGGTGGAGGTATTAACGTGGTCGATAGTAACTTGTCGAATCTGACGTGGAAAGCGTACTAAATCACGTAGAGATTGGCCATCAATGTCACAAAAAAAAATGGCAACTTGCATTTGATCGTGTTCTGGAGCACAAAAATGAAGAGAACTGGCAGCTAGCTGAGCATCTAACTGATTGTTGCCTGGTTCATCACGGACTGTAGCGACGGCTGGCCCTCACCAAGAAGTAAAAATACAATCCTTTTGAGAGCTCTCAGTGTAATGTGAAGTTTCCTCACCTTTAGATTCAGTTCAAGCTTGATGAAGACAGATTCCAGCACCTAAATCCCTAGAACAAAAGGTAAAATGGATGGTATTCATGGGGCAGAAGAGTCTTATCTGGGAGCTGAACAGCTGGCAGAGAAAGCGTTTCCTGACTCTTCAGACAACCACGCACTCACATAGTACGTGTTCGGCTGATGCGTCTTCCTCTAAGCAGAGTCTGCATTCAGATTCCTGAACTATATTCAGTTTATGCAAGTTATGTCTAAGACTGCAGTGACCGGTGAGGAAGCCGACAAGCCTTCTGACATTGTCCCTTTTGTTCAGTGGTCGGATGGCTCTTTTAGCCTGTCTAAGTCCCTGAATGTAGCTCCAGTAGGATAGACTCATTCTGAACGCGGAAGTTAGTATGCCGCAGAAGGGCACCTATGTACCTTTCTGACGAGCCTTTCCTGACAAGTTGGTCTTCGATTTCATTACCTTCAATGCCTCTGTGTCCTGGTACCCACCAGAGCTTGCTTTAGTCCGCTTGGATAGGTCCTGGAGAGTATTGAAGCAGCCCAAAACGGCCTTTGAGTTGCAGTAATGGGAACTCAATACTTTGAGCGCTGCTTGACTGTCCGTGAACATATTGATGGTTGCTCCCTTGATGCAGGTATCGATGGCATGTAGTTCCGCCTGAAAGACACTAGGACACATTCCGAGTGCCCTTGAGATTTTGTGGTTAGGGCCATAGACACCGGCACCAATACCGGAGTCCATCTGTGAACCATGAGTATACCACACTTGTCCTTTTATGTTCAGCAACGAATCTCGGTTCACGATCTCAATCTCGAAACTTCATGCCAAAACAGAGTAACTTGGGCATAAAGTCCGATACAGTGCTGATCATTTCCAGCTCGGGAAAGTCAGAGAGGATAGCCATGTGACCCGTAGGTCTGCTTAGCTGGATTCCTGTAGAGCGTTGGCACTGCATATTGCCAAAGATGTGCAGCGGAGTAAGTCCAACCCGGTGATGCCGAGTCGTTTTTAGATGGTGGATTTTTCCTTGACTTTGGTCCGCCATACTACGGAAGCGTAGGTAAGGATGGGTCTTACTATCGATTGATGGCGAAGTGATACGCCTCTGACTTAGGTACGGGTGCAGGGTTTCATCGGAAAGAAGCTTTCGTCGAAGTTCAGCAGATCGAAATGTATTAATCTCAGAGAAGCATTCATTTCGACTGACACGTGGACCTTCAACAGCTCAGTCAAACGAAAGGAAGCCCACCAAGTATCAATACACATACACACATCCACATAAATGTCATAACCACACTCAAACATACTCGTACTATCTACGTGTCGTTCAATTTTGAAAACAAGATACAAAAATTCTCCCACAACTCCCAGTACATTGTTGCATAACACAAGTTCCGAATCCAAAGGCCAAACCGCAAAAATCGATGCTCCAAAGCCATGAGAGCTGATTTAACCCATTCTCGCGTTGTCATACATAGAAACGGGCAAATTCCTTAGGTGCCAAACAAAAAGCCCACTCACAACAACCCATCTATAACAAACCACATGATGGCTTAAAGATTATCCGAACCGAAGGTTCTTTTAGATACTTTTTTTCTGTGTTCTAAGTGTGTGTGCGTTTGTGTCGCTGTTAATTGAATTATTCTCTTTGCCAATTGGCATGAGGTTGTCTATCTCGATACAAAATGTCTTCCAAAGACAACGACTTCTATGACGAATCTGTTGTGGGTACACAACACCAAGCGGAATGTAAATTGTAGATTTAATCAGCAGATATTTGGTTTTCGGCGGTGGTTCTCTCTCTTTTCTGACACAAAAGGCTTAAAAGCGGATTTAGCGGTTTTTTTATGCTTCTTTTTTGCCAACCTTTTGTTTGTTCTCTTTCGTTTGGGAATTTGGAAAAACTGCGGGTGGCACACACACTGATTAATCAAATATTTAAACAAAAACAGCAATCAGTGGGGGGGGGGGTGGTATGGGCGAAGGGGAAGACCGACTAGATGAATTATTTAATTCGTTAAATATTTGCAGAACTGTTGGCGTACTTAATTTGCAATGTTCAACCACACACACACACAGATATGGGTGGGCTGTTGGTAATAGTTTTGCTCCCGATTGCGAACTTTGTTTGATGCCGGCTTAGGCTGGAGGAAGAGGTATGTAACTTTGTTAAGAGACACTGAATTCTCGTCGGCGAATGACAGGAGTTCATGAATATATGATTCAATTAGAACTTAAGAAATAAATCAAGTCAAGGTTTTCTATAAACGTTATCCCACATGAAAAGCTGTATACGAGGACAGTAACAGGGAAACACTGGTAAGCTCAAAGGCTTTTCGAATTAAGAAAAGAATGCCAAGTCAGTTTGTCAGTTGTCGGGCAGAGGTGGATTTAGAAGGAGACTCAAGATCACTAAGGAATGCAACCAAGACCACTGTGGTACTTATTTTTCGAAAAAGACTTGAAAAACAGGTAGAAACTGTGCGGAATGTACACTGTAGTGGCGGAAACTACGAAGGTTTACAACACCTTCAAAGGGAAAACCAACTAAAGCAAGTGGACTCAGAACGAATACTGTAGATCACAAGCATGTTCTAAGCTAGGAACCACACGAAGGGAATTGTTTTTATTCAGTACAGATATCTGCCAGCAAAACTGGTCGATGGTTGTCGAGGAACCGAAAACTGTGGTCGGAAAGTTCCAAAATTCGTAGCTGAGCTGGCGGTAAATGCTGGCAGAGCAGTACCCTGAAATCCAGTGGGGAATTGTGTCATCAATTGAGCAGAATTGGGTATATTTCCAGCGGTAGCAGCCCATCGCGAAAGAATAGACCTTTCCGACATCTGCAAACGTTGTGCGACCGGCGGAATACGACGCGAAACATCACTCTTCATATCGGAAAGTATCTCTTCCAACTGGTTGAGTACTTTGTGGAGTATAATGGAATAATGGTGACGAGACGGTGTCAGATTTTCCCAGGCTTTCTCCTCATTTAGCCATAACGTATGCAGTTCGGTAAATCTTCCATCGGCAATATTAAACATGAATTTGCGTTTCAATACTTCCAAACTCTTCTCGATCTTCGCGGTGTCATGGCGTTTGTCATCCATAGGCTTCGGCTTCTCAATTTCTCCGTGGTCTTTAATAATAAGCACATCATCATCGTCGTCTTCAGTCACTACTTTGGACTCTTCTTTATCGTCTTCTTTCTTTATCGACGAGGAATCAGCCTCTGAGGAATCTTTTTCCTTGTCCTTACCCTCAGACTTGGATCATCTTCGCTAGATTCTTTGTTGACTCCAGATTTTTCATCCTTTTCTCCAGTTGATCCATCTCTGCTTTCAATTTTTGGCCTCTTTTCACCAGCCACTACGGCCTTGTCTTCATCCTTTTCTGAAGCTGGTGCTGGACTTTGAGTAGCACTTGTGATTGGTGAAGCACTTTTATCGCCTCCTCCCACTACGTCTCCGCCCATAGCTTGATGATGGTAGGACCTGACAGATTCACAAGGCTTTCAAATCAGCTCAAGCATGCTATACTTGAACTTTCTTTCTGATGAGTGACATCACTCCAATTCGTGTGAGAACATGCTGGCGACTGAGTCCTTCGCGGGCTACTCCATCTGCAAATGTTTCTTTTTGTTAACTTTTGTGATGTTGTAAGCTTTGCTTAAGGATTCAGGATTGGACGAGCTGCGGCAGTGTATATCCATCCACTATCTTAGGCTAAAGTCCCCACCTTTTGCTAAAAGTCTTACTACAGACTTGGAAATCGACGCAAGCTTTCTTTACCGTCCAGAATGACGCCAAGGTACCTTGCACTGGGGGATAGAGTGAGTGTTTGGTTGTTGACACGTGGAAGCTTGAAAGTCGGTAAATAGCATCAGTTCAGTTTTACTCGGATTAACGCCCAGTCCACAACTTGTTGCCCAAGCGCTTAGCTTAGTCAGAGGCCTCTCTGTGATTTCACTAATCAATGAGAGGAACATCCCAGATACTTAAATAACCACGTCGTCCGCATACACGACTGCCTTGATTCCAATGTTGTCGAACTCCATCAAGATATTATTAATGATGAGGAAGTCTGGGAGGAGTCATAGGTGAGGCAAAATAACTCCACCCTGCGGAGTATCTCTATCTACGGATTTGGTTATGATCTAGTCCTCCGTGCCAAGCTTGGTAAGAGGTTTCAGAATGGATTCGATATGTACATTATTGACGGCACCTTCAATGTCTAGGAAGGTGGCTAGCGTATACTGTTAGTGAATCGATTTCTCAATCGTCTGCATCACCTCATGCAGAGCTGTCTCCGTGGACTAACCTTTCAAGTTAGCATTTTGGGACTTCGATAAAGGAGAGTTCCGGTTATGCATATCCAGGATACGCTCTAGAGTCTTAAGTATAAAAGTTGTAAGGCTAATGGGTCTGAAATTCTTGGCCGACTCATGACCTATCTTGCCAATATCGGGGATGAAAACGACGTCTCCAGTTCTCGGGGATGTGATTTAGTCGAAGAGAGCCACGATAGATGGCCGTTAACCAGGGCAGAACCTTCTCCAAATTCTTTTGGATGGATCCCCACTGTCAATATATTTTCTGAAGATTTGACTGTGTCCCGTAGGACCTGCCAGCCCAGTCTTTAGATTGCCTTATTCCAAGCGCACTTTGAGTTGATTTATGCCACCTCTTGTTGCAAAGAGAACCCTTATCAACACAAAAACATTGAAAGTGCCAAGTGATCGTGGCAAGTCTGATCTTTGCCATCACTTAACTTATTTAAAACAAAACTCCACTTATTTGTTAAACATTTTTTTTCTGTTGCGTCAACATTACCCCTGACATTCCACTTGTCGTACATAAAATAGGTTAAGAGCCAAAAAAAAAAACACACACTTAGACTAAATGTATCTAGATGTCTGTTTATTCAAAAGAAAAACAATATTTTACCTGTTGCTGTCGAAGACGATTCGAACGATTCACATGCGTGCTACGTCTCAAGGATACTCGAGCTCCGTTTCTATCGATGCTATTGGAGGCAATCCTTTCCGCATTGTCACCGGTATTCTCATCAACGAATTTACCATCGCTTTTGTTATTATTGTTGACAAGATCACTATTGTTATTGTTATTTGTCAAAATACTATTGTTATTCAGATTGACTGACAGATCTGATGCCGTTATTGTGGATGCCACTGAGTCACTGTCATCGATATGACAATTGCTCAGGGTTATGCTTAACGTTGACACGACCATTTCGTTTCAATGTGCGTAGTATTAGTTGTGTGCATTATTAATGTTTTTTTTTTAAATTTATTTGTTGTTGTTGCTTCGTTTTGTTAGCTTAGTCTGCGATTTTTTTTTTTGCTTATTGAAACTCTTTTAGCGGAAAGGTAAACAGAATTGATTAGCGAAGAGCGTGAGACGTGTTGGTTGAAGAATGACTCAGAAGTGGGACTGGGAATATTATGCTAATAGGGTTCAATTGTATGGAGGAGTAGATATGTGGAATTTAAATTTATTTACAGACACGAGTATATTTGCTGGACAATTGCGTTGCGACGAAACAGTGATTTCCGTTCATAAACCCACGGGACTTGGGTGTACCTACTTCGAGAAACTTTTATGGTGTTACCCATTCGTTTGCGTAGCAGGCAGTGTTTTATTTCACAAGTCTAGAGTCCATATGGTCAGTGGGTCTTACGATCAAAAATCGATCCGTCGAACACGGTCTAGTATAGAACTTGACAATTAACAGCTATAATTTTGAGACACCTTAGGCAGGAAGGAAAAACTCTCCCATTTCCTCTCCAAATGTCCAAACAAGAGCCAGACTGCATGCACTAAACCAACCATTGTTCGACGACCTCAATGACATCTCGAGTAAAGGGATACGAGGTCTAATCCGATTTCTAACCTCCGCAAGCTGGATCTAGGCACTCCTGACTATCTTATCCATCATCAACAAGACACATCATCAACCGGGTCACACGAGACGTTCATCAGGACCGCCACCTCTACCTACACCCTAGGCAGCCATTGTTACTTCGGTTTACTCAAACAACTAAGCTCCAAACTCCTATCTCGAAGGTCCAAAATCTTGCTTTATGGAGCTGAATGCTGGACGAAAAGTAGGACAGACGATCTCATACGCAAGTGTGGTCTGGTGGACAAAAACTAAGGAAACTAGCCGAAACCTACATGTCAGAGGATGCCTTCGCACAACTCCAACTGATGCATTCAATGTCTTCTTTGGTTTACCACCACTACAAAACTTCCAACTAGGCATCCATCGACTCATTCACTCAAGCAACTTCAACTCAAACTCCAGAGAAAGGCACCTATCCCTGCTTCAAACACTGGAGCAAGACACGATTATCAACATGCCTCCAGACGACATGCTACCCGAATACTGTTTCGGGGACTGGGAGAACCACAAGGTTAGGTTGGAGTGGCAGGCTGCAATTGCAACCTCACTTAGACCAGAGAGGTCCATTGTGTTACCACCAGAAATACTTCCCGCAGAACCAACCGGAACTTGCTATGAAGCGCTGGAGACTGCCTATATTGATGTCAGCCAGTTCGCTTAGGTTGTTGAAGAAGCTGGCCCCCAAGCATGCTCTTCTTCGAGCTGAAAGGGCCGGGCATGTACAAAGAAGAGGGAGAACCATAAGCCCCACCCACATCATTTTCTGACCTCGTTTGGTATACGGACGGATCCAAAATAGAAACAGGAACTGATTCCAGAATTTTTGGAGAATCGTCATGTACGAGCTTCTCAGTGAGCCTTGGTGAAGTCTTTACCTTCAATAAGTCCTCACACACCTTGGGGAAAGTCATATTTATCTTCTTAGACAGTCAATGCTGCCCTAAAAGCGCTCGACTCGCCTACAGTCCAAGCTTGTCCTGGAAACCCACAATGTGATCTGGGAGCTAGCTAGGAACAACATCCTTTATTGGATTTCTGCACACAGTGAAATTGCGGGCAATGAAAAAGCCGACTTACTGGCAAAAGACGGCCCCCGCCAACAACATTTATTGGACTCAAACCCTTTGCTTGCAAGAGTCCAGAGAAGCCTGACTCAACACACCAGGGCAAGCATGCTCAAAACTGCTATTCCCAGTACCTTCACAAAGAAAATCTAGTTTCATTGTGAACCTCGATATGAGCAGCCTTAAAGCACTAACTAGGTTTCTCAGCAGACACTGGCGCCTGAACAAGCACCTACATCGCATGAACCTTGCAACAGATTCAAGCTGTAGACTCTGCTCTGAGGGATTCTTACGGAATGTCCAGACCTCTTTCAATTTAGAAAGAGAATCCTCGACGGAAAAGTTGTCCCTACGGAGCAGCTTGCTGCTATCCACCCAGAAAAGTTCCTTAACTTCCTGACAACTTGTGGAGTGAAACAATTCATCAAGGAAACACTAGGGAAGACACAACGGGATTCGTTAAAAACCGCAGGGCTAAGGGCTGTGAACAATCCTCCCGAACATAAGAGAGAGCGAATGGAGGAGAAGGTATAACCGCGAACCCTACGAGCTGTATAAAGAGGTCGACTGCACTGGCTCGGCCACATCGAACGAATGGATGAGAACCCTCCAACAGAGAGGGTCTTCTAATCCCAGATGTCGACTGCACTGGCTCGGCCACATCGAACGAATGGATGGGAACCCTCCAACTGAGAGGGTCTTCGAACCCCAACGCCTTCTGATTGAAGAAGAAAAGAGAGACCGAACCTACAGTTTAAGGATCAAGCAATCGCAGACACTAGCCACCTTGGTCTAGTTAACTGGAAGCAGCATATCCGAGAGGATTAGTTCAGACTCAAACCCTCCAAGTAAATAATACTTCTAAGCTCTCGGTCTAACACTAAGCACAGATATTGGCCATCAAAGAGCGAGTACGCACTTTCCCCTCATGTCTCTTGAATTGGTCACCAATTTGTGAACGTTGTCTGTCCAGATACCAGATGCCTAGAAATTATCCCACCGATCCAAAGTGACCCATTGACCTGCTTGTACACTGCAAGACCCATATAGGTTAGGTTTGGGTGAAGTGGCTGCCAGCACACTTAGACCAGTGATAGGTCAATTGGATACCACATGGATCTGGAAGGATCTCCTTACCCACTCGTTGAACCAATTGCAGCTTCAGATGAAGCGAAATAAGTTTCGGACATCCGTCTTTATCAGATCGCCTAAGTCGAAGTAGAGCCTTTTTTTTGCGAGAGAAAGCTAGGCAGCTACAGAAAAGGTGGGGAATGGTTTCCTCCTTCTCTTCATCGATGCAGAAGAGAAAGATTTTCATGACGATAGTCTGGTACTGTCCAAATATCATCTCCATATAAAAATTAACACCTCAAGGCTCCAACTACAATGGCTCACGAATTTTTCATCAATTTTACGGTCAACGGCGTACCATTACCAAACGCAAACTCATTTAATTTTTTTTTTTTTATCGTTCCGACAATTTAATTAGAAGACCAACGACGACAACCAGTCCACAAAAACCAACTTAAAATCAATTAATCTCCACTTAGAGGGTTATAATTCAAATGATTGTTGAACCGCGCGACGCCACTGTCCATGTCCATTTGGATTTTCGCGTGTAAATCCCAACTGAATCACTGTCACTCGGAATGTTTGCTGTCACGATAAATGTCCAAATATGCAAACTATTCACGTACACGATAAATGTCGTGTTGTTGATGGAAAATTGTTTCCATCTAAAGTGCGACGACGTGCCGATCATCGACTATGGATAAAATCCGTTTACTTTTTGAATCTTTTGTTGGAATGCTGCGTCCTCCATAGAATCCACCCACTCGTCATTAAAGCGCTAATTGATTTTCATCGTGCGGTTTTTTTTTTTTTTTCGTTTCTAAGTTCCGCTTGTCAAAAATCATCCATCAATTAAGGAAATTTTCCATTTTGAGATGAAAAGTGGGGGGGGGGAGTCTGAAGTACCCTCACCTTCGTCAACTGGTTTGGTTCGGAGGAGTCATTAAAAACTCATATATGCGGGACCGGGCCATTATAAGAGGATTAGTGATGGATCTCGTAATGGCATTCAGTAATCGTTATGCAGCCGCCAATAATGCTGGTGCCTGAATAGGTGGCAAATGAGGCGTAGAATCGAAGCTCATAGAGGAGAAGGGATTATCCCAAGAGAATGGGGAGACTGTCAGAGGGCCACCTCAATTGGCCTTTGAAATGTGATTGATTTTGTTGGGTTGTACGTGAATCAGCTTTCTGTAGAAAGGTAAACAATGGACTTTAAGTTCTTTGAAGATGCATCTACTTGAGGGCTCTTTTACACACTGAATGCTCATTCTAGTCTCTCAGATGGGTCCTATTCTTTGAAATTCCAACTATTAAACAGTGTCTTCCTGAGATGGGGTCCTATTTCGATTTTCATCCTCAGATTGGTGCTGGAGTCTTTGTAGAAAGCGACACCTTTAGACTGCCCTACGGGACTGTCTTCCAAGCAGAAATTGTTGCAATCTTATGCCTGCGAACTTTATTGTGGAAAACTAGTGGAGGGGACAGTCAGCCTTGCTCAATCCTTTTACTAGATCCAAAACAGTTCGAGATTGCAGGACAAGTTTGAATTCGGTTGGAAGCTTGAATTTGTAAAGCCTTATCTGGGTCCTTAGACACAGCGGGAGTCGGATTGACTAGTAAACTCTTTGGAGAACTTCTCTGGCCCTGAACCTACGTTAGGCTTGCCCGTATCTTCGGTTGGGTCTTCTATCAATGGTTGGGTTTCTTACCTAAACACAACTTTAGGTGGCATGACTCTTCAGGATGCAGGCAGACTAAATGGATACTTTCCGACGTCTGTAAGAAGTCTCTACTGTCTCTCGGCAGAAAAGACTACAGACTTGAATAACAACACTACCTGTGACGCTTGTGAAGAGGGCGCGGACACTGGGGATTGTCCTTACTTTGCTCGTATCAGTTGACAAATTTTTGGGACTTGTGTAACCTAAGCTCCTAACCACTGAAGTTCTTACTCAATTATCTGCGAAGACGATGTAAACACAGTAAAAGGGTTGTACCTGGGACCTGTTTTTGTGTTTCAAGTGCTCCAGCTTGGTGGTCCAACACCCCGACATACAAAATAAGAAGAAACATCCTCAGATTGGGTTAGGATAGGTAGATGCCGTGTTTCATCTTCCACGATCCTTGGCACATTGCTTCCCTTTAAGAAAATAAGGCGCACTTAGACCGTCGTTTAGGTCCATTGTGGTCCAAACAGGAATGATGTCAAAGAGCTGTGTCTTTTTGCAGCCAGAGCCGGACAGAAGCAAAGGAAGAGTCGGACCACTTTATGACCTCTTAGGACGCTATTCATGTGCCAAAGTGGACATTGTTGGCCACGATTAGTCGTTTGGATTAACCCCAAGTTTGTGTTTAGTGGGAATCCCACGCCATCTGCTATTCACGTCTTTATAAGCGAGGAGGTCCGATCAGACTTGTGTCTTGTGTTGTGTTCTAGGTAAAGACGCCACACCATCTGCTGAGTGGCTGTATTTGATTGCCTCTATTGACGCAAAAGACTCAAGTAGAACAGAGCCAGTCTCCTGACGTGGTCATTATGTGACTATTTCATAAGACTACGTGTTGCCTGATGGGCACTTATGACCGAGTACTCGCACTCACTTGAATCTTTTAGCTGAAGCTTCCAGCTTTCATCAACAGCCGGCTGAGAACTAGAGAACTACATTCGAAAAGAGGGTTGATCTCAGAAGAAAGTGTGAAAACGTCCGCACTTGTTGGAAGCGTCACTGTAGGTAGACTCGGTTGTTGTCCTATTCAATCCGTTTCGCAGCTTTTATTCTGATTCGGAGGATCCTTTCACAGTCAGGTTGTAGTAGATACAAGAGCGGGGTCTAGAGAAGGAGATTCAACGACGAATTGTACGAGCTGAACAGCGACCTCGAGATGGCTAGGACATGTAGAACGAATGTACACCCATGGCCCGAATACTCTTCGAATCTAACCCGGAGGGACAACGCAATAGAGGAAGTAGAAGGGGACCTCAGCTAACTTAAGAGTGCGTAACTGGGGACGGTTTGCTAAGGACTGGACTAACTGGAAAAGCTTGTTGGTTGAGGCCCAGGTTCACCCGGAACTGTAAGTGGGGGTGTCTGGAAACTGAGGTCGCTTTTCACGAAGACACACCTGAGATTCTAGAAGAAGAAGCCGCTGAGTTGAAGCCAATCGCATTGAGATAGAATTCTCCGAAGGACAACAAGCTGAAAAGTGACGCTCAAATGTCCTCATTTCTTCTATGAACCAGGGCAGGACACTCACAAAGTGGGTGCCGAACAGATTCTGTTTCTTCTTCCCTCGTGCAGTTGTGAAGTATTTCGAGCCACTCCGCATGAATACCAATGGCACAGTGCCTATGACTGAGTCTCGATTCAAATGCTGGCTGTCTGGCTGTCAACTTTCAGACTCTAGCTTGGAGTGGGTAACTGGAGGCGGTTAGTTAAAGTTCACCTCAAACTGTAGCGCCACCTAAGCAAGTAAGAAAGTAAGAATAAAGCAAAGGATAACGCACTTCCACGCAGATTTGCGCGTGAGTAAGTCACACAGCTCTAAATGGTTATAGGCATCACAATGGCCGCTAAGCCTTAGTGTGTCTCACGGGACACCTATCTACCTTACCTAACCTAAATTACGACGTTTTCCTGATGAAATTTTAGGTTTTCAAGGTTCATACTGCGCTCTTTGAGGTACTAATCCGCAAATGCATTAAAGCATTGACAGTGATCTAGAGCTGCCTTCACTTTGAAGTCGTATTCGTAACACATTTTCAGAGTTTATTAACATTCGTTATCTCTTTCGAAGAATTTAAGCACTACAGTCACCAGAGAATGATATAATACAGCCTGGGATCAAGAACTAAACGACCTTCACAAGTTCAACGAAATTCGTAAAAAAAAAAACGAATTTCACAAGTAAATTTAGTCATTTCAACCAACACAGCCAGAGACTGATCGCTAAAAATCCCCGACAAATGATCAATCATGGATATACGTATCCAAGAACCGTTCTGATAAAGAAATATCTCAAGCACCAGCTAATTAATTGATAACGCGCACGATTTTTTTTTTTTGCTCTTTCCATTCACCCCGTACGTTATCACTCCCCACCCTGGCACACACACGCTCCTATTTATGTCGTATTGTTTCACATTTATAATCGCATACTTAATAAATTGTATCATCTTTTGTTTTCACCAACAATTTGATTGCATTTTTGCATTTTTTTTCTTCGTTTCACGATCGGATTTCACCGCGCAATGTTCTTCGAACAGAAAAAAACCAGTTCGACAATAATATTATAGACTCTCGACACTCCTTTCTTTAGAAAAACAAATATAAAACTTGTATTTGCAATTAAAATACAATAGCATAGCAAAGAAAATGCAATTAAACACTAGCACTTGCATCTATAATCGTACTAACGACACGGTAAACTGTTGCACTTTCATTTTGTTTAAGCAAAAAACATTCAAAAACCTTCACGTAGTTCAACTCGATTTGAGAGTGGAAAGAGCACACAAATTTTGTATCTACGAAGTAATCCATGCGCTAAGAATAGATTTGTGATTATTTTTTCGGCTTGTTTTGGTTGTCTGGAGACGTTGACATGTTGCAGATACGAAGGAAGTAAGTTAGAGATGGTTTTATGGGTTTTCGGTTGTTTTGTGTTGTTTTCTCTGGACCGGACCGTGTTAAATGGAACACAAATTAAGAGATCACGATCTGACACTAAATTAGGCTTTGAAAAATGTAACAAATGAGTTCGTAACGATCAGATGGAGTTGCATGGATCCCATGGAACCATGTTGGAATTTATAAAAATCGAGAGGTTTACTCGCAAGACGGGTTTGAAAAGAACATTGTGAACCTGGGCAGGTTTCATTAAGAGATGCTTATCACCAATAGCTGCATCATTGTCTACAAGCGTTATGAGCTCTGCTTACAGGTTCAGTCGAAAAATGTCCTGCGCTCAGAGGGAGTATCTATTAAGTTTTTGCCCGAGATTCAGGAGAAAAAGTACTAAGGTAAGCTCAGAGGGAGTATCTAACGAGGTTCTCTCCCCGAGATCCGAGGAAAAAGTACCAAGCTGAGCTCAGAGGGACCATCTAACGAGGTTCTCTCCCCGAGATCCGAGGAAAAAGTACCAAGCTGAGCTCAGAGGGAGAATTAAATGACGTTTTCTCCCCACGATCCAAGGAAAAAGTACTAAGCTGAGATCAGAGGGAGTATCTAACGAGGTTTTCTCCCCGAGATCCTGGGGAAAAAGTACTAAGGTGAACTCAGAGGGAGTGTTTAACGAGGTTTTCTCCCCGAGATCTAAGGAAAAAGTACTAAGCTGAGCTCAGAGGGAGTACCTAACGAGGCTTTTCCCCGAGATCCAAGGAAAACTTACTAAGCTGAGCTCAAAGGGAGTATTTAACGAGGTTTTCTCCCCGAAAACCAAGGAAAAAGTACTAAGCTGAGCTCAGAGTGAGTATCTAATGAGATTTTCTCTCCGAGATCCAAGGAAAAAGTACTAAGCTGAGGTTGGAGGGAGTATCTAACAAGTTTTTTCCCGAGATCCAGAGAAAAAGGAACTAAGCTGGGCTTAGATACTCCCTATCTAGCGAAGCTGTAAGAGGCTTCGTTAAGATATTCTAAAGTCTTTATTCTCTATAGATGCACTAGTATCTACAAGTCGTACAGGGGCTTGCTCACGAGATCAGTATTTATAAGGTTTGCTTACGAGCCACTAAGTCAAAGGTAGACCCAGTATCCCAAGGAGTATCAAAGGCTTGTCAATGAAGTCATCTTATCGAATCAAACGTCAAAGTCTCACAGAAAACGTTACGATGGACGGCTATAACTTTGAGGTAGTGAAGGAATTCATCTGCCTAGGCTCTGCTATCAACTCTTCCAACGCGGAACGTTGTTACTACGGCCTTAGGAGATAACTATTTAGCACAACTCTATCGAGAAGAACCAAGGAGATGCATGTCCTGCTGTATGGTGGTGCAGAAGCATGAACTTTTTCAAAGTCTGATGAAAGCGCACTTGAAATTTTTGAAAGAAAAGTTCTACGTTAGATTTATAGCCCCACCTACCGACTTGGTTACAAAGACCCACCTGCGTCGACGATTCATGGAGGAGAAGATTTAACCACGAACTATACGAGCTGTACAGCGACATGGCTAGGTTATGTAAAACGGATGAACACTAATGCTCAAGTTCGAAGAATCTTCGACTCCACTCCTGAGGAACTACGCAGAAGAGGACGACCTTATCTCCAATGGGGTGCACAGGTAAGAGGGTGACCTCAATCAACTCGGCGTAAGCAAACGCAACTGGAGGCAACTGGCTGAAGAGGGTTGTTGCTTGAGACCCTGATAGTAGTCTCACAGTAGAAAAGACAGATTTGGAGTCGCTCTGTACCAACCAAAACCCACTAAGTCGAGCTTAAATTCTAGTCAAACTCAGGAACTTATCTCAAGATTCCACAAGATAGATGAGAAAGACGTGTGAACTGCTTATTTATCCAAATTTATTCCAAATCATGGTCAATGAAGCACGTACTCCAACCAAACCACTCTAAGTCGCGCTTAGAACGTTTTTTAAAGGTTCAAGGTATGAACCACACTTGTAAAAGGTATCCAACCATACTTAAGACACGTTTTTGTTGATGGGTCCCGAGCTAGGGTGGGTCCTAGATCAATCAAATAACACTGTAAGCCGGGCTTAGAAACAAAACATCAAATGAAATTGATACATGAACAGCACTTGTAAGGAACTTGTCACGAGTCTTGCACGTTTGGTTGAAAATCACTAAGTCGAGCTTTGACAAATAAGTTGACAAGATCACAAGTTTATCCGGAAAAATGTTTGGTATCCCTCAGTTGATGAAGAGATTATTTTAGAAGATCAATCGAGAAACTCTGAGCCAAGCTTAGAAGGTCACTTAGAACGATCACAATTCTTTTTAAGGGCATAATCCGCACTTTGAAGAGTATAAAACCAGACTTAGACTTAATCGAGTGGTTGCCACAGAAGATGAATTGAAAAACATGGAGCCGAGGTTAGAAAACATTCTCAAAGCCAAGAGAGAGAGACATCACTTGTATGGAACATCTAACCGGGATTACACTGAGTATCCATTGTTGGATCGTAGAGATGATAAATTGAAAAACACAGAAATGGGTGATCAGATGAGAAACACTGAGACGAACTTTGAACTCAAAGATTTATGGCGCAAAGTTACACAAGGATCTAACCGAGTCGTGGGAACAAATCACATACATAAGCCGCACTTCTAGAGGAGTATCTAACTAAGCTTGGGACAACCGAATCACAACTTTACATGAACTAAGTCGAGCTTAGAAATAGTATTTTGTTGTATCGTCATCGAAAGATACTGAATCACATTTCCCCTGTATCCATAGACTTCAACCGCACACTGTCAGCAAGTATCCAAATTGTTAAGCTTTTCTCACAAGATATCAACCGAAAAAAATTACCGTGAACCTCGTATCTATTAACACTCAATACTGAGAACCGAATTTTTGAATCATTTTTCGTTCCCAATTCCACCGAAAAGGCAACAAACGACGATGAAAGACGAAACAAAACAAAAAACCAAACAAACCACACGTAGAGATAGAGAGCGAGGAAGAAAGACTCGTCGAAATTGTTTTTTTTTTTTTCGTTAATGTTTGACCGTACCGTACGTAATCATTTACCAACTGGTTTTGTCGGTTTAAAATCGTTGTAGCACGTTTACCGTCATAGAATTCTTTATCCACTAACCAAAGTGGTGGCTGGCGGTAGCCCCGTACCTCAGAGAACGGTCGGCCGGGTTGGTCGTGCAATACACACCAGAGTTCGCATACAGTACCGTCGCGATACCTTTATTTTTTTTTCTCCATGCTCATGCACACATAGATAGATAGCGGGACTGTATCGCTCTCCAGAAGGGGGAGTTGGATGGGTTTTAAATTTTTTTTTTTCAAAAAATATTTCTAGCCTCTGAAGGTGGTGGTAACGCGTATGTGAGTGTAAACCATTTGCACATTCGTTCTACATCTGGCAACAAACTCTGGCAAAAGGTGTCACACAGGGTTGCCATAGTATCTCAACGAACAAGAGAGAGTGAGAGAGAGAAACACTTTAGTATCTTGTTTATTTATGGGAAGCGCATTGTTGCTATTTGCATACGGTGCTCAGGGAAGCGAAGACTGACCACATGAGAGGCATACTATCTCCAAGCCTGCAGGTGAAAATTAGAAATAAATATGCAACGAGGGGGATGAAAGTGGTTCGGCTTTGTTGTTTTTGTTTTTTTTGTATAAAGAATGCATTGTGCAGTGACAAGAGGTAAAAATCTGGAACAGATGCATGCTGAACAAAGGACGGTGTGTTTGGAGATGAATATATGCGACTAGGGGCCGTAGACTGGAGGGGGATTCTGCCGCGCACAATGAAGGCCATTAAACATGGAGAATCTATTAGTATCATTTGTTCTGTTAACACTCTCAGCATGGAGAGGTGGCTACAAATGGGTCAGAGACAATTTTAGACACCCGTTTGCAAAGGACCACAATCTATATGAAGCAATGAACAGGCTAAGTGTGATTGGACATTTAAATAACGTTCTGCTTTAGATCAAAAGCTTCAATTCTAGAGCGATAAGCTGCAGCTTTAGCGAGTGAACAACAACTCATGCTAAGGAATGCAAAGCAAGACGTTAAACCAGTTGCTGACAAGCTCTTCAGACACTAATCTGTTCTTGTAGTCCAGTCCAGTACATCCACTCTTCCGAGATAAACAGTCTTCCGCGATCAAATGCAACACAATGTGCAAGTAACCGGGAAAGACACGACTTGTTTCTGAAGCACGAGGGCACTTACAAACACAAGTACTGACGAGCCGACATCGACGACAACTCTTCTCTGCTTCTGTAGACACTGTCGACATACGACTAAACCTATCAACAGAGGACGGACTCCTACCCGGATTGGCAAGAGACAATCCAACCAGAAGTTCCTCAAACTCTGATAGATCTGACAACTTTCAAAGCTAAAAGCTAGGCCAGGCCTCGGTTAGGTTAAGTAGATGAGTTGACGAAGCCAGAGAGGCCCATTGTGATGCCCATTGAAGGGAAATGTATTTCTTTTCCTGAAGCACTCTCCGATTTCCCTAGGAAACCAAGGAGCTCCATCTTCTGTTCGCTCCCGCGAGAGCCCTGTTCTCTTCCACATGCTTAAGTAAAAGACCTCATAGACCTGACAACTTTCAAAGCTTAAGGCCAGGCCAGGAGAGATACTCATTGTGATGCCCCTCGAAGAGGAAGGTGTCCCTGTCCCCGAAGCACCCTCTTATACGCCTGGGAGTCCAAGGAGCTACGCCGTCTGTTCGCTTCCGCGAGGGCCCTACCTCATGCTGAATCAGGCCAAATCTAAACCGTTAAGAAGCAGACGATTAGCAAAGAGGAACTGGTCAGTTTAGTTCCAACAAACAAGTCTTGGTTAAATTCTATAAACTGGGACTTCAGCAGGCTCAGCTGAAAGCTAAGGTCGGAGCATGAAACGAACAAAAAGAGCACGAAGTGAAACAAACCTTTAGTTAGCCCTGAGATCTTACTTACATTGACGCTACAGTCCGGGGTGGACCTGGGCCTCAACCAACAAGCATCTCCAGCTTTGGGATCACACCAAAATATATGCAAGTGGCTGTTGGATTGTATGCTCCTGAAACGTCGGAGAAATGCCGCATCAACGACTATGAAGTGTAGCGTACCTCAGTACCACAGTCTGTAGCCAGGGATAGCAAAACGCGTATAAGAGAATCTTTGGAGCTACAGAGTCTTGCTTTGCATGGTACAATTCTGTCGACTTTGGCAAAAGGATTATGAAGACCTGAGACCGCGATGGTTCGAACACTGACATTGGATTCGATGCCATGAATGTTAGGAAGCTCTTCCAGGATCTAATCACTTTCAAGTTCATAAACAATGACTTCGATATGCCACAGCCACTCTCTTGTTATCCCAGATGTTAGCACCTGTTCCTATCTTCGTCATAAATCTGTCAAAACCACACGTTCACGGTTAAATTTACATTAATCCACTTAAAAACAAGACCTCGCTTCAGTTATATCCTTTTATTTGCACCCTCTCTCGCGCTAAAGACGCAATTTCAATTCTAAATTCAATTCAATTCCACCTGCCAACTTGGGAAGAAGTTCCTGTCTGTGTGTGTGTGTGTGTGTTTGGCTTACATTATAAAACTTGCGCGTCATAGAAGATGCACAAGGCAAAAACAAAACCGTCCACGTTCCAGAGAACATAAAAGAATATAACAACTGTCACGTTACATGCACCTTTTTACACAGTCCAGAGGGTTGAGTCAAGAGTGTGACCATAAATATCCCTGACTGCTAAGGGCGGGGCGCGGTAGTGGCAAACTTAAAAGCCATGTGAATGGAATTGGTTGCAAAACTAGGGTATAGAACAATAACACGGATAAATGCATATAAAGTGGAGTGTGAAGGACAAAACAAAAAAGGACACACACCACTATCTTCCACTTCACGTGTTATCCTAGACAGATGAGTGCACAAAGCGATGGGTTAACGTTGAGTGAAGTAGGACAAAACAAGAAAGCGGAACAGTGGTGTAGAATAGTTTGGGGACAGAACAATCCGATCCGAACAGAGGTTTGGTTGCAAGACACAAGTCAGATCTTAAAATGGTGTTCTGATTGAAAGAGACATCTTCAGAGCAACTTCAGATCGAATGAATCTTGTTAAGCTTCACTCCAAGGGTGCGCGAATGTCTAAAGCCTTTTTAAAACACTCTCAGTGTGACTTACAATCCGGCTGACCGTCAGTAGAGCGAATTTGAACACTGAAGCAAATCCACCTCTTCAAACTCGCCTATGACGACGTTCATGGCTTGAAGCTTGAACAAAGCAAAGGCTGAATCTAGAAGTGATCCAACTATGCACCGTGAAGCTGGAAAATACGCGATGCACGGTGCAATTTGAAAGCACTTCCTTGGAACTACTTTAGATGGTGATGTGCTGTCTTGTGATTTGTTTAGCTGGAGCAGGTAGGACGAGCGTCAACGTGAAAGGCTCTACTTTAAGTCCCTCAAACCATTGCTATACGCAGACAGACAAATTCCTTTACTTCATCGGTATAACTTGCGTAGAAAGAAGAGAACCTACGCAACCATCCAGAGCTCAAGGATGTATCAAAGGGTCTCGCGATGGGAACAAGATCTGGAACTGCTGACTCTAATACCAGAGCACATGCTCTTCGGAAACCTAGTCACCGATTTGCAGGAAAGAGTAAATATTTCCAACCAAGAGGGTTCCAATGAGTTTCGAAGAAGATGCAGAGACGACGAAAAGAAAAAGTCGAATTAGGACTCGATTTCAAAGAGATAGGAGGTCCAGAACTGTCTGACGGTTCGCATACGTCTAAGTGAGCTCTCATAGTTCATAGAAAGCTGTGCGTGTTCCATTCTTCGCACGAATGGAAGGGACCTACAGAGTTATTGCCGGCTCGGCGGATCAACAAGCTTGCAGATTATACTCTGGGAGGTTTGTCATTCCCTGTCGGGAGGCGGTACCGTGAAAAAAGTTTCGATGTTGCTGAAGCTCGAACCTGTGACCTTTCGCTTAACAGTCCAAGGCACGCCGACCATGAAGCATAAGTATTGCAATTCCATGGGAACACCTAACCTGCTTACCCAGTTGTCGACGATCTGTTTCACGACAGATTTCGCCTCCTGGTTGAGAATTACAAATGGTTGCCATTGTCGGTTTCCGAGAACAGACCTACGATGTCGATAGCGATTCGTTCAAACGGGTTGCTCACGTTGTACTGATGCATCTTTCCCCGTGTTTTCGCACTTGGTCCGTTGCGACGCACTTTCGGCACCAGTCCTAGATGTCGTCTCTTAAACTGAGTCAGTAGAATCGCTTCCTCTCGTGTTCTCCGGATACGTCGTCATGCATTCCCTATCCCTGTAGCCCTTCATACACTTTTGAACGTAGCTCCACGAGCTGCATCCTGAACGTCTTTCCATCCGACATCTCCCATTTCCGCCGTCTTAAACATGGAAAGAGTCCCATTGTACCCAATATGCTTTGAGGGTCTCGATGTCGAGACTAAGGGTGTTCTTATGTATCTCTATCTAGAAGGACTTGAATCAGCTGTTTCTTATAGGTTCCCAGGGTAAAACTATGGGCACAATGCAAGGCTCCCTACCTAAGAGTAGGCTAGGAGAGCGCTAGAAAAGTGTATTAGGAGGCATGCTTCCTTAATTTAATGAGTTCTTTCCGCTACAAAGTCCTCGTAATGCGTATCTTTTCAGGATCGGCTTCATTTGGTCCATTGTCCCTGCAGCTTGAATGTAAAAACGCTTACGCTGCTTAGCATTCAAAAATATGTTTTATACAATTCAACGCAAATTCAATGCTGCCAAACTGGCAGTGATGCCAAATACAACAATGTTGATACCGCCCCAAAACTTCAACCCATCACTGTACCGTTGTTGACCCAAAAGAAAACCCCCTCACAGTCTACAGGCTACGACGACAAATTAAATGCAAATAAAACTAGTTACACCGTTTTTTCCATTTCATTTCCCATTCCTTTATTAGCTTCCCCAGCACCACACCGTAGCCCGATGATGGACGTTTTACGTCTTCCTCTGCATCCGCGCAAGGCAAGCTATGATATATATATCACATCAAGCTCCGAGTAGCATTTTTATGGGTCATTAAAGTAAATATAAAAAAAATAAGAAGCACAGGAGGGCAAAAATATGAAATGGATATTCCACGTTTTTCCAGGCATCTAAACTGGTTATGTCTTGTATCTGTTGGATACCGGTCGACAATTAAATTGTTAAGTGGACTTGATGTCTTTTTTTTCGGATGAATTTCGCGCAATGAAAGTGGGTAGGGTAAGAGTTTGTAAGCTACAGTAAGGTCAGAGAGGGGAGAAACAAAAAAGAAAACCCCCCCCCCCAAGACCAGAGAAAATGTAAACACTGACCTAGTGTCCGAGTTTTATTCGATTTTGTACTCTCTCGCGGGTCTGCTTTCGTCGTGCGAAGCAAGGGGGGTAAAATCGATTTTGCTTTGTGATTTATTTACTCCTTTTCATGGTTTTGTGGAAAAAAAAACAAGTAAACACGTGGATTTACAATTTACATCCAAATAAAGTGGAAATTAACGAACACTGCTCTTTGGGTACCTGGAAGGGGGGGTTTGTTTGTTATTAGTTTACGCCATTATGGTAACTAATTCGTTTTAGACACCTGTAAAGATAATAAGGTTCGATAATATGAAGCAAATGCATGATGTAATGCTGATTTTTGTTTACAGAACCCCCGACAGGAATTTGGAAATTGTTTACGAGCAAATGGTTAACCTTTTTTTTTTAATAACACAGCTACAAGCACTTTGTAATGACAACACATGACATGACTACGTAACACAAGTGGGGAATGATCCTTTCTGCAATCCACGAACATTTAAAACCAATGGGAATCGAAACCTCCTCTTGTTTCTCTCATCTGAATTCGAAAATGTAAACACATCTTTGAATGACAACTTCTGGATGTTTAGAGCGGATTCCAACCAGCCCATAGTATCCCAGACCATGGACCAGATACTTATTGGAGCTACTACGGGACACTACGCCTTTTTTTCTCGTTCCAACACCTCGACAGAAAAGAAAACAAATGCCTTTACAGTGCAGCAGAATATACGTCACCACAGTAGGCACGCGACGAAAGGAAATCACTGCTGGAGCAGCGCAGGGCTCGATTCTGGGACCCGATCTCTACAGCATCCCCTACGATGGCATCTCCTTTGTATGGAGCTGCCCGAAGACACTTTCTTGGTAGGCAACATAGACGAAATCGCCGCGGTGATTGCGGAGAGACGCCGTCACGAGACGGGTACCATCTCTGGATGGGATGGCCTAGGTCTGGATACAGAAAAGACGTAGATAGTCCCGACTTTCGTCGATTTTCACGTTGAATCTGAGGTGATAACCAGCAAGGAAGCGGAAGGAAGCCCACTTTCTAGCAACAGATGAGGTCTGCATCTGAACGAGCCTAGAAGGTCACAACGTCGCTGAGCAGATTAAGGGCAAACAATGGTGGTCCTATGGCCAGCAAACAAAGACTTCTTATGAGATATAGGCCGACGCACTACGGCAAGAGAAATACAGGCTGCAATACAGAGATGCAGAGCTCTACGAGTTGCAAATTCATGACGAACGGTGTCGAAACCAGCTAATCCCGTAGCCGCGGAAGTGACCCCTATTGATGTCCTTGTGGAAAGGGAAAGCACGTTAACGGAAATCGGAGTGCAATCGACAACAGAGGAGGCAAAGGAGCTCCACCACACCGCAGTTGGAAGAGAAAAGGAGCTCAGAAAGCAGAAGGCGATGGACCTCGAGGCTGTTCTTAAACATTGCTGCATGGAAGGATGAAGTAAACTACGTCATCCAGTTTCTAACCGGACATGGGTATTTCAACGATTGTCAAACGGCGACTCTCAGGCGGATGACGCAAACCACACGTCCTTCGCCTGTGCGCTGGAATCACTGATTGGCCTAATCACCCCGGACAACATAGCCGCAAAAAAAGTCAACAAGCGACTGGAACCGAGGTCGAGTGTGCGCCTTCCTAGAAAAGGCACTCAAAACCTTGAGAGATTATGCGTATAAGCCTGATGAAAGCCTCACACCGGAAGGGAGTATCCTAAGTTCATCCTACGCCATGGACGACGCAGTCAGCCAGTGCAAAAAGAAGTATGGAAAGACGTCCTATAGGGACTATAGGGATAGGGATTAGAACCTTTCTGAAGATAGAGCGGAACCGCCAGCTTCACTATAATTGATCAAATCTCGCCTTGATACTGAAACCAGAAGAATGGCTAATAACAGGTCTTTCATCGAGAAAGATCTGACCTAACCTCAATCTGAAGAGTCCATAAATAGGAAAGCAGGACCCTTCTCAAAGCACGCCACTAGAATATGTGTCCAACTATTTCCGCAGAAACTGTAGAGACGAGGAAGAGGAAGAACCAGCTAAGAAGGCAAACTCAAGGAGACCATTTCTACGAGGACCTCAGTGACCTAGTCAAGCTCGATATTTACAAAACAAGGAGCTTTGTCAAGAGTCCATAAATAGGAAAGCAGGAGCCTTCTCAAAGCACTAGAATAGGTGTCCAACTATTTTATCAGAAGCTGTAGAGACGATGAAGAGGAAGAACCTGCTGAGAAGGCAAAACCAAGGAGAGTATTTCTACGAGGATATCAGTGACCAAGCCAAGCTCGATATTAACAAAGCAAGGAGCTTCGTCTGTGAGTATAAATGGTTCTGTACATAGTCCGGAACAGAAAAGCGTCTGCACCGACACGGCTTTCCCTAATATTTTCCTTGATGAAGCTGATAATCCAGTCCTCAACGTGGTTTCACAATGGGACCTACATTCTGGTCTAAGTGTACTCTTCCTTAAGCGTGGACCGCTACCTTACCTAAGCGTGGTATGAAACCGAAAATCT
The DNA here is from genome assembly GCA_951813785.1 of Criorhina ranunculi. Classification (NCBI taxonomy): domain Eukaryota; kingdom Metazoa; phylum Arthropoda; class Insecta; order Diptera; family Syrphidae; genus Criorhina; species Criorhina ranunculi. The sequence goes on along the minus strand of OX638385.1, from coordinate 5,299,299 downwards.
ACAAGTATAGCGAAGCACTGTACTCATCTTAAAGTCACTCCTGTTATGAAGGATCATACTTGGACGCTTCTTGGGAAAACAAGTCAAGAAGTTCAAGTTGCGGTTATACTTTAGCTCTGGAAGATAAAGTAGTCGAAGTTGGCTGAAGGAAATTGAGTAGAACTACTCCAAGACGCATAAGGAGACGTAGCAACCAAGCTCCATGTTCTGACAATCTATAAGTGTCTTCAATATCAACTCCGTTTAAGTAAGAGCATCGCTCAGCAAGGGATAGCACTGAATTTGAATGAAGACCTGGAACTCAAGTTAGAGTGTCAACGTCTTTTCTTAAAACTTCTTTCATTTTTGTCTAACGTTTCTTAAAGACTTGAAAGGATTAATAGACTCCCTCAAGTCTATTTAGTTCCCACATGTATCCAATGAAGCATAACTAGGTTAAAATTTAAAAAATTAATAAATACGATGAACCTCACATCCATCTTAACCGGCTTAAACCAGTTTTTAGCGCTTATTTTCACGCAAAAAATAAACAAAAAAACACACACGTTTATATAAACAAATAAAAAAGTTGAAGCTTCTCATCTCCTACCCACTGTTCAGTGGTTAAATTCAAAGAATTACCTATTTTCATGGTCAAGACGCAGTTTAATTTATATGCAAACATCAAGTCGTGGAAGTGTCTATCCTCTACACAATAGATTACGCCTTAAGGCATGGCCAACGTTAAATTTATTTTCATCTCAGGTTTTGATGCGTCACTCTCACTCTTTTTTACAAGCCTGTCTCGTAGAAATAGAATTTTTTTTGTTTGCTACCCAAGCCGCAACAGGGGTTTTTATTTTTTTCTGTGGTTTGTATCCTCTTCATGTACAGGGTGACCCTTTGCTTTGTTTCGCAGATAAATAAACGAGCGAAACGAGATGATACGTCGTAAAATAAGGTACAAAACGTCTTAAGATGTCTTCTATGTGCGGGAAGACCGTGCTTAGTCTCGAAGAAGAATCAAGAACCACGAAGACGGTCCACCCCGAACAGGGCTAGAGAACTGGGTTTAGTTTAGATGACGCCACAACGATATTCAAAGCTTCTGAACCTCATATCGTAAAAAGGTTTGACTAGTATAGGTAAGGGTAGGTACGAGTCCCACACTCAGGTCTCCACAGACCCACTGTGAAACCCACAGAGCTTCAACTAGTACAAGCACAGACTTCTACCGATTGTTGACTATCTACGTCGAGTAAGGGGTCCAAAGACGATGGTGGTCCTATCCAACAGACCTAGGTTAGGTTAGGTTAGGCAATTGGGTTTATGGGAAAGGAAGTCCTATCTCCGCCACACTTGGGTCAATGTAGACCCATTGTGGTACCCCAGAGGTTCTATCGAGCCAGTCCGAGGTGCGGATAAATCTGTGTATGTCGACCACAGACTTGTCGGAAAGTTCTTCTAGGTCCTGAAAGAAGTGCTTTCGTCTAACAGACCTTCTAGTGGGCTTTTGCGATTTCTTTCTATCGGCTTGTGCACATATTGAAAGCCCACACCGTAGACTGCAGTCAAACTAAAGAAATCCGCGAACTGGACTGCTAAGCTAGCTAGTCACCACATTCAAGGCTCATTACCTCAATCAAGTTCATAGCCAAGTACCAGGGTGGGTGGGGACAATTTTAAGACGAATCAAAAGAAAAAATACTTAAAGCTTGCTGAACATTTAAACACTATCCAAAGCCTAGAAGAGCCATTGGCATCGGCCCATATAAAACCCATAAATTCGGCTTCAAGTTGAGAGATAAGCTATCAGTTCGAGAGCATTTATCAAGGCATAACGTCAGTAGATTCTTGTTAGACACAGCTAGTCACATCTTGGCCCAAATTGTAGAAATAAGAGAGGACCACTGGTCAATCGGGAGCTGCCAGTAAGCTTCGTATTCCCTTACGTTGTCTGAGGATTCCTTTTATAGAATCACCCTTCGTTGATAACCTGCATGAGATTTCTTGGAAAATTGTTGCAGTGATGATGGTTTTCCAAAGGTCCTTGCTTCCATTTCCACGACCAAATGGTTGCACATTCGAACCGATGCATCACTAGCTTCAAATGGGCTCTTACAGCAACACTTCTTGAAACGCTTTCACCTCAGGGTCTTCGCAGGACTGAAGTACTTGGAGTAGAGAATCAGAGAGCTGTTCTTACTAAAGGTGGTGCTACAGTCCAGGGTGGACCTGGGCCTCATCCAACAAGCGTCTCCAGCCAACTCGATCTTTAGCTAGCTACCTCCAGCTTCGCACGCTAAGTTGGTTGAGGTCCTTATACGCGGTCTTCCTCTACTGCGGTGTCCCTCGGAGGCGGATTCGAGGATTTTTCGGACCGAAGCATTGATGTCCATCCGCTTTGCATGACCCAGCCATTAAATTGTATTCGTTCAAACTTACAGACAAAAGAACCGTTTAAAAGTTGCCCAACCAAAGGTGGAATAGGCGTCATTTCAAGAAAGACTTGAGTCGACTACAACAAAACAAGCAGATCAAGACTAGATATCGCAAGAGTCATAGCCCCTAGAACAAGCCACTGGCCGATAAACCACCACGCAGCCAAGCAAGGCATCCCTCACAACACCTTCTGTTCCACTTTCTATACAAATATCTGGTGTAACTGGAGACGGCTAGCTAAGGACTAAACTTACTGGAGAGGCTTATTGGTTGAGGCCCAGGTTCACCTCGAAGTGTAACAACGCACTCTAGACAAGAAAAGGATTGGAGAGTCCTCTAGTCCTCTTTTGCTCAACTCCACACGTTGGATTCAACTACCTCCATCTATCAACATCCACAAACAGCCAGGTTTCCAGAGTTGAGGTTTCAAAACCATCATTTCGAGTTCTGTTTTGAAACGCCAGCTCTTGGAGAGAGCTTGAGAAGACAATCATCCAACTTGACGTAGAAGTTATAAAGTGAAGTTCATTTGGGAATGATATTGTGTCATGGTTACAACCTTTCCATCGTCATGCAGTAGAAAGCAAGCGGATCATATCCTTTGCTTGAACGAATAATGCTTCTTCGATTCCACATGCAGGGATAGATAGACAAAACGAAAGCTTGCTTAGTCTGGAAGTGGAACATCAGGACAAACACAGTACACGCTGTTACCAAGAAAGGATACCCAACATCGACAGAAAGCCTCTTTAGACAGCAATAACTTTGAGACAGTTGTGGAACGTATTTGAATCTAACACCGAAGGAGTTCGAATTGGCTGGTGACGCTTGTTAGTTGAGGCCCAGGACCACCTCGGACTGTCAAGTATGTAAGTAAGGCAGAGCTTTGTCCAAGGTAGAACCCACCCTGTGTTCAACTGCCTATCTTCACACCAAGAACATCAAGATGGATCCCATCTCACTTGCATATTTTAACCGGAAATCAATGTGCACACTGTCAGTACACTGTTGGATCGTTTAAATAATTAAACAAACGGACATGTTGCATATAAATAAGTGTTTCCTTCTTCTTCTTCTTCTTTTTGTTTAATGAAATGCTTTTTGCATTTTTAATTTGATTATTGTTATCGCCCTTCTGGACACACACACACACATACACAAGTCACAGAAGAATGAAAACAAACAAAAGGCAGAAGGCGATACAAAATAAATACAAAAGACGTAGAAATAAAAAAAAAGGTAAAACAATCTCTATTGTCAAGCCTTGTGACGAAAGGTTAAAGGTGGTAACCATCTTCCCCACCCCCTTTGAAAGGTCTCTATTGGCAAGTAAGCCCGTTAAAATCGCGTTTGTTCATTAACAACTTTTTTTTTCCGCTTTTGTTTGGTTCTAAGAATTCGTATAGAGAAACCATCTAAATGTTGGGGAGGGGGTGTGGTGTGTTGTGATTTTAAATAGAAAAAAAAAAAAATGGAAACACTTGAAACATCGTAATAGGACCACAGGCCTTAAGTATGCAGCACAAGAACAAGTCTAAGGCAATCTTGTTGAAGTGACTTTAAAACTGTAGAGTGAAATGATGAGAGAATTGCATTGAAATGTAGTTTGAGAGACAATGCTGGGAAATATATGTGAAATAATGTTGCATATCTTTAGGCGGATATTGAGAACGATTTGAAAGATATGGTTTACGTTCTTCTACGGCCACAGACGATGCTAATATGTGGTTGTCCGAGCCTAATCACGAGGCTGTCCAGCTTGTCCTTGTCGTGAGTTCGGTAAGGGCCACGGATGCAACTTTGGTGTAGGTCGAGAAGACGGCGGAACGCTTGTCGATACTCGGCTCAGCTCGTCGGACGGGGGGTAGTTCTTGGTGACCCCACCTTGTACCACCTGCTCAGAACACAAAATCTCGTGCCTTTTAAGCTAGCTAAGAAAAAGAAGTTCACTAATACCCTACATATTAGATGGACAAAGGAAATATGAAGAAAAGAGGAACCATTTGCTCAAGGGCCTTTGCCAATACCCTGGAGAATGACAGGAGAAGAACTTCACGAAACTACCCTTACTAGCCTTCGGATCTTGTCAAATTTCCTCCTGTTTCTCTCCCTAGTCGTCAGTTCTTCGTCGTCTAGTTTTTCGTATTCATGCAGCCGCTGATGTAGGCTCTTCCGTGGAGGATAGGCCTTGACCTTGAGGGTCTCATCAGCCGCTGCGTCCCTAAGTCAAATCTTTACTGCTCTTGACGTTTCGGGCTCTCCGGGACCAGGTTGAATGTTGACGGCTTGGTCTCAATCGTTCCGCCAACTCTCCTGTTTCCCTGACAGGCTTCGCAATGGAAAGACATACTTCCCTGTCCACAGCTAAAGCAAATCAGGGTGTGAAACTTCGATGGACACGGATGATCAGGGACAGGAAGCTGTTATACAACACCACTGCAGGCACGCGGAGAAAAAAGGGCTCCATCCTTGGACCTGATGGTTCCTACAATTGCATCTCCTTCGAATAGAGATGCCCGTCCTGGTAAGCGGTGATAACAGCAAGAGACCCTGTCATGAGACGAGAACATCTATGGATGAAAGAACATGGCCAGGTCTGGCCACAGAACAGACGGAGATAGTCCTTCTGCCTAGGAAGGGGATCCCTTTCAAGTTGAATCTGAGGGGAATAACCAGTAAGGAAGTGGTGAAATACCTAGGGCTAATTCGAAGCCCACTTTTTAGCAGCAGATAAGGTCTGCATATGATGTGGAGTTCACAACGTTGCTGGACAGATTAATGGTGGTCCTAAAGCCAGCAAACGAAGGTTTCTAATAACTATTTGCCACAATATTCTCCTGAATGGTTGTGAGATATGGGCCGCGACGCTCTGCGGCAAGAGAAATACAGAAAGTACATGATCGTAACACAGAGACACAGAACTCTAGGAGTTGTAAGTTCGTACGCAGGAGTGACCCTTATAGGTACTCAAAACAGGAAAGGAAGAGGAAAGACCTAACCTCACACGGGCAAGAAAGAGTTAACCCGCAACAGGAGAGAAATATGAAAAAGCCGGTCCCGGTAAGTAATGCGAAAGCTGTCCCGGAATAGATGGTATTTGTAACTAGAGCCTTTCCTTCATCGACATACTTGGAGTAATCATAGGACACTGTGTCATCGGAATCTTACTCAACAAAAGCCAGCTAAATTGGGTTCAATTATATCTCCAGAAGCCACGATGAAAAGGGGGAAATAGAATCCATTTAAGGCTCTACACCAAAACGGGCTCTGAGCCTAAGTGAGTCCCCCTCTTCAACCTACCCACCTACCTAACAGAAGCACGATCGTTTGAGTCGTGGGCAATCGAGAAAGAATCCATCTACACCACCCTCAGGTCTCTATAATCAGATCCCATCGCTCTGCTCGTATTCTTCTACGCTCTTCAGCTCACCGTCACTGGGCAGGATAAAGAAATTGTAAGCCTCATGCCGACCTGGCTGGGAGTCCACATTAGTCTCGAACAAAGTAGAAGCGTTCTATACGGATCGACAAAAGTTAGTTAGACGGTACCATCTCCCCAAATACGTGAAATGAGGTGGAGATATGGTTGGCAATCAGTTGACTTCAAAGCCCTAACGACAGTTTGAGTTCCTCTTCCTTCAGAATACATAGTAAACACTTGTAAGCCACTATCCAGTCTAGACAAGACTAGAAGGAAAATCGTGAGTTTACAGAATGAATATGAACACTTCTTGCTTGTGACGTAGGTATTATGAATCGTGTCCTACCCCAAAGGTTTTTGTTCAAGCTTCTCTATGTTTAAGTAGTAGGCTCCGATAAAAGAAGCTCGTGAAGAACATTTTGAGGACGAAAGACGAAAAATTACAAATGGAAGAGGCAAATGGATAGCCGATGACCACAAGAGTTATAACAAGTAGAAGCCCCACCAGAAAACTCTTCAAAGAACGCCCTTCTAGTACTCTAGTAGCGACACTAGGGAGCAAAGGACATGTTTCTGAACATTACGAATCTAAGACTTAATCTAGGCTAAGGGTAGAACCAAAAATACATGTGACTACAGTGCTCCCCGGATAGCTGCCTTGCGAGTTTTTCTGATTTATTTAGCCACTTGAGAGGGGCAATGCGAGTAACGCAGCTAAGCGAGGGAGTACATATCCAGGTATTACTGTACTTAGATCAGTCCAATTGGAAAACATACGGTCCTATTAAGGTACCCACAACACTTTTGAAGACAATCAAGCAGTTCAAGCGTTGAATTAGTCTCAAATTAGCTTCCAATCTCCGTCTGCCAAAGCCAAAATCGTAAAAATCCTTAAAGATCGAAGCCTAATCATGGTTTTTAAGCTCAATCGAAGCTGCTCACTACGTCATCAAACCCGTTTTAATCGATTTCTTTTACATCAAAGCGATAATAAAAGATTTAAATGAAAATCACTTAGTGAAAGTCAATTAAACATTCAACACTCTTTGCCATTATTTATAACGAGCTATGTAGTACACTTTATGTTAAGTAGTTGATAGTGTTTGGATTAAGTCGTTCCACTTGAGAGAGTCCTTGTTTTGTCAATTAAATTTGATACATAGTGCTTCATACAGTTATTTCATTAAAGAATATCATTGGTTGGGATAGGAAGTAGAGAAAATGAAAGATTAACCAGACTGTAGGGGAACTTTTTCTTTGTTAAACATGAGAAGAAGGAATGTTCTAGGGTTAAAGAGGACTTTGAAAGTAAAAACAAGTTCTAGTGCCGCTACACTGTCTGTCAACAGACACTTAAGGGGGGCAACAGAAAAGATCGCAGAGTTAAAGACCTCTGAAATGATAAACCCTGTTCGAAGGGTTGGTTAGGAACTAGACAAGCCTCACTTAATAGGATAAGCTTGACTTTCTCAAGCGAAGCAAAATATTTGGGTCTTATTTTGGACAAGAAATTAAGCTGGAAACCCAACATCCACGAAAAAGTTAGGAAAGCTATTGACCCTACCTACATCTTGGTCATAAGATCGATACTCATGTATCGTCTGATGGACCGCCTTAGATAAGGCCATAAACTGGGATCTTCTAAGTAAGGTCCAGCGGTCAGCATGTCTGTGCATAAGCGGGACACTTCATACGACACCTTCCGCAGCACTGGACATTTTGTTTCACCTGACAGCACTCGACATTCTCGGCAGATAAATAGCTGCTAACTTGGCTGTCCGCCTTAAATCAATTTCACAGAAGCTTTGGTCACGTCTCCATTCCCTGGAAACATAGACTACACCACACCCAAGCCAAATTTCTATACAAATTTCTTTGCTACCATTCCCTCCAGGTCACTCTGGGAGAATGAGTCATTTATTTAGGACAATTCGATCCACTATTACACCGACACGGATCTAAAACCAATGAGAGTGTAGGTGGTGGTAGGCTTAATCGCAGCGTCTTTTTCCGTCTTCCAAATCATTGTAGCGTGTTCCAGGCTGAAGACGAAGAAAAAGTGATACCTTCCACAGATATACGTATCTTTTCAGGCAGTCAAGCAGCGATCAGGTTCTTGCAATCAGTCTTTTGAAATTCTTTAGTAGCTCTAGGTTGCCAATCATCACTTATAGAGATGGCGGAGCAGTTCAATATTCACCTTCGGTGGGTGCAGGGGCAAGACTGATAAACTCGCCTGATATGGAACAAACGTACCATAAAGAGACACACTGAAACCTCTTTCGCTTCATTAGAAGCTCCAATTGATCCATGGGGTATCGCAATGGACCTATCACTGGTCTAAGTGTACTGGCATTCAGCTGGCAGCTACTTCAACCTAACCTAACCTATCTAGACAAGTTGTGGAACCAGTTTTAAAGCTACGACTTCCATACACAAATGTGGAATAATCGGCTCCAATATCAGGAAAGAGGTTTTTTCTAGCAAAAGATGAATGACACCTTCGAATGCACATCAGATTACCCTTAAGCCTACCGTCTTTCTTTAGTCGTACAACACGATTGTGGAATGATTTTCATAGCACCGTCTTTCCTCATCACTACAACTCGCAAGCATTTAAAACTAACGTGCATCGGTATCTCCTTCGTCTCTCATCTAATTTCCCTAGTGACCATGCTCTAGTTTGAGGGTTGTCTTAAGCTCATTAGCACGCGCTTCTACTCTAATGATGAACTAAATTAGTGAACGAACTAAAAAGGATTCAAGACATGACCTGGCAGTAGATTGGGCACATTGTGCCTGCAAAACGAAGTTAGACTGGTGGAAGCTAAAGGATTCCATCAGAAATCATATTCAATGAAGTGAAGTCTTGCTAGATGTCCTAAGAACTGGGGTTCAACCCTGACACTCAGAGCTAGACCAACTTTTTTAAGTGTACCTCTTCTTAGAATACTACTTCTAACTAACTGAGGACTCATATGTTGAACAAGTGACAAGAAATAGAGCAATAAACAGTCTATGGGACTTTTAACAAGCATCTATGCCACCTACCCACGTACTTAACCGAACCCTTATAGCACCAGAAGCTTGATCGTGGGCTTATTTTTACTAGAAACAAGCCTTCTCATTCCAAAGTTATCACGAAGCTGCAAATGAAATCAAAAAATTAACGTTCAGACCAGCTTTCCAATAGATAGTCCTTTGCGTCCACAGATGCTTTAAAAAAAAAGTCCACCACCTCCTTTTAAAACTCTGGAAAATCTAAACCTTCAAGAGTTTTTGTCTGCAAGGAGAAGTCTTCAGCTGCTTCCCTTCTCTTTCCTAATGCTTAACCAAGTTAAATAGGAACTACACACATTTTTCTAAAACGATGCGACGCAGTACCAGTACCTTCTCGAGACCTCCTGAAGACCTATGAAACTGGTCACCTAAGCTACTTAGGATCTAATCCATAACTTCAAAAAAATCATTTCTCTTGACTTGACGACAAGGGTAAAAAAATAAGAAGCTCAGTGAACGCGACAGCAACAGCGCTTGTCAATCGATCTAAACTAAAACCTTCACCAAATGGGAAGGTAATAGGTTAGGTAGATAGGTGCCCCGAGAGACTCACTAAGGCTCAGAGCCCATTGTAGGCAGCGAGTAAGAAAGAGAAGAAAATTGCATGGATCTAATACTGTGGAACGTACATACTTCCTTTGAAGAGGGATATCAAAAGCTGGGTTGCTTGGACCTGTCAAAGTATCCAGCCATGTCTATCCTGCCTATAGAATCAGCAAATGGAAAAGCTATTCCTAAATTCTTCTTAAATTTAGGCGTACGTCAGGTGAATCGGCTCACAATACTTAAGAGCTCAGGAGATCATGTTCAGCGACATCTTTTGTTCAGTCAGTGCCAACAAATGCAATCTTGCATCACAAGCCTTTAATAAAAACCTACTTCCACAGGCCACAAGCAACCTTAGAAGAATGCGTTTAAGCGCAGACGACTTATGCAGAGGCTGTGGCGATACAGACCAAGAAGAGAACAAAACTTACCTTTTATGCGAATGCCCCAGCCTCCGCAGAACAAGAAAGACCGCCCTATTTCAACGACCTAGGAGGCACCAAAAACCTTTCTAAAATACACTACAAACACGGGATGGTTCAAGGAGGCCGGACAACCGCAATCAAACTCACTCAGACCTTTCTCAGGACATTCTACGTTAGAGGAGCACAAAGGCCTAGCCTACTTCAAGCCTGGCTTGGATTCACAAAACAGCGCAAAAATAAAACCAAAAACTGCCTAACTTACGTGGAACAGGAAAAGTTAAACAAAAGGGCATACATGGCTCATTGAAATTGTAGAAGTGTAGGTTAATCTAAGCGCAAGGCTGCCTGCATTCGAAGTGCCACTCGAACTAGAGGGAGGACACCAAGCTAAGAAAAAAATTAAACACTTGGGCATAATTCTAAGGCTGAAGCCCTACAAGGCCTTGACATAGCTAAGATGCGTGTACACTGCATTTTCATTGCAGCTTCTCCAAGAAAGCCTCTTCTCCTAAAGAGGAGGTATCAAGACCAGTTTAAGCCCAGCTTAGAATAAAATTAAGCATCAAGACACAATTTAAGACCGCCTATGCTGCATGAAAGGACATATAAAGGTTAACGAAGAAAAAGAAAACGAAAGCCTTTGGCAAAAGTCTTGGAAAGGTCGCATGGAACTTCATCCAAGCCTAGCTTGGAATAAAATGCAACTTCTGCACACAATTTTAAACGAAAAGTCACTAAAATTTACCCGCCTTAAGAAGAGTGCATAAGTTTGCAATTTCCACGCTTGATAGAGGTTAGGTTTGAGCCTAGCCCAATGCTAGCAACCAAGGTCAGCTTCAAATACAATCTTTAACCCTAAAAATGCGAATCCGTTTGAATCTACTACAAGCCCAGCTTCTCTCTTCCAGTGATAGCTGGACAAGATAAACACTTTAAGCCCACCCTTGCTTTTAAGTAACAAACTATCCCCCATGCTCGACGAAATTAAATTCAAAAAATCCACTTACTTCCCTAAAGATGCAGCATTCCATGGCATAACTGTCAAAGTCAGACATTGCACACAACTTTTCAATCTCTACATGCATTCCCCCGTTATGGACTTAAAATTTTCCAAGAAAGCAGACAACGTGTTGCATTGCCAACTCAAGCGTTCACATAACTCTGTGTGGCTCTGTCGTCTCCCTTTGAAATGACGTTACGCAAATTGAGAGGTAGGAGCCGTTGCATAGCTCCACAGAATCTATTCCAGGCACATGGCCATGGTGTGCACTTCAAATTTCTGCGGTTTAATTAAATGTGAAATTTATTCCACTCTTGTAGCGCCACCATTGACAGTGAGGAAGGCACCAGAAACGCTCCACAAAGTGCAAGTCGCGACGGAATAAGTGACGCGTTGGGAATGACTATAACTACTATGGTGGTGGTTCTTGGAAAGGATTCAGTTACACATTGAAACCACAACAAGACACGTACCAAATGGTGTACATGTCAGAGACTCTACATGTGACTTGTCAAAGAGGAAAGAGGGACTCACCTGATATTTCTTGATGCTGTCCAACTGTTCCAGTGTTGGTTCGACTATTTGGGCAATTTGCTGTTGCTGTTGCATAGATCCGCTGCTGTTATTGTTGTTAGCCACCTTACGATCGGGCAATTGTGGCGCCGGTGCTCGATTGACCAAACGGCCATCTTTCTCGATACGCAAATGATCTCGAGGCGGTGGAACTGGCTTCACGGAACCGTTAAGCTGTGTGGAAGAGATTACTTTAACAAATGTCCTTCGAAAGGAAATCAACTTTTGGTAGAAATTTCGTGGTGAAATGTTACATGGATGTGAAGGTGTTTATAGTGTTAAGAGCCAACAGTGTGTTAGACAAAGTTAGTGACAGTGTGTGTAGAGAGATATGGCTTCAAAGGGTGGTGGAAGCGGTGGTTCTAAATATATTTACGTGGATTTCACAATGATGAGCTATTTTTACCTGGAAAGAGGGAAACACAAACATACCAAGGGAGAGAGGAAGCGGATAGAAACTGAAATAGATGACTGAGGACATGATAAACAAAGTTTAGGAATAGAAGCTGAATGAAACCTCCCTAGGACCACTAAGTGAGGTTATAGAATCTCGGATCTCAACGGATCCATTGTGTTCCCCGGTGTCAGAACCATGTTGTCGTCGGCACGAGACCTTTCCTACAAAAGCCCGAAAAGAAGACTGAAAAAGTCCACCGGCGACAAGAACCATTTCCATCTCTCAAAACAGATCTGCTTAAGGACTATTCCATGAGAATATCTGACATGCCAGCGGAGCGGACTCCTATTTAAAATCCCATTTGTACCACATTTGAGCAGTTTTACGGGACCGACCGGCCCGTCCCACTTGTGGCCACCAGCGGTTCTCACATCGTGAGAACAAAAAAAAAACCGCAAAACTAGGCAAACATTGTTCCCCCCATCTGCATCCCAAGCGTAATCATTTGCATTCGTTCCGCCAGATAGAAACGCGCCAAAGAAAACAACAAGACACAGGCGAACAGGAACAAATAACTCTCATCGGTCACCTCAACCTCATGGCACCTCCGTGTGTACTCGTATCTTGTATCTTGTATCTGGTTTCTACACTCAGTTTGGGTTTATTAACGCAAAAAAAATAAAGAAACTGAAATCCACTGGAAATACTAGATGCCTTCTCCATCCAATCCGAGCCGATTGGCGGCGATAACGACGACACGCGGGCGACGAAAGTAGCCCAAGTCACTGGAGTAGCAAGAGTTCCAGTTCGAAGTCGGTACTCTCCGGCAGCAACAATATAATTTCTGTTGAATGGCGACGGTGGTGGTGGTGGCACTGCAGCACGTTTGAATGGACATCATTTCCGCTTGCGTTATGCTCAACTGGTCAACTTTGCAGTGTTTCCCGCTGGCACTTGGTCCGCTGAGATTTTTTTTTATGACGCGATCTTGTTTACGTGACACCTAAGGAGCACAGACGGACAACAGGTTCACAGCAAGTCGACGGGCGTCTCGCGTTGAAAATGGGAATCTAGAACGCGAAACTTATTGGCAACCGGATTAGAGTTTCCATCAGTTGGACGTTTGATAAAGCCTGGGCTTCGTGCGCGTTATTAATTGCTCTATTATTGCGGAATGGCTGCAGATCGATTTCATGGAATGCAACGCGAGGAGTGTGTGTGTTGGGTGTGAGCGGCGAATAATGGTCGTTAAAAGATTGCAGCAGCACAGTTCAGGTGCATGACTATGAAGTTATTGCCCGCACTCTGGGGCCCCGTAGATTAATTTTAAGCGATGGGAACTTTGACTTTTCGAGAGTAAAGTGCCGAGTTTTTATGGCAATTAGAACAGGCAAGCAGGCAGTGGAAGGTAAGTTGCCACTAAACTGGTTTATGGTGGGTCATGGGCTACGACTTTGAATGGTCTAGAATGACTTAAGACGTCAAATGAGATCAATGTATGTTCTGTGGCAGTAAAAGCTTTAGGAACGTCATAAGCTTCAAAGTTCTACGAAACAGTATTCTAGGGTCGAATGCCTTGTGTACTGCTTTGGGTAGAATTTGTATCGAATCTAAGCTGAGACTAGAGGAACGTCAACGATGCGTTATGTCCTAGTAAGTGGATCCAACAGTGTGGAAGTGCCTCGTTTTTTGAGTTTTGAAGTCACATGCGGTCTAGAACTATAAAATTATCTTTCCGACCCCAAGAAAGAAAGAGGTGCAATCGGAGACCTTAAAGCCAACCAAGCTACGAATGAAGAAAAGCCGAAAGAAGTCATGTCTTTGAACTAGATAAGGAAGGCTTTCAACACTTAGAATATAGATTGTATCTGACATGTCTTACAGACGAATTAAGCTTCACGGGCTTTGTTGAGAACGCCTTTTACAGCTTGAACCAGGCTGTGTAAGAGAGGCATTACAGAGAAGGCCTTCCACAGGGATGCATACTACAAACACCTCTTGGCATTGGTCAAGACGTTTAAGACTAGACAGACGCCAGGTCACGTGAGTTGTGGTATCAAAACGGCGCAACCGCGCTACTTGTGTCTCTTGCAGGTTCAGCAGATTCAACCACTTCAACCTACCTAGACAGACGCCAGATTAGTCTTTAAAAAAAGTTGCAGTGCTGTGGTGACACCACAAAAGAGCTCAGAGTCCTTAAGAAGAGATAGTGCAACAAGTTTGGTCTAGGATTGATTTCCTTGGCTTCGATGACCTGTATAAGCCTCTAAGTCCTGTGAATACGTGATGTCATTGCCAGGTCAGACCTACTCATCCATGACACAAACCTTTAAATGTTCTGTTCAACACAAGATGGCGCCCTCAAAAACGAATACAGAGCGTCTTAAGGTAGAAAAAACGCCAGAAGACTGAGGACACAGTTTTTAGAGAGGAAGAGCCTAAATTCTGTTGAAAGACTAAATTTTCTAAGACTTATCTCGGTCGTCAAGCGGCATTAGTTCAAGCTCAGAACCTTCAAGGGTCGCTGGTCTGATACGTTAGTAAGTATCTCGATTGTAAAGCAGAAAGCTGGAACTGTCATCCTTGACGAGCTATTTAAGCAGATTTCACCGGACTTCTCCCGAGTCGAATCTACATTGGATTTGCCTGCATCCTTGGTTAGGGCTTCCTTCCACAGACAGTTGTTATCACTTCCCCAGACAGAATCCGACCAAACAAGCTAAACTTTTGGTTAAGAACCTCGGTGTGGTGGGCATGAATGGTTCCCACAACCACTTGTCATGCTCGTTATAAGGATGACGATGACATTGTAGAGCACTACTTCTATGACTGTCTAACGTGAGGCAATGGATTTCTAATGAAAACTACCGTCACCTCTGCCCACACTCTAAAAATCTTTCAAAACAGTTTAAGGGGCTATTGACAGCCTATCTAACAGACTGTGGTGAGTATGGGAGCAACCGTTCCTGCTGAGCTAAAGAAAACTGTAAGGCCCTCCTGTTTAGACTATTTGAGAAGATCTAGCTACGTCTTGTGCTTGAACGATAAGAATTTGAAGCAAATGGCTATCCATCAAGAGATACTTCCCAGAAGAAGCTGCATGATGCAACCGTGTGGAACGTAGTGTGATGTGGAACGCATTGAAAACACGCATATAATACGAAGCTGACTACAGGTTTTTGATTGCAGTTCTGACAGCTGAGTCACCAGAAAAGGACATCAGATATGGTCGCCCTTAAGCACGCTTGAGGAACACAATAAGGACTCAACAGGGAACAAATAAGTTGTGCAACACTTTCTATGATCCCACCTCTAGATGTAAGTGCCTTTCTGAGAAAAAGGCTATGTGACTCCTTCGCAAAGAACCGCCCTTATGTTGTTTCGACTTCCCTTGGAGAAAAATGAATTAAAAGTCAAGAGTCAGGTAATTGGCATTTCAAAAAAACAAAAGGAAAACCATCACTACCCGCATGAATTTTTTAACACAAGTCAAAGGATACCCATGTCCACCTTCAATCTCTTCTAAATCTCAACAACTGTTGCTTCGAGAGATTACCAACACTTATGCTTCAGCGCAATTAACACATCACTAGATCCTTCACCGAAATTACAGCCACAATAAGGGGTACTTTTTCACAGGATGGCAGGACTCAAGCTTAAACACATCCAACCCAACACATCCAAGTCCTTAAGTGCAAGTGCCAAATGGGTTTTTCACACGCAAGTGTTGAAAGAAAAATACAACAACAAGGACCATGGACAAGGATGATGTTGTTGATGATGATGATGAGGATGATGATGATGGTTGATGGTGGATGGTTGATGGTTTACAAACTGCACAAGTACACAAAAACTAAAGTGTTAGCACACACACACACACTTCCCCCAGCCGCTCGTACTATGCAAGCCCCCCTCACTTTCAAGTTGACACCGTTGGTGTGGATGATAATTAGCAACTAAAACAGGAGAGAGGAGTGAAAATTAGAAACAATGTTGCAAAGTAACTAGCCAAACACTCAGGACTACCCGGAAGCGGAAAGAAAGTTTCCCACGAAACTAGCTTACCCAGAGAAAGAAAGAGAGAGCAGAGCAAGGAAACGGAAAAGGACACAAAACAAAACAAAAAAAAGAAAGAAAATAAGAGAAACAAAAAAAAAATACCTCATCATTCCGCCTTACGGCCACTTGGGGCTGAGGCTTCTGACGCTCAATGGAGCCCTGCGAGGACGATAATGAACTCTTCGCCTTAACCACTTCCTTAACGATTTGTGGAGGACGCTTTGTTGTAGCCGTTGTTGATGTTGTTGGTGTTGTTGTTGTTGAAGATGATGTGGACGATGACGACTGTGGTCCGGTTGTTGACACAATGTTGTTGTTGTTGTTCGATAGAGTCGACGAAGAGAACGACGACGGTGACGATGACAATGACGTTGTGGTCATCGTGGTGTATGACGCATTCAGGGCGTTGCCAGACATAGAATTCAGCAAATCATGTGAATTATTATGCGGCAGAAGGGTTGTTGTGGTCGTGCTGGCATTCGACAGGGTCGACGCCAGCGAGGACAGATGCAGTGGCGGTGGATAGCGCGGCGGTGCCTTGATTATCTCGATAAAGCTATCGGGCACATCCACGGGCAATTCACGGTGCTTACGGACCGACAGCTGAGGCTTCAACTCACGCAACTCATACTCCGGTGGGCCCAATTCACCCGAAGACGAGCTGCGCGTACTAAGCGAACCACCGCATGACGAGGTAGTGTTCGCCAGCAACATGTTTCCATTGGTGGCCTTGGCCATGTTATTGTTATTCTGAAGCTGATGGTAGCTGATCGAGTCAAAGGACTCCTTGCTGCTGTCGTCAAAGGACAACGACCCCTTCCGATACAAATCGGACAGTGGGTCCAAGTCAACCGACAGTGTGTCCGTCACAGCTGAGCTGCCACCACCGACACTACCGCTGCCACTGTCGTGTTTGTGTTTCAATGATGTCGCATGTTGTTGGTGTATCTGTTGTGTTTGTTTGCTTGTGTTGTGTTGTGGTTGTGGCTGTTGTTGATGATTATTCACCACGGTGTACTGTTCGATTTGTTGCAATTTTTCATGAATGTGTTCGTTATCAACATTTTGTTGCAGATGATCGTTACGATGATGGTGATTGAGATGATGATGGTGATCATGAATTTGTTCAAATTTAGAATGCAATGCAACCGTTAGTTTACCGCTACCACACAACGACAAATTTGTATTTACCTGTGCAGCAGCATTGTTGAGTGTTGTTGCAGTTGCTGTCAATGGTGTTGCTACACCCGGGACAACTCCTGACTTCATCATTGCTGCACTAGTGGTTATTGGTGGACGGGGCGGTGGATAACGTGGTGGTGTTTTATTTCGCGCTATAAATGTATCGGGACAATCGACTGCCATCTCACGATGTGGACCTAGAAGAGGGACAACTTCAAATTAAAAAAAAGAATTTCAAACGGTGATGAGCAATTCAAACCTTTATCTTGATTAATCGAAAGCATTGTCAACATTTCCTGATCAATCTCTTTACTATCCGAGTGCTGGCGGTAATGCTGACTACTTATGTAATCATCTGGCAGGCATGGCTTCAGATCATCACCATCGATCACAACAATACTTGAGCCCGATCGACGGCGAGGCCTGAAAGTAAAAAAAAAAATGGATAAGGGAGGAGATTAGTAAAAATAAAGAAAAGATTGTTTCATGCGTCTATTTTTTAAGAATTTGAGGCTTTGAAGCATCAGAATACAGTCCAAGGGTGTCACATCAGTTAATGCGTCCAAGGCTAACGAATTTTTACATTAAACATTAACAAACGAAGAGTTAAAAGAGAAAGAAGGACGAGAACGCTCAATGAGATCGGCGAGTGTCAGAAAATTGAAGATTGAGTGCTGTAGCTCGATAAACCGAAGAGAGGACAAGCAACCTTTTAAGTCGGAACCCACCATCTCAGCGATTGTAGGGCAACGATTTATCAATTATTGACGACGATGTTGGAGACGACTAAGAAGAGTGAGGACACGTTTTAGAGGGTAAAACTATACGTTTGCAAGGTTAACCGGATCAAGGAACTAAAGACAGTCGTGGTTCAGATTGAACACGGTCAGGACAAGGGGCTTCTTTTGAAGCCTTTAAGTGGCAAACAACGACTACTTTCCGTGTACATTTACCTCAAGGACTTCGGAGACAATGGTTGTCTTCAGACAACTCAATAGTTAGCTAGCTGTCTCCAGTTTCGAACGCTAGTTTTCGGAGTGGACCTGGGCCTCATGTGATACCCATAGAATTCCTTATGAGGGAGAAGTCTACTCGTAGAACCATTTAAAGTTGTAAATGAAGGACTTAACCTAACCTTATGAAGGAAAGAAGTTTACGTATGGGGGCTAATCTTCTTCTAATGTGAAATAGCTTGGAACATTGGCAGAGGACGTGAGTTGTAGTTTCTACTTCTTCCTCGTTTCTTCAGCTTCTGAAAAAGTCATTGAAGAGAGCCCTCAGAAGCGTTGCTTGCTGTCCTATAAGGCTGTTATGAGATCAGTAATAGCATACTTCTGTCACATTGAATCCGGTTCCATCGTAGCTCAAGACAAACATAATGTGACCAAATCGCTCGTTCTACCCTTTATGCGAACTTGAACTATGGAGTTCGAGAGACTAAGAGCTTTTGTCCTGGTCGTTGGCTTCATCATCATCGTCCAATTGCTCAAGGTAAGATGTCATTGTACATTGTATCTCATCGATTCCAATCATCCACAAAAGGCATGAACGGATGAACACCACTGTCCCAACCCGAAGAATCTTCGATTCCACCTCTGAGGCCCGGCCTCTGTTCGTGTTCTGGTCTGACCGGACTCTTCCTGATGGTTGAACTCGGGCGGGGCCCTTGGTAGTCTAGGGAGGAATGCGGTCCTTGGTTGTCTACCTGACCTGGCAGATGAAGCTGCCCAGACGTTGGCTTCACAGCTTGCGCTGGGGTGGTTTTTCCAACTCCAACAGCAAGTTGAGGGGGCTTGAGGATAAGCTACGTTTTGGCAGCTCTTGAAGTAGAGGGCCTAGCATCAGAAGGAAGCAATTAGTCAGCCTCGCTCGATGTTTGGCCTTCTTTGGATATAATCAGTGGGGGTTTTAATTTACGAACGTAGGGGTTCTTCGTCATACGGAACTGAACCCTGTTTATATTGTGGAACGGTTGGTAGTTCAGTATCTTGAGGAGATCCACCGAGCATTTGTCCATCAGAACTCTCCAGTCCTTCGTTGGCAGTATTTTGTTTTGCAGTCGTTCTAAGAACCTCGCCTGAGGAGCTTATGCCTTTTGCCTTTTGTTGATCGTATCTTTTATGTCAGACAAGCCATACAAAGTCTTGTGATGTCGAATAACCCAAAGTGGAATCCTGCTTGTTCGAGATCTGCAGTCACCTCTAGATGTTCCTTATGTCGTTCCAGAGTTATGCAGGCTTGCAACCTCTTCAGCTGACCATTCCCAATGGGTAAGGCAACTTAAGGAACCTCTTATCGATAAATTAAGTGTCCCTTGGTGGATATGCCATCATTCGAGATGAGAATGGTGCCATCTTAGCATGTTGTCCGTTCGGTCTCTAGCTTCCTTTCTCGGGTCCTCCAACTTCAAAAATGGTTTCGGCTCGTCATGCCACAAAGTGTGCTGCATGTTCCTATGCAATCTGCGGGACTGAGGCTCAAGTTGCTCTCTATCTTCTGCAGATGAAGCTGTAGTTTGAATATCCTAGCAGTAGTTGACCATCACATGGACATGGTGTTGTCAATAACGACAATGATGTCTTCAAGCTATAGCGCAGTAAGTGGTCTATCAGTTGGATTCACCAGGACTCTTAGACTATTTCCTACCGTAGACTTGGACAGGCTTCTATATCAGCAAATGGTACTTCTTTGCGTTGAATCCTCTTGTTTCACTTGGGGCACTTGTCGCGCGGACTCTAGCTAAAGTCTATGGAATCTGACTTTCTTTTTAAGATTCCAGAAGGCTCTTCAAACTCCTGATTCATGTCGGTCTGTTCTATAGCCAAACGTCGTGAGGAAAGTGGTATTTGCTAGGCGCGTCAGTGGGTCAGATCTACCCTGAAACCTTACTTGAAGAGGTACCCACAAGGACCGTTTCTACCTTGCACTCTTCGAAGACTTTTCCAGCCCTACATGGAGGTGGTAGATGGTCTTACTCACAAAGTTACCGGATGTCCTGCTGTGGTTGCTCTTTTTCGTGGTGGTGGTTGTACGAGCCAAACGACTAGAAAACCATAAAAGTTCTCAACCATCTAGTCCAGATAGTCACACCCGCACCATGTTTGAAGTAAAAACACACCCTTCCCCCCACCACAATACAATGTGAGTAAACATCCCAAATGAATTTCGATAGAAAAACAGGAAATAAATCATCCAGAGTGTTTGCATAGTCAACACAAACAAACAAAGGATGCATTTCCTTTGCCGCAACATGTCACAGGTCGGTCGCACCGCAAAATTGTAACCCAAAGAGGGAACCAAATCCCGGGAACTCAATAAACAAACGATAAACAACCCCAACAGCTCTAGACATGGAAACTTCTCACCACCAATTCGGTGGTAAACATCCCGCAAATGCACAGCGAACAACTCCCTCACTCGGGATCATCTTGGAAGGTCCCCTCGTCAATAAATTCCACTCGGAGTAAGGTGCATTGACCATGTAAATTGAGAGAAAT
This sequence comes from Criorhina ranunculi, assembly GCA_951813785.1. Lineage (NCBI taxonomy): Eukaryota > Metazoa > Arthropoda > Insecta > Diptera > Syrphidae > Criorhina > Criorhina ranunculi. The sequence continues at coordinate 5,278,718 of OX638385.1, read as the reverse complement.
CCTCTAGAGATAGAGACACGTTCGTAGGGATGAACACAAAAGTAATTCGTCTTCGTCATCAGTAAATGTGTCCTAGAGGGTTCCTATTGTTGGGTAGATGCACCTGTAGTTCCTAGGTAACACCAGTTTACTTGCCAAGCGTCATCCATCAGTGAACCCTGTGTTCACAAAAAAAAAACAAGTCAGTCAGTCAGTCAGTCAGTAATGGTGTGTCGTGGTGCATTGAACAACAGACGCAGGGGTCGTGCAGAACCACATCTACAGGTGAACTCTTTTCACTGGAAATTACCATTATCTTCATTATTGTAATTATTTCACTTGGAATCCCTTCCAGAGGAAGGGATGTGTCCCTTTTTTTTGTGATTTTTTGTTGCTTGTTTTCTCGTCGTGCGCTTAGGGAAGGGGGGGACCATCCCAGATAGTGCCGGGAGCAAGTGTTTTGCATGATAGTTCCAGTAAATTATACTCGGTTTCCGTTTGAACAAGTACGAGTGCACGAAATAATGGGAATTAGTTGTTGTTGTCTGCTAATTGGGATTCGTTTCGTTTTGAGTGGAGGGACACTGTAATTAGGGAAGAACAGCAATTATCCATAACGTGGAATATGAATGTGAACAGGAGAGAGAGTATTATGAATCTTTTGGTTCCTTACTTTCAAGAGCGGGAGACCAAAGTTGACTTTAGGGGTTTTTTTTTTGTGGTGGTTGGTGGTTTCTTGGAATACAATTACCACTAGAGGCGCTTCGTTCGAAAGACACGTAATTTTAGTGAGAAGGAGACCATAAGACAACCATGCACGTTTCAGTCATTTTTCTTCGGATATCCTAAGGATAATGGTCTGTCTAGTGTCTGGACGTAGAAAGATTAGCTGTGGCATCCCCATAAAACCGATGACTTTCAGTCTTGTTAAGGAGTTTTTTTGTTGGTCCTAGTGCCTGGTATCCTAGTGCCTGGTGGTGGATGTTGAAAGCAATACAATCCCAGCTTAGCTGTGTAATCCCCATAAAACCGGCGACTTCCTGTCTTGCTAACAATTTTGTCAAAGATTGGCCTTTGGTAGTTATTCCGACAGTATTTGCTCCTTAACAGCTTGTGGACTCTTAAACAAGTGGATTGGGTCCCGTCTGACAAATATCTGTATCTGGACACGTCCTGACTTTTTTACGTTGAAGTTCTCAAAGTTTTGAAGTCCGATGTCCAGCTTCTCAATGTAACAGGTCGATAGCTGGTTGCGTCTTGCTGAAGATCGTGCTTCGGAAAGCAGTCAATAGTTCGTCATACAACTTTAAGAACGTTACTTCGACGTCATGAATAAAAAGATGAAATAGCTAGAGACCCGTAGGCTGTACAGCAATATCGACACCTAGTCAGAAGAGTCCAAATACAAGGACTAAGATGTCAGTGACATGTTATGCGGATGAACACCAGCGCTCCGGCCCGGAGAATCTTCGAATCTACTCTGGCGGCACATTTGTAGAGAATGACCGCGACTCAGATGGCGCACGCGAGTGTAAAGGAAGCTTAACCAACCTGGCGTGCGATACTGGAGGCAGCTAGCCAACTATTGAGCTGTGTGGTGACATTTGTTGGTTGGAATCCAGGTCCACCACGAAAACTAGCGTGCGAAACTGGAGACAGCTAGCAAACTATTGAGCTGTCTGGAGACGCGTGTTGGTTGAGGGCACAATTGGCCTTATCCTACTTCGCCTAACCTAACCTAATGCACCACAATGGTACCCGTCTGGTCAAAGTGAGTTCTACAAAATCGAAAAGATTAAGCCTTTCTTGTGGAGCACACACACTTCTCCAAACCGACACCAACCCTAATTCTAACATCTGATGACCAAAATTGGACAAAAAACCTAAACCATCCTGCACCCACCTCTCTAAGAGATCAAAAGCGTTAATTCGAGACTAACTAACGACTTCTGCTGGAGCAACATTTCCCGCTGATTCGATTCTTCAGTACCATCTCCAGTAGAACTGTCAAGTCAAGTTCACCTTCCAGACATACAATTGCATAAGCACACCATGACGTCGCGTCGTCGATGGGAAATTGTAAAATGACTTCTCTCCAATGTACAACTTTGTCAATCTTGTAATCTGACACCAGGTTTGACAAAGCAGTTGTCAATGTTTTGAAATTTCCCAGAAACAGCATCCACTTGATCAATTTCCCAAGCATGTGCTGTGGATCGCTTGTCATTTCTCTAGAAATTCACAGTTAGACTGCGTGGTGTCAGACTGTTTAATGGTGGCGCAATGCAATGAGGTATGTTCCATACGTATCTTAACCGTATTTCCTGTTGATTAACTCATTAAGGACAAATTACTTGCCTTCCTCTGCCGAAAATTTCCCCTCAGTTGACCTCCATCAATCCCTAGACAAATGGATAATGCATTTTAAATCTGTAGGACGGGTCCTATTCCGACTTCCACTGTGACTTCCTCATCAATCACACTTTAGTGCATCAAATTACTCCGAAAAGAATCTTTAAAGACTGGGAAATTTATTGTTGTATCTTGTAATTACCTTAATGGACTTTTGGACAAAAAAAAAAAAAACGGAAAAGAGAAACCGAAAACGAAAAAAAAAAGTTGAAGCTTAGCCAACTAACTAGAGAAGGTCGATAAATCTTCTTCTATCGGTCCAACTCCTTTGCCGGGGAGATAATCGTGTGTTATTGTGTTCCGATGCATGTTTGGGAGACCTGTCCCCCTTTTTTTTTTTTTTTTCTTTTTCGTTCCAAAGATACTCCGATGATAAGTGGTTTGGTTTGGTGGGGCGGAAGGGTTTTTACCCTCGAATGACACCGACACCAGAGTATTAATCGGATTGGAGAGCTTGGTTTTAATGGTTTCAAGCACATAAATTGGTTTTAGGATGTCAAAGGGGATTAGCTTTTGGCTTAAGACACATTTGGGTGTAGGTGTGGGATGCATTCCTTGTGGAATCTAATGCGGAATGTGATGGGAGGAGAAGAATGTTTTAAAATTCAAATTTTGGGCGGAGTTGTCGGTGGAGGTTCGACGCAGTGGTAGGTGCAGTTAGTTCGAAGTGGTCCTTTGAGAAGAAGTCGATTGTGGTACCACTGAGAGTGCTATGTTTGGACTTCAGTCTAGGTAGATATAAGTAGGTGTTTCGTTTGGTACCACAACTCACGAGACCTGGCGGAGTTGTTGCGGAGCTCTATTAGGACGTTAGTGAGTTTCGAGAGCTGGTGTCTCTTTAGTCGAATCAATGTTTTCTATCTCTTAGGGTCGAGGGCAGGCTAGATAAGCTTAGCCAAACTTCCTACCGTCTGTACCTTAAGAGCCTTTTCTGACTAATTCGTTAGCGGCACAGTTCCCCGAGACCCACCATAGTGCGACTTTATATTGGTCAACGATCTCGTTTAAAGACTTGGTAAGGTTAGGTTGAAATGGCTGCCAGCTAAAGCCAACACAAGAACCTGGAGAGAATTCCTTTACAGACATCAGGCAGTCTTTCACTGCCCCAGGATTGACAGTTGTGTAAGATACAAGGGATCTTCAAAGGCCTAGCTAATGTAAACTTACCAAAACCAAGGGTTTCCCTTGCTCACTTTACACCTATAAAGCTTGAAGACGTCGCAGTTTCCAACCTTATATGCATCCACCCTTCTCAACCGCAAGATTTGGAAGCTGTTGGGGAGGAATTTTGTAGCAAAAATCAATTAGAAATTGCTTCTTGGGATATCCACCGTCTCTACGATGGACCTTGACATTAGAAGCACAAACTGTAATCACAGACAAGTTCCACATTTTAAGATGGTCAAACGTTTAAACAAATCGACCTTGGCCCTATACATAAAAGAAAGCAGCCTTTGACGGATCACTCACCGGTTCATGAGTCAGTTATCGACCAAGAAATGTGCTTCGTTGCTCTTGTGGTACCCAAAGATGGTCGAATATGCCACACATTGTATCCACTAGCAGCACTAGCATTAAGAAGTCGCCAACACGGCATTCTCTAATCTTTTCCTTGATCTTCTGAGTCTAGCTTGTGCAAATGAACGGTTGCTTTCGAGTGGAAAGTCACTGTCTGAATGTGAAATGCTTAACCACACTCAGTTTGTTTATCCACAAGTCAATCCATACTTATGTTCCACAACTAGATCCCAGTGGATTTGTCGTCCCATCTGTGGAAAAAAGAGGTCAAAGACTCAGAATACTCTTGTTAGAACAACCCTAACGTATGCTGTGACAGGTTAATCCATGTGGACTATCCCTACTGCATCTTTGAATGTCATCCTGGATTTGTCAGGCAGAAAAGGTCGTGTTGCTCAAGTCCATGTTGAAAGAGTTAGCAAATTTAGTTCGCCTCATTCTTCCAAATCATTGCTTCAAGCTAAATTCATGAAGTCCTTCCCCCAAGAGGTGCCTGTGAAGCTCAAAAACTACTCTCAAGATGGAAAGTGGGATCCAGGATCTGAGACAATCGGCCAGCCCTGGCAATTATTGATTCATATTGTCCTCAGAACCAACTAAGCGTGTGAAACGAGAGGCAGATAGCTGGCTGAAGACGCTTATTGGTTGAGACCCGCTATCTTAAGTTTTCCACTCAAAAATCTTACCCATGTGCGGAAACAACCATGCCCTCCAACACCCGCTACAAAACTATCTGGGAGAGAGGATCCCAAAGCACTTGGCTTAGCTACGAGTTTATCCTCGAAACTATGGAATCTAAGTTGGAATGACAGTAGCTGTCACAACGGGAAACTGCATCATCGACAAGCACGCCAATAGGCTGGACCTCCTCAAAAACGAATTTTGCAGAAGCTGCATGGACAAGGTCGACATGTCCGGCCCTCTCAGCTCGAAGAAAAAACAACTTCTTTCACAACCTAAACGAACTGTTTGACATCAGCATAGGCAGTCTCCAGCGCTTTATAGCAAGCTCCAGCTGGTTCTGTGAGTAGTATTTGTGGGTGAAGTACAGAAGACCTTATCCGGTCTAAGTGTGGTTGCATATTTTACAGCCTACCACTCCAACCTAACCTTACCTAGGGTGGGCGGCTGTCCCCACTAAACAGGGACCCACTTAGGCCAGAATGAAGGCCCATTGTGATACCTAACCTAAGTTGGAAAACATTTGCCTTTCTGAGGCTTAAACCTGTGTTGTCTCGCTTAGCAGTTCAACGCACTAACCAGGACCACTGACCGACCACTACCACTGTCTGATCCTCATATCTGCACACTATGGATTCGTGTATCCTTCTGTATGGTCTTCTTCACGTAACAAGCGGACACTAGGCACTAAATTCATCACCAGTAGCTCCTCTAAGAACACCCAAGAGATGGCACAATAGGTTCCACATGAAACTGTAGCTAGAGCAGAGCAACAGCTTCTTGATCTAATCTGCTGACGCTGACACAAAGTGTTCGGAACTGGCAAATGATGGACGGATCTCTTAGAGATCAGTTCGATAGAATCTAAGACAATCGATGACAAATCTCCAAAGTTTGACTCTTGGAAACAGCTGAAGAAATCTGGCAGGACTCGTGCGCTCCAGAGACCCGAAAATAGCTTTTAAAGCAGCAACGTCCATACTATGTGCCGACGGCCAATAGGCGGACATGACATGGAGACCATTGATTTGGTGATTGAATCCACTTCGTTGTTCAGTGAATAATTACAAGACTTCGTCTGCGTTGAAATCTCCTCCCCCTGACAAGTAGTTCATCCGAACAAAGATATTCCCCTCAACAATGGCTTGGAACACATTAATTACCCCTCCTGCATCCATCAATCTTACAAAATCTCTGACGAAAGGATAGCCCTCTGTCAAACAACACGCATTGCACACGCACATATCCCCAAAAACAATCCAATTTCGATGCAAAGGGCTCACACTGTTATCCTTTTAAAAAGAAATACCCCCCCCCCCCCCACACACACACATAGGACCTACATTCCTTCTGAGAACATAACGATGATCTTCATCGGCTCAGGATGATGAAGCGATGATGATTCATGCCGATGGACTCGATGTCGGTATACTCAGGTCAGGTCGTTAACTGAAATTCCCAACCTGATAATTCAAAGGACAATACCTGTGCTCGCACCAACAACAACAATAACAACTACAACCGCAGCAGCAATAACAAAAGGTTCGTCGTCGTCGTCGTCGTCGTTTCCTTTTATTTCCCTTTTTTTATATTTTTCCTTGAAAATTTTCATTGTACACCTTTTTTTTTATTGGAAAAGGAGACTGCAAAGGGAAGATGGGAAAAGTAACGTCATAAAGGAATTACGTTGATGGCAACGACAACGAGAAGGGTATTCTCATTTTTATTTTCTCCTCAGAAAGGACGACGAACAGAGGAGAAACATACGGTTTCTGCATCCAACACCAACATCTTTTTCAGTCGTCTCTGTGTGTGTTTTGTCGTTGAAGAATCACGGTTATCACGGAAGAGGAATCTGTTTTCGATTTACCAAGGCTTAGAGCCGAAGCCGAAGGAATGGGGAAGTGAACAAGTGAGGCGTGTTGATGTTGTCTCACCTAAAAGAAACACACACACACACACATACATCGGAGTTCCTTGGATGAAAGAAGGCAAAGTGTACTCGTAGATGTTTGTCTGATTGTGGGTGGAATGCATGACTGATCTCAGGAGGAGATCAATCAAATTTTTGATGGAATTTTTTTTTTTAAGCATAGATACCCTAGACATTGATGCAATCTTCAAGAGCCAAGAGGGAGGGAGGGATTTCAATGGAAGCAGGTTCCAAGTAATGGAGATACAAATCTTGGACACTTTTTGTAACATTGCTCAAGGAAAATGACGAATTGAGATACAATCGGATCTAATGGATTTTTCAGAGCAAGCCGAGGGTAATGGAGCACCCAATGAAGGAGTGGCATCACTGAACGAATGGTGTACCACAAGATTGTGTACTTAGACCTGAGTTCGTTGATTTTTTTAGCCGTCTGTCTGATTCTTTTATGAAAAGTGATTGGAGAACGTTTCGAAAGCAGGCCAATAGTTCTCAGCTTTGTATGGGACTTAAGGCGTGTAGATGAAGCCGAAAGTAGCCATGGTTGTCAGGTTCCTGAAGGTTCTTGGTCCAACTCATGGTGTCAAGGCATACTACAGCGCAGGCTTAGCACTGACACTAGAGTGGTCGAACAAAGAGCTACTCATGGCAGTACTAGAAGTCACAGGGGCCGTCGAGACCACAGTGGATGCCACAATGTACAATGAACTGTCTTGTGGAGGATATAGAAAAGAACGGAGGTAACCTGAATACTTGATGAAGACGATGCAAACAACAAAGACCTAACGCTACCAGGGAAAGAAGAAGAGACGCAGAAGCTGTGCTAGCCGAATTGAATGAAGCTGAGAGAGAGAGTTCAAAAGAGTATCTCTGCCACGACTCCTAAAGACTAGGCTACAAATCTTACAAAAACGGTCCAATTCTGAACACGAAAAAAATGAAGAACACCATAGATACAGTCTTTTCGACTAGAAATCAGGACTTCTTTCCCGAGTAACAAGAGGAAGTACCACTGCTCAACGAAGAATAGCTGACCAATGCCCCAATCTCCATGAAAAACAAGAAGACCCCTGGACCGGATGATATACAACAAGAGTAAGCCCCGCTGTTCAACGAAGAAGAGCTGACATCTGCCCAATCTCCATGAAAAATAAGAAGACCCCTGGACCTGATGGTATGCCAGCAGACGCTTTAGAAGTAATTACCAAAACCTCCCCTCGACGTTCCAAGAGGTCCAACACAACAGTCATAGCTCAAGAAAAATCATCGTACCAGCAACCCTAGATATGAGAAACGAGCGACAAGCTTAACGCCATAGAAAACGTTCCTTACTTACTTACTTAAGGTGGCGCTACAGTCCGGGGTGGACCTGGGCCTCAACCAACAAGCGTCTCCAACCAGCTCGATCTTTAGCTAGCTGCCTCCAGTTTCGCACGCTAAGTTGGTTGAGGTCCCCTTCAACTTGCGTGTGCCACCTGAGTTGCGGTCTTCCTCTACTGCGCTGTCCCTCGGGAGCGGATTCGAAGATTTTTCGACCCAGCCACCTCAGTCGTTGGACCTTCAGAAAACGTTCCAAGTTCTGCAAATGTTCCACTCTACTCAACGAATGTCTACGCAGTCTTGCCAGTCTCTCCCTCTCTTAGTCAAGCTAAGGGTTCTCATCAAAGTTGAGCTGAAAAGTCTTCTAAGCTTGATATCTCTGTCGAGATGCTTCTAATTCAGGAGTCTCTTTCAAGCTTTTAGAAATTTTAAAGGCGTGATTGGACCCAATTGTAAGTCTAAGTGAATCCAGGAGAGACGTCAAAGGGAACACGTCTATCTTCACTAATTTTAAACCCATCAACCAACCGACGTTTCCTAGATACGTAGTAGTCAACTTTCTCTACAAAAGCCTTGAGTAAGTTAAAGAAAGACAGACGGACAAAACCACACCTACAAATACAAATAAGCCCGACAGGTCATAGAGAGCCAAGAGATTTGTCATCGCTTGCCAAGAGGTGGTGCCGCGAAGAACTTTTAGAAGTTTGGATGAGGCTCGAACCTATGACCTCTTGCATAGCAACGCACGAACTTCTAAGCCATACCGACCGCTACTCCCAACGAATTTGGTCGGTCGTTGAAGTGGCGCACGCCGAAGAGTGCGTGTGAAACTGACGACAGCTGGCTTAAGATCGAACTGGCTGGAGACACTTGTTGGTTGCGACCCAGATCCACCCCGGACTGCAGCGCCACCTTAAGTATTGAGCATCATACTGGATACTCTCTACCTGTACCTCTACCTCTAACCTCTTATGACGAAGTTGGTCCAATGCCTTCTTAACGAATCTAGACGTAAACAGCATCGTATCCCTCAACGCTATACAAAGCTGCATAGCTGGACAAGCATCTTGTAGGGAAGCCATTCAGAGAAACTATACAGCAGACAAAGTGAAGTCTACTTTGACTGCTTCAAAGCCGATCCAAGCTTCAAAAACGCAACAAATAGACTCTCTTTCAAAGCGAAAAGTAGCTTGGCGCTTGAACTTAAAGGAAGGAAACAACCCCCCAAGTCAAGTTCTATAGAAAATACAGCTATCAACTGTCACATTCCATTTCTAAAGATAATCACACTTGGAGTGGATACTTTTGTTAGCAGAAAGGTCACTTCGTTGCCAAAGACTTTGCTTCTCAGACCTATGGAGGCAATGAAAGACTTTGCAACTCGCAGACAGACACAATCCAAAAGACTCTAACTGCTGACTTTTTTTGTTTATAAATGGGAGATGCATGAATGGCACGCTACTAGAATGGGTGTCTCTTCCTACGATTCCTCCAGAAGCTGTCGAGACGAGGAACAAGAAGAAACGGTAACTCACCTGAGTATGAAAACCTCAATAGCCTAACCAAGCTCGAGTTCTCAAAATAAAGACCCCTATCCGTGGATCTAAACTAAATGGTTCTGTGCATAGTCAGGAACAGAAAAAGGTGTACACCGACACAGATACGCTCAATATCGTGCATCGCGCAGTGAACCTTCTTCCTAGTCTAAGTGTGCCCTTGCTTAAGCGGTGACACCTACCAAACCTAACCCTTAAAAACAAAAGGCTTTCATCCGATTTTTGGCCAGTGAATCAATTGGAATTCCGCAAAGCTAGACTAAGATGTACTAAGGGAGGAACGTGTAGGTTTCTAAAATGAAAAAAGTTAGCTTCTGAGTAGGTACCGAACTCAAAATGATCAGCAGAACGTGATCTAAGAACTACAGCACAACTCACAAGCAAGCTTAGGTGTGTAAAATGGGATAGGTCTCAAGTTTTCACTGAGAAAATAAGATACAAAGCAGACGTTGAAGTCCTACGCAGACAGTCTTATAGGAGACAAACTCCAGCTAACGATTGGACACTTTATAACGACTCAACGAAGTTTTCCTTTCAAAAATCAGTTATACACTCTCACAGGTTAGGTAGGTTAGGTTATACACTCACAGTTGCAGAAGTTTCTCCCGCCCTATTGGGTGCAGACAAATTTACCACCCAAAACATTAGACAATGTGTATCTGTCACTCTGTGTATGTGTCGATTCTCAAATCTCAATAGAATTGTGGACAGGATGTCGTAGGTACCTTCACCAACTTGTGTTCACAGGAAACAATTTCTAGAATCTCCTTACCAATGCTTTAAGATCCTCATCCTGGCGACGGACTGGGTTTATCGTGTCTCAAAATTTGAAGAATAATTAGTATCTACAGCTTGTAATCCATTAAATTGCAATTTTACACTTGTAATTAACTTTAAGACGAAGCGCACGTTACAGGCCCGGCTAATCGCTTTGAAATATCTTCACACACAACGATCTTTTCTCGTTTAAAAATTTAAATTTCTTCTTTCTTCCACAAACACTGTCGCGTGCAGATGCAACGCTTGGTGTGCATTCCTTGCTGCGAGCTGTCCAAAAACAAACTCCAAGTAGAAAGTATCGACTGCACAACAAAATTTCACTTTCAAAATGCACAAAACTAACTGAAAATATGTCTTGCAAACCGATAATTGCAGAGGAAATTTTGTATCTATGGCGCGACTCGATGGATCGAATTTTTTTTATCCGCAATCACAACGACAACGATGAAGACGACGACGTAGATGGCGCATGGCAGTAGCGGATGGATCCGCTTTTTTGCATTATTTATGAGATGCGATATTTGATCGATTAATTTCACTCAGCGTGGAGTGATGGATCAGACACAATTGGATACCACTCTCTCTCTCTCTACTTCTCTGCGGGACGGGATCTCGATGATGGCCAGTCCACAGTCCACACACGTCTTTTCTTCGTTTGATTGCGTGCCGAGTGGAATTCGATTGAGTATAACACGCGGCGCGGAACGGAATTGTTCACTTTTTGGGGGTTTGACTTCGCGCGAATGTCCTTGGAAAATTATTTTACCTGTAACCAGAACCACCGTTACTTTATGAAAACAAATATTTCTGACAGGTATACACAACTTTGTCTCACGTTAACATGACACAGTCCCGTCCCGTTTTGATGATATTCGTTATGTAAACGTCGCGGACAGACTGTTGTTGCCGGGGCATCAAAGTCAAACGCTGAGCCAGGCTTGAAGACACCATTCAGCGAGTCAGCCAGTCAGCCACCCAGCATGAGCATGCATACACGATGACGATAGTTCCTCGCGTATAGCGGACGGTAACACACAAATACATGCTTGTGTTGCTGTGCTGTGTGCTTCTTTCTTTGGTTTGGTTTCGGTATTCCTGTGCTCAATGGAGCGTTCGTGTGGATAAGAGAGAACAGGCAACAGGTAGGGGAACACAACAGGTAGATCTTTGTTTTATGTGAGCAAACATAAGTGTATGCATGTTATGCTTGCACACACATCATGGTTGTGTATGGTCAGGGGAAGGGGCATATTCCATGGATGGACGAGAGAGAAATTTGAGAACAGATCTGCACTTGATGGATTTACTTAGGTGGTGGTACTCTGAAGAAGAATGTGGAACGAGAAAGTGAATGAAAATGAAGACAGAACCAAGGTTAGGTTAGACCAGAGTGTAGGTCCATTGTGATACCACGTAGAGCATCAGAATACTGGCATCGGGAACCTAGCATCATGGATTTCCTTGATCAAGGAAGAAGCTGTGGGTAACTGCACGGTGCAGACCCGAACAGAACTTGCAGAGACGACTCTGAGTGTGTCCAAATCCACTAACGAGAAGGTTAGGTTAGATAAAACGCTTAAGGACAAGCATTTTCGACCTACGGGTTTCACAGTGGGTCTATAGAAACCAGGTTAGGTTCTAGGGGTGGCTGCACTTTTGTACAACCTCACTTGTATCTCTAAGGATCTCTTAGTGTTCCCCAGCGTAGTGTGGAGTACCTAATTGTTCGCATGAAAAACGGACCCCAGGACACGACTTGATACGAGTTCTAAGAATAGGGATCCCTATCTGGTCACTAACACAGATGACATCGCAGCAGTGATCACCGCACAGGACACCGAAAATGCTTAAAGACGCCTCTAATTTTGGATGCAAAACCTAGCAACAGAGAAGATGGAGATAGTTGCTGCTGCTGACTAGGAGGCAGATCCCGACTAGCTTTGAGGTAGAGGTAGGCCGAGGGGCCTGGACACAAAGCTCACATATTGACAGCAGATCAAGTCTGCGTTGAGAAGGCTAATGGCAAACTTGAGAGGACCAAAGGCAAGTCGGCAAAAACTTCTTATGACAATCGCGCACTCCATCCTTTTATATGGATCTAGGCTGATGCGGTCAACCAGGAAAGCAAATGGCAGCGGTACAGCGAAGAGGAGCCCTTCGGATGGGGATCTCCTACTTAACAACGTCCTGGTCCTAAGACCACGACACGACTCAATCGGATGGCTAAAAACGGAGGTATCCCAAATCACACCGGGCAATACGTTACGGTAATGTGCATGAGTGAGGAAAATTTTAACCGAGTGTGCACCTATCTCGAGAATGTTCTGAAGGTGAAGAGAAGAGAGCAAGGCGTACATTTGTCAAGGCCATAGAAGATTAGAGCCCAGGAAAAATGGCACCACGGCGAGGTAATGCAGCTTGGATAGCTTTTGCGAAAACGCAATGGGTCTTCAAAGCTTACAATGAAGCTAACTTAGATTTGTAGGTTAAGAGCTCGAAAGGTATCAACGGTCCTATCGTAAACTAAGGAAGAAGCTGTCAAAAGCTGGCCTTTTGTAACAGGACAATCACTTGAATACCTTCTAGGATCTTCTTCAAGATTTTCCAATAGCCTTCAACTGACAACCGTCAAAGTAGCAATCAAAGACTCGGCATCAAGACAGACACATCTAGCTGTGACACTTGTGGAGAGGGCGACGACGCTGTCCTGCTTTTGCTCGTATCAAGTGGCAGATTTAATGAGGGCTGGTTACCTAAGCTCCTGGTTACTGAAGCTCTTACTCGAAGAATGACGATGAAAACACAGTAAAAGGGGTACAACCCCGGATGGCCAGTAGTTTTGCCTGGAAGACGCTGGCAAAATCCACCAAATGGTAAAGGAGGAACCCTTCAAGCATATTCTCTGTAAATGTATAAGGCAAAGTGTACTTGGTCGCAGCACAATAGACCTTATTTTGTGTCCAACACCTCGTCAGAAAAGTAGATTAAAGTACGACTCTCACGTACAGCTCCCCTACATTCCCTGCTCGTATTTCTTCTTCAAGATACATGCTCTCCATTAGTGTTTTTCCAGCAGACCTAACTCAATTGTATCCACACAATTACAAATACCTGTTGCACACACACACACACACACAACATGATCTCACGTAAACAACGAGGAAAAAAAAAGAGAAAACGTTACAAAGAAGAAGAAAGAACGCCCAAAGCAAACGCCAAGAAGAACAACATAAACAATCTCCATGTGTGAAGAGAGGTAAAGTATCACTTTACCTGTTAAAGGAAAACAAATCAGGCGACTCCGCCACCAGCTCAGGTGACATGCACTAAAGAGACTTTGCAACTCCCGTGAGAGTCATCCATTTATTCTAAAACTTACACCGCACGTATCTCACGTAATGAACAGATTAACAGATTCAAACTAAGGAAAACAACTTTGGATCCGATTAATCTTGAGATGACTACTACACTAAACTGAATCATTCTAAGCTGGACAAAGAGACAAGGTCAACATTTCGTTGACGTCGTCATTCCAAGGAACGACGCATTAGAGTGACAAACAGTGGAATGCACGCCTAATTAATCGTCTAAAGTGCACTGCACTGGAATCTGAGGTATGTATCTCTGAAACACTTCCCTGTTCTTTGTCGGGGAAAATAAAGGTCGTCCACCCGCTCGTTGTTGAATGGAGACTCCAGAGAAATACGCCTTGTAATGCATTTTGGACTTATCTAATGGATATGCAGGGAATAGAATGGAATAGATACGTTAACCTTGCCCTGCTGGTCGTGGTGGTTTCAAGGAATAAGAATGAGTTTATACGTTTTCTTTTTGGGAGATATAGCCGCGGGTATCTACATCTACACCTACCTGCCTAGGCTATAAAGAATCATTTTCCGAAGTTGACGAGTGAGGTGCTAATGACACCGGCTAGGAGGGGTCATTTTTATAACTTTTTCCTTTTCACATTAAATTTTACATCGCACCCTACTGTGTGTAGAACGGAATGGAAGACAGGAAGACTTATGTCATAAAACGCGACAGGCATTCATAAATGTAGCCCCGGTTAGTTCTAAGCATGGGTTCAAGGGCCTCGAAATTCGACTTGACAGAGGAAGTCCCAAGTTGAAAACACCACAAGCTACGGATGAGGATCTTACTCTCTAAATGTTTGCATCATCATCAAACCAAAGACTCAGTAGAGGGCCTAGATGGCTATGAAGCAGATATCACTGCCATGCATGCTGTAGACGTCAAAAACAGCATCTACTCAGTTGAAGATTTGCGAAAGAATTAGGTTTAGGAAGCCTGGAGTCTTAAACATGTGAGAGGGTGCCTGATGCTTACTTACTTATCAAGCCAGCGACCCTTGGAGGGTCTGAGTCTGAACTAATGCCGCTTTCTATCCTTCACGGTCCCGGGCACGCTGCTTTCAGTTTACTAGACCAAGGTTTCTGACGTCCGCGAGGGTCTGATCTTTAAACCGGAGGTTCGGTCTTCCACTTCCCCGTGAGCCAGGTGACTGGGACTCAAAGATCCTCTTAGCTGGAGCATTCTCGTCCATTCGCTCGATGTGGCCGAGCCATTGCTGTCGACGGATTTTTGCCTTGCGATGACAATCCGTCTAATACGAGCTCACTGGGATGAGAGACAACGTAACAACGTTTGGAACCCCTGACAAGACCAACAAAGTTCCTAAGTTCGACATTAAAGTCCTCGACATGACCCTATCCCCCCTGTTCCACACAAAACTTTCTCCAACAGTCGTTTGAGGGAAATTACAAGGCCTAAGTAAAGGCTTAACCAAGGCTTAAGTAAAGAGTAACGCCTCATCCTTTACAACCAACCAAGAACGAAGGTAACACCGGCTCTCGGTAGAACTGGAGCAGGACGGGATCATTGGTAGTAAAGTCGGAAAACGGATACGGATGCTTGCTAATAGACTTTACGGCGACGTAAGATCTCAGCGTAGGAAATAGACTGTTCCCTCAGCCCAATACTTATAGAAGGACTTGGCGACCCTTACATGAACGAACCGTCATCCAAAATGGATTTTATACCGACCGATGCAGTCTAAACTTTCTAAGCAGCCACCATAGAGTCAGATCTCTACCTAGTTGCACCCAAAACCCCAAAGAAGTACAATAGCCAACAGAGAGTAGTAGGGTTTTTGATCTCTAAGAAGTCTTATGCCAAGAGTCAGCTCGAGGAAACCCTTATTTTGATAAAAAGTGTCGGCACGTATACAAAGCAAAATATAGATGTAACGCTGCAAAGGACGAGGGTTGTTTGCAAGTTCAAAGAGCGATAAGGAAGACAAGAATGTCGACTCTTTCGCAAAAGAAAGAACTCTTACAGAAGACTCTAAAGACGAACCATAAAGTCTGGCAGTAGAGTCACAAAAGTCCGAACAGACTGTCTTTAGAGTCAATTACAATGAAGTCTAGTACTAGAGCCTCAATTGGTGTTGAGGACGTAGAATGAACACTTATGTTGACTCTTAGGCGAAGATGATAAGCAAACTTTCGCATTTAGGCAACACAGACTTCTTGTCCATCTAACCTAGCCTACGCCACAGATATGTATGCATGTACAAGTCCAAAAAGATATTAAGAAACAGACTACCTTGTTGAGCTAGGTTAGAGGGAACGAAGCTTGATTTTAAGCACCACCTCACTCAGATCTTCATGGATCCATTTGGTTCCCTGTTGTGGGGTCCGACATACATGTTCTTGCCTGGAAGTCGACTCTTTAAACCACCCAGAATCCGGCCTTCGGTTCAGTTCGTCTAGGTCACTAAAGAAGTAAGCGCATAGGATTTGTTTTCATAGTTCAGCTGAGACTTGGCCAGTCACAGAGGAAGTGCGTCCATATCCTCTTCCGCATCTTTGTAGCCACAGCCTCTGCAGAGATCAAGCGCACTGAGTCGTATTCTTTTTAAAAGGGCCGCCAGTAGGTTATGGCTTGTGGCCTGAACCTTGTTTCATTTCTCTCGTCTGTTAGTTTTTTCTGAGACTCGAATGTAAGTTTACTTGCTCTCACCGCTGAACAAAGGTGACCACGATGACGCCACAGATAAGAAATCAAATTGCAGTCAATTATGAACTTATGTAAACTTTATGCAAGCCTTCTTTCTCACCATACAGAAGGAAAGAGGTTACGACATACCTTTAAGTAACAAAGCAGAGATTAAGGACCTCTTGATCGTCAAAAGTTCCATCAGTTTCAGTCCCAGCCAATAACTCTTCGACTGTTTAGCATTATGCGTGTGTTTGCATTAGTACCTTAACAGCTTGCCATTGTAGCCTACAGCTCAGCGTATCTGGTTGTTGTATCTGGTTATCTTCTGGCACAATGTAGACGGGGTATTGGTGAAATCCCACATCTGTCTCTAGTTGAGAAAGATGCTTCTGAAATCCCACTTCTGACACCATGTTGAGAGGAACCTTCAGTGTGTTTACATTCGTATGTTACCTGAAGGCACATCTTGTAGTTTGTGAGGAAATTGACCAAATCCACTTGTAAAATCTCACTTCTGACACCAGTTGTTGGTTAGCTAATGGAATCCCACTTCTGACTCCTTGCTGGTAGGAAGCTTCAGTGTGTTTACTTCTAGCTGAAGGGCACACCTTGTAGCTTGTGAGAAAACTGACCAAATTCGTTCGAGAAATGTAACTTATCTAATGAAATCCCACTTCTGACACCTTGCTGGTAGGAAGCTTCACTATGTTTTCTTCTAGCTGCAGGCACACCTTGTAGTTTGTGAGAAAAATGGTAAAATCCTTTCAGGAAATTTCACTTCTGACACCAGGTGCAGGCTAGCTAATAGAATTCCACTTCTGCCACTTTGCTGTTGGGAAGCTTAAGGCACACGTTGTAGTTTGTGCGAAAATTGGCCAAATCTGGTTCCAATCATTAGTCCAAGTACTTTTAAGGAAATGAATAGTAACCCTTTAGGCCAACAACAACAATCATTCCTACGACAACTTCTGTCTTTCACTTTAAAATGTCAGTTTTGACCCAGAGTATCCCTGTCCCCTCACTCAGTTCTCATGCGCTAGTCATTCTCTACTTGGATGGACACGTACGGAATAAAAAATCTATGATTACCCTACGGATAATAATTTTCTTTCACAACGCTGAACGCGTAACAAAAACTGTGTTTTCCTTCAAATGCATCTGAAAGATACCGCACAGCCGGTCGCCTACGGTGTGTTGTTGTTTCCCTTTCCAGCGAAGTACCGAGTATCTATGAAGTATTTTTCTGTTACTGGTCTAGCGAACACTTACGGAATTTTAATTGGCCATTTTTCTTGTGTTATTAATGTGATTATTCTATTCTGCGCTGCGAGAAACAAAAAGAAAGATACACTACACTGGTGGTGAGGAAGGCACCGATGAGATCGCTGTTTATTGAAAGGAGAAGTGGACAGGGACAGGGACACACTGGTAGAATGTGTGAGGCTGCCTCTGTGGGATTTGTACAGAGATGGCTTATTGTGTTTTTTTGGAACGGATTTTTCAATGGAATCTCGATAGCCAAAGGTGCGGTATGCGGTACAATGGTTTGGGTCTGACTGTGTATCTGAAGGTGTTGTAGGTAGGTATCTATTTTTGAGACTTTTTTTTTTGTTTTGTTTTTATGAGCAGTTGTGGAATCGTTAAAATCAATTTCCGTTGCAATGTGGGTGCTATTTTTGGGTTTGCTCACGATTAAATTGTGGAACAGTGGGGTTAAGACGAAGGGGAAGATTGATTAGGGGAAAAGCATTCCAACTCACTCTATATAGATCAGCGAAGGGGTTTTTATTGGAAAAATTTAAGCCTCAAGGGAAATCTTTTGTGAAGAAGGTGTCAGAAGTGTGAACTTTAAACAAAATTGGGCACAGGAAGTAGACAGTACTTTTACTCAGACACTGAAAGTCCCATCAGTAACATATACAGTGTGGGAACAGTGGCAAAAAGCCATCAGTGATGCTTCGTCCGATGTGCCACCAGCGACCATAACGACGGCAAGCACATGCAGCGAAACAGCAGGCACACACAGCGGCGCTGCATAGAAGGACAAACACCGACTTTTCAAAAGGAAAAGCAAAAAGCATGCTTGGCATGGACATGCCAAGGCCACAAAGTCCTAGCCGAAGCCTGTAGAGACGAAGCAGGGAACATTCAGACTGTATAACGACTGTATTTATAGTAATTCCGCTTTCAGGCAGTACGATGTTAATCAACAACTCCATCCACCCGACTTGGACGAAGTAAAGATCTCCATATCTAAACTGAAGTCCAACGAAGGTGCCGAGCTATTGAAAGCAGCGGGAGAGGACTCTCGTTATACAACTCATCATGCCCGATGAATGAAATCTCAGCTTTGTTTGTTCGATCATAAAGAAAGGAGACCCTTCAAACTGTGCCAAGCATAGATGTTTAAGTCTCCTTAACATCACCGTATAAGTGTAAGTCTTCTGTCAACAACCTGTTTGGTCGGTATCAGTGTGGACTTTAGGCCAGGAAAATCCACGACACCCAGATCAGTGGATGCACTTTCCTCCATCAAGGTTGCTAAAGACCTCACTGTGACCTTCGATTGTAAACAAAAGGGTTTTGACAAGGTGACGCTTTCCCTCACTCGCCAACACTAGAGGCATAACCTTTGAAAAGTCCATGGAAGTACTCGCATATGCCAACGACTTTATTGGAATAAGGAAGCCTTCGTGAGTATTAAGCCCGAAGCGCCCAAGATTAGTTTCACGGCCAATGAGGGCAAAACAAAGTATCTTCTGTCAAAGAAGGGCACCCAACACCGAAGTCGCGGGCAGAACGTCACCGTAGACAGATACAACTTTGAGGTGGTCTACCCAGGCTCACCAGGCTCACCAGTGCTGAGATCAAAAGAAGAATAACTCTTGCTAATCGCTGTTTCCTCGGACTAAGAAGTCAATTGTAGTAGCAAAGCCCCTTCTCGAACAACTGAAGTGCCTCCATACCTTGTTCATCCCATTCCTTCTCTATAGAATGGAGGCGTGGACTTTGTCAAGAATGGATCAAGCCGCCTTTGGTTGTGTCTAGAGAGAGAAATCCTTCGGGTGATCTATGGTCCCGTCTTCAAAGACGATGGATGTATGGGAAGATGTATAGCGGCATCGACTCAGTCAAAAGAGTCCAGTAAACGCCGAGTAAGGTGACGCTTCAGCCCGAAAGATCTTCGAGTCTACCCTAGACGACGCAGAAGAGGAATACCGCATGCAAGTGAAAGGGGCCTTCAAAACTAGACTCAGCTAGTTGGCTAACGATCGAGCTGGTTGGTCACGCTTCTTGTTTGAGACCTAGGTCCATTTCAGAATGAGGTGTCAGAAGTGGAAGTGAGAAAATGAGAGAAGCGACTACGAGAGGAGTTCGAAGGTAGGATTGCACTACGAAGTATGAAATCCATGGGTCTTCTCACCGTCATCCCTAAGATGGTGAGACCTCTGAGACTGTTTTTAGTGACAAAACCCAGTCCGTACAAGAGACGAAATCACACTTTTTAGAGCCGGATTATCGACCACAAAAGACTTTCTAGAAGACCACTCTAAAAACTATATATCTACGACCCACGGGATAAGAAACAGTAACCCAGTCTAAGACTTGGTAAGGCGAGTCTTTGAATTCATCCTGAAGTAAAGGGAGAAAACGACTTGAATCAGCGGTTGGCTTGTTAATTAAGACACACCACACGCATCTCAAAAAAAGTGAACAAATTCACAAACCACTGCGATGTTTGTACAGCCCGCTAGATATCACTGCCTTTTGATTTGGAAAAAGGACGTTTCTATTAACTAAATCTGGTCAAAATGAACCAATTATAGGTTCCATAGCTTAGTGATCCATTGAATCTACAGAATGACAACTTCTACCACGAAATGATAACCCTCTCACAGTTTCCCCCAAACCAAATGTCCTTCCTTGTGTTACTATCATTTCTTGAGATTTATTTTTCTTTCGTATATCATCTCTACGTGCGACTGTATCCAAAAGTAAATCCACACCACCAAAGTTCACGATCTGCAACTAGATTTAGCACTTTGGACACTCAAATATACATTACTTGTCGCCGTATCGGTGACTGTGTGTGTGTGTTTGTGTGGAATCTCTCACTTGACGTTTGTCTTCTTTTTTTTGACATCCTGTACGTGTGCGTGTATTTTTAACATTTCAACTGCATCAATGTCGCCACACGCACACGTGGAAATACCTTTCACTTAAGGACATCTCTCTAGCTAGGTTTTGCCACATTCGATGGCTCCTTTCTATTTATAGAAACATTTTTTCTTTCACTCTCTTTCGTCTTCCATGCCAGGAAGTGGTGTTAAGTCTTTCCATTCCTTCATTTCTTCTTTGTGATTCCCACGAGAGTCCATTTCTTGGGGGTGGAGGCGGCAAAAGAAATTGTCAATCATGGGGCGTGTAGCAAATGGAACGTGATTAGATTTTATTAATTGAAAATATATCCTGGCGTCCCGCCAGTGTGACTCCATTGATTTTTTTAAAAAAAACTCCTAGTGTAATTGAAACTTCATTTAAGAAAGGGCGGACTCATATTTTATTTCGAGTTATGAACCTCAATCCAATTCGTTTCGAGCCATGAGGACCATGACCATTATTTCTGTACTTAGGTCCTAATAGCATACACATCTCATGCATACACTTGGTGCAGTAAGTGTCACATAACTTGTAATTACCAGGCTCGTAGCCACGCATGCAAGACCAAGACCACAAAACCTAAATTTATTATACACAAGTCTAATTCAAAAAATGGATTCCAATCAACTGTGGATTCACATCCTTCTTGTGCAGGCCACAGGATGAACCAAAAGTGAGTTTTGGTGAAGTCTTGGAATGGTTCAAGTGATACGCAGTGAGGTGTCAGAAGTGGACACGTCGAAAGGAACACGGCTAAGTTTCAGTGTCTGTGTCAGAAGTGGGAACGTTGACAGTAAGTTTCGTGTAAAATGGGTTCAAATTGAACATTTTCAACGTTAGTGTCAGAAGGACCTTATCTAATCGGAGTGTGGTTGCAAATTTGCAAATTAGTGTCAGAAGTGGGAACATTGACTTGAAGAAGTTTAATTTTTTATAAGAAAATGTCAAAGAAAGTTGGTGACAAAGTCGAATACAGCTCGAAACAGATTTAAAGCTGGAACGGGCCAACAAGCTATTTTACAAGCGCTTTTGTAAAACTTTGTTGGTTGAGAAGACGCAGATTTCAAGAAACTGTTGTTCATCGACTTAAGAAATGAAGAAGTTGTTAAAATCGCCACCAAAGCCTCAAAGCCACTGGTGCCCTTCATGGTCTTAACAGACATGGGAATCGAGACCCACAAAACCGCACCATACTCTACCTTCGGACCTACTGTTAAAAAGCCCTACAAGCCCAGTATGGAGTGATCCCCCTTTCCAGAGTTTTAGCAGCCTTACTCGAAGTGAAAGAGAAGGGTTCCACCTCTCTCTTGGTTCTATTTCCAAAACTTGCACCAAAACTTTTAGCCAAGGCTGTACCTGCGATACCAGTTCGACGATCAAAAAAGAAAAAAGAAGTTTCAAATCCGATTAAATGCGTTGCCACACACACGCATTCCCCCGCAGGATACTGTCAATTAAATGTTAAGCCTTTCTTCTATCCCCTTGGCCCAACTCTCCCTGTCTCTCTCTCTCTTTCCCTGGCTTCTTTTAGTTCTAATTATGATTTAGTGGTTAAAAAATGTTGGTCGTCATTAATATTTTCGTTCCATGATAGGATTTTCAGGATCAAAAGGAACAACTGTTCAATTTCTTGTAATCGGCGCCGAAAAGGAAATCCCTTTGTGTTTGGGTAAATCCCACAAAAGGACTTCATTTTGTCTTCACAACGATGATGATCCTCATTCAGAGGATCTTCCCTTTATGCGCAGCACACATAGCAGGATAGTGTGTGGAATATTTCCAAATTCCATTTGTTTTCCACCGTGGGAAATACCCCAACTTGTTCAATGAATCTCGCGCTCAGGTATACACAAACCAGGTGAACACACACACTGTTCAATGAACTCCTAGAGGAATTTTTTCTGTTTACGTATGGCCAACATGTGGTCCGGTTTTTGCAAAAAAAAATTCAACAACTCTCCGATAGATACATCTGTGAGCGCAGACATATTCAAAAGGTCGAAACGCCCACCAATGAATGATAGCGAGACAGTGGCAACAAGGGGGCCAGCAGTCATATTCAATGGGTTACTACTAGGAAGCATGAGTCAGCAGAGAGGAATTCATTTGGAGGAATGGCCCCCCGACCCACAGGCAGCCGTTTAAAATGCAGTTGTGCGTCGTCGACTGCCTTTGTTTTCGGCGAAAATGTTTTGTGGGAATCGGCATCGGAATCGATTATTGTTGGCTAGGATTGTGTAACAAGTGAGTCAAGCTTGGGGAATTGGAATCGAGAAATTGAATTTGGTATTCTGTTCGCATTCAATTGTGTGGAATTTCACAATGAATTAGGGATACGAGGGTGAAAGGGAACGGGACAGAGCTGGGGCCACCTGTTCGTCAACGAAATTATCAACCACCCCCCCGCGAGTCCCTTGAGAAATATATGGGTCCCCGGCAGATTAAACCCAAAAACTATAAATGAACTTAAACAATTCCACACGCAATTTGAGAACCACTGGGATACTATTGAAAAACACCAAAAAGTATGCAATCGTGTGAGAAAAATAAATGAGACGCACAGTGGCATCGAATTGGACACTTTTGCGTCGTTGTTGTGGGCAAGGGTATGGACTTAACGTCGAATGACTTACAAAACTCTCAGGTAAGGATATTGGCTCGCAAAATATGAAGAAATATCAGCTAAGGGTTGCACTTAGAGAAGCATATACAGAAATAAATGGATGTTAGTACAGTGTCGCAGAGCGAGACGACCATTTCGGCATGCTAGAGGTATGAAGAACACGAAGCGAACGATCCACCCAGAGGAGGAAGCAGCTATAAGGAACTCTACCAACAGGCGGACATATCTAGGCATAAGTGTCTAAAGAATAGTTATAGCAAACCTCAAAGGAATCAAATCCCTGCCACTGCGCATGGAGAAGTCACATATGATACTTGAAACCATTCGAGCGGAGCTCCTAGACACAAATGCAGTTTGACTTCCAGCACGTATGCCCACAATAGTCTTTCTGACAGTCGAACTGGAACAACAGAAGAGTCGAAAAGATCCAAACGAAATCGACGGAGAAAGGACAACAACGCTGAAGAGTATCAGAAAAAGACGGATGGACGTACCATGAATGGATGACTTCCTCCTTTATTTCTGGCTGGGCATGGGTTTGTCCACTCATATCTGCCTTACTTTCAGCACGAAGCTAGTCCCTGTTGCTCATGTTGTGTAAAGGACTTGGAAGAACAAGGAAAGAGAGCAGCAATAGTGGCAGACAGCACACTTGCAACAAGGGAAGTCCAGTGTGAGACCACGATTTCGGGGGAATTCTCCCTCCCTGCTTTATTGCAGAGGGTGCTGATGAAGAAAAAAGTAGGACAGGTGCATAGGACACATCCTTCCACAGAAATCATTTGAGGAGAGGTCTAGGCTTGTTGCGTGCTGTCTGTGGTCAGTGTCCAGTGATGACACCTATTGTTGTGCTGATATGCAGTCTCCGAACCGGGATTAAGCTCTTTGAGCCGAAGTTGCTTGGTAGTCTGACATGTGATAGCATTGGACGAGTTGAAGATACGGACAGAGTGAGATACACGCTAGAAAATGCTCCCTCAACGACAGAATTTGAGGAAATATTTGACAGCGGTACCATGGCAAGAGAAGTAGAGTTTATCAGCGTCAAAAAAAAAGCTACTATCGAGCCTACAGTCTTCAATGTGAATATTGACTTCCCAATGGATAATACTGTCCAAGACATCCAGAGCAACGACTTATGCAGAAGCTGCATGGATGAGGAAGAGGAGGAGACGATTCTCCACCTTCTCTGTACAGGCCCGGCCCTTTTCAGCTCGAAGAAGAGCATACTTAGGAGCCAGCTTCTTCAACAGCCTAAGTGAACTGGCTAACATCAACATAGACAGTCTCCAGCGCTTCATAGCAAGCTCCGGCTGGTTTTGCGGGTATGTCACTCCTTTCTAACACCTACCTAAGACATCCAGAGAAGAGGCAGTTTCTAAACTAAGAAGGGACGAAGCTTGAGTACTCGTAAGACTAGCTCTACATTGGTCGTCTGTTCTAGGACTACATTACAGAAGGGAGGCATATGCTGTCGCTGTCTGAATGTACCACAACTTTGCACCCTCTATGACCCCTATAGCTCAGAGCTTTTCGTTTGAAACTAAGCTCCAAAGTAGACAGACATCTGAGGAACTATCATGATTTTCTTCATGCGACAGACAAGATGTAGCATCACCAACAATTGGAACCTGCTAAGGTCATCGGCTCCAGACCTATTTCACAAAACAAATCCAGCGAAACCTTATAAAGCAACACATCGACATGATTCACGTTTAAACTGACATTCGTCAACGGCGTAGTATCATGGTCACACTATTGACCATCGGGGACACGATGCACTTCCCACTACAGAAAACTTCTTTACATGTGCCGCACTCTCACCGCCTCCACTCCGAAGCGAATCCAATTGAATAGCTGCGAACAATGAAAAGTGGGCGCGTTGCGGCATACTGGCGGTCCCGCATCAATCAAACAATGCTCTAAATGTCACTGCATACCGCTGCCGCCACCGGAAGAGCTATTTGTGCGGAAATGAATCGAAACAACCATCAAAATGGAACAACTTCAACTACTCGTACAAGTGGACAACAATTTAATGTGTTTCGAAATTTTCCACAAAAAAACGGACAACTTTAGCTGATTCCACACGCACTCCCAACACACAATCCACCTTTGTCCCCCCCGCGCTGCTGTGTGGTCCGAACTCCAAATGAGTGCTAATTATCTAGTTCTCTGACCAATCGGCCATTGGCTTTCTTCTGCTCTACGTGACAGTCAGTCCATAGTGTTCTGTCATGGCAGTAGGCATAATGCAATAAGCATTGACCCACAACCGAACCGCGATGGGTCAACGCTCATTACACTGTGCGACCGAAGCCGGAGGGGGCCACCCCAAAGGTGAAGCCAGGTGAGCAAAAAAATGCTGTTTTCTCTTGATTTTACACATTTTCTTTCTCTGTTCGATCGGAAATCTAGTCGTTTCTTTAATCCAATTAAACGAAGGCGACGACGATGTAACACGTAAGGGTTGAGGTGCGCAAGGAAGTGTTTATATGCACTGTTAGGCTTGCGAAATGTTATTAAAAAAATAGAAAATCACCGCCAACTTAATGCAGTTAGTGGTAGCAGTGTCTTGAACAGTAAAAGCGTCTTAATTTCCATACACCTGAATGCGTCTGGTTGTAGGTGAAATATTTTGAGCCACAGAAGACTAACGTAAGCTTGTTGGACACAAGAATCAGCAACGACTTACACTGACATTGCATGTGATTTCGACTGACATTCACATCCGGAAAAAAAAGAAGAAGAAACAACAATGGGTGGTGGTGGGGTACGAACACGTGATGTCACATGTGACAGATTTCGACTAATGAGACACACACTGTAAGTGGATGGTCTGATTCTCACGTGCAGATCTGTCACGAGAAAAGAAGAATAAATGAATATAACTGTGTCAACTCACGCGCAATGACACACGAGTTGAACATCAATCAACTTGTGCTGCGTTGTGGATTGCATTTCTAGTTTTTCAGGTGACCGAGATGAAATCACGTGAAAGCAAGTGAAACTAAGGAAACTCGTGGCTATTTAATCGGAAAGTTAAGCTACGACACTGTGCACATGGAAGAAAAGACGACTTCTTGTTGCACGACGATGTGTGATATCATGTGACCTCATTCAAAACGAAAGAACCTTACAAGACTGAACAGGAGCAGAGGAACAGATTAATGTAGACTTAACATTTTGCAAACATTTTAACGTGATATCACGTGACATCACGCTTGTAACATATATGCCAGTGGTTTGTGAATCATGAAACATACATTTAAAGACAATGATGCAGAACAGTGAAAGAATTGTTGCAAACAAGAGTACTTTGACAAGCTCCAGTTATGTGATATCACGTGAGTTGACCCAAATAAGAACCTACACACATCGTTATCGACAAGAAATTGATACTAAGATACAACTTGTTATATTTCAATGTAACAACCACGTGATTTCACGTGATTTTACATTTTTCAAACAGAGCGCTTGGAGCTATAAGACCAGCGATCCTTAGAAAAATTAAGTATTTTTGTGTATTCAACCACACCTCCTACCGTGTTCTCTACGTGATTTGACGTGAGTTTAGTATTTTCAAACAGAGCGCTTGGAATTTCACATAAGTTGAGGTAGAAATGAGCTATAAGACCAGCGATTCTAAGGAAAATTAAGTATTTTGGCATATTCAACCACATGGCCTACCGTGATCTCAACGTGATTTGACATGAGTTTAGTATTTTCAAACAGAGCGCTTGGAATTTCACATAAGTTGAGATAGAAATGAACTACAAGACCTGTGATTTAAAGGAAAATTAGGTATTTTAATGTTTTCAACCACGTGGTCTACCGTGATCTCCGCGTGATTCCACGTGAGTTTGCAATTTTCAAGCAACAGAATTTGAATTTCTTGGAAATAAACTAAATTCAAGAACTTTAGCAAACAAAATATGTTACATTTTATGGCGTGATCTTCGCGTGATATGAACGTGATTCTACTTTTCTAAGGATACAATACAAAGCTCGAAAAAACAAAACAAATTGTAACGTAATTTGATGGAAATTTCACGTGACATAAACCAAAATGTAGTTCTCTTTTCACTCACCTTAGATCCTGTCGCAACGATTGATCACCCAATAAAATTTCTGTACGTCCTTTTGATATGCTAGTTTGACTACTGTGTAACTGTTCGTATAACGCTGCTGCTGTCGCTCGTAGACTCTCATCCGCTCCAATTTCACCGTCTACGTTATCTTCGTCAAGCGTTGTTAGTAACTGCGAAATAGATGGAGCCACATGCAATTTTTTTTTAAATTCAACAACAATGTCAGTGTCTGTGGAGGTGTTAGCAAACAAGATGAAGGTTAAAAAAAAACTCACCTCACGTCTCGGTGGATGACAATTCGATATTAATAGATCACAATTACTACTACTATTACCATAGGCGGGTGGTGCTCCGGCCCCAACTGTAGGATTAGATGCGCTTATTAGCTGTTGCGGTGCACTCGTGGCGGACAGCGATAAACTTATATTAGTGGGATTACCAGCACCGAAATTACTAGTATTATTGCTATTATTGTTATTACATAGGTTACTATTATTTATCAATACACTACTGCTTGTATTATTGTTATTATTGTTTAACGTGTTACTACTACAACTATTACTTATTAGTAGGCTGTTTGATTTGACAGAATGCTGCTGCTGTGGATGGTGGAGTTGATGGTGGACTGATGCATCAGTCACGGCTGTCGGTGGAGGTGTCGTTGCGGTCTGGGCATCGACCAGAACCGCATGCGATTTTAAATTGTTCAAATTGTTGCAGGCAACCAGGTTGTGGGGCGGCTGCTTGTGCACAACTGCTCCGCCGTAATTGTTAATTAAATTGTTACTACTACTTAGACTACAACTATTTCCGATTAATAATTGGTTATTATGATGGAAGCCACTACCACTGTACTGGTGAGCGGACGCCACTGCCGCTGCTATTGCTGCTGCTGCTGCGGATGACGATGATGATGATGAGGATGACGTTATTGAGGTTGTCAGTGTCGTCGGTGTCGTTGTCGTTGTTATCGTTAGCGGCGCTGGCAATGGTGTTACCGTCACCTCGCCTTCACCTAATGAATTTTGTTAGTAATAATAAGTGTTAGTAAAGTTTAAGTGTCCATTACCTGTTACGAATGTCCCTGCTGTGGTTGTTGCTTTGGTGTTACTATGGTGTATAGTTGGTGTTATTGTTTGTGTTGATTGCACGTTATTATGAAGGCCAACAGATGGCGTTGATTTATAATTTTGATTGATTTGACTGTAGCCACTGGTGCTACTACTACTACTGGTTGGGTAGTGATTTGGTATCACATTTGTGGTAACACTTGGTGTTTGCACCACTATTGCTGAGGCTGTTGTTTGTTTTATTGCTGTTTGTTGTGTTGTACTATTGGCGTTTTTATCGGAGGGTATCACCGTATTAAGTGTTACCGACGACGATGATATTGGTCCAATAGATGCCGCTGTGGCTGTTGTTATCGTCGATATACCTGCGGTTATGTGATTACTAGTAAACGATGTCACATAAATCGGTGACGCTTCTTTTAAGAAACTCAAATCTTGACTTGTGGTTTGGCCACCTTTTATACTGTTTTGTTGATTTAACTGTAATAAAAAAAAGACATGATATCACGTGAGTTAACAATGAAAAAACAGTTGGAAGACACAATTGAATTGGATAATCTAACTCACATGACGTGAGAGAGAGAGAGAGAGAAAGAGGAGAATTTCAGACCTGGAGGGAGGAAAAAAGTCTCAATATGGTACCACGTGAGTTCACGTCGACATACGTTTGGAGAAATGTGGATTCCATCATAACAAATTCGTTGGCCTTTCAAAGCGTTAATTTTCACGAGGAAATATGTAATCAGTTGAAGTTGGAGTGATGTGATGCGTGATATCACGTGATAACAGAATGATAGAGCTCATACTGGAGTAGAGGACAACAAGATTGATGCGATTGTAACAGAAGAAGCGGCTGTACACTGTAGTCGTAAGCCTTATTCTTACTTATGGTGGATTACGTGATGTAATACATGATATCACGTGATAACAGAATAATGGAACTCATACTGGAGTAGAAGAGAAGAGGATTTTAAGTTATACTTTTGTATTAGATGCTTTTCTTTATACAATTGTAGCAGAAGTGCCGGTGTCTTTTAAAAAAACCTCCACCACTTCTTCAGTCTCTCTTATTACTGTAGTGTCTTTCAACCGGAAGTCAGGGTTATCAGTCAGGCCACCGATTTATATCGACAGCCAAGCTGCGAAATCTATGGCGGAGAAAGACTGCCGCGTGTCAAGATCGTTAACCAGATTAATGTCACACCCTGTTAAGTACCTGGTCACAGTTAGATTCCGGGGAACTGTGCGGCTGACGAATGACGGAGCTCGACCATATCAATGCTCTGTCGAAAGCAAATCATAGAAGTCAACATCTTGAATATTGCAACAATGGCCTGCCTTTGATCCTAAGAGATCAAGAGCATTGATTCGATTAA
Organism: Criorhina ranunculi; assembly: GCA_951813785.1. Lineage (NCBI taxonomy): Eukaryota > Metazoa > Arthropoda > Insecta > Diptera > Syrphidae > Criorhina > Criorhina ranunculi. The sequence continues at coordinate 5,249,197 of OX638385.1, read as the reverse complement.
CAAGAGACCACAGGACACAGTATCCCAGGCGGGAGCTGCAAAGACGAAGAAGAGCTTCCTGAGTAGTATTACAATGGACACACTGTTGGTCTAAGTGTACCTCTTCTCGGAGGACCACTTATAACTAACAAGTAGCATCAAGTTATAAGAATCAGAACGTGATATCGCGTGAGTTCATGTTAAATTCTTTGAATGTTGATACAGTGTTTCAGTAAATAATGGCGAGTATTGCATTTTTCTTATCATAAGGTCAAGCATATATTATTTTAGTGAATATTGTTAAACAGAAAGAACAAAATTCACATAATATCACGTGAGTTCACACTGAAATCGTGTAAAACTAGTTAAAACTTTCGAAAAAGATGTTCATTGATTCAAAAGGATCAAGAAGAAGTGATCATTCATGACAAGCTGAATACGTCAACCAAATGTGATGCCAAGTGATAAGGCCGTGAGTTCACCCTTTTAGAGTTTTTTTTCTTAATTGAAAGCATGTATGCATGTACTTTAGATGTTATTTCAAAGCAGATTAATGAAAAGTAAACAACTTACTGCTCTCATCCTACAACAGATTCCACAGTCTCTTAGTGGGTGTGCAAGTGACTGCAAACCACTCACCTAAACGATTTACTTAATCCCTTTCTCTTCGCTGATTACATGAATGCACTTCAAGCAAAAATTGCTAACAAAACTTACAAAGCATTCAATCAAATCTTCAGCCACCACAAATCGCAGACAAAATGTATCTTATGAATATTTATAATAATTTTTTATTTTTTTAATTTATCTGTTCGAAGAAGAAGTCATAAGTGAGCAGGTAAAAGGAAATTACACTCACGTGCGACTTCAGGCGTTCTCACATTACGTGCAACAAAAGTTAAACAATGTTTTGCGAGTTCTGCGCCGGCCAGCTATTGTGTTGGGATTTCTGCAGAAGCCTAGGAGGGTGCTGTGATGATGAGATTTTTCTCATCCAACTTTATAAGAGGTGACAGTCGGCGTGAGAACTCATTGGGTTTTTGTTGTCAAGGGAATTTGGAACCGTTCTACGAAGACCAGAGAAAACACCTAAAACAATGTGAAAACGAAGAGAATGTCTAGCAAAACATCTCCGAGTGCTCCGCGAAATGATTCTTGGACCATGAACATCGGAAAGGCAGAACACTGGCAGTAGGATGGCCTATGTGGCTTGAAGTATTGGTCGTACTGAGCAGTGGTAATGGTATCAGGAACTTTGAAAGAAATACTGTGAATTATAAGCGAGGACACCACCCTCGAGGCAAAGACTTGCACCTGAGTTTCAAAAATCTCCTATACCTCCTTGGTACGGTGACAGAAAGCATCACAATTAACCACCAAGAAGCGTTTAGACAGGGTTTGGAGCCATGACAGATGGAAGAGCGAAAGCAGGGGTCTAGAACGAGCCTAGCATCTCAATCTAAGATGTTAGCACTGCTACAAGCGGCGGACCACTTGCGTGAGTGTCAGATGCGAGGTAGGAATGTGGCAAGGGAACTCAAAGACCATGCAATTCAAAATGACTTGGTACTTGTCTTGAAGGACACACAGGCATCGGAGAAAAGGAAAAGGCGGACAACCTGACGAAGAAAGTGTAGATAGGTTGAAGAGGTGGTTACATCTTGTGACGCAGCCTTCACTCGGATCTCTAGGGAGCCATTGTGTCCCCCAAAAAAAGGTGAAAATCTTTGAGTTTCTGGTTTCTGAAACAATTCGCGGCTTCAAGCATAGGAATGGTGAAGACATATGATCGATATGTAGGCCACGACTGGCCTACAAAATGGCAATTAAAATGGGTAGTATCGCTGTCACGAACCATCTTAAGAAGATAGCTCTTCTACCAGTAGGGTGTTTCTAGAGGACAAAGAGATAGCTGCACATATACTGTGTGAATGTCCGGAACTAGCAAGTTGACCTGAGGAATCGCGGTTAGGGAATAACTGCGCGGAGAAATGCAGAGGGTGCGTCTGACAGAGACGACTCGTGGAAGAGAGATGAAGGAGGCTCACTGAGGTGGTCTGGGGTGGATCTGTGACTCAAAAAGATTGGGAACCGATGGTCAAAATTAAACTGCTGCAAAACGTGGAACAAATAATTTCCACAAGAAGACGATTCGTTTGAGTAGTGGATGGAGCGCAGCAATAGGGTTTCTAAGACTCATTTTCATTGTCAATTGGTAGAAATGTCATTCTTTTAACGACATCGTCCATGAACCCCTTAAGCCATCTCAACAGATGGCGTTCAACTATACGCTCAACTACATTGTTGTCTCGCCACATTCCACACTTTTGCCAATTACACAAGAATGTCTACAAAATGCAAACCCATTCAGGTGTGACAGTGTCTGTCAAACGCAGCCATCTTGCAACACATCTACCTGTGCAAAACATCATCCACGCAGTATATTTCAAATTTGCATATGCATACGCACCCAAAAGGATACCACACCTAACTCCATCTTGTAAGATGCATTGATTGATACAGCATCTCACATGGTTTGTCACCAGATGATTTATTCATCAGAATTTTGATTTAGACAGACAGACACAGCGCACACCTCAATTTTGACAGACAAAGACGATTGACTTTGACTGGAAATTATTCAAATTACCACCTCCTCCTCCTACAAAGAAAGTATGTTTTTGTGGTCCTCAATTACACATACAGCCAGCCACTCCTTATGCATCAATTCACCTGGCAATCCCCGTGTGTGGATCAATTTGTCAATTGAAAAATCATTGGATTGAAATTCACCGGAAGTTGGATAATGTGAGCGATTTAAATGGAGCAGCAGGGTGAGTCAGAGCTTTAAAAAGCCGCAACAACAATGTCAACAGAATAAGTTCCACAAACAAATCGAATAAAAGAAAAATCGCGGGGGAACTTCTCAACAATTCCCACACCAGGCTTTGAAATAATTGAATTGCACCAGTCCTTGTTGCTTTGATAAAAGATGTAGGATGTAGGTAGTTGGACCTAGTGGCTTAGAATCTGCAGAAGGACTGCATGTCGAAAGGAAGGTCTTCGAAACTTTATGATGATGAGACTTGTATTTTAAGAGGCAGCTAGCTAAAGATCGAGCTGGCTGGAGACGCTAGTGGTTGAGGCCCAACTCCACCCCGGACTGTAACGCCACTGAAGCAAAGGTTAAGGGGATCTGGATCGCTGTATAAGCCTCTTATATTTGCTGGACACGAGAAAACTTCTAGAGAGCAGGCCATTAATCCCTTAAGCCATATTAGATTTCAGGACGTTCTAGAAGGCCAAGCAAAGCAGTCATAACTCAAGAAAAATTGTCATGCTAGCAACCCTAGACGATATGCTGAACGCCATAGAAAACACCTTCCACATTCCACAATGTCTTCTACAAATAGGAGAAAGCTATGGACTTGGACCTATGTAGTCCCGGGATGTTAAAAATTAGACGACTGGACAGAGCCACTAATGGAAGCCGCTGACATATACCTGTTAGGAGAAACAAAGAAGTCAATACGAGCAAATGAATGAAGACAACGCAATCACTGTCAAAGGAGAACTTGTCAAAATGACCCTTAAGGGAATGGTCGATGTATAACTTGAAATGTCCACTTCTCAGCAAACGAAGACTGATCGCCTTTTCAATGAAACAAAAGATGCGTAGGGCGCAATGTTTTCAGGTCGCATTATCCAAAAACCAGCCTTCTAAGCGACTTGACTAGATCACTTTATGACCAAAGAGCGACCTTCAAGGTCCAAACTGTCCAAGATGCTAATGTCAACTCGAAATCGACTCAAGTAGTTACCTCGTTGAGGTGAGCGTACGCACGAGGATTTCTGTTCAAGGACTGCCTAAAGGCCTCAGAAACTCTCTGAAAATAGAACTTGTAAGTTCGGAGCAAGGACAAGACTGTGATAAGAATCTAGACCTGGGTTAAGCAGTTAACGAGGGTAAAAACTAACTTTTTGCTGTTGACAAGAAAGGACACTTTATGTCGACGAATCGGACCGGGAACATCACAGTAGAGAGCTACGACTTCGAGGTAGAAAGGGACTTTGACTACCTTGGCTCTGTTATCACGTCTAAAAACGAAACTCTTGCCAATCGCTGTTTCTTTGAGCTGGGAAGGCAATTGAGTAGCAAGGCTCTATCCTGAGGAACTAAGGAGACTCTATCATCCTAGTCCTACTCTACGGCGCGGATAAAGATGCCCCTAGTCACTTCGAGTGAAAAATTCAGTCCCGTTTGCTTAAAAGGGCTTTGGAGAAGGAGTTTCAATGACGAATTGTACAAGCTGAAGATCGCAATCGACCTAGGTCATGTAGAGCGAATGGACGCCAACGCTTCGTCCCGAAAAGTCTTCGAATCTAACCCGGAGGGACAACACAGTAGAGAAAGACCTCGTCTAAGGTGGCGCGCACCAATAGACCTCAACCAACTTGGAGTGCGTAACTGGAGGACTGTTCTAACTTGAGAGGCTTGTTGATTGAAGCCCAAGTCAATACCGAACTGGTAGTAGCTACACACGAGATGACTTGATAGATCGCTGCCTGAAGATTGGAGCTTCATTATGCCAGAGCTTTGACGTCGTTAAGGAGTTTTTTCAACTGCAATCAGTTCTCCCAACGACATCAGTGTGGAGATCAGATAGGGAATTAAACTTGCTAGTTCAATTGAGCATCCTGTCAAGCTAAGGAGCATTTTTTTTAAAAACCTCATCATCCAAGTACAGTAAAGTGGAATGCTGTCTACGATGAAGGTCCATGGAAGAGAAGGTTCTACACCGAACGATACGAGCTGTATATTGACGCGTAGCCATTCAAAGCCCAAGATGCCCAGCTGATACGGAGCGGAAATATACCATTAGTTCGACCAGCAGCGAGGAAAATAGACCGTATATTCAAAAAAAACCTCACCGACCCTAAAATAGTTCCATAAATGTACCCTAACGGTCTTCAAAATCAAGTTCTTGTCCGGATCAATGGCTACATCTGCCTTGATGAGACCTAGAGGCTCAGCTAGACCTCAACCTGAGGGGACAATGCCAGGTAGCAGCTATGCCAAATGAGACAGACTTTGTATAGCGCCATCTAGGCGGACTTTTCTTTCCACAGAAGTTTTTAGTCCACAAAACTTGATACAACATGTGAATGGCCACGCAGAGCTTTTCTCCATTCCAATCTCAGAGTTCACTGATGCCAATATAAACAGCCGCCAGCTGCCTCCACGTGCTTTGAATTGTCAAAACTTCATGTCACCCTTACAGTCTTCAAAATCAAGTTCTCGTCCCGATCCATAGCTACATCTGCCTTCATGAGACCTAGAGGCTTAGTAAGACATCAACCTGAGGGGACAATTTATCAGGCAGACTTTATCTTAAACACCAAGGTTGTAACTCGAGTTATATAGCGCCATCTAGGCGGATTTTCCTTTCCACAGACATTTTTAGTCCACAAATCTGGACACAACACGTGAATAGGGAAGCAGGCCTTTTCCCCATTCCAATCTCAGAGTTCACTGATGCCAATATAAACAGCCGCCAGCCGCCAGCCCCCTCTACGTGCTTTGAATTGTCAAACCCTCATGTCACTTTCGTGACTTGAAATATAAATGCTGCTTCCGTCGACGATCCACAGTAATGAGATAATTCGGAGATCTTTCCAAGATGAAAGATGAACGTACAAAAATCCCGTGTGTGACCAAACATTTTTAAATACCCTAACGCGTAACTGATCGCTGTTACGTCTGTCATACATATATGCGCGCAAGCGTACTCGCGTTACGTGCGCACACACAATGACCGACCCAGACCAGACAAAGATTACACTCCGGTCACACTCTTCACTTTCCCTGTTACGGACACATGAAGTTATTTCCATTGAGCGTGTGCGCAAGCGCGCATTTTCAAGTGAACACACAGAGAAATTGAAAGTGACCACACATTCGGACTTATGATGAACGACTTTCACTGACTGGTTTTTGGTTTTGGTTTTTTTTTTTTTTTGGGGAGGATTCACATTTTATCGTAGTCCACTTACCTTAATTGATAATTGTGACATATCAACTGGTGTGACCCGTTTGAGCGCCGACAGACGTTGTAAACGCTCACGAGCCTGCTGTTCGACAGCAATAACGAAGGCATCTTGAACGGCATTGCCAAGTTCACCAGCTGTAAAGAGACAAATAAGAAACACGATTAATTTTATGTACATATATAATTGAAATTGTAAGACAACGTGTGACAGCTACTGTCAGATTTTGACATTTTAAGTGACAAGTAAAAAAAAAAAGAAGAAAGCTGGCAACACTAAGAATTGATTCATTTCAACAAATCTCGTCGATTAGGGCTCTAAACTAAGGGATTATGGGAGGAATTTATGGGAACCTCTGTGAAAGGGTGACAGATGATTTTCCATCCACAAAACCCAAGAAAAGATGTATGGGCTTGAGAAGTTCAACAACTGCAGTCGCATTCAAGTCGTTTTCACTCGAAAAGGAGAACCCTTAACAACTAGAATATCAGCTCTATTCGCTGCTCCATCTTCAAGAAAGGCGATCCTGTGTCTTGCAGGATCGACCGAGGCATATCCCTGCTTCGTGTAGCCTACAAGATCCTACCAAGTGTGCTGTGTGAACCAATGACACCTTCTGGTGATTCGACAAAGGATAACCTTAGGCAACCGTTGCTACTTCGGTCAGTTCAAACAGCTAGGGTCCAGAATCTGATTTTATGGAGCTAAATGCTGGACGATCAGTGAAACAGTGGAGCAGACCTTGGGATCCTTCAAAGAAAAAGCCAGACCGAACGTTTGGACTCTAGAAACCTTGGCCTAGGCAACAAGAAGCAGAATGGAAGGCGATTTTAGTCCGTTTAGCAAGCGGAAGCAACAAGAAAAACGGAACCGGATATCTACTCTAAGGTCGATCCCGGCTCTTCATTGTCATGTACAATGTAGAGACGATTGAGAGAAGCTAGACTCTTAGGACAAGTACTTGCTTCGACTCTGAGACATTGGAACTGAATGAAAGAAGACTTCAGAAGAATGCCCTACACTGACGAATCGAAGTTTAAGTTTTGTTGTCTCTCAAAGGCGAACGTTTGTCGGACGCAGCGCCGGAGAACAAATGCTGCCAGACTGTGTAGGGTCGTTGGCCTGACCTAAGTAAGTAACAACTCCATTTACTTTTCAGTTTTCAGTTGAAATGCATTCCACACCCTGTTCAACAGCTGATATATGACTTTCGAGGCATCTTTTACCACCATCAACTGCGTAGTTCCCTGCTATCCATGCTCCCATTCATAAGTTGTATCATAAAACTCGGTGACATTTCCGACACCACTTTTATAGAAGTTTTGCCTGCCTAACCATGCAAAATATCTCCACTGTACACACACACACACGCAGACACACATGTCCCAACAATGACACAGAATAACAACTCGAATGTATCTCACGTAAAAGTTACAAACTTTCCAGCATAACATAGATAGAGAGTAAGTACCGAGTACACGTGCAATGGGGAAACTGTCAACTAACACAAAAAATGTATCTAGATACGTTTACAAGTTTGTTTTTTTGCACCGAAGAACGGACACATTATGATAAATCTAATAAATTGTAACAAAAAAAGCTGCAAAAACATAGCAAAAGATAAATTATCTAAAAACGAACAGTTAGTGGAGTTGTTGTTGGAAAAGTTTTCACTTCTTTGAAACGGATAAGGCATCTCAAAACTGGAGCACCATCAAATGCAGAAGGCACAACAAAAGAACAGACGGAGAAAGTGACGTCAAAGAGGGACACAAACAGAGATGTCATCGCCATGCCATGGATGGTATTTGTGCAACTTGTACCAAGAAAGTCTGTTAAGCAGGTCAAGGCATCTAGAAATACAGAGATTGTGGCATGCTTCACCTCATTACAATCCACAAACATTCAAAACCAACGTTCTTCGGAACCTCATTCCGCCTCTATCTGGCCCTGAAGCACTTGTGCACTTTATGCTTGTCCTGTCTGCTCCAAGTCCTTTTCGAATGAAGAAAAGATTTCCTTCTGATAAATTCTGAAGAAAACGGACTGGTGGAAGCAAACGTCTACAGAATTTGAAGAAAGGAAAGAGTCATAGGGATGTGATTCACTAGGGTTAAGACAAGTCGTTCCATCCTCCAAATTAGCTTGTGCTGTCCGATATACCTATGTTCTTTCGCGATCAAAATTTAACACCCAACATCACGAAATTCTCTGGTTGATAGGCTGAAAGTTCCTGAAGAATCTAGGAAGCGAGAAACAATCTATCACAATGGGCCTACTTTTGGTCTAAGTGTGCCTCTTCTTGGAGGACAACTTCTGACTAAGCGAGAAGAATGATGGTTTGAACTGATCTACCATTCACCAGCATGCCCTGGCAAACACACTCCCAGTGGAAAGCTGTATAAGAAGCCCCAGGACCGCCAATTTATCCCTTATCGTCTCCCAAAGAAGAAACAAGCGAACTGGGATGTAAAGAAGCGACAGTCCGCAAAAGGCGCTAGAGATCTGCTTGAGCAACAGAGTAGCTAACCTGTAAAGGAGGCTTATCAGCTGACAATGGAAGGCCCACTAACTGCAGACTGAAGAGCCAGCCGGCAGTGGGTAGGTCGTCTACAGATCACAGACAGAGGAGCCAGCGCGAAACAGGAAGACCCTCAACCAGTTCTGTTTTCAGGATTGATCCGGCCTCCAAGAGACCCAGGTCACAAAATGATCTTTCTAAAACCAAAGGTCCAAGGAATTCCTTCCGGTATCTAGGCCTTCCACTAAGGTAGCGAAGGGACATCTGATCTTTCGCATCATTGACCAGGTTATTGAAGGTGTCTATGGAGATTCTCTTGCACTGCCTAGCCAACTCCTCGCTAGCGTCACCGACCTTGAAGGATGGTGGTCGACATCAGACTGGTGCCAAGGTAATAATCTGCAGCGATCAAGATTGGAAACAGCGGTCTCCATTCGACCTAGAGTAAGAACAGGGCCTACTGACCGGAAGGATTAACTCCAGCTCATAAGGATCCAAAACCCAGACCTTCCTAGAGAAAAAATTGAAGGTTCGTGTAGACAGGGTAGCCAAGGGAAACCAGGAGATAAGTTTGTCTACTACTGAACCCGAGATCTATCGGAGATGGTGTCACTGCACAAGCTAAGAAGGTCTTCGAATTCCAGCCACCTGGTTTACGAAGAAAAGGACGACTGAACCTCCGGTTAAAAGATCAAGCAGTCTTGGTCGAGTTAACTGGAAGCAGCGTGTCCGGGACAGTGAAGGACCCTCCAAGGGTCGCTGGTCTGATAAGTAAAGTAAGTCCCTGCACCTTCAGATCATCAATAAAGATGAAGCTTCAATTTCGGCACCAACTGAGAAGTCAGCTGAACCTCAGGTGATGCTTGCTTAGAGGCTTCCGATTCAGAGGACTGTTAGCATCAATGCTCCTACTGGTAGCTTCGGCTAATTTAGGGAAGTTTTTGCCCTAATCCAAGGGAATATAGGCAAAAGATTACAACCTTTTCTAGGGAAAGGAAGCAGACTTTGCATGCGCGAGCTTAGAAGCCAAAAAGAGTGTTCGATCGTTAAAGAGTGGAACAGAACAAGTCGGTATCAGTTGTTCAAAGTGTAGTGCTAGATGCAGGTACTTGTAGACAAGACCATTCAAGGACGGAAGTAGCACTGGGTAGCAACTGCCCGACTAAGTATGCAATGAAATGGCACCTAGTAGCCCAGACTAGAGGAAGACTACTTCATGTGGACAATCTCGTGTGAAAGTAAAATCAAACGAAGGTCCGATGTATCTCAAAGCCGATAGAACCCAAAAGGATACAAAGGATACTCTGTTGATCCCCTGTTATGGTCTATTACAAGACAAAAAGGTCCACAATGAGAAGAAAGTCAGTCCTGATAAGGCCTCACACCGCAGAATGCAACTAGCGGTTGACAATTGCCTCAGTTAAACCATCTAATCCCCAGGAAAAGCTCAACTTCAACTTCAACTACAAGGCAAACTAATCAAAGAACAAAGGAAACACTTTCTGAAAATTTATTGTTCCTCTCTCGAGGAAGGTGATGTTTTTTTTTTCTCCGTTTCTCCCACGTCAAACGTTAGAGACGACACGACAACGACACAAACAATGACAAAATGAAGTAGAAATTTTCATCTATAGCCACATACATCATCCACTCTGCACCAGAAGAACTACTATGTACGGGTAGCGCCTCTCTTGACGACAAAAATTCACCCCCCAGGGAAGGGAGGCGACAAAATCCTACAATACACTAGAACTACAGCTTTTGCTTGTACCACTGCCACTTGGCACTCTCGGAATGTTGAACGAGCCGTGGTTCTCAAAATGCCAAAGAGTACACTGCTGGCCGGGTTTTGGGTGGGTGTAGAGGTGGGGAGAAGTATCTGCGCCATAAAGGTGGTAGATATGAATGGCTCGAGGAGAACATGAAGATGAATGGATAGAATGAGACGCCTCCGATGGGGAGTAGATAGGCGATGATGACGATGGCAAAGGGGCTGTGTCCCGTATCAAAGTTGAATAGAAGGACAATTGTAACACTCAGTGTTGGAAAATTGTCTTCATTCAGCAAAAATGAATGGCGGTAGATATGATAGATACATATGTAGATACAAGTATCTATGCAGTACTTGCAGAAGTTTAATAGTTTTCACTGGGACACTTCTCTTCTTTTTTTTTGCTGTGAATTAGGTAGGAACTTGCCTTTGTCAATTGATAAAGCGAATCAGAGGACACAGATGGATGTTCTGTTGAGAACAACGTCAGGTTTTGTGCGATCGACAGTGTCCAGTCGGAGGGACAACGAAAAAGAGGAAGACATCGTCTAAGGCGCTCAACAAAAAGTGGAAAAGGATCGCAATCAACTTGGAGTGCGTAATTAGAAGGGGTTGGCTAAGAACCGGGCTAGCTGCCGAGGTATGTTGGTTGAGGACCAGGTTCACCCCGAACTGAAGCGCCACCACCAGTAGAAAAGGATCGCAACCAACTTGGAGTGCATAATTAGAAGCGGTTGGCCAAGAACTGGGCTAGCTGTCGAGGTATGTTGGTTAAGGACCAGGTTCACCCTGAACTGAAGCGCCACCACCAGTAGAAAAGGATCGCAACCAACTTGGAGTGCGTAATTAGAAGCGGTTGGCCAAGAACTGGGCTAGCTGTCGAGGTATGTTGGTTAAGGACCAGGTTCACCACGAACTGAAGCGCCACCACCAGTAGAAAAGGATCGCAACCAACTTGGAGTGCATAATTAGACCTTACCTAAGTGTCCAGTTTGGCCAAGGTGACATCCATGGATTCAAGACCATGTTATCAACCTCTGCACCGATTCGTCTATATCCCTTGATCCCACTCGACTGGACCTCCTCCCAAATGATTTCTACAGAAGCTGTAGCGAAGAAGAGATCCAACGGTCTCTCTTAAAAGACGGAACCACGTCGGGCCTTCTTTTTTGACAATCTTGGAGGCTTAGCTTAAGAAGATGCCAAAAACCCTTGTTTGCTTTATCAAAAGTTGCCACTAGTTCAACGAATAGGTAGAGAAGTTCCTCCTTGATCCTTGAGGTATCACAATGGTCCTACTACTTGTGTTAGTACGTCAACAGCATAAGGTTCTTCCCGAATCTAACCTAATCCATCCCTTGGGTGTTTACAAAAGCATTTAGCCAGAACTATCAAATCTGTCATACCAAGCAAGTAAGACTGCTACATCCTAACGACGTAACCCTAGAACTACGGGACTGACAAACAAGGACCTTAACTTGTTCTAAAATGAGGGCCATCGCAAGGTACACTGATTCACTGCAAAGGACGGTGATGAAGACCAATCGATCTACAAGAAGGCCAGTTCAAGCAGAAAAATCTGAGCTCTGGGCAGTTTCTACGCCTTCTAAGGCTTGCTCTGTTACAGACTTTTAAGGGCGTTTTTGTACCTTTTTCCACATGTATGGAGCTTCAAAGAAAAGTAGTTAAGTGTCCCGAATGGTACTCACTTAGACTCAAAACCCAGTGTGATGCTAAGACACTCCTTACAGCAACTAAATTCATTTCAACTACAGTTTAGGTGTCAAGACTCAACCCTGTGGGACACCATAATGACTTCAAAAGTACTGTACCCGTTAGACAATGTGGTGAAACACAATCGATTATTGTGTCAATGAGAAAATTAATGACTCAAAGCAACCAGCAAGTCTAAGGACATCCATTCTGTGTGGATGGCATCAGAGAACATATATTACTCTTCATCCCTTACAGATAAATTCTTTAGCAATTTACCATCATCATCATCATCACCCCCTCACAGTCCTAATGATCACCTCTTAAATTGAGTACGAGAAGTTGTTACACCATTTCACCCTTGGTAGCACAAGTTATACCACCCAAGGCGTCGGATGTGAGTTACTTAAACCTCGAAACCGGTAAAAGCCATTAGTGAGAACCTCAAAATGGCTATAATGTCACAAATTTGTGGTTAAGCATCCCATAACCGACTGGAAACACCATCCCCTGTTTATAACGCAATCATCCCCTATTCACTGTCGATATTTGAGTCCACGATGGTTATAACTTGTGTAAAATAACGTTCTGTGGAACGAAGGTGCAACGATTTCCTGGAACGCACACGAAAAAAAAACCGTGCATCTTCACCCGCGCCCCATTAATTAGCTCCATTTACTGGGGAATTAAGTCGGAATGCCCTAAAGAGAGAGTGAAGTCATAAAAAGCTTCCTTCGATGTTTGTGGATCGACCTGGAGGGTTGATGATGCAAAAAGTACGCCCAACTGCGACTATTTACAGGTGGGGACATGAAAATCCAATTAAACTAGATGTCATGCCGGGCATATCGACTGGCCAATGATGACGATGGCGATTGCGATGATAGGTGAGCGGAGCTTGGTCGCACCAGTTGCATGGTTGCAGAGATTGTTTTGTAAAATCTCTTTTGTACACGTGATTATCTTGTTTCTTTTGTAATTCGATATTGGATTCGGCATGTAGTAGGGGGAGAGAGGGGGAGTCCAATCGGAAAGTGCATGATTGATGTGTGTGAAGCTCGGGTTTCTATGCCGACACACAGCAAGACAAGAGAGTGTTAATGGATTCCTTTCGCTTTTCTTTTTTTAAATTATTTTTGTGGTGGAAAATTTCTCTAAAGTTGGACGCCATTGAGGACGTTAGTTGCATACATAGATTCAATTGCTAAAAGGTTTTCAGTTCACCAATCAATTATGTGCCGACAATTGGTCATTACGCAGCAGGGTGGTGCCATATTGCGTCGAAATGTGGTTTTGCGCCCCAGGTTAGTCGATGAATCAGAGAAATGTATGCAATACTCCTTTAACCTACATAGCATCAATCAACTGAAGCTTCATCGTAAACTTGCTTGGAAGCTGTCAAATTTTCGAAAATTTGGCATCACTGTGCATAATTGTGTCCAGTAAATCTAGGATCTAGCCAGTATGGGTACCACGGGCGCATTTAGATGCTCCTGCATCTTCTGCCTCTCGACTAACACACGAAAATGACCGCACTATACAGCAGAGCCAGACTCAAAGAAGCTGCACGGCACAGAACTCGTTACCAAACCACGACATGGTCACGTTTTCAACCGACTACATCACACCCAAGGCTCCAAAGTCCCACCAAAGCTCAGTGGAAGAAAGACGAAGTAGTGAAGGACTTCTATACTGACGGCTCAAAGATGAACTGCGGTTTGGGGACCGATGTCTACTCGGAATCACTGAAAATATCAAGCGCCTTCCAGGCGGAACTGCTGGAAATCATTGAGGCGTGACGCAACACCCAAACAGAACATCCTCATAGATAGCCAAGCCGCTATCGAACCTATCGACTCAGCTACCATATCCCCCAAACTGGTAAAGGAATACCGGGACGAGCTTGCCCGCTTGGGCGGACGCTTCAAAGTGACACTGCTCTGAGTTTCAGGGTACATAGTGACATAAAAGAAAACGAGCGTGCAGATGAACTGGCCAAGTAGGGCTCAGCTCTACACAGCTAGCTTGCGGCAAGGATCCACATCCTATAGGAGTGGTTAAAGGGCAAATTCACTCACACTTCCTGCAGAAGGCAAACCTCCAATGGAGAGGGTTAACCAGCTGCGCCATATCAAGGAAGATATGGCCTACGTAAGATAACAATAGAAGAAAAGACCTAATAAACAGAACCCGCCCAGATATTGCCAGAATCACGGGGCATTGGCCAAGTGGAGATCATGGTATTCCGCACAAACCCCACTGCCGTGGTTGTGGGAACGAAAATGAGAAGGAAACTCTCTCCCATTTCCTCTGAAAATGTCCAGCACTAGCAAGTGCCAGACTGCGTGCACCAAACCAACCATTCTTTGACGACCTCAACGACATCTCGGGCAAAGGGATACGAGATCTAATCCGTTTTCTAAACTCCACAGGTTGGATCCAGACACCGACTGTCTCACCCATCTTCAACAACACAAATCATCAACCAGATCACACGAGTCGTGGTAGCAAAAAGGTGCATCCTAGTGCTATTTGGGTTCCGTTTAACCGTTACCTCTTCCTAGCTCCCTTGATCTTGGATCACCCGTGCATCCGCTAAAAGGTTTGAAGCTTTGCGAAAAGAAAGCATCAAGTCACAGCACAGAGTACAACCATTGCAGCATGGAACTTAACCACGCACCATCAGAGGAGCTCCCAAATGCACCGATGACACCTCTCTAAACTCTGCCACTGCAGCACTTAGCCATTAAATAGGAAATCGAATAGACAAGGCAATCTACCTCGTGAAACTTTAAAAACTCACGTCAAACCTTGACAACTTCAATGACTTCATCTTGTTATCTCGTGACAAACGAAACCGCACGCAATCTAGCAAACTTTTCCCACCGTCCACTTATTTCCGGCACAGAAAAATAATTATTGAAACTTCTCCGATACCAGTTTCCGCAGTTTAAATGTATATAATTGCATTAACAACAAAATTTGTTTGACCGATAACACCACCACCGTCCAGCGACTGATCTCTCTGACCTATATACACCTGCATCGCAGCGCAGTAACAGCTCACGCACATAACTAACCAAACAGGTTACAACTTAATTTTCGTATCCATTTCCTCGAGAATTCCATCCATCGCCGTCGGAGAGAAAATTCTTCGGATGCATAACTTAAGATCCACAATCTAATCGATTTTTTTCGACACCCAACTTTGCCTGCAACAAAAATGTATCTAAGAACATAATTTAACACAACAGATACACGATCGTTGTCAGATGATAACCAGATGAAGCCCGAAGGGGTCGTTGCACCCAGCAGTCAGGCAGATACACACACTTATACAGCATCCGACGTAGTAATGCCTTTGCGTCGTGGCATGTCTCTTACAATCTTTCAATCCATCTGTGGAGATCAGTTTATCCCGCCACTGATCGAGTATCACCAATCGATGACCGTTCGTGCTCCAGTAGACGTAGTGATATTTAGACTTCTCATGGCCAACACTAGGCAACTGGTTGTAGTTCGAGCCTATTTGCTTGGCACGATCACTATTTTAGAGATTTCCATCGATCGGGCGGCGGGTTCATCGATCACAAAACAACTCTCAAAAGGCGGCCGCTCTCTCAGCCTAACACCACTCCGACTGACGAATCCACACAGTCCACATCCACATGTGGGAATGTCAATAGAGCGAGTTTTGTTTTTTTTTTGTATCATGTAGTCGCTTATCGACCGGATGTAGCCGAACCAAAAATGGTGGCGACGCAGAGAGAAAATGAGAAGAAAAAAAACAAAAACCGTGTACAAAGTCCTAAACGATCACTAAACGTGTGTTCGTGTGTCCCACTTTGAGAGTCAGGTTTGTTTGATTTGTTCGTCTTGTTTATGGACTGTGGTCCGTTTTGGAATGTCTGTCCGTCTGTCTGTCGATGACAAGTGCTAACCGGCAGGGGAGTATGCAAATTGAATCTTAATGGAGAAGGAATGTTATTGGAGATCTACATGGAGAAACGAATAGACACGTTCGAGATACATGGCTCCAGCTACTGTGTTAAGTTGTGATTACGACAAAAAGGTAGGTAGGCAGGAAGGTAGAACAATAATTGTTGAATACAAAGTTGTTTCAGATACAATGTTGCAGTAGCGAGAGTTTGCAACGGTCAGAGCGCATACCAAGGACCAATTAGTGGAATCTAACATGCAACAGGAATGTAATTAAATCTACAATGTTGCAGTTGCCCAGTGCCTTGTGCTTTCTAAGAACACGATCCAGGCTTTAGCGAGATGGCTAACAGAGATTTGTAGAGTTTGTGACCTATCGACCAGCTTCAAGAGATGAGGATGAGAAGCAGGAAAAAAATGTCTGTCTGCATGCCATCGAACTGACCTAACTGAATGCCCAACGCAAAGGCTTGACAAAGATGAATAAAAAAAAACGGGACAAAGGATTGGACTGGAAAATCTCGGTGTAGAACAGTTCAAACTTGGCTGTTGCAGGAGAGCTACGCATCGATCAGTGCCATGAAAGAATGCTTTTGACAAGGAATTGAAAGTCTCAACACCAAGAGAGATCGTTTGAATGTTGATCTGATGCTTATATAGAACAGATTCTAGTCCAGATCCGATGCTGTGGCTCTCATAGGCCATTCACCAATCGATGTAGTAGCAACGCTCAATAGTGAAAACAAACATCAAGAAGAAATCAGGAAGAAATCGACAGAAGCTTTGATGAGAATCCTTCACTCTAGAATCTAGATAGTTTCCAACCGTGGAACGTAACAGAAGCTGCCAATAGTCAGAGTCGTGCAATAGCTTGAAGAAAAGGAAACCATAATCCGCTGAAGCCAATGTTAGACAGGATGCAAGGAAAGTTGAAAAATCACTCCCCCGCAGTTGTAGGAAGCCTATAGCTTATTAAGAGACAGTACTGGAGACTGGAACTACTCACACAGCACTGAAGAACGCGCCCAAGGTTAGCCCGTGATCACATCAATAGAACCATCAAACCACTAGAGTAACCTAACCAACTCCACACAAGAAACCCGCGACAGAGATACGTACATTGAAGGCACCCTTCGACAACGTTGGGAACGATGGTTTCTTGTTGATGCATTGCAAGGCTGTTGCTGACAGCTTATAGGTCAGACAATGCAATGTGCCTGAGTCAAAACCCTTTAGAGAACCAAAATAGTCTCAACTACTCTATGGCGATGTAACGTAGATCCTTTTTAAGGCGGATGGTCGCTTCGAGCGAAAAATTCTTCGTAAGACGTTCAGTCCCGTTTGCGCTGACAGACCAGGAGCTTCAAAGACAAGTTGTGGAGCGACGTAGTCGAAAAAAAACAGCACATCGGTCGCTTGAGATGGCTGGGACATGTACAGCTTATGGACAACAACGCTCTGGCCCGGAAGATCTTCGAATCTAACCCGGAGGAACACCTCGCCTTAGATGACGGATCCAAGTAGAAGGCTACCTCAACCAACTTGAAGTGTGTAACTGGAGGTAGTTAGCTAAGGATCGGGCTAACTGGAGATGGCGTGGACATGTACAGCTAATGGACAACAATGCTCTGGCCCGGAAGATCTTCGAACCTAACCCGGAGGAACACCTCGCCTTAGATGACGGATCCAAGTAGAAGGCTACCTAAACCAACTTGAAGTGTGTAACTGGAGGTAGTTAGCTTAGGACCGGGCTAACTGGAGATGGCGTGGACATGTAGAGTGAATGGACACCAACGCTCTGGCCCGGAGTGTCTTCGAATATAACTCGGAGGCACACCTCGCCTAAGATGACGCGTACAAATAGAAGGCGACCTCAACCAACTTGGAGTGTATAACTCGAGGCGGTTAGCTAAAGACCAGGCTAACTTGAGAAGCTTGTTGGTTTAGACGCTAGGTCGCCCGAACTGTAGCGCCCCCTACGTAAGTAAATTACTGGCGACAGGGTCATACAGGACGAACTGGCAAGCGTCTGCCAGTCAAGAACTCGTCGCTCTGTGAACAGAAAAGCAACATGAGACTTCTTCTCCACTTATTCTCCAACACTCAGCTATTCTCATAACTGATTCGATTGATTCTGACATTTCCCCACCATTAACTGTTTAATTTTCCAATTAATCGTATCAATCCACATTAATTGTCAACGAAAACGAGACTTTCCCACTCCAAAATGTTTGGGAAAACTTTCAGTTTTTCTCCCCGTTTTTGATCGTGATTTCTATCATCGCCGCGCCGCGCCGCCGTGTCAAAAGTCTGTCAATAAACAATTAACAAATAATCCATCGACAAACAATCGCGCGATGTGGTGTAACACCCCTTTAATCCTCTCAAAAATGCCCGCACTCTTCTTACCGAAGCGAGAGTAGATTTTCCCACTGATAGACCGCCGCTTGTGTTACGCACATTTGTGCTTTGCTTACTACTGGCGCGACAATTACGCGGCGCAGGACACACTCACACGTTCATAATGTGGGACAACAAAGCCCTCTGTCAAATATTTAACTTAGTTTTACCTGACGTGACACATAACGGTGTGTTTATCTTCCTTTTGTCATTTTTAATCTGTCAACAGAAAGTTCCATCCGTGATGTTGCTGTGTGACACAGATTTCTGTGTGTTGTGCGGCGGCCGGCGGAGGGTGGTTTATTTGAACTGGACTCTCCTGGTAGTGTCATAATAATTTGCGGAGAAATTTTGTATGATTAATACCACAGGAGTACCTGCGAGTACATGTGTCATTAAAACCCGCGACAGTCGAGTGGGTCACATTTGTGCCTCAGTGAGTATCTGTTTATATTTACTCACTGGTGTGCGCTATCTCGGGAACAGAGAATTATGGGTTGTTGGGTCATTGATTCGGGTACGGTGGTACGCCCCTATAAAATGAGGTTGTCTTATCTAAATTGTTGTTCTCGTTCTCGGATAGTGTTTTGAAATTTTCGTTGTTGAGTGGCACTCGTTATCTGTACGCGGTGTGATATGATTGTATTTTGAAGAACTATTTGTCATAATTAAACGTGATATTGTGAACATAATAGGTTAATTGATTTAGAAACACATTGCATCATGAAATTTTAATGATAAAATGTAATAGATTCCACAAATAGGATCCACAAGTGGAATTTCTTGAATTATTTCGCATTTTGATACTGGAGAAGGGTTTGTTTTGATTCTTGGACTCAAGTGGAAACACTTTCAAAGCCCTTTGTTGTCTTAGACCAAGGAATGATGAGGGACATTGTCTAAGACAGAATGTGGAAGCCAAAAGTTTTCAAAATGGCAAACTCGAGGTGTCTTTAAAGTAAGTCTAGGTGGGCGAGGCCTACAACATCACAAAACTAACTAAAAAGAGTTCGAAGAATATCTGGGATTAGAACCACAGGACCTCGTTTGGTGACGCGCCTTAAGCAAAGCCTACAACGTCACAAAACTAAGCTGGGCTCGGAACCAAAGGAGCTCGTTTGGTGGACTGCCTTCAACATCACAAAACTAAGAAGAGTTCGAAGAATATCTGGGATTGGAACCACAGGAACGCTGCAATCGAGCTCGACTGAAGCACTTAACGTATCCCTGGACCTGCACATATGGTCGAATAAAGCCTATAAAGAGCAGTGGAATCCACCCCTAAGGGACGACTCCAAAGCCTAAGGCAGCATATCAAGAGCATTGGAATCCACCCCCGAGGGACGTCGCAGTAGAGGAAGACCGCGACTCAGATAGCGCGTGCAAGGGAAATCCACCAATTCAGCGTACGAAACTGGTGACAGTTAGCTAAACGTCAAGCTGTCTGGAGACACTTGCCGGACTGTAGCGCCACCTTCAGCTAAAATCAAAGAAAATTAAATCCTAAGGGCGCTAGCTACAGGAAAAAACTACAAAATTCCAGGAAGAGAACCCACTTCAGTGGCTCCCTTCACTTAAATTGCTTTGATGCTGCTGTAACCATCAATTTTGTGTCGATTTCTCTCACTTTGTTAACTTTAAAATGTTCCCTAGTCCCATTATCATTAATTGCACACCAAAGCACCATGATGGCCCTATTCCGGCAGAAAGTACTGTCCCAAATCTCGGGCTAGTAAAGCCCCTCATTCAGGGAAAACTTTAAACTGCCCAAACTGACTTTTTCGACCTTTTTTTCTGCCTCCCCACCTCAACTCATTTAATTAAAACCACAAACCAACCCAATCATCATTCCATTTCCACGAGTTAACAACTTCCCGGAAAGCAAACACAGATACAAACAACAACAACAACAAAAAAAGACGTCTTAATTAAAGTTCCGGTTATTGTGGGTGTGTTTGTGTGTATTTGTGCTGCAGCCAAACCGCGCTTGATGGTTGGGTAATTACCCAAAATGGCTACCTTTGCCAATTCAAACGTCAAACGACAAACCAAATTGCAGCGTACAATGGAAAGCAATAATAACAAGCACAACAGCAACAACAATAGAGTTAACAACAACAACGGTATAGTTTACAATTAATAGCGAGTCCTCGGTGCTAATCATTGCCTGTGTCGGATTTCAATTAGACGACAACGTCAACAGCAATGATGACAGCGATTAAGATTTTGGCCAGCTTCGGCGCACCAGAAAGCCAAAGAAGATACAAGCCAGATGTGGATTGTGGAGGCTGTGTCTGTAGACAATTACCATGCCATTCGTTTGGCAATTGGAGATAAGCGCGCAAAGCAAACAACAACAATAAAAAAAATCGGTTTCATGTTCCCGTATAAAAATAGATTAGCTCACCTCCCTCCTCTGCCTCAAATTCAGAGCGCGAAAATTTCATGGGCAGGTAAGCTCACGCTATTCTCAACCGCCGCCGCCGTCCCAGCACCAACCCTAGATCTGTTTAGCCACTTGGCGATGTCATGGAAAATTACTTTCGCGGTAAATACACGAGAGATACTTTTCAATTGTTTTAGATACACAGATACACAGCAGTGTGTTGGCCTGAGGATGAGAGATGTTAGCAACAATTATTCGACTTGATAATGATCGTGTGGTTGGTTGGCTAAGTCTCTCTCTTTAAAGTCGTGTTCGATGGAAAATTGTGGTTAGGTAGGCAGCCTTACGAGGGAAGTTCAATGTTGCTGCCGTCTCTGTACACAGTTATTATTGAATCGTGTGTTCACGTGATGGTTTTTGTTTAATAGTTTATGGTAGACTTGTGCTAACGTTTGATGTGCTGATGAGTTTCATGATCGTTGTCAAGATCATGTGGGTGGATTTGCAAGTAGGTTGGCTAAATTACAAATATTGTAAGTTATAATGATTGGACGATGTAATTTGATTAACAGTGATTGTATCTGAAGGCTGTGTTGTCATCTGTTCTTTGGATATTCTTATGGTTTCGTATACGAATGTGATTACGTTCCACAAACATTTAAAACCAATGGAACCTCCTTCGGAATACTCTGATGATGATGGACTCCTGTGTTGGAAATTAGGGCCAAACTCTGGACACAGAGGCATCGAAGACAAAGAAATCACTGACCAAGCTGACCAGGAACACAGTGAAGTAAACCACGACGTTAGACAGTTTTTTACCAGACATGGTTAGGCTTCCACAAGATGAACGGAAAAAGTAGTCCAGCTTGCCAGTATGGTGACTCGTTAAGTGGATGACCCAAGCCACACGATCTTCACCAGTAACAGATGGGAAACTGAAAGGAGAGCGCTGGAATCACTAATTGACCAAATCATGACGGACAACATCGCCCCAAATATGTCAACAAGTGGCCAGAAGTGAGTAGCAGTAGTCGTATACTTTTTGAAACAGATCGGGACTGTTTCCCTCTACTCCTACCAAGCTTCGATTTGTGAAAGAAAATCACTCTGTTGATCAATCTGAGGAGGGTTAGGTTAGGTTAGATTGAGGTGGCTGCCAGCTATAGCCAGTACACTTAGACCAGTGATAGGTCCATTGTGATACCACATGGATCTGAAGAGATCTCCATACCTACTCGTGAAACCAATTGGAGCTTTGGATCTGATATCCGTGATTATCAGATCGCCTAAGTCATTAAAGTAGAATTCCCCTAAATGAAGTCTTCTTCTACGGGAGAGAGCTGGACAGTTGCAAAGAAGGTGAGGAATAGTTTCCTCCTCCTCTTCGTCCATGCAGCTTCTACAGAAATCGTTTGAAAGGACGCCAAGCCTTGTTGCATGCTTGCCTTTTAGACAGTGACCCGTATCTAAACAGGGAAGCAGAGAAGATATCGAAATCTTGATAGAAGCAGTCAGTCAAGGAGGCAATAGAAGGCAAAAGAAGGCGAAGATACAACCGATACGAATCGAGAAGTTATACCATGATGTGGATGTAGTTCAAAAGAAGACAAGATTCAGAAGAGCCTTCGAATCGGAGTCTTCCAATTCAAAATGTGAAGGTAGTAGTCAACAGCTTCATTATAAAGAACGTCAGCTTCCTTGTCTTTGTCGACGACGTAATCTTACTTGGCCACAGGCAAATATATATGTTCCCAAAATCACAGACCAGCTACGGTCAATCTTCGGCAAAAAATGAGGTCCCAAACCTGCCACTATCCACTGGATGTACACAGTTCTAGTAAGGCCAGCCACAGTGAAAACCACAAATTCAAACATCCTGATGAAGATTCAACGACTGGCTTACGTAGGAACCAGAAGTCCAGTCAGAACAACACCAACTGGAGCCCTCGAGATCACGCTGAGGCTAATACTTGTCGATCCTTTCACAAAGGAAGTGACAACAATCCAACCTTTGGAAAAAGATTCTGATAGGTCACCAAGCAACCACCAAGTGAGCGAACATTGAAGCCAAAACTGACTATCTTACACCAATTCATGAATTCAGCCTAAGCCTCGAACTTAAAACTCCCTCCAGAGGGACCTGGACGGAGGGAAATCTCATTCACCCCAACTCCATATCCATATTCACGATAGGGGCTCTGGGATCAAGCATCACACGGTCGATAAGACTTCCAAACCATAGCAGCGTGTTCTAAGTGGAAGTTCTAGCAATCGTCGAACCTGTGACGTGACACTAGGTCAATTTGGCTTTATGTTGCGAGTTCGGGAATCTGTAACGCACCGTTTCGCTCCACAACCGCTCCGCTTCGCTGTTACGCTGTCACTTGGCATTATGTGACGGTACCCGCCGAACCTCGCGAGAACTATCAACAAAAACTGCCAAGCAGTTACATCGACATCCACATAGATAGTCAGGCAGCCATCATGGCCATCACAAGCTCAAGGCACTCAGCGTCAATCACAACGTCACACTGATTTGGGTTTCAGGGACATAAGGGCATCCATGGGAATCAAAACGCGGATGAGCTCGTTAAAATGGGTTCCGAGATGGATCTGACAATGGCCGATGACTCAATCCTACCCCCACTTGTTTACTTACTTAGGTGGCGCCTATTAGAACTTAAAAAGTCCAGCATCACCATGAGATTCCTAAAACTCGCGAACGAGAGCTGGACATGCCACACCTCAAGAACGCTCTGAACAGCACTAAATAAGAGAAAAATAAAGGAAATCATCGCACTCAACAGAAGGTCACAACCTGTTAAGGGCCGTCGAATCAATGCAGATGATATGGCGATGTAGACACTGAGGAGGACACAAGCCTTAGCAGAAATAGGCAGACAGCTCTCGAAGAGCACTTCTTTGATGATCTGGATGAATCGCCAAACAAGCCAATAAGGACCATCCTACAATTCCTTCGGAACTCGGGTTGGTTCAGGGAAGCCAACTGTGGTACCCCACACCACACCGGGGAACACAATGGATCCTTTGAGAAGCAATGGATCCGACTGAGGCTCTACATAAGAGCAGCCATCCCTATAGCCTAACCTAACCTATAAAGAATGTCAACCCATTGAATTGACGAGAATGAAGGGCTTCTGTTAGAATCTAAGCCTAGAAATCTTACATCTACACTCCCTTCTAATAAATACACTATATGTCGCATTAAATGTCAAGATAAACCGCCACCAATGCCACCAAAGTATCACTATTAGCCTAATCTGCCCCAAATATTATACAATAAATGTCAAAGTGCACTTGTGAAGCCAAACTTCCAAAGTGGAATCTTCAATTTATTGACCACAATTCAGATTAAGATGCTTTCATTCAAAGCGATGACATTCCTGATTCCAAAAAACTCGACTTTTATTCGAAATTTATTCCAAAAACCGCGTGATGATTGCTCCGAAAACTCGTATGGCAACAGAGAAAAAATATTCGAAATTCCTTTCACGATATAGAACGAGTTTTTCCATTTAGAAAATGTATTATGCAACCTAAACTCTTCGTCTTCTAACGGGTAGAACAGGTGATTATTTTGGAGCGCATTTAATAGTTTTTATCTCTCACAACTCAATTGGGTCAACGCAATTTGAAACTTAAAAGACACAACCAACAGGCACAGGCATCAAGGAACCACATTCTTGTGCTAAACCAATTTAAATTGGATTAGAGAGTTATAAGAATGCATCTTAAGACATTCTAAACAAATAAACCGCTAGTTAAAGTGGAGTTTAAATACGACTACAAGTATCTACAAGTATCTGAGAGTTGAGGAGTTTTGTGGTGTGTGTATCCAAATGTGAGGACTTTTTCTCTTTCGATTTTAATTACAGGCTCGAGAATTTGTGAACACTGCACTTCAAAGATTAATCTCGGTATGGCAAGTGAGACAGCTTCAGTGGATGGATGCAGGAGTTCCAAGAAGTTCGTTCCATAATTGCATTTCTGAGCGTATTCATGGGTATTCAATTGGAATGTTTTTGTTTTTTTTATGAGGGAATTTACTTTCTTGGATCAATTTTCTTATCTATGCGAGGACAGATGGTGAATAGACGAAAGTCCTCTTATGGGATTGGATCGTCTCCCTTGAGTAATAATCGTTAAGGGGGCAACAGATAGATGGGGTGGGGGAATTGCATTTCTCTGCAGTCACTGTGTTTATCGTTTGTTCTTCTCCTTCTTCTATATTGGAGAAATGTCCTTAGGACTTTCTATGTTATTAACGGAGAGATACCTATCGTATCCGAAGTTCCTAAATACCACAATCAGGAAGGGAACACAATCCACAGTATCAAATATGAGCTCTCCCTTTGCCCAATCATCTCTAAAGATCAATGTGGAACGTAAGAAGAAACCTCTAACTGACAAAGATATATCCAAACCTCTAACTGACAATGTTGGCTATTCCAAGATCGCAAACATTAGTTTGACTTGAAAGGAAACAAGCAGGATGTGGCGACGTAGACACCGAGGAGGACACATTCCACCTCCTATGCGAAACAGAAAACAGCCCTCGGAGAACACTTCTTTAGTGATCTGGGGGAATTGTCTAACAAGCCACCGAGGACAATCCTACAAATCCATCGGAACTCGGGTTGGTTTCAGGAGGCCAATTGATAACAATAATGCGGTACCTCACACGGTCATCGCCGTGGCTTAGTGGTTAGTGCGTTGGACTGCTAAGCGAGAGACACAGGTTCGATTCTCAAAAACCACCAAAAAGTTATTTTCGCGGCACCACCTCTTCGCAGGCATGACAAACCTGCAAGAGTATAAGCTGTCTAGCCTCTAAGCTTATAGAACACTGCATACCAGGCAGACATGTTCAATAATCGAGGATTGTTTGCAGGGAACTTGTATTCCCCAGCAGCTGCAGAGATGAGGATTAGGAATAATTCATCATACACTTCCTCCAGACTTCAAAAGATTGGTGTTTCAAACCCTTGAACTGTGATAAGACAGTGGGCTCAGGGTACCTCTTTTGAAGAGATCTACCCCAATAAGGAAAGATCGTCAAGAAACTGGTCTAGGATCGTCTTCAAGTCTTGAAGACTTCTCCCGCTAGAGAAACATGCTTCTACCTTGTAAACGGAGTCTTATGCTATTCTTATCGCTGTAAGCAGGGTACATCTGGATCAGTTCAACTGTCCAAATGTCCAATGGAACAGAGAAGAACTTGTTGTGACGTGAAACTGCGATAGACTTGCTTCCAAGTTCGCCAGAGTTTCCATTGATAGTTGAACGCAAACACAGCTGGTATGACTCTCTAAATGATTTGGTCTACGAAGCCTTGACAGAATCCACACACAGAAGAGATATCCAGGGCCAGACATGGCAGGTAAATCTTGAGGTTGCAGCCCAAGCATCCTGGGATGGAGATGTAGTAAGACCAATGATCAATTGTGGGGCAATAGCGTGGGCAAAAAGGAAAGCCACTAGAGAAAGTACAAAGACTGGTCGAATGCTGACCGCAGGCCTTCAGAGATCTGCGTAATATTCTTTAGATTTCGACAGAAAAAAATCCATATCACTTCCATAGGACTTAAGGGGCACTACCAATGCTTACTAGGAATATGACACCAACACTATGACGCATTTTGAGAACTATGTAAGTGTTGAACGAAAAGTCCCAATCTTTCGCCGAAGTTATGCCGAAAAGACCTTAAAACTATCCTGTACTGAACCCTAACTCTTTTCCAATGTCTCCTCTGGAGACTGGTTCATCAAGAACCGGAGACATGTCAGATGTTGTTGGCAAAAGTTGGCCAGCTCCACTGGCGACACAACTAAAATGCTAGGAGACAGCCCCTCGAAGACATTCCAGTTACAACTCTACTCGCCACGTACTGAAGAAAGAGTCAGTCGTTACTTTTGTCTTGTCATCCCCACAGAAGGACAGCCTTCCCGAAAGCCCCGCCACACACACCCGACAAGTTTGTGCAAACAAAAGACGCTTCGCATTGAATTGACGAAGCCCCCCTTTAAAGGTTCATCTGCCAAAACACAGAGGCAAATACCACTGATTCGTCGATGTGAAAATAGATCATGACTTGACACCAAAAGAGTGAGATGCAAGGATTTCCACCAAATGCTCCTACCCTTACCTAACATCTCCTCGATGCAAAACCGACTATAGCACCACAAAAGTCCTCCTCAATTGTCAGTCCCGATTATCCAATAATCCGTTGTAGCCGTCAAAACGATATTTGTGGTGACCCGATGTGATTACCCTACAACCACTTTCATTGCTAAATCCCCCTCCTGTCACCGGGGGGAGAAGAAACTGCAAAGCGCTACGACATCAATGCCTAGCGCTTCGATGTCAAACAGAATTAGTTTATGGGTTGCCCTAGGATTAGAAAAAAAAAAGTGGCAACCACCGCCAGTCAGGGGTTGACTGCATTTACATAAAAATGTTTGACCCGCTAACCCCTTTGAATTGGGGTTGCAAGTAGTTGCAGGGAAAAAACTTTAAGGGTGTCATGCATTAAATTGGATTTACAGGGCAAGAATTGTTTGCATACGTTTCCATTTTGACGGATCAAACTATACGTGTGACATTAATTCATTTCCACGTGAGTACGGGCATAGGACTAGCGCTGCTCGCGAACTCTACGAGGAAAAAAGAAGAGATGAACACCAGCTTCTCAGAAGGAAAAAGAAGGTAAAAACAACAAGCTTAGGCCACAAAGCCCGAACCAAAGCCTGTAGGGACGAACAAGGAAACGTACAGAGTTTATAACGACGATGGTGAGTCAAAATCCGCTGTCAGACAGGATGAACCATTCAACCTGTACGATGTTAGCCAGCAATTCCATCCACCTTACCTGAACAAAGTAAAGATAGCCAACTGAAGTCAAACACAGCTTTTGAAGCTGACAGCGTAGCTGCCGAGCTATTTTAAGCAGCGAGAGATGACTTGGTAAGGAACATGGGCCAGATTAGGTGAGGTCCTTTCTATCGATTTTGACTCCTAACTGGGAAAAGAATCCGCCTGATTCCCAATGATTTATATTTTTCCTTTAACTGGGAATGTGGCTAAGGTCCACACTGGGTTGGGTTAGGATAGCAGACTGCATTTGAGCGGGGAAGGTCCCTTGTGATACCACATGGATCTGTAATTTCTTCCAGAAAAACTACCCACAGAACAAGTTGGAACTTACTATGAAGCACTGGAGGCTGCCTATGCTGATTTGTTTGGAATGTGGAAGAATTTGGCTCCCAAGTAGATTCTTCTTCGAGAGGGCTGGACACGTACAGAGAAGGTGGAGAATTGTCTCTTCCTCCTTCTCGTCCATACGGCTTCTACCAACTCATCTGCAAGTTATGGTCGGACGAGAGCATGCCTGATGAATGAAACCTCAGCATTGTTTGTCAGATCGTCAAGAAAGGAGACCCTTCAAACTGCGCTGACTATGGGGGTATAAGTCTCCTCAACCATTGGGTCATTGGGGTAAATCAGTGTGACTTTAGACGAGAAAAGTCCACAACGGACGAGATCTTGGAGTAATCCCAGGAATTCCAAATCAATACCCACCACCTTCTCAACGATTTTAAGGTCACGTATGGTAAGCATTTGTAGAGAGGAGCGACATACCTGCCAAGGTCGGCCAACTGTGGAGAATGACGATCAAAAACGCCACCGAGACTTTTGATGTCAAAAAAGGTATTTAGGCAAGGCCATGCGCTGTCATGCGACTTCTTGTGCAAAGCTCACGTGCCAACACCAGAGGCACAATCCTTCAAACTCACACACGCCAACGATATTGACATTATCGGCAGAACGCACCGTGATGTCAGCGGAACGGTCAAGGAGAGAGGTTTATGCTGTCAACAAAGAAGAACACCCAACACTGACGACGACGACGCCTCGAACAGAACATCACCCTCGACAGATATAACTTTGAGGTAGTTAAGGACTTGGGATCCCAAACAACCCGGCGTTTGAAACTGAAGGCAGCTGGCCAACAATCGAGCTGGTTGGAGACGCTTGTTAGTTGAGACCCAGGTTCACCCCGGACTGTAGCGTCATCTTATGTAAGTACATCACGACAAAAATACCGAAATGATCCACTTTTCTTTTCCCTTTAGGAGCCGCGAAGGACCGTAAAAAAACAAAGATCCCGTGACGAACATACACCGAACTTCGGATACAGATGATTTGATTTTTGGGGACCCTAGGCAAATGAAATAAGGCAACTGACCTTAGGCTTACCTCTGGAAGGGCATCAAGGTCTGCAAGATTCACCTCGGGAATCGGACTTAAGCTAATCGATTGCTAATCGGTTAAGATTGACGCAAGACATATCTCCAGGGTTCTTGTTCTTTCCATAGTTGAGCTCAGAAGTAGTTGCGGCTGCTCGTCTCAATTCGGTGCAAGGTGGGGTTGACAAGAACCTATCCATCTCCGACGAGTTGAACAGAGCAGCAGCAAGCGTGCCTCCGTCCTCATCACTTGAACCAAAGTTGCCTCCGTTGGCTCTACCCTGGCTCACAACAAACTCCAGCAAACATCGGCATGTGACAAGAAAGACTGCAAATAGCCTGAGAGCGAGACATCAAATGAATGTCTCTCCTTGAGTGCATTTGGCAGATAAGGGATATCATGGACCAAAATAACTCCCAGGGGGGCGGGGGGAACAGGACGAATAAATAAGACATCTACAGCGACGGTGCAAAAGTCCTCCACAAAGAAGCACTCGTCTACATGAGGACTTGTCTCTGGCACGAGCCAGAGATTGCATATAGACTACTGAATGTGCTGAGTCTTTAGTGTGAAAAACCAACGGACAGGGTATCGCCGTCTATAGCGACAGTCAGGCTACGTCTAAGGCCACAGTTCGAGAATGCAAGTTGCAGAATGCAAGTTTGAATTTGGTTGGAAGACTAAACTTAGACTTGTAAGGGTTCCTGGACACCGCGGAATTACCATAAATAAATTCTCCAATGAGCTTGCTAGGCAAGGTTCAGAGGAGAACTTCTCCGGCCGTGAACTCTCGTTGGGTTTGCCCGTATCTTCGATTGGGGTCTCCATCTATTCTCTTAGCTTTCCAAATTGATAAAAATCATGTTACAGGAACAACAAGAACGCAAAGTCCTTCCGTGGATCTATGGTCCCGTCTGCGTAGACAGTGAGTGAAAGAGAAGATACAACGACGAACAGTAACATGGACCTAATCAGAAGAGTCCAAGATGGCTGAAACATCAGAAGTGGATGGACACCAGCGCTCTGGTACAGAGAATCTTCGAGTCTATCCCGGAGAGACGACGCATTAGACGAAAACCGTGGCACAAAAGTGGAAACCCCCCCTGGATTGACAGACAAACTACAGAACTAAATCAATAAACAAATGAAACAAGAATAAAATAAAAATTTTAAAATTTAAATTGAATTCTGCGTGAATTAAATTAAAAAATAAAAAATAAATATACAAGCGATTATTGTTAGTCGCTTGATTTATTTATATTCGCTCGTGTGGAATTTTTATTGCCAATAAATGTAAATTTAATTTCGTCAACAATTTTATTCGAATAAAACATGGACATGTACGACGCTTCGTTTGTATATATTTTTGGAAAAATTATTCGAAAATATATGTTTCGATAGATCTGTCGCACACATTGCAAACAAGCATCCATTTGCATGTTTCATAGCTACTTCCGGTCGATGGATTCAATTATTCAGGCGTGTTATCGTAAATAACGTGACTGAAGTGGGAATACTTTTTCCAGTTCTGGTAATAAAGCCTTCAAACCATGACCATTCGAATGGCCAAAAGTTTTGTGTGTCAAAATTTCTCAAAAATTGGCATAGGATGGAACGGAGAGTCATTAAATGATTATTGCAGGAACTGAGGGTATCTGTCAGAAGGATATGCTTTGATGAGCTGAAAATTGCGTTGAAAGGAATAAGGAGTAGGCCACTTATTGAAGCCTGAGACAATTGAGTGAACCGTAAGGCAATACAGACGCTTCATGATAAAAGGAATCTTGTGGTACCACTAGCTGATGCAATCAGTAAAACCAATCAAAGGTGGTCAAATGGTATAACATGCCAAACTCTGACCGACAAATTTGGCCTTTAATAGACGAAAAGCACTTTAAGCGATTGAATCTTAGAAACTAGGTGTCACCAGCACAGGACATTGCCAATCGACTGAGTCTACCCGCAAATGAACCTGTCCAGCGCTCTCTCTTAAAAGACGGTTCGGTTCCTTTTTCTTTGACAATCTTGGCGACCTAACACAACAAGATGTCAAAAACCTAGTTCGCTGAAACTGCAGAACCGAAGAAGGGGATGAAAAAATCCTCCATCGCCCCTATACAGGGGCTTGAAAAACTGGAGCACGGCACAGCATCCCTCCAGACGACATTCTACCCGAATACTGCTTCAACGAAAACGTCTCAGTAGTTATCCCGTCAAGGGAGGAATAGGAGAACCACAAATCCCAACCATCACCTTCTGACCTCGTCTAGTATACGGGCAGATCCTCCATCTCCTTCGTACCTGTCCAGCGCTCGCTCTTAAAAGACAGAATCTTCTCTTTGACAATCTTGGCGACCTAGCACAACAAGATGCCAAAAGTCTTTATCAAAAGCTCCCACTGGTTGAACGAATAGGTGGAGGAGTTCCTCCTTGATCCTTGAGATATCACTGGTCTTAGTCCGTGAACAATATGTTCGGAGAAACAATCGAACGGGAATCTTAAAACTTCAAATGGATGTTGGTCTGCAGAGCATTGCTTTATACTCCGTTCTTGAGAGGACTTTAGGAAACTAGCACCAGTGTCACTGGAGATACCATATGGAACGTGATCGTCGTCATATAAGACAGACAGACAGCCTTAACTGCTATCCTACATCTACTACAACTTGACCAACATATTAAAGAAATCGTGCTAAGAAGTGCGGTCCGGCTCGGAGAATCAGCAAAACTTTGGAGTCGATACCAGGCGAGTCGGTTGCACCCTCGACTGACTACCTAACTTCCAAGCTTAACTTTAGAAAATGTTGTTCAGTAAGGCTTCCAACCAGAGCAGACTGGATGACCTGGGAAGTGATCAAGGATTTTCATACGGACGCGACGGCTTGAAAATGATCTGTGGAGTTGGCGCAGGCATTAGGCAACTGCGTCATATCAAGAAAGACTTGGCCACGATTGCAACCAAAGAAGGACAAATGAACCACTAAGCAGATTAAGACCAGATCGTAGCCGCTCATATAAGGCAACTGGTCGGAAGGAAACCGAGCTAGGAATCGCTCACACCACCTCGTGCCATGCGAGCTACTAAGCAGATCAAGACCAGAGATCGCAATATCACTCATGAGACAACTGGCCGATAGGAGACCAAGCAGATGGACCAAGCATTCCTCACAACACCTTCTGTCGTACGAACTACTGAGCAGATCAAGATCAGAGATTGCAACATTCGTAGCTGCTCGTACAAGGCCACTGGCCGATAGGAGACCACGCAGCTAAGCTGCAAGGATAACAGCGAAAAGCAATAGCTGCTATGCAGATAACATTGAAGCTTAGGGCTCTTAGCACGCATCACATTGTAAAATTCTCCTGAGTTACCTTGTACTCAAGGACTGAAATAACTGATGAATCCGAGAGCAGACGCAAAGAGAGCAGAGCAGACGGTATGGTTTAACCTCAATTCTCCAATCTCCAAAGCTTGTGGCCAGAATATAACGAAGCAAGGACTAGCAAGCTTCTTCAAAACGACAGGAAATCGCTGACAATGCTGGTGGGGGTGCTTAAAGGCACAATATGCTAACATACATACAAAGAAACAACACCTGGACGATGATGACATATGCAGGGAATGCGGCGATGAGGAGGTTCATAAGGACACAGCCCTTTGCCCAAACCCCTGTCAAATGAGAAATACACAGATTAATCAAGGGCGTCCGAATATTTGTGCACTAAGCACCTAACCCACATGTTAGGAATACACACAATAGGTCTATATAGACCAAAGTGTGATGAGGATTATATAATTATCCCCAATCAGCCCACTAACCTAACCTTACTTTATCTCTGTTACACTTTCTGTGCAAGGGCCCAACAATGCGCCCTAACTCAACTCTTATTCGACCTGTAAAACGTATCCAAAGAAAAAATCGGAGAACTAATTCTGCTGATCGAGAAAGTTGTAAAGCAATTTTTTGAAACACCCTATAACCTAACTAACATCAAAACATCTCCCGCAATCATAAATATTCATAACCACCAAACCCAATCAATTGTTGGCGATAAAAATAAAATACATTCGCGGTATGAAAATAAAAACAATTCGTTTCGAATCGTCACACACGTTTAGAATATTTACACTTTAATCCGCGGAACCAGTTTCATAACACCCAGTAAAAACCGGACAAAAAAATGAACCTCACGGCGGCGGCGGCGGCGGCGGCGGCGAACAAAAAAGATTCAAAATGAACCTTCCCAGCCGGGACCGGATTGGCAATGTTTCCAGGGCGCTAGTGTAGATGAACACGAATAATTGTGAAAATGAAGCGACATCTCTACAAGGAAACTTGATGAAGGCCCCTAACGAGGGATCCCAGGAGGAATGTGCAGATGAAAATAAAGGACAGTGAATGCCCTAGAAGAGTGAACAACCAATGAGGTTCGGATAAGTCCTAGAATCACTTATTGGAAATATTTAAAAAAAAAAGTGAACCTTCTCTGAACAGGGTTGCAAGAGGCACTGCGACCTATAAGATTTCCTGTGCCAGGAATTTGTCAGGCTAGGAGATCCTCGATCTTTGAGAATGTCTCCAGTCCTTATGTCCTCATGTGTCAAGATTTCCTTGAGGAAAAAACGCTTCCCGATGCAACAGAGAGCCGCACACTCACACAGAAGGTACGTGTTCGGCTGATTCATCTTACTCTAGAGCTAGACAAAGTCGACATTCAGTTTCCTTAACAAAATTTGTTTCATCTAAGTTATAACTGAGGTTGCAGTCCTCTGATATCATCCCTTTTATGATTAAGGGGACGAATTACCCTTTTGGCCTGCCTGACTCCCTGAATGCTGTCCCAGTAGAACAATTAGTTCCGTTTTTCCCCATCTGACTTGTTCTAAACGTGGAAGTGGGGAGATGCCGCTGAAGGGTTTAACACCTATATATGTACCTTTCAGAGGAACCTTTTCTGGTCAGTTGGCACGTGTTCTAGTACCCAGAAGAGTTTTTCTGGACGATTAGGAACTTGATTGCTTCGAAGAGAGTCAGGCTTATAGAAGCAAACATCAAGAGCTACATAGAGCTAAATCTAGTACTGTCATACCCTTCAAGCTCGATTGTCTGTGTAAAACGACGTAGATGACTGCACGCACGACTCCTAGGGTCATGGCAAGGCGACTCACTGTCATGCCAACTCTCTAGTCAATATAAAATCTAAAAGCGTGGCACAGCGTGGTCTCTGGCGCTAAGGTATGAAGCAAAAGTTGATGAGAATGCCCTGGGATTTGAGTGATCTTCTGGCCTAAAGAACTAAAACACAACAACTACGATGACTGTAACATACAGAACGAATTGACACAAACTGTCCGACTCAGAGGGCCTTCGAAGACATCGCTATTGTTGCCGAAGCAAAACATATTCCGGAAGTAGAATCGACCACCAACGTCAAACACTCGACAAAAAGACGTTGGCAGGCTTCTCTCGGATACTAATAAACATCGGAGGTCCAGAATATGCAAGAAGAACTCTCTTATCCAGAGGGGTCAGTTCAGTACTCCTATACGCCGCACTAGCTTGGACGGAGACACCAGCGATAAAGGAAGTGAGGAGGAAACTAACACCACCACATGGAACACAATGAATGCGTAGAGCATCGAGTGAAGGCAAACACCTCTTCAACCTAACATCATCGTAAAGACTCTCCGCTCGGACGAAGCATCTGTCGTTATAGCCAGTCGACGACCCATCGACATCCTCGCGAACGAGATGCAAAGATTCCACACAAGGAGAGCCTAAGGTCAGTAAGAGGCTGCTGACATAAAAACAACCGTGGCAAACTCTACAAAAGGCAGTTGGAACTACAAATTGCTTCTGGTCATCGAAGTGTGGACAAACAGAGCACATAGCAGCTGCAACTACCAGCTTCGCAGTTTCTCGCTATCGGAGATTTTTGCACCGATTTGAGCACGATAGCTCACAGCCCTCTGTCCAGAATGCTCAGATGAAGAAGAAGATACCGAGCACACAGCGTTCTATTGGAGACGTTGACAACATTGGAGAAAGGACGTCCTCAGTCGGAGGACAACTGGACGCAAATCTCCACAATAAATGTGACGAGCTACGGCGACTTGAGAAAATAAGGCGAGAAGAAGCCGCAACCAGCCTTACCAGCCCCGTGAAGTAATACCTAGCGCCAGTCGCGCGGGAGAGAGTGGTTGAAGTGCGTTGGGTGTGAGTGATTATTAATATCTGCGCTTCAAGACGAAGAACTAGGCAATAGAGGCAGGCCTCACCTTAGGTAGAAAGGAACCTGAATCATTGGGAAGCTGGCTAGGTTCTTTTTGCGAGGAGAGCGAATGGAAACCTCAATCATTTCGAAAAAATCTAGCTGGCTATGTCCTGGAGGACGAATGGAAGAGAAGATACAACCACGTACTCTAATAGCTGTGTAAAGATATGGATGTAGTCCAGAAAGTAAAAATCCGTCGACTATATTGGTTCGGCCATATCCAGCGAATGGACTAGAATGCTCCAGCTAAGAGGGTCTTCAAACCCCAGCGCCACTTAGTTTAAGACGGAAGGGAAACGGAACCTTCGATTTAAAGATCAAGAAATCACGGACGCTAGAATCCTTGGTCGAGAAAACTGGAAGCAGAGTGCTCGGGACCATGAAGGATGGAAGGCGGCGTAAGTTCAGGTTCACTGACCCTCCAAGGATCGCTGAAAAGTAAGTAAAGAAGCTAGCTAGAGGGAGGTCCAGTTCCACCCCAGGCTCGAACGAAGCACAATGGAATATAATCCAGCATCTGAACGAAAGTAGACCCATATTTTCTATGTCTGCCAGGATTACCAAGGCATCTCGTTGCATAAAGTGTTACGCCTTGATGTCCTCTTATGACACACACACGTTAATTTCAGTCCCAGGCGCCGTAACATCTTCGACCGGACCTGTCCCCTTCAATGAATGAAAAAGTGTGAAAAAATGTCAAAAAATTAAATTCCAATAGCTCGGCTTTTTTTTCTCTCTCTCTCTCTCTCTCTCTCTTTGTCCCTCTCTCTACTTTGCTTTTGTGTGTCCCCATCCGGCTGTATCTGTCTGCAAAGCAAAACCGATGAGATTGCTTTTTTTGTATGGTTTAGCTAAATTCAAAAAAAAATTGTTTGTTTGCACTCCAAGGCGGCCCTAAAGCAACAAAATATACTATACTACCTGCCGCCATTGTTATTGCGAATTTTCGCATTTCCACCAAGCGCACAGGTGCAACAGCAGCAGTAGCACCAGTATATATAAGTATCTAGATACAAACTTCAACGTGTACGACTGTACGTGCAATGGATACTAGTTTTGCTAGTTGACCGACTCTGAGGAATGTACAGGTATTCATACACATCGCCTCTGATGTCGTAGCCAGGTCAGGGAGGGAGCCACTATCGGGGCAATACGTGCATTTAAATGCAAAAAAATAAAAAATTCTTGTTTAGACTTTTTTTTGCATTCAACTGGCTTTCACCGCAATTTTTTTTTGGAAATATTTTACACTTCGACACATGAAAAAACGTCATTCCGGTTGCGATGTGTGCCTTTACGAAACACATGCGAATACATATGTAGTTTGTATCGAGGGGGAAATTGTGTCAATGCCGTCAGAGAGTTTTATGAGTTTTTTTTTGCTTTCTAGAGTTCGCTGTCTGATGCGTTTTCGTAATACAACACTTTGACTATACAACACAATTTAATTTAAAAGGTTTTTTTTCCCCCCCATTCATTGGTGTTTTTTTCCCCGAAAAAGATGATTGATTCTGTTTACCAAACAAAGAGTTCGCTTACACATTCCACAGATTAAAAGTAAACATTTATTAGGAGTTTATTTTGACAATAGATACATAGATACACTCTGATGAATCGTTGTTCAAATGTTCAAATACATTTCATTTGTGTTGTGGAATGTATTCAAAATAAAAACTGTCTAAATGCAAATTGTGAGAGAAGCTTCTGTCTTAGACAAGTGGGGGTGCCAATGGGGCAATGAGCAATGGAAATGTGGAGTTTTAAGTAGGCTCGGAGTAGGTGAGAATGACCATTGACAGCAGATAAAGTCCTCATGGGAGCTAGCTGCAAACGTAGGTGGTCCAACAAAATAGGACAACTGACACAAAACTTGCACAGAGACAGCTAGAATCACAGCAATAAGGACGGGCTTCTGGCCAATTGGCTCAAACGCTGTCAAGTTAAGCATTCCATTCAACCCCCACTGGCGTAGTTGCAACTCACTCACAACTCACACGAAAAGGAAACCCTATTCCACTTTCTCTGTGACTTTTCAGCGCTAGCTAGACCTAGAGGCATCGCAAACTTGATAAACCGTTTTTAAAGGAATTATCAGAGATTTCTGAACTCCACAGGATGGATATGAAAACTATGCTCGTACCCATCAGCATCCAGGTCACGTGAGTAGTGGAACCAAAACGGCGCATATGCGCTATTTGTGTTTCCACTTCTACCTATCAGGTGATCCAACTGACAAGCAGACGATGACTTACTATGTCGATCACGCATGCCATTCTCCTGGCTACGAGATCTGGGCCAATGCCCTCAGACAAAAGAAACACAGAAAACAGATGGCTGCTGTACATAGACGGGAAGCCCACAGAGTAGCAAACTCACACCGTGCGGTATCTAAACTGGCCGTCCTCGAAGTCGAGTGACTTACATCGATCTCCCAGCGGCAAAGTGGAAGTGGAAGTTCGTCCACATGAAGCTGAAATAAGAGTGGAAACTGCGACGGAGCTCACCAAGCAACAGTGGCAAGGGCAATGAAGTTCTAAAACAAGAGGGAGGTGGACGGCGAGACTGAAAGGAAATTTCCATATCCCAGTTGCACTCGTGTTGCTTTCCAGTATTCCCAGGCAGAAACTCCTTTTTGGTATAGTGGTTGGAGAAACTCAGATTCTGTGCTCGAACCTGCACAGGTTGGGACAAGCGAAGGCACAAACCACTTCACTAATCGCCTGAATACAGAGAGTTTAGTCGGTAAGATTCCGACACACTGGGAGAACTTGGTCACCCCTGAAGGTGCATGAACCCACTACATCATCATCACCCTACTGCTGATTGGACGGGATTGGGCATATGGCAAAAAAAACCACACCATCACCCAGTTTCTATCCGGACATGGGAACTTCAATTCGTATCTCTCCATGAGATAGGGAAGGTAGGTCAACTTGGAGGTATAGACGACTCTCCAGTAGATGACGCAAACAAGACTCTGTTTTCATCTATAGCAGATATGGACAGCAGTGACAAACCTCGGAGACTATCTGTCATGAAA
This sequence comes from Criorhina ranunculi, assembly GCA_951813785.1. Lineage (NCBI taxonomy): Eukaryota > Metazoa > Arthropoda > Insecta > Diptera > Syrphidae > Criorhina > Criorhina ranunculi. Next base: position 5,210,852 of record OX638385.1, on the reverse strand, counting down.
AAAGCTTCCAATCGTGCGAAAAATATAGCACGCGCAACATAAACGGTTGCGAGAAGCTAAACCCTGGTTCCTATGAGCTGTCACGCCAAATTTTTGTAAACGGGTAACTAAAGAACCAGAGACAGACAACATCACTCCAGAAAATGTAATGAAAATGATGAAAAAGTCCAACTGACGTTTACAACCAGAGCTTGTTAGACCTTAGTCCTATTTTTGTCGAGAAGTGACTTCAAAATAAAAAAAAAGGTCCAACTTGGCATCCTAAGACAAGCGTTGTCTATCACTCGACCACCGCATGTCTGAAAAGTTGATAGACCTCTCTGTATACATCTAGCGTCCGCTTATCAGTGAATTTATGACCTCGACTACGGTTTCTACTTTCCACAAGGAGTTCGTAAAGTTAGCGACTTTCTTTTCATCTGGAGTATCAAAATCTTTGACTTGTGTAGGCTCTCCAAATGGATCTTCGAATACCGCGCCATAGATTCTATAAAACCATGAAGATCAATCGGAAGTTAAAGAAGTTTTAAAGTTTTTTTCTTTGCAGGCCTATCTAAAGGACTTAACTATAAACAACACCTCTTGTTTGTTCACTAAGACCTAAAGCGTGATACACTGTCAAGAATCATTCCCCGCTGCGTTAAATCTGTTTCTTCGCCTTCCTAATAATCATGCCTAAGGAGACTTTGATTCTAAAATACCAGCGACAAAGTAGAAAACTGGAAGCAGCGTGCCCGGGACCGTGAATGATAGAAAGCGACATTAGTTCAGGCTAAGACCCTTCAAAAGTAGCTGGCCTGATAAGTAAGTAAGTAAGCGATGAAGTAGGAACAAGTTTTAATGGTGAAAGACTTGGAGATACTTCCACTTCCACTGCCCAATTTTAACACCAACAAGGAGGAAGATGTTGCTCAACCCGGAATATCCTTATGATTTCGCTTGGCGACACAATATTTGTGGTTGCATCTGATCGCAATGATGTGCAGTCGTTACTAACTGCAAGCTCCTTCGATCTTAAAAGACAATCAACTAACCAATCTCCATATCCAGGCCATGTCTACGGAAAGACCCGCTTTTACAATCTCGGGCTTGGACAAATGACGGGACATCCTAGTACACCAGTAAGGAGGTCCCCCTCTAAGGACTTAGTAAAAAAGTTAACTGTGAGGCCAAACAGTCGCTAAAGCATTTCCTAGTCATGGATAGCAAGAAAGATCTAACAACCGAAATAAGGCGGAGTTAAGATCCAGCGGACTTTTCCAAAAGTGAGGAACTTGCGGTCAAGAATGGCAGATGCTCAGAGGGAGCAAGGAATTCTTCAAAAAAGTCCAAGAACAACCAGTAAAACGTAACGATCTAGAGCTCACCAAAATTAACGAAAGTGAACTTTGAGATGTCGACCGGCAAGTATGTAGAGTAGATTCTTCTTTGAACACAGGAAATGTAAAAGATTTGGTCAGAGCTGTCATGGCACTTATTCGTAGAAATTCTACCCTAACTACACCCACCTACGGGGAAATGAGATGCCATTGCGAGGCTAGCATATTGAACTTGCACAAGACTCTATAAGCAACTTGAAGGTGATGTATGTACAAACAAATGCTCGATTTTCTGAAAAGCTAACACAAGCATATAGTGCGATGACAGCCCATTTGTGTTCCCTATTAGGCCCTCTAAAGGCACACTAAAACCTTTCCCAATGTATAAGCTATCCAATGAAGAAAACTGCATAAAAATCCACTCAGTGATTGTTGAAATTACCACGAACAAACAAACAAACAGACTTTCTTTTGGACTACATATCCAATCCCTTACTCTGTCTTATGCCTTATTTAAGTGTCAAAAATGGAGAAGTTATATTCTAAACAAACCTTTCGATTTCAATTACACTGCTGGTATCCGTAATTAATAGTGTTGACCTACATGCAATTGAAATGCAATTCACATGTGAAAATCACTTTCTCACTTTTCAATTTTCCACGAAAACGATCCAAAAAAAAACAGTTGAGCTAGCCGATCGTCATCGTCGTCATCGTTGACAATTACAAGTAATCCACATCGAATTTTGAAATTTCACTCTCCAACACAAACAATTTATTCTTTAGTGTAATTTCACGTTCCACAAAATCAAACGACAACAACAACAACAATAACAACTTTTGTTTCAACTTTTTTTGTTGCCTATTTACCCGACACAACTAACACGATGACATAATTTTTTCATCACACACTGTATCTTTTGTGGAATAAAACGAAAGACAGTGGAAAAAAACAAAGGTGGGGAGGGGTAGGAAAAATCACAGCACACACAGTACAACAACAATGAGAACGATTATGATATAGAAAACCCGTGATACCGGATTGGATGCTGTGTTGAATAGAGATGTATTGTGGATCGTATCGAAACACCTGAGAGGGAGAGATGTTTGTTGCTGATGATGGCAATAAAAAAACAAAAAAAAAAAAGTGGAGTAGTAGTGGTGGTGGTAAGGTGAGTAAGATCACTTTTGGGTAAAGATATGTGGAAATTCCTTTTTTTTTGAAACACTTTTTCGATGTTAATTCAGACGTGGATGAAATTTTCCACCTGATTTTCCGTTCACTTTCCCCGCAACACTGTCCACTTCCAATTGGGAACCCTGAACACTGTATGCGTGTATAGAATAGAACTGCAGAGGACTTTAGTATCCAGACGTTTTCACAGCACAAATCCAATTAGAAGCAAAAAAAAAAAACAGAAAAATTCCATTACCCGCGAATGGAATCCACAAGTATTTCTACCACTTTTGGTTGTATTTTCCTCGGTTTCTTCTTTAGAGGGCTGTTCAGGCCTTAATCCGATTAAAGAATATCGATTTTTTTTTTTCTTAAATAAAACACCGCGTTAAGAATTCCCTTAAAAGTAAACAGAAAATGTGGCAAAAAAAATGTGGTTACGATCCACAATAGTGGTAAAATAATATCCAATCAGACGAAGATGTGGCCACGGCGCGCACACACGGCGAAAACAGGTAGAAAACTGTTTCCAACACGAAGAGGTTTAACCAACGACTGACTGGCTAACTGAATTTGAGTGCGCTGAGTTGTAGATACTTTTTTTTTCCTTTTGTTTTACTTTGAATCCAACCAGAAAAACTTTTTTTTTTTTTGTTGGTATCTCCCTGAGTCATGAACGCAAGCGAAATTCATGTAGTTGGCGCACGATGGAGCGCAGATAGAGTATCTATCGACAACGACTGCATGTATGTATGTATCTTTCTTCTTTTTTTTTTCTCTAGAGAGTAAGAGAGAGTATCTTGTCTTGAGTGAAGTGGAGTTAGATATAGTAGTTTCGATGTAAGGGGCTCATTAAGCGTTGGATATCGTTGGCAACCAAAGGGGTGTACTAGGCGAACAGCGATAGAGCTAGGTATGCAGCAACGAAACGTAACAATTGTTTCGGAAATGAGTGCGCCTACAGGTGGGGAGGTAGACAGGTAGGAAAACAAAAGAGCGACGAATGTGTACAATTGGTGTAGCTGGAGAGATAAAGAAATTCAAAAAGAGATCGAAATACACACACCGACATCCATCTATACGGGTCAGGTGTGGAGAGGTTGGATGCCTCTTGAAAAGTTTTGGTACTCTTGTGGGTTCTATAGAGATTAGAGGAGAGGTTCATCCCATACAGAATGCTGGACTGATTTTCAAAGAAGGAAGCACATTTCAAGTGAGATTGAAGGGTGGTGGTGGGTTTCTAGAAAACAGGATACGATTCCAATGAACTGAAGATATTTTGTGTAACTGAAGTACACACATGATGTCGGAGTGAGTTCCCGACAACAATAGGGAATCATGTGCATTCTGGTTGCTTGATGAATACTCCAAACAAAACAACCTTTTCATTGATAAAGGAGTTTGTAACGAAGGACCTTTGAGACAAGTTTCACTCGAATATGGCTTACCAAAGAGCCTGGGATCACAAAGCAACTATAGAGCGAAGGAAATTTCGTGGCAAAATATGCCATGGAGTAGCCTAAATTGGGCACCAACTCATCAGATGACCGCCGGAAGAAAATACAAGCCATCAAAAGCAACCAGTCCATCACTGCCGTATAGAAGAGAAACGATTGAAAGGACTAACTAGTGGATCTCGTGCAGGTTCCATTGATAGATCATGATGGATGGACGGATTGAAGCTCCACAAGTACAAACGGAATCGCTGAGTTATAATTTCAGAGTAGAACCCGAACGGGCTATCCAAAACTGCAAGAAGGACATCCAAAGTGTAGGGCTCGACAGTGCTTCTGTGACATTTTACAGAGCATCACTGTTAACATCGGCTAATCTTTAACATCTTCTAAACGACCTAATCGACAAAAACCTTCTCAAGACTTGGAGGATCTTCGTCATGATGTTAACAGCTATCCCTGGGAACAAGGCTTTGAGGTGGGTGCACAAGCATCATGCACTCTTGTCGATACATCCGGTCAGAAAGCAAGATGTCACCAACGAACGACAAGAGGAAGTCCCACAAGTTAATGAAGAACAGCACGAGTAGAAGGGGACCTCAACCAATTAAGGACCGGGCTAACTGGAGAAACTCGTTGGTTGAGGCCGAGGTTCACCCCAAACTGCAGCGCAACTTAAGTAAGCTGACACTCACCGTAAGCTCTATGGAAAACAAAAAGGCCGCCGGTGCAGATGAGATTACAAATCATTCCCCCGTCTTCTGCTCGATAGCTGGCTACAGAAAGGCGTGTTAATAAGCAAAGCTCAAGAAGACCCAGATACTCCATCGGTTAGACACAGCAGGAAGACTCTAAAAAAGGATGCTCAAGCCATGAATCTCAGCAGCAGTTCTAAGAGCAGGCGACCTGTTCCCTAAGCAACACGAAGAGGTTGTTTGGACCTTCCACGAGGTGCAGTAGCTGCCATTCAAGAAACATCGTCATGCTGTGAACTGTAGACGTAGGAAACACTAGGGATACGCTGAACGCCTTCAACGTACCATACCATCTCCTACGGATGATGACGAGTTACCTTGGAGACAGCGAGCTAATCTATGACACAACAGAGGGAACGCGAACGAATGAAATTACTGCTCAATCCTACGACCCGACTGGTGGAAAATTCCCCGCAATGAAATCCTAAGAGTGGTTGGTTACGCAGATGACATCGTGACTGTGATTACGGCACGAGACACCAAGGACATCCGAAGATGACTTAACCAAGTCATAAGACGCGTCCAATTCTGAATGCAAGACCATGGACTAAGCATAGCAACAGATAAGAAGGAGATAGACCTGCTACCTAGGGGGAAGATCCCCACCATCATTGAGGAACAGGTAGGCCACGAGTCAATAACCATCAAAGATGCAGCAAAGTACTTGGAAGCAGATCAAGTCTGTGTCCAAAAGGGCTGCAAAGATCAATACAGCTTTGCGCAGACTAATGACAAACTTGAGGGGATCAAAGGCAAATTAGTGAAAACTTCTTCTATCCTTTTGTAAGGATCCAAGATCTGAGCTGATGCTCTTAAGCAAGCGGTACAGCGAAGAGGAGCTCTCCGGATGAAGAGTGTCAAAATCAGCAGCTCTGATGATCCCCATCGATCTCCTAGCAACAGACAGACACATACAAGAGAAGAGCAGAACTTGGGAAGGAAACGGCAGCAAACAAAGCCAAAGAGACCACCATACAACGCTGGAACAGTGAAAGCAGAGGAAGATGGCAGACCGGAGGTACAATTTCCAACCAGACATGACTGCTTCAACACAGAATGGAACGCCAAACACACATTCTTCGAATCCACCAAGCTGGCTTGCAGAGGGATGAAGACCAGAAACGAAGATAGGCGGAATCACAGCGGGCAATATCGTTACGGTAGTCCGCACATGTGAGGAAAATTGGAACCGAGTGCGCTGCTATATCGAGGAAATGCTAAAGCTAACTAAAAAGAACAGGACAAAGATCCATCAAGACCATAGAGGTCGGGTAAACGTAGAGTCAAATGAAGCAATTGCTTCAGGGTCCCGCACCTTTTGTGAATTACAAGCTTAAAATCTAGAATTTTTGTTTATGTTCTACCGTGGGCAAAGGGCCTTGGGTCAACTCATCAACTCGACACTGCCGGGCATCCCGAGGTAATGCAAGAAGCAGTTCTAGGGTTGTTTCACCTGAAGATGGAGAGAATTTAGTCAGCAAAAGTCCGGGGAAAGGGGAACTGGAGGGGAACTTTGTCATACCATACGGTGCATGAAGCATTCCTTTTTCCATCTGACACGTTGCATAAGACTTGAAATTAGTGCTGTTCTCATGGATGTAGGTTCCAAGAACGTGCCCACCAACGACACACCACAACTTTACAATTGTGGGAGTTCAGATGCAAATAAACAGAAGCAATAGAAACTTTTAACGAAACAACTTGAAGTCCTTACAGCCTGTGAGAGTCAGAAGACACCCCAAGACCCGCAAAAGGCCCTTATATTTACCACACATTAAGTATTCAAAGTCAAAAAGATAACACTCACCCAATCTGGAATCACTTCTTCGCTTAACCCGAAGCTTTATCATACACGACTGTATACACTGCAAAGGATAAAGGAGAAAACATTTTTTTTTTTTAAACATAATTTCCAATGAGCGGCAAATATCTTAATCTCTAGCATCAAAGATAGAGATTAAGATACAGGATGTGCGTGTGTAGAGGAAGTGTAAGAACGGTTACTTGCTTACCTCATGTATGTGACGTATAACCTCAGTCCGGGGTAAATCCTCCAATTTTCTCTCATTAACATCGAGTATCTCGTCTGCCACTTCGAGATTATCTTTGTCAGCCGGTGAGCCGTACAATTTGATTTTTCCATCTCGTCCTTCAACAAGGATTATCACGTAACCATTAAGTTCAACAACTTGCTGTAAATAGACAAATAACTGTAGTTGAGTTTTAAACGCACACATATAGAAACGTATAAGCATTGTATGTCTTGGATAAGGAGACCCCATCATGGGGAAAGGTACAAATTAGAGATTCATCTGGAATTGGTATTTTTAGAACAAGGACATTTATTTTCATTGTGTCGGCAGGGATGGGGAGTAATGAGAGTGGAATTTATACAAGATACACCACCACCAACACAGCAAACATGGGTTGAGCCATTGATTACAAATTGCGCAATTGATACGAATGATTAATTACATTTGATGTGACACAGTTTGTGTAAATGTTTGTGACAGCTAAATGCGGTTTGGGAGCCTGGGAAACTCGTAGTCCTTTGCTCAGTTAAACAGACAACCCCTCTTCAGATGGACGACACTAGAGTTGAATGCAAACAAGACCACGGTATCCGTCAAAAAATAGCTAGAATCAAAGGGAGTAGCTTTGGCAGGGCACAAGACGGAGGCCATGGAAGGCCTTTGAAGTCAAGGTGGCTCCAGAAGTTGCGTTAAATATTCGGCTTCATGATATAGACGACAGACTAAACCTTGGTAGCCACATGGAGTAGGTACACATCAAAGAAAGCATCAGATGTACACTAGGCGCTTTCGAGAATGTTGCCAAATACCTAGAGGTTCCAAGAACAATGCTCTACGCATCTTCAATCTGAGCGAACGCAGTTGAACCGCACTTAATCTCGTGCATCTCGATAGAGATAACCTTAGACATTCTCAGCGTATACTGCGCCGCCTGAACTTCGCATAAACTTTGCAACAGATTCAAGCTGTGGACTCTGTCTTGAGAGTGAAGAGACATCTCTACTCTCTACCCTCCTGCAACTCCAAAAGGGTTGTCCCAATGGAAGAGCTTTCTGCCATCCACCCAGAGAAGTTGCTTTACTTCCTGACATCCTGGAGTGAAGCAACTCATCTAGAAAACGTAAGAGAAGGCACAATAGGATTCTGAAGAGGAACCGTAGTGCCAAGGGCTGTGAACAATAAACGTAACCCCTCTTAAGAGTCATATCGGCCTATTGGACAATCTCGGACAAGACGGAATACGTCAACGTGCTGGTATGATCTCTTTAGACGTCTAAACTGATGAAGCATCAAAGAGTTCGGAATGAAAGACGGGAAAGCATTGCAACTAAGAGAAGACAGCATCACTAAGAATGTGGCAACAACGATGGAATACCTCACCCAATGGTAGGTGGACATACAAACTCTCTTTCTGTTGGGCCACAGAAGGCGGTTATCCCCGATACCTTAATCGCTTCAGACCCGATGTTTCGTCAGAATGTCCTGTTTGCGACGAAGACGTGGAACGTGCTAAAATCGGAGAGAAATTGGGATGCAGCTAGCAAATCGTTAACCCGAATACAAATCGAGCTCAGACAGACAGAAAGCCAGAGAAGAGTGCTACAAACTCAGACAAGGAAGGCCGTGTAAATCGGAAAACACGCTCCGTGAAGTACTCAATACCAGACGGTGGTCCCGCGGGGTGAGGAACTAGGCCAGCCGAGGTAACCGCAACGCACATCCTAAGGCGCCGGACCTATGCTTGCCCAAAATCTAAACAACCTTTTCTGGTGGTGATCTGGCTTGCCCGGATCCCATCTCTCAGCCTATGGCTGAACTCATCTCAATTGCCGGATGGATAGACCATCCCGCAACTAAAAACCACAGCAACACAAACACCAATTGCGAACTTCTGCTTGGACAGATAGAACGTCTCACGCCAGGACGGAGCGAAATCCCTTCAAACGAACAAGAAACTGTTGCACTCTATCTTCGTGCCAAACGGATAGAGCGTCCGGTACCTCTAGACCTCGACAGCAATCTTGAATCTGTCAAAACAGCCAGCTTGGCTCTCACGGAGGACGCATACAGGAGCTGTTCATACGCCCCTGAAACAGAATCCGTGAAAACCTTGGACCTGGAGTACCTGTCGCTAAAGAGACCTCGCCTCACGAGCTGGGCTAGTGGAGATAAGGTTTAGTCAGTAAAAATCTGTCACTATCGCGCAATATCAAGCGAAAAAGAGAAAGGAAAACCCATCAATCAGTCTCGAGTTATGAAACCTTGGCATAGGCATGGAGTCCCGAAGGTTGGGAAGCTGTACACACCACGCAATGAAAAGAAAAAAAAAGACCTTGCGTTGAGTAGCTTTCCAGAAAGCTACTGACTCACATAAAGAGATATGTGTAGAGGCTGAGACAAAATATTTTACCTCAAGCTCCCCCTGTGATTATCCAAGACTCAACAGAAGGAGAGCAACAGGAGAAAGAAAGGATGGCGAATGAATTCTTTAAAAAATTAGACTAGCTCTTCCTCTAACCCTCTTTCCTTTGAAGTCGTTCGACTTTCCTTAAGAGGAACACAATGGATGCACAGAAACCTTACTAACCGAGGTCGGCATGTCTCGTAGTGAGCTTAGTCCCATAACGCTGCGATCAGTCGCCACAGATGAATAAAGAAGGCAACAGCATTATAGTGAAGCTAAAGCCAAGTAAGTGAAGGAGTTCAGGCTCAGGTCCACCCCGGACTGTAGCGCCACCTTAAGAATTTGCCTCGGGGCAAATATCAACTCCACAAATGCCACCATTGCTACTTCGGCTTGTGAAACTGCTAGAATCCAAACTCCTGGAGCTGAATACTAGACGATAAGAAAGACAGCGAAACAGATCTTGGAATCCTTCCTGTTTGCGAGGAGGCCAAACGGAGGAGAAGATACGATCGCAAACTCTACAAACTGTGCAAAGATGTGGATGTAGTTCGAAAAGGAAAAATCTGTCGACTGCATTGACTCGGCCACATCGACCGAATGGACGAGAAGGCTCCAGCTGAGGGGATCTTCGAATCCCAGCGCCACCTAATTCACGAAGAAAAGGGAGACTGAGTATCTAGTTTAAAGAAACCTCTGTCTTGCTAACTGAAAACAGCGTACCCGGTACTGTGAAGGATGAAAAGCGGCGTTAGTTCTGACTCGGACCCTATAAGTCGCAAAGTGCGGCTTGAAAACATCGCCCAAGTCCGCTTGAGCCACAGCTCGTTTAAAAACCCATGAGTAGCTGGGTGTTAACCTCACTTTTGACTTCCATGACGACATTGCAGAAACTGTAGTCCTTTTACAGCCGCTTTTACTCTGTCCACATAAAAGGAGTGTTGAACTCTTGGGAATTCGAACACTAGCTGTCAAAGTGGGACTCAGAACAGGGTTTCGTCATGCAATCTTACCAGACTCGCTCCTAGCTCAATACTCACTTAATCGTCTCGCAAAAGTCCCTAAAACACATACTAAATCTGGGGATTCATCGAGCAAGCCCGACTCTGATGTTCCTAGGTGACTTCGATCTTGCTTAATTAAAGGAAGGGAACCCTTGATATTCTAAGTCGCAGCGCTTTTCTAGTCCCTGCTAAAGGCCCCTCAGAGCCTCCGTGCTCCTTGCCATAGCTCGTCGGAAACCCTTTACCCAAAGTATCAATGGGTGTGGTCCTCCCGCCGATAGTCAGTCAATGAAAGCAACTAAAACCTTACCGACCGCGCGACCCTTTTGAAATTCATCACGTAAGCCAATCAAAAGCATGAAACTTTGTCAAAAAGGCTCAAAGGAATCATATGCTTTGGAAAGAACAAGCTTTCATACAATTTTAATCGACATATCCTTGCATTCATGCAATTGCACAAATGTTTACCCCTTCTGAATCCACAGGGAACTACTAAACATTTGCAACAAAGAAAAATTCCGATGTTTGCACACACGAATACCCATTCATCCGTTGAATAGTTTTCTTGTTCCCCAAACTCCTCCTCCCCCTGTAGCTCTTCCTTTGAGCATAAACAAATAAATTTATATTCTTTCCTCCTTGCAAAGTCCTTTAAATTTTCGGATACGAAAGCGCTTTCTTGGAAAATAATTGAAAAAGTTACGTATACGCCATGTATGGCCTCTGGGAATTGCATAAAAAAAACTGCAACAACGGATAACTTTTGCGCACGGAAAAATGATGCAGGATGTGTTGTACTAAACTTTCAATAAAATTCACAAAGTGTATGAAACGCGGTCCCAATTCTATTGGACTCAGCAGTAAACTTCCTAAGGATTCCCATGCACACACGGTAACCTTTTCTCTGAAAATTATCCTTTGGCGTCATTTTTCTGGTGTTGTTTCCGACAGAGAGACACAACCAACACCTGGTGTCCAAAAGTAGCATTTAAACTCTTGACACTCGTGCTTTTGTCAAGGGAGCAAGAGATTTCACAACGAAACAGGACAGCGTACCTTGGAGCAGTGTACACGTATTACGCTCTTCAAACGCAAACAAACAAAAGGCCTCAATGAGCATCATCATCATCGTATAAGGATAACGCAAAGCAGACACAAATGGATGTGCTTCGGGATATTTCTTTTGGCACTATGCCAGCGAGTAGTTTGGTAGGAAGTACAGTCTGAACAAAAAAAATTACGAACATCTGTGTGGGATGGAGGGGGCAAGCAGATTATGCATCGATCGAGCGGACAAGACAATGAGAAAGAGAACCTTTTGTTGCGACAAGAATGCCTGTGACTTGGGACAGTGATTAGACACAAATAGACGACTGCCAGGAGAGAAGGATTTGCTCGAGTCATTAGCGGTGGGTTCAAGCAGTTTCTCGCTTGACGGACAGTTAGTTCTCGTTGTGGTATAGAGTCACAGAAGTAGCAAGCAAGGAACCAGTTCACCACTTCAAATCATCAGAAGTTAACAGAGCTTCCTTCACCATATCCTTGACAATGAGGACTGTATGAGATACCTAGCTTAGCTTCTTTGCATTCCACTGGCCAAGAGTCCATAACAAGTGCTCTATTCCTGACGATATTCACAAGACTCTGCTTAAGGTAGACCCGCTTCATAGATGGGACAGAGGTATGCTCTCCCTTCACAAGTGGATCCCGGCCCTGTTCTACCTTTTTTTTAAAGGGGAAACAGTGACTAGATCTCCAAAGAGAAGGCATTCGCCACCATGGATAAAACTCTAGAGCCAAAAGTCCAACTGACACCACGCCAATAGCTGGTAAGAGACTCGAGAACGAACCTTAAGTTCGCATTGCAACTAAGGCAGCAGTGTTAAATGAAGCCACGAGCCAATAGCCGGCTTGGGAAGCTTGTTTGCTTCAAAGAACTAGGTGACAGATGGCCGCAGGTTGTGCTAGCTTCTGATGACAGACTGTGCATTCTAGAGCAGTTTAAGGTCCAATTCACACACAACGGGCGTAAGACAGACGTAGTCCATTCAATTCACATAGCCAGGCACGTTGAATGCTCCATTCATGACAAGATCACAGCCACAATTTGATATCCTAAACGCCCTCGAAGACAACAAAGACCTCTTTGACGGACAAGAACACCCTTTAAGGACACATTCAGATGGAAGTCTTCACACGAATTCATTCTGCATCGGCAATATCAACAGTCTTTGGATCTTCGTTGATCGGTAGGAATAGCTCCGGCCGTATAGGAAAAGGCTGTCAAAGAAATTTTCCCCCGATGGACAGCGCAATATAGGAAAACCGCGACTCAGGTGGCGCACGCAAGTTGAAGGGGGCCTTAACCAACTGGAGGCGTGCGAAACTGGAGGCAGCTAGCTAAAGATCGAGCTGGCTGGAGACGCATGTTGGTTGAGGCACAGGTCCACCCCGGATGGTAGCGCCATCTTAAGTTAGTAAGTAAACGCTATGTCGTGTGCCTTCTTCAATCTTGTGATGGACCAAAGGCCGGCTTAAACACAGATACTGGAGTACGTAGAAGCCCGTTCCTAGCACGCAATTATTAAAGCTTTTACGGCGATTGAAGAACAAGCCGAGTCGGTCTTATAATGAATGAGGAAACGAACACGGTCTAGGACAGAACTTGACAATCAAATAGCCCTGGTGTAGATTCGATGGAGAATAACCTTATCGAAACGGCTAGGGTCCAAACTCCTGACTCGGAAGTCCAAAATCTTGGTTTACCAAGCTGAATGCTGGACGATAAGTAAGACAGTGAGGCAAATCATGGGATCATTCGAAAGAAATACGTCGAATATTTGGTCCTGTCTGTGTGAAGGGCGAATGGAGGAGAAGCTGCAACAGCGCACCCTATGAACTGTATAAAGATGTGGATGTAGTTCGGACAGGAAACACTTTTTGACTGTACTGGCTTGACAACATCGAACTAATGGACGAGGGTCTTCGAATCCCAGCGCCACCACGTTCACGAAGAAGAGGGAGGTGGAACTTTTGGTTTAAGATCAAGGAATCGTGGACGGTAGAAACTTTGGTCTAGTAAACTAGAAACAACACTACCGGAACCGTGAAAGAATTAAGGGGGCATTAGTTCAGGCTCTGACCATCTAAGTGTCGCTGACCTGATAAGTAAGAGGTTCCACAAGGGTACATTTTTACACCTATGTTGGTCTTTTTGGTGACGAGTATGATTGAAGAGGTTATAGTCGAGATGTTTTAACTGCTGATGATGGCGCTGCAGTCTGGGTTGGCCTGAGGCCAAGAATTATGGAAAAGGGTATAGCTCCTTGATTTTGAAGGGAAATTTCAACTCTTTGGAACCTAAGCTTCTGAAAGCACGTCCATTTCGACCACCGATCTGTACAAGATATTGCCTTAACCTTCGACTTAGTTGGTGAATGCTTTTAAGGCGGACATTTGCTTCTATAGATCATTCTTGTGAAACCATTGCCCCGTTAAACTCTATTGTACACTTTTAAGACCAAGAACACTACAAGGAATTATGCACCTGTGGTTGGCATGTGCCTAAGGAAGAGATCCATAATTTGAGTGCTTTCTTATCCAGCTTTCGTTTGCCTTTTTGGAACACCTCTAACCATATGAGTGGTATATGCCAACGGATAGCCTTCATTCTGTCAATCTTTCGGCACCACATTGTCGACAACTGAACCTCGTGGTGTTACAAAGGGAAACTCTTCACGTGTGTGTAGAATAATTGACGAACCTTCTAAGATCCAGAAGTGTTTCCACTTCTATCTCAAAAAGTCAAACTTTTTTTCTTTTTGACCAGTGTACGGTCCCCCCCACCCTCAGGACATGAAATTACGAACGAACAGAAGCACAACAGCAACAACAAAAAATAAGGATCCACCCTCACACACATCTTCAATTCATAAAAAATGAATACACGCGAGGCATTAGGAGCAGGGCATTAGGAACAGACCATCCAAAGAAGTAGCATCCAGCAGCTGTGTAGAGAGGAGCTGTGGAGAATGTGAATTTCTAAAGGAGTAACAAAGGATGAAACAACAACAAAAACAACAATTTGTAGGTAGTAAAAATCTGTGGAATTTATCGTGTATAAATTTTAATGAGAAAAGGACTCTACTACAATCAGAGGCAGAGAGAGAGAGGATGGAGAGAAAATTTAGAACAGATAGCTTCCACAGGACTTGCACAAGGATTTTCCTCCTTTTTGTTGGTGTGTGCTTTGTTGTTATGAAGGGTGGTGGTGGTACATAGCACTTATGCCTGATGATGATGATGCGCAAGGACGAATAACTAACTAAATGTGTGCGTGTATGTGGAAGAGAGAGAGTGTGTTCATCATCTATTCTCTCATTTCATTGATGTGGAATGTAATTTCTTTTTTTTTCTGTTCCTCCTCGTCTTTGTGTGTTACGTCGCCGTTGTTAAACATCATCAAATGAAACGCAGGAATTATTATCCTTTTGTCAGTTGGCGTGTTGAAACATTTTTTTTTCCTCAAACATCCCTGCATCCCATTGGTAGGTAATTTACAGCATCCTTTGCATTTGCAGGCATTTATATGGGAAATTTTCACAGCAAATGGGTTACACGGAGTGGAAGTCCTTTCTTTTCCATTTTTTTTTTTTCGTTGCTAGTATCCTTGTTCTTATTGTCACACAATGAATCAACGTGAGCAGGACCGACCTGTTCTGGGGGGCGATATTGTGGGTGGTGATGGTGGTTCTTATTTTGTGTTAAATAAGTGTGACGGAACGTGTCCTTTGATGTGGTGGAGATGGGTATTTGGTGTTCGTTTCGAAAGGAGAGCATGACGGTGTGTGCATGCGAAAGTTTTGCTCTGTGCAAGAGTGGCAGAGGAGTAGGTACCTACCCACCTAACCGATGTGTATAGCCTGCAGTGTATTCAGGAAATATAATTAAAATTCTCTTTCATTAAGTTGAGCAAATGAATTATGTGTTTGAATTGTCAAAAAGTGGTGTTAATGCATGTCGCTGTTGGGGATGAGTTGGGAAGAGAGTGTTTCACGTTTTATTGACTCGATATGGGTTGCCTTTGGGCCAGGGACTGGAGGTTAATAGTTTTGTAAGGAGAATAGCTGTGGAGGTGGTTTAAACTTTGTAAACTTTGTAAAATCTTTACGAAATGGCGTTATAAAAACCGTGATGACCGTGCCGTTCACAGATGAAGTGGTTTGTGAGACGTTAAAGCATTTTTTTATGGAGTTTAGGTGCTATGCCAAGCGTTTTTTAGTAGTAAGTCCATGATACCATTGTCGAAATGAGTTCTACAACAATGTTAAGTTGGAATGGCCACCACGGACGCACAGTTCCACTGGAATCATAATCTTTTCTATCGTTGCTTTCATGTGTTCTAAGGCCATTGATTCCGGATTTATTCGAATGAAAGATATGAACTGTTGTCCATTGGATTACGGACCTTAAAATTACCATCAAGAGCCCACTTTTTACAATAGATCGCTGCAGGGATTGACGATCAATACTTACTTGTGTGCCCACAGTCGACGAAGCTATGTTTACTTGTGAAGACTGGCAACACTAGCCAAGTAGAAAGCGTTTTGTTTCAAGAACCTTGACACCAACCCTATCCAGTCGTTTGAGGGGAATTACAGGCCCAAACAAGGGCTAAAGCAATACTAGCCAAGTAGAAAGCCTCTTACTTCAAGAACCTTGACACCAACCCTATCCAGTCGTTTGAGGAGAATTACATCGGTTCCAACCGAAGCCTAAGCCAACCACCATAAACTGTAGGATGGGCAATGCTTTTACATTGTTAGCCCCGTTGATTGCATCGACAAGCGAAACTCTAAGTTGAAGGGGCGACTGCATATCATATGACGCAGCCTTCACTTAAATCTCCGCGGATTTATTGTGCCTGAAACTCTAGAACTCCAGCTTATACCCACACTTCCCGTAAAATATTCAAGGCCATGGCATTCTGTAATAAATTCGGAGAACGGTGTTGTAGTCGTTCCAAAATCTGTTGCCAAAATCTAGCCTCCTCCGAGTACCATAAGGAGGAAAGGAGAACCCAAGGTAAAAGTAAGACTTGATAGGATGATGATCAGGTCTAAGGAAGAGACAAAACTGCTTCAGTTAGGTAGTAACAGCATCGAAAGCATGGGAATCATTGCCCTTAATCAATAAGATCAGCGGAGTACATCCTATACAACCAAAAGCTGATCACCTTCTTACAAACAGCGATCGACAAAGCGGACAAACCAACCTCGAATAGAACGTCGCAGTAGACAAGTATAACTTCGACGCAGTAGTAGTTTGTCTACCTTGACTCTGCTCTATTCACTTCTGACAACGACATCTCAACAGAATTCTCTGTTTCTTTGGGCTGAAAAGACCGAAGGACTAAGAAAACTCTATACAATACCTTAATCATCCCAGTCCTACTCTATGGCGCTAAAGCATGGACTTGTGGAAAGAAGATTCAGCGAAGAACTTCAGGAGCTGTACAGCGACATCGATCTATGGAATGAACACCAAGGCTCCAGCCCGGAGAGTCTTCCAATCTTACCCGGAGGGACAACGCAGTAAAGGAAAACCTCGCTCAAGGTGGCGCGTATAAGTAGAAGACGACCCCAACCAATTTGGACTGCGTAACTGAAGGTGGTTACCTTGTTGGTTGAGGCCCAGGTTCACCCCGAACTAGAATTCTTCTAACTTTCGGGTATCAAACCGATTGAAGGCAACCGCAGATCCCGTCGCTTGCGAAGGAAAGGCAAATGAAATCCTCCCGCCCTTGAAAAGTGGCAACATCCTGAATAAATGCACGAAGCAGTCCCAGGATTTATTCCCTTGAAGATGGAGAGAGCTTTAGTCAAGGGAACTTGGTCACCCCAAGTGCATGAAACAAGTCTCTCTTCAGAACAAAAAAGAAAGGTCTCGCTGATCCTACTTTAATGAGATCTGCTCTCAAGGACCATAAACATCTGTTTCTCGAATGTAGCCAGAAAGGTCCTTAATCAACGTGCATACCCACGAGCAAATCTGCGAGCAAGTGCGTTCAGGTAAGCACACATGCAAGTGCGTTGTTTTTTCCTCATCCACGCCAACAGACTTTCCTTCACAACTCTCACGAAAAATGAAGCATGGCACGAAAATGCATCCCCACTCTCGGGCTTTTCTTCGAACGTGCGTCAAAAAATCGACCATCGGCAGATGGCTCACTTAGCCATTCACACACATGCACTTACTCGCGGGCATGCAACCAACGCATGACTGTGTACGCCGCCAAGGAGCTATCAAACTCTCCGCTTACTCCAAAGTCTTAAGCCTGACAAAAGACTTCTAACTTTGAACATTGGACAAGCGATCCTCCTCTTAGGTAACCGGTAACGACCCCAGCAAACGTACAAAGAACCACGAACTATAGGAGCTGTCCAGTGAGACCGACTTTGCCAAAAAGATCCGTGTACAACCATTAAGATGGACGAACGCCAATGCTACAGTTTGAAAAATCTTCGATTCCACCCCTGAGGTACACTTAGCGTGAGGTAAACTCAACCAACTCGGCAAATTCCCTGATTCACCCCGAAATGTAGCGCCATCATAAGTAAGAAACATGAGTTACTGATTCTGAAACCAACCACTCCTAACATCCCTTCCTCCGCCGCTTACACAAAACTTCAAGGGAATTCCGCCCCGAAAAAAAAATACGGAAAAGAAAAACACAAAACTACCTTCCTCCGGCACAATAGGACTTCCCCCTATACAACCACTTAGTGCAGCTCCCCACAGTCAGACGGCACAAAAAATGCATTAAAAATGCAAAAGCAATAAGAAAAGCAATTCCCAACATAAACACGACACACATACGCACCCCGAAAAAAGGACAATAATTGAAAAGCCCCCCAGTCTTTTGGCCATCATCCGAGAAATGTTCTTCTCTTTCCTTTCACTTTATTTACATGACAGATGACAATTGGTCCCGTCCGTGTCCTCCCATCCCTCGCATATCAATCTCAACGATGAAAGCAGAATCCGAATACCCATCATCCTTCAGGATGACTCCACGTCAATTGCACACAGTTGAACGTTTTGTTCTTAGATTGCATTTCAAGATCGAAAAAAACCAAAAAAAAAATGAATCTTTATTGGAAAAAAAAAATCCAAAGACTAACAACAAAACCATCAGTTGTGGAACGTATTGTGGAACGCATTAATTATAGGTAGAGACTATCATATCGAACTTTAGGATTTTTTCGCATTTTTTTCACACAAAAAACTCTCAAATTTATCCCGAAGGATGAAATTTTCCACACCCGAGATTATGGAAAAGAAAATTCAAAAAATAGAAGAAAAAAACGTTACCATACCGTAAAAATTCGTAAATGAAAAACCAAAAAAACGAACTTATGTAACCTTACCTTTCCAGATGATGTTGAGGCTGTCGACGATGTTTGTGGCCCAAGTGCCGATTTATTATTCGCTTGCATTTCACATTTAAGACGGAAATTTGTTAGAAAATTTACAATTTCCTAGAATCCTTGATCCCCAACCAACAAACAAAAACACAAATGGGAAGAAAAAACTAAAGAAACGCGTACACTGGGGGCGTAGAAAGAGTAAGGAAAAGCCTAGGAAATCACACAAATCACAGTTTCATCATTTGATGTCAATTTTATCCGTACCGCACGAGAAAGACACTTATTTTCATTTTATTTGGATCTGTTTGCAGCGCCTTATAGCCTCTATAGCCCACACAAATGGGGCTAGGTCATCCCCAGGGCAGGGATTTAGCTTAGGGTACACACAAGCGGGGCGAGTTACAGAGGGAGTGGATTTTTTTCTTTCTAGACACAGGTCACTTAAAGAAACAGTTTAAATCGAATACCGAGAGATTGAACCGAAACCATATTAAGAACACACACATGGCAGCAGATCCCGAAAAAAATCATTCGAATATTTCCATCCACACTCAACGGAAAAAGATTGAGAAGAAATTTTTTGAAAGAATTTTCCGGTTTTTCTTGTGATTTTTCCCAAACAAAAAGCCAATAAAAAACCCAAAAATAAAATAAATTCTACACACGACGACACACAGAGGAGACAATCAATATTTCAGAAACTTTCAGTTGCGAACTGCAGGAAGCAGGAGCAAAACTTTGCGAGGAGACCATCCACACTCAGTTTGTGTTGGCCAGCCAGCATCCCCTAGAATCGGATTCATATATATATTCGTTGTCATGTGGAACCTAAGCCTCTCTCGATGTCTCACCACTCCTCGCTGGACCATGTGTCTGTGTGTTGGACTGAAAGAGATTGCTCTCTTGCGAGTACTAAAAAAAAATTAAATTTTGCGCGTGGTAAAACCTTACAATCCACAGGAGCGTAGCGCATGACTGATAGCAAAAGTGTTGCCCTCCCCCCACTGAAGGGGAGGTGAGTGAATAATTCGCATAATTAATTACAAATTATCAATCAATTGAGAGGGTAATCAAGTTAAATATGCTTGGACAGAAAAAAAAAACAAAAAATTTGAACAAATTCGCCGGAAGGTTCTACCGAGATTTGAACTCGGATCGCTGGATTCAAAGTCCAGAGTGCTAACCATTACACCATAGAACCCGTTAAGTGTCATCGCTCAAGTGTCAAATACAAGTGACAGCTGTTATACGGGGTTTCGTACATGAAACAAATGCTGTCCCATGTGAAAGAAAATTGAATTTCATGAAAATTTAATGGATTTTCCTCGTTTTACATTCGATTTTCATGTCGAACACACAACTATTCCATGAAATTTCATATTTTTCACTCGAAAATTAAAGTAAATTCCCGACACGATGCATTTGAAGGTTGGATTCGGAAAAAAAGTTAAACCCTACAAATGTCCTATGGAATTTGTTGCTGGGAAAATTATTAAAATTTTCCGAAATTGAATGGATTTTCCTGATTTTGGATTCGATTTGCATGTTTTTCACACAATAAATGCACGAAATTTTATATTTTTTCACTCGAAAGTTGAAATAGTTTGCTAAGACAATGCATTTTAAAATTTGAACTCTGAACAAACGTTAAAACCCTATAAATGTTTGCAACACTTTAGTGGGAGAAAGTGTCGGAGAAAAACTCGAATTTCCCGACATTTTTGTTGTTGTTGAGCACAATTTTTGAAGAAAAATGAAATTTTATGGATTTACCTGGTTTTTAATTCCATTTCTATCTTAAGCACATTTTTCTTGTACGAAATTTCATAGTTTTACCATTGAAATCGAATTAATTTTGCAATGAAATGACGTTTTGAAATTAAGTTAATGGATCACCGTCAAACAAATGGAGTTTCTTGACAGCAAAATCAGAGGTGTCTATGATATTTTGAATTCGAGGTAGAGGTGAGTTTTTAAATAAATCGAATTTGCCGATGCGGTTGGAGACAGTTTTTTGTTTTGATTTTGCGAAGGAAATCCTTTGAAATTGTTCTAGTAAGTGAAAGAAAGGACAACAGACTTAATTTGTTGAAAAGTTAATGAGTTTGGGACAGAATTGGATGCCACACAGCCAATACAAGGAAATCAAGCACGGGAGTGAAATAGTAATGAAATCGGACCGCAAAAAGACAAGAAACTCGACATTGGAGAGGCTAAGAGATGTCATTGTTGAATAAAATTCCGAAAATGTTGTCAAAAAAGTAAGGAAAGAACAAACCAAGGCGACAAAGCCTAAAGCAATCTCGGCAAGCGTAAGCAAAAGAGCAAAGACGAAGCAGGGACCGCATAAAAACTACGTACGCAGATAGCTCAATGATGAAACGGCATTATTCGATGTGGAAAACGTGTAAAAACTGCTCCTGCGGACTGTTTAACCATGACGATAACTTAAAACCGGTTAGGCGGATTGTAGCCCTGAAATGCGACATTGCGGAGGGTAATCAGACAAGGTGGCGCTTCAATCCGTGATGGACCCGAGTTGCAACCAACAAGCGTCTACAGCCAATTCGATCTTTAGGTTGCTGCCTCCAGTTGCCCACGCTAAGTTGGTTGAGGACCCTTTCCACATTTGTGCGCTACCTGAATCGCGGTCTTCCCTTACTGCGACATCCCTCGGGCGTGAATTCGAAGATTTTCCGGGCCGGAGCATTGGTGAGCTCAGAAGTACTAAATTTTTCATGTCTTCTTAGCGTTAGAAGGCATTTTAAAAGTGAGGATTTCCCCCCGGAGATTGAATGGAGGCCTCTTTGATCGTCTCAGAATGAAATTTCTTCGCATGACCTTCAGTCCTGTCTTTGAAGATTGAGATTTAACAATGATCTGTACAGCGTTGACGAGCTTAATGAGCTGCTTGGCTTGGAGATATCACCGCTCCAGACAGTTTTTAAAGACAATTCGTGCGTTCCAGTGGCACAAAAAGCTAAATATTGTTGCTAATTTGTCTCAACATTTCTCCTTAAGGGTTTTTACCCCTCCTCATCAGTTATCTGTCATCTTTTATCTGTCTAAAACGCGCCTAATCCCTTTTCGGTCATTTTCATTAAATTTCATTATTCTCAACTGAATTCCATGCAAACTAGTTCCACACCCAAACGTACCCCATCACCGAACACACTCGATGTCATTTTTAATTTTTGTTGACATTTCTCATCAAAACAACTCCCATCCTCTGTACTCCTACATCCCATCCCAACACATCTATCAACCGCTCTCTTTCAATTTCATAAGTCAATTTTCAGTCGTGCCAACTTACCCATCTTTAAAGAACAAAAAAAAGGAATTTTATGACATTAGTGAAAAATAATGGCCGATGAGAACTAAATCCGAATTACGAAAATCGCAAATGATGTTGTTTCGCGATAATAAACCAATCAAATACAATTGAATCGAATCGAAATTAATCCAAATTAATTATAAAACGTGTAAAGTTTACCCGTTGTGTAGTGCGGGTGCCCGATATATTGCGTAGCTGCCCCCCAAACTCGATCATGTTTTGTGGAGTGTGCACCATTACCTTGGAAAATTAGCAGAAAAAAAAAGAAATAAATTCCAATTCCAATTGCGATTTGTGATTAGTCTGGAGTTTGGGTTTTTGCTTTTTTTTTGTCATTTTCCAATTCAATTGAAGGAGGAACTTTTAAAAGGAATTGATTGGAGGGGGAGCTTTTCCAGGCAGACTTCTTCTCTGTGACGGAGGTGCTAAGGTTTCTAAGATTTTGACTATTCTCCCACGTTCGAATGCCACCGTTGATACTTTTCAACGATCCTTGTTCGAGTGGGCAAAAGACTTCAACACTACTGAATGGAATGCAGCGTAGTGGTATCCCATCTGTTCCTCAGTCGATTAGTGGAACTGCAGCAGCCCAACAGCAGCAACAAATGATTTCCATTAGCGAAGAACTGCAGGATCCGAATACAACAATATCGATGACTGCTGCTGGTGCCACAATAACATCGGGAAATGGCGCAGTTCCAGACGGAACACTATGGACCGCACTGTATGACTACGACGCACAGGGCGAGGATGAGTTGTCCCTGAAACGGGGGCAAATTGTGTTCGTTCTATCGACGGATAGCAATATCTCGGGCGATGAGGGCTGGTGGACGGGTAAAATTGGCGATAAGGTGAGTGAATACTGTTTTTCTTTTCATTTATTTGCCATCGCTATGCGTGTACATAACACGTACCCAATAGCCAAGTGGAGATGTCTCTGATCGCGCTTATCTCAGAAGGATAGGAGTGTGTGCTTTATAATTAATTTTTTCATTTTATTTTCATATCTTATCTGACGAAGAAGGCGAAGAGTTATTTGCAGATGTTTGTCGCTGATTTTCGCGTACGTTGTTGTTGTGTTGTTGTTTGTTGGATTTTCTGAGGAGAATCCACGGCCTATTATTGGAAGACGACGTAAATGTCGGGTTGATTGTGAAAAAAATAACAACGAACGACATGTGGCTACAATTTTGTTTGTGCTTCACACTCTCCAAATGGAATTGCTGTGTATAGTTTCCTACTCCACTTCGAGGGCGCTCTGTGCACTTGTCCTTTGTTTCGCTCGGCCTATTGTCTGTGCGTATTGTGCTCCCGAAAAGGTCACCAACAAGGGCAAAATTGACACAAAAGCCTATGAGCTATGAGTGGCGAAAAGACGATGAAAGTCAACAGTGCAGATGGATTGTCCTTAAGTTCAAGGAAATTTTAGCATCGAGGCTTCTTTAAATCGTTAGATTGACTTGGTTGTTGATGGTTCTAACTGGCTTTTGTCTTTTTATGGGTCAAATGTGTGGTGTTGATGTGCATTTTAAAAGTCCTTGTGGTTTTTTTTTTACAGGGACGTTGGCAATTGACTCAGGTTTCACACTTGGAGCTCCTTCAGTTGTCATTGGAAGTCCATTCTCTGAAGGTCAAGACTGTTCCATCGATTCCTTGAACACGGGACGATGGACTTCTCTTTAAATGAATCTGCAGTCAGTGATCGGCGTGACCAAAGGGACTGTCTTTAGTCAGTTTTTCATTAATTGTTTGTCTGGTAGTTCCTCTGGAACAGATTCACCGACTTTTCGAACCTCTTCTGATCCAGTTTGCTCTCAGAACAGGGGTGTAGCTTAAATGCCAAAATGACAGTGCCTTCCCAGTCTATCATCAGTAACCTTTACACCATCTTTCGTTGGGAAACTGAACTTTTCTACGAAAAATAGAGGAACTGTCAAAGAAAACCAGAGAAATTGAGAAGCAGAATGACTGTGGAACGTGTTAAAAGGCGCATCGTGCACATGATCGTATACCTAGTTCTGTTTCACTTTAAGAATCCTTTTGGTGGCATTAACTATGTGCCTTGTGTGGGAGACTTCTTACTACTTCGATCCTTAGTATCATAGTTTGCAACATGAGAATGTGCGCAAGGGTTTAGGAGAAACACAAAAGAATCCCTTAGGCCTCAGAACTGAGATAGAACTGCTTACATTGGCAAGTAGTCATCGTCAGTCGCTAGCCGTTTCTTTGGCAGGACAACAGAATATGATGCAGAAAATGGCAATGGATAGATCGACAACTATTCATTTGTCAGTTGTGATGTGCCAGTGCTGGAGAGGTAAGGATGGTTCGACCAGTTCGTATAATTTTGCGTGGAAAGCTTGAAAGATCGCAGTCTAATTGTTGCTCATCTCAGCAATTCTCTAATGAATGAAAGTCAGCTCCTTTTACCTTTGTATGCAGAACCACTGAGCATGTCCAACAGTTGCTTGACTTCATAAGTAGTCGATGGGGGAACATCACGACTGTACAACTGCTTAAAAGATCGGCACACCTTAGTTGATAGGAATCGTAGCTTAACGCAACTTGTACGTACTAAACATTTGTCAGTCTCTTACTCAAGAACACTTTGGTAGCTCTTTTGCTGTACGCATCGTTGTTCCTGCTCCTTTTCTCGCCAGTTCGCTCGTTACACCTGAGTATGTGTCCCAGTAGTCATGAGAACTTTTAATTGCCGAAGAGGTTTAGCCTTCCCGCACGAGTAGGGATTGATCTCAGAGTAGATGTCTATGCGTTTTCCTTGGGTGTGCTGTTCCATGAGAACCCCCACCCCTTTGCTTTGCTCTCAGAGTAGATATCTATGCCTTTTCCTGGGGTCTGGTGTTACATATGGACCTCCAGCCCCCTTTGGATTGCAAAGACTCCTGTCGCAAAGACTGTGACATGAGTTTTGAGGTGTAAGTCGTGTTTGATTTGCGGTTCTAAACAGTGTACCGCCGCCCGTTGTCTGTGTATAGTGTTGCCATTGTGTATCCATAATTCCCTCGGGGGAAAAAGTCGCTGAGAAGTTGTTGACAAAGTTGAAGCTTTTGTCGGCAACCTCACTTAGTTGATCTATCATCCTCGTGATTTCACAATGCCGTAGGTATATACTATCCTATCATCGAAGTGACCTAGGGTTCCTAGTCTGACAAACGAGATTGCAACTGGTCTCCGCTTTAAGATGTATGGTTCAAGTGTTCTGTATTGCTTCTATGGCTGTCGTTGCATCTAGACCAAATTGTGCACGTGTTTCTCTCCATATTTCTTCTGCACTTTCAGCCGCCAACCCACTTCACAACAGAGGAGTATCGGTTGAACAACCAGTGAACCTGTTTCGGTGCTGGGCCCCATGACCAACTAAAGGCTATCCTGCATATCCAATACGTTTCTTAGCTTTTGTGGTACGTTCTACAAGGTAACCAAGCTATATGACACTGTCTCTGGGTTGTATCTCCTAGACGTGGAACGTGGTCTAAGTCAAAGGGGGCTCCTCTAGGATGATGACTTTCTAGGACTGTCTTTCCTTTGTCAGCTTTGTCATTGCTTATCAAATGAACAGTTGGCTTTGTTTACCTTCGAACGAATTCCATTCACGACGAGCAATGGATTCTACTTCTTGATAAACATTCTCAAATTACTGATAGATTCATTGGTTGCGTCGTACAATTGACACAACGACGACGTTTTACTAAGTTTTACAGTTATCTCAAGTTACCAACAATACAACAGCTGCTGCTCTAGTTTGTTATTGAAGCGAAATACTTTCCTGCGACACTAAGATAAACAATTAGTTAACGAACTTCCCACAAGTAGTTTTAATATTCTTCTCTTTCTCTCTGTGTCTTCCATCATCTTAGGTTGGAATATTTCCATCGAATTTCGTCACCAACGAGGATCCAATGCTGATAAATGTGCCTTCAGCCATCGGAGAAATTCAACCACTCGAAATCGCCTACGAAGAGCTAGATGTCCAGGAGGTTATCGGTGTGGGTGGCTTTTGTAAAGTTCATCGCGGTTTCTATGGCAACGAAGAGGTTGCAGTGAAAGCAGCTCATCAAGGTCCCGACGAAGATATCGCGGTGACACGTGAAAATGTTTTACAAGAAGCGAAACTCTTTTGGGCCGTTAAACATGAGAATATTGTTGCGTTACGTGGTGTTTGTCTCAAACCACCAAAGCTATGCCTTGTGATGGAATACGCAAGAGGTGGTTCACTAAATCGAATATTGGCCGGCAGAAAGATTCCACCCGATGTCCTGGTGAATTGGGCGATACAAATTGCACGTGGCATGAATTACCTGCACAATGAAGCACCACTCTCCATCATTCATCGCGATTTGAAAAGTTCTAATGGTAAGTTAACACACAATACATACTAGGTGTAGCACATGTTTCATGTTTTGGTAAACAAAGGGGGAATGGTTGGGGAAAAGCCTTATCACGGGCTATTATTAGAATTCCACAGAAGAGTACACCATATTTGGTTGTAGAAATTGGTAAACAATTTATAAATCATGACGATTGTGTTGACAGGGGAAGAGTCTGTGTTTTGAAGTGGTTTAAATTAGGGGGCAAGGTCGGTGTGGCGACTGAGGTTGAAGACATACAGATTGGTCGATAAATAGATTTGATGGATTTTCTAAACGAGTGCACTTTGATTGAGTCATATTAGGGAACACTGTCCCCTTTTATGTTGTAAATTGAGATTGCTATTGACTCGAAGGAGGCGCAGGAAAAGGATTTGATGGACTAATTCAACGCCATTCAATCGTTAATGGGTTACGATTGAAGAGTATTTTTAGAGAATTTGTCTCCGGAAAAGATGAGTGCCTATTTTTGGGCAACATCTGATGTTGAAGGTAGTTTAGGGCCATCCTGAGTTGAAGATATTTTTGGCATGTTGTGGATCAATTTGTCGTGTTGGAGTGAAAATTGTCTGCCACCAAGAACTATTTATATGCGGACGAATACGTGCCGATCCCAACGACACCATAGAGGACAAATGTGGTCTGGAAAAAGGTTGATTTTACACCCTAACTGTGCCAACTGCCTAGCACTACAGGCACAGTATGATTTGAACGGTTTAGTTTTACAAAGTACCAAACCAGTCTATGGCTTATCCAGTCAACTCGATGCCTCTTGTGTCACTGTGCATTCCTCCTACGGTAGGATATTCCTCCGCTGTGTTGTTTGTCCATGCGCTCAACATATTTTAGCTATCTTAGGCGCAAGATTAATGCCTTCTTTACGCTTTTACCTCTTGCGTCACTGTGAACTTCGTCTTCGTCTGCTGCGCTGTTTGTCCATGCTCTCCACATGTCCTAGGTATCTTAGGCGCTGGAATCGTACGTTTTCTATAAGATCAATGTCGCTATACTATTCGTACAGTTCATAACTGAATTTTCCACACTTCATCGATTAAAACTGAACCGAATCTTTCTTTCGAAACAAAGTTCATCATTTTTAATAAGTGAGCAGAGTCTCTAACATGAGAGTTTCCAGTTCGTCAATACATCAGCTTAGGTAATATCTGCACAAGTCCGGTTTTGAAGGTGTACCATATAAGGGTCACATCTTCTTAGATCTGGCGCAGTTGTGTAAAGTGTTCCACCTAGCATTGGTCTTTAATAGATAGTGTGAGAACATTTTACTCTTTTCAGACCCAACAGCAGAATGTGTAGTTCTTTCGCTACGAATCTGTGAATGGTTCACCTTACCAGCCCTCCAGCTTGTTTATTTCATGTTTAACGAAAGGACAACCAAGCGAACTTCATTATGCGCTGCACTACCAGCTGGTAGGCTAATGTAGCCGGATAGATGGACTTATAGCGGCTAAAATGACACTAAAGATGATTATGTATGTTGATTCGGGTGCAGTGTTTTGTCTGATCCTCCAGATCAACCAACTTAGCGTGCGAAACTGGAGGCAGCTAGCTAAAGATCGAGCTGGCTGTAGACGCTTGTTGGTTGAGGCCCATGTCCGCCCCGGACTGTAGCGTTACCTTAAGTTATGTCTGATGTACTGACATGCCTCCCGGATTGTCACCAACACTGCCTGGAAGACACAGAATGGATTCGTAAGTTTACATATGAAAAGATCCCGCACCGAACCTTCAGTATAGATCGCTGTATATCCGTATTTCAACACTTCATCGCTGTTCCCATCCTCCTTAGAAGGGAAGTTTACGTTGAAGTCTTTTCTGAAGTTTCGCTATGTGTAGTGTAGTCTGTCACGGGTGCTAACGGGTCCCTCGTTACTTTGTAAGTTAAAGCTAAGAATTCATTCATTCCAGTTCATTAACTGGATGCCAACGTCATCGTTGTGTCTGTATCACGATGGCAACGTCTATTTTTTCGTCTCTCCAGACTTCTGTTCGGTCGGTTTAACCAGCATCGGAAGTGGTTTAATTGATGCCCAATGTGGAAGTTGGGAAGGAGAATGCTTTGACCAGACAGTGGTCCAGGTACACATCTGAAAGGAGACGTCTTTTCCATTTTCATCGTATAAGTGTCCGCCTGGTGGTCGCCGTGGCTTAGTGGTTAGCGCGTCGGACTGCTAAGCGAGAGACATTCGATTCTCAAAAGCCACAAAAAGTTTTTTCGCGGCACCACCTCTTCGCAGGCATGACAAACCTGCAAACTTGTCATGAAAAGCTTCTTAATTCGCCGTTCGGAGTCGGCATTAAAACTGTAGGTCCCTTCCATTCGTGCGAAGAATATAACACGCATAACATGAATGGCTGTGAGAAGGCTAGGCCTTGGCTCTCTATGAGCTGTCGTGCCAAATATACAAACATACATAAGTGTCCGTCTAATCACCTAACAGTGAGTCTCATAGAAAGCATTTCCAGTGTTTAACGACAACAAAAAGCCCACAATAGTTGCTATCAGCTCATCTGCAGGTGGTCTCAATTATTTTTCAGTTTCTTTTCAGTAATTTTCTTCCTTTCTCAGACTGTTTTGGCATCCGAGTCTCACCACGTGAAGGGGTGTATCGTCTGCGTTTGCCTTCCTCTTGATATATCTACAAACTTTTTATCTTTTTCTTAACTCTTTTCATTTCAGTTTTAATCTTCGAAGCAATCGAAGGTGACAATCTTCAGAAGAAAACCCTCAAAATAACCGACTTTGGTTTGGCCCGCGAACTTTACAATACAACACGAATGTCGGCGGCCGGAACATATGCATGGATGCCACCGGAAGTGATTAGTCGTGGCACCTATTCCAAGTAAGTTCAAATTCCATCAATTATTACACACACGCATTGAACACAATCTCGATGTTTACAGATCTTCAGATGTTTGGAGTTATGGTGTCCTTCTTTGGGAGCTAATTACTGGTGAAACACCCTACAAAGGTTTCGATTCTCTATCAGTAGCTTACGGTGTTGCTGTGAATACATTGGCGTTGCCAATACCAAAAACCTGTCCAGAAGCATGGGGAAAACTCATGAAAAGTAATAAAAGTCTACTTGATATGTCGCAGCATACCCCGCTTACTTATATCTCTTGTTTCATTTTAGGTTGTTGGGAGAACGACCCACATAAAAGGCCCGGTTTTAATGATATCCTAATGAAACTAGAAGATATCGCACGATCTGGTTTCACACAGACACCTCAAGAGTCTTTTCACACAATGCAAGACGGTTGGAAGAAAGAAATCGCTGAGGTTCTCCACGAGTTGCGCATGAAAGAGAAGGTAAGATTGTCGTTTAGTAAGTCTACTTCTGTCTTTTGTCGACCATTGATTCCGCCGCGTATAAGTTCATCTCAAAACACAATCCGCCTCAAGCAATATTGTCCCTCATTTTGGATTCTCAGTTTCTTATTTATTTTCTTTTTCTTTCTTTTTTTATATTTTTTTTGTTTTTGTTCCCAACTCTCCACACACACAATAAACTATGAAAAACTTTGAATGTGCAATGCATAAACAATTATAAAAATAATCCCAATCAGGGCTTTAAATCCATCGAAGAGGTAAGATGATAAAAACAGCCCAGCAAATTGCATTCAGAGATTGCGCTTTGTATATTATTTTGTGTATGGTTTTCTTGTTTAACATCGTATATTGTTGAGTTTGTTGTTGGTTTTCTTATTTTGGTTTTGTTATAAGTTTTATGAAAGGAAGATCGAAATTGCTGGTCAGGCAGCTCTCAAAGTCCGCCGCGGCTTCTCTGGGTGGCGCGCATCCGAAATGTCCAATTTTTCATGACTCTGGCGCATATATCAGGCTGAATATGACCGATGGCATGGGTTATGTTGGCTTTGAGGGCCACTGTGGTTTGTGGCTTATTCGCATGGACCTGCGACTTAAGAAAACCCCACAAGAAAAAGTCTAACGGGGTCAAATCGCACGATCTCGGTGGCCAGTTCACATCACCTCCACGTGAGATGATCATGCCTTAGAATCGCTCGTGCAGAATTTCCAATGTGGCACGTAGCGCCGTTCTGTTGAAACCACATGTCGTTGGTGAAACCACATGTTCAGGCCAAAATAAGTAGGTAATCATCGACCTTTAGGCCTGGCCAACGTCGTTCTCAAAGAAATATGGACCGATGACGCCGCCAGCCCAAAATCCACACCAAACAGTGCATTGGACGCTTTTGGATCTCATGTGGAAATTCGACAATTTTGTTTGTTGACGTAACCATTCATCCAGAAATGGGCCTCATCGCTGAAGATGGTTTATCGATGAATATTAGGGTCCAACTGCCCCAGAGCTCATTCAGCGAACACGCGTCGTTGTCTATGGTCGTTTACCTTGAACTTTTTACGGGTGCAGGCCCATGTCACGACGCAAAATTCGCCAAGTTGTGGTCTGCGAAAGGCTAAGTTCTTGTGAGCGACGCGAAATCGACTGCCTCGGATTCTCTTGCCCACTCTCACGGACAGCAGCGATGTTTTCCGCAGATCTTGCGTTTCGTCGATGATCGTTTACTGAACCAGTGGACTCAAATTTATCCACCACACTGCGAATAGTTCTCTCGGAAGGACAATTATGGCGACCGTAAAATGGGCGAAGCGCGCGGAATGTTGCCCAAACAGAACACCCATTTTGATAAAACAATTTTATTATTTGCACGTGTTGTTGAACGCTATATCCGTCCATTAGCAAAACAGACTGAATAAATGCCAATTTGACAGATGTAGCTTCAACAATATGGCCGCTATCAACTGTCAAAGTTCGGAAGTCCCTATTGGAAGATCCTTTAGGACAAAATTCAATTTGAAGACAATTTACTAAGTATTGTCTGGTGCTGGTAATCTTGTTAACAGGAAAAGTACAGAGAACTTCTCTGGCATTTAACCTACATTAAGTGTGCCCTCAGGTTAGGTTAGGTAAAGTTGAAGTGGCTGCCAGCACACTTGGATCAGTTATAGGTCCATTGTGATAGAGCATGGATCTGGAGAGATCCCCTTACCTAATTGTTGAACCAATTGGAGTTTCTTATGAAGCAAATGCGGTTTCTGACATCTGTGTTTATCAGATCGCCTAAGTCGTTAAAGTAGAATTTTCCTAAGTGGAGCCTTCTTTTGCGGGAGAGGGCTGGGCAGCTTAAGAAGGTGGGGAATAGTTTCCTCCTCCTCTTCGTTCATGCAGCTTCTACAAAAATCATTTGAATGTACGCCAAGCCTTGTTGAATCCTTGCCTATTAGACAGTGCCCCGTGATGACACTTATCCCGGATCTGATATGCGATCTGTTAAGAGAAATGAAATGACATCTCCAAGATGTCGGCAGAACAATGGTTTTGCCAGACATTCCAATGTGTTAGTTCTCAGTGGCACTACTGTATGCAGCATTTCTGGAGAGGGGGATATAAACTGTGGGAACACTGCCTATGTGATTGCCCTGCCAATGTTCGTATCAAGTGGCAAATTTTTGGAACCGATGTAGTGAGTGCTGGTAACCGAAGCTTCTACTCGCCTTTCTCCGAAAATTGAAGAAAACACAGCAAAAGGGTTATAACTGCTGGTAGTATCATTTGCCAGTATTTGTGTCTGAGTGCTCCAGCATACTACACTGCCAAGGTGTCACGAAACCAACCTTGACAGATACTAGATAGATGTACGGTAAATTCGTCTTCTTCCCCATCCTTACAGCTCCTGCAGTTATCGTTGTGACATCAACAACGTGTTAATGATGACTGACTTTCTCTCGATTTCGCTGTAAGGTGCATTTTGACTGTGATAAGGTCCAGTTTTCAGATTACTTACCTTTTCTCATGTAAAGCTGTTCGTTTGAAATGGGACTTTCGAATAACAGTGGCTTGGCTTCAACCAACAAGCCTCTCCAGCTCAGTCCTTTAGCAAACTGTGTCCAGTTACGCACTTCAAGTTGTTAGGACTTCCTCTACTGCATTGTCCCTCCGGATTAGATTCGAAGACTCTCCGAGCCTTAGCATCGGATTTTCGAATAACAGTGGCTCGGGGTGAACCTTGGCCTCAACCGACAAGCTTCTCCAGTTGAGTCCTTTAGCAAACTATGTGCAATTACGCACTTCAAGTTGGTAGGTCTTTCTCCACTGCGTTGTCCCTCCGGATACGATTCGAAGACTCTCCGAGTATAAGCATTGGTGTCCATTCGCTCTAGCCATCTCATACGACCAATGCGCAGCTTATTAACCAGGTCGATGTCGCTGTACAGCTCGTATAATTCGTCATTGAATCTCCTCTTCCAGAGTCCATCAACGCAAACGAAACCAAGAGTATCTCCATCCGCCTTCGATAGAGTCCATGCTTCAATACCATTGAGTAGAACTGGTATGATTAAGGTCTTGTATGGAGTCCCTTAGTTCTGCTTAGATACGGTCTTACTGCTCTATTGGTTCTAATACGCAATGTTCAGAAGACTGATGCCTCTATAATTGGCGCAGTTTAGGGAGTCTTCTTTCTTGTGGATCGGACAAACCATGCTTCGATTCCATTTATCGGAGTTGAGCACGATTGTAGGTGCTAAAAACAATATTAGGGGTGGACATGGTGTAGTGGTTGCAGCATCGCTTGTCACGCTCAAGGTTCCAGGTTCAAATACCGATGTCAAAAAAAGGAAAAGTCGATCAATTGCAAAAAAAGTTTACGTCAACTCTACTGCATAGGTATAACACTGGCAGTAGGGTGGTCATATGGCTTGAAAGTGGTGATCGTACTAATGACATCGGGATGTTCGAAAGGAATACTGTGAATTATAAGCAATGGCAACAGCAACCAATCATTCTAAACACCACCCCCGGAGTTTTCTGCTACCGCACATCGCGTACTTATTGCTTTGTATGATTTCGAAATGTGAAACGTAGTGAGGTGCTGTAATTCGAACAAGCGACTAAAGCGACTAAAATACCAGTTTTGGGTCTCGATAGGTTTCTGTTGATGATTTCATTGTACCAATGCTGTTCCATGCTTATGCTACGCCACAGCTTTTCGATGTGTGTTTATTGCATCAGTTACTCATTTTATCAAACGAAAATAGCAAGTTACGTGAGTGGTTGATGTCACATTTTTTCGGAGAAGTATTGTTTGTAGACGACAGGAAGTCTAGCTGAATCAATACTGAAACAAGTTTCGTCCAACGTAAACACATTTCAAATAATGTAGTTGGAACTCTTCTCGTTTAAAATGTTTACGTCCAGCAAAACTGGGCACTCACAACACTCTGAAATGCTTGCAAAATACGTATGAGTTTCTGAGTTTTTTAGTCCTTTGATGGGACTCGTGTCATGCGGCTCTAGTCTCCGTCGTGACTTACCATCAATGGTTTTCGATCTCCTTTCAATTAGGTTAATTTCCAAGTTTGGTTTTCAACTTTGTTTTGTTTTTCCTTTGCGAGTGTAACGTGTTTACCTTGATTTTTGCTATCATCCCCATGTTAGTGCACCGATTTTTGTAATTCCCATCCCATTTGCATTCTTATTCTCTTTCTCTTTCTCTTTCTTCGATTTTCCAAGACATTTATGTTTATTAATTTATTTTTCTTTCTTTTTTTTCCATTTATTTTGCCACCACACCACTTCATTTGCACCACCACCACCAACTCAATTGCGTAACAACGAACAAAATACAGGAATTGCGCTGCAAAGAAGCCGAACTGAAACGTGTACAAATGCAACAACGTGAACAAGCCAAAGATTTACAGCAGCGTGAACAAGAACTAATGGCACGTGAGCTAGAGCTGATAGGACGCGAATTGGAAATCGCACAGAATACACCAGTACCAAGAAAACGAAGAGGACGCTTCAAGAAACTGAAGGTAAGTACCTAATTGTTCTGAGAAAACTTTTTAATTGTTTGTTCTGTTTCAGCTTCTCAAGCGTGAGCCTGCACAAATATCACTTCCGATCGATTTTCGACATACGATAACGACAATTCGAGACAAGTCACGAGCCAGAACAGATACACCGCCTGGATCACCAGCGATATCGGGCTTAAGAATAGTAGCACGTAAGTGAACAAATTAATTTCATGAATTCCATGCGCATGCCTATTAATTGTTTTATGTGGAATGCAATTCATTCGTTTAAACAGTACGTTTGACTGGGATTACAACATTCTTGTCCTTTGTCAGGTGCAATCTGAACCTGAACTTATCTTAGGGACCTTTGGAAGCATTTTATGCATTTTTACCACTCTCTGCTTGAGACACCGCCTTCACTTGATCTTCCAGGCAGTGGTAGGGGTTTTTTTCAACTGGAAAAATATGTTTTTAGGGCGAATGTAGACAGCAATAATCGTTCTTTACCTTTCTCTGTCGACGGTAAACTCCTTGCTTTGCTTATTCTCAATCGATCAGGCAGCTAGATCAAAGTCAACACCACACAGACATTTTTTCTAGACGCAATGACGCCCTGCAATTTCAAATGGATTGGTTGCTCTGACTTCCATGCCACCAACGGCAGTTCGTATTGACCACAAAATGGGTTTCATCGCTGAAGACTATTCTCTTATCAAAGTGAGGCTTAGTTATCAATTTCTCCAAGGCAAAGTCTGCAAATAATCGGTTGGCTTAAGTCAGTTCGTGGATCAACCGGATTTAAGACGGAGAGAGGCTCATATGCAATTTCACGGCATTGGTTCTGGTAGACTCCTCAACAAAATACTCAAGCTTATGACAAGTTTCTAGCTCATAGCTTCTGTCATGCAAATGGAAGTCACTTACTGACTTATCAGGCCAGCGACCCTTGGAGGGTCTGAGCCTGAACTAATGCCGCTTTCCATCCTGCACGGTCCCAGGCGGCACGCTGCTTCCAGTTTACTTGACCAAGGTTTCTGGCGTCCGCGATTGCCTGATCTCTAAACCGGAGGTTCGATCTTCCTCTTCTTCGTGAACCAGGTGGCTGGGATTCGAAGATTCTCTTGGAAGTCAGTCTTTGCATGTTCTCCAGAGTTTTCCTCGTCGTGTCCAGACTAGTGGATTGGACCCAAGCCAACAGGGTTTCATACTGTTCAAGATTGGTTGCATGTATTTTAACTGCCTTCTCTTGGTTCGATATAGTCTTGATCGGCTTTGTCCGTAGTTTGATTTGTTTTTCTAGTCTGTCTTATCTACTGACTAGTAAGTGAGCACTTAACCTTGACAACTCTTGTTGTTGCCTCGTAACTAAAGTTTTTTCCTATGGTAGGGCAGTAACCCCGCCGGCACAACCGCCAACCTGGACGAGGAAAACCCTAGGACGAGGGATCGGTTAGACCGATACCAACAACTCGCTTCGGGCATGAGAGCGCTGCCGTTGGTCCATTAAGGGATCATCCGCCACCACTTATTTTCCAAGACCCTGACTTAGACTTGGAAATCCTTAATGGCCTGAGCTCGTCATAGTCGGAGTAGCCCAGATAATGTGCTGTCTCTCTGTTTCCCGATTCTTCCTTTACCGTTGCTACTATTTTTGTCCGTTGGTCAGCACTCGTGTTTATAAGTTTAACAAGTCGAGTTTGGGTGGACATCGAGTAGTAACCGATGGCTACCACTTGATGGTAATTGATGTGTAGTAACAGATACAACACCAATCAGTATCTCATTTCATTCCTCTCGAATTCCAATTTCTTCTGCCTGGCGGTCTTGTCAAACGTACTGTCATCTCCTATTTCTAACTAAGCATCGTACATGCTGACTTTCTCTAATTAATTTCCGTTAATTCGCATGCAAGTCATTTAAGATTACTTAACAGACGGTTTTAGGAAAACAACAATTCAAACTAACAAACGCTCATCTACTCTCACACTGAAATACCATCTCTTAACTCATCTCTCATTCATCTTAACCTCTTTACCTGCTTGTACAAAGTTAATGAATTTCAATCAAATAGCTTTTGTTTATCAATATCATCTCTATATGTATGTGCTTAGTTCCACCGGATGGCTTCAAAGGTAAAACATGGGGTCCATCCACACTCCATCAGCGTGAGCGAAGCCATTTGCTACCGTCGCTCAATTCGACCGAATGGATACCGCCCCACTTCAGTAAGAGTGCTCCAAATTTGGATAAATCACGGATAGCACTCCCTCAACAGGCACCGGGCACACAATCAGCGACAGCAGCTACAACATCAGCAATGATAGCCGGCAATACAATCGGTTACAATCCACAAGGTATTCCAATATCATCCACCAAATCTCTTCCCTATACAACCGCTAGTAACAACAACAATAATCACATCAACAACAACAACAACAACATCATTAGCTATAGTAACAATAGCGGCAATAATATTAATAATAATAACAACAAAAACAATATAAATTTAAGTAACAATAACAGTAGTATTAGGAAGAGTAAAAAGAAAGCATCCACACAGTCTCGTAGTAGTAACAACAGTAGTAACAATAACAGCATACTGGTGGGCAAAAGTCATGATCGTGGTCTAGATTCCTATAAAAACTCCAGCAACAGCAACAGCAACAACTCCTCCACGCTTATCCCGGTTAGTTATAGTTTTAATAATTCCTTGGGTAGTTGTAGCGGTGGTGGTTTAGCCATTGCTGGCAGTGTGCGTTCCACACAGGAAATGTCGCAAGTTAGTGGGAACAGTGATGGTGGTGGTTGGATAAAAAAAGAGATACCGGTGACAACCTATGGCTATGTGGACGACGAAGATGAGCAAGAGACCACAACGGGTTGCTTTAATTTCCGCCGAAAGGAGTTCACAACCTTCGGTTCGATGGGTATAGCAACGAATAGTCAGGGCAACCCTAACGGCGGCGGCCGCAAGAAACATAGTCTAGATAGTAAAATTCCCAACAAATTAGTGGTGACCACGCTCGACGATGTGACCTACGATCGTGTCTTCTACAAAGCCATGCAGAAGAGTCTCGATGAACTTTTCTCGACACCCTGTGATATTGCGACCACATCGCCGGCAAATCGTCATGTGTGGAACCGTGCTGAGAAAGTGAGTTCCAAGTCCAGTGGCGATCTGACTATGTACAGCTGTCAGACAGCCGAACAAGAGACAGACGCAGACACTGACAGCACATATAGATTCCAACGTAACGGCTCTGGATCGCAATTCCCAAGGCATTGCTTCTTTCGTCAGCAGTCCAGTTCGATGGACGATAACGTGACGAAAATATCAAAGAGCAGTGCCAGCAGCAGCAGTCGCAGCAGTAGTCGCAGTGAGGTGGATCAATTCAGTGAGAGTTTCAATTCCTCCAGTCAACAGGGCACCCAAGTTATGAATTCCTTTTCCAGTGATCGTTCCTCATCGGCTGATGTTTCCCTGCCATCACGGAAGAGTTCGGTTGTAACATTCCGATGTGCCAAAACCGATGACGCGTGTTCAACACAAGACTGCTACGACGGCGAAAGAAATAACTCATTCAGTTTCACCACCTATTACACCGACAATGGAGTAAACGGTGATGACACTGGTGCCCAGTCGCTAACAACTTCGATATTCGATCTGCCCAACTCGATGATGGTGTCTAGGAAGCTCAAGGATGTCCAACCCGATCCCGAAGTGATAAAGTACAATTCATCGTATCTGCATTCTGGCAAGCAAGGCAAAAGGAAAAAGACCACCATAGCCGGAGGCAAGTTCAAAAGTTTGATAAGTTTCTTCAATTTCGGAACCCTAAGGAAGAGTTCCAAGAAGAAATTCAACCAAAATTCTGGCAGCGCAGCATACAAACTATTTGAGAATAATTCTGAAATAACCGAGATAGTAGGAGTCGAAGTAGTCACAGGCAGTAGGTCGCAAGATGACGCAGAGGAAGTTGCGACTAGAAGTCAAATTTGTAGGCAGGAAGTCATAGTCGGTGGTGGGGCCGAAAATGGAATTAGAAAAGTTTCCAAGTAACAATTTTGATGTGTGAAATGTAATGCAGTGAAGGGGGAGGGGGAGAGTGCTAAATATTTAAGTCACGAATTAAGTGGATGAAGTGGATTTTTTTTTTTTTATAAAGTGAGACGTAGACCAAATGGTTGAATATAGGATCCACAACCTTGTAATGTGTGATTCATTGAGAAAAGAATAATTTTTTTTTTAAGGCCTAAAAGATAAGAAGAATGTCTCGAAACGTATGTAATTTCAAGACGGAACTTCTGAGAAGATACGAATTTAACGGGGCAAAAATTATGCTCAGAACATAAGTAAAACACAAATTAAAACATGAGTCAGAAATACAGAGGCCTTTGAGCCCTTGAGTTAGAAGTGAAGTCTCTCTTAGATTCCATAAAGCCGAGAGTCTTGTTAAGTCAGTCAGTAAATGTATAAAAAAGGGTATTGCACCCCAGTTCTCTGAGTTGTAAGGGCTCGACAAAGCTAACTATTAAGTGTTGGTAAACTAGTTATTCTTAGCATTTATTTTGTATGTGTAGACGTGTGTAGCAAGTATCTTGTAAAATTAATTGAAAATGTGTTCCACAAAAGTACTTTTTTAAAGTGTTGTGTGGAAGAAGATAGTCACTGAGATGGACCATAGGATCCTATTGATCGTGTAACTCTTGTTCTTTTAATCAACGTGTACGTAAAGCGTTTTGAAAGGATGTAAACGATTCCTTGAAAGCATTTGTGGTCACTTTGCTAACCTCTTCAAGTCTAAGTAGTGGCAATCGATCAAAGATTAGATAGCTTTTCTTGAAACAAAGTGTTAGCTATACGAGGCCATGGTATGTCCAAAACCAGATTGATTGTTTGAGACTGGGATAAGTCTTCGTAACTTGTTCGTTTTGTGGATGTTTATAAAGGGTTCCCCTTGACATTGGATTATCGAGTTGTTTTTAGTGCATTTCTTGGCCCCTTATCTGTATTGCGATTCTAAAGTTAGGATCGTTCGAAAGGGAACATTTTGTATGGACAATTTGAAATGCAATTCATAAAATTTATACAAAATGTCCGCTTTCGAACGATCCGAACTTTAGAATCGCAATACAGAGTAGAGCCCCTGGACCCAAATCACATTTGTTGTTAGTTAGACTTATATATGAGCAAGTTGTAGGTACTAAGTCACCTTTTCTACAGCAAAGCCATTGCAATGAAGTCCATTGTAGGTAGTCATTGTCATGTAAAACATTATTCCGGAACTTTGATGGCTTAAGAATGTCTATCTAGGCTTTGTATTTAACTTCTCTTTGAGATTCATGAGATTCATGTGGATGATTGGGAAACACATTCAACAAAGTATTCAACGCTCCCCTTGTTGCTGTTAGGCATGGGGGTGGTTTCGGGATACGAAGTCCCTCCATTCATCTCTGTTTGTGATGGCTCTTTTCATTTCTGTGAGGGTTTTACCCTAACCCATGTGTGTAACCCTAGAATACTAATATGATTTTTCTATCCCTTAAAACGAATGCTCGCCTGAGGCTCAACAAGTCAAAAACAGAATCCAACGTGCCTCCGAACACAAGTTCGAATCGCGTAACAATGAGTTGGCACAAACGCGTGCTTTGATATTTTCAAGGGACCATGTGCCTCACAGGCAAGCTTTAGTATTCTAGGGTTAATGGTCTTCCTCTTGGCATAGCGCCGGTCTTTGATGGTGATATGATACGTGAATCAAAATATTGGAGAAATGTTCAACTGTTTCTCGTCAAAGAGATCAAGAAACCATTTAAAGTCGAAGCTGTAAGCTGTTTGTGGTTTCATTTAGCTTGTCACTAACTTTTATCTTTACAAAGGCCTTCATTTCACACTTAAAGTTGTTTCATCTCTTCCATCTGTTGTCTAATAAAATCCATGTGCAAAAGCTGATCAAGACTTGCTAGTCCTTCAAAATATTTTTTTAGCGTTGTTTCTGACGATTGCAGTACGAAAGCAGATAGAAACCGCCCCTAAAGTGCTTAATTCATTCCATTATACAGCAAAGTCACCCTTAGTACGATAAATCTGATTGCTTTAGACATCCACAAATCTTTCTCCGCTGTTAACACGTTTTTTGAAGCCTTATCACATTCGCGACTTCAATCTTTCAGTTTCTAGCCTAAGGCACACGGTTCGAAGGGATGTTGTCTTTTCACAAAGGTCCGTTTTATGTAAGAAGGCTTTTTTAGAATTTTATTGATTTTTCCTTGTGGAAAGGCTGAGTTAAAAATCACACAAGGCCTGCAAAGCATGAGTAGGTAGTAGCGATGAGTTCTTGTTAAAGGAAGGTCCTCTCAGTTTCTTGATTTCCAATCGGCTTGCGACAGATTTAGGTCCCTCACTGCATTACAATCAACATCTGTAAAGACTGTACAAAATTAAAATTTAAATGAAAGTGTTACAACTACCAAGTCATTCCGAAAAAGTCTCTTACCACAAGAAATCCTCTCAAGAGATTCATTTAAAAAAAAGTACAGGGAAAGTAGAAACACGATGCCTCACTTACTTACATAGGTGGCGCTCCAATCTCCTCCAATTACACACTCCAAATTGGTTTAGGAAGACCTCGAAAATTCCACTTTTATCCGACTTTAATTTACTGGGACGACAAGGCTTTAAGAAAATTCTCCTTAGCTTGACAGGATGCTCAATTGCCAATCAAGAGTAATGATCTCCACACTGATGACGATGGCAGAAATAATCGCAGGGCTCTGATAGAAAAACTCGTTAACTACTTCGAAGCTTGTTAGCTCAGTTCTTAGTTAACCGCCTCTAGGTACGCACTCCACGTCTGTTAACATCTAATTGTGCGGGCCGCTATAGGCGAGGTCTTCCTCTACTGCGTTGTTTCTCCAGTTTAGATTCGAAGACTCTCCAGGCCGGAGCGTTGGTGTCCATTCGCTCTACATGTCCTATGCAATCTCAAACGACCAATGAGCAGTTTTTTTTTTCTGACCAGATCGATGTCGTTGTGTATAGCGCTGTGTAGCTCCTCTAATTTTTCGTTGAATCTTCTCCTTCAAAGCTTGTCAACGCAAACGGGAGTGAATATGTTATGTAGAATTTTTCGTTCAATGCAACCCTCGATATAGTCCTTGTTATAGCGTCATAGAGTAAGACTAATGTCTTGTATAGATTTTTTGGACCGAAGCAACCACCTCAGTCGTTGGACCTTCATTCTTCTCTGGCTAACTTGATGTCGCTGCACAGACGGTAATCTACTGTGACATTTGGTCCAATTTGACGATGTTGTGTGTCCTTTCGGCCGCTTTAGTCTCAAATCTCGCAAATGCCCCGGTGACAGCTCGCTGAGTTCTGTCCATTATATCAATATCGTCAGTGTACGTGGGTCGTTGCAATGCCTCTGGTGTTGGCCTTGAGAGTTTCGCACATTTCGGTCCAATATTATCGCATAATAGTGCGTCGCCTTGTCTAAATCCTTTTTTTACATCAATGGTCTCAATGAGATCGTTACCGAACTTGATGGAGCAGCTGATGGACGAGTCACGGACATGACTTTGTATGCATAGCTCGTCCCTATAAATGCGGGCATAGGCGGTCTTAAAATAGATAAAGTGTATCGATTTGAACTTCTTGGGTTGTTTTCTCCAGGATCTGCTGAAATGTGAAAATTTGGTCGATTGTGGACTTTCCTGGCCTGAAGGTTAGGTAGAAGGGTTGACAGGGAAGCCCTTTCCCCGTCACACTTAAGTCAATGTAAACCCTGGGATTGCAGTCTCTTTACTAGGAACCATAAGCCTATGTTCTATCAATCTGTGTATGCCACGGCTTATTGGATTGCTCTTCTAGATCCTGGAAAAAAGTGACTTAAATCTTACTTTGCAGAGCGCTGGCCAATGGCAAATATAGTGTGGAGTGTCCTCATCTACATCCTCGTCACCGCATCCCCTGCATAGTTTCCTCATCTACTTCCTCGTCACCACATCCCCTGTATAGGTCATCCATGTTCAATCCTTTTCGTTTTGCGTGTGGTAGTTCAGCATGTTATGCTCGGTGATGATACCTATTAGAGAGGATAAGGATTTTTTATCCGTTTGCAGGATTGTCTCAGTTTTCTGTTTGTTGTAGAATGGCCATAGGTTCCTAATTATGACTCGGGAGCTGAGCGCATTCCGTCTCTAATCTGCATACTCTTGACATTTTTCCCCCAACTTCCTATATGAGGTTACAGGGTGAGGTTTTAACGGTGGTATCGGCTTGATCGGGGTCTTTTGGAGATTCTTGCTACTTGTTTGAGATAACAGGGTGAGTGGGGCTTGTTCGTGGTCTATTGAAGATACTTCTTTTGCCAGCTCATCGGCTGTCTCGTTTCCAGGCACCGCTTTGTGGCCAGAGACACTCAGTACAGTCTTACATTGTGCTGCTTGCCGAGAATCATTAGCATTTCGCGACATCGATTTCTTGGCCTGAAACTACAATGATAGGTGCCAACGACGCTTATAGGATTTATAAAAAAAAAAGCGGGGGAAAGTAGACACGTCTCTGACTATTACCTTTGTCGTGGTAAGACAAACAAAACCAACCTGTATCTGATGACGACTAGTTACGAATGCAAACACACACTACGTGGACACTATTTCTTCATTTATTTACTCTTTTTTTTTTGTATTTTTAATTTAGACTTTAACAAATATATATTTATAAACCTAAGCCCAACATATTCTTCTTTACTATTTACAAACAAAAGAAAGCATAGCTGTTCTTTTATTAATTCCTTTAATTTTTATTTTTATTTTTATTTTCTTAGCTATAAATACTTGCTAATATAATTATTTCTTCTTAATTTTTTCTTTATCGTCTTAAGTTTTTCGCTTTTTTTTTTAATTTTTTAGGAATTTTTTAAGATATTAAGACTTAAAGTGCATTAGTTTGTAAAATTCAAGTGCATTTCACTATATAAAAACGTATAAAAACAATTAAAATAAACATAAAAAGTAAAAAAAAAAGATTATATTTATGCTACAAAGTAATTTTTATATAAAAGTCGTATTAGATCGTTTTTTTTTCCGTTTGTTTTTTTGTCCAAATTAGTTTTTTTAATTTCTTGATGCAAATACGCGAAATATTGAATTGTTATTAAAAACAAAACAAAAAATAAAAACATAATTAAAATCTTAGCTGTGATTAAATGACTAATTATTCGAATTCAATTCAATCAGAAGA
This sequence comes from Criorhina ranunculi, assembly GCA_951813785.1. Taxonomy (NCBI): domain Eukaryota; kingdom Metazoa; phylum Arthropoda; class Insecta; order Diptera; family Syrphidae; genus Criorhina; species Criorhina ranunculi. Next base: position 5,167,447 of record OX638385.1, on the reverse strand, counting down.
GTGTATACACATAACTTGTCATCGCATTTGTATAACGGTTTCTTTATTTGTATTATTTATTTCTTTTTCTTTTTTTTAATGGAACATGTATTATTTTAAAAATTTTATTTTGATTTATTATTTGGTAAAATGTTATACGTTGTTTCAATGTTTCTTGTCATTTTTTTTTTGTTTTATTTTTTGTATTTGATTGTCTACTTTGGTTTGTATTAATTTAAACAACAATTTTTATAAAAGTAATAATATTCCAATTTTATTTTAAAGAGAAATAAAACTACAAACTTACAAAAAAAAAAAAAAAACACTAATATTTTATTTTTATTTTTTAACTTTAATGATTGGTTTGAAGTTTTTTTTTTTTTTGTTTGATTTAATATTTATTTTCGGTTGACGGACAAAACACAATTAACTGAGGGAGGAGGGGGGAGAAAATGCGGTCTCGATTAATATGTTGATGGGGTGCAAAACATCAAAGCATTAAACCATTTGTAAATCAAACCATCTGAAAGCTATCATGTGAGGAGATTTCTCTAGCTCGAGGTAAATGATCGATTACAACTTTAAACTGTTAAGATTTGGCCAACGCTGGATCTCAAACGCTCTCACTGTCTCATCTGACAGAAAAGACTGCTCATAAGTACCTTAGGTTAGGTTAGGTTAGCGGGCTGATGAAAATGGTTATATCCTCATCACACTTAGGTCCAAAAATGAACGAAACAACTTCTACAACTAACAAGAAGTCAGATTCGAATCGTCATAGGATATCTAACCGGCCAGTGTCGGGTTAAAAAAAAACACCTCATGACTATGGGAATAGCACAAGATAACATGTGTAGAATGTGCAACGAGGACGAAGAATCAGCAGAACACATACTATGCCACTGTAACTGCCTCATAAGAACACGTCATCGTTTTCTTGGTAAATACTACCTCGAGGCGGAAGATTTAACCACCAGACATCGCAGGCTTCATCGTGCACTCCGCCATCATGGAGGAGCTCTAATTAAGAGGACATCACAATAGGCCCATTTGCGCCGCAGTGATAAGGGACTATGGACCACATCAATTATCTAATCTAATCTAATCTAGGTCCATGTGAACCCTTTGTGATACACATACGCTTAAACTTCCTTCATGTCCAGTAGATTGTGTACCTAATTTCTTTTTCATGCACATAAATGGTCAGGCAGTCATTTAAGCCCTTGAAACTCCAACAACAAGATCTAATCGAGTAAAACAGCTTGGTTCCCAGACACGCAACGGAAAGTTCATAGCTGACAGTCACTTCAATGCAATATGATGAAATTTCGCCTGTTTACAGAAGTTCTAAAGACATACGTGAACAATAGGTTGAACAATATTAAAACATGTACATATATACGTATGTATATCATCAACTCAGTTTTGAACTGCATTAAATGTAAGGAAATAGACTTTACCCTCTCCCCACCTCTCTACGAGCTATAGACTTTACCTTGAATGTCTTACAAAGACACCACTTCTGGTAGTAGCTACTTCTCGAGCTCCGGCAATCGTTTGCCACTTACCAGGCATAAGAAATTCCATACGTCTACATCGTCGCTGGACTGTTAAGCGAGCTTATACTTGTTTGAGTCTCAGCCAAACAACCAAAGTTTTTGGCGGCACCACCCTCGGCAAGTAATGACAAGGGCAAACGTTCGAAAGTCAAAAATCGTTCGGAGTCGCCAGTCTATGGACGTCACACCAAATATTGATTTTTTTTTTTTTTTTTTTTTTGCGAAAGAATGCGCGGTGAGGTCCCAACTTTGGATCCCTTTTGATTCATCTTAAAACCTTCGTTTAGAACAATAGTGTAGATCAGTAAAAGCAAATAAGCTTATTTCGAAAAATCATCAATGAAGTGTTTAAGAATAATCACCACCAAATTTAGACCAGGTTGAATCGATTTACCGGACGCCGACCGCTTTCTTTGATACTTTTTACCCTACGCACTTCATATTTGTTCCAGCGTGGATCAGTCATTGTCTTCAGAGCGGTGAACACACCCATATCCACCTTAAAAGTCCATGGAAGTCGATATGTCCTGTTTTTTAAAGCTGCAGTATTCTTTTTCTACCAAAGGGAACATTGTTTTCCTCTTGAACCGCTTATTTTCATCAGATTTTCATTTTTTTAACTTACCGCCCATAATCTTCAGCTTAAATCATGTCAAACAACGGTGTTTTGGAAAAATAACCGACAAATATAAACAAAAAAAAACAAACAAACAAACTTCACAATAAATTCGATTTCTGTTCTCTTCTCTTTGACTGCTGCGTTCGTATTGGATTTTTTCTTTCTTCTTCTCTTGTTCCGCTTTTACTTTGAGAAACTAGGGTACAACGCGAAAGATGAATGGTGTTCCCCTGTGGCAATACCAGCTTTAGTGCCATCACAAAAAATCAACCTTGTATCGTCGAATGCATGTTTGTGGAATCGATTCACATCGAACATACCGATGCCGACACTGTATGCTGGTGATTCGGTTCGTAAGCCAAAGTTGTCCGTCATGGAAGTGCTAATGTACAATATGGCGGCGTTGTTAGCCGGAGTTGCAGCCGGGTACGATGTACGAATGTCGAATGTATCACCGGTGCATCCCACTCTGCAACCACAGTCGATTTTGAATGAAACTGTACCACTGAAGCCGGTGATGGATGTGGAATTCACTAGTGTGGTGGACAATGATAGGAGATTTGCTCATAACACCTACCATGGGCCAGCCAGGCATAATCGGTGAGTTCGAGAGAAGATCACTCTAATATCATCTAAATTAATCTGTTTCTTGTCCCTTAGAGCGGCTCTGACATCATTGGCACTGGTGCCTGATGATCGAAACACTCGTCGATCAGATTCGCCACAGCACTATCAGCCGTCAACAATTTCAACAACCAGCGGGTTAGGATCAAATTTCACCACAAACACCTCAGCGATGCTCTCATCCTCTCTCGGTAGTCACACACAACCGCCTACTCCGTCGCCGAGACGGAAAATCAGTGCATCGTCCTTCACAGAGAACTTGGACTATTCTGAGCGAGATACTCCGCCACCGCAGCGATATTTTGAGACCCGTGCACCGCCACCTATTTATGCACCGAGTCTATCAAACGATGGCTATCCCACGGCTCACCGGACGGGATATTTTGGTAAGTTTATGGTGCTACCTTCCAATACTGTAACTTCTAATAAACCCCTTTCAGGTTCGAACTACTTCCCATACCGGCCTGAGGTAAATTTGGCCTACGAACGTGATTGCAAGTCCTATCCCGACTATTCCTACGACAGTCCTATGCATCATAATCGTCTGCCCAGCTACTATGACTACACTTATGAGCAGCAAATGAGAACACCACCTCCACGTGTGCCCCAAATGGGTGTTACTGCCGCTGGTCATCGTCGCACTCCATCGAACGTGTCGAACAGCTCAAACATCAATCAAGCATTCAGTCTCGAACACGATGAGTTGCCGGATTTATATGACTTCAATTCGATTGGTATTCAGCAAGATCCTCCACGGGAAGTGTACAAAGGATCTCCAGGAATGAATCGCATGAGAGATTACGAGAATTTGCCATTTTTCAGTGTGAGTCCACATCATCAACCAGCCGCAGTTCCTCCTAGATCACCATACTCTCTGAATTCGACACCACATCGTGATCTATCGCCTTTGGTAATTCAAGAGCGTCCTGCGAGTCTTTCCTTCGAACACGGTGGCAATGGGGCAACTGCAACAAATGGTGGCGGAAGTAAACTACGCTCCAGCATGAAGAAATATTACAGAGTGCCAAATGCGAATGGTTCAGCCAGTGGAACTCCAACAAATCCAACTCCTCCAGACTCATTGACCAGTGACGATAGCTCCTATATGAGCGCCAAAGAGGGTTCCATTTCCTCCCAACACAGTCGAGTGAGATTCAGTCCAGAATCGTTTCTTGATGTCACCTCGCCTGGAGCACATGACTACACAAACACAATCGGTCACAGTAGTGCCAGTGTAAATGGCATCAGTCGAAGAGTTTCAAGACGTCACACAAGCGATCCGGCATCCTAGCAGTGCCTAGATGTAGTAGCACCGAATGGAATATATCGTTGGCATTCTGGGCGACGATCCAGATCGGCACATTACGAGTATAAGTTGTAAGTTTTTGTTTGTAAGTTATTTTTAGCGCTTTAAGTTAAGTCCTGTGCAAGAAACCGTTTCAAGTGACATGGTGTAAACGTTCTAAGAAAGTGTTATGAGAGCTGGACAGGTTTCAGGCATTGCACGGGGTTTTCTTTGAATTGACATATGCAATAACAGTACATTTCAAAAAAAATTTATGAATAGGTACTGCCTATCCTCTTTGATCTGTTTTATCATTGTCATCCCTTTCCCATACGATTCTCGTGTGTTTCATTTCATTTTGTCCAACTTCATATGAACCGATTGAGCAGTACTACTCTGGCTTACACAGTGTAGACTGTAGTCATCATCAGTCACTTTCAGCTTCTCCCATTTTCTGTCATGTTATACTTCTTTGTGACTTGTGATTAAACGAGTACGTAGAGCGTTACCTTGTCCAAAACCTTGGTAAGACTTACGACCAGCTTGGAGCAGCAGACTTTAGTGAGTCTCTGTGACAATCTTGTTGTTGTTAAATTTCTCTTCTTTAGTCCATTAGTCTTCCTCCTCATGACCCTCAAAGGTTTAAGCTTCGTCATTGTTAGGTCTTGCTAAGAAGTTATAATATGTTGTGCTAAATAAAATCGTTTTTTTGTTCAGGAACGTGTGTCTAGAGAGTCCAGTCCTTAGCTAACTGCATCTAGTTGTGCAGTCCAAATTTGAGAGAGTGACTGCATCTCATATGATATAGCCTTTACTCGGATCTCCACGGATTCATTATGTTCCCCTAGCGTGGAATCTTCAGTCTTAAAGGGAAGACAACGAAGAAAGGTTGGTGATCGGTCGACCTCCCTTAATCATCTCAAATTCATATTCAATTTTAGAATGGTTTCTGGTAGCTTCTTCGACTGATCATCCAGGTTATTGAAGGAGTATTCACCAAGGGCCGCCTTTCTGGTTCTGCATAGGCTGGGGCATTAGCAAAGGAAGTGCTCTCTTCTATGTCTGTATCGCCGCAGTCTCTGCATAAACGTGTTCATAGAGTGGTAGGTTGTGTCCTGTGAAGGTACCCTTTATACTTATGCGCGTTACTTAAGGTGCCTCCCCTAGTTGTATTCGAGGATGTTATTTCAAAGTTTGAATAAGCAGTTGTTTGACTAGGTCTATGTTGTTTTACAACTCGTGTAGTTTTGCATTGAATCTCCTACTTAAAAGGCAGTCAACGCCACAGAGTAGAACTTGGATGATAAAGGATCATCCATATATTACGTCGGACAAATGTCTTACACTTGCATAGTCTCCTTAGTAGTTCGGCATAGTATCTTACTACTTAATTGCCTTTTCAGTCCAAAGAAACAGCGATTGGCAAGAGTTATTCTTCGATTAGTTTCTGATGAGATGTTGTCAGTAGTGTTAGCAGAGCAGAGCTGTGCTATTCTATCCCAATCGTTGAAGTCGGATGTCCCTTTTTGTTGGATTTTGTGGTGTTTAGTGCGAGCTTAGCAAGAGGTCACAGATTTGAGCCTCAAAAATTATACAAAATTTTTCCGCGGCACCACCTCTTCTCAGATGCAGATGAACTGGCCAGGCGGGACTAAGCTCTACACGGTTGTCTCGCGGCAAGGGTCCATAGCCCGCTAGGAGCGGTTGAAGGACAAATCGACTCACACTTCCTGCAGAAGGCAAACCTCCAATGGAGAGGGTTAACCAGCTGCGTCATATGGCCTACCTACGATAAGAATAGAAAAAAAAAACTAATAAACAGAACCCGCCCAGATATCGCCGGAATCACGGGGCATTGGCCAATTGGAGACCATGCGGCCAAACTAGGTATTCCATTCAACCCCCACTGCCGTAGTTACGGAAACGAAAATGAGAAGGAAACTCTCTCTCATTTCCTCTGCAAATGTCCGGCACTAGCAAGAGTCAAACTGCGTGCACTTAATCAACCATTCTTCGAGATCTAATTCGCTTTCTTAACTCCTCAGGTTGAATCTAGCCACCGACTGTCCAACATCCTTAACAACACACATCACCAACTCGTGTGACCTACGAGTCGTGGTAACAAAAAGGCACATCTAGTGGTACTTGCGTTCATGCTGAACCGCCACTTTTACCTACCTACCTACCTCTTCCCAGGCATGATAAACCTGCAAGAGCATAATCTGTCATGGAACAACTTCTCAATCCTCCGTTCGGCATATAGAAGACTGTCATCCCCTTCCATTCCTGTGAACAATTTAACACGTACAACATGACTGATTGCGAGAACCTAGACTTTGGCTGTCTTAGAGCTGTCAAACGTGATTCTGCGGCCAATTATGTCTCAATTCTCGCATGACAGAGCTTTCAGCTAGGGTTTTGATTGGTTTTGATTGATAATTTAGAGAAGAAATCCTACCAAAGCTGCGACCTGAAAGATCTATTGTGCCTGGAGCCAGTTAGAAAAGGAGGTCCTCTATCTTCCTAATGAAGTTGAGGATATCCCCAGTTGAGGCATTATAAATGGCCTCCGGTGTTAGGAATTCTTTGTGAAGAAAGCGTTTCCTGACTGCAGACAGCCACGCACTCACATAGAACGTGTTCCGCTAGTTCCTCTTCCTCTAAGCAGAGTCTGCATTCCTGAACTATATTTAGTTTATGTAAGTGATATCTGAGGCTGCAGTGAACGGTGAGGAGGCCGGCAAGTCGTCTGATATCTTCCCTTTTATGATTTAGAATATTTTTTGTGGATTTGTTCAGGGGTCGAATGGCCTTTTTACCCTGTCTGAGTCCCTGAGTGTTGTTCCAATAGGATGAGAAGTTTTGTTTTTCCTCATTCTGAACGCGAAAGTAGGGATGCCGCAGAAGAGTTCGGCACCTATGTACCTTTCTGAAGTCTTTCCTGGAAAGTTGATCTGCAATTTCGTTGTCTTCAATGCCTCTGTGTCCTGATACCCACCAGAGCTTGACTTTATTTCGCTTTAATAGGTCCTGGAGAGTATTGAAGCAGCCTACAACGGCCTTTGAGTTACAGTAGTGGGAACTCAGTGCTTTGAGCGCTGCTTGACTGTTGGTGAATATATTAACGGCTAACCCCTTTATAGCGGAATCGAGAATGATGCTGGCGCAGGTATCGATGGCATGTAATTCTGCCTGAAAGACACTAGGACACATTCCAAGTGCATTTCAGACTGTGTGATTAGGGCCATAAATACCGGCACCAATACTGGAGTCCATCTTTGAACCATCAGTATACCACACTAGTCCTTTTATGCTCAGCAATGGGTTACGGTTCGGGATCTCAATCTCCATGTCACCCGTAGGTCTGCTTGGCTGGATTCCTGTAGAGCGTTGAAGATGCATAGATGTGCAGTGGGGTAAGTCCAATGAGTGCCTCAAAGGCTACCGTAGGGCAAGTTCGCATGCTCCCAGTGATGCCGAGGCATGATAATTTTTGAAGACGCTGTAGCTTTAGGATGGTGGATTTTTCCATGACTTATCTCTCTTTATCCTTAGTGGAGACACTTCTTTGTTTGCTGATGAATGTTGATGTTCATCTTTTGTTTTTTCCTCTCTTTCTCTATCTGATTCATTGTTCCAAACCACTTCCAGGACCACTCACCTCTTTTGCACATGCCCTGCTCTATCAAGGCTGAGGAGGAAAACATTAGGAGAGTACTTCTTCAATGACCTTAGCGACCTAGCCAGACTCGACATCTTTAGGATTAAGAGTTTTGTATGTGGGTCTAATTGGTTCGGCACAGTATAGGGTTAACACAGATACCCAGAGCTTTTTACTCCCTTCATTCTATAGAGAATTCCCGCATGTGAGGTTAATGAAGCCATTGTGATACATTCATTCTGGCCTAAGTCGGGGACTGCCGCCCAACCTAACCTAAGGACCAGGTCTCTGGCAAGGAAACCTTTCTAAAAATTTATTTATTATCCAAACGAAATTAAATATTTAATAATTAATTTAAAAAAAATAACATAACCTCTCATAGTTCCATACAACAGTATTAAATCACAATAAACAGAGTAAACCTTCAACTTCTTTATGTATACAAAACTATTAGCAAAATATAAACTTTTATTATATGTAACAATGGTTTCTTGGACAAGCTATAGTAGAATTTCCAATTTAAATAGTCAAATCAACTTTCCAACTATACATACATACATACATACCTAAATGCATACCCCAGTGAAAAGAAATATTTTCAAGTTACTATTAGAAAGTTCAATAGACAAAAAGTATTAAGAACAACAAAAAAAATATAAATATAAACGTAAAAATAAAGAAAAGTATTTATAAAACATTAATTGCCAAAACTAAAACAACAAAAAAAAACATCGCATAACAAATAGAGTTTTTGCATGTACATAATAAATTTTCATAATAATCACTAACTCTTAAGCTAAACAAAACAAAAACGAATAAGAAATTTGCATAAATGCCTTAAAATTATTTAAAAACAAATAAAAAACACAAGCGAAAAGATCATTCTTATTTAAATCAAATTAAAGGCTGAATATATAAACAAATAATAAATAGTTAACGAGTTAAATAACTAATGAGAAGAAAGTTAAAACAGAAATCATTTTCCTATAATTAAGTAAAAAAATATAATTTAGCGATAAACATTTATAACTAGAAACGTCTATTTAACAAAATTTTCAGTAATTTATGCTACAACTCTTGCTAGTTATTTATATTTAGATGTGTATGCACTCTGGGATTGGATTGCGGTGGGGGTAGGTTAGGTTAGGTTGCAGGGGTGGCTGCATTTATCTCAATGGATCCATTGTGTTCCCCGGTGTGGTGTCGGATACCTAAAATAAATGGAATAGATTTCACTTTGGAACAATTTTAAAAAAAATTTCTGTTGAGTTAAATTTTTCAGCTGTTTTACAGTTAAATAGGTACGCTGATTACAAACCTGTTCTTAGTTTTCTTCTATCACGTCAAGTTTTTTCGCTACAGAGACGTTGAGTTTCGATCCATATATTTATAATATCTGTTATAGTGAATTAGTGAAGTGGAGTCCGAGTTCTCATCGGCATACAGGGAGTAAGCAGAGTTAAGTTTTTACTTACATATATACTAATTCCCTTTCCTTTACGCTTTAGATCATGTCTGCCTCTACTATTTCGCGTCGCAAGTGCTCAAATGGCCCTGATTCATTTTGTTATATACGTGGCAGTTTCACCATTCCCAGTCAAAGAACAAACATCAGTGCACAAATGGATCATCTGTGTTGACCTTAAAATGGTATGCTTCCTTCTTGGCCAGCAACGAGGATATACCAAGTATCCCTGTTGTTTGTGTATGTGGGACAGCAGAGCTCGTGAGAATCATTGGCTACAGTCGAATTGGCCGCCAAGACCTGAACTCAAACCTGGTGATCCAAACATTCTACATCAGCCGCTTGTTGACAGAAACAGTATTATATTTCCACCTCTGCATATAAAACTGGGCCTCATGAAGCAGTTTGTTAAAGCTTTGCCAACTGAAGGAGACTGTTTCAAGTACCTCATTTCAGCATTTCCTCGCCTGTCTTTTGAAAAGATAAAGGCCGGTGTGTTTGACGGTCCACAGATTCGGCAGCTCATTAAAGATGAACATTTTATTGGGACAATGACAGAACTCCAAAAGAATGGTTGGTTGGTATTCAAAAACGATGTCAAAAACTTTCTTGGGCTTCAAAATGCTTGGTTGCTACATGAGCATCTAGGTTCATTTTCTGTATACCCATCTTGCTGACTTCCCGCAAAATCTAGGCGCAGTCAGTGATGAGCAGGGAGAGCAATTCCACCAAGATCTAAAGATCATGGAGGCACGGTACCAAGGTAGATGGGATGTACATATGATGGCAGACTACTGTTGGAGCATCAGGCGAGATTGTCCACAGAATAAACACTCCAGGAGAAGCTATAACGATCATTTTTACCTTGATATTTATGTTTGCCATTTGGTTAAAGAAGTATACTACTTTTATGAATAGAATTATTTTCTTTGAACATTTTGTTTGGTAATTATTTCCTAAACTTTTTACTGTATGCACATAGATACCTTCATTTTGGAACCACATCCCGTGTTAGCGATCCACTCGACACTGTCACAAACTTAGTTGCTTGTCAAGAAGAATCTGTAAGTACCTCTCATGGTCACCATGAGTACATATTACTTTCTTCTTGCAAACATTATCAGTTTAGTTTAGTATCGATGTGCCTGTCTTGCAGCATTCAAAGACCAAAGTACATCAGCAGCTAGACTATCCTATTTGTGTAGCTAAGCTAGAACAGTTAGATGGAAATTTTGACAAAATGTTCGTATCTCAGAACAGTCGTTCCACATTTTCACAACGAAGATTCTATAAATTCCAAAGGAGTTTACCTTATCCCTCTATAGAAGTTTACCACGGTTCCGGTGCGTGTTAATTGAACATGTCCTTTTAGCCCTCATGCATCTAATCTAACCCTTTTCTTACAGCTCTAAAAATGCTCTTAAAATTCTATTAATTGTTTAAAAAAAACCGACAAGTTTCAATCCCTAGCTCCCTCCACCGAACAATGCACCAAACCTTTAGCATAGTCAACCAGAGTGCACATACTGACAGCTTAAATATTTCATGTTCTCCTGACACTAAGTTAACTACCCTACAAAGAGTTAAAAATATATTTATTAACAGTATCTAGTCCTTTAAATAAAATTATTTAAAACAAAAATTGCTTAAATGTTTCCAAATTAACAATAAAACCATTTAGCGAGTATGTATATATATATTTTTTGTATTGCATTAGGTTAGTTTTTATGTTAAAAAAAAAAATATATATAAAGCAAAAACTGCATATATACACATTCATATATATATATTTATATTTATCTGAATAAAATTCCAATTTAGACTTAGAAATTTGTACAAATAAACTCATTTGCATTTGCAATGTTTTCTTTTTTTTTTATATATAATTTATAATTTTTAGCAATTTCTTATTTCCAAATACAATGCAACAAACAAATATGATAAAAAATATATTAAACCATAGAGTTAAATAAAGAAATGTATTATTTTTTGATATAAAAAACGAATCGTCTTTCATTTAAACGAACACTCGAAAAAAACCGAGTGAACATTTTAAAGTTTGCACATCTCTATGAAATGAGAGCCATATACCAAAGAGTCGTAAACAACATTACCGACACAGGTTTATGAATGAATTTGTGTGTTTTTGCCATCGCCATCAGAAATTCGACGTAAACAACATGGCTGCTGCTACTATGTGGGAGGAGTCAACTTACACATCGTGTGTGTGAGAGCGGCAAAAAATACTCAGAGTGACATGCGAAGAAATTTGCCTGCCGGGCAAGTGGGGTGCCTGCTGCTTTTCTGAGATTTATGGTCGCCTGGTGTTTTTCTCGGATTTTGTGAACGAGAAATTTTGTGCTCGCTGGAATGACGTCAGCCCTGGTGTTGTACGTTTTTTGGGGTGCGGATGTGCTTTGGCGAGCGATAACTTAGGCTGTGGATGACGTATCGAAATGAAACAAATACCAAAATTATTGTAAGGATCTCTAGTTTATTTTGCTGCGTGTTTTGAATTCGTACAAAATGGAGTGAGGTATTCCTAGGAGGGAAAGTTAGGTCAGGTGGTTGGCTGGGTGGGTTGTTTCGTCTGTGTTTTGCTGTATTCATCGGGGCTTTGAACACGTAAAAGACGAAATGATGGCTGGATGTTGCAGCTGGCTTCTTGCTCCTTTTTGTCTAATCTTCGGGACTTCGGCGTTTGTGTAAAGCTGTGGGGAGATGAAAAGATGTCGTTGGACACATGAAGACGGTGAACCGGGTACAGTTTGTCGCGAAATGGTGGCTGGTGGGTTCTACTGTCGTTTGCTTGCTGTATTGTCGCTGTGCTTTGTTGTAATCATCGAAACTTCTGACGCTTGTGTAGAACCATGGACAGAGAAAAAGCTGTCTGTGACCAATGTAGGGGATGGTTTGTCGCTTCTTAACAAACGCGGCTAGGCACTATTGTTAGTGTCTTGTTGTCTTCGGCTGCGGGACTTTTTACGCATGCATAGACCCATACCTACGCAGTAGATGAAGAATTATCCATAGTCGCTTTTTGTTAGCGTGTGCTCTGCTTTTCTTGGTTGCACATGGGATGTCTGGATGTCAGCAACTTACTACATTGCAATTGGTGCGGGCTGCTGCTGGTTGCTTGTTGTTCTCTGTGCTTTGTAGATGTAGAGCTGTCTTTTGATGGTTGGTTTAGTGTGATGGGTAGTCGCATCTTTACAATCAAAATGGTGGCTGAGTTCTACTGGTGGTTACTTGTCTTTAGCGGCGGTTCTACCGAAACTTAGCTAAGAAGCGTGTGCAGACGATGTAAAGTGATCCTTAGTTGCTTCTGCTTTTCTTGGTTACACATGGAATGTCTGGAGTCAAATAGAACAACAAGTTAAGGGTTATTAATGGCCTTTCGTCGAATGGGCTAGTTGGAACCAACTTACTAGATCGCGTTGTGGGTAAAGGCTACTCCGGGAGTTGGGTAGTAAGTTGCTTGTTCTTTGGTAGAATAAATGAATAGACAGCAACTTACTACATTGGATAGTGGTGTGGGCTGCTTGTTGTTGTTCTTTGTGCTTTGTAGATGTAGAGCTGTCTTTTGACGGTTGGTTTAGTGCGATGGATAGTCGCTTCTTTACAATCGAAATGGTGGCTAGGGTTCTACTAGTAGTTGCTTGTTGTTTTTGGCGGCGGGACCTTACTTAGATGCATTTGCAGCCAATGTTGAGTGATTGTAAGTCGCTTTTTGTTGGATAGTCACCTCACCTTTGCTCTGCTTTTCGTAGTGGCACTTTCATAGAATGAGTACGTTGAAAGCAACTTACTAGATAGATAGTGGGTAAGGGCTGCTGCTGAGTGCTCGTAGTTTTCAGCTGCATTTTGTTGAATCCACTAGGAATAGAGCCATCGGCTATGAATTTTGGATGCATGAAGATGGTGTAGTACGATGGTAAATCGCTTCCAGAAAAAGCGGAGTGGGAATCGAGACCAATTGCTGGGATCTCGTTGCTTTTGGCTACGATTTGTAGCAATCATAGGGACTTTTGAGTATTATGAAGAGCTATAAGTAGATGTAGTGAGCAGTCGGATCATAGACCCTAGACACTTCTTAACAAGTGTAGTCCGTGTAGTGTCTCTGGAAAGAAATAAAACAGCAAATTAAGGATTAATATGTCCACACCACACTGGGAAACACAATGGATCCGTTGAGATCCGAGTGAGGCTGTACTTAAGTGCAGGCACCCCTACAACCTAACCTAACCTACATTGAACGGTGGGCGAGGGCTTTGGCTGATTTTTTGAAGGGTCTGGTCGGTGTTTAGCAAATTAAATTGGTAGAGTTGTGGAGAACTTCCCGTGAACAACTTGTGTTACATTTATACAGACAAATTTGCTGGTGAATATTGGTAGTGCATGCGTGTGGATAGAAGAATAAGTGGAGAATTCATTCAAAGAGCGGAAGGAGTAGGTCCTTGCAGAGTTTTATGTTGTTTTTTTCTTGTTCAGGAGCGTAAAAAACCCTCTCTATCGTATAACCAATGTAGAATCAGGAAAGAAAGGAAAAGAGATTAGGAATGGGAAGGCATAAGAAAGTCTAGACAAAGGATTGATGCGTAATCACAAGTGTGTGCGGTTCTTTTGTTACAGTCTTGAGTAATGGGTGACTGGTGCTTCATAAAATTTACAAAATCGAAGGAAAGCTTTATTAAGCAGCTGAAGGGCCTAGAGATTGTGATGAAAATCTAGTAAACTTGCTAGATCTCAGGAAATGGATCGCCTGGTTTATGAAAATACAAAATTTACCAGGAGGTCTACCCACTTATTGTCCATCGGGATGACCTAGCCTATACACTGTAATAATTTAGTAATTATCGTAACCCTTTCATTAAAAAAAAGGAGTGTCTAAGGAAATCATCGTAGCCTCATTAAATTGTGAAGTATCCTTCAGTAATTGATTAACAAATTACATATGTAGGGCACTCAAAAGCTTGGGGTAACAGGTAAATCAATTATTCTGTGAACTCATGCATTTAAACAAAGTGAACATATGATTATGGTCAGTTTTCCTCCATGTTACCACTTAAAAAGGACATCATTGAGACATTTTGCTCAGTTTTAATTCAAGTCAAGACGGAAGACGGTTCAGTATCGCGCTCGATGTGTGACTTCAAATAGAATTAAGGAAGGTTTTTGATTAAAGTTATCCTGTGCTTAGGATAAGTGCTTAAATCAAATAGACTGTGATGTAATCTTAATGGCCTTAGGGTCCTTAGTTAAATTTGTGACAAATCACGTTTACTTTCAACAAAATTGAGGAAGTGTGGTGTATTGTGATTTGTGGATCGATTTAAGGTACAGCGACAATAATTTTGAAATTACAAGTTATACCTGTAAGTAGGAACTTATAATGGTAAGTTTTTTGTAATAACCTTTTCGTATTGTGAAATGAATGCAAGCAAAGTTAAATCTGCCAGACCTTACCCATTGAAGCGTTGTCACTCCTCACGGGGGAATAGAATGCCAGAAAAGCCTGCAAGGTACTCCAAGAAGGTAACCTTACTGTATCGAACTTGGCGCCCTTTGGCTTTCCCACGCATCTCTCTGCCGTACGAAGGGAGTCGATTTCCATGTACAGCGGACCTATCTTTCTAAGTATTGCAGCACCTACGGGTTCCTAACTCATCAAGCAAAAAGTATGTATAGGCTAGAGAAGATAGCTTGTGACTGATACAACAGTACATACTTACTTATCAGGCACCTAATCCGAGTCCGGGCCGTATCCTGGCTCACAACAAACAATAAAGCTGTCGCGTTCAATCGAACGAACGTATTGCCGCTTCTAGGCACTTTCAGTTCCTCGTCCTTTATATAAAGTGGGCCGCCATTTCACAAAATATTTCGTACAAAATCAAGTTGCCTCCGATTTTGGTGAGAAAACCATTTACAGCTACCACCACGTCATGTGATTCCTTCCATCTCCTCCTGGAGTCAATAGTTACAGAGCTGATGAGATGCACAAACTGGACCCATGAGAGGGAAGTCCTGAAATTCTGACCTTCTACAGAAGCTGTAGAGGCGAAAGAGAAGAGGAGACTCTAGACCACTTTTTCTGTAGGTTTCCTGTCAGCGTTTGTATGACAACTAAGAATAAATGATTTCAGGAGTAGACAGAGTGAGTGTGAACTACAGTTTCTGGGCAAGAATTTATCGAACTTCCGCCTAGTCTTAGGTTAATTTAAATTGAGTGGCTGTCCCTACTAAGCAGGGACACACTTAGGCCAGAACAAAGCCCGTTGTGATACCACGTATAAAAATCGGGTGACCAACATCAGGAAGGAAGAATAAAGTTGAAGTTGGAGTTCTGGGTAACCGTAACGGCGTGAACCATATCATGTGCCACACTAGGAGCAAAACAAATAAGACCCACATACAAATTTCTTAATTTTAAAAATGTCGAGCCTAGCTAGGTCATTGAAGTCATCGAAGAAGTACTCTCCTAGTGGAGTACTCTACTAGCAGGAGCAAAGGAGGTGTGTGGTCGGTTCCTCCTCCTTTTCGTCTTTGCAGCTTCTACAAAAATCGTTAGAGGGAACACCTAATCTGCTGGCATGCCTGCCAATTAGACAATGCCCCGTGAGGGCTCACTGTATTCCTTATAGGTTTCCTATTGACATACAAAAGTCTTCCCGTTCTCCTCAGATCCAGGTTGGGCCAGATCTGTTTTGACAGAAGACAAGTGTTGATGTTGTTCCACCTGCTATTAGCCATTCTTTAAGCTTCAGTATCGAGATAATATTTTATCGATTCTATGGGGGCAGGCGGTGCCCCTCCATTGTTAAAAGTGATCCGACCTGCGCCTTTCTTTGCTAGCTCGTCCACTCTGCAGTTGCCCGAAACGTCCCTGGCCCAAGAACCCAGCACAGGTTCGTGTTCTAGTTTCCGGCAATGTAATAGTATAAGTAAACTGATGTGGAAGTTCCAGACTTGCATTTGAAAACTCTTTTACAGGTCTAAGGCTTGTCCCACCAATTTGCAGGATCTACCTACAGAGACTTGCTTTTGGTGTGAACTAGGGTTTTTGTGCAAGAATTTGTTCCCAAAACAGAATCCTTGAATAAAGCAGTAAACAGTCTTAGTGTCTTCGTTTTATAGTTCCCGGGCAATAGAAATGGCCTCGCTAACTTCGCAGCAGAAAAACAAACACTGTCCTCCTTGCCGCTCAAAATCCACAAAGAAATTCACGTCCTTATTCGCTCTCAAAGAAGAAATTAAACGCAATTCAAAAGTTTAGGTCCTTTGCAATTAAAAGTCTAAGTAATTGCTAACAAGAACTTTTGCAAACTTGAGTCCATGCCTTCTAATTAAGCAAAGGCTAATGGTTTATGCACGGTGGGAACACACCTGTTGTACCTTCACTTGATAACTTTGGACCATGAAACGTAAAAAAGAAGGTTCAAGTAAAGTTGAAGTTTCTTTGACGTCTAGTTAGTAAAAGTCAGACTCGAACTTTCTGTAAAACTTGACATTCATTGGAAACTTGTTTAAGTGGTCAAGGAAGAACCGACTGACTCTCAGTAGATATTAAAAAAGTGTTTAAAGGTGTCCCTGGTTCCCCTTAACCCTTTTTTTGTTGTCTGAAATGGTTTTCTTTTCTTAAATTTTCAGCAATCCGGACGCAACAACCTGGGTTAAGCTGTGTAGGTCCACAAGCAACTCGCATAAAATATAAAACCCATTAGCAGTTCCTTTGAGAACTCACACGTCTCGAGGAAGACACTGAGACAGGATAGTCACTTGAAACGTTAAACAACCATCAAAAGATGAATCGTAAGACTCCAAAAGATAAACCTCCAGGGAAAGCCACCAAAGTTAGATCACATGATGCCACAAAGTACCTGTATGGAGGATTTCGTTTTCTGGGGGTCCACATGCCAGAGAACTACAAACTCGTTTATGTCATCTATTCGGGAATTCTCAACGGCTTGGTGACTATATTCCTGCCAATGGCGTTCACCATCAGCTACATAACGTCCAGCAGTGAGATGGAAATTGGAAACTTGCTCACATCGTTGCAGGTCGCCATCAATGTCTATGGATGTGCCGTCAAAATTGTCATCATGGGCTTTCTGTTGAAGACACTTCGCAAGTCTAAACCGGTCATGGATAAGCTGGACGCCCGTTGTGTCGAAGAAGATGAAAAGGATGAGATTCGCAAACTTATCAAAACTGGCAATCGCATGGTGATTCTGTTTTCGATGGCTTACTTCAGTTACTCGACGAGCACGTTTCTGAGTTCCGTGATCATGGGAAGGCCACCGTATTCTCTGTACATTCCATTCATCAATTGGAGGGAGTCAACCAGGGATTTTATCATCGCTGCTGCAACAGAATACGCTCTGATAGACGTGGCCTGCTTCCAGCAAGTGGTAGATGATTCATACGCAGCGATTTATGTCAACATCCTTAGGACACATGTTCAGATTCTATTGCTGAGAATCAGGAAACTTGGCACAGATCCAAACAAAACTAAAGAGGAGAACACCGAGGAACTGATCAACTGTATCATTGATCATAAGAATCTTATCGAGTGAGTTGTGATCCTTGTTCGAGAAATGACTGATTTTCCAAGTGCACTTCTCTTTGCAGACTCTACGACATCATTCACCCGGTAATTTCGACGACAATTTTCATTCAGTTCCTGATCACGGCTGCGATCTTGGGTACCACACTGATCAACATTCTGATCTTTGCTGACTTTTCATCGATCATTGCTTCATTGTTCTACATCGTGGCGGTGGTTGTGGAGACTTTACCCTGTTGTTACTTTGCAAACTGTTTGATGGATGAGAGTGACCAATTTGGGAACACCATATTCCATTCCAATTGGATTGATCAGGACATGAAATTCAGAAAGATGTTGGTGTTCTTCATGCAACGTTCACAGAAAACGATCACATTGACTGCTGGCAAATTGTTTCCAATCACCTTGAACAGCTTTTTAGGGGTAAGTATGGCAAAGGTCGGGGAGTTTATGTCATCTGAACAAGAAGTTGTGGCAAAGCAGGCAAGTAGGATTGACTGGTTTCATTCATTCTTCCCTGGGTTAGGACATTGAATCCTTATCAGTTCTCGAATTGTAAAGTGTTTGTCACTCAGAATTGTGTGCTATTCTATGGTTCGTGATGATATGCGGCCAAATTTTGTTCAAGTCTGCAAAGAAAAAGACAAAACAGAGGCTTTATGAAGGCATTCGGTCTTAGTTTTCGGGTATTTTGTAAAATTTTAACGAGCTTTTATCTTTTTTCTTCTAGATTTCGAAGTTTTCATTTTCGCTGTACACATTTCTTAGTGAAATGGACTACTCCGGCAAAAGGCAATAAATAAATATTTTTGTGAAGTAATTAAGCTTGCAGTTTTATTTTACTGAGAACACACGAACTTACTGATCAGGCTAGCGACGCGAGGAGGGCCAGGGCTGGAACTAACGCCGTCTGCTCCCAGTTTATTAGACCAAGCTCTGTAGCGTCCGCGATTGCTTGATCTTTAAACCGGAGGTTCAGTTTCCCTTTTCTTTGTGAGCCAAAGGGACCCTGTTAACTGGAGCGTTCTCGTCCATTCGCTCGATGTAGCCGAGCCAGTGCTGGCAACGGATTTTGGTTTTCTGGACCACATCCACGTCTTAATGCAGCTCATAGAGTTGGCGGTTGTATCTTCTCCCAGATTCGCCGGATCTTGGTCGAAGTAGCTTGAATGAAACAGGCGGTGAATACTAAGTCTAACTCCCATTAATGGCAGCGCATCCTTCCTCTAAGATTCGAGAGATCTAATGCGTAGACTACTGCCAGTTGTTTCTGTTTCATTGAATCGACGAATTCGCCAGATATGGAACAACTAGCTGTATAGACGAAGAAGAGGAAAAAACTATTCCCCATCTTCTTTGTAGTTGCCCCAGCTCTCTCGCCTTAAAGGAAACTTCACTAAAAACCTTTTTTCTATAACGACTCAGGCGATCTGATAGATACAGATGTCAAAAACATCCTAAGCTTCATCAGAAGCTGCAATTGATTGAAGGAGCAGGTATTGACCATTTCTACGAGATCCGCGTGGAATCACAATGGACCGACCATTGGTCAAAGTGTGCTTGCTTTAGCTGACAGGCACTTCAACCAAATCTAATTTAATCTTGATTAAACGAGCAACAGCTGGGTATTCCTATGATCGAAATGGATGACCAATTGAAGCCACAATTTGTCGAATCGTTGTTGGATCAATCACAGCTTGTGCATAGCTGTCACCTTTTATCAAACGAAAAAATGTCCACCGTTCGTAAAAAAAATGCTTGAGAGTTCAAGTAAACCTTTCACCGACCTCAACTTATCGAATGCTTCACACAAACTTTTCATGACAGATTATAATCTTGCAGGGTTGTCATGCCTGCGACGAGGTGGTGCAGCGACAGTCCAACGCACTAACCACTACGTCGAGGCGACGCACCTTGATTCCATATGTCCGTACGAATTCCATGTGACCCAAGAACTTAGGGCAACCGTTTAGAGCGGCGACGCTTTGTTGAGTTGGGTAGGTTAGGTTAGGTTGTTAGCCTCACTCGAATCTCAATGGATCCATTGTGTTCCTCAATGTGGTGTGGGATACCTAAAATAAATGGAATAGATTGTTAAATTTTTATCAGTTGGCCTCCCTGAACCATCCCGAGTTCCGAAGGAATTGTAGGATGGTTCTCCGTGGCTTGCTTGACAGTTCACCCAGATCACTGAAGGAATGTTCTCCGAGGGTTATCTTTCGGTTTTTGCTAAGGCTTGGGCACTCGCATAAGGGGTGGAATGTGTCCTCCTCAGCGTCTATGTTGCAACACACATCCTCTACATAGTTCTGTTGTGTTCAAACGCATTCTCTTTATGCGTTTGTATGAAAATATGAGCCTTATAATGGCTGTGTACATCCAGTGAATAGTGGCGGCCTTGGGCCCCCATCTTTTGCCGAAGATTCTGTTGCATGCGTAGAATGTAATTGAAGCTTTTTTTGTTCTTTCTATCAAATTTTCCTTCCAGTTCAGTTTACGGTCTAGTATGCATCCCAAGTATTGATTTGGGTAAAACAAAGCCCTGAGAGATCTCTCATGTTCCATTGCATTCAGAAAATATACCTGTGTTGGTGGTGCAGGGACATAAGTCCATAATGCACTAAATTGAAGTGAAACGCCTTTTTTAACAACGTCTTCTTTGTTCTATGAGGATGAGCAAGCAAATGTGCCTTTTGGTCCCGCTTCGCCTGTATGGACACGCATAACATGTAAGACAGATGCGACTTGAGATCTATGCTTGCTAAAGTTCATAGCTAGTAGTGCTAGCTGATTTTTAAGTGATTCAAGCCTTATCTTAGGTCAAAATATATGCCACACGGAGGCTCAAGAGAAGGTTTAAACACCGTAAGATTGAGCAAATCGAATGAGCGCCACATTTATGGTTAGAGAACTCTTCCTAAACTAAACACTAGTACCTGAATATTCCATGCTGGCTAACCGAGTTAGGCAAGACTTCGCAAGACTTGTACAATATTTAAGAGACCCTTGACATTTTAAATTTAGAAGATATAGGATTGTGGACCATATGAGTTAAGGAATAGTAAACATACCTCATACTCAGGAGGAAATTAGGTCACCGGTCTACCGCTTTTAAACCTTTTCTAACCATAATTTCCCTTTTCTTTTGTCATTTCAGATAGCGAAGTTCTCTTTCTCATTGTATACCCTTATGAGTAAAATGGACTACGGCACCAAGAAATAATTTAAATTGTTATATTTGTTATATGTTATTTAAGTGTACGTAAAATAAACAAATCTACCTCAGAACACCCTCAAATAAACCTTTTATACATGCAACAGGTTTGTTGTTGAAAATCTAATCCTTTAGGCCCGTTGATGGTTATGTTTTGGGTAATCGATCGAAAACAGAGACGGCCTTCCAGCAAACAATCTTTTTTGGCTGCTCCAGCCTTTTTTAGTTAGAGGTAAAGGTTTGCAATCGTGCTGTGTTTCTCAGTATGCGTTAGACGTCCAAGTCACGTGAGTTGTGAGTTTCAATAACTTCCACCTAACATGCATTAGACGAAACTTTTGCAGGAAACAGATTAAGGCTCTGAGCTCATACTGTTTTGATTCAAAGCTTGTCTGGAGTTGCCTTAAATCCCCTCAAGTAGTTAGTTGCTACTGGATTCCTGGAAACAAGGGCATTGATAAGTAGGTAGGTAGGTAGGTAGAAGTGGTTGAAACTAGTAAACCTGCCAGAGACACAAATAGCGTGTGTGCACCGTTTTGATACCACAACTCACGTGACCTGGATGTTGATGGGCGTAGCTTTCAGATCCATCCTGTGGACTTAAGATAATTGATAATGTTGCAGAATTTTATGTAAGAAATATCAGAATTGCAGCTGCTACTGAATTCCCGGAAATAAGGGCATTAAGGGCAACGGAATTGACGACGAGCACCCCCAGATGAGGATCTCAACCAGAATTTATAGTCACACAAAGTTGGAGCCTAAGCGTTGGAAGCACCAAGTGAAACTCTTAAAATTATACTCAACAACAGGATTTGGACGAGCTAAGAAGTTCCCCAACAGAAGAGGTCTATGAACTACTAGTGGTTTCTAGGCTGAGTCCGAATTTTTGTTTACAAGGATGAGATAGAGTGCAGTAAATTAGCAAAGGAGAACCTACCTTAATTTCTGAAATCCTTCCAACCCTCGTGGGGTTTAAGACGTTCAGAATGGCCACGCGTCATATTGTCTGCAATGCGTTCTCTCCAGCTAATCTTCAGTGACCTAGATCTGTTCTACGCCACATTTGCTTAGGATGAGCCACTGTTCTGCCGGACTGGGTGCATAGCATGCATTCTGAATTGCCTTCGTGGTGTAAGGTGTGTCCAATCTTCACCGTATTGTGATGTCTATTGGTCCATAGCCCGTCCTCATATGGAATTGTTTCTTTAAGATGCAATTTGGTCCAATGTGACCTAATGTGTGGTCACTTTCCAGGACACAGAATTTTTTTTGAAAGGAGGCATCAACAAATACTGCGCCATTATAACCCTGGAAACGAGAATCGCGTTTAACTCGGCGAATTGGGAACGTATTATAAGCGGTCTCTATCGGATCGAAATACCGGATTATTACCGTAAAATAATGAGCTTTCTAGCAAACAGAGTCCTCCTCTATGATTCTGACAAAGGTATCAAGACGTACGAAGTAGCCAGCAGTGTGTCGCAAGGCACCGATCCTAGGACACCATGACGAAATTCTGTGCCTACCATTCCCAAGAGAAAGGTCAATTATCGGCTTTGCAGACGACATCGTGGCGGTGATGATTGTAGCAAAAACGCTTGAAGAAGTTGAAAGGAAACAGTTGCAATAGTACGTCGTCAGCGAGCTAAAGCCGGTTTGCAACTTGCCGACCATACAACATAAGCGGTGCTTATTACAGAGTTCGAAAAAAATCGCAATATCGCAACCTGACAACAACAATAGAACGAATCCTGAAAGGGAAGACGGGCGCATCATCTTATAACTTACTGACAGCGTTTTACAGGCGCAGGACCCAGCAGTGATAATTACTGTGACATCGACAGCCAGGCAGCACTAAAAGAGATTTCTGCTGGTAAAGTGCTGAAGCGAAAAGCTTAGTGTTCTTGCCACACATCATGAAGTAAAACTATGCTGTGTCCTTGGACATGAAGGCATACTAGGGACCTATAAAGCAAGCTGATCGCTCAGTAAAAATCCCGCAAACTTAAATATGAGGCAGGGAACAGGGCTCTCGCGGAACTGAAAATGGAACTCATTGGACTGCTATGCAAAAAGGCTAGAGTTAATACACTAACGCAGAAGGACAGGAGAACCCTTTCCACCCTTGTTGGAGTAATTACAAGGCATAACACTCTGCGCTATCATATGAAAAAGCTAAGTGCCTCTGCGACTTTGGAGACGAGGACACAACCCACTTTCTCGGCCTCTGCCATCTCAGACATAAATCGTTTGGAAGACACTGAAGACCTATGCGGCGTACCTATCAAGAACATCTGTAGGTTTATTAAAGCTTCAATGTGCTTTGGAGACTCCTCCGTGAGCAACGGACACCTATTCCCCCAATGGGCATCAAAATGGGTCTCTACTGACTTGAGTATGGCGTAGAGGGTTCTCTCTCCCCTCACCAACCCATGTACCTAACCTAACCTAATCAGTGTACATCCCCTCGCTTTGTACAACATTACAAGGCTTTGCCTTAGTTTCCTTTCTGTTTTGAGTTATTAAGGAGGGTCCTTCTTCTTATGACACGTGACAACAAAAAAAAATATCACGCCACATCTGTCGAAGGCAATTAACTAGCATTTTATGAAGACCCTTCGGCCAAATGCAACTTCTTCGTCCTTAATCGAAGCCTCTTGGTCATACAATAAATAATTAATTGCCAACAATTAACACGAGCTTCGAATGCAATTAAAAAGTGATTTACTGTCATAACATGACACGTTTTTTTATAAAATTAACAACTTAACACTTGAAAAAGGTATGTCCACCGAAAAGGGTACACTTGCGAACTTTACCTCAATGCAGGGAGGCAATATAAGATGCAGATTGCGCTGCAGTTCGGTGTGAACGTGACCCTCAATCAACAGGCCTTTCAAAAAAGGGAAATGGTCTGACGAAATGATGGTCCTTTGGGAGGCTTACGATCCTAACTCTTGAGGGACCATCACAATGCTTTAAGGAATCTATTCGTTCGCGGCAATCTCGCAAGAGAATTTGATGTGAAAATCTCCTTCACAACACACCACACACGAGCCGAATGAATGAACATCTAGGACTTCTTTAGTCCTTTCTCGATTCGATGCACAAGAACCATACAAAGTTGAGATACCTAGTATGTGAAACATCTGACTCAATCCGAAGGATAAAAACCGCACAACAATCACCTCAGAAGCTCACAATTCGTCGGTCTTTGAAAGGAAAACATCAACCCCAAACATAATGAAGCTTAAAGCAGTCGTGACCAAACTTCGAGGAAACAATCGAAATCAACAATTCAAATCTTACGACGCTACAAAATATCTGTTCACAGGATTTCGCTTTCTGGGCACCAATCCTCCAGGATCGCAGTACCAAATTCCATACGTTATCTACTCGATACTCATCAATCTAGCTATCTGCGTATTCCTACCAAGTACTTTCACCATCAGCTTGGTCATCAATGAGATGGAATTTGGACATTTCCTGAGTTCCTTGCAAACTGCCCTCAACGTCTACGGATGTACTTTGAAATTCATAATCCTGGTGTTCTCGTTGCCAAAATTACGTAAAGCTGAAACAGTCGCGGACAAGTTGGATGCACGATGCATTGAACAGCATGAAACGGACATGCTTCGGAACGTTGTCAAATTTGGAAATCAAGTTGTGACAATCTTCATTGCAACGTACTTTACCTGGGCGACTTGCGTAAATATCGGTTCATTCATCATGGGATATGCCACCTATTCGCTGTACATTCCATTTGTCGACTGGAGGAGGTCACACCGAGATTTTGTGATTGCAGCCATTGTAGAGTTCACCCTCACTATTCTGGGTTGCTATCAGGAAGCAATCAACGATTCATACGCCGTGGTCTACGTTGGCATTCTAAGGTCACACGTTCAGGTATTGCTTCTGAGAATTGCGAAACTTTGTTCGGATCCAAGGAAGACCGAGGAGGAGAACACCGAGGAACTGATCAACTGTATCATTGATCATAAAAATATCATACAGTAAGTTCCACAAATTCACTTGCCACAGAAGCAGTGTCAAGAGAGTCCTTCCTTTTATAGACTTTACAACATTGTCCACCCGGTAATTTCGACGACAGTCTTCGTCCAGTTTACGATAACATCCATAGTGGCGAGCATTACTCTGGTCAACATGATGTTCTTTGCTGACGTCGTAACGCGTGTTTCATCGATGATTTATCTTCTCGCCGTGGCGCTTCAGACTCTACCCTTGTGCTACTTTGTCAACTGTTTGATGGAAGATAGCGATCTATTCACAAATACAATTTTCCACACCAACTGGATCGAACAGGATGTGAAATTTAGGAAAATTATGGTGTTCTTCATCCAACGTACACAAAAAACTATCACACTGACGGCAGGAAGCATATTTCCAATTACGCTTAGGAGCTTCTTGGGGGTAAGTGAGCAGCAGTGAACAGGGTTCTCTTCAATTGTGAACTTATTTTTTTTCTTCAGATTGCCAAGTTTTCTTTCTCCCTATACACCCTGTTAAGTGAATTTGATTTCAACGAGGAATAGGTTTTCAATCGTAGTTGACCTTATTTGCAACGAAAACATGTCACAGGAGCACCATCTCAAAATAGCTTGTAGGGTTCAGTTTACCAAAAAAATTAAATAAAGCCTTCGATACAGTAGCATCAAAGAGTTGAGTTAAATTTTGACTATTTTTGTTTCGCCGTGAATCATTTAAGGACTTAAAACTAGTCCCGGGTCTGAGCCACAGTCGGTAGATGACGGTATTAGGGAAATTTTAAGCAATCGAAAGATTTTTTGTTCCAACTTATCAAGTTTTCCTGATGAAATGTTCAATTAAGGTGGGCCCCCATCGACATAAAATGCCAGCACGTCATTTGAATTCAGACAACAAACACAGAACACAATACTCACATACAGTTTCAACTTCAAGACCTTATGACGCGATAAGGCTAGACTGCACTTTTTTTTCTTAACCACAAAACACTTGTGCAATAATAGATCACAACAGGAAATGCAAATATTTGCCTTGAATCATTTCAAGACTGTCACCCACTATATAAGGGCGGCTGAGAGACCACTCAAAGCAACATAGTTTCATCATGAAGACAATCTACTTATGTGTCGCTTTAGTTTTGTTGGTACTTCAACTGGTCAATACAGCTGCTGTGCCAGAGAAAAACGGATGCAATGCTAGAGCTTGTACTCTAAGGTACGCACCCGTTTGTGGCAAACTCGATGGGAAGACAAGAACCTTTTCCAATTCGTGTGCAATGAGCGCTTTTAATGATTGCCAACCAAAGAGCAGACGTAAGTATTTCTTTTCTCATATACTTCCACTGTTGTTATATTTGTATATTTGTTTTCTTAAATGTTTTTTACAGAATTTTCTCCATGTTAAGAAATTGAAATGAAATAAAGGACCTTTGATAAGATCGCACTATAAGTTTGTGGTTTATTTTATGAAAGTTTATTTTGAAATCTTCACACTTGTTGTTTGTACTTCACCATTTGAGCATGGGTGTACCTTCTCTTTACTTAACCCTTTCATTTATTTAGTCCCGCCTAACCTATCCTATCAACCTAGCCCTTCGATTATCTCCTATCTGTATAAAATGCTTTCCACAGGTAGGCCATTTTTCAACCCTAGACCTAGATCACCATAATCTGAGAGGCTGCTACTTATAAAGCGGCGCTGCAAAGAAGACTGCTTATGCGCTCTACCAGGAAAAGAAACAGAAAGAACATCGGTTTCTCCAAAAGAAGAGAGAGCTACAGAACTTCGCCACCGAAGATATTGAAAGCCTTGTCTACCCAGACTGTAGCGCCACCATAAGTTTATAAGTAAGCTATACAGAGCCATGTCAAGTTTTGGCATTCGCACCTTACTCGTTCGCCTGGGCAGAATGACGATGGAGAATGCTCGTTGCTCACTTTTAGACAATGTAAAGAGCTGTCATCTCACTTTGTTAACATCTTACTCCAAAACTTAGAAGCCAACTCTAGAAGAACAATCTTCTTTCTTCAAATAAACATAAAGCGACAAGTGGTACTAGATAGTGATCAGTAACTAGGGAAAAATGCTTGGCGAAATGGTCGAATACTTCTTAAAACACTGGATGCTCCTCTTCTACGAAATCAAGGGTCGAATTACGGCATCCGTGATCGAGTAACTCGTCACGAAAAAATGAACATTATTACGTATTAACGATCATTCCGACGTAATAATGCTCGTTTTTTCGTGACGAGTTACTCGATCACGGATGCCGTGATACAGTCAGAACTCATCCAGATACCGCCTCTATCATCGTGCTAACTTACAAACAAGATTTCTTAAGACCCGTGTAGCAACACAAAACCTACTGCCCCATTCTATTAGGAACATAAATACAGATCTTGCTATTTTGAGCGAGTCATACAAAAAAAAATAAAAATTGGTGTGACCAATTGATTATAGCTGCGACTTCAATGCATAGAATGGGTTCACCAACAATCAACGTAGCTTCTAAGCGGAAGTCGCGCATGGCAATATGCCATTGTTGACGTAATTTATGCCGGACATTGGCAATTTGGAAAACATCCAGCCGACACTTACTTTAGAAATGTAAAAGAAAAAAAAAAAGGCAAACCTTCGAGGAGAGTCCCAGGATCGATTAATGGTCTTCGATTCGATCTATGTCTCATCATACACAGGCAACAGCTAGGTCGCGTGAGATATGGAATCGATTTGAAAGACCATTTATTCCTGACTATGGGTTCGTGCATACATATATATGTACGTTCATAAATCATGGGTTGAACAGGACTTTCTGGACAACCCACAAATGTATCATGGGATTTAGTTTCTTAATTTTTAAAATTTGAAATCCTTAAGAACTGTTACTAACCTTCGATCAATTGTTCGAAACATTTTTCCTGCTTTCCATGTCGGTTATTTGTTTTCCCCGCACACATTTCATATATCAACGCACTTTTGTTTGTTTCAGTTTATTTAAACTTTTATAAACATTTTATTTTGTAAAATGTGCAATCAATCGCATACCTACTTAAAAGAGAACAATAAAAATAATGGATATCGCAGACAGGTTAAAGCTGGGTTAAAGCCATGAGTGAGAGTGAGATAAATACATCATTAATCACGATCATTTTGACAAGTGTCAAATGACAAGTGACACAAGGTCAAGTGGCAAAAGAATTCTTGTGAATTTCGTTCAACTAAATGTTTAGGAAGTTTTCCCAAATTTGGAGGGACAAGGGTACAGAGCATCCACTCTAAAACATTCATGAGGAGATGCTGATATTTTGGCTGCAAAGTAGAAAACAGAAGGAAGTAGTCTTCATGCGCTGCTAAAGCTAAGTGGCAAATGGCTTCTCAACCAACAGAGAACTAGTGGTAATTTACTAAATAACCAGGCGACTGGTCGTCTTGTGATTAAAACAGTAATCCTTTTATGATCGCACGTAATAACAAATTCATCGGACAAGTCTCTAAAACATCACTACCTATCTAGTTGAAGTTTACCATATCGTGGGAATCAAGCAAAGTGGTCTTCACATAAATAGCCAAAGTGCAGTAGCTCTAGTATCCTCTTACTGATGGTTTTCCTAAATTAATCTCAACATTTGCACTGAACTCAGTCTCTCCTAAAGCAAAGATTTGGGTGCTTTTAGAATCCTTTAACTTGCACGAATTGTTCCTTCGAATTATGAACAGGGCCAAGGAGAAAAAACACAAATGACATGCCTTCTTCTTAACAACTGTATTTTTTAGCTCAAATCATTAACAATTTTCTGATGGAGTATTTCAATCATTTCTTGATTATCCTTAAAACCAACAATAGCCTTCGCCTCATCCTTTCCCAACCACTTCAGTTCAGTGTGTTCATTTGATAACGCTGGTTCCTTGTTTGGATCTTTTAATTCTGCCAACCAGTACACAACAACTTTGGGTTTTCCCTTCACTTTATAGT
Source organism: Criorhina ranunculi (assembly GCA_951813785.1). NCBI lineage: Eukaryota > Metazoa > Arthropoda > Insecta > Diptera > Syrphidae > Criorhina > Criorhina ranunculi. The sequence goes on along the minus strand of OX638385.1, from coordinate 5,138,494 downwards.
TGAGTGTATAGTTTATATCCTTGTAAATAGTCAAGTCTGCCTCCGAATAGCCGGCTTCCTCTTGGGTCTCTCTCAAGGCTGTGGTGTAATCGTCTTCACCTGGATCGACATGACCCTTTGGTGAACTCCAATGGAAATCTCCATAAGATGCTCTAAGTAATAAATATTGAATGTCTCCACATAGCCGGCGAAATAATACAAATCCTGCTGCCCTTTTACCCATTTCAGGTACAGGATACGAGAATACAAATTAATTTAATTTGCGAATTTAATTTGTTGAAATGTCACGAACAGGGTATGCGTTCCAGAGTCACACAAATTTTAGTTAAACTGTGTCAATGAAAGGAAAAGTTGTAGATGGTTAATTTTGTCCTATAGATGACCAAATTCAATGCGTTATCGTATGTTTCTTATTGGAACTACAGCGTCTAAACGAATGAAAGTATGGAAATTAACGTGGAACAAGGATTTTTGCAAGGCATCCTCTTTACTTTGTATGGTACAGTGATACTCTAATCTGAGTTTACGATGCTCAACGTTCATCGGACATCTGAACAGTACTGTAGTTTCCACAATTTTTCTATGAGCATCATTTGTCCAACTCTTCATCCTTTCAACAGATGATTACTCCGTTAAATCCACAACAGGATGCATTGCATAATTAATTCGTGCGCTAAGGACATTTCTAGCCTACCAGTTCTCGACATCGTGAACATACTCCAGAATCATTTGACATTTTACTTTGCTTTGACATTTGCCATTTGTTTGGCGGAATTTATAACAAAAAAAAAGCGAAACAGCAACAAACAAAAGTTTTGACAGCGCAATTCCAAAAGTTGAGATTTGGTAGCGTCTTTTTGTTTTGTTTTCTAGAAATATTTCATTCCTGTACTTTCGTGTACAATTCTTTTATTTTTTTTTTTTATCTACAAAGTTAATTGTTGAAATGGCGCCGGCGAAAAAGCGTCCACCATCGGATATAATCCAAAATGAAGCATCCACTTCGAAACGGAGGAATCTATCGCAGAATCTTAGTCTGGTAAGTCACTGCAGCACATTTATGAAAACACCAACGGAAATTCATATTTAAAACGTAATATTTTAAATATTCGCAGTCTCAAATAGTCAGCAGTTATGTACGATGTGGGAAAATCCTTCGGATCCATTTGACCAACTTCATGTGCCATTCGAATTTGATTGTGAACTTCAATGAGCGGGTAAATTTTCTTGTTGGAAGTAACGGCAGTGGAAAGAGTGCCGTTCTAGCTGCTCTGGTTCTGGGGCTTGGAGCCAAAGCTAGCTCCACGAATCGATCGCAGAGCATGAAACGTAAGTGAAAATATGCACCTAGTCTTATTCTAAAAAAAACAAAAACAATCAATTGTGTTGGAAGCAGTAACGATTTATTGAATCGAATTAATCAGCAAAAGCTTTAGCAAGGTACCTTAGTCCATTCTAAAAAAGAAAAAGTGAAAATTCATATAAAGGATGTTTCATAAATATAAGTTTCTAAATGGAACTCACTTCCTTCTTCGTCGCACATACTGGCAGCTTTTAAACGACATTCGCTTGAGAAGACCTTTCTCGTAGAACCTCGCTTACCGCATACTGGGGATTCCACATCAGGACAGTATATCTGGCACAAACGTTTGCCTTTTGCTGCAGTAGTGATTTGAACTGCGAGCAAGATAATTGCTCCGATAAGATGGATCAGTTTCATTGTGGAATGCGTATTGGAAGGGAATTAGATCGAGTTGTGTTTTTATAGTCCGTCTTTGGCTTGTAATCAACAGTTGAATCAATAGCAAATGCCACAAGTAGATGCAGTTTTTCAACAAACAATGTTTGCTTAAGTGTTGTCTGATCTGAACAATGAAAGTGAAGCAGGAAGTTGAAATGGGTTTAGGTTGTTCCGTATTGAATGGACATTATGTGAAACAATGTATTTTTCAAATATTACATAAGGTTTCTTTGTTTGCAAACAAAGTTGGTATTGAAATTGGTCACTTCCGTTGACTTTGTGATAGTGATGCCTGGCAATAGCTTAATCAAAGTTTTATTGTACTCTCGTTAGGTCTTGGTCTTGGGTACGATAAGAGTATTGAAAACTCGGTGGGCGTTTGGCAAAGTGGGTATCCCCTTCTTTGTTAACAACCGAGATGATGATTTTTGATTTTAAATCGTCGACCTTAGTGGAACAATAGACGCCACCGTTAAAATCATCTAGAGAATTTCTCTGCTGCCAAAGAGTGTCCCCTTTTCTCTCGTTAACTTTCCTAAGAAGTTGGAACTCAAACTCCAGTTGAGGTACTAGGCCATGGAGGTCGGGTGGCCATGGTGTAGTGGTTGCATCATCGCTTGTCACGCTGAAGATTCCAGGTTTGAATCCCGATGTCAAAAAACAAAAAGTCGATGAACTGCGAAAAAAGCTGACGTAAATTCTACTGCATAGGGATAACACTGGCAGTACGGGGTGGTCATATGGCTTGAAAGTGTTGATCGTACTAACGACATCGGAATGTTCGAAAGAAATACTGTGAATTACAACCAATGGCAACAGTACCAATAATTCTCCCCAGTCATTCTGGACACCACCCTCGGAGCAAAAAGACTGAAACCTTATACCACCTGAGTTTCAAAAAACCTCTACAACAACACTAGCACTGTGTGAATAGCATTATAAGGGTATTCAAAGACCTTTTAGCGCTAGTGAATTATAAAAAATAAAAAAAAAGACACCGGAGGTTCACTGTGAGATGACAGTAGAGGTTGGTTTGGGAACACATTTAGACGCTGTATCCTCTTGAATTCCCTTGCCCGGCCTTCGAACTGCAACAGTTTCTTGTTCCAGGCTGCAATAAGACGACAGAAATAGTCGCAAAAATAAATTTAAACCCTGCACGTTGTTGGCACGGAAAATGTAAGGTTCTTCATACGCTGCTAGGTACTTGGTCGCAAAGGAGAACTAGGAAACGAGAAGCCTGAAACTTGGTGCTTGACCCAGATATGCCAATTCAAATCGTGCAAAGGAATATGCTTAGCTCAAGGAAACTTTGGTCGTCTGATATCAATTTTGGCACCGAATATCGAATGACACATTTTGGTACAGGAGGAGGTACTGGTGCCACTGATAACACCGAATACTTTTTGGACTGCCTGTCCGTTCTCCAAAGTTGGATACAGTCGTAAGATACCAAAAAATTCAAGAAGTTAGTTAGGAGTGATCCTCAGAGAAGAGGTACATTTTGACCAAAAGTATGTCCATTGTGATGTACAAGAAACACAGTCTTATCTTGAGGCCTTTATCGGCATTAGAAGGTAACCTCGGTTATTTTATTGTGCTCAAACCTCTATGTATGTTACAAATTTAAAAATTAACTGCTGACTGCTGCTAGTTATCAATGAAGACGGTGCATGCTTTTCATACTATTTAATCGTCTCTATCGTCATCTTCATTAGTATTATCAAGATCGTCATTTTCATTTGTTTGATCGTCATTTTCATTGGTGTGATCTTCGTTTTCATTTGTGTGATCTTCGTTTTCATTTGTGTGATCTTCACCGTCATCATCAGGATTACCACATTTTCCATCGTAGAGTTTCACCCATTCTGTCGGAAATAGAAAAAAGTTTAAATTAATTATTTCTTTCAAAGTACATGTATGTTTGCATGAGACATTACTGTTCAGAATACATCTGTTCTCCGCAATTAGCAAGCAAGTATTACGAAAAGTTTGAACTTCTCTATTGCGAATGGCACACACGTAATCGGGAGTGTTCGAACACCTTATGGTTTTGCATTGAGGCTCGTCATCATTTGCCTTTGCTATGTTAAACATAACTAGGACAGCGAAAATGATAATACAAGCAAACTTCATCTTCTGATGTGGAAGTTATCTTTCTGACTTAATGCCACAGTAAGATGCGAGTAGGTTTTTATATCAAAAAAAATATTGTTCCCATTTGCATTACGTCCGTGTACACAATTTATTTATTCATATTTGTTCTTAAAAGTAGATAAGGCGACCATTGCCGATTTGTTAAACCTTGGGTAAAAGAGTTTACGGATTTTTATTATTTTGACTTTGTTACTTGAAGGGAATTGTGAAAGAGTAATGGATTGGATTACCCTGGTAACCATACTAGAAATGTAAACCATTAGTGCTTACTCACTTATGAGTTTTGTCCTCTTTTTGGTCTTAGAGTGTCTTTCACGACCACCAGTCTTTGTTAGCTGAATGTGTGTAGCCAGTTTACTGCCGGGACTCCTTTCGACTGACCCACTCTCAATGGGTTCCACTGCACAGTTTGACCTATCAAAACGTGTCGCTAAGCCAACAACACAAGGTTCCCAATTTTCTTCAGACATTGATGGTTAATTTTTAGGTACTTCATCCATACACCAGCATCGTTTCCCCATATTTTCGGACCACGAACCTGTTTTATGCATTACTTCAGGGTGGTGCCATTATTCCTAGCTCTTATAGACTCTACTCTTGTATGGTACTGACGTATGACTAAGTCAAGAGGTCAATGGGTGGGAACGGCTGGTTCTGCGACGGTTCGATAGGAACTCGCCGCCACCCGAAGTACTCCTCTTTGCTATGCCGCTGCCATTTGTTTTTCGAGGAGTAGATCTCACACTGATACAAAAAGGTAAAGCGCCTACTTGCCGTGGGACTTCCCAAGTTTGCGATTAGTCTGCTCAATGCTGGGGTGACCTTGCAGCCTTTTCGGACGCGTACTTGATCTGTTGCCAATCCAGCTTCACTCCCAAGTATTTTACAACATTTTTGGTGGTAATTGTCTCCTGGCCTACCCACATCTCAAAGTTAGTAGGAATGCGCCCTCTAGTTAGCAGAGCTATCTACTTATGTCTTTTCTGTTGTTAAACTCAGTCCTTGGTCTTGCACCCTTTGAGTATTCTTAGTGTCCCGCGCAATAATCGCTGACGTAATCAACAAAGTACATATGTTGGGGCATCTCTATCCCGAGGAATTGCATCGTGAATTCGCAAGTCGGGTCCTAGGATTGAGCCTTGCGTGGGGCCAATTGTAATTTTCTTGCCGTGGGGTCCTTATTTGTTTTATAAAATAGCTCTCCATCTCTGAGCTACCCCTTTATGATTCGTAGAAGTTATCGTGGTATATGGACATTGGCAGCTTGGAGTTTAAGTTTCCAGATCTTAGGAAACAGACCAAGGGCAGCCATTGTACATGAAATAAAGCGTCTTAGCAGCGGTTCCTACACAAGATATCCAATGTGAACTAGCAGGTATAGAGGAGATCTTTACACTTTCAACACGTTGTTTGACAGTGATTCAGGGTTGGTGTGGTTAGAACAAATTGGCTCGAAGTAAGAACGATTGCCTGGTTCCTACTTAAAGCGTTCGATAGTTATCTTAGCGATTACGGGAAGGACACATGAATGTACAATGTACATACCTCTTATCAGTTCTTACACTCTGTTAAATTCCCTCTTCTTTGAAGCTTGACGATCATTCTTTTTCTACAATTTGCATGGAAGGTTCCACTTCCAGTGCCTAAATTTATGACTACAATGGTTTGTCAATGTTGTTGACAGACCCTCAGTAGAGCTTGATAAGAATGTCTTCAAACATGGGTAATACGAGGTATGAAAGATCTCGAAAGACCCCAACGATTTGCTTGTCTTAACATCACGGGTGCAGTGAAAATTTGTTTAATATCTGCGCTCTAAAGGAAATTTGCACAACCCAGGAGCACTCAGACTCATTTTTGATCAATTGTACTCCCAGGCAGAAGCCCCTTTTTGGTGTAGTGGTTAGAGAAACTCAAATTTTGGATTCTGACTTCCATTCTAGCTTGCTCTTCAGCGTCCTTAGCCCTATTCTTCCAGTGAAATAAGTAGCTGTGAGTATACCGCTTACTGACTTCCTACTTCCTGGTCCATGCCAAGTCAGCTTACCTGCAATTTTCCTGTTTCTAAGTACATGTTTGTACTCGTATAAGTCCTTTGCCAGTTCATTCCTTCCCATCGATTCCTAACAAACTCATAGCTGTCGGTTTGCGGCTCTGACTGAAGGTTTTCGCTCTGACGAAACTGGAGTAGTAAAGCCTTAAGCCTAAATTCAAGGAAGGTATAGCTGTTTGGAATTGCCTGCAAAGATCAGCCTCTATCCCTGCAATCATTTTTGATCCGTCTGTGAAGAAGGCCATATCTGTGCTGGCTAGCGGTCTACGGCAATGATTTTAGTCTGAAATACAATAGAAAGGTCGGTGAGTCTGAATCGCAGTAGACTCCAGCCTCCAAGAGACAACACCTTCCACACAGACAGCGTTGTCGGACTACCATTCTTCCTTATATCAAATGGTATGTTATAGTCTCTAGAGATTGGAAGGCCTAAATTAGGTTAGTTTAGGTGATTGTCTCCACTTAGGCAGGCACACACTTAGACCAGAATGTAGGTCCATTATGATACCACGTAGAGTACTGCATCACCAGCACCAGGAACCTTCCATGATGGATTACTATGGGTAGCCATGTCGGTGCAGACCTCTTTAGATCCACAGAAAAATTTCCTTAAATATCGAGCTTGGCTAAGTCGCTGAGGTCGAGTACTACTCCACTAGGGTTTGCCTTCTCAGCCGTGATAGGGCAGTTCTCGTGCATAGAAAATGAGTTACTGTTTCCTCGTCTTCCTCGTTTCTAGATTATTGGAGGGGATACCCATTCAAGCAATGCCCCGTGAGAACTTCTACTATAGTTATTAGACATTTCCTATCAATGGACAGAAATCTTTTCGTTCTTTTCAGATCCAGTTTAATCCAGGAAAGACAAGTTTTGATATTATTTGGCATTCTTCTGACTTCTCGATTCAAGTGGCTTTCCTCTACTTGCTGTTCTAGATGCCCATATAGTTATAGATTCTACGCGTGTCCATAAAAGTCAAAGTTTTGCACTTTTTCACGCTGCAGCCACTTTTAGAAAGGTTCTAACCTGAACCCGCCTCTGCTAGTTCGTTGTTTTCCCTCAAATGACCTCACGGCCACATTTCAGTCTACCTGTCATCCTCTTGGAATCGATGTCTTGGCATTATTTGGAGTGGAGTGGTTAACACATTAGATTGCGCTGCGAAGTCACAGGGCCAGTAGTTTCAAATCCTAGATTAGGTAAAGTTAGATGGGTGACGATTTGAAGTTAGGCGGCCCCTCACTCGGATCTTCATGGATCTATTGTCTTCTCCGTTGTGGGATCCTGTACCTGTTTGGAAGTGAGAAGGGATAAGTATAAATTTACCCTTCCGAGCACACAGGGATCAGGATCACACGGGTCAAAGTCAAAATTTGGTGGTGTGTGCCAGGGAGAGTTTCACACCCCGCCATTATCAGAGTGACAGTAGCCCCACCGCAAATCTTCCTGGCACACACCGCCAAATTTGGTCTTTGACATGCGTAATCCTGATCCCTGTGTGCTCAGATTGGTAAATTTATACTACAGAAGGGGTTAGACGATATCCATTTGTCGCCTCCATTAACCATACGAATTTTGGAATTGCCTTGGGTGGCATGGTTGATAGTTCGTCCGCGTCGGTGAAGAAGTAAGCGCTTAGGATTTTTTTCCTGGTTCTGCTGAGGCTTGGGCAGTCGCAGAGGAAGTGCGTCGTGCTAAATACGATCTGTTGTGGTCACATCTTCTTTGATATGCGGCATGATGAGAGTGTTTTCCGTCTCTTATCGCCCAGTTTCCAGAAGCCTTAACCTTATGCACCGACTACACCCTTCAACGACTCCTATTTGATAAAAACTTCGTTACCACTATCCCTTCCAGACTTGACTGGAAGAATGATTTTGAGCTACAACGAAAGGGATCCATCTGCTTCTACACAGATGACTCTAAAACAGAATCGGGAGAGAACGGATGTGAACGTAAACATCTGACCATTGCAGTGTCATCCAAGCCGACATAATGACAATCAAGGAAGCCCTATCGTGGCTGAGGTATAATGTACTATCTTCTCGGGATATCCCAATTTTTACTGATAATCAGGCCGCGATAAAATCTCTGGAACCTGTCGACTTCACATCAAAAACAGTCCTTAATTGTCGCTTGTCTCTTTACGAGATGGCTGAGCAATTCAAAATTCACCTTATATGGGTGCCGGGGCACAGAGACAATCCAGGCAACTACATGGCGGATGAACTCGCCAAAGAGGGCACAACTCTACCAATTCTTCCGGAAAAGGGGGGATTTAACCATGCCTCTCGCCACCTGCAAATTGCGACTTAATAGAAACGCGATCAACATCACCAATCACAGATGGACAGTAGGTAGCACCTGCCTCATCACCACGCAGATCTGGCCAAAGCTGGATCTCAAATGTTCCCACTGTTTCATCAGACGGTGCTAATAAGCACCTTAGTAGGAGTCGTAATGGGACACTGCACCATCGACAAGCATGCCTATAGGCTGGGACTCCTTTACAACGAGAAGAAGGAGGAAAAGATTCTCCACCTTCTCTGTACATGTCCAGCCCTTTCAGCTCGAAACAGAGCACACTTAGGAGCCATCTTCTTCAACAACCTAAGGGAACTGGCTGACATCAATAAAGGTAGCCTCCAGCGCTTCATAGCAAGCTCCGGCTGGTTCTGCGGGTAGTATTTCTGGTGAAGTACAGATCCTGGTTGGTGGTAAAACAAAAGACCTTATCTGGTCTAAGTGAGGTTGCACCTGCAGCCTGTCACTCTTACCTAACCTAACCTTATGTCTTGTTTTAGAACCTCTATTAGGGGTCAGAACCGAGCAATCGCCCATTGTTTGGTTCAGTTTTCATCCTATTCTTGCCAGTTCATCGGCCTTTTCATTGCCATCGGTGCTTCTATGTCCCAAGACCCAACAGAGTGAGACTTTGACACTTTGAGCTTAGGATTTTCAGATCTTAAGGACATGAAAAGTCATACCACATAGTACTGGTTGCAAATAAATACAATTTTATTGTTTAAAAATCAAAAAAGTTGTTTAACACCTTTTAGGCGAGATCACCAGGGCATACTCCATCACTGTATTTGATCCACCCTTGAAAAAATAAATAAATTTGAATAGGAACGGTACAATTTACTTAACAATTTACTTACTTTGATTCACGGGTATCGAATTACAATAATTTTCAACGAACATAAAGCAAACGTTAGTAAAAGTTGAAAACGAACTATTGCGTGTGCCACAAATGGCCGGTCCATCTTGGGGACAATAGATATTGTTGCAGAATCTTTCCAAAACACTGCTTTGTCCATATGCTTGCTGGGAAGCGATGAGAATGAGAACAGCTACTAGGTATAACAATTTCATGTTGAATCTTTGAATCTATGAATCTGGCTGTGTGCAAGTCTTGTGAAAGCTTCAGTTTATAAGTCTTTTTTTTTTTACTAAACTCTGTGGTGTTTACATTGACAATCATTTTTCTTTTGGGTACGAGGTGAAAATGAATAAATAATTTAGGATTGATAAGCAATCTGACGCAGTCTTCATCCGAAGGTTTCTTGGCTTTTTCACAGTAAACTAGACTTGAAGGGTGGGTTTTAGTTTGAAAAACATGACATATTTACTTTTCGAGAAAACGCATCTTTTTTCTTATCTTGTGGACGCTTCTACCGATTTGAGAGTTTCTTGCAGCAGTCAGAAGGCATTTTAATCGCCATTTAGGCTTGTCTGCATTTCGCCACCTAGCGCAAAGTAAGATTAGTACATATTTACTTTTTACTACTCTTCATCCAACATAATCCTTAGCCAGAGTTTACCTAGATTGCGTTGTCTGATCCTAGCCAGGGCTAGACATTCGCACAGAAAGGGGAACAGATATTGCTTCCAGTTATGGGAGAATGTGCTTTGAAGGATGCCAGCATTGGCTGCGTTATCGCCTATCGGCCAGTCGCCTGCACTAGCGGCTACGATTCTTGCAATATCTAGTCTTCATCTAAAGGGTCTTTCATTAAGCGCTTCCTATCTTTAAATTTAAATAAAACAAAGTGTGTGTGAGGTATCATCGACATTTTTTATTCGTTTGAAAGGCCTATCGATGCCATTATTTATGGAATATAACATCGTTCAAATGTCCGCCATGACTCTGACGCATAAATCAGGCTGAATTTGACCGATGGCATGGGTTATGTTGGCTTTGAGGGCCGCTGTGGTTTGTGGCTTATTCGCATAGACCTGCGACTTCAGAAAACTCCACAAGAAAAAGTCTAACGGGGTCAAATCGCACGATCTCGGTGGCCAGTTCACATCACCTCCACGTGAGATGATCATGCCCTCGAATCGCTCGTGCAGAATTTCCAATGTGGCACGTAGCGCCGTCCTGTTGAAACCACATGTCGTTGGTGTCCATATCATCCAATTCAGGCCAAAAGAAGTCGGTAATCATCGACCTATAGGCCTGGCCAACGTCGTTCTCAAAGAAATATGGACCGATGACGCCGCCAGCCCAAAATCCACACCAAACAGTGCATTGGACGCTCTTGGATCTCATGTGGATTGGTATCAACAATTTTGTTTGTTGACGTACCCATTCATCCAGAAATAGGCCTCATTGCTGAAGGTGATTTTTCGATGAAAATTAGGGTCAGTTTCCAACTGCTCCAGAGCCCATTCAGCCAACACACGTCGTTGTCTATGGTCGTTTACCTTCAGCACCTGGGTCAGTTGAATTTTGTACGCCAAGTTGTGGTCTGCGAAAGGCCGAGTTCTTGTGAGCGACGCGAAATCGACTGCCTCGGATTTTCCTGCACGATTCTCACTAGCGACAAACGACACTCAGCATTCTTACACACAATTATGTCCGGCAGTCCATCGAAAGTCCCAGCACATTTTGATTTGACTTGACCAATCCCGGGTCAACCCATACCGATGGCTACCGCTAGGAACTAATCTAGAACCAGAAAGACTTTGAAAGTTGCTTGCAATGGATATGATTCTTTCGTTCGGTGCTTCCTAAACTATTTCTTCGATGTGAGCAAAAGAAACTTCAACTTAGGGACGATAGGAGAGCTTACTGTAACGAATTTTGCTCCCAGAATCAGGTTCTATAAAAGTATGTTGTCTAGGTAGGTAGAGGTGGCGGTTCAGCATGAACCCAAGTAGCACTAGGTGTGCCATTCTGTTATGTTGTCTACAACCGCTGAATCTAATTAAAAAATTGCTTAAAGCCAGGCTCATGATGAATTTTTTTTTACAGCAATTTGAAAGCTACAACAAGAGTTCATAAAACACGATTATCCTGAACAAAGGTGATTGCAAGCGGTACATCTTCCTTACCTAGCTTAGAGCCACTACCGACACTTGATTTCAAGTTGAAATATTTAGAAAGTCCCGCATGCGACTGTGCAAAGCTCAACAGGGCCTGTTTCGTCTTTTGTTTCGACAGTTTCTCCCGCTTATCTTTTAGTTTGAGTTTCTATGCACGGCACTCTAAGCTAACCGGTATGTATCAGTCTTGTCTCGCTCTTTGGCTCTATCTTTGTTCATTTTTCTATTGTCATTTCACACAATCATTTCGTTCGTTGCGTTCCTTTTTATGTTTTGTCCAACTCTGTTAAGGGACCCCAAAGCAGTGTCCGCTTAAGGCTGTAACATGAAGGTTATCTATCTGTTCTTACTGTCGAATTTGAATCAAGTTTTGCAACCCATGAAGGACATCAAGACCTGTCCTTGTCATCATATTTCTCTCTTCTCTTCTATGTACATCTTCTTTGGCAAATCGTTTCCCTTCCTTTGGGAATGCTGAGTTATTGTGGCTGTTGAAACCTGGTGAGTGGTGATGAATCTTAGATTAGATTAGAATTTGAAGTGGTCCTTAGTCCCTTGTCACTGCGGCGCAAATGGGCGTATTGTGATGGCGGAGTGTGCGATGAAGCCGGCGATGTCTTTGGGTGAGCTAGTGGTCTTATCTTCCGCCTCGAGGTATTGTTTACCTAGAAAACGATGACGTGTTCTTATGAGGCAGTTACAGTGACATAGTATGTGTTCTGCTGATTCTTCGTCCTCGTTGCACATCCTACACGTGTTATCTTGTGCTATTCCCATAGTCATGAGATGTTTTTTAACCCGGCAGTGTCCGGTTGGAAAGCCTGTGACGATTCGAATCTGACTTCTTGTGAGTTGAAGAAGTTGTTTTGTTCTTTTTTGGGAAGATGTTGGTATAAAAGCTCTAGTTTGCCTATTACCTTCCGTTTCTGTTAATACAGCCTTTAACTGTGCTTGTTGAGAGGCGGCAGAATGGTCTTGGAGGCAGTCCCAGATAAGTTTGGCGTTATGTGATGAATCTTGAAAAGTAACAGATTCATCGATCGTGATTTAAACACTTGGTTGACAAAGAAATGGAAGGCTCTACTGACTTTTAATTGTCCTTCACCTGTTATAGGGATAAAATAATGTTGTCATCTCATTCACCACTGTCTTGGGCTTGGCTTGTTTGGTTTGTACCTACCTACCTACATTTTTCTCTGTTAAGTATGAAGCAACAAAGAACCGAAATGATGAAGACCAAGAACGGATGTATGCACGTAAGTTTATATTTTTGTAAACAAAATTAATTCAGATACGGTAGAGGTTCAGATAGGGACGACATTCTCCTGTGTAAAACATTTCCCAAGGAGCACCTAAGAAAAGATAAAATTTAAACAAAACTTCAAGACTGAAACTATAAGACTTTACCCGTAACACAAGCATTTTCCGCAATCATATTGCAACCATTTGGAAACGTTTTCGTAATTCCATGTCGAATAGCACAAACGGGCTGATAGTCATCGGTACATGAAATCGCACCGCATATCAACTGTGCAGAAGCGTTGATAGAATACAATAACGTGTAAACAATTAACAGAAACACCGGAATCAATTTCATTTTAACGTAGATAACTCAGGAGGGAATGTTGCCGATACACTTTAAGAATTCAGTTCGAACGTTGAACGCTTTTATACAGCAAGTGTATGGCATTGGATCAGGAATGTGTGCATGGCTTTTGTGTCGTGACAAAAAATTGATGATAATATCGTTTAACTGTCAATGAATTAGTAGTTCACCGAAACAACCGACACGAAGTAGTTTTTGTGACTCTTTTCTGCAATACATTGAGCGTATTTTAACTTCAGGTCTCAAAGTTATTATTAGCCGTGTTTTTTTGATAGCTGTATACCCAGCCCAGTAAGATTTTACACACAAAGCAACAACAACACACCAAGTGGGGATAAATTTCTACATAAGTTGACATAAGTTGACCACCAGAGCACGAAAAATCTCATAAATTAGCCTTAAGCCGATCGTATTTGTTGCTTTTCCTCGGTTTTGACATTTGCAAACTGTCAAACGAAGAAAAAGAAATCGAGCCGCAAACCAATTGGTTGGTGCGGCTGCTACTGTGGATGAAATGAGTATAGATCGTTTTTTTGACTGAAGTGAGTATAGTTATCAAAAAAACACGGCTATTATTATTAGTTAGGCTCTGCGGCATAACGCATATGGCACTGCGACCTGAAAGATCTATTGTGCCTGAAGCCAGTTAGAAAAGGAGGTCCTCTATCTTCCTAATGAACTTGAGGATATCCCCAGTCGAGGCATTACGAATGTCGAATTCTTTGTGAAGAAAGCGTTTCCTGACTCTGCAGACAGCCACGCACTCACATAGTACGTGTTCCGCTGATTCGTCCTCCTCTAAGCAGAGTCTGCATTCAGATTCCTGAACTATATTTAGTTTATGTAAGTGATATCTGAGGCTGCAGTGACCGGTGAGGATGCCGCCTTCAGTCTTCTGATATCTTCCCTTTTATGATTGAGAATGTTTTTTATGGATTTGTTCAGGGTTCGGATGGCCTTTTTAGCCCGTCTGAGTTCCTGAGTATTGTTCCAGTAGGATAAGAGGCTTTTCTTTTTCCCAGCTGTCCAGACTCATTCTGAATGCAGAAGTAGGGATGCCGCAGAAGGATTCGGCACCTATGTACCTTTCTGAAGAGCCTTTCCTGACAAGTTGATCTACAATTTCGTGCCTTCAATTCCTCTGTGTCCTGGTACCCACCAGAGTTTGACTTAATTTCGCTTTTATAGGTCCTGGAGAGTATTGATGCTGCCTAGAACGCCCTTAGAGTTACAGTAATGGGAACTCAGTGCTTTTTAGCGCTGCTTGGCTTTATTTCGGAATCGAGAATGATGGTGGCGCTGGTATCGATGGCATGTAGTTCCGCCAGAAGGACACTAGGACACATTCCAAGTGCCTTTGAAACTGTGTAATTAGGGCCATAGATACCGGCACCAACACCCCAGTCCATCTTTGAACCATTAGTATTCCACACTAGTCCTTTTATGTTTAGCAGCGGGTTCCCGGCATCCCAGGAGTTACGGTTTGGGATGTAAATCTCGAACTTCCTGCTAAAATAGAGTAACTTTGGGCATAAAGTCCGATACCATGCTAATCAAGCTCGGGGAAGTCAGATAGGATGGCCACATGACCTGTAGGTCTGCTTGGCTGGATACCTCTAGAGCGTTGGAGGTTAACTGCACTGCTTATTGCCACTTTTTTGGCATAGATGTGCAGTGGGGTAAGTCCAATGAGTGCCTCAAGGCCTGCAAAAAGAATCGAAATGATGAAAACCAAGAACGGATATTTGTTTATGTTTATATTTTTGTAAACAAAATTAATTCAGATAGGGCTGATGGCATTCTCCTGCGTATACAATTTCCCAAAGATCACCTAAGAATGAATAAAATTGAAACAAAACTTCAAGACTGAAACTGTAAGACTTTACCTATAACACAAGCATTTTCTGCCACTAAATTGCAATGATTTTGAAACGTTCTCATAATTCCATATCGAAAAGCACAAAAAGGGTTATAGACATCGGTACATGAAAGCGCACCGCATATCAACTCTTCAGAAGCGTTAATAGAATAAAATAGTGTGGAAACAATTAACAGAAACACCGAAATCAATTTCATTTTGACGTAGACAACTCGGGGACGAATGATGCCGATACACTTTAGAATTCAGTTCGTACGTTGAACGCTTTTGTACTGCAAATTTATGGCAGGAATGTGTGCATGGCTTTTGTGTCGTGACAAAAAATTGATGATACCTAATATCGTTTAACTGTCAATGAATTAGTAGTTCACCGACACGAGTAAGTTTTTGTGACTTTTTTCTACAATACCTTAAGCGTACTTTACCATCGGTATTCAAAGTTACAGCAACAGTCGGGGACTGAAAAATTAGTTAAATAGACCGATTGGCTGCACTGATCACATGCCTTTCTCGTTTTAGGTTCCTTAGCTACGTCATAATTTGTTTCGCCCAATCACTCACAGCATTCCATGTCTCCTGTGATTGGGTCCTTTTTTTGTCGGCGGTGGGTGCTTCCCCAAAAGCTCATTACTCAATGCCAACAGCGAAAAAACACACGTCTTCCTGTGTTTTCATGCAATACCGACTATTGGGAGACTAGTTTTGGTGCTGATTAGCACCGCTTCCGTCTTTTGCTCTGCCAATTTTAAGTCTAGTCACTGTTAGACAGTCCAGATTGTGTCGTTGTTTACTTTGACAACTTCTTCCAGTAGCTTGGCGACCACAACTTCCTCTTGTATAGGTAGATTGAGTATTCCATCATAACGTTCCATAGAAGTGGGCCCAACACCGAGCCCTGTGGCACCTGGCTTGTAGGCACATGAGAATGTTCAAACGAACATGAGAGCAAGGTGCCACTTAATCCATTTCCATTTTTTTTTTTGCTACATCGTCTGGTGTTATGGTAGATAGGCTATGCATCCACTTGCCAACAACAACTTTAGTCGACAGTAGTTAAGCTGCAATAGAAATATGAATTGTTTAACATCCTTGGTAAGTTTTTGAGATAAAAATGCCAAGTCCAAGCCTGGCTTATGACTTTATTTTGAACTATTGGGACTTTTGCTTATTCAAATTCATTAATAACAAGAATTTAGAGCATTTGACGATCGTTTTTCAAACACAAATTTCGCTTGAAATAAGGTCATAACACCAAAAGCTCCGTCTTACAACAAGACCACGAATTTTACAACTAGAAACAACCCTGTGAACTCAACCCATGGTACTGAATCAAAACTGTTTCCTGTTAAGTTATGTCAGTCTAACAACCGGGTGGTGATATGTCAATTTAATCGCATTTATAAACAATCATAGCGTCTCCAAATTTCTTAGTTTAAATCAAATATTTTCTAGTGTTAAATTCCATCATATAATCTGAAATATTAAACTCAATTTTATATACGACGACTTAAGTATAGTTCTTAAGAATATTGTACGTATTTTTACCTAAAATTAGGAATTTTGTACAAACAAAATCCATCCAATAAGCAATAAAAACTATAAAATAAATTAAACTGTTAAATAAAGAGATTAATTCCGTTTTTTTGAAATAAGAACATAAATTCAAGCGTTTTATTTAAAATTGCAAACGTTCTGTAAAACACTATACTATTTAATTCAATTCAGTCGAAAAGAAACAAATTTTTTTTTTAAGATTGCACATTTCTATGAACAAACGAAACGAAGTTATTAAGGTTGCACGTCTCTAGCAAATGAAACCAGCGAACAAGCTGTAAGTAAACAACACTACTGATACCCATTTATGAATGAATTCATTTGTGTGGATGGCCTTTGGCAGCGTAAACAACTCGTAGTATTTTGACTGCCATCATGTGGGAGGAGTCAACTTACATATCGTGTGTGTGAGAGCGGCAAAAAATACTCAGAGTGACATGCGAAGAAATTTGCCTGCCGGGCAAGTGGGGGTGCCCGCTGCTTTTCTGAGATTTATGGTCGCCTGGTGTTTTTCTCGGATTTTGTGAACGAGAAATTTTGTGCTCGCTGGAATGACGTCAGCCTGGTGTTGTACGTTTTTTGGGGTGCGGATGTGCTTTGGCGAGCGATAACTTTGGCTGTGGATGACGTATCGAAATGAAACAAAGACCAAAATTATTGTAAGGATCTCTAGTTTATTTTGCTGCGTGTTTTGAATTCGTACAAAATGGAGTGAGGTATTCTTAGGAGGGAAAGTGTTAGGTGGTTGGCTTGTTTTTGGCTGTGTTTTACTGGAGTCATCGGGCCTTTGGACACGTAAAAGACGAAATGATGGCTGGGTATTGCAGCTGGGCGCTTGCTGATTCCAGCTGTATTTTGTCTAATCGCCGGGACCTCGACGATTGTGTAGAGCTATGGGGAGATGAAAAGATGTCGTTGGACGCATGGAGACGGTATAGCGGACCGTTTGTCGCGAAATGGTGGCTGGTAGGTTCTACTGTCGGTTGCTTGTTGTTTTGTCGCTGTGCTTTGTTGTAATCATCGAAACTTCTGACGTTTGTATGAAGACAGAGGAAAAGCTGTCTATGGACAGTGTAGCAGATGGTTTGTCGCTTCTTAACAAACGTGGGGCTAGGCTCTGCTGCTAATGTCTTGTTGTTTTCGGCTGAGGGACTTTTTACGCATGCGTAGAGTCATACCTACACAGTAGATGTAGAACCATCCCTAGTCGCTTTTTGTAAGCGTGTGCTTTGCTTTTCTTGGTTGCACATGGGATGTCTGGAGTTAAATAGAACAACAAGCTAAGGATTCGTAATGGCCTTTCGTAGAATGGGCTAGTTGGAACCAACTTACTAGATCGCGTTGTGGGTAAAGGCTACTCCCGGATGCTGTAGTTGGGAAGTAAGTTGCTTCACAAAGCGGTGGCTGGGTGCTGTAGATTGTTGTTGTTCTTTGGCCACTTTGCGATCGTTAGAGCGTGCTGTTGGATCCTTGTGTTTGGATGTATGAAGGTGCAGTGGAATGGTTTATTGCTTTTTAATGGACAGAATAGGTGCTGGGTGCTGCATCTGTTTCCTTGTTGTTTTAGGCTGCGAACTTGAAAATTAGGACTTTTTTACGTATAAATGGAGCCGCCATACGCAGTCGACGTAGAGTGATCGTTAGTCGCTTCTTCTGAGGCACTGGATCTGGAACAAAATAAAGAAACAAATGAGGGACTAGGAACACTTTTGTAGAATGAGTTGAACACAAACTTACTGGATTTAGGTGATACGTAAGGAAGAGCTGCTGTTGATTCTTTTCTCTTTTATGCCTTTTCCATGTTCGAAATTCTGCTGGGGGCTTGTTGTTTTCGCCTGCGTTATTTGTTGTAACTGTCTTGACTTTAGGCGATTGTATAGAGTCATACAGTGATGCAAATTGGTCGATTGACGCTCGACAATAAGTGGAACAGTGCGTGATTTGGTCCACCCTTCTCCTGCTCTTCGTGGTTATCCATATGATGTTTGGAAATAAATCGGACGGAAAAAAAAGGAACAATATTGGCATTTCTTGGAATGGGTAAGACAATAGTAACATACTAGATTAAATAGCAGGTGAGGGGGTGCAGCTACTGACTTCTTGTCTTTTACTGCGTTTTGATTTGCTCCTGGGTGCTTGCAGATTTTCACTAAGCACCATCTGGATCTTCAACGTTAGGCGGGTGTTGTTTGTTTTCGGCTGAAGGTTGTAGACTAGTCCAGACGAGGATCTAAATGAAGTGACCCGGCTCTTGTCATGCTTTTCGTGTCTGCAAAGGTGAGGCCTGGAAAGATATGAGAACAACATGGTAATAGGCTACATCGATACAGAACCAACGTCTACATCGCATGAACCTTCAACAGATTCGAGTGGTAGACTCTGTCTTAAGAGTGAAGAGATGTTTATACACATCCTTACAGAAGAGGACACTTTCAATTTAGAAAAAGAATTCTTGGTTTCAAGAAGAGAAGTTCCTTAACTTTCTGATATCCACTGGAGTGAAAACTCACAATAGGATTGAAGAGAAATCGCAGTGCCAAGGACTGTAGAAACCCTCCAGAACACACATAACATAACGAGAGTTCGGCAGGGAACTTTCAGTGTTTTACTTACTTAAGGTGGCGCTACAGTCCGGGGTGGACCTGGGCCTCAACCAACAAGCGTCTCCAGCCAGCTCGATCTTTAGCTAGCTGTCTCCAGTTTCGCACGCTAAGTTGGTTGAGGTCCCCTTCAACTTGCGTGCGCCACCTGAGTCACGGTCTTCCTCTACTGCGCTGTCCCTCGGGGGCGGATTCGAAGATTTTTTGAACCGGAGCTTTAGTGTCCATCCGCTCTACATGACTCAGTCACCTCGTTGGACCTTCTACTTTCTTTCAGTGTCTTGGGGCAGTCAAAGTTGAGCTGGCCTTTTACAATACTTAGGCCTCAAGCTGATGATTCGTAGTCAACTCTTGTAGAAATCAAGTAATCCTCAGGTTTACATCTTTGATTCAAGAATAACCATCAAAACCTGCTCTAAACTTATATGACTAGTAGAAGAGGCTGTGAAAAAACTAAACAGACTCGTGTAAAGTAACTAAGAAGCGTAGGTCTGGTTAGATCAGAATCAGAGATCAGGATCTAAAGACAGCAACAAGCCAAGCCGTAGCTCGTCATTTGTTGGTATCAGAAGTCTTAAATGTCTCAGAGATGCTATTAGATGCGGCAAAAAAGACAAGTCCTGGGTTCGTGCTTAAGAATGAAGCCTTCAGCTTAAGAGCTTTCTAGTAGAAACACACCAGATTCAACAAAAAGATACAAATTGGTTGGATATAGGTTTAATTGATTAAGACAAGCCTTCGTTTAAGGCTATACAAGAACAAAATTCATTAAGATAGGTACTATAAACTATAACAGCCATTTAAGACATTTTTTCCTTTGGATCCTTTAGGATAACATTAACACGCTCCATCGTGCAGCTTAGTCCACCCTTTAACAAAAGAAAAACAAATTTGTTTAAATAAATTCCTTCGTCTACCACTTCCAATCAACTCACACTCATTCTCCGGCTTCAAGTTACAATTATTCGTTATGTACATGAAGCAGGAGTTTGTAAAAGTTTCAGTGACTCCATTGCGTGTGCCACAAATTGGAGGAGCATCTACAGGACACAGTGTATTTCTGCAGCGTTGCTGCGCAATGTCCCTATTTTCTTGTCCACTAACTTGTTGGAACACAACAACAAACAAAAGAACACTTGCTAAGTATAAGAATTTCATCTTGAAGTTGAATGCGTGAAGTACTTGGTAAAGCTGGCTTGATGATTCTGTCAAGAATCTGGTCATGTGTGCCACCTTTATACTCTCGGGTTTTGTAAAGCAAATAAGTAAGTCACCGCTTATGGGGGATCACATGCCGAAGGCCCAGATAGATTACGAGTAGCACGTTGCATGCTAATTATGATTGTTCGGGGTCAGGGGATTTTTCATTTATCTCCGCAACTACCTCATACGTCATTTGTAAACTTGAAAACAAGACAGTTCTGAGATTGACTCATCCTAAGGTAACTGAGTGTGTAAAATGTGCACGGAGAACATGTCGTTGACACCGACTATTGTAGGCGATAAGAATGGATGTCAACCAGTATTGTCTGAAGCTCTGAGGACTGTCTTCTATCCATACGCTCAAGTGAGTCTGACATTCATCTCAACTATCCTTATAGGAAGCTCTAAGCAGCACAACCTTAGTGGCTCGCTGTTGCACACTGATTGTGTCTGTTCAATGGTGGCTTAGAGTTTGGTTTATGATGGAAGTTAGAAGACGGATATACAGTAGAGCGGGCGCAGTTATTTTTTCTAAGGATCTAGATCTAGCCTGCCATTTCACTTACTTACTTATCAGGCCAGCGACCCTTGGAGGGTCTGAGCCTGAACTTATGCCGCTTTCAATCCTTTACGGTCCCGGGAACGCTGCTTCCAGTTTACTAGACCAAGGTTTCTGGCGTCCGCGATTGCCTGATCTTTAAACCGGAGGTTCGGTCTTCCTCTTCTTCGTGAACCAGGTGGCTAGGATTCAAAGATCCTCTTAGCTGGAGCATTCTCATCCATTCGCTCGATGTGGCCGAGCCAGTGCCGTCGACGGATTTCTAACTTCCGGACTACATTCACATCTTTGTACAGCTCGTAGAGTTCGCGGTTATATCTTCTTCTCCATTCGCCCTCCTCGCAGACTAGACCAAATATTCGACGTAGAACTTTTCTTTCGGAGGATCCCAAGATCTGATTCGCTGTGTTACTTATCGTCCAGCATTCAACTCCATAAAGCAGGACTGGCAAGATCAGGATTTTGTAGAGCATGATTTTGGACCTTCGAGTTAGGAGTTTGGACCCTAGTTGTTTGGACAAACCAAAGTAGCAGCAGTTGCCTAAGGATATCCTTCGTCGAATCTCCACTAGGGTGCCATTTGTGGAGTTTATATTTGCCCCGAGGTAGATAGACTCCTTCACTACCTCAACATTATAGCTGTCAATTGTTAAGACCTAGACGGTGTTCGACGGGTCAGTTTTTGGTAGACAGCATGTACTTTGTTTTATCCTCGTCCATCGTAAGACCAACTCGTTGGACTTGTTCTGCTGTTGCTGTAAAAGCCTCAAAAATGTCACGCTGGGAATGGGCGATGATGTCGATATCGTCTGCGTATCCCAGCAGCTGGAGGGATTTGTTAAATATAGTGCCTTCTGTGTTTACGCCGGCCTTTAACACTTTCTGCTCCAGCACAAGATTAAAGAAATCACACGACAGCGCGTCTCCTTCGGAGGAGGTTCTGTTTCCAAACTGTACGGTGCATTGCGAGTTCTCTAGCGTGGCGCGACTCAACCGGATCAGTTTTCTCGGGATCCCGAATTCGGCCATCGTCTGCCATCTCAATCTGGGGATAAAACCCTGAGTATACGAAGCCGCGATGTTGGCAATGCTACACGCATTGAATCACATGCGCGATGGTTAAGTGCGAGAGAGAATATGTTCAGAAACTCAATAATTATGCAATTCGTAATGACGGAAAGACGGAGAATCTAACAATGCAGGCCTCAGTCCATAAGTTTCTGGGTGCTGTACCATTCGCTGCCTTAGGTGGAGGAATGGTGAAGGACATGATAGATAAGAGGACCACAAATGAACATCGGAGAAGGTGAGAAAGCATCTGTCAGCTGCACCAAGAGGGAAGCTCTAAGCATGACGCAGGGGACCATCAAATGGGTAGTAGCGTTGTCCACAGGACACATAAACTGTATGAGTGTTTAGCACTGGCTAGGGGAAGAAATTACATTATATTGGCCAGTGTTGGCACGAGGAATCGCTGTCGACAAGATTTGCAGACGAATCCAGGGGATACTTCTGACTGAAAGGCATTGTAAAGGAGAGAAAAGAGCTCCGATGAGGTGGTGTTTCTTAAATCTTCTTGCAAATAAAGGTCAGTCTTTGACTAATTCCAGGCTTAGCACTCTACTTTACGGCTCAGAAGGAAGCTATGAAAGTGAAGTGTCGCCTCAGGAGAAGCAAAGTCTTAGACACAAGCGACATGAATTGGAAGACAATTCAGGATCAACGCCTGAAGTCAGAAGCATGTAGTTGATCGGATTTTTGTGTCATTTATGGACCAGTCAAGTGGCCCTCTTGAGCAAATAACACAGAACTGTAGGCAAAGGCACGACAGAGCACGCTAATAGTTCTTTTGCACCTTTTGCCACTCAAATGGCACATTATGAGTATGACAACGTGTTGCACTACTAAGTCGTACGGTCGTATCAACCTCAAAAGACACCATTGCCTCCAAAAGACCACCTCACGCAAAGACTGACCTTTTTTAAAGCTTTCGCTGTAAGTATTCCAGAGCGATATCAAAGAAGCCTGCCGCACGCTTACTAGCAACTCAACGCCTAAACCTAAGGATTACGTTTTAACAACCACAACATCATAAACTGATCGAATAGCGCCGAAATGGTCTAGAAAATCAACTCACAATTGTCCTTGCTTCGGACATTAAAGGAAACAAGGACACCAACGGAGCTCTCTTACGGAAATGGTCAACATTTCATTCGGAGCTGTGTCAGAATCCGCCTTTCTTACCTAACAACCTATTACTTATGGCCAACAGATGACTGCGTGGCTGTATACTCCACAAAAGTAACAATTACCAGGGTGACTTACAAAAGAGACAAAGTACACTCGGAATCGTGTCAACATTCAATTCCTATTGTTCTAGAAATAAAGACTGTTCCGTTGTGCACCTGTGTCCCCATTTATAGACTCGAATATATGAATTTTTTCCTATAAAAGCCTTAAGCCTCTGAACGAAACGTTTAAGTATCGCAAATCTTTTTGAAGTGAAAATGAATCTTCTACCCTTCTACGTGTCATTCGTTCTGATGTTCTTGAACGGTGTAAGATCTCAAAAGTGTGGATCACTTGCCTGCACTTTCGACTATCGACCCGTTTGTGGTAGACGATATGGAAGAGATCAAACATTTCCAAATGCTTGCGCGTTAAGAGCCGATAATCTCTGTGTTCAAGGTAAATTATTGCGTGTTTGTGAATTTTTTTGTTACAACAAATGTCCTTTTTCTAGGTGAAAAGTGGATACAATTGTATGAAGGGGAATGCCACTAAGACGACAAGAGGAGGCAGACGTCATATGCGTTGATCATGTACCATTATTTCGAAATTATAAATAAATTAGCTAGAACCAGACTTATTGGTCACTTGAGACACTTCTTGGTTGAGGTCCAGGTTCACCTCGGATTGTTGCGCTATTATAAGTACGTGATTAAGACTTATTGGTCTGGATGATGTACTTAAACCGGGAAAGGGAAAAGCTGTAGTGTCTACTTTTGAAACAATTTTCTCTGGGTGCGGAAGCTATAGATGTTGCTTATGATGAAGGTGGGGAAACACAGTGGCTGTATGCTTACCAAATTCTAGGTTACTGAAATGATTGTCATGCGAAGCCTTCAAACGAGACGAAAACTTGAAAAAATGCTCGATATGACATCCTGCTCTGGTAAATTGGGAACGAAAGTGTGTCAAGCGCTAAACAGACTCGAAGCAATGCAGAGGGAGCAACGTGTTGATCAAAATTGGATCAACTGCAGTATAATCCTGGTAAAGAAGATCCATTTTCAGAGCTTCCAGTAGCTGGCTCACAAAGAACGAATGAACACCATTGTTCAAGCTCGGAGGGTTTTCAAATTCATTCCAGAAGAGCCATTGTACTGGCTAGATAGGATAGTTCTGATTCAAGCTCGCCTCGGACTCTAACTAAACTGAAAGCACTCGGTTCACGTGTGGCTTTGGAATATAAATTTCCCCTTTCCGTAGACCATCTCTGATCTACTGTGAGATGCAGAGCTGTGAAACGCTGCAACAACGAGCTAAAAGCACTCAGCGCTAATCATAACGTCATACTCATCTGGGTCCCGGGACATAAGGGCATCCACGAGAATGAAAAGGCGGACGAGCTCACAAGAACAGGATCGGAGATGGATCTGATAATGGCCGATGACTCAGTCTTACCCCCATTAGAACTTCAGAAGTCCAGTATCACCACGAAATCCATAAAATTCGCGAACGAGAGATGGACATCACTCACAACATACCGCACCTCAAGAACATTCTGGACAGGAGTAGCGGCCCACCTAAAGAGAATACGTTTGAACACAACAGAACTATGAAGAGGATGTGCCGACACAGACGCTGAGGAGGACACATTCCACCTCTTATGCGAGTGCCCAAGCCTTAGCAAAAACCGAAACCCTGGGAGAATATTTCTTCAGTGATCTAGGCGATCTGTCAAGCAAGCCTCCGAGAACCATCCTACAATTCCTTCGGAACTCGGGATGGTTCAGAGAGGCCAACTGAAAACAATCTATTCCATTTATTTTAGTATCCCACACCACATCGGGGAACACAATGGATCCATTGAGATCCGAGTGAGGTTGTATATAAACGCAACCACCCCTACAACCTAACCATCTCGGATCTGCGAGTTTGTAAAGCCATTCTCTGCTGACTCATCCAAAAGTTCTCATTTCACTATTCTGCATTGTTGTACGTGGATTTGAATACTTAAGATGTTCGGATCCGCATACTCAGTTTGAAACTGGAACGTCGAAAGGAATCTTTTTGCGACAATTAATTCACATTCAGAAACATTTCCCTTCATTCCTACTCTTCGTCCAACTGAACTTTAAGAATCTAATGCCATTCGAAGGTTAGAATGTTTAAGCTTGTGTCGATTTACACGTTTTACTGCCCTGAAACTCTAGCTTACGCAATTAAATGCAGTAAAATGCCGGAAAAAGTCGTTGAATGCTCACCTAGTACACGGCATTGGGTGCCTAAGTGGAAATGTTTCGGAAGTTAACAGTGATCACCATACTTATCACAAGACTAACCGACAGAGCAGATGATCCGACTGAGAGCTATAGTAGAGTTAGGTAGGTAGGTAGAGGTGGCGGTTCAACATGAACCCAAGTAGCACTAGAATGTCCCTTTTTGTTACCACGACTTGTGTGACTTGGTTGGTGATGTGTGTTGTTGAGGATGTGGGATAGTCGGTACCTAGATCCAGCCTGTTGAGTTAAGAAAGCGGATTAGATCTTTTATCCCTTTAGCCGAGATAACATTAAAATCGTCGAAGAACGGTTGGTTTAGTGCACGCAGTCTGTATCTTGCTAATGCCGGACTTGCAGAGGAAATGGGAGAGAGTTTCCTTCTCACTTTCGCTTCCGCAACTACGGCAATGGGCGTTGTACGGAATACCTAGTTTGGCCTCATGGTCTCCAATTGGCTAATGTCCCGTGATTGTCGCCGTGATTCTGGCGATATCTGGGCGGGTTCTATTTATAAGGTCTTTTGCTCTATTCTTATCGTAGGTAGGCCATATCTTCCTTGATATGGCGCAGTTGGTTAACCCTCTCCATTGAAGGTTTACCTTCTGCAGGAAGTGTGAATGGATTTGTCGATAGTAGAACAGGGAAGAGTTTGTGTGCGATTAACCCTAAGCTAAGGTCTCATCAAAACACAAATTCACACCATCACTGGTGTTATTACAGGCCACTGTCTAATAAGACAGTCTAGGAGACTAAGGCCTCTTCAATGATTTTTGCCGAAGCTGTAGAGATGGAGAGGAGGAGAAAACTACAAATTATCTCCTTTACCACTGTCCAGCGCTATCTAATAGCAGAAGAAGACTTCTGACCTAAACCAAAATCCTATTTCCATTCGGGACACCTACCTACCTAACTTTGTGATTTTCTAACTCTAAGTAGAGAACACCACGTGAACATAATAATCTTAGCGTCACAACTTAACATTTGAACTTCCTCTTCTTCTCTTTAGAATTCATAAAAACTGAGGAAGCAGCGGCAAATATTGAAATTGAAATATCGAATGCTGGACCAGATGCTTTCAATGTGGACGCATACGGTGATAAAATCATTATAGTTCGACACATAACACATACGACATCATACTATCGGATAAAGAATGCTCGCGGAGAAGTGATTTCCAAGCGGGCAGATGATCTACACAAAATTATGTTGTACCACAACATCCAAGTGGATAATCCTGTGTTCGTTTTGAATCAAGACAATGCTAGAGTCTTTCTAAAGGAGTAAGTGTCGCAACACAACTGTATTTGTGTAGGAATTCATTCAAAAATTCTTTCTTTCTAGTCTTGATCCTGTAAAGAACTACCAACTGTTTATAAAGGCGACCCAAATCGAAATGGTTGCAGAAAAGTTAAACGATTGTTTACATGCCTCTAAGGAGCAAAAATTTCAAGTGAATTGCTTGGGACAGGTAAGATCGGAGAAGACCTTCCACAAATGAAAAGATTTTAATTTTTTTTTTTTTTCTTAAAGAAAATCTCTCAAGCTAAAGAAGAAATCGAAGGACTTAAGCATAAGCTTGCTCAATTGGAGTGTGTCTATCGGGTTAAGGTGGGTTATTCATCAAATACACCGTGTCCATGTAGAGCTATTCATGTTTTCATTTTAGCAATATCTTAGAACATGCGAGCTAGAACGTCTTTGGATATTCGTTATCGAACAGGAGAAGCAAATACAGGCAATCAATCTTTCAATCGAGGAATTACTTCGACAACAAGAAGAATTCGAGAATTTAATGCAAAACAAGGATCAAGTTGAAGGCGAATGTCGTCAAGCAATGCGGTAGGCTTTACCTCAGCTTTTCTTAGTTGAAAGTTTCTGATACCGTTTCCAATTCTCAGTGAATTCGAAGTGAATCTAGAGGAAAAACGAACCGCATACAGTGAAGAGAACATCAAATACAACACACTGAAAAGCAAATTCATTGAAATAAATGATCGCTGCAGTGAGATCGAATCATCTGTGGAGAGTTACAAGAAAAGGCACACAAATGTTGAACAACAAATTAATAAATTGCAGGAATATATCGCTCAAAAGGTTTCAAAGTAAGTAGTGTCTTTCTTTCCGTTTTAAGTTACCCTCCGCTGACAATCCGCTTTCAGTAATCGCGTAAGTGTTCAGGATCTTCGTGCCAAAAATGAAGCCGAATTAGATGGTCTTAAACAACGCAGAGAAGAAGTGGCAGCAATGCTTGAAACAGCCAAACGTGATGCACAAATGCTGATTGGTAATAAGGGGCAGATGGCTCAGAAAATTGACGATCTTAAGAATAATCAACATCGATTGCAACAAGAGACTGGTAAGTGCAACGTACGATGACAAATTTCTGTTTCATTTTGTCTTTACAGTTCGCATTCAATCGCAAATCCATAACATCAAAGCAAACTCCAAAGATGCGTTGTCAATTTATGGTGAACATGTCAGTCACATAGTGTCCGTCATCAACAAACTCCATCAGGAAAGAAAATTCAGTGAACTTCCTCGTGGACCTCTGGGCCGATACATTGAGGTTGTTGATGCTAAATTCCGCGATGCTGTCGAAAGCCAATTGGGAGGTTTGATAAACAGTTTTGTCGTCAATAACAACAGGGACTACAAGATCTTGGAGAATGTACTTAAAAACTATCCCAACTTTAATCCGACAATCATAACAACGAAATTCATGAACAAGGTCAGTACATAACTCCTTAGATACACACCGCAGCCTGACAGTGCTCTTTGTTTCAGGCCTATGACGTATCGCGTGGCAAAGTGCACCCACCTCGTGGAACACGACTGTTGATGGATCAAATACGCTGCTCCGATCATGTGGTACTCAATTGTCTTATTGATCGCGGTTCGATCGAAACGATTCTCCTCACCGAGAGCAAAGAAGTCGCCGAACACTTTACCTCGAACATTGAAAATGTTCCACAGAACCTAAGCAAGATCATTCTTATCAAACCGGGTCTTGAGTATTGTCCAGAGCCATCGTATCGAATGTATTCGTTAAAAATTCGCCCAGCACGGTTTATTCAAGTAGATATTCGTGAAAGGATTAAGTAAGTGCCGCCCCCCTAGTCTTTGCTTTGAACACTTTCAATGAGCAAATACTCCTTTCAGTCAGATGGAACTGGAAATGAACGCCCGTAAAAAAGAATTTGAGCAATGTGAAGCTACGTTACTGGACATCCGTCCACAGCTGCAAAACACACAGAAAACTATTCAGTACAACCGAAGCTTAGCTGAGAAACACGAAAATGCAAAGAGGGAGTTGGATGAACGGATAAGCGAATTGGAGAGCTATGAGTATCCAGATAGAAATGAAATGGATTTACTGGTAAGGAATCTCATTCCAAAGTCGGATGTTATGTAATTGCGTTTTGTTTTAGGCGAACGAACTGGAGGAATACAAGCGTAAACGTTCACAAGTCGAACAACAGATAGAAGAAAAGGTTAAAGAATCATCAGAGGCTAGGATTGCGCGCAGGGCGATGCAAGAAGAACTAACAGAACAGAAAGTTGCACTGAAGCAGATCGAGGATGAAATGAATCAAATCAAGGTAGAACGTGTCTTTTGTAACTTAATTTTATCAACTATTTCCCGTTTCTAGATGAAATCCGATGAGGCAGGAGTAAAACTCACGAGTTTGCTGAACAACGTTCGTGCTAATGAAACCAAACTCCAAGAAATCAGTTCAGGTGTTCAAAAATTCGAGGTTTGCATCCATTTATCTCTCGATTCATGACAATCAATATGATATGCTTTTGTGTCTCGTTTCTAGGAAGACAAAACCACAAAGCAACAAGTTCTCTCCGAGCTGAATTCGCAGGCGGAAAAAGCTGGTCCTCGCATGGATTCGCAGAGATCAGAAGCCGAAATAGATGAACTAATTAAAAAGCTTAAGAGCAAAATTAAACACCGAACTCAAAGTAATGAAAGTCCAGAGGATATTCAACAGTTGATAGATAGCAAAACGCAAACCTTAACCAAATACGAGATACTTTTCTCTTCTGTTAGTGAGTCTTTAGAAATGGTAAGTAAAAGTGCCTGTAAAACAGTTGCCAATAGGAGGAGATATACATAAACGTTTTATTTTGTTCACCAGTTAAACGAATCTCGTGTGAAAAGATTCCGATTCATCAAACATCTCAAGCGACACATGGCTATGAAGGTGATGTTCACATTTCAGGTAAGCAAAGGAGAATTAAATTAATTTTAACAACCAGAATGCCATCGGTGATAAGAGGAGTTGTTGGTGGATGTCATGGCAGCATTGAAAATGCTCGGAACAATTGGTAAAACTACAGAAACATTCGATGACTGAGGTTTTGAAGAAACTAATGGTAGAGTCGACCAGTTAATCTCAGCGGCGCGGAAACGATTCTCCATTATAGACATACGAACTATTAAACATGAGACTGGCTGTGACGAGTTAAACTCAGAGGCGCAGCAATGTTGTTCCATTATAGACATACGAACTATTAAACATGGGACTCCCTGTGAATGGACGAAATATCGGATTTTTGACTAAAACCTCATGAAAGACAGCCACTTTGTCTACATGCTTAAACTGCTAATTATGTTACAACGACACCATTGTCTCCAATAAGGGTACTAGCCCACAATAATAGTAATGGAGTGACGAATTAGTCAAGTATATGGCAAGCAAAACTCGCGTAAAAAAATGTCGATAAGCTACTAAAATGCAACAGTGACAGTCTAAAACGTTCATTTTTTTGTGCATGATTCTGACTCTAGGCAACCAAAACACCTCACTAGCCATTGATAAATAAATTCATCTTTCTCTTGCAGAGTATTTTAAGTTATCGTCAATTTACTGGTGATATATCAATCGATCATGACGAGCGTAAACTCACAATATCGGTGGTACCACGAGATCATGCGATCGAAGGTTCAATTTCAAGTACAAAATCTCTATCCGGCGGCGAGAGATCATTCTCAACAGTAGCATTTCTATTATCGTTGTGGTCCTGTGTAGATCATCCGTTTTATTTTTTGGACGAATATGATGTTTTTACGGTGAGTAATAGTCCCGATAGGAGAAAAGCTTTCTTGTCAACAGACAATATTTTTAGGACGAAGTAAATCGAGAGCTTATGACCAAAATGCTTCTAAGCGAAGCGGAGGCTAAACCACATAGACAGTATACATTCCTATCGCCACAGGATATGGCATTAGAATCAAAGGATTACGTTCGTATTCATAGGTAAGAATAATTGTTCTAACAGAATGTACTTACAATTTATTTATGTTTTTCCTTTGTAGAATGGCCGATCCCAAAAGATAAAAACTGAAAAAAAAAATCATAAAACGAGATTATTATTGTGTACATACGTATGTACATATATTTCAAATATAAAGCCTTCTAGTTGTTAAATGGAAACAAAAACCTACGTATATTTTTCTATTAAAATGTTGAAACACAAGTTTTTCGCTGGATAACAAATAAACCTAATAAAATATTTTGTTAAAACGTTTTTGCAATTAAATGTTGTTTAATTTATTTGCTACGAACGGGTGAAAAACCAAAGAAGGCGTGGGCTCAGGGATCCCCAACATTACTTCCCAGCGGAAGTTCTAGCTATCACCGAGGCGGCCCGAGAATTATCAACGATAAAGAAATCTTATCCACAAAAGTAAAGTCAAAACTTGTAAAACGTTGAAGTGACGAGCTTAAAACTCACCGCGAGTCACAACATAACACTGGTGGTATCTACGGCGGATGAAAGTTAACTATGAAGGGATCAGAACAGGACCTGGGTCTTAACTCTGTATTTCGATTCTAAAGTTCGGATCGTTCGAAAGTGGAAACTTTTTATTGGAAATTTGAAGCGCAATTCATAGAATCCATACAAAATTTTCGCTTTCGGTCGATCCGAACTTTAGAATCGGAATACAGAGGTAGGGGCCCTGTCATTGGTCGATCACTCAGTTAGTACTGGATTCGGTATATTCACCAGAGGACTGGATTTTCAAAGACAAACTGAAGAGAGATGGAGCACACTCACCATGCTGCCTCTCCAGTAGAACTGTGGGCAAACTTAGCGCTCTTCATAGGGATTATCACAGGTTCACAGGCCACAACGTTTAGGTACAGACAATTTATGCAGAGGCTCCGGCGATACAAACGTATAAAAGAGTACCGCACGTCCATATGAATGCCCCACCCTATACAAAACCAGAAAGACTTCAACAACTTGTGCGAACTGTCTAAGCAGCTACTAAAATTCACTACGATTCCGGGATGACAATAGACCTTTCTTCTTTGCTTTCTCTTTCAGACTAGGCACTCCACGCTAGGGGAACACAATGGATCCGTGGAGATCCGAGTAATGGTTGCATTATTACTTACCTACGTACGGATAAATTAGAAGTAGTAGTCCGTGTAAAATCTCAGTCCCTTCCGACGAGTTTTATTCGAATTACAAGGCTTCAAGTGGAAGCCTTTGATGGTGGAAAACGTAGCTGTCGCAAAGTAGCCAACAGAAATCTTAGAAAACCAAGAGGTGTCCAGTGCCCCTGAAGACGTTTAGGCCTTTAAGCTGCTTTCTGCTTTTTTTTTTGGTTTATATTTGTCTGGTGTTATGCCGATACTTCAAAGGCTTTGGTCACGAAGATCGGAGGCAAGACGAGCCATGTAAAACCGAGCAATCCACCCCGCAAACGTTATATCTGACGGAGGGCTCGCAGGCAGGGCATGTGAATCTTACACTATCGCAGACCTAAGCGGTTCTTGTGGAAGGCTCCCTGCTCCACTAACCGAAAAAAAACTGCATCACAGTGCTACACACTGCTAGTCACAGTGCTACACACTGCTTGTCACAGTGCTACACACTGCTTGTCACAGTGCTACACACTGCTTGTCACAGTGCTACACACTGCTTGTCACAGTGCTACACACTGCTTGTCACAGTGCTACACACTGCTTGTCACAGTGCTACACACTGCTTGTCACAGTGCTACACAGAAACACTGCTAGTAAGAGTGCTACACAGACACAATGCTCGGCACAGCGTCTCCCTCTCTCATCAAAAAAAGAAGCCCCATTTTGGCCAGTTATCTTGTATCACGTTGTTTTATTTATTTATTTAATGATATTTCTTTCTGTATACGTATTTGTAACCTAAGGCAAAATGCTCAAAACTATAGCTTTCCTCTAATCATACAAGTTTTTTGTTAAATAAAGGATATGTGTCTGAACGAAATGTTAATTTAGGGACGCGCGCGACAAATCAAAATCAAAACGAAACATGGGATGGGGGGACACAGGGAGAGTATAACACGAACAAGAGACTTAAAGACATAAATTCAAATTAAATTGCAGTTCATTGGCAACATCCATTCAGACTCATCATCACTCTAGCGAGATAGATCCTGATGTGTTTCATGAGGGTGTAGGAAAAAGATATTACAAAAATATAACAAAAGGATATTTGCATGTATATATGTAGCTAAAGACCAAGTATCACTATACAATAGACAAGTAAGAGCACATTAAATAGGTTTTTCTTTTGTTTTGTTTGTTCTCCTCTTCCTTTTGTTGCTGCTTTTATAGGAAATACGGGGTGGTATTCTGCTGTGGGATTACTCGATCCGTTTCTGGCACTGCGTTGAAAATACTCGCTTGACGTTGTTTGGACGTTTCGAACCGTAAAATCGATGCAACATTGCCGCATCTGTAGCAATAGTTAGGCGCCGACCATACCGTAACCA
Source organism: Criorhina ranunculi (assembly GCA_951813785.1). Taxonomy (NCBI): domain Eukaryota; kingdom Metazoa; phylum Arthropoda; class Insecta; order Diptera; family Syrphidae; genus Criorhina; species Criorhina ranunculi. The sequence continues at coordinate 5,105,529 of OX638385.1, read as the reverse complement.
GTTTCTCGTCAAACATGTACTTAATACCCTCGTGGACGAGTTGATGAGCTCGACAAATTAAGTCTAGATTGTTGATAGTCATAAAGTCTTTTGTGACAAGCGAGCCAAAAAGCCAGCCAGCTCCGCGAGGACTTTGGTCCCTAAAATAGAAAAACAAAAAATAGAAGTCAAAGGAAACAACCACCTCTGAGTGAGGAGAACGAATTTACGCACCAGAGATCCATATCTTCTGGGTCAGACCATACCAAATCACAGAATGCCCCTTTATAGGGGATCTCATCGTTGCGATCGATTGTGCGAATCTGATCGAGTGTAATTATTTCCGGACTAAGACCACCATGAACACAGAGAATATCTTCGTCAATAAGCTGTGAATACATTGCCAATCAGACAAAGAACGACCCAATCATATAACCTTAAACTTACAGCAGCAATAGTGAGGAGATCGAAAACCTTGCAGCAATACTTCCATGCGTTCGCATTCCCGTACTTACTGAAACACTCATCGTAGAAACCATAAACCCGCGTTATTTGCCGCGACTCGTGGTTGCCCCGCAGAAGGGTTATTCTATCAGGATAGCGTGCCTACATAAATACACCAAATCATTACAACAACCCCACTTTACGACAATGATTCAGACGACATCTCACCTTAAGCGTCAGCAGTCTTGTTAAAGTCTCCAAGCTGTAGTAACCTCGATCAACGAAATCTCCCATGAAAACATAATTGGTGTCCGGCACCTGGCCACCGGTACGAAAGAGCTCTTCCAAATCATAGAACTAGGGAGGTGGAAAATTGCGAAAAAATAATTTTTACTTTTCATCGGGGCACACACAAAAAAAAAATGCAACAGTCGACCACGACTAGCTGTCAAAACGCCACAAGCTGACCATGAATTTTTGCAAGTTTACCTGGCCATGGATATCGCCACAAACTGTAACCGGTGTACTGACTGGCTGGATGTTGGATTCCTCCAGCAGAATCTCACAAACAATATCACAGAGTTGTTTTAAATCATTTTCTGGAAGATATTTACAATCTTTAACAATTTCAATCCATTTGTCAAGTTCGGCCATCTTGCAAAAACTGATTGCTGGCCAAGGTAAGTGATGCCATGCCGCACGTGTTTTTAATTTGGGAGTAAATTCTCCATGGGAGTTGGAAAAAGTACGAAATTTTTGAGGAGTAGGTGTGCTTTTTCGAAAACTGTATATCAGTTGGAAAATTAAAGGGAAATTGGCTTGGCTTGGGTCTTTTATGACATTTTTCTGAACAATAAGTTGTTGAAAGAGATGCGTACAGAGGAATGTCAATGAGATTTCATTGGTTTCACCTGTATAAACGGGGAGTAATGACACAAATTGTACAGCAGCATCATTAGAACATAAAGGGCAAGATGACTGTACACTGTTCCGGAGCGAATTCAACAGTCATTTGAGGGGGATTACAACGGACGAAACCGAGGCCTAAGTAAAGATTCTCCTCCAACCATTCCGGAGAGATGAGCACTTTTTCAACACTGCCGACGATATCGATTGGAAGTTGTGATCAAATGAAACACCTACGCTCACGGAAAAAACAAGAAAACAGAGCTGGCCCAGGTATTTACGACTCGAATTTCAACCCAGCTGTCCCCTTGGCTGCTCCACAGTTGTTTTCCAACCTGAGAATGTGCGCCAGAAAATAAACCCTTAGATGGTTGTCTTCAGCGACAATAGCTCTAAACCTGCCTGAAACTGCTTAAACACCCTCTAGTTTATAACAAAATCACAATTTATTGGATTGCCGGACGCAAGATCATTAAGCCGCGAGCGCGCCAGACAAGGAGTTCAATTGAAATTTAAGACCCACTTCCTAGCTAAGCCGGTAGACAGCCCTAACCAAACCTACATGAAATAAATTAGTTAACTTAACTAACTAGAGCCACTTCCCAACTTGTTGGCCTCTGGTTTCCTTCAGGTAGGAAGTAGGCCCAACAGAGCCTTCTACAGTTTGAGTGAGCAATCCTTTTCTGTAGTGAAAAACTGATAAATTCTTCAACTTCTCTGATGGTTTGAGAACGACTTTCGAAAATCCAAAAACAATTCTTATAAACCAAACCACCCTATCTGACATATAATTTCAGCCATTTTCGAACACAAACTACTGTCATCGTGACATGTGTCAGATTAATTAAGAACAAGCGGCGAGTTTTCATTTATCGTAAACTTGTGGAAAAAATATTTTCAATTTAAGATTTTAAGAAGTTTTGAGCGTTTGAAACCTCCAATTTAACAATAAAAAGGAAAGGCTACGAATATAGTTGAAGGAATCATCAGAACACACACATCGCGAGCAACCCAAATATGCATCTACGAGAGCAAATAAAAATCGACATTGTAAGTCAAGCTTATCCCTTTAATCCCCTGCCATTTCTAAATCCCTTTCTTCATCTAGGAATGGGGTCATGAACGATTAGTACGTTCCCAACAAGTTGTAGAAATTCGCCCCTACGATATAGAATCATGGTCTGTTCTCCTGCGCGAGGCACAAACACGCAACGTCAACGAGGTACGCTCACTGTATGAGTCCCTGGTAGGTGTATTCCCAACAACAGCACGCTACTGGAAGATATACATCGAACAAGAGATGAAAGGACGCAACTATGAACGAGTGGAGAAACTATTCCAACGTTGTCTTGTCAAAATTCTTAACATTGATCTGTGGAAGTTGTATTTGACTTATGTCAAGGATACAAAAGCTGGATTAAGTACACACAAGTAAGATGAAACAACTCCATGTCAGTTCGTGTAACTAATTGTGTTCAATTTTAGAGAAAAACTAGCACAAGCCTATGACTTTGCTTTGGAGAAAATCGGAATGGATTTGCATTCGTTTTCGATTTGGCAGGACTACATTAACTTTTTAAAGGGTGTGGATGCTATCGGAAGTTATGCAGAGAATCAAAAGATCACAGCTGTTCGTAGAGTCTACCAGAAGGCTGTGGTTACCCCGATAATTGGCATAGAGGCTCTGTGGAAGGACTACATTGCCTTTGAACACAATATCAATCCAATTATCTCAGAGAAAATGAGTGTTGAAAGATCAAAGTAAGTTTTAAGCTTTCTTCATCGGAAGATGTTTAATTAAATTGTTTTCTAGGGACTACATGAATGCGAGAAGAGTGGCCAAGGAGTTGGAAATCATCACAAAGGGATTGAACAGAAATTTACCAGCTGTTCCACCAACACTATCCAAAGAGGAATCAAAACAAGTAAAAAGCTTATTCTGCTCCCGAAATGGATGTGTGACTCAATATCGTTTTTTCTAGGTGGACGTGTGGAAAAAATTCATCGGTTTTGAGAAATCGAATCCCCTTCGATCGGAAGACACTGCACTGATCACACGTCGTGTAATGTTTGCCACTGAGCAGTGCTTACTGGTTTTGACACATCATCCAGCTGTTTGGCATCAGGCGGCTCAGTTCTTAGATCAAAGTGCAAAAGTTTTAGCTGAGAAAGGAGTGCGTATACTTTTTAACTATCTAACTGGTTGTGTGATGTGATCAAGAAGAACTAGATGTTTGATATAATCTCTAGTTAAAGGCACATTTGCAGGCATCATGGCGATCTTAAGATCGAGATGATCTGTACTTGCTAGCGGCAATCGAAATATGAATTTTCCAATGCATAGTTTCATTAGGTTTTCAGAAGACCAGTGTATATGGACCGAAAAAGGATCAAAACTGATTGATATCAGTTTTAAAAGAGACAAATGTCTGATGTGGGACGAAACACTAGCGCTTTCTCTTTGATCACATTACACCCAGCCCAAAACAATCAAATAACTTTTCTTTATAGCAAACACCTATCAATTGTACAACCGTCTTAGCATCACTTGCTAATCACTGTAGACATGCAAACGTTTTTTTTCTAGCTTTATCTAGTTTATCTCTGAATGCAAAATAAAAAAGAAATCTCTTCACTATTTTTTAAACAACAGAATAACCAAACATGTCCTCTTTATTTTATCAGACAGAGACAGTCGGTTTGCTTGTCGTATCGATGGGATTGTATTGTATAACTTTTTATTGAGTTTCGACATTCAATGAGAAGTAGTTTTCAAGAGGAGATATTCGTTGACTTTCTCTGAGTCTGAGTCTAAGTAATCGAAGTTCGGAGCGTAGACACGAAAATGATGAACATTAAGTCTCGGGAGACGATCTTTAGACATTTAGTTCTCAACGTCTGCCACATTTATTATAGCATTTTGTCATGAATTCTCTACTGTTTACACGTGTTACTTTATAAAAATCCAACAAAAAATACAAACCCAACGATGCACTCTCTAAACCGGCGCTTTTCACTGTGTTTTCTTATTTAAATTCATTTATCTGTACGACTTTTGTAGAAGAATTTTTTGAAATTTTTAATTCTTAACATAAATATCCTCCAATCCCCAAATCCAATAACTTTAATAGGACGTTCAAGCATCGAAAATCTTTGGCGATGAATGTGCCAACATTTTGGAGCGCTCCATCAGTGGTGTGCTGAACAAGAATGCTTTGTTGTACTTTGCTTATGCTGATTTCGAAGAGGGCCGCATGAAGTACGATAAGGTCCATCAAATGTACAATAAATTCCTATCAATACCCGATATTGATCCAACACTTGTAAGTATACGATTCTTGTCGAGCGTTTTTATAATTTCTCTCTGACAATTTTCTTTTGTTAAGGCTTATGTGCAATATATGAAGTTCTGCCGCCGTGCTGAGGGTATTAAATCAGCGCGAGCTGTGTTTAAGAAGGCGCGTGAGGATGTTCGCAGTCGGTATCATGTGTTTGTGGCAGCGGCACTCATGGAATACTACTGCTCAAAGGACAAGGATATTGCATTTAGAATTTTCGAACTGGGTTTGAAGCGCTTCGGTGGCAGTCCCGAGTATGTTATGTGTTACATCGATTACCTGTCACATTTGAACGAGGACAACAACACGAGGGTGTTGTTTGAGAGAGTTCTTTCATCGGGTGGTCTGACGCCGAGTTTGTCGGTGGAGGTGTGGAATCGTTTTCTGGAATTTGAATCAAATATTGGAGACCTGTCGAGTATTGTGAAGGTCGAGCGACGGAGGAGTGCTGTCTTGGAAAATGTTTGTGCCTTGTGTCCCTCCGGTGGTTTGTGGATTTTAAGGTTTTTGGTCTCTGTTTTCAGCTCCAAGAATATGAAGGCAAGGAGACAGCTCAACTCGTGGATCGCTATAAATTTCTTGATTTGTATCCTTGCACGGGTGTGGAACTGAAATCGATTGGATATACAGAGGTAAGACAATTAATTTTTTCCATGTTAACCCTTTCGCTTATGAAAAATTCTCTTTCCAGACAAATGGCATTATGAGCGGGAAAGCAAATAGCGCTGCACAAGCCGAACCAGTCATTGAACAGACCGTCAATCTTCCACGTCCAGATTTCTCACAAATGATTCCGTACAAGCCAAAGGCGAATGCCTATCCTGGCGAACATCCACTCGATGGTGGCACATTTCCACAGCCACAAGCATTGGCTGCTCTTTGTTCACAACTTCCACCGCCAGTTTCTTTCCGAGGCCCCTTTGTCGCCGTGGATATGCTAATCGACATCTTCAATCGAATTCAATTGCCAGATGGTAAGTTTCAATGTTATCTCCTCATCTTCATTTTCTTATTTTCATTTAAAGCCCAACCAGTACCATCGGGTGATCATGGCAGTGATGTACGACTCTTCGATTTGGCCAAATCTGTGCATTGGATTGTGGACGATAGTACTTATTCTGGTGAGGCAGGCTTAAAGAGAAGGCGCATGCTACCAGGAGGAGATGATAGTGATGACGAGACACAAGCTCTCGTGCCGCCTGCAAATGATATCTATCGCCTGAGACAGCAAAAACGTTTTTCGAAGTGATAGAGGACAACAGTGGAATAATTTTTTTCTCATGGATTTTTAAATATTTTTTTTCTTTTTCTAAATAAATTGAAATATATTGAGTACACATGCAGGAGGGTTTCTTTTGTCAGCCTTTAGTATTTAGAGAATACTTAACTTGGCAGAAGGTTGGCGCATTCATGGGTAAAGATGTTCGTCCCACTGAAGATAAGACTGTTCTGTGTTCAGAGTTTGGAGAAGAAAGATGGGACTTAAGCCCTTTATTTGTGTAAGCAAGAAACAAGAGAATTTCTCTCCACCATTAGCGAGATCGACAGAGACAGAGGAAAGAGAGCTAGACATCTTAATTTCGGGCTGACCACTGATGGAACTAGGGGACAAGGTTCGTTTTCTTGTACGATGCACTGGGCAGTGTACTGATAAAAATCTTAAACGAGTGTGTAGAAGCTGCTGAGACCTTGCATTGACAAACACATCATCAAAGAAGAGTTGAAAGAAGAGTAGGAAAAATCGTACCACATAAAAGTGAGAGATTTAGCCTCTTCAAATCCACTTAAGGTGCTTTCCACAACACATCTCCTAAGGTAGCAGTTTCATTCATTCTTTCATTCAACCAACCGCCGATCTTAAGAAAAGAGACTCTCTTTACTGCACCAAGGTCAAGAAAAAAAGACATCAGACGTTTTAAACAGAACGTCACAACGGTTGGGGAGTTAGTTAAGGACTTTGTCTACCTAGACTCCGCTATTAACTCAGACAATGACACCAGCGCTGAGATGAAACGCATAAAGGTACCCCCAAACCAACGCGATTATTTGCCGCCGCGACGCCAATTTTGTAGCTATCGCGGGTTTGTCGCAGTTGAATTGAAAATGGCGTATACTGAGAGGTAAAGAAAAAGCGCATTTCGCATATACTGCGGCAAAATTATCGTTTTGGTATGGGTATACTCGCGAATTTCTTTATCGCTGTCGTCGCGAATTTATCGCCGTCGCGGGGACAGAATTAAATAGCGTTTGTTTGGGGTACCTTAATAACTGTTGTCAATCGTTGTTTCTCTGGATTGAGAAGGTCGTTGATAAGTAAAGTCCCTTCCTCTAATATCGAAAGGAAATTTATACAAGTCCCGGATCATCCCAGATCTGCTCTATGAAGCGGAGGCCAAGACTTTGTCAGAAATGGATGGGCTGCACTCGGTTGATTTGAAAGAAAAACTCTTCGGCTGATCTACGATCTCCTATGCATGGATGGGTGAGTGGAAAAGGAAATGCAACGACGAACCGTAAGGACTGTTCAGCGACAATGATCTAGTCAGAAAGAGTGTAGATAAAACGATTAATATGGCTGAGGAAGACTCTGACTCAGGTGGCGTACATAAGTAGAAAGGGACCTCAACCAGGCAGCTGTATTGAGTTGGGTGGAAACGCTTGTTGATTAAGGCCCATGGTCACCTCAGATTGCATTTAATATAACAGACGTACTCCAGATTAAACGAAGAACCACTAGAACACATTTTAAAACACTTGTGCTTATATTTTCTACGTTTATTAACTTTTATTTCCCCCTTGTCGACGGGTGGAAAAAGGTGCTTTTTTCGCTTCATGCTTCGTATAAAATACTTTGGTGTTATACAATATATCATACTTATACTCTAAATACATATGTTTGCTTGTGTGTATATATTAAAAAGATTTTTCTTATAAAATTTGTAATTTCGTATTGATTTTGCTAAATTCGTTTGTTTTTCTCCCGTGTATCACAAACAGCAATAAAAAAAAAGAAAGAAAATCTTAACGAAAAAATAAAAAAAATTGTACTTCCTACTTTAGATAGGCATGTGTGTACTCGTATATACTAAGTGTTTAATAGAGGAAATGTGCAATAAATACGATGAATTGGAAGATATATTGGTTATTACTGTACGAGATGTGTTTTTAAGAAGTTTCAGGACTGAAAATGTGGCGGGGAATTCACTGGTAAAAGTGTTGTTACCACAGACAGACAGCGCGAGTTGTCTACAGAGAGTCATGTGGAGAACGTGTGCCGGGTGCTTCTATTTGTCGGCTTAGTTACACGGGTCAACGACGATTGGAAGCAGATCAGCATCTTCATGTGATTATTAAGCCGACAAAGAGGAGGGCTAGGTACACTTTGTTCACATGATTTTCAAGAATGAAAATGTAAACCTTGTATCAATGTACATAAAAGCTATGTGAAGCCATTTGGCTTTGGAATTGTATGAAGAAAGGACTGACTGCGTTGCTACAAGCATTCAATCATCTGGTCATAGCGTGGAAGACACAAATTCTGGAAGTATTTATACTGACCGACAGACTGACATCAATCGGAAGACCTTTCTTTATTTTGAGGCATGTATTCGTATTCGCACTTCAAGTCAGCACAGACAAAACATTCGCCTCGATAATGTCACTCTGGCATTGTCACTATCTGCCTTTGGCTGTGCTCGGTGAGGGTAGCTTCGAATGGGTTTATGCATGGCGAGTTGACAATGGAAATGAGGCAAATCGAGTCGAGTAAAGAAGTGAATTATCATCAAATCGAACCTAAAACTCTTTTTCCTCTAAAACAACGTTCAACTGATCTTTACAGTTTCCATTTCCAAGTCCTCACAGAACAATTGAGGTTTATACAGCGCGAAATGCCTGTAGCAATCAAGATCTGCGTACATAAGCGGACCTTTCACTCGGAATAGCCGTTGAGGGAAAACCCTTTATTCAACATGGAATATCAGAACGAATTTGTCTGATTTGCAACAATAAGATGATCGTTGTGAATCGAAACCAATCACAAACCAAGGTTTGGAACTGTGTGGAGTGAGAAGGATTGTCAATTGAATTTGAATCGGAAATGAAGAACAGAACACATTTCGCTTAAAACTCTGCTCTGGCACAACTAACAAAATTCGAGCAGTTGTCCATGTCCGATGATTTCGATAGTGGGATCCAAGCAAAATGGGATCAGCATCATAGCCATGGAACTGCGAAGTATGTGAATTAAAAAACTCGGACAGGAAGTCATGGTTTTTCATGGTTGTGCTGCTATAAAATATTTTGAACAGACATCGCACGTTGTTTATTCATTGGTAATCGACAGAACCAACGTAAATGAAAACTTAACGTAAAACCATACGCAGATCTTCCGGGTGTTCTACCGCAGAGAAAAAAAGGCGCGAAAAAAAGAGCTTCGCATGAAATTTAGGAATCAAATCGTGTCATAAGGCTTTCAATTGTAGCAATTAACCATGATAAAGGTTATAAATCTATTGAAACGGATACCTTTAAACTTCTTGAACACTTCTCGCACTTCTTGTATTGGTTCTAAGGGCTACTTCACATAAAAATTGCTTGGCAATGTGAAATCAACGTGGAGAGCATAAATATCTCCTCCGATAGGTTGGTCATATGCTGTGGCGTAGCAATCAATGTCGGCGCAAACACTGTAGCCAAGTTGTGTTCGTTCATTTTGTTGACGGCATAATGCGAAGCAACTCTGAAAGAAAACAACAATCAAATCAATCATCGAGCATCGATTTCAGATGACTTGAGTTCGGTTTAGATTCATGTGAATCTTGTTACCTCTTCAAATGTTCCGCCATAAACTTTAAGCAGTTGTAGTGGGCCTGTGGCAGTTGTTTTACCGCATCCCTTATCAATTGTATTTGGTCCGACATCACCTTGCACCGTGTTGCATCCATAAATGCTGGATATGACTGATATGTAATCAATGGAACTGGCAACAATCTCAAGTATAACTTCAAAGTTCCAGCAATTACATTGACATTTCCGTACGCCATCTCTGACATGTCAGTCTTCTCTCCATCACGATCCAGGGCGAGTTTTAGTGCTTCGATTTCATCTGCAAACCCCGACACTCGATAAATCCCTTCTTGTAGCATTCCACGGCACTCGACCTCCTCAACGCATCTCCTAATGACAAATGGAATCGTACACTGGTGGGCAGTCACCAGAGTTGTCAAATCCGTTCCGAACACTCCGCGAATTCTCTTCAAATCTGGAACACATTTAGCTGGAACTAGCTCAGAACATTTATTGTGTGCAGTAAATCCACAATCCTCACATTTTGCGCCCTGCGCCGGGAAGCCCCAAAGGAAATTCGCACAAAACTCACACCAATTGAGTCCTTTAAAGGTGTGCACCTTGAACGTGTGCGCTTTTTCGTACACTACCGGCAGGACATCAGCCTCAGTTGGTGTATTTGCCGATGCAGCCACCGCAGACTCCTCGCCCTTAATCGACTTCCTTATGTCATTCGACAAAGCCTTTAATTTCCTGCGATTTAGCGTCATATACGGACTCTGGTGGTAGTTGTTCTTGGTCTGCTGCATCATTTCCTGGAGTATTGGAGCCGCATGCAGCTGCATATAAAAGTTCACCAAACCATCTGCCACTAAATCATGTATTGTCTCATATTTCTTGGAAGTCTCTTGCAGGAAGTGCCCCTCCCCAGGGTTAAAGTAAACCTTAAAATGTTTTGTCTTATTGTTGAATCTCACGCTCAATGTATAGTAATCCTGAGCCTTGGGACTCCTCCGTATCAGGTACGTTCCATCTGCGGTATTATCCAGTAGCTTTTCCACCTCCATATGACCCATAAAACCGTGGTACTCATATCCATAACAGGCGGGTGCATCGTCTAGCTCTTGATTTCTCAGCAAAGCCTTCGGGGTGGGTGCCTCCAATTGAATTTTATAAACTAATTTAATTAATCGCATTGTTTTCTGTTTTTGGCAAATCACAAAGAAATCACTCACGTTCTGGCTTCCAGACTTTGTGCACTGGAGAGCTTGGTTCCAAGAGCTTTCGGCTACCAGACATGGCCGCAACGCAAATATTTCCTCCAAATTGCCTTTCTTCGTTTGTTTATTTCATAAATTACTCATTTTCTCTGGCAAAACAAGAGGGCGACCAAAAAAACAAAACCCAAAGCAGAAAAAAAGAAACTAAAAAAAAAAATTCTTGAACAGGCCTTCGTGGGAAATTGCAACACAGACACAGAGAAATGGAATTTTATCAGTATAATGACAGACGTCAATTGATGGAGTGACAGATGGCGAAACTGTTTGGTTATTGTGAATGTGGCTATACTGGTTGGTTGACAGGGGCGGAGTAAAAGGGCGCCAGGAACTTAGTGGAAAACGGCTTAGTATGATCGTTTCCTTTGAAAGGAACGGGATTTGAGACACGGAAGCTGAAATTGTGAGGATATCGGTATTGCCGAGGGCATTATCATGAATGGTTGGTACACTGAAACCCTTAGGTGGTTTTCTTTACGGAAACCTAGCCTGGAGGGAGTAGGGCAGACAGATCATACAAAATTCATCAAGTCCTGGTGCTCTGCGGAATGATTAGGTTCGTCAGGAGTAGTCTAGGAATGGTGATGGGTTCATGAAAGGCAGGACAAATCTATGTGCATAGGTAGATCAAACGGCTTCACAAAACCCTCTGTGCATCACAGTTTACTCTCATCGCTGGGCACAAGCTCTAAGATGAACGTCTGTTGGGCCCTTTAAAAGATTGATGATGACAGTCGACCCTCTTATTTCATTAAGAGGAAGGCAAGGGATCAGAAATGACAGTTTGATGGACTTTTTATGCTCCAAAGGAGTGGCTCGAAACTTGAAAGGCCAACAGCCCCTAGCATAAGACAATTTAAAGCTGTTGGCTTATGACAGCGTGGAGCACTTAGAGCAGCAGACAATAGTGGACTAAAAAAAGGTAGACAAAGCAACATTAAGCTATTAACCAGATTTGAAAGAGAGTCCTTACTGCAGGGACTGAAGGAAAAGGAAGACAAGATCTAGGCAAGGAGCGAAAGAAATAACATCCATGTAAAAGGTAGCTGGTTTCAAAAACTTGGAAGCACGCTCGTCGAGTTATGGATGCATTACAGGCGTTTGGAAGGGTCATTGACATTACTTCGAACTCTGTTAGATTTAGTGGGGAAAGTGGAAGCCCGGGTTCATTACCTGATTTCGACTCAAAGGTTGCCTGGAGCTGCCTTAATACCCTCTAGCAGCTAGCTGCTTATAATAAAATCACCATCTATTGGGTCATCCGACACAAGTGCACTAAGGGGAAACGAGATTCCCGATGGGCTCACCAGACAAGGCGCTCAATCAACAATTTCTTTCTGTTCATGGGAGCACCAAGAGAAGCTTTCAAAAATTGAACTCAACAACAAGGCTTGGACAAGTTAAAAAGTCAAGGAATTATCACCTTGACTTCTCAAGCAATATCGTGCTTGCGGATTTAGATTTCCGATGAGTTCATCAGACAAGGCGCTCAATAAATGATTTCATTTTGGTCATGGAAGTACCAACAGACTCACTTACTTAAGATGTCGCTATAGTCTGGGGTGGACCTGGGCCTCAACCAACAAGCATCTCCAGCCAGCTCGATCTTTAGCTAGCTGCCTCCAGTTTCGCATGCTTAGTTGGTTGAGGCCTCCTTCATCTTGCATGCGCCACCTGAGTCAAGGTCTTCCTCTACTGCGCTGTCCCTCGGGGTCGGATTCGAAGATTTTTCGAACCGGAGCATTGGTGTCCGTCCGCTTTACATGAACCAGCCACCTCAGTCGTTGGACCTTCACTCTTTTGGCTAAGTCGATGTCGCTGTACAGTTCGTCTTTGTATCTCCTCCTCCACTCACCGTGTATGCAGACGGGAACGAAAATCACCCAAAGAATTTTCCTCTCGAAGCATCCAAGAGCACCCTCATCCATTTTTGATAAAGTCCATGCCCCTGCGCCGTAGAGTAGGACTGGGATTATTAAGGTCACTTTTGTTGTTCGAGAGAGGGCTTTGCTAGTCAATTGTCTTCTTAGCCCAAAGAAGCAGCGATTCGCAAGGGTCATTCTTTGTTTGATCTCAGCGCTGGTGTCGTTGTTTGAATTGATAGCGGAGCCTAGGCAGACAAAGTCCTTAACTACCTCAAAGTTATATCTGTCGAGGGAGACGTTCTGTCCAAGACGTTGGTGTTGAGTGTCCTTTCTTGTTGACCAACAAACTTGGACAAGCTAAAAAGTGAAGAAATTCTCATCCTAAGCTCCTAAAACATCTCGACAAGGTAGCAATAAGTCCCACGGATATGTGTCGACTCTTGTAAGAAGATCAACTAGAAGATCAACTGCGAATGAGCCGCCACAGTAGCAGTCATTCATGCACAAGCACGATTTTGACTCCAATCTTGACACCATTCTCCTGACATAGTAGGAGAGAAGTTGAAAGAAAATAGATTGCGATGTAAGGGCATAGATGAAGGAGAGACGGCGTACACTTTTGTGCAGAAGGCGCTGAACATAGAGGAAGCACAGACCAAAGGCAACATGGCTAAGCACTATTAAAACCCAATAGATGAGGTGACAAAACAGGATCGACTTTCCTGAAGGCTTAGATCTAGGAGAAAACCTGATCTGGGAAAAGGGAAAGAATAAGAAGAAGCCGCAGTGATCTCCGTCAGACAAGTAGGAGGCCCCCCCTTAATTCTAGTATCCGGCTCAGTCCAAAAGATACCGGAAAACGACTTCTACTGAAATCGTTAATAAGAACTATAGGAACAATGGACTACCAAAACAAGGCTACGACTAACTAGATCAAGTTTCAATTTTAGAACTACCATGTTCGTTTCTTTTGTTGTCTAACGCCTAAAAATTCTAAAAATAAAAATTCAAATCTTATTATCTCATCCCTCCCATCTTAATGTCCAAAATCTCAAACAAGAAGTTTATCCAAATCAACTCCAACCTTTCCCCAGATAGACTGAGTTGAAAAATGCATTTATGATCCACCCACTCCCTTCAATTAAACTGTCATCAAACAAGTGCAACTAGTAAGACCAAGTCCAAAACACAAGACAGTCCATTACATCATCAAATCATCCATCCCACCTGGTTGGTCACTGTCTGCAAAAGATTTAGTTCCAGGAATAGACATTTTTCTTTTGCTATACTCGTAGGCACTAGAGACTAGAGAGATTCAAACGAGTTTCAGTGGTTTCGAAAGAATTTCCAAATTTCAAGAACTCATTCATAATTTGAGACAAACAAACGTGTGACATGACTAAACTATTCACTGAGTCACGCAAGTCACGGAATTTTATGGATATATTCTCCAAACTAGACGACGTAAACTTGTTTAATGAACGTGAGTGGCTTTGTATACATTGAACTCGAAGTTGGAAGCCAACTTTGCCTTCGCTGTAATGGTCAACAAACTAGATATGATCACCAGGAAGTTGGACCTATTCAGGTGTGTTTTTAAGACTTGGTTCATTATAAGGACACTGGGTTAGGCTAGGTAGAAAGGTGTCCCGTTGAACCCGCTTAGGCTCAGAGCCCATAGAATTCTCTGTCCATACTGCCAATAGGCTCATGTGGTATGCAGCAATTCATTACCGCAGCCCTACTGTCCGTATGCCAACATTCGATTGCTTCATCGTAGTCTTCCTTCTTCGGATGCATCAGATGGCTTGTAGCGAGACAAAGGCCAGAGGTAGGCGGAATCACAATGGACATAATCCTCATGGTAATGCGCATCTACATCTAGGAAGTGTTTAAGGTAAAGAGAAGAGAACAGGACAAAGATCCGTCAAGGCCATAGGAGATTATAGCTTATGGAGGCTGGGAAAAGTGGCACCACCCTGAAGTAATGCCAGAAGCAGTTCCAGGGTTGGTTTGTCTGAAGGTTTAGACGGTAATAGTCCGACACACTGGGGGAATTTGGTCATCCCTGACGGTGCATGAAGCATTCTTTCTACTGCATAGAAGTGCCCGGAGTTTGTGTGAATTCTTTTATTACTGGTCTTAGGGGCTATAGCTACATACATTGGGTAGCTGTAACAAGTCAAAAATAGATGTGCTCTCTTTCTACGATTTTGCATGGACTAGAACCCATTCTAGTTCACTGAGACTTTCAAACATATGCAGTTTGCTCTGAATATCATTGGGAGGAAACATTGCCTGTCAATTGCTATCTTTTCAGACTAAGCTAGACGGTACCAATTCTAAGTAATCACAATTAGCCTCTCATGGGTCTCTAATCTACCTGGCAGGGACCAGAAAAGTGCTGCGACCTAAAAACTTTTGCTTACAACTGAGTAAGAGAGATACCTCAAGTGAGCTGGCTTGTACTTTAGGGCGCTAAGCTTGGGAATTCTGTTGGCCCCAAAGCTAACTTTTGCAGAACACCTTGAGGCCAGTAGTTGTTTCGTAGAGCCTTCAACATATCATGGTACCGTGATTGTTTGCTGGTCTAGAGCCAAGTTCAGGAAACGTGATAAGTAGGCGGGACACAGCTATTTATATCTGTGGTCACAAAGAAAAACAACATAAGTAGACTTGTGTTGTGTGTGACTTATGCTGTTTTTCCTTGTGGCCAAAGATATATTTCATTCGACGAAGGTACCTAAAGATAGGACGCCTAAGCGACAGAAGTGGAATGCAAATGCCTGCAGTTGATCTCTTACACGATCGCTAAAGGTCTTTGAAGGAATATGCAAGCTGAGGACCAGACTGTCAGAAATCGTTCAACCTAACCTTGTCCCTTACACTCTTCAACGTGTTGATGCTCGACGATTTGGTTCGATATAAGCGAAGGAAGACAGCTGGAAGGTACAAAAAAATAACTGATTTGTCAACCATGATGGAATCAAGAGCACAACCCCCAACCTGGAGGGCCCCAGTTCCATTATAGAAACGTCTAGGATGAGGGGTCGGTTAGGCCGAAGCCAGTAACCAGTTCGGGGATGTGAGCGCTGCCGTTGGTCCATTAAGGGTTCATCCGCTACCATCTCTTTTCCAAGACCCTGACTTAGTCTCGAAAATCCTTACCTGCCTGAGCTCCAAATATGTCGAAGTTGCCCGGATAAGATCTTATTTGTTTTGCTCCGGGATTTATCTTCACCATTGATTCCATCTGGGGAATTCATCCGTTGTCCCGTTTCTAGTGCTGCTATTTTGGTCGCGCTTATAAGTTTGGCAAGTCGAGTCCGGATTGACATCGATCAGTACCCGATGGTTACCACTTGGAGGTAAAATAAGCACAATTGATGTGAAGGTCCAACGACTGAGGTGGCTGGGTCATGTAGAGCGGATGGACACCAATGCTCCGGTCCGAAAAATCTTCGAATCCGCCCCCAGGTGGCCCGCGCAAGTTGAAGGGAACCTCAACCAACTTAGCGTGGAAACTTGAGGCAGCTAGCTAAAGATCGAGCAGGCTGGGGACGCTTGTTGGTTTAGACCCAGGTCCACTTTGGACTTTAGGGCCACCTTAAGTAAGTAAGATGTGTAGAAACAGTTACCACACTGGGCATCGCCTAAATTAGGAGGTTCTCTAATGTGACTAAATGCTCAACCATTTGGAATTCCTATCGGCTCGCTCTCACTACTTTGGAAAACTGTGCAAGGAGTCATAAACCTCAATAAGGATACAAAGAGCTGTCAATTGGTCTTCTTACAGATGCTTCTACATTACGTGGTATCACAATGGAATTTCATTCTGGTCTAAGTTTGCTTCCGGTTAAGCGGGGACAGCTTTCCAACCCTGGATTTGTTTCAAACTCACTTTCCGGGCTTTGAAACTACCGATCCGGCTTCCTATATCCCTTATCTTTTTTATCCCGTCAAACTTGGCATAGCTCAACAGATTTGGTAGGAAAAGTCATTCGTGCAGACATGCCTAATGCAGCACTAGCTGACTTAGAAACGCTTTAGCAGATAAGTTTCGTTTTAAACGCTGCATATCACCACAACCATTGTCTTCTGGTTGAAGCTAATAGGATTGACATCTTCCTAGGTTCTACAAGATCTATTTGTGGTCTCGAATGAAAGACGGAACGACTTTTGTAACCCGGCGAACGCAAATCACAGGAACCTCTGCTGATTCATTAGACGCTTCAAATTCGACATTAGGTAGAGTTCGAAAGAAATACTGTGAATTATAAGCAATGGCAACAGTACCAATAATTCTCCCCAGTTATTCTGGACACCACCCTCAGAGCAAAAGGAGTGAAACCCAATACCATATGAGTTTCAAAATTATTACACCTACACTAGCGCTGTGTGAATAACATCATAAGGGTATTCATAACCACTATAGCGCTAGGTGTCCCGAATAGGACTCACCAGTGACCATGGTGATGAAAAGCAATAACAAACGTAGAATCTTCTTTTTATCTATAAGCACGATGGCAGACAGCTGTCTGAGCCTTTCTAAAGTTTAAACAAACCACTTTCCCATATTCCGCCTACAACCACAAAATGCCAACTTAAGTTGTTTCAAGGTTTCCTACAAATAAGGACTTAACTGAGAGAAAGTGACCATCAAGAACCAGTCCAATGGGGTGGAGCCAATAAAACCTTATATGTCCAACAGATCATCTGCTTCCATTAGAGATTAGGAATCCTCTACTCTGTCACCGACGAGATTCTTTTCAGTTACGTCACGGAAACTCCCTCGAACTTCCAACAGTATTACGACATCGTTCCTAACTCGATTCAATTGAATTAAAATCTCACCTCTGTGTGGTGTGTGTCCCCATATATAGTCAACCTATTGGATACAGTCATTCGATCTGCTTTGTTGTTGTTGTACTAGTTTTGTGTTATTAGATACTTGTACATACTCAACTGAAACATCGAAGACAGGTTATAGAAGATACTCTTCGCTTGTTGTTGTAGTAATTAGCCGTTTTTTTTAAAGCGCCACCTACATACGTGTATCATCCATTAAATTCCTTCCGACAATTTTGGCGAGATCCGAGATCCGACTAAAATCTTGAACAAATAAATGGTCTTGACCAGTTCTACGAACGATCAGTTGTCAGTTGATCGTCGACGCGTTGCGGTTCGAACGTTAAACCTTTTCTTTTCGAAGTCACTTTTATCTTTTTTGTTTTGTTTTGTGGAACTTATTTTACGTTTAGAATAATGGTGAGTGAGACGTGAGAGAGGCCTTAACTGTGGGTATACCTATAGTTTGGGATTTTTGTCAGTTTATAGTGATGTAATGTTTGTTTAAGAAAACCCGCGTTAGCACATAAAGACGCTTTTGTTTTTTTTTTTTGTTTATGACTTTTATGAACTCTGCGTGATGATTGATGGAGTGTGCAATTAATGTGGTTATTGTTATACAAATGCAAACAAGAAGAGTATTTTAAAAATAAATTAAGTGTGCGTTCTAAGGCTAAGGAGCTGCACAGTCTTAAAATTACACACTTAGAGATCTCTAAGCTGAGATGTTAGTGAATCTGAACTCAAGGAACCTCCATAACTTTGTTAGAAACTTCAATTGAATCTGAAACCTGAGATTTTGTGACATCAAAACTGATCTACTTTTGGTCTGTCACTAACACATGAACTAAGTCTAACATATCCTATGACAACTAAGTTCGAAAGCAAGCATTCAACATTAAATGCGTTTTCTTAGGAACTAGGTGAAGCATGAGGGTCTTTGCAGACAATTCTTTCAATCCACAGTGCCAAGCAGCTAAGCTTCCAGTTGTAGGCGAAGACTTTTTGCATGTCTTTTGCATCTTTTGCCTGTAAGCCGGCTTTTTCATTCCCTGCATATCCGCTATGGGCTAGTTCAGAGACCATCTTCTAAGACTAGCTTGGATTTCATGAGCCAGGTGAGTCAAGCACTTTTAGGGCAGCTTGACTGTCTGAAAAGATAAAAAATAGTATTTCCCAAGATGTGGGAGTCTTGGTTAAGTCTCACGAATTGCAAAAACCTCGGCCTAGATGCTAAGGCTGATCTAGAAGTTCGCACATGGTGATTCTACAAAAAATTCCGCATTCAGATCCTGTTTCAATTTTCCAAACCGTTTGTGTACCAGACAGGATCAGAAGGTAGGTAGGTAGGAGGGTTGAGAGTGAAGAAGTCCTTTCACCGCCAAACTAAGGTCAACGTAGATCCATTGTTAGATCAGAAGCTAAAGGTTAATGTTTGTGTTTCTCTCCATATTGTGAGTGAAACATGAGTTTTAACTCTAAACCTTACCTTATTACTGAGAGGCATAGTAGTTCCTCATGGGTTCTGATAGACAGTTGACAGGAAAAAAACAAATCTACTCCATGTTTGAAAGAATCGAAGAAAATCAGCAGTCTAAAGCTCAAAGCTTGAAAGTGTTGATCGTACTAATGACATCGGGATGTTGGAAAGAAATTCTGTGAATTATAAGGAACGGCAACAGTAGCAATAATTCTCCCCAGTCATTCTGGACACCACCCTCGGAGCAAAAACAGACTGAAACCTAATGCTATCTGAGTTTCAAAATCACTACACCAACACTAGCGGTGTGAGAATAGCATCATAAGGGTATTCATAACCCCGTTAGCACTAGTGAAAAAAGATACATCGAGCGAATGGATGAGAATGCTCCAGCTAAGGGGGTCTTCGAATCCCAGCGCCACCTGGGAAAGAAAAAGGAGACATAATCTCAAGTTTAAAGAAAAATTGGTCCTGTAAGATAGAAACAGAGTGTCCGGGACTATAAAAGAAGGAAAGCGGAGTTAGTTTAGGCTCCGTCCCTCCAGAGTTGCTGGCCGGATAAGTAAGTTAGTAAGTAAGTAAGTCGAAGTTGCAAGGACGGGAAGCGGGAGGAAATTATTTTCCCCAGCTCTCTCCCGCAAAAGAAAGCTTTATTTGGGAGAATTCGACTTTAACGACCTAGGCGATTTGATAAACACAGATTTGGTTCATTCAGGAGATCTCTTCAGATCGATGTGGTATCACAATGGACCTATCACTGGTCTTAGTGTGCTGCCAACAGCTGGCAGCTACTTAAACCTAACCTAACCTAAGTATTCACCGGGTTTTCTCGGTTCCTCTTGACATAAATCAGTCTTTTAAACTACCGGACCATTGTGATGCGTTCCAAGTTCAAGTAATGGCTAGCAGTGGAATGATGAGGCGAAGGACTGTGATAGTTGACCAAAAAAGATCGACTTGGTATAAAATCTCTGTACTTGCACTGCAACAGGCTAATGATGGTACAATCTTGACACATGCAACCATGAGACATTGGTGTTATTACGGGACACTTCTTCTTTTGCCAATCATCTCAATGTGTTAGATTTAAGGGACACCACTATCTGTGGCGCTTGTTGAGAGGGCGACGACACGGCAGAACACTTCATATGGGATTGTTCTGCCTTTGCTCCTATCAGGTGACAGATTTTCGGGCTGATGTGATGAGTCCTGGTAACCTAAGCTCTTTATCACTGAAACTCTTACTCGACTTTTTTAGAAAGACGAAAAAATACAGCAAACATCTGTTTTTGTGTCTGAGTCCTCCAGTGTGGTGTCTGTTTTTGTGTCTTAGTCCTCCATTCTAACACCAAGAAAGATAGATGAAAGATAGACATGCCCACGGACCACGACTGCTGAGTCAGTGCAAAACGAAAAGTCTACTTTGTATCAGCAGGAATCCTGGTCAGGGTACTAACAGAACACTGTACAATGGTTAGACATGCAAAGAGGCCAAGAATACCGATCAAAGAGTATGAACAGCTGGATGAACGAGAAAATAGAGGAATCATCCTCATCATCATTAACCAGGTCACACAAGTCGTGGTAACAAAAAGGCACTTCCTAGTGCTATTTGGGTTCTGTTAAACCGCCACCTCTACCTACCTTGCCTACTCTTAACTATCCTCACTAAGAAAACAAGCTCTGGTTGTATACTTCTATAAGGAACTTTTCGAAATACTCGATTCGGTTTCAAGGAAAACAGAAATAACCGACCCAGCAGCAGTACAATGAATCTCATCTGGTTCGATGAGAGTACCAATCTAACCTTACTTACTCACTTATCAGGCCAGCGACCCTTGGAGGGTCTGAGCCTGAACTAATGCCGCTTTCCATCCTTTACGGTCCCGGGCACGCTGCTTTCAGCTTACTAGACCAAGGTTTCTGGCGTCCGCGATTGCCTGATCTTTAAACTGGAGGTTCGGTCTTCCCTTCCTCTTCTTCGTGAACCAGGTGGCTGTGATTCGAAGATCCTCTTAGCTGAAGCATTCTAGTCCAGTCGCTCGATGTGGCCGAGCCATTGCAGCCGACGGATTTTTGCCTTCCGGACTACATCCACATCTTTGTACAGCTCGTAGAGTTCGCGGTTGTATCGACGTAGGATTTTTCTTTCAAAGGATCCCAATCTAACCTAACCTTCAAAAAAGCAATTTTCGACAGAAAAACATGGATATAGGCTGCAGATTTTAAGATTTTTCACTCTAGACTGGACACTCATGAGCTGTCTCACATTTCACAGAAAATAGTCTTCCAATTCGATTGCAAGGAAGGCGTACTCAGCTAAATCGTGGTTTTTAAGTGATGGTCGCCACAAAAGAAATCCCAAACAACTTGCAAACTTAATCCCTCAATAAATCAAAACCAAGTTCAAGCTTTAAATTCACAGGTATCACCCCCTAGAGTGGGTGTAACTGTCTCAACCTCCATAAATTACTCAAAATAACACCAAAAAAAATCCAATCGATGACAAACTATCAAATCTCAAAAAAACATGTTTTCGATGATTTCATAATTTTATAGCAAAAACAAAATTAAACTGAAAAAAATCTATTTAACTTCGAGTCAAAACATCCAAGTTAATTAGATAATTGATTTGATGTTCCAAAAAAAGGCCAATTGTGGGTGTGTTCCAGGAGAACTTTTCAAAATTTATATGACACTCCCAAAAAATCAAGGTTTCACAAGCCCACACTCTCAACGGTTTTTGAAAATTTTTCATTTCAGGTTTCATCACCGTTAAAGACACTCATCGGTAGCTTGTTGCTGTCTGCAGTGTGTTCTCTAGTCTTAGGTAAAACACCAGGAAAACGATGCGTTGATTGTACATACCAACGAACGTATTACTCAGATGGATCACCAGCATCCTACATCCAAAGGGGTAATGACTCCAACAACATGACTCTTTGCACCAGTTTCCTATTGGTCACACATTCTAATTCTAGTTTTCATCACTCATGAGCTAATTTACATCCCACACATGCATCTAAAACGACCTACCTCATTGTTTGGTTAACCTTCAAAACTTGGCCAATGGTGGATGTGGTCGCTTCCGTCTGTCAACCTTCATAAACCCTCGATTCTATTTCGGTCTCTGATCGAACTTTTGTTTTGTTTACATTTGTGGTGACTAAACTGTTTTTTTGTGACACACTTTTAGACACACAACAAAGTTATGGCTGTTCGGGAAGTCCATGTGGAACGAATGCTATGTGCCAGGAGGCATCTGGTGGCCGACCAGTGTGTTCATGTCCACCTGGACATAGTGGCAATCCTACGACTGTCTGTAATCGTGGTGAGTGCTTGGATAATGTAGATTGTCTTGGTGGTCTGTCCTGCAAAAATGGACGATGCGTTAATCCATGCATTGGAGCTTGTGGATCGAATGCCAATTGTGAGGTGAGTCTAATCATTGAAATGTATTCTGATGTTGAGTTGAGGTTGGTTGTGGTGGAAGGGAGATATGTACTCTTTCCGTGGCGATGGCATATCAATTTAACAAACTTCTTGCTGTGTACCGGAATACAGAGTCATTCCAGGGAGCTCTAAGGCCGACGAAGAGATGAATATAACGAGAATCTCCGAGTACCATAAATGAGATGCACTCAGTATCGTAGTCAAATGGTATAACCTACCAAACTAACAGACTTATTTGGCCTTTTATAGGTCGAAAGTGCTCCAAGAATCACTATAGGTGTCATCACAAGACATTGGACTATAGGCAGACATACCACTCGACTGGGCCCACAAATGTTTTGAAGGAAATATTCCTGTTCCTGTCCAGCTTATCTTAAGGTGGTGCTACAGTTCGGGGTGGACCTGGGCCTTAACTAACAAGCGTCTACAGCTCTTTTTTAAAAGACGAAACCATCTCGGTGCCTTCTTTTTTGACAATCTTCTCGACCTAGTATGTGGACATTCCAAACTCTCTGTGCCACTGTCCGGCACTCTGCCATAAAAGATGTAAGATCCTAGGAAGGCACCTTTTCCAGGATCTAGAAGAGCTGTCCAGCAAGTCGGTGCTTGACATACACAGATTCAACAGCCCTGTGGGCTGGCTTGATAGAGCTTAGGCTTATGGTTCCAAGTAAGGGGGCTGCAACCCTAAATGTGACAGGGAAAAGACTTCCTTCCCTGTAGATCCTCCTACCTAACCTAACCTAACCTAGTACGACCAAATGCTAAAAACCTAGTTCGCTTTATCAAAAGCTCGTTGAGGTATCACAATGGACTTACTACTGGTATTAGTGCTCCCTAACCTAACCAAATCTACACAACATTACCGACTTCAAATCAGAATTATGGTCGATGTAGCCTCCATGAAGGCGCAGGCAAAGAACGGATTTAATAACTCTGTATTAACTTTTCCATCTTTTTTAGCCAAGGAATCACGTTGCCGTTTGCAGTTGTCCCCAAGGATATCAAGGTGATCCGTTTACAGTATGCAGACCAGTGGATCCAGGTGAGTTGAAATAAAGCTTTGAATTGGTTCTAAAGAGGTCTGAAGTATTGTCTGACGGTAGGTCACGGAAGAAGTTAACACCATTGGCAGGCACGACAATAAATTAGGTGATGGCACAATAGGATTCGATAGAAACCGCAGTGCCAAGGGCTGTTTAGCTCTCCCGAACAATAAAAGGTCTCCTCTAGAACGATTTTTGTGGAAGCTATATCGGGGAGGAGGAGAAAGAAATGATTATCCATCTTCTTTGCACGTGTCCAGCTCTCTCAGCTTACTTAGTAGCTTCTACAGTCTCAACGAACTAGCTGACACCAGCAAAGATAGCCTTTAGCTCTTCATAGCAAGCTCCGGCTAGTTTTGTGGGTAATTTTCTGGAAAAAACTACAGATGCACGTGGTATTACAAAGGATCTTCTCTGGTTTAAGTGTGGTTTGCTCAAATGCAGTCTGACCTAACCTACCAAAAAAAAGTCCCAAAGTGTCCGATTTAAGCTAGTCAGTAGTATTCTAACACCAACGGTGGCTCTGCTGAACCCGATACTGATCTTTCTAGATATTGCGGTGGTAGAGACTGGCCTTTCAATGCTACTCGTTCAGCTTTGTCGAGATCAAAGCTAGTCTTCAGAATCCGCGAATGATCTCCCTTGAAGCTGCGGTAGTAGAGAGTGGCCTAACGACCCCACTGGCTCAGCTATGACGAAAACAAAGCTGATCTTCGGAACCCTAGACTGATGTCTCTATAGAAGCTATGGGAGTAGAGAGTGGCCAAACGACACCACTGGCTCAGCTATGCCGAGAACAAAGCTGGTCTTCAGGACCCGAGACTGATCTCTCTATAGAAGCTACGGTAGTAGAGAGTGGGCTAACGACACCACTGGCTCAGCTATGCCGAGAACAAAGCTGGTCTTCAGGACCCGAGACTGATCTCTCTATAGAAACTATGATAGTTCTAAAATCAAAATCATAGTCAATTTCGTTGCATATATCCTAGGCGAAGGGTTTAAAGCTCTGGTTGTCTGTCGCGTTTAGGACTCTGAAGTTGAGCACAACAACAACAAAAGAAGCAATTTTTTTAAATCGCCCACCTTTCGACTTTCACAGATGGTTTGACATCCATAGTTTTACCCTACACAACCTTCATAGTAGCTTCTCCTATTTATGCTCTACCGATGCAAAAGCAGGCGTGTCTCTTCCCAAAAAAGCCTTGAACTTGATCCCAAGAACAAATAACTTGCTTCTCAGTACCTACCACCGCCCACAATTGCACAATCTAGAACCAAATAAGCACTTTCCAGCAAAAGGCTGGTAGGTGTTGCAATATTTGTTTCGATGGCAATCTTGATTTGTATCTACATCCGTCAGTGTGCTGCACATGAGTGCGTAGGAGGTACGTAATGAGTCTTGTTTACGAACAAAGACTGTGATTGTTGTTTCGAAATATGTGTCACGTTAAGTTGTTTAAAGATGAATTAGTAACCAAAAGCACGTTTCCCACGGTCTCCTTCTGTGCGACCTAATAAAGTTTCGTGATTACATCCAAATTTTGTGGATTTCTGTGCAGCCTTAGGCCTTTTATACATTGAGTATTGCATCATAGATGCGTTATAGACCCGATGTACGGGACGTATATGCGTGTATGCTGTTTGCGTTTGTTTCAAAAGACGTAAAGGAATCGTCGCTGTAGGACAAATCGTGTAAGTGTCTATGACGAGATGCTCCATGCAGAAGGTCTTCGTTTCAGGAATGCGTAGATTGATTGCAGCACAGTGGAAACAACTTTCCCATCCAAGGTAGGCGACTTCGGCCACCAAAGCGCCGAAGACATTTTTTTTAAGCTTCAAGCTGCTCCCTTCAAGGGTCGGTTAGCTTATTTGGGAACACAGGCTCCAGAGCGGATTGACACCAATGCTCCGGTCCGAAAATCATCGAATCCGCCCCTGAGGGAGAGCGCAGTAGAGGAAGACCGCGAGTCAGGTGGCGCACGCAAGTTGAAGGAGACCTCAACCAACTTAGCGTGTGAAATTGGAGGCAGCTAGCTAAAGATCGAGCTGGCAGGAGACGCTTTTTGGTTGAGGCCCAGGTCCACCCCGGAATGTGCTACCTTAAGTAAGGTTCGTTTGCAGTTTCCCCTAAAAAACTTTCCACTTCTGACATTTTCCTCACGGTTACGTAACGCGGGCAGAATAGACTTTTCATCCCTGCCACGTTGCTTCCAGTTCCCAAGACCTGTGCCTCAATCGACAAGGGTTTCCTGCCAGTTCGTGCGCCAAAATTCACTTCGAGGCCGTCTTAAGTGATGAGATTTCAAGGCTCTCTTGGTTGGACTTTTGCCGTCTATTTGGCCCGTTGCTTAAATCCTTGGCAGCCTTCTTTAAAAACCTCTTGGAGCAGTCACTCAAACCTTAACAGAAACCTGGAACAGAAGCCCCAAATCTATCAAGCATTCAACTTCAACCTCAGAACCCAACTTGTGTAACGTCCCCTTTCAACACCTAGAATGAATCCCAACCTACCGTCCATGTCTGAGAACCATTTAAAGTGTCAAATAAAGTTTCTATGCCAACACACTCCCTCCCCACTTGGTGAGCCCAAGGAATCATCAGCCAAACATTTGTTTTACTGTTGACCAACCTTCAGACAGGCTATTACATAACCTTGTCCAATCCATTCAATTGAAAACTTGTAAACATAAACAACACACACACACACACAGAGAGACAATCTCGCCCCTCAAACTATCATCATGACGCACACAAGTAACAGAGCACACGACGACTTATTTTTGTCCACTTTCCATTTATAGAGGAGCAATGCCACCCCAGCCCATGTGGACAGAATACGAAATGCGAAATTCTCAACGGAGTGCCGACTTGTTCTTGTTTACACGGTTTCATTGTAAGTATACCCTCGCGAGTGGGTGGACAAGTGAGCTTTTACAGTCATGAAATGCTAATTATCGCTCCAACTCGATTCCAGGGCAATCCACTTTCCGGATGTAGGCACGAGTGTGACCATGACGGAGATTGTAGCGCCAGAGATATGTGCAGTAACTTCAAGTGTGTTCCGGCGTGTCAACAGTGCGGTACCGGTGCCACGTGTAGTGGAGTTGCCAATCATCGGGCGGTGTGCGAGTGTCCAAAGGGTTACATCGGTACTCCGTACAGTGAGTGCCGTCCCGAATGTTATGGAGATGTAGACTGTCCTTCGAACAGACCCGCTTGTTTCTATGGAATTTGTAAAAATACCTGCGATGGAGCGTGTGGCGTTGGTGCCGATTGCCAGCTGAGAGGATTGACTCCAGTCTGCAGTTGTCCAAGGGACATGACCGGGGATCCGTTTATACGATGCCGTCCATTCACCAAGGGTAGGCTGATTGATTCTGGTCAGCGAAAGAACCACAACAGTAATGGTATTTGTAATTTTCAGAGGATCTCTGTGAGCCAAATCCATGTGGAACGAATGCGATTTGCATTCCAGGACACGATAACACAGGACGAGAGCGTCCAGTTTGCAATTGCCTGCCAGGACATACAGGAAATCCTCTGTCTCACTGTTCAAGGGTGAGTTTGACAAGTTCTCGTTAAATCATTTCGATATCCAATTCTCTCGTTTCACAGGGTGAGTGCCTCAGCAATGAAGAGTGTCCCGACAACAAGGCGTGCATCAATTACCAGTGTGTGAACCCCTGCATTGGAAAGTGTGCTTCCGGAGCTAGTTGTGAGCCCAAGGCCCACTTGGCTGTGTGTAAATGCCAACCGGGATTGACCGGTGATGCTCTGGTTTCTTGCCGTCAATCGCGCACCCATCCTGTTGCTAAATACACGACTAATTGCTTTGATTGTGGAAAGTAACTTTCCTTCAACAATGCTGTTGCTTCTTAATTTTAACTTTTCCGTTAAGGAACGTGTGGAACGTTGTGGATTTAATTAAAGTTAACATTTTCAAAAAATTTTAGACTTGTTGATTGTTTTTAGGAAGTAGGTTCCGCTACTCATAACACTTATGGCCTAACTTTGAACGTCCTCTAATTTCAAGTTTAACGCCGCCTTAATTATTATAAGAAGCAATTTAATGCCAAGAAGCTTGTTGTTTCATTTGAAGCCTAGACGACCAGTCCATCAACGAAAGTCTAGCTCGTAAGCCATTTTCGTTTCCCAACAAGATTCCGCTTAGAAATATTCTCAGACCGAGCTGGATTCTAGCCTTATTCTAGGAAGACTCTCACCATAATGGGCTTTGAGCCTAAGTGAGTCCCCTTCTAGCAAGGCTCTCGCCACAAAAGGCCTTGGTCCTAAGTCAGTTCTTTTGGGACACCTATCTTACTTAGGAAGGATCTAGAATCAGCCTCAAAGAAAAACACTGAAGCCATCGAAGCCCTGAAGTTGGATCAAGAAAACAAGGAATAATCGCCACTTATGGACAAATTCGTGGATCATAACCTAGAACTCAAAAGAAAGGAAAAAGGACCCCACGAGTTCTTCAAAAATGGAACGACTTATGGACGAAATCTCCAAAAACTGCCAACGCCACTGTTCCACGGAATGTCTCATAGCCAGGAACTCAGGGATTGAAGGTGATGGTCCTACTGTTGACAAAATAGGATCTTTACGCTGAATGCACTAGTCGAGCAGTGTAGATATAACTGCTCTGATGTGACACAAACAAGGGACCTCCAATAGAAGGAGTAAAGTGTATGGGCCTGTCTTAACCATTTTTAAGAATCTACCAGGGATCCTGGGGTAAGTAGAGCAGATGTTTCTAATTGCGAAAGAACGGTCGAAGTTGAGGTAGGAATCCGGACCAGAGCCACTCTTACAAGACAGGAGAACTCTCTAAACGTCCTGAAGTCGTTGTAACAAGTTGTCCTAAGGTCAGTCAAGCTGATACGAAGGGAGTTCTTCGCACCGCATTCACGATGTTCGAGCACTACTGGGGCCATGAGTTGCAACACATAAGAATTGCGGCTAGGAATTGTTAGGTGGTGTGTGTAAACGATCTTGGTAGCGCTGAAGTTTGCGCACTGTGCAGTGAAGAACTGGGGACACCACACGGCCCGAAATTCGACAAGGAGGCCAAGTCCACATGAGCTGCTCTTCATGTATACTACGAGGGACATTCTGGGTAAAAAAAAAACTGTTCTTGGTTCTGTGGAGAACTGAGACTCCGAGTGTTGAGAAGATGCTGAGGAAGAAGAACTTGTTCTGACCTGCTTATCGAAGACAATACAGGATCACTCCGAAACGAACGATACGTGATTGAGGACATTCCAGAAATGCAGCGGACTCAAGTCAGATACATGGCAGTGGTGCGTGTTACCAGATGAAGTAAGAGGAAGATGACGACGCGGATAACAGCGCTGATGTTGAATTGACAGGCAACACTGGTTGGGTTATTGGGGTATTTATTGTGAAGAGCACCAGGTCTTTCCGCAGAGGTGCAGGCAGATCTCTATGGCGGTTCCTGAAACAAAATGCTTCTGCACGTTGGCCACTGCAACGAAGGATTCTTTAGGGTCACGTTCGCGAGAAGACTTAGTACTGGCATTCGACTTCTTCGTTTCATTGGATAGAATGGCATCCTTAGATCTCAGCTCTCTTACTGTGGCAACGAATTTTTAGACATGCCACTCGACTGGGCCTCCCTGCAAATCTGTACCTTAAAAGCCGGACCTAGCACAACAAGAAGCCAAAAACCTAGTTTGCTTTATCAAAAGCTTCCACTGGTTCAACGAATAGGTGTAGATCCAGAGGTAGTAGGTAGACACTGGTCTAAGTGCGTCGGGCTTATACACTGACCTTTTCTAACCTAACCTAACCTAACCTATGGCTTGCGTTGCATATGAAGAGTTTACACTGTTGGTGCAGGGTGCAAATATGTATTTTTTTGTCGAACCAAGTCACGTCTGTCTTGTGAGGGTCCTGTCCGTCTTCTCACTCTAACTCAGTTGCTCAGCAATTCACAAACGAGCACCATCAAGGCGATAAGACTCATAAAACCTGACTTTCTGCCGACAGATAGCAATCACTAACGGGTAGGAGAGCATAACTTAGCATATGCCAGTTGGACAACCAAATATTTCCTTAAGTGTGAAGACTTGTGCTTCAAGACGGCCAATTCAAATGAGGATTAAGCAAAAATACTGTCTACGAACACGGCGGACAACTTGTTCGTCTTCTTAGGCTTTGTGCTATCAACTCTACCAACCATATCAGTGAGGAGATTCTAGAATAACATTCACCAATAGCTGTTACTATGGCCTAAGGAGGCAACTACTTAGCAAGGTTCTCCATTCAAAAAGAACCAAGTAGACCCTCATCATCCCTGCCCTGCTGTATGATGCAGAAGAATGGACTTTGTCAAAGTCGGATGAAAGCGCACTTGAAATTTGGAGAGAAAAGTTCTACGTTCGATGTGTGCTCCCACTTGAGTTGACGGTTCATGGAGGAGAAGACTTAACCACGAACTATACGAGTACAGCGACATATTAGGTTAGGGTCGGCGGTTCTTCACAGCCTCAGAAATCTCACTTTCCTATAGAAGAAAAGGAGTATAAGCTCTGGGTAACCGTATCGGTGTAAACCTTATCCTGTGTCGCACTAAGTGCAGAACCAATTGGACTCACATACAAAACTCGTCGAGCCTGGCTAGGTCGTTGAGGCCATTGAAGAAGTACTCTCCTAGTGTTTTCCTCCTCAGCCTACAGCGACATGTACAACGATTAAGACTGAGCTGCAACCCGAAGAATATTTACTTCACCCCTGAGGCACTACACAGAAGAGGACGACCCTATCACCGATGGTGTGCGCAAGTGGAGAACGACTAGAGGCAATTGGCTAAGGATTGTGTTGACCGAAGAGGGTTGTTAGTCGAGGCCCTGGTTCACTTAAAAAAAAAAGGCCCATACTGCCTAGAGGAGGATGGAGGAGGAGAAGGATCTTTTTGAGCCAAGTCTTCTCACTTAGAAGGTTTAAGAGATATTTCTAAGAGAGTTGTCCTCAATTTTATCAAGAAGCCTTCTTCATAAGTCGGAGTCCTGCATCGCCAGGGGTCTCTACTGACCTGAGTGTGGCGCCAACCCATCTACATATCGTCTTAGGAATTGGTCTATATCCTGCGAAATCGCGAAGGGAAAGATGGACATCGTATCAGTCAAGAAAAAATGTGCCTAGAGGGAGTGGAAGACGATACACCAACTTGTGAGGATAAGCTAAGGAGAGTTACAACTCGCTTTAAAAATGTACAGGGGACATAGCAAAGGTCTTCTCGTGAATGACTACTTATCACAAATAGGCATTTGAACCACCTACCTTAAGCTTGGATGGAGCATCAGATTCAATAAAGCAATGATGACCACTAACCTGAAAAAAGAAAGAAAAAAAAAATCATTAAATCGTCTGTCTTTTATAGAAAAGTCGTCCCAAAGATCAATTCAAGCATCCTCCCATGAGTTCCCATAATTTTCATATTTAATTCAATACTTTCACAACTCAAGGGATAAGCCTGTTTCTAGTGAAACACCCCGCCGAATCCCCTCCCGTCACTAATTCAAAATTTCATTCGTGTTCATTGAACTTTCAAAACGTGTACCCTTTCCAGGAAATTTCACATATCCACAGGACAACAGGCATATGATAGTAATTAAATTACAAATCCTCAAACATAAACACACACACACATACATATATACCTTTTCGTCGTCCTGCGGATGCGTTTCCACTGTGTTACCATTTGCATAAGAAAAAAGCTGGGATAACAGAAAACAAATCACGAACGGGAGTGAGTTTTAAAAATCCTTATCTCATACCTGACACGTGTCTCGTCTCCTGATCACACAACACAACGCAAACAGTTCGTTCACCGCTTGTGAGGGGTAGTTTGGCCAAATGCCCTACAAAACAAAAAATTTCGTGAACGACTTCTGTCGGGATGATGACACAAACATGCCTTGTCGTTGGAATTTCCTTGCAACATCATGAAGGACACCCCCAGCTTGTCCCGGTTTCACATTTTCATTTGTGTGTGTGTGTGTGTGAGTGCATTTTTCTTTGGTAATCCTCAAACAAGACGATCCCATTCAAAGGGGTTGCACAACATAGGTAAATGAAAATCCGGTTCATTACGTAACGAGTCCCTGACCATACTCCCTTATTCCTGTTTTCGTTTTCTCTACACTCTTTCTCCCTTTAACTGTTTGTCTCTGCAGTTTACTACAATGTTGTGGTACTGTGATGCCAATATCCTTCGGGGCATTCACATGGTTTTTGTTAATCAGCTGAGCTCTTGAAAAACTGGTTCCAAGGTTTTTTTTGAGATACTTTTGCCAGGAGTGCGTGTACGGTTGGTTTTCTGTGTTGTGTTGTGTTGATTGTCCTTGCTTCGAGGTAAGAGGACTTTTTTTTTATACTTTACCGATCAGATGTTAGAGTTGTTTCATCCCAACCCCCATAAATGGGTGTGGCAGGGTTGTTGTTGATTGTCGAACTAGGATGTCACCTCGGGGCACATTTCAATTGTCTTGGATTGATTGGAAATGAAATTCGATACTAACGAGGTGGGGGAAGGTAGTTGCAAGGAAAGGATGTCTGTCAAGGAACAGATGAAAGGTTTTTTTTTTTAAAGTTGATTGAGAGTTTGACAAACTATAAGTTTGGCAGCACTCAAGTCGAACGAACAACTTCCGTGAGTGAGAGGATGGAAGAGTGCCTAGGTTAGCAGTGCGTAGCGTAAGACTCTCCGTAGCTTAGGTTAGGGGGCTGGGGCCAGACCAGAATGAAGGTCCAATGTGGTGGAGTCTGTTTCAAATCAGTTGTCAGTTGGAAAAGCTGTGGAGAGAGAGCTTGGAACATTTTTAATCCACTGGCGCAGCTTTCCCAACTGACACGTGATTTGAAACGGACTCTACCACGTAGAGAACCGGATTACCAGCACAAGCACAACCTTACATGATGGATTTCCTATAGGAAGCCGTACCGGTGCAGACCTCGTCTTGAGCACTTAGACTCACAGGTGAAGCTCTTTATTTTGTAAATATCTAGCTTAGGTAGGTCGCTGACTCTTCTCTCCCGGGGGGGCGGAAGTTGCAAATAGTGTGTCTTCCTCGTCTCCAAAGCTCGTGCAGAAATCATTGGAAAGGACACCAATTTCTAGTGGCGTACCTGTTCTATGTAAGTTCTTTTACGATTCAAGATCCACTGAACCGCTGACCCTACAGTCAACGTATAAAAGTTAATTATTTAAAGTGGCTACTCTCCGCTCCGGCTTGGAGATACTTCGAATCTAATCCAGAGGGACAAAACAGTAGACGAAAACGTCGCATAGGGTGGTACGCAGTTGCAGTAGGGGACCTCAACCATCTTGGAGTGCGTAATTAGAAGCGGTTAGCTAAGGACCGTATTTCTCCAGTTAGGAGAGGCTTTTATTGTTGAGGGTAAGGTTCACCTTGTAAGTAAGTCATGCCATCACAATCACGTTGGGAGTAAAAAATCTCTTTAGAGCTATGATGGACTCCTACCCTTATGACTCGCAAAAGTCCTATTACTATGACGCAAGTTTTGTACCAACTTTCTAAAGCTCTGAACGTATGTAGCCTAAAATGCTATTCCAAGGTTTGAACAGACAGTTGCTACATAAGCCGGCTACATGAAAACACGGACTTAGTCAGGAAGATCAGGCACACAACAAAGAAGATGGTCTTTCTTAGGACTGCTTCTAAGAGCTTGATGGATAAACTTATGTCTTAGTCTACTCCTGAAATCATTTATATTTCCTGACACTGATAGATCGGTTCACATTGTAACCGATCGGTGCAAGATGCAAGACTAGGACTAGAGAACGAAAGAAAGCTCGTCAAAGCCTAATCGAGATTGAATCAGAAAAGTGTGTGACCATCCACATATAGACTCGACATTTTGGTCTCGTTACCGAGGGAACTAGGTGTGTCTCCACCTGATTACCCTCGTTTTTGTCCATTTTGATGAGGGGTCGCAGTTGCTTAGTGGTGCGAGGCCCTGACGCGATTGCCGCATTTGCCTCGGAGTTAGTCCAAGGGTGGCTAGTGATTGATAGCAATGTGAGCTTGCTTTCTACCAAGCTTGCTCTGTGGTCCAAGTTACAGGGACAAGAAATAGAAAACAGTAGAGCTGATAGCCTGCTAAGGGGGTATCTACTGGGAGCACTATTTATGAAAAGGAGAAACTCACGTAAAGTTGGTCAAAAATGAACTCTTAACCAAGTCTCGGAATTAGTGACCACACAACTTCCCACTTCCGTTGCAGATGTCAGGCACTGCATTGGAGGGACAACACAGTAGAAGAAGACCTCGTTTAACGTGGCGCGCACAAGAAGAAGAGGCTGAAAACCAATTTGGACTGCGGAACTTGAGGCGGTTAACTAAGGAAGGTGAAGGTCCAGTTTCATGCTGAACTGTAGCGCCACCTAGGTAAGGCACACATTTCACGAAAAGAATCGGTTGCCAACGTCTCCCATCACTTGCGCACTTTATTTGAAACGATTTTTCCTTCAATCAATCTACGCTCTCCTTGTCTCTAACTTTAACCCCACTATCCATCTCATCACAGTTTCAACTGGAAACCTCATCAAAGTATTTGCTATACAATCGAAGCACATTTCCACCCTAGGGGCACTCCAATACATCTTTTATACTTTGTACTTCGGTTTTTATCTCGAAAAGCGAAATGCAATTACACTATTCCGTTCACAAAAGCGTGAGTGAGGCCAACCACCCTCTACAAGTTGTGTATACGTGTACCCTTTACGAGAAGGGTGCCTGCCACACACACACACACAAGGAAACACTTTTCAGAGCGATAATTATGCAAATTTAGCCAAACAACTGGGAGAGAAGGAATTCAGGAGGCGAACAAATATTTGCTCAGTTCTAGAGGACGACGCTTTGAATTTCAACATTTTCGGGTTGAAGTCCTTTTTTTGGTTTGGAATCAGGGCTCGATGCAACGAAGAGAGGAATGTGCAAACAGATATATAGATTTGATGTGGTTCGTGCGTATGTGTGTGTGTGTGGAAAGAGTTGTATCCTTGCATCATCCTTTTATTTCCCTGAAGTAATGTATGCAAATTATTTCATGAATGTTAGAACGGATGGAAGGGGGGAAGTTCTTCTCTTCTGTCGTCGGATGAAATTGTTGATTGAGCGTCTTGTGTGTGTGCGCCTTGTCTTACTGGGGTGGGTGTGGATGGGCTAGGGTATCTGCCTTTTGTTTTGTGTTAGGGTAAGGAAAATTGAAATTGTGAAAGTTCCATATAAGGAGATATATACACGATATAATTGTCTCAATGTAGTGCAACATGTAAGGGAGCGTGTGGTTGTGCAACATTTAATTTGCATTCACTGAGAGGATGGATGTGAAATTGGAAATCTATTTTTTTTTTTAAATTTTCGTTGGTATTTGCTAAAATGTTGGCATCAAGTGTGGGTGATGGGTTTTAGCGGTACCCAGTCCCATATGAAACACGTTCCACGCCGAGTCAAGAGAACACAGTGGTCAAACAGGAAGGGTAGCCATGCTTGCAAGTCCAAAATAAGTCAAGAAGATTCGAATCTGTACGGTGGATCCCTTAGTAAAGGCGAAGAATGCACCATGCACCCTCAAGAGAGGGTGGTGTGTCAGACTCCTACTGACGAAACTCTCCTTCTACCCTTGGTATCTTCGACAATCCCCCCTGGATTCCCATCTTATGGAGAGGTGCACATTGAAGATTCCATGACCAGTTCCATTCAGCAACTAATCCGTCCTTAATCAGTCGTGCCGTCCATTGTCTTCTAGTTTCAGAACTCGATTGGCTTTTCACTCCTTTTTCAGCTTTATATTCGTAGACGAACTCCCTATCTGTCATTGGGAAATCGATGGGAGCCACTCCATTGACTATGAGGATGTCTGGTTCCGACACCGTACTGTACTTGCTACTCGAAGGACTCCACATCTCTGTACTACTGGCATCTGGGAGTCACTCGAATGACTTCGAGGACGGCTGGTTCGACACTGTACTGTAACAGCTGGCTCCACAGCTGCCATCTGCTTCCTTTTTTTCTTTTGCCCCTAAGTGTGTCGGTCTAAATCTCGCAGCCATACGACAATAGTCTTCGCCTGCTTGCAGTTGGACCACCGATCGCTAACATTTGCCATGAGTCTGCTGAGTAACATAGAGCCCCCCGATGAGAACTTTATTTGCTTCCAAAAAGTTAGAGTCAAGGGTCCTTGCCAGGTATAATACTTCGTTTAATTTTTTTCTGGTTATTATCTCCGGGCCTACTTGAAACTGTGCAGCTTTCGGAATCTGTCTGCTTACTGCTGGACTGAGGCCATGGTCTTCCATCCAAGCACGCACGCATATCATTACTCGTGATAAGGATCAGATCAAGGCTCTTACTGTCGTTCTACAAATCATGTCCAACAAAGTAGTCTCATGGACCACAATTTTGCCGGCCAACAGAGGGTCACCATTCCATTCAAACGCAAGGACACCATTCCAAACTAGACTCTCAGACTTAACGAGAAGAATAGGTTGCACTGTTACGATGTGAAAAGTGATGCTGGAACGCAGGGATCAACTAAGGCCTCTCAGGCAGCAGTATTGGCGCTATGCAGGCTAATGTCAACTATTGAAGGACCAAAGCAGTCAGTCTTATATGCGGCTCCACTATGGACATCGAGCGATGTGTCCATAGAAGGATGAACTAAGCTCGTCTGTCTTTTAAGAAGCGAAGAAGTGTGGCGTAGCTAAACAAAAACGAATACAACCATGGAAGCTAGGTATAAAGGCAGAATGGCAACATAGATGGAACATCACATCTAAAGGGCGATGGACAAATTAACCACGAGGAGGCATAAATGCTCTCGGGAGTACCTTTAGCTATGCAAGTACAACCACGTGGATGATCCATTCTGGCAGCAATGTGAAAGGAAACCTCGGAGGGCTGATGGATGAAAATATCTTAGAAAGAGAAATTGGCGGCCAAGTGACCCCAAGAAGCGTGATCGCATTCATGTTAGCGACGAGCGAAGGCTCTACCAACAGTTTATAGAGGAAAGAGCAGCGAGAAACATAGAATCTGCTGAGAAAGAAGTGACAAAAGGAATGCCTTGACAAACATGTAGACATGCAGGAGCCGGGCATCACTTATGGTGCGGGCTTCAGAGTATTCATAAAGGATTTGCAAGTAGCAGGATACTTCTGCGTGGATCAAATGAACTCCATGTGACCTATGACTTGATTGAACAATGTTTTTCGTCGACTTCAAGAGGGCTTTTGACAGCTTGAATCCAGACATTCTTAGGGGCATCCAAGAAAATACTTATCAATAGTAGTTTCATATCGTTCAAAGCGGGCTACCACAAGGCTGCAATCTAACACCACTACTATTCCTAGTAATCAACATCGATGTTCGTTTTACTGAATTGGCAAAGGAAAGGCACAGAATCCAATGATCAATGACGTCAAACAAGCAATCACTGGGTGTGGTTACTTGCAAGCTAAAGACCCTTGTATAACTAGGAAGACTCCTATTTCGATCTAAGGATTTCCCGGGTTTATGTGAGAATGCGTCAGGGATACATAGACCTCTCAATACATGAAATGCCATGCAATGGAAACCACTAGACCCAACTGGTAGAACAGTGAAAGCAGGGAAACACAAGACTTCTGCTCATTGATCACTGCAACTAAGGGTTGAGGAGAAGGTGAGGCACCAGCCTTTAATTTCATCGTTTTCTCAACACGATAACAAAGTCAGATCTGTACGGTGGCCAATTTCGACCTGAAACACAAGCTTTGTGTTCTTTGGCCACATTGGCAACGGAGGACTGTCGCCATGTAAGCGACAAAAAGCTTTTCTTCGACTTCTAGTCACAAGTACTGCGACAAGGCTTCTGCTTTTTACCGCAACGAAGAGTTCGTCATTAGGGTCACGATGTTCATAAAAAGCGACAAGATGAAGTTGCAGCATACAAGTTCTGCCCTCTTGCTGAGGCTTGCTTGTCGTCAGTTGAAGAGTATACCGACTCCGGGAAAGACTGCCTTGATAAGGTAGGTAGATGGAAGAGGTGGCTTTACTCGGATCTCTATGGATCCATTGCGTTCCTCTAAACCTTACGCTTTGCGTTGCGCACTTTTGGTGAGAAGAAGAAGGTAGAATTCTCCCTCATAAGGAAGGCATCACAATGGAATCTGATTCCAAGTGACTCCCTCAACACAGGACTTATGTAAGAGCAGCAGTTGGCTAAGTAAGAGCTGAAAAGTGCTAAAACGTACTGTAAACGTCCGAATAAGATCGCCAATCGCACAGGCGTTGACG
Organism: Criorhina ranunculi; assembly: GCA_951813785.1. Taxonomy (NCBI): domain Eukaryota; kingdom Metazoa; phylum Arthropoda; class Insecta; order Diptera; family Syrphidae; genus Criorhina; species Criorhina ranunculi. The sequence continues at coordinate 5,067,775 of OX638385.1, read as the reverse complement.
ACAAGATCACAGAAATTACATTGACTCCTTGTACAAGAACCGAATTGTTGTAGAAATTTCTGTTAGAATGCCCTTCTCCCAAGAATAGCTCATCAGAAATGAACCCACAACGATACCTTTGACATTTATAAGAAAAACCTTGGAAAAGTCTCTCAAATGCCTCCAGGAACATGAAGGCAACCCTTCTTTGTCAAAAAACCGGGAATACCATAGGAATTTCTACCTCAAGTTCGACATGATCTCGCCTCCTCCTCCTCTATTTCCTTGAACTTTTCCTGATTAAATTTGCATTACAAGTCAATTTAACATTTCCGACAGTCGTGCCATGCCGGGGTAGCGACCCCCGCTTTTTTCATTCAATCTCATGACAAAAGTTTACAATATATTTGTTCTTTGAATCGCAAAAGTAAAACATAAATTAAAAACTTTTCAAATGCCAAGCACGTCAGCCCACTCGTCCTGCCGTCGCCGCTAAGTCCTACCAATAAAATTGTTCAGCTAATTAAATGCCCTTCAATGGCATCACCTTTCTGCTCTTAACGAGCACGGCAATTAATTTTGAATCCTTCTTCACTTTGGCACATTCCCGAATCCGGTTATTCATAGCTCACTTAATTTACTGCTAAACAGCCCCCAAAAATCATTTTCCCATACCAACTCCTCTGCCGACAAAAATGACGAGAAAACGACTTTAAATTGAGCAAATGAGAGAAAGAGAGAGGGGGAGAGAGATATTGCTTTGCCTTTGGGCCGATTCAAGTGTCCTTAGAAGACCCTACACACACCCACCCACACGAGCTTCGGTATATAAAAGGCGTAAACTTGTTGTTCACAAAATATTGCATTCAGTCAAGGATCAATAATGAAATTATAAGAATATATCCTTAATGGCACAAAAGGGGATGAAAAAAAAAAAAAATTTCTCCTCATATGATACACATGGAAAACTTGGCACAGTTTAAATGCTAAAAAGGATAACCATCGAAGAAGAAACCAAACGGTAAAGAAGAGCCGCAAAGAATCACCGGAAGAGGAGTGAATGAAAAATAATTAATTTTATTCGACTCTCTCTCTCGGTGGGAGCGCAAAATGAGCAAAAAAAAAAATCAATAAACATCCTTTGAGCTTGCGCTGAAAAGCCAACCACCCCCACACGCAACAAGGATACACATGGAGGAGCATACAGAGCACACAGAGCAAAACGGAAAAAAGCTCTTTCCAGGCGGCCAAACCCTGAATTCATGTTTTTTTTTTTTCGTTTTTCTTTTCGCAACGGAATATCCTTGCCAACTGCTTGCTCCATCGCTCAGTACGAGTAAAGCGGTCTTCAAATCTAGCAAACGCGATTCTCGAACGCGTTTTATTATTCTACTCATATAATTTATTTGCGTCGCTATATAATTTCTCTTTATTTCGTAGAACACACATACCACACACAATTCACCACCATCTTACACACCATTAAACTAAAAAAAAAAAAAAAAAGAAAAAGAAAATTTAACAAAAAAAAAAGGAAATTTCCTTACACATACGGCGCTATATGTATGCAGTCGGAAAGGACGAAAAGGATTAGTTTTTTCATCTTAATTTCACAATCAAAACTTCCTAATATACTCCATTTGTATAAGTTTTTTGTGTGCAATTTTTTCGGTTTTTCCTTGTGAGTTTAACCAAAAAAAACGAGAAAAAAAAAAACATAGAAAATCTCTCAGAAAAAAAAGGACATTTCTCCAACACGCCCCCGGTTGAAAATATAATTTTCTTCAGTTTCTATTCTCTTATTGAAAAAACGGACATTTGTGCGGCGCGTAATAGTGTAAAATAGACAAACATAGGAAAGAAAAATCGCAAAAGAAAAAAAAAAAACATAGAATAACTATTCTTTTTTCCACTAAGTTTCGTTAGATTTTCCTTTTCGAAATTTTGTTTCGCAAAGTTTTTCCCACACACACCCTACTCTTGAGTTGTTGATTTGAATTTGATTTCTCACAAAAAAAAACCAAAAAACCAAAAAAACGTACGAAGAAGACCGAAGAGAAACATAGAAACAAAAAAAAAAAACTCTGGTCAAGGAACACACCCTGAAACGTACACCAACAAAAAAAATAAGTAAAAATCCTCGCAAAAAAGGACTAACCACCAAAAAGCAACACAAAATAAAAAAGAGAATTCGTTCAAGCAATATCTACAAATAAAAAAAAATTCCAAAAAAATCGCCAAAAAAACGGAGATAAAAAGGACAAGAGGAGACACAGGAAAGAAAAAAACCGGAGAAACATCTCAAAAAAGGGTAAGTTGATTGTTTTCCCAAAATTCTATATGTTTCCATCGAATGCAATGTTTTTTTTTTCCACCGGGCGGTGGTCATACGGGAAAGTTTCCATCTATACCTGTGTGCGTGTCCTGTATGCAATGGAAATGTCGGCGAAAAAATGCCGGAATTCAGGAAAAAAAAAAGCGCGTGGGAGATCTAAGGAGATTTTAGAATAGAGAGAGAGAAAGCTTTTCCCGGTTCCGGAAACAGGACAAAATCAAGGGTGTGGTAGTTGCCAAGGATATGAAAACCATTTTCCATTATTTACATCGTGATTCTATTTGCCTATTCTTCTGCGAGAGTTATGTACCACTACCGTTGATGGATGGATTATTTTTCGTCCTTTTTTGTGAAAATTGCATTTGGTTTTGTGTTGTTGCTGTTTTTTTTTTTTTGTTCCACTTACCTCGTCCTCCTTTACAATGTGAAAATTGCATTTATTTATTCCCTTTTCCTGTGGTATTCCAATCTCTCTCCCTCTCTCTCTTACTCTCTCTCCTTGTGTGTGTTGTAATTTCGAAAAAGGATTCCGCTGATTCCCGTTGATTTTGTCGTCGTCGTTTTGGTTCACTTTGGTTCGAATTTTAATGAAATTTCTGGGCGTGGGAGTTTCTTTTTTTTTTTCCTTCTGGTGGGCGAATTCTCCTTTTTTTGTCCCCATTCTGCTTTGATGGATCCAATCGCAATATAAAGGATAATAGATGGATTGTAAATGGATTTCGGTTGTGCGAATGAAACGTTGATTATTATTCGGAATTGAAGCGTAAAAATTGCTTTTTTGGTTATAAGTATAATTATGAAGTGATTGTGGGGGTGGTGGTGGTGTAGCTGTTGTTGACTTTGTAAAGTGCTGCTGAAGTGGAGATTGTGCTTTAATGGGTTTTACACAAGAGGTGTCTTTGGTTTCGGGTGACCTGGATGATGGGAGAACTAATACAACGTCAAATTGAGTGATGAATGTTGGTTATGGCTCGCTAATGAAGTACTCTTCTACAAGCTAGGTATTGATCAAGATTACCCCGCCTTAAGAGGATTGTATTCCATCATTTTATAGGCTTTTTGAAGTCGTGTCTTAATTTGCACTTGTGAGGACTTTTCAGAGAGCATCCTTGTCAGCTGCTTGCGCGATTGGTGTTCCATCTCTTCCTTATTCCTTACTCAACACTGCTTCTTTCACTCGCCGGGGCTGTCGAGTCTATCATTTGTCAGCTGCTTTCTCTGCTTTCGCTGCTGAAAAACCTGCACAAGGAGCTGACAATTGATTTGAAATGGACTCTCCAGCCCTGGCGAATGAAAGTAGAAGTATTGAGTAAGGAATAAGGAAGGAATGGATCACCTAGAGACTGTGCATTTTGTAAAGTGAATTCGCGAAAAGATGATCACCATGGACGTGGGGTCTGCACCATAAGGTCACCCATAGCTTCTTCCCTGACAAGGAAATTCATTAGGTTCCTAGTGCCGGTTTCCGGTATTCTACGTGGTATCACAATGGGCCTACATCCTGGCCTAAGTATGCTTCTGCTTAGCGGGGACCTAACCCAAAGATGAACAACACTTTAAAAGCCCCTAATGGAGAAAGAACTTCCTTTTCATTGACAAGATTGGGAATGGAAAGTGCTTGGTTCCGGCATTCGCTAAAGTGCGCTCAAGTAGTAAAGCTTAGGTTCGAAGGACTATACACATTCACTAACTGTTATCGTTGAAACAAAAAACCACTTTTGGTCGCCGTGGCTTAGTGGTTAGTGGATTGGACTGCTAAGCGGGAGGATACAGGTTAGATTCTCAAAACCACCAAACGTTTTCCTCGCGGCACCACCTCTTCGAAGGCATGACAAACCTGCAAGAGTATACTTTATCATGAAAAAGCTTCTCAACCCGCCATTCGGCTTCGGCAGTGAATCTGTAGGTCCCTTCCACTCGTAGCTAGGCCTTGGCTCTCTATAAGCTGTCGCGCCAAATTTTTGATTTTGTAACCAAATCACTCAGTTCCCTTGGGATGAATCGTTTAAAGTCTCTCTGTGGTATCTTTACCAAGTCGCCCAAGCTATTAAAGAAACTGACATCCACCTAATCTTGTAGTCATGTTTCCTATAGTACAGTACAAGCTTGTTGTGTGGACCGTCAATACCTTTATCGATTCAACGCTGTCCAATGGATCCTTTGAGATCCCAATGAAGGTGTACATAAGTGCAGCCACCCCTACAATCTAACCTAGCGCTCTTAGTGTATATTTTTCACTGTTTTAGATTTGCCTAGTGCCTAATGGGTGTCCAATTGAAGACTTGTACTTGATGGTCCATGAGCTTTCTTATGGCAAATCCTGTACAAAAAATTGAAGACGTGTTCTTGTCGAGGGACCTCTCCTTCTTTCACCTTGAATGTGCCAATATATCAGAATGCTTCACATCTTCAGTGGTCTCTCGTTCCTGATATTCTTGTCGAGGTACATACCTCTCTCTCATGACCTTGAATGTGCCAATCTCTCAGAATGCCAGTGGTCCCTTGTTGCTTACATTGACTTCCTGGTCTCTGATCGGTGGTGATCTCAGGGAACAAAGAGGCAGAGAGGCAAAGAAAGTGGACGCCAGGAATGAAGAAAATGAGAAACAGAGTTTCGATATTGTAGCTACTATGCCTATACGACCTCAGAGTCTACTTTTTTCTACTGAGGTGCATGCACAACGCGAAGTGACAGTGCAAAAAAGCCACTTATGCCCACATGGGCATAGAGTTTCGCTGTAAGAAGACGTCCACCCCGACCCTTGAATCAGCTCAATAGCTCCTCAACTTCTCAACATCAATGATCTTTACGTCCTTTTCCAACTTAGAGGCTTCAAGTCTAGTTAGCTTCCCAAATATGTATGAACAAAAGTTTCAGTCATAGTCTTATTGATGTCTAGACAAAGATTGTCGTCCTATGAGCACCCTAGCACTGTCTCTCTAACTGATTCAGGCTAGCAGTCCAAAATTGGAGCCAAATTCATTCGTCCTTCGTTAACAATCCTCATGGTCAATGGTGTGTGCCTTAGATTACTCAGCTGATACAGGTTTTAATCTTGATTCAATCAAGAAACGCTTCTCGATGGGCAACGATACATCAAGGTTTGGTTAGTGGGCTGATGAGGTCCATGTGGATCTGTTGCGATACTTATTACTTGGTGCCAACCCTACGAACGCCCTAACAAATTTAAGTAGGTCTAAGGACTTTTGGCCTTAAGATTACAGAGTGGAGGCTTAACTATACTGTTAACTCAGTGTAGGGCTTAACCCTTTCTAACTGATTCATCAGCTGTCACCAAGGACCTAGCAAAATTTAGCATTGTCCTGCGTGCCAAGAACCATAAACTCTTCGGGATAACACCTAGTTCCCCGCTGTAACCAGGGACCCAGCAGAGTTTAACATTGTCCTGCATGCTAGGAACCCTTAGAACACTTTACAAGCTTCTGCGAGCAGCTATTACTTTTGCAGCCGCTTGGCTGTCAACTTAAACCGCGATATCCTTCCACGATATTGTTAGTATTGACACTAGTTGGACGGCTCTGATCTGGAAGTCTTATGGAGCTGCTTAGTCCCAGCTCCAGAAGATGGATTTGGACTCATTAGACACTCATTGTTGCTTGGAAAAACCCATGAGAAGGGTCTCTTAAAGTTCAAGTACGGGAAAGTTAGGTTAGGTTAGCTAGGAGGGTTGACGGGTAAGGAAGTCGTTTTCCCGTTACACTTAGGCCAATTTAGACCCATTGTGATGCCGTAGGGGACAAGTACGGGACAGTGTAGTCCGAGTTGACATAAACCCCCAGAAAGTTGCTGGTGGTATCTGGGCGTGTCCATACGGATTCGATCTTCATTGTGTTGACTGATTGATTTCAAGAGCACTCTTCCCTGTGGCGTCTTGTATCTAGAGGTCTAGAGGCTAAGAATTGCTTCTATCCTCGCAGTTGGTGTACCGGCGCTTCGCAGCGGTTGTTCCAGTTGCTGTTGGTCCCTTGCACACTGAATATACAAACAATGTTCCTAAAGCTGACAATAGGATGTTTTGACATTTATTCAAAGGACAAACCCGCCTAATCCTTTGTGCGTCGTCGTCGGTAGGCAAAGGAAGCCTTATTTAAGGATTATAACTCAAATGACAAACGTTGTCATGTAAATATTTTACATCGCCCGTTTTTTTTTTTTTTTCGAAACTTGAAATTCAGGATCTCTCTCCAATCTCAGCTGTCAACAGCTTCCGACAAAACGTCCATTACATGTTTTTTTTTTTTTTTTTTTGGGAATCATTACAGCGGAAAATATATGCCTTTCCATTGCAACTATATACACTCGTGTGTATATGCATCTATGTAAGTCGCCCGGGGTTGACCACTAATATGAAAGGGGAGGAAAAAAAGTTTCAAGTTTTCGAATTTTCATCAGGCGCACACGTCATGGAAAAACTCATTTACATTGAAAGGTAGCGCACGCGGATCACACCGCTCTGATTGCAAGAGCGTGTCGACTGTAAAACCAAACCACCACCAACGGTCGGTGCTGCGAAACATGGAATATGCATTTGTACTGTATGTACAGACGTCGTTTTTCCAGAACGACCCTTGACCCTTTTCTTTTGCCTCGTATTTCTGAGTTGTGTGGTCCTGCTTTTTCGATTTTCATCTCGACGAACGTGGAAAATTAATGAAATTTGCATAAACACGGTGCAACTAATGAGAGTGCTGCACGGATGTACGCTATACATACGTGTGGCATGTGTGTACATAAACTTTTTGGATGAATGCTTGATGCTTTTGTACTACAAGGACACAATGGAATACGAAATGGTTTCCAAAATTCATGGCTTTCAGCTACAATGCTGCAAATCGATTGTGCATACATTGTTAAAGGCTTTTGAAAGGAGGAAGCCTTGAAAGGAGAAAGCCCTGAAAGGCTCCAGTAAAGCCATGAAAGTTTGTGTCTAAATACTATCGTCCTCTTTGGGTTTTGTGTAAACATTGACCATGTGGGTTGCAAAGCCTCGAAACTCATCCAACAAAATCGAGTTTCAGGGCCAGCTCAAGGTTTTTCTATACTTTTCTGCTGGAGTGACCGGAACTAGCCTCGGAAACAGAACTGGGTCTTCTACTTTTGGAACTTTTCATTAAGAATGGAACTCTCAAACTAAAACGATGATAGAAAGTTACGTAGAATAGGAAAGGCATGCTGATGACCTTCACAGACTACAAGAAAGTTCACTTTTTATTCTAGACTGACAGAAAGTGTTTACAGATGAGTCGAAGATGAAGAAAGACGAACCGAAGCAGGAGACTTTTCAGACATCAAAGGGTTACATCAACGACTGACCGACTACTTCAGTGTCTTCCGAGCGAAGGTTTATGGGACTGAGGGAGCCGCACAGATCGGTCTTCCATTGGAATTTATGTGGACAGTCAAGCTAGAATCCTATCTTGCTAGATCGAATTGAATGGACGCGTCATGGCAGTATGAGGAATGATAGTTTTGCTCTTGTGGTAGGAAAGGCTCTTCAACACTGCTAAGCGTTTCATTGACCAAGTCATTCTCAAACTAGATGAGGGACAACAGCAAGACATCAGTACATGTGCCATAACCCGTGGTTTGCTTTCAGTGTACTATACAAAAGGAACAACGACTTTGGCTCTGTGGTTAGTGCGTTAGACTGCTCAGCGAGAGGACACAGGTTCGACCCTCAATACCATCAAACGTTTTTCGCGGCACCACCTCTTCGCAGGCATGACAAACCTGCAAGAGTATACTATGCCATGAAAAAGCACCTCGATCCGCCGTTCGGAGTCGGCAATAAAACTGTCAGTCCCTTCCACTCGTGGTTGTAAGCAGCTAGGCCTTGGCTCTCGATGAGCTGTCACCCCAAATATTTATATTTTTGACCCTACTGTCTCCCATAAGAAGCTACATCCGAACGCTCATGTCGAAGTCTTAAGTGGACACACTGCTTTCGGAAACATGGCTAGAGGGTTAGGCATCCTCACAAAGGATCTTTGCAGAAGCTGTACGAACAAAGCTCTCCAAGAATGATGACTAATCTGTGTGGATGTTACATTTTGGAATACCTTGAGCTTCGCTTGGAGACAGAGAGGGTTAAGTCGGTTGGAATGCGACACACTTAAGGAACTTGATCACCCCTGATGGTGCCTGAAGCATTTCGTCATCAAAATGAAAACAAAAAAGATAACGTTTCGGGAAAGATACCACGAAGGGACCACAAACGATTCATCCAGAGAACTGGGCGGTTCACTTAGATGAATATCCTACTTAAGGTTCTCAGAAGGGTTCTAGGTGTTAGACGAATCGACAAGTATGTTAAATTGGCTAATTGGACCCTTGGTGCGCATGAAGAAGGGAAAAATTAAAGAGAAAGACACAAGACCACATGGAACATCACCGTCGAAAGGGTCATAAAAAAACTAGCCAAGGGTGTATCAAGCAAGAGACAGGACCAAGTGGAGGGATTTTCAGAGAACAAGGAAGGCGGGGAACTTCGATGCAACCCCGACACCTTAAGAGGGTAAAAGAGGACCGGGTAATCGTTTGTGTGAATGGACAATCAGCTTAGCTTCTTGAGCGTGCTTCAGCGAATCCCGGAACCAAGCAATTTCCATTCTCAATCTGGGTAATGAAAAGGAGGTCCTTTCTCCATCTTTGTCGGAGCCTCCCTTATTCCTTAGATGCAACTTCGACACCTTATGAGGGAAAAAGAGGATTGGGAAATTGTTTGTGTGAACGAACAATCAGCTTAACTACTTGAGCGTGCTTTAGCGAATACCGGAACCAAACACTTTCAATTCCCAATGTCGGCAAAGAAAAGGAGTTCCTTACTCCATTTTTGTCGGAACCTTCCTCATTCTTTAGATGCAACTTTGACACGTTAAGAGGTTAAAGGACGACCGGGTAATCGTTTGTATAAACGGACAATCAGCTTAACTACTTGAGCGTGCTTTAGCGAATACAGGAACCAAGCAATTTCCATTCCCAATGTTCGTCTTAACCTTCCTTATTCCTACAGTCAGCACCTCGAGTATGCATAAAATTAATACAAAATCCCTCGTAACTTTGCTATAATCACACCAACAACACTCGCATGCATACGTACAAATGCGTGAGAAGCATTAATCGAATAGCAAATGGCCGACAAAATAACAGAATTACACAAAAAGGTAAATTGCTTGTTCGATTAAATATTGATTGCATCAAACTAATTACATGGAATGTCTTGCTACGAATGTAATTCGGACGTAATTTAGCGTCTAATGTGCGAACGCACACAGGCAAGCACACTCACCCACAAGACAAGTTGTGTGAAAGTAATTCGTTTCGGTCTTTATTGAGCTGTCATTTGAAGGATTATTGAATGGCTATTCAATTGGCTTATTACGACGGAGAAGGTGGAGTAGGCGGGGGGACTTAATTGGCTGTCAGTGGCTGTTTTGTTGTGTTTAAATTCCACCTTTTCTAATGGGAGTCCTAAGTGGTTTTCCTGGCGCTACACGATTACTTAGTTTTTTTTATCGTCTCCATCTAACTTAAAGACTGGCAATCAAAGACCCTTCCATGTCATTAATAGAACCGTTAAATCGTTGCTTTCTAGACCTGGTACAGCTTAGTTCGAGTTTGAGGTTGCGTCTTCTCTAAATTTGCAGCTTGTCGTTCAGAACTCTGATCTACAGAGAATCGTTTCCATTCTCCGAGTTACAAGAGTCCTTGGCATCACATCTAGCGCTTTTTCAAAGTCGAAGTGGCCTCCGTCTGGTCTCTACAAAGGTTTCACTTGCGACGTCTGTGCTTACAAAAATTACGACAGCATCCGATGGGAATAGATGGCCTTAAACGTAAGCCAGTGCTTGGTTATGTCCAAGGCTACCTCAAGATTAACTTTTTTCACTTGAACTTCACAGTTGACTTGCACGCTTCCGCAACGTCGGTTTCGTCTTCATAACGCTTTTGTTGGACCTCTCCTACGCACGATAACGCATCTTCATGCCGAAAGTCTGTGCTTATTTGGAGTATTTTTCAAAGTTTTGAGCTTTGGCTCAGTTAGGCTAGGAAAGGTTAGGTTAGAGAGGTAACCAAGGCGTTCCACCAATGCACTTAGACCAGTAGTATACTTCATTGGGATACCTCAGGATCTAGTGAACTAGCTAGGTCGACGAGATTCTCAAAAAAAGGCACCGACATGGTTCCGTCTTTTAAGAAAGAGCGCTGAATTGATGCGAAGGAGACGGAAGACTGTTTCCTCTTCCTTTGCTTCGTTCCTGAAGTTTCTGCGAACAAGGTTTCTGGCATCTTGTTGTCGCTTAGATTGTTAAAAAATAAGGCACCGACATGGTTCCGTCTTTTAAGATAGAGCACGCGACAAGTACAGAGAAGATGGAGGTTTGTTTATTCCAAATCATTTGCCAAGTCGAGCCTAAAGGGCAATGACCTGTCTTATATTTTAGCGAAATCAATCTTTTGGAGTGCTTTTAATTGCCTTTGATGATTCCAGTCAAGTCCCCTCCAGAAGATTGTTTTTGAAGGGATCCACCTGCTTCTTAACAGAATCGAGAGTTGGTGGAAGTGTATTCTTCAAGAAGGACGAAGAGACGATTCTTAACCTTCTCTGTATGTGTCAAGCCCTTTCAGTTCAAAGATCGGCTTACTAAGGAGCTAGCAGGTGGCCAAACGAGATATTCCATACAACCCCCACTGTCACAGTCGCGGGAACGAAAATGAGAAGGAAACTCTCTCCATTTTCCTTTGCGAATGTACGGCACTAAACCAACCATTCTTCGACGACCTTAACGACATCTTGGGTAAAGGTATGCGAGGTCTAATCGATTTTCTTAACTCTACAGGCTCGATCTAGGCACCGACTGTCTTACATCTTCAACAACACACATCATCAACAAGGTCACACGAGTCGTGGAGAAGAAAGGCACACCTAGGCCTATTCTGGCTCTGTTGAACCGCCACCTTCTTCAGCTTCTTCCACAGTCTCAGTAAACTGGCCGACACTAGCAAAGGCAACCACCAGCGCTTCATAGAAAACTCCAGCTGGTTCTGCGGGTAGTTTCCTCGAAGAAATTATCGATACATGTGGTACCGCAAAGGACTTTCTCTGGTCTAAGTGTCTGCCTGTCACTCTTACCTAACTCATGGACAGCTCATGACGAAGGCTGTCACTTTGTGAAGCAAAAGAATGACCCGTTCCATCATGAAGTGAGAGAAAAGTGTCCATGACATCCCAAAATACATCCTTAGTTGTAAACAAATAGTGGCGCCATCTATTGTTGAACAATAGAAGCAGAAGGACAAGTTTTCCCTGCACAACAAGCCATTCATCCACTTGTATGTGTTGAAACTCTTTCTCACTAAAACTTTCAACTTTCGTTTGAAGGACTTTAACGCTTGTGAACAAACAGTGGCGCCATCTATTGTTGGCCAATAGAAGCAAAAGAACAAGTTGCCTTTCAAAGTCTGTAAGACAAACCATACACACACTTGCATGTGTCTAGTCTCATTCTCACTAAAGCTTCCAACTTTCGCTTGAAGGACGTCTAACGCTTGTGAACAAACAGTGGCGCCATCTATTGTTGGTCAATAGAAGCAAGTTGCCTTTCAAAGTCTGTAAGACAAGCCAAACACACAATACATACGCTTCCAAAACGAAAACTATCATATGTAGTCCCATCTACTCCTAGCACACGCTACGATAAATCAAATAAAAGATATGAAAAAAGAAACGAAAAACTAAACAGTCTACGATGAATTATTGGCGCAAAATGGTACCGCTATTTCCTCGTCCTAATGCACATCCTAAACCTCCAGGGAGTGCCATCGACAGGGAGTTCTGATCATTATCGTCGTCGCAAACATAATCAGCATGCGACATTTTTCACATTTCTATTTCGGTTCAACGCGCGAATCGATCGAAATTAATTTGAGGGGTCGCGGTCGGTGGTAGGTGCTGGTAGGAGGAGCACACTCTCATTGTCTAACAATTTGTAGGTTTTCCTTGTTCCTTTGAACAAGGACGAACAATAAAGCAGCAAAAATTGTATTGACGAATGCCGTGCACTTGGTAACCGCACCGAACCTTAACGTCGTCAGTCGATCAATCAAAGTTTGGTTTCTGTGAATGATGACGGGTGGAGGGTGTTTGCCCTTTATATGCGTGTGACGGCTTCGATCGAAATGTAAATGTCAAATGTTCAAAGGAAAACGGATTTATATCCAAGGAATGATGGAAATTAATGAAGAGAGAGAGAGGGAGGGGCAGAGAGATAATGTGACAGGAACCAGGTCTTGCTCTTGATTTTGAAGAGAAACCGAAGTGTCAAGAGCTGTAAACAACCCTTCCGAACACATAACATACGACTTAGGCAGATAGGTGTCCCATGGGACTCACTTTGGCTTAGAGCCCAATGTGATGAACATACGACTTGCTCTTGTTCGATTTAGGCAAGACCGACCACAATGGTACTTACTTATGATGGTACTACGGTCCGGGGTGGACCTTGGCCTTCACCAACAAGCGTTTCCAGTCAGCTTGATCGTTAGCTAGCTGCGTTCAGTTTCGCATACCAAGTTGGTTGAGGTACCCTTATCACTTGCGTTCGCCACCTAAATCGCAGTCTTCCTGCCTACTGCATCATTCCTCGGAGCACTGGTGTCATCCGCTTTACATGTCCCAGTCCAAAACGTAAGGTTTCCTAAGCTAGACGTGTGTTGACACTTTAAGCGGGCTTTTCACCGGCCAAAGGTTTATCATGTTCCGCTTTATGATTGGTAGCACATGTCATACCATGAGAGAGACTTGCCTAAGCTCCTAAACTAGCTTCTAAATCTCTTCATTAAAATTTCCTTAGATAGTCTAGGTTGTGGTGATACCGCTATTTGTTCTTACCAAGTTGACCTAATGGACTGAATGTCTTTTCGACTAAAAAAGAGCCCACAACCATCAGATTTGGCCCAAATTTGCACACAACCATGAACCTATCGCCCACTGACAGAAGTCTTGAAGCACCCAAGCGCCCTCTACTACAGGTTTCTTCATGGATGCCTTGAATACAAACAACAAAGCCGATGTTAGTGTCTCTTCAATGGACCTAGAGGTGCAACCACCCTTCCAAATCGATGCTGCTCATCAGACTGCCATCTGGTTGTTGATGACGACGACCAACCTGCGGATCGTTTCTTAACAAGATACCTGGTCACTGCGACATCCAGGGAAGCTGGGTGACTCTGGAATTACCCAGACAAGGATCAATAGGTACAAACAGGAGACAGTATAATTTTTGTCAAGCTCTTGTCAAGAAATGGAATCATCTCGACTGTTAGACTGCTAAAGTCAACCATAAGCCTGGCCACGCCAATTTCTAGTAAGACATTGTAGAGATCTCAGTCAGCACGTTGAGCACTCCCTTCGTGTTTGCGGTCTTTCCGCGTATTTCGTTAAACTGTTCATCATCGTACGAAGCTGGTCCCTTCCCTCGAGTGAACGGCCCTAAGTGATCGAGATGTTGTAAGGACACTCGGTCCGCCCTTCCTTTTGGAGAACGCGCAGTCCACGCAGGCCTTGATATATTCTTGGTTGAAGCTTCATAGCAACGTCTTCGTCGTGGGACCACCTCCCACCAGTCCAAATAACCGCAACCCCTTCGGGTAGAATTCCTTCTGTAAAGGGGAAGCCGACAAACCTGAACATACACTTAATTGCGTTTTTCACGTGAACCTCTCATCATCTCCAGAGACCCTTATGTCTTCATTGTCCCGTCCCGTTTCCTAAACAACTGTCAAAATTTCAAATCTCCTCTGTCCAAACCATTTACCCGGTCAATCAATCTCAATTTAAGGCACAAAGTGCAGCCAGGCAGGCATCATTTAAAATTTAACAAACAGCAACCAACGTCAGGATTCAAATTGCATTCCATTGTAAGGTCACAAAGCATGTTCTTCATCCTTCTTCCTTCGAACCGGCTTTGTTTTATGATTTTGCTGCACACACACACACAGGAAAACACACATGGTGCAATAAAAAATGTTTTCCCGAAGGGAGATCACCTCCTTCTTCATTAGAATCGCGTAGAAAAAAAAGGGAAAAAGGACTAGATGACAAATGACACACAAAAAAAAGGATGAAAACCAAAATAAGGGTTCCCTTACTAGAAAGGGAAAAATTACTTGTGAGAAGCTGCAGACAGTTTGGCCAGACAGGGGGCAGCCCTCACCCATTCTGTGGAATAGGGGATCAAACCCTGAAGGAAGAGTTTAGGAAAACGGAGAAGAAGAGCAGGGCAAGAGGCTGAAACTCCTAGGGAACTATGAACTTAAAAAAAGAACAACAGGATTCATAACGAGGCACCGCAGACTCAAAGGACACCTATATATATATATATACCAACTGTAGAACATTCTAGGCTAAGTAAGAGGATAGGACCCTGATTCTGACCAGGGAATAAACGTCTAGACCACGAGTTTGCAGTCCATAATTCCCTTCGAAGCTCTCAAACCTTGTCTCATCAGTAAGAATGAGTCTTGGCAACAAAAGTGACTGTTTAAGGTCGAAAGATTGCAACAGGACCTGCTTAGGATTTGACAGAAAAGTCGTCTGTTATGGCGCTGGAAAGTGTTTATTGCTTTCAGAGGGCTCTCTGCATACCGGTGGAGTCCCATTGAAATCGATGGAGAAACTGGGGCACCTCGGGGTCTTTTATTCACGAGTGAAGGGAAGGGACAGTGCAGCATTATCTTGGATTGGCCAAGCTAGAAGGTAAGGAGATCCCTCCAGATCCATGTGGCATCAGAATGGACCTATCACTGGTCTAGGTTAGGTAAGGTTAGGTAGGAGTAGCAGACTGCAGGTGCAACCTCACTTAGACCAGATCAGATTTCATCAGAAATACTACCCGCAGAAGTAGCTGGAGACTGCTTATGTTGATGTCAGCCAATTCAATAAGGTCGTTGAAAAAGCTGGCTCCTAAGTATGCTCTTCTCCGAGCTGAAAGGGCCGGGCATGTACAGAGAAGGTGGAGAATCGTCTCCTCCTCTTCCTCATCCATGCAGCTTCTGCAGAAGTCGTTGTAAAGGAGGCCCAGCAGTGTCCCGTAATGACACCCACTAAGGTGCTTATTAGCAGCCAATTCCGTCTGATGAGACAATGGGAACGTTTGAGATCCAACTTTGGCCAAAACTGCCTTAACACTCGTTAAAGAAGAGAGCGAGATTTAACACTCTAGAATGCATAGGATTGGGGGAATCTTTTTGCTTCAGCTTAGGTCTCCTCACAAGATATTCCGTTTAATATTCGCTAAGACAAATCGCTTGCACTCGATCGCCTTTGCTCCTTTTTTCTTTGCAAGTTTTTCGGTCATATTCACCCAAATCTAGTTTGCGCCTACGAATATGTGTCAAAAAATAAATGTTTCACTTTTTTGTTACGCTTCACTTCAAAAACCCATCAAAACTAGAACAGGAAGCAGAGCCTTAAATGCAAATTTCTCCACAAATTACAAAATTGGGAACACCTTCCATCAACGTTCAACCGGAACTAGGAAAAGTTCCTTTGAACTTCTCCATATAGCGTGCATTCCATACCACTTTTAGAGACCAAGTTCTAAACAATCACTTGAACGTTCAACCCTTAAGAATCCATTTTTTTTTCAATCTGTTACAACGCCCTTTTCTGTAATAGAAAAGTCCAGAGTCCAAAAGGCCTTAGAGGGTTAAAAATTAATAACACACTTACTAGGTCTTGAATCCACTTGAACTGCAAGGATATCATGCCCGTTTTCTCTCAAACAGCCATCACCATCTAAAGTTGAAATTATAATTAAAAGGCAAAAGGATATTACATCACTACCGGTATTAGTTTGCAACCACCCCCTCGTAGCAACGGCTTTTGTACCCAAACATAACAACATCCGCGTAAATGCACCAGGGTGTGCCTTTTGTAAATCAACCAACCGACTCATACACCCCGGCATGTAACTATACCAATAATTGGTACTTGCGTACTAACTGCACGAGGACGACGACAAGGAGGCAAAAAAAAAACCTCAAAACACATATGTATGGCGGTATAGTTGCAGAGAAAAGGACGAGGAAAAAAAAAATGGCCAAACCGGTAATGAGACCACCGCCCTGAACACCGGAGAGAGGAATATCCTCCATGCAACAGAGTTACAGAGCCAAGACCGTTCTCTTTCTCGGCACAATCCCTGCATGGGAAATTTCCAACATCCCTTTGTCTGTATCCCATCAGCGTAATCATCGTCGTCATCAGGAGATCTCCATGCCAACATGGCATAATCTGCAGCCATCATCATCATCGTCATCGTTGTCGGGGTACACAGAAATAGAAGGCGGCCAGGTAAGGCAACAGTACACACAGGAGCACACAAAAGGAATTGAGTTCAATATCCTCAAGAGTTAGCAGGAGTACAAACACAGGTGATGGCGACGACGACGAGCGACGGTGGTATGGTACCGCTCTAAATATAGGTGCGCACAAGGCGTACCAAGGATGTTCCTATTCCAATTTTTCAATTCCCACCATTTCCACACCGCCAGCATCTTCACGGATGGAAAATTCCACATATCTAGACCCACTTGTGCTGGTTGGGTGCTGTTATTCCATCCTTCCAAATCCATTTGCCGGGTGCAAAGTAAATGTCGTGTGGTGATGTCCTCTGTGTGTGTCTGTGTGTGTGTACCAAAATGTCTGCCGGGTATTGGCATAACAGCAGAACAACCGGGTAATGTAGGGCAAAAGCTTCGCGCCACCATTTCTTTCTTGTTCTTCCATCCCTTCATGGGAGGAAACAGGACCTCTCTGTCAATTCGCAAAGAGAATCCTTAAAGAAAAAGAATAACAACGTCAAGGGAGTTCTTCCTTCTTCCTTCACTTTGTACTCTGGAGAGCTTTTGCTGCAGCAAGATGTAATAACATCTGATCGGTGGTTTTTATGTGGTCCTGTGCCTGTTGTGTGTGTGTATGTTTGTGTTTGTAGAGTACCGGCTCTATGGGGAAATCGATTTTTCACATGCGCATTATGATGGACTTTTTTTTTTTTTTTAACTCCCTCATCCCACTGCGTAGCTTCACAGTTGAATGCGTTTAAATGTCAAAACATTCTGTCAAATATCTCATGATAGACCATTATCCTGCCAATAGGTCGGTCTCTGTAGCCACCATGTTAATTGAGTACGTATCCGGTGTCACAAGGAAGGTGAGGCAAACGTCAAAGGACAAAAAAAAAAAAACGTGTTTCCCACGTACATTTTCCTAAGGAAATTCGATATGGATTGTAAATTTCCAAGGAAATTAAGATTATCATGGGGAATAAATGTCAAAAGGATTTCTAGAGAGAGAGAGAGAGAGAGAGAGGGAGAAGGAGAGGGAGGGATGGAAACCGGCTTTTTGGTTAAAGATTTTAAAAGCAAGAATGTGGCGTTTAATCATAGAATTCCTCGAAGATAGGTCGTCTTTTGTGATGGATGGTAGGACTAAACGCTTAGGCTACACGCACAGTGAAGGGATAAAGTGATGCGATGCGAGAAGCGTTTGCTTGCGACAAAATTGGTCACGCATCGGCTCGGTGCAGCGCTGTAACTGTGCACGGTGCCTTAGGTATTGCCTTGCCAACGGAAGACACAGGGACGAAGCAGCGTGTCCACTGGTGTTGCCTTAACATAGACGTAACGCAGCCCTTACAGTGGATCTAGGCTAAGCTATGTTGAAGCAAAGTCCGATTGAAGAGTTTTTTTTTTTGAAAAGTACAAGCAAACGTAGGTTAGTCCATAAGCTTAAGGAAAAGTGTGTGAAAGCGGTAGTGAAATGGGTACCAGGAGCGATCATGACTTCACCACAAGTTCCATAGAAGCAAAAGTAGATGAGGGGCCGACCAATCCGTTCTCTCTGTTGCATCGACGTAGACAACCGATAGCTCGATTGGACCCATAGGCAACGTTTGTGGCCGTATAAAACGCACAAAGTAGCAAAACTCATAACTTTTCTCTCCGTTGGATACGATGACATGGACTTTCGACCATGTACGTCGTCGTCAATGTTTTGAATGGATTCTATGGGTCGGGTCGTTTAGTTGTGTAACAAGGATCGGATGACTTGCAAAGGGGCAAGATCCACCTCATCGCCATACCAAACCACATGAATCTAGACTAGCATAGAGACAGAATTGGAACTAGTTGGAAGTGGAAGACCTGGAACACTTGTTCTGCCATTGTTCCACCACAGCAAGACCAGACTTAATGCACCTAAAGATCAAAGTAATCGGTGATGGAAGATTCCCGACCACACCTAGAAGCAACAGAAATTCCATAGTTTCTACCCGTAATCACCAACCTTGAGCTTCCAACCCACATGAAACTTTCTCCAACAGACGTTTGAAGGGAATTAAAATGGGCGCAACTGAAGCCAAGGCTAGGTTAGGTTAGGCAGTAGGGTTTACAGGGCAAGGAAGTCCTTTCCTCCGTGCAAATCATTTACAGATTTTGTTAGACAGTGTCTTCCTAGAACTTTAAATCTAATTTGGGGAACCGAGTAAAGGGCCATCCCACCCTCCACAACCATCCAACCAAGGCCAAGAGTGTGTGAAAACAGTATCACCAGAGCTTTTCAAATACGGAATATGCCCCATATCCACTAGAAACACGATCCCTGGCTTGCATTTCCTTTCCCATAGAGCATTTTCCATTTCTTTCTTTCTCCACCTTGTTAGGTTCCTGGAAGTGGCTTCTAGCACCATATTCGTCAGGCCTCTTAAAAGGGATCTTCAAGATTTCGTACACGGTTTTGCAGGGATTTCCATTCTCAACGCATATTCCTAATAAGAGTCGCATATATAATCCTGTCTGACGACGTATACTGTGCTGATAATCCTGTACTCTAAGTGATATCACAATGGACCTTCATTCTTGTCTAAGTGCGCTCCTGCTTAAGCGGAGGCAGACAGCCGCCTAACCTAAGCCTTTTGCTGCAAACTAATCGGTGGTTTTTGGCCTGTGTGATCGAACATAGGCCAAATCTTCACTCTAAGGCCAATCCTGGAGAAGACCAACGAATTCCAAGTCGAGACTCATAACCTTTTCATCGACTTCAAAGCAGAATATGAAAGTATTAGACGTCTGGCGCTTTACGGGGCCAAAACTGAGGAAGCAGCTCTTCCGAACTTCCCCAAATATGTACCGGATTTCAGGAAGAAAATGCGCTATCATGTGACTTCTTCAATCTTGCACTGGAGCAGAGAGTGCGTAGGGCACGTGTCAAAATGGAAGGCACAATTCTCAACAAATCCTTCCATCTGCCAGGGTACGTAGACGACATTGACATCATTGGTTGCCTTTTACAGGCTTTTACGACAATTGATAAACAAGCTTAACAAGTTGGTCTGGAAGTGAAGTGAAGAGAAGGACCATCGGCCTATTGCTTTGGGCAAAGTGATAGCTTCAACTAGCTGAGGAGTTCGTCTACCTTCGAGTCAACATCAACACCACGAATGCCACCCTTGTGGTGGTTCGACGAAGACTCACCCTTGGAAACCGTTGCTTCATCGGTTTGGCGAAGCAAATGGTGTCAAAACCCGATAGGCAAAATACAGCACTCCACCGGACCCTATTCCAAGTAGGTGCCGAGTGTTGGACAATATTGGCTCGGCCACATTTAGTGAATAGACAACACCCAGGTTTGAGATGACAAGGAAGACCTAACCTCACAGTGATTGTAGATACCAGAGCACTTGGTTTAGATAACTGAAGTCAGTGTGCCCGAGATCGACGAGGATGGAAGCTGCCCTGTCTTAGGGGGATTCTCCACACGGATCGAGAGTCCGTAGAGTTAAAAACAAGATATTCAATATCGTCGGTGTATGGAAGTAAAAGTCCAGGAACGAAAAAAGGACCATATCCGGTCTACTCCGACATATTCCGAGTTCGATACAGATTCCCCAAGACTAAGTCAGGGTCTTGGAAAAGAAATGGTAGCGGATGAGCCCTTAATGAACCAACGGCAGAGCATCGGTCTAACCGACCCCTCATTCTAGGGATTTCTACAATGAATCTGGCCCTCCAGGTTGGGGGTTGTGCCTGGCCATAGAAAGAAGCCGATTATGAGGCAACAATAAGCCTCGAATATGGACGGATTCTTTCAGTCAAAGCCTTTAAAAAAGTCTTGGAGATCCGTGATATCGGTAGCTGTTAGCTCGCTTCTAAAAGAAAAGGCGCCTTGAAAGACAAGTTGCAATCTAGAACAACCTTTGATGAGAAATAAATGGATTCCATTGCGATTTGGCTTCCATTCTTCTTCTGGAATTTGTTTAAGTAATCCGAGAAGCAAAGGGTGATTTCGATCCTCCCACAGAGAAACCCTACTCTCTAGCCTTAGAAGACATCGCCACGTAGAAATCGATGCTTTAGCAAGGAAATTCTTAAAGTTCAACCAATCTTGGACTCACAACGTAGGTAAAAAGCTTTATTTATGTGCCCCTCTTGTGGATCGCTCTGGCCAGCGTCATGCTTTGCTTATAAGCATCCGTGCAAGCTGCATCGGGCGCCATGCTCTAAGGGTAGTGAGCGAGACATTTGACCACCATTTTGCTTAAATTGGAGGCGGAGGTTGGTCGGGCGGCACACAGAGCTGTTCGGTCAGTGTACAGTGTGCTTTTGGTGAGATTTTTAGGGTAAAGTACGTACCGAGTGCCTACAAGCATTGAAAACCAACGTGCATCGGTACCTCCTTCATCTCTCCTCTAAATGTCCTAATGCCAGTGCTCAAGTTAAAGGCTAGTCGTAAACTTCAAGACTTCTTAAATCGGAACTGAGTCGTTGGGCCATCGATACTAAGCTCTGTGTCAAATAAGCGGTCTCTCACATGGCTGTGTTGACTTTCCATGTAAGGGTTCAATGTACTTTCCACCCAAACCTCTTCCTAGCTTCTATCAACATCCTTTCAATGACTAAATCCAATTAGTTCGTCAAGCCGCATACCCTCCGATGATCTACGAAACAAGACTTGCAAATATTTATCAGAGCATGAGTGCAAAAAAAAAAATCCTTGCACGAGGCGCACAAACACAATAAAAAAAAGAAAGAAAAACCATTATAAATGCAAAATGCAGTTATCACCCTTAACCCTCTTCGTCCCTGTGGAACAACAACCGAAGAAAAAACTAAAAACACAGGAGTTCCCCCTCCTCAATGAACACCTTTCTCTATCAAATTATAACCATACACTCGTGTACATATCCTGCAAGTTCTCCCTTCGCATGTCATAAACAATAACTTACAACACACACACACGCAAACACATGCATGTTTTTTTTTCTGGCACATACCTAATTCCATAGCTATGGTAACAGATCCTATTCGTTACACGTAACTTTTTCCGATCGTTGTCGTCCTTTTGTTGCCAATAAATATGCGTTCGTGTCCTTTTGTTCCAACTTACAAAAAAAAAGAGGGTTACCCTTGCCGCTACAACCAACATTATCCTTGTGAATACACACGCATATACTATCTCTACACATGGACTTAAATTATTTTTTTTGCAAGGACCTCGTGGTCTACTGTTGCAGCGTGTTTCCTTCGCAGTAATTTACATTCACAGCCCATTTTGATCCAAATTTATTGCGCTCAGTTATTAGTCGTCATGTCTATTGTGTAGTGGTGTGCGTATCTAGTGCAATATATCAAATTGAGTTCGTTGTCCTTTATCATCCCTTTGCACAGAAAAACGAGGGTTGAATGTTTGACGAAAAATCAGAAAACTATGTTTCTTTTCGTGATTTGTCCTTCGCCCGCACTCTGAAATCAAGCAAAAGGAAGTAACCAAGTTGCTCATGGTGAAATTCACGCGTGCGCTGTATTTTACACACACACACATAAAGTTGCGGTGTTTGTTTGATTGCAACTCTGAGATTGTGTAGTCGAACGATACGATCATCATTATTAACAAATTTCCAGGACCTTTTTAGCCGTGTGCACGTGCTGAAAATCATAAAAAAGAACACACACGGCAGCAGGAAGTAAACAAGGCTTATATAGGGCACACGTATGTATGTGGGAAATTGCAACCTGCGCATGGATAATGTACACGGTTGAAAGGACTTACAAAAAAAAAAGCGAAGGGTTGTCTGAAGGATTTACATAGGTAGCCATTGAGGGATAATTTTGTACGATTTTGTTAGGTCAGTAGCAACATTGTCCTTTAAAACGCATGCTCCCAAGAGACTTGCTTCGTACGCTTTATGACAAGCACTGTATTCCCTTATGCGTGGAACAAGTTTTAATGAGACTTTTAGTCCACCATGGGGGAATACCGAACGAGGAAGCAACACTAGATGCAAGATTAAGGAAGGCGGTCTCTTCTCAAGGCTTCGTTAGAAGTGTTCCCACTTAGACCAAAAGCAAGTCCATTGGAATACCGCTCAAGTCTTACGTTTTGGAAACATCACAATGTTCCTTTCATTGGTCTAGGTTAGGTTAGGTAGGAGTGGCAGGCCGCAGGTTGCAGCCTCACTTTGTGTTCCCACGTCGATCTGTATTTCACCGGAAATACTACCACAGAACCAGCCAGAGCTTGTTATGAAGCGCTGGAGGCTGCCTATGCTTATGCCAATCAGTTTACTTTTGTGAAAGAAGCTGGCTCCTAGCTATTGGTCTAAGTATTCATTGGTCTAAGTTTGACCAACTTTACCTGGCAGTCTCAACCTAACGCTGTTAGGAAACACACCTAGAGGCAACATGATCTGAAAAAGTTTTGAAGACTCGTCAAAAGATTCTTAACTGCTCCCGGGTTATGGTATACAAGGACGAACTATAGAGAGACATCGGCTTAGCCAAAAGAGTGAAGGACAAGGAGTGAACGAATGAGGACACTAATGCTCCGTTCAATCCAGGATTCTAAGACCGCGACTCAGGTTGCGCATGCACGCATGAAGAGAACACCAACCAGTTAAGCGTGCAGAGCTAGAGGCAGCTAGCTAAAGAACGAGCTGGCTGAAGACACTTATTGGTTGAGGTTCAGGTCCACACCAGACTGTAGTGCCGTCAAAGCTTAACTTCTTTCGTTTCCTTCTTTTCGATATATACCTGCACATCCTTAAAAATAGATGTGAACCCGAAAAGATTGGTCGGGTTCCACTAAAACACTAACTTTGGTTTATGTCGAAGAGTTTCTTAACTTGGCTAAGACCTTAGAGGTTACTCCAGGCTGTGATCCTTTTCGCTTTCTTTAGTTTCTTCTTTTGACTCTTCCTTTCGGATGAGGTCTCCTATTCCGCCGAATGGTTCAGCTTAAAGAGAAATTTGAATTTCCTAATGCCGTCATCCCTAGGGACTGCCAAGAGGGGAAGTTTGTTAAGGAGTGCATTAAATTCTTTTGATCCAATGCATCTCTTAGGATCGTTTTATTTGCGCTATCGTCTACCACAAGGTATAGAGAAGTCAAGTCCAGAAGCACGTCCATTGCTGCAGTGGGATACGTTCTCATGGCTCCAGCAATCTAGTGACATTTCAGTCCTTGTCTTCCTTGTTGTGAATAGACCTTTTGTCCACAGAATTGCTTTGTATGTGATCATTGGTCTCACTATGACTATCCATCTCATGGTGTTTGAGCTGCAAGCTCAAGATATACCTGCGAATTCTACATATCATGTGTGCACGGGTGGCCTTCTTATAAATCTCTTCTGTGTGTGTGTAGAGTCAAGCTGTTTGGTATCATTCCTGAGTTACTTTGATCCTCTTCTACCACAGAGGGCGTCTTTGAACCTTCCTCTAGCTACCAGTACTATGTCGTCTGCATAGGCTAGACCATTGATGCCAAGGTTGGTTAGTGTATCAAGGAGTTCGTCGATGAACTGGTTTCACATTAGGGGAGATCCTGTTGATCTTGATAGCTCTTCGCGCAGTTTATGTCTCAGCAGCTTGCACATCCACTTAGATAGGTTCTGCGGCGTTGACAACTTTTCTTCATCTTCCTCTAGGGTTCGCTTGGTGGCTCCACGTGAAGTCTCATCGAAAGCCCCTTCTATGTCCACGAAAGCACAAAGTACCATCTCCTTCGTGTCAAGAGCTTCTTAAATGTTCCCATCAGCTGATAACGACAAGTCTCCGTGGATCTGATTGGTCCATCTACATATATGATTTTGGTTGCGTTGGGTCCTTTTCCCCCATAGCCCTTCTCCACTGGTTTGGTACATTAACCTAAAGCCAGACTGCTTCTTGTAGCTCAAAGGTAGTCACTCCACAGTTCTTGAGTTATATCTTTCGCCTTTGCAGCTTCCTGACATGATTTCCGTTTTGTTCACGCTGATGAAGGCACCTCTGTCCGTCTTTCAGTTCTTAAGTTTGTCGAAGTTAGGGGCGTTCGCCATAGTCTTTGATGCGACTACACAGCAAAATGGTTCCAGTTTAAAGCTGGGACTTTCGTCGGACTATACGTCGTAGAAGAGATTAGCTCGTCATTTTGGTCCCATCTATCCACTCAGTTACATCAACCTCGGCTTCTATAGACCTCCAGCATATTTCTTAAGGTGGCGCTCCAGTCCCTGTTGGACCTGAGCCTCAGTCCACTACACGACAAACTGTTCGTGTCCACCTTCCTGTCCAACAACGCACATGTTCCAGTCTACTTAAAACTCAAGTGTTGTACCGTAACAACCAAATTGCATGTAATATCGTTGATCCTTAATTAAATATTGTTCCTTAGGCGTGTTGTGTACGTCGCAAAACTTTTCCAATTACACTTGAATCGATACAAATGGCAGGCACACTTCAAACTATTCAACTAGCCTAAAGCTCACCCACCCCTCCCCCATCACCAATCACAACTAGACAGCAAAAATCTTTTACCATTCAAAGATATTCCTGCGACACAAATCCTTAATGGGCAACACAAACAACGCAGAACTCATTAACATCCGTTTCAAAGGAATATTGTCTACTTTATGCACGTGTGTGTGTGTACGTGTGTTAGTGTTTGTGCACGCGCTTCTGGCACAGCCTTTGTGTGGAATTTACGATTATTACGAGACTCCGGTCTATTTCGTCCTTTTTTTTCTATTCCCAATCGTTTCGACTCTACTATCAAAAAATATTTTTTGGTTACTAACCGAAGGGTAATGCGTCCTATGTCCTACGTGTGTGCGTGTGTGAGTGTGTGTTTTGTAATTTGTGCGGGGGTTCATATAGGCGTCGACACGTTTCCAATAGGAGTTTTCGTCTATACTTTATGTACATATAAGTGTACATCTTTTGCAGGAAGGATATCGGGTATAGTTCGACGTGGACATCTAGGTTATTGACCTTTTCTCTGAAAATAGGAAATATGTGACGGCATAGATGGGACATTCTAATTAATTTAGCTCGTCGGTCCTGTGTGTGTCGGCAAGAGTGTCGAAATTAACACAAGAACAAGGATACATGTCATGTGAGTGGAGATGTTGAAAGATGCCTGGAACAACACTTCTGGATTGTCCTTTGAATTTGTTGCGTTGAACTTCTTAGCGACCTTTTTCGATATTTCGAACTTGATGAGGAGTCGTGAGCTAATCTTGAGCTGAGCGCTGTAAATGCAAGTTCCCAACCGAATGTCAGCAAGTTTTGAACCATTTTGCTTCGTTGCCTTGACTTGTTCCCGAGGAAATTATTTCTAAGGAAGAAGAGGCCAGGGCAGTGAGTTGTATCCTCATGAACTTCCTAGTCCCCACAACCCCTACACAGGTCTTCTTTCTTAACACTAAGCTTTTTCATGTGGTACCGCAGAGTTTTCGGCCCCTTAAGTGTCTGTCTTCCGTCTTTTTTCATAAGTCTGTCGGTTTAAGCTTTGTAATGACACAGGAAATCCGTCCACTTCTCTTAGAGCATTGTTCTCCGCTTCTAGCTTAGGTGAGCAAGGCAAGATCTTTACCGGGACACAAATGCCTACAGAGGCCTACCTGTTAGCACTTTATTCCCTGCTTCGAGCTTAAGTGAGCAAAGCGGGATGTTTCGCACTTAGTGTCGAACCTCTTCATGCCAATTCGTGAAGATTCTCATTCCCTGGTATGCCCTCATTCCTAGGACTTAACTGTGTTTTAAGAACCATGAGCTCCTCCAATCAACATTCCCCACCAGTCAATTCGGTCCCTAAGGTAGGTCCTTCCATCGCTAAGTCGTCCCTCTGAGGTGGATTCAAAATCTCGACGGGCCGATGCTCTGATCTCCATGTGGTCAGCGTTCGTCGTTGAATCTTCTCCACCAAACTCCATTGATACAACTTGAACCGAAGAATATTCCTTTCAAAGGATCAGGATCTTATCTGGAGTCTCCTTAGTCGATAATAAATCGAACCTTAAGCCTTTTAACACCGAAATATGTTTCGCCTAATCGCAGGATGAATTGATGTCCTTTTTTATCGTAAAACATTCAAAAAATTTGCATGTCTACGTGATAAAGGACATTTTATTCTATATAAACGACCTCGTCCTCGCACTAAAAGTCAGAAAAAATCCAATAAGGATCAACAATAATTGAGGATCTCCATCCACCCATCACATCAATTCAAACTACAAATCCTGTTTCCTATCCATTACCTCGACACGAATGGGAAAACTTTTAACATAAAGCGACTCATTTCCATTCCACACAGCAAAAAAGGACCAAAGGATCCTATCGACAAAATTTCATTCCGAAAAAAAAAGCCTTTTTCAAACATTTTAACCTATTCACACCCCTACACACTATAGAGACTATGGCATTTCGCCCTTCATCGTCGCTCTAACAAGAGTTGGTGGTGGCAAGAGCTCTTCTTACCCTCCAAAGCACGAACAAAGTTCCTCGGGCTCAAAAAAAAAACAAAACATATTCAACCTGATCCTTTCAGAAATCAAATGCCCAACACACTAAAACACACAACCTCAGCCGGCGCCGCGTATATAAGTATCCTTATGCCAAAAACTACTACAATAGTACATAGACCAACGGCACCACTACAAACACAAATCATCCCCCTTAAACACAATATGGGGTGTGAATTGATTTTTGTCTGGCTGGTTGGTTCGGTTCGCTTGTTGTTTTTGTTTCCGTTTTCTGTTTCTTTTGCGTGTTCCCTTAATTTTTCGGTCGGGCCATGACAGGACCTAGCGCGACACACACAAATCGAATCTGAACGGCAAACGGAAAGGATCGTCGATTGAGTTTTTTATTTTTTTTTCGTTTCGCATTTTCAAGAAAAATCATATTTTCCTCTGCACATTTAAATTTATAATTTCTTTGAGTTTTTTTCGTCGGTTTTCGGTTCGTTTTCGGTTCGTATTCGTGTCCTGGTTCGTCCTGTTTTCTTTCAATTTTTGGTCGGATTGACGATTTTTTTTTTTTTTAGTTTAATTTCATCGTGACGTGTTCAAGTTGTGGATTGCAACCAAAGATACAAGTGGACTGTGTTCAATGTGCTAATATTGTTTTAAAAGAATTTTTTTTTTGTTAAATTTAACAACAAAAAGTACAAATTGTTTGTTTATAGAATAATTTTTGAGTGGACCCGGGGGGACAAGTGCTATTCAATTTATATTTTCATTTTCGTGTGCAAGAAATGTAAGTAAAAAAGAAGGATGAAGCCAACAAAAAGCACGCAGTAGACAGTGTTAGTTTGTCTCTTCTGCTTGTGTTGTGTGAAGTATTGTTGTACTTATGAATGAAAGAATGAGGTTAAGTGGGGGAGAGTGTTCTTTAAAAAGAAACAAAAGTGAAGAAAGGATTGGTTCAGTTCAATGCTAATAAACAGAGTGGGTTATTGGGTTACAAAGAATTGAACTCGTGGTTGATACCTACTCCATTTTGTTGTTAAAAAGTGCATAAGCCAACAGTTTTAGAGCTAACAAATCAAGGGCCAAAGAGAAAAGAGAGCCTTCCTAGTCGTGACTTAAGTAAAATCCTCCTTCCAGTCGCATTTTGTAGGCAGGTTCAAAGCGGACCTACACTTAGATCAGAGTGTAGGTCTGGATTACCAGCATCGGGAACCTAGCGTGATGTATTGTATTTCCTTGTTTAAGGAAGAAGCTGTGGGTAACCGTATCAGTACAGACCCCTTCTTGTACCGCACTATGTGCAGAACCATTTAGACCCAAAGATAAAGCTCTTTATTTTGTAGATATCAAGCTTGGCTACATCGCTTAGGTCTTCATAGAACTACTCTCCTAGAGTTTGCCTTCTTAGCCTTAAAAGAGCTGAAGCTGGCTGACCGTCTTTTCCTGTTCCTCCTCCCTGCAGCTTCTGCAGGAATCATTAGAAAGTACGCCTAATCAAGTGGCGTGTCTGCCTATTAAGCAATGTCTCGAGGAAGGTTATGTTAGGTTGTAGGGGTGGCTGTATTTTTATGTTCAGCCTCACTTGGATCTCAATGGATCAATGAATATGGAGTTGTTATTTTTCTCAGTTGGCCTCCCTGAACCAACCTGAGTTCCGAAGGAATTGTAGGACGGTTCACGGTGGATTGCTTGAGAGTTCACCCAGATCACTGAAGAAGTGTTCTCCGAGGGTTGTCTTTCTGTTTCTGGTAAGGCTTGGGCATTCGCATAGGAAGTGGAATGTGTCCTTCTCAGCGTCTAAGTTGCTACATCCTCTGCATAGCTCTGTTGTGCTCAAACACATTCTCTCTTTGGGTGGGCCGCTAGCAGGTTGATGTCTCGAGGAATGATAAGTGCCTTCTTATTCTTCTGGCTTCGGTATCAAGGCGAGATTTTATAAATTCTAGAGAGGCAGGCGGTCCCCGGAGAAGTTCTGACCTGGTCCCTCCTTTGTGAGCTTGTCCGCTCTGCAGTTGCCCGGTATCCAGCACAGGGAAACGTCACATCTGTCAGTGATCTCGTTTAGAGACCTGCGGCATTGCTTTACCAATTTGGATCGTATTGTCGGTGATTCCATGGCTTCTATGGCTCTCGTCTACAGTGTTAATTGAAAAGCAAGCCGCAGCATCTTGGACTGTCGCAGTTTCCGCCTGAAATACACTACAGTGATCCACCATTAATGAACTACTACAGTCGACCCTAAACAGCCTAAAAGATTTGGATTGAATGTCAACAAAACAGAGATAGTTCTTTTCATCAACCAAAGAGCGATTTCAACGTTTAAGCCCTTAAGACTATGAAATCCCTCTCCAAGTCTAAGGTAAGGCGACCGTAAACTGACATGGAAAGATAAAACTTCAGGTAGACTGCATTACTATACAGCCATTGGCAGGCTCATTTTGGCTCATGGCTGCCTAGTCTGGTGGCCAGCAGCAGAAAAGACTAATAAACTTACTAAGATCCAACGACCAGCACGTATAGGGGCACCATTGACGTCCCTATAACCACTTCAACTGCGACCATTGTTTGATCCCTGGTGTCAGGAATCAAAGGAAAGAGTACCCTCCGTTTAAAAATATCTTCTGGGAAGCGGGCCATATGGGCCATCGTTGTGCAAAACTAGAAACCGACACGGACTATCATGAAAACAGTCATCCTCTCAAAACACGAATACAATTTCGTAGGTCGAAAACCGAAGAAGGAGAGGGCTACGGGATCTATTTGCTAGAATCCAACATTACACCACGGTAGTGTATTCCACGCGGAAGTTCTAGCTACCACCCGCGAATGAGCACAATGGATTATTTGAGACCCGGGTGAGGCTGTACGTAAGTGCGGTCACCCCTATAATCTATCACTTGAGAATTATCAATGAGCTAAGCTGCCGTGACAAGCTCAAGACACTCACCGCGAATCACAACATAACACTGTGATGGGTCCCGGGACAAAATAGTAGCCATGGCTTCGTTCCCGTGGCGGATAAGCTAGCTAAGAAGGGATCAGAATAGGACCTATCATTGGTCAATCACTCAGTAGCTTCCTTCAATTCGTTTGAAATATATAACAGGCTAGCTAAGCTGCCCCTTTGCCTCACCTTGTCGTTCTCCCCGACTTAGAAAGACTTAGTCATCTCTTGCTTGATTCCCAGCTTAAAGCACTGTCAACCTTCCATTTGTGTTGTGGGTTTCGTGGTCTCAATTAAAGTCATTACAAGGACACATCAGGGTTATATGAAGCCAGGGTGGCGCAAAAGATGCTCTCAATTTTGCAAATGGAGTTTAATTCGTATGTCGGTTGACGCTTGGCTTCTTGGTCAACGAGGGGACTGGCTCAGCATGGGACAGTAACAGACGTGGCCGACCCTGGTGCCGCCGTTCGGTCGAGAATATCGCTGAAGATGTCCAAGAGGACTCTCAAATATCAAATATCAACCAAACGACGGGCCAGGAAGTTGAGCATCAACAGACGGTCTTTACAGTGAATTTTGGTGAAAGACTTGAAGATGTTCCCGTACAAAGTGCATCAGCTATAGCCTGCAGACCTGACTCTTAACCGCGATGAAGATGATTTTCCATTAGAAGTCATCATGAGCAACGAGGCGCATTTCCACCTCGGGGCTCGGAGCCATTAGATCCTCTCAAAGTCAATATTTTTTCGGGGACGGCATCGGCAACACTGTTGCTGTGATTGGCAAGGCGCTACAGAACCATGATCAATGACTTGCTTGCCGCAAATTGACGAATAGGACGGTGCAATCGCACATACAGCACGAGTGACGATGGACATTCTGCAGCTAGATTTCTCAAGTTTTGGTGACTTGCACCGCCCCCCGAGATTACTCGATTTGACTCGAACTAGTAACGGACCTTGACGGCCCTGAAGAGGAGAATTCGAAAAGAAGTGGAGAATTTATCAGAAGTTTTAATAAAAGTCATAGAAAACGCTGTGGAACGAGCTCAAAATGTGCATCAACTCAACACCTCAGTTGCAATGCAATATACTCGTGCCGCGGGCAAGGAAAATTTGTATAATTCTCCGCCTAGATGCCGCTGAACTGCTATTCTCTTGTTCTATTCTCCCCAGTATTGCATTATTCCTAAACGCATCAAAATATCATTTCAAGTGTATTGCGAAGGCCCGAGTTTACTGCGGTCTGTCGTTCGTCGCTGAGTTTCTGCTGCAGTTCCAAGCTGGGGAGCAACTGGTGGATTACTTGGCGTTCTGGTTTATTAGACGGTCTAACCGCATGACCAACAACATTCTTTGTCCGGTATGATTCCAAACGTGATTTAGTTGACTAAAAGTCGTCGAACCATGCCCCAACAGGCTGACACGCATTCTGGGCTTTCCAATCTTTGCTCATTGGTCGTTTGAGACGGCTTGGACATCAACATTCTGGCCCGTAGAGTTTTTGAATCGAACTTGGAGGGACTACGCAGTAGAGGAAGATCTCGGTGGTGCGCAAAACTAGAAAGAGACCTCAACTAACTAGATGCGGTTAGCTAAGCTATCTGGAGAGGCTTGTTGGCTGAGGCCAAGGTTCCCCCCGAACTGCAACACCACCTAAGTAAGTAAGTAACCTCCGCTCGTTACCTTTGTTTGGAATACGGTCATCTCTAATAGGAGAGTCTCTTTAGCCACAAGATAGCTCAGAGAATCTACGACTTGAATGCACGCACAACTTCGCATGCCGGTCTCTCTATCAAAACTCCTCTTAAGTGTAAGAAAATAGAAAGAGAAGTCAAAATGCAACCTTGTGGCACCCCAAATGAAAACAATGCCAAACTGTCTGGATCGGAGAATCCTTTCAGTTTCTACCACTCGCTACATTAACCCTTAAAGCCTTAATAAAAGACAACCAAACAGCATTTACAACAAAAGGTAAACAAAACTTGGACAAGGATCACCGAATACGTCTACAAAAAAGTAAAACACACCTCACCGACCAATAACAGATGTTTAAGACACCAAAACACCAATTAGCACGACAATATGACGGAAAAAACCGAAATGAAACCTGAAAACCGTAACGCTCTCTTGCACTTGGTGAAACCATATCAACAAGAAGGACAATAACCCTGATATACAGTTTGTGTATACGACTACACCATCCTACCATCCAGATGTTTAAGGCAATTATGATGTTTTTTTTCGTTCCTTTTCTCCTATATCCTTCCGAACAGGACAGCAATCAATAATTTTTCTTTATTAGAAGAAGCATTGCCGGGTCTAATCAGATGTTCCTCGATTTCGAGTTGACACCAAGTAGTAGTAAGACAGGATAACGCTTCAACAAAAGACGAAGGAGAACAAGTTCAATGACCCTTGAGTTCGATGCAAACAACAACAGAGGATAACAAGGATATTTTAGTTTACCCGCTTGTTTGTAGGTATATAAGAGCAATCATACCCCGAGGATGGATATAGTTCAATGTACCTTCCTCTCGGCATCAGACATCAGTTGCAGTTAACCAAATCAAATTGCAACACCAAAAGGGGGAAGAAAAAAATATCCTTGACAACGTGTACGTTACTACGTTCGTGAATTGACCCTCTCGTCGTGTAATCTAACAAAAAAAGGACATATGCAGCATGGACGGGCGCGTATAGAGAGAGAAATGCATTTCCTACCGTTCATAATAATCACATCACATATGTCGGGATTTACTACACACACACACACACGCATACACAACGCACATAGGATATTCATAAACTCACCCCAAATCAGACCGAGGACCCTTCTGTGCAATTTTCACAACTCTGGCATAGGATTTCAAATGGTGTATGTACGACATAACGAGAAAAGGAAATCCCTTAATCAATTTAATGCACTGATATCCTGGTCCAAGGATAATGAAAAAAAAAAGGAAATGCAAACGAAGCTTCGTCCGAAAGGATCTTCAGCATTCTCTCTCCGTTGATTGTCAGTGTTTGTCTGTGTGTTTACTGAAACGAATGAAATTTCATTACAGTTATCCATCTCCCAGGAAACAGGACGCTCGAGTGAGTTTTAGAATTGTACGCTGTTTTGTTTTTAACGTCATCCTCGGCGTACGGTTATAATCCTTATTGTTGAATGAATTATGAAAAAAGTTTTGTAAATATTAAACTTGATCTTCTCTGGAGTCGACGAGGAGCAGGAGGATTATCAGGAGACGACTGCATGTCCTTTCCTTCATTTTTTGTTTTACTGGTGGATTGCAATTTTGAAAGGATTAAAGGGACTTGAGTTGATTCCTTCACTTCGGCGGCACTGACTGCACCCAACAATGGTTTCGTTTTGTGAGGTTTGCTAATCCTTCGGATGACCGGAGATGAGGGATGAATGCTGGAGCTTGAGTTGATTGTGCTCTCTTCAACATGACAAAAGGGTGGAATATGGAATTTTAATTGTCAAGTTCCACAAGGGTTCCATCACGGGCCAGTGCTTTTCAATGGTTTCGGGTCCCCAATGCAAACGATTGATAGGAATGAGCTCATTGTTAGCAAATTGAAAAAAAAAAAACGCACAGACCTGTGTATAGAGCCTGTTATCAAAGCATTTACCAAAGTCTAAAGTAGAAATAACGCTTTTTTAAAGAAAAGTTTGGCCTTGGACTCGCTGAAATAAGCACAACACAGCAGACTGGCTATCACTTAGTCTAAAACGAGAGTAGAACCCTCAAAAAGGCTGTCAAAACAACAAAAGGGGAAAGATTTCAACTTGATAACCGACGCTAATGTTTTCTGTGGAACACCTGTAGAGGGCATGAGATGTATTTGTCTTGTTACGTTAGCAGCCGGCCTTAGAAAAGGGAATCGACAGATTCAAATGTAAACAAAAGGCGTCTGACAGGCTGCCCGCTATATACATCGGCTCACCTGCCATATGTGAGTGTCAAATCAGGTGCCTCAAGCGTATGACAGGCTGATCACTGACCAGATCATAATGGGAAGAGCAAAATTATGTTTGAGCAGGTGGTTTATGAGTGAGGGGGGAAAAGAACTACCTTCATCCGACGAGGTTAGCCGTGCAACAGCA
This sequence comes from Criorhina ranunculi, assembly GCA_951813785.1. Lineage (NCBI taxonomy): Eukaryota > Metazoa > Arthropoda > Insecta > Diptera > Syrphidae > Criorhina > Criorhina ranunculi. The sequence continues at coordinate 5,033,591 of OX638385.1, read as the reverse complement.
AAGATGCCACCGTGGCCTGACTTTGGCTCATAAAAATCTTCAAGAAACCGTTAATACTAGTCACAACCAACTGATCTCCGATCGATTATCAAAGTAACGTCAGTTGGTGCTCCATATAAGCCGATCCTTTGCATGGGAAAATATCAACGACCCTGTGCTTTCTTTGGTGTCAAAATAAGATTAATGTCGAAGGTAGCTCTTGTCAAGGAATAGGCAATCGTCAGACAGTCAACTCAGACTGGGAAATGGAAGAGAGATGGCAATCAAGAATGCTGGAAGGAGCAACCTGCCTTAGGGCCTTTCTCAACCAAAAACAATCAAAGAACGTAGAGTGATGGATATAACCTTGCTGCTGGTAGAGCAAAAGGACGATTATTCTTCCGGGTCTGATAGCTTGCCTGCCGATTCCCCACTGCTTTATTTCAACTGTCCATCTCGCAGGACGTTTTCCCGTCAACTGTGGAAGAATTCACACATAATCCTTATCCACAAAAACGGTCGTAAGAATGAAGTTTCTAACTATCGCTACGTTGCTAAACTGTCCTACACACCTCAGCTCTTCGAAAGATTGTCTGTTTTTTCACTGCAAATTTATCTTTTCTCCCACCCAACACGGCTTTCACAAGGGTAGATCAAGAGCCACTGATCTCAAAGTATTCGTGTGCGTCTCCCACGACCTCCCAGACCCTCCTCTATCTGTAATATGTATGGTCCCCTGGTTGATTTCTTTCGCAATCTAGGTGTTATCTATGATAAAAGACTCAACTTCTGTTCCCTTATCTATAGGATCAACTCTGTGCCAGGTTTCGTGAAACGTTTGTCTGAGGAATTCTCTGATCCATGCGTCACTATATCCATTTACATCATCTTCGTAAGGTCCCTCCTCGAATACGTCAGTCAAGTTGGTCCCCGTATTACGAAACCCATACTCTGCGAATTGAAGCCGTCAAGCGCAGGTTTATTCGTTTTGCCTTACGCAGTCTTCCTTGGGTCGACAGCTTTAACTTGCCACCTTATCTAGATCGCTTGCAGTGACGTGATGCTGCCGATATACTTTTCGTTCATCAGCCATTAACTCGTAACATCGATTGCCCCGCACTACCAATCCTCGTAATCTCTGGTCTGTACCTTGTTACCTACCGACTAATTAATTACTAACCTTCCTATTCGTTGCGATAGAATAGATTAGGTTAGCGGACTTATGAAAATAGTAACATAGGTCCATGTGGACCCATTGTGATGCCCATGATATGTTTCCTCCTGTGGTGCTACTGTCTTGGTGCCAACCATCCGGACGCTCTGGTAAATTTAATCAGGTCTGACGGTGATCTATATGATAGTTCGTCGATGTATTCGAAAAAGAGGTTTGGGCAGTGACAGAGGAAGTGGGCCGTGTCCTCATGAGCCGTCTTGAAACTTCACAAGTGGTTAGGGATTTCCATCTTTTATTTGCTTCCATTCATGATTTTTGTTAAATTTTGGACTTAAAATTACAAAGTGGAGGTACCATCTGCTTATTCTCGGTGTAGGGCTGAGCCTATCCTGGCCAACTCATCCGCTGCTTCATTGCCTGGTTTCCCGCTGTGAACGCTTTCTCCACACAGAATTCCTAACACCGGAGGACATTCGTAATGCCTCGACTGGAGATATCTTCAACTTCATTATGAAGAAAGAGGACCTGCTTGTCTAACTGGCTCCCGGTACAATAGATCTTTCAGGTCGCCATGCCATATGCGTAATGTCGCAAAGCCTAACTAAAAATAAATAAAATCCCGCTGTGATGAGGGACCCATCATTGTGCTGCATGTCAAGAACCTTAAGTCTTTCGCGGCAACACTTTACAAGCTTCGATGTGATCTGCGTGGCATTGCTGTCAATGTAAATTGTGATATCCTCCCGTGATAGTGTTAGCATTGACACCAATTGGGCAGTCTTTGTCACTGCTAGGACCTCCGCTTAGAAAAGGTTGCTGTGTTCTGGGAGTCTTATGGAGCTGTTTAGTCTTAGTTCCTCCGAGAAAAAACCCGCTCATATACCTTTGTTCAATTTTGGCCCGCCGTCGGTGTAAATGGGTTTGGAGTCCTTAGATACTTAGTTCTTCTCCCACTGTTCACTGCTTGGAAAGGCACGAGGGAAGGGTCTTTTGAAATCCAAGTATGGGACATGGGATAGTCGATTCCTTGCATTATTTCTAAACAAGATATTATTCTTATCAAATAAATAACAACCCCTCTCTCTTCTCCTTTCAGATTGATAACTTGACAGCAAAAGAAAAAAAAAATAAAATTCAAGAAAAAGTAGGCTAAAGTAAAGGAAAACTAAAAAAAATCTTCTTCTTGTGAATCAACACCACCAAACAAAACCAACTATATACATAAAAAATTGATCAAAATAATATAGATAAACAAAAAAACGTATAAGAAACCGTAAAAAAAAATCGAATGTTCCATAATATTAAAAGAAAACTTATATACTAAATTAAAAAAAAAAAAAATCCCAAAAAGATATTAGTAAAAGAATTTTGCTGTCTTTTTGCATTTTTGCAATTTTATATAACAAAAAAACAAAAAAAATTATACATAAAGATTATTATATATAAAAAAACACACAAACACTCCAAAGAAAAAAGAAGTTTCCTCGTTTGAAGATCTCAATCCAAAGTCAAACGAGAACACGTCAAGTATATATTCCATTTAAATTAAAAAAAAAAATTCAAATTTAACGAAATATTTAGTAAAATTTACTCCAGCGCAAAACATCACTGTTGAAAAAAATCATTTTTTTTTTTTAGAAAATTTAAACAAAAAATACGATCAATTTGATCTAAAACAATACACACACACACACTCACACATTGACTACACTTAAAAAAGAAAAAAAGGGGCTAAACATAAAAATAAAAAGAAAAAAACGAATAAATTATTTATATATATACATACGTAGAATAATAATTTAAATATTAAAAAAAAAAAAAGTTTAAACATAAAGAAGACGGGACTTGTGCAAAGCGCAATCAATATAAATATAATATATACTATTTATATATATTTTTTAAAAATTAAAAAAAAAACAAAACAAAAAAACCTAACGAAAGTGAATATATATAATAAATTACCTTAGAGAATAATTTAATAATTTTTAAGACAAAAAAACAAAGAAAAATCCCAAGAAAAGTGAGATAATTATTTATAATAAATCAACTACCAACAATTCTACAACAAAAAATACATAAAAAACAACGCGAATAATATATATTTCATTTGACGTGTGTCGGTGAGTCAGTCGGAAAAAAACAAAAACAAAAACATAATGACAAACGCAATGGAACTAGCTATTAAAAATGGCAGCACCAATGGCTCCGTTGACGGAAGCACAGACGAGTCGCGTACCAATTTAATTGTTAATTATTTGCCACAAACAATGACACAGGAGGAGATGCGATCACTCTTCTCCAGCATCGGTGAATTGGAGAGCTGCAAGTTGGTGCGAGATAAAGTGTCAGGTAAGTCAATTATTTGTTTAGAATCACATGCACTTGTCATTGTTGCCTCTATTTCTTATTATGGAGGCCGTATGTTGTGGCCTTGGTGTAAAGTCGTACAAAACTGAACTGATGATATGAACTACCGAAACCAAAATATCTGACTTAACCCTTCCCTGTCTTAATGGTCAACCACTCACACTATTCTCAAGCGCTAGGTATCTGGGTATCAAGCTTGACCTAAAACTTAACTGGAAACAAAACCTCGAACACAGAGTAAGGATGGCATGTGTAGTCTTCTATGCCTGCAGTAAAACCTTTGGAAAGACTTCAACCAAAGATGACCTTCTGGATGTACAAAACCGTAGTGCGTCCAATTCTTACTTGCGAATCACTTGTATGGTGGCCCGCTTTGAGCAAAGGCTACAGCCTTAAGATACTCAAACGGTTCCAAAGAACAGCCAATAAAGACACCACGGATGCCCTTACTGTGCTCCAGAACCTTCTGTCTCTCGATTTATATACAAAAAATACCGCACTATGCAGCGTAGTCAGACTCAAAGAGGACTAGGTGCAGCAACATTCTGGACTTGTTACCAAACGGCATGGTCACGTTTCCAACCGACTACACCACACCCAAACTAAACTTCAGGAAAAACTTCCCCACCAGAGCTGCGTGGAAGAAAGACGCAGAAGTGAAGGACTGCGACACGGTCAGCTACACCGACTTTGCCTCCTCGGAATCACTGCAAATATCGAGATCATACCGCTTGCCAAATTCTTCCAGCGTTTTCCAGGCTAAATTGCTGGCAGTCTGAGAGGCCTGCCCGCAACTCGGTGGTGACACAATGCACAAACATAACATTGCTATGCTTGTAGAGAGTCAAGCCACTATCAAAGCTATTGACTCAGTTACCACATCCTCCAAACTGGTGCAGGAGTGCCGGAATAAGCTTGTCCGCTTGGGCGAACGCTTTAGGGTCACACTGCTTTGGGTTCAAGGGCAGATTGACATAAAAGGAATCGAGCGTGCATATGAACTGGCCAGGCAGGGTTCAACTCTAAACAGTTCGCTCGCGGCAACGGTCGACATCTCGCTAGGAGCGGTTAACCTTCGTGCAGAAGGCCAACCTCCAATGGACTCTCTTCCATTTTCTCTGCAAAGAGTCAGACTGCGTTCACTAAACCAACCATTTTTCGACGATCTCAATGATATCTCGGGTAAAGGGATACGGGATCTAATCCGTTTTCTAAACAACTATCTAAAGCTATCTCAAGATGCGGGAATACTCCTTGAACAGGACATTTTTTCAGGAAGGATTTGCTGAACCTTTCACTGATTATTCGGGTACCCTTTGCTTTCAACAGTCACGTTCCACATCGCTCAGCAGGGAGTAATCTGAATCCAGAATCTTTTCAGGGATATGCCACTGTGCAGCCTTTCTCTAGCTCTCCTATGACAGCCAATTTGTAGCTAAACCCCTCTCTTCCTCAACCATTACCTCCAGGAAAGTGAGTGGAACAAGGGTTCAAAGCCTCGAGATGAGCAGGTTGTTAAGCTGGTTCATATATATTTCGAGGTATTACAACGCTGATTGTTTAGCTAGACTTTCAGCTCATAGTTCTACAGCCAACCATTGCCATCAAAAGTCTGACCTCTTACATCACCTTTAATCACTCTGTAGACGGGGACTTTAATACCAAGGTTCTTTCTGAACTAGATTAAACATGAACCTCGTCGTGGCTTAGTGGTTACTGCATTGAACTGTTAAATGAGAGGATAAAGGCTCAAGCGTCAGCACAACAACCAAACGTTTTTCGCGGCATCACCCCTTAGCAGGCAATGAAAAGCCTCCAAGAGTATGAACTGACATGAAAGCTTCGCAATCCACCGTTCGGAGTCAGCGATTAAAACTGAAGTCCGTGCCATCCAAATGACTGCGAGAAGTTAGACTTTGACTCTCTATGAGCTGTCATGCCAAATATTTGCATTTTTGCTTGCCGAACCTAAGAAGGAGTCATCTGAAGCCTGTCTTAGGCGAGAATCTAAAATGCTTGCTAGAACATATCCACTGTCCAAAATTCACAGCTAAGACCGTCCATTGATGCCCAATTGCATGGCCCGTCATCTGATTTGATGTTTGCGCCGCAGTGTTTGTCTAGTTGGTGCCACACGTTAGGCTAAACCACCGACCGATTAGGTATTTGGCAAAAACATGGGCACAGTTATTTTGCGTTCTCGAAGAGTACCTACCATGGTTTGACTTCTTGAAATCTGCTTCTGTTTACAGCACAAATGTCAAAGTCGCGATGACATAAGACGCCATTTGCAAAATTTAGTTGCTTTGGCTAAGACGATTTTGGGGCAGAAATCCTGCCAACAAATTTCAGACAACCGTCATACAGATGTCAAGGCATTGGTGATCGATGGACGGAATCTTACGAGATGCATCTGGAAGAGAATAAAATGGCAACATGGGTCCCTCCATTGTTGTTTTGCTTGAAATATTCGATCGACATCCAAACCCTGTTCTTTTGACGCTAGAACTCAAGAAGAAGCATGTTGTGTGATCCCAAGTTTAGTTAGCAGCTGCTTCTTCTTTATGTAGACCTTCCTTTAAGTCCAAATCACCAGTGTTAAGCAAAATCATTGTCGGATGTCTTAAAGTCAACGACGTTAAGACACCTGGCAACATCTCCATCATCACCTAAAACTTCCTTTTTTCATTTTCTTTTTCACAGTTCTACCAGCATCACTGACAGCATTGAACCCAGCCCTGCAGCAAGGTACGAGTAAGTTTACCAGACCAAATTTTAGTTAAACCTTTCATTTGATTGCAAAAGTTGATTAAAGCTCCCGTTCTTTCAGGTCAAAGCCTCGGCTATGGTTTCGTCAATTATGTCCGCGCCGAAGATGCTGAAAAAGCTGTCAATACCCTAAATGGTTTGCGTTTACAAAATAAAGTCATTAAGGTATCATACGCCCGTCCAAGTTCGGAATCGATAAAGGGTGCTAATCTATATGTATCGGGTCTTCCCAAAAATCTATCACAACCAGACTTGGAGGCGATGTTTGCATCATTTGGAAAGATAATTACATCTCGTATACTCTGTGATAATATATCTGGTAAGTTGGAAGGCATAAGAGCACCCCTCGTCATGTCCTGTCCACTGTGCTTTGTTTTGAGTTCGTTTTTTTTTATCATTTTGGTTTTTTTTATTTTTAGTTACTGATATATTTGGCAATGTAAGCGTAGCCAAAATCGACGGTACGTTATGGTTTCATTTTGTTCACCTTTATTTTAGACTTATCATTCCTTAAAGTTAAGTCTCAAGGATTAATGGAATAAAACATTTCTTTTTTGTAGGTCTATCGAAAGGTGTTGGTTTTATTCGTTTCGATCAACGCAACGAAGCCGAACGTGCTATTCAGGAGTTAAATGGTAAAACACCGAAAGGATATACCGAACCAATTACTGTGAAATTCGCTAACAATCCAAGCAATAGTGCTAAAGCTCAAATCCCACCACCATTGGCTGCATATCTGACACCACAAGCTGCTGCCGCAACAAGGAGATTGGCCGGTGCTCTTCCATCGGCCGGAAGGATTAGGTGAGATTTTCACGAATAGAAAGACAAAAAAATAAAAAAACAGAAAACAAAACCGAAAACACAAAACTACTAAGAGAATGAACCGCGATCCGTATTGATCGTGTGATATATATATAAACGTCAAGCAAAAAAAAAAAAACCTCTTCAAATGTCAAAAAAAAATATAAAAACTAACCAAAAAATTATATTTAGTAACATTTTTTGACTTTGAGTTAACGATTTTGTTTGTTTCCAAGTTTTAATTGTTTTCCAAAGTATTTTTGATTTTTTTTTTTTCAAATTGTTTTGTTCGTTTTAGTGTGGGTTTTACTATATAAAATATGTTTTCTACTATTTATAAGCTTTAATGCACTTAAATTTAAACTTAGTTACCAATTGGCTATAACAACAACATCACTTTGCTTTTTCTATAACCGTATATTTTTGTGTTTATGGTTTTTATTTTGACAAATTTTTAACAAAAGTTGTTGTGAGCTAGGGTAGAGCCACGGAGGCAACTTCGGTACAGGTGAGGAAGACGGCGGCACGCTCGGCTCAGCTCGTCGGACGGGGGTAGTTCTTGTCAACATCACCTCGTACCACCTGCTCAGCACACAAAATCTCGTGCCAATGTAGCTAGCTGAAGAAGAAGAAGAAGAAGAAGTTCCCTAATATTCTATATAGACATCAGACGTAAAGAGAAGAAAGAAAGGATCATTTGTCCAAGGACCTATGCCCATACCCTAGAGAAAGCCAGGAAAAGAATATCGCGAACTACCCTAACTAGCCTAAACTAAACTTAAACTGTGCAAACACTTAGAGCTAAACCTAAACTAGACCTGACTATCTTACGACTTTCCTTAACTTAACCCTCAACGCACTATCTTTTCCCGTCAAGACATGCTAGATGATGTTGGCAAAGGTTGGCCAGCCCATCCTACATGTCTTGCGACACAACTTGAGCTATCTCACATGGCCGAATTTGGAGGAGATAGCCTCAAAATTATTTAGACGGCGCTATGCTATGCTTACACACTTTTCGAAGTGCAGAGATGATATATTAGCGAAGGGCTCTCTGTTAGCTGAATCTTTCCATTTGCCTTTCACTTTTCGGTAAAACTATCCCATTTACTCAAGAGAATGCTGGAGAGCAAAATACCCTGGAACCCACAGATTGATAGAATTATCAACAGAGTCACCATATTATTATGGGCCTGTCGCCGAATCTGCGGGGGAGTACAACCCAAGAATATATTCTTGCTATATAAGCATGCATTGGTTGCCGAACCGATAACCTCTTACAATGTTTGGTTAGGTTAGAGTCACAAACTGCATTGATGCAACAGAAAAGGTCCTTTGTGATACCACATGGATCAATAGTTTCTTTCAGAAAACTAGCCGGAGCCTTTAATGTCATCTTCGTACGAATTGGAAGGCAACTAGGCAACCATCGACTTATATGAACACGAAGGCCCCGATCGTACCGCCATCCAGAGTGTTTGAGTGTATTCAGGCGGAAGTACAAGCGATTAGAGAGGCATGCTTGGACACTTAGTTTCAGTTCCATAACCAGAAACTACATAGAAATCTTTATGGACAGCCAAACTGCTATTGAAGCGTTTCATTCTCACACTTCTTCCTCTAAATTAGCGCTCGATTTCTGGCAGCAACATAGAGGGGAATGACAGAGCCAACGCACTAGGCCAATGTGACTCAACCTTTGATGATTCACATGCGGAGTTCGTCTGTTTCTGCTCGCCGATTGTACTCATTAAGGCAAGAATTCTCCAGCACTTACTCTCAATTGCGAACGCGAGGTGGAAGAGCCTAGAAAATTGTGCCATATCTAGACAGATACGGCCCATCTACAATAAAAAAAAAAAGGATTTTCGACCTAATCAATAGAACTCGGCTCACATGCTACCAAAAGGAAACCTCATTTCACTTTCTCTGTCACTGCTGGGCACTAGCACTAACTAGAACCAGGCATCACATGCTTGGCAAAGCCTTCTTGAAAAAACTAACCGCGATTTCTGACATGAAATTTCTTTATACCCATCAACAGCCAGGTCACGTGAGTTGTGCAATCAGAAAGCCTTGTGTTTTTGGTGGGACATACTAGACAGCCAATTCTATCTATCTACTCTCAATGCAATTGGATTGCTGGAGGGGCGCTTTAGTTCGAAAATCTCATCGATTAATACGAGATTTGTGGAGCACACTAGATCTCTAACGATCGCAGTACATCCACACTCTTCTTCACTTGCATACTGATCTGCAGCGAGTAAGCCAAAGGTAACTTTGTGGATGTCCAAAGGCTCAATTCTCTCACATACAACTCATAAGCATGCTAGTCTGTGTTGAGCAAATGGTTCAAAAGGGACCACGCTCATCTGAACTGAAGGCATGTTTCAATGTGGGCTTCCTGCATCTAGATGTGCTTCTATAATCTTAATGCCTGATGGGCTGTGTCAGTGGATTCCAAGTTATGCTCCTTGCAGTACGAGATGCTTGCTAGCAACTGGTACAAAAGTGCTGGTGGAATGTGCTCAGCACTTTGGAGACATCTTCATGAACGATATGATTTAACAAGAAGAGAGGTTTCCTTTTGTCGTGCTCTAGCTAAGCCAAGTAAAATGATTTCAAGTCGAGATCACAGTCATGTATGCTAATTTGCATATGATGACCGCAATCCTGATTGGAACAGAAGGCTCTAGAAATCAAAATCAAAAGCCACATGCAGGTGACAAAATAGGGTTTGAAGGTCTTGTACCGCGTTTATTAAATGTTTTTTCCATTTTCAGGACGAAAATCAGGATAAGAACGTAATATTGCAGCCATGACAGCCATGTGAAGATGATGGAACTCGAACAGTTGTATATCATCACCTGCGAAAGTGCGGAAAATGCTTTACGCATTGTGGACAAGAAAGATGTGGAAGTACGTCAAGCTAACACATGTTATCCTAGTGAAGTACTCCTGCATTTTGAAGAAAGTTTTATCGACATGTGTGGGCTTTGACTGAACAAATGTTCAAAGAAAGAGACCGATTGGGAGGTCTTGAGAATCTGTAACGGCTTTGAACAAGTGCAATGAATGGACGAATTGTTGCATATGATGAACAAAGAAGGGGCTTTCCATGTCAATGCCTTAGATCTGCCACCGAATTAGCAAGAAGGATTGATGCGTTGGATCCACAATGCTATTTTGGTTATAAACTCTGGAATACGAGGCAACAGATAGTGATATTCTGGAGCAGAATATGAACAACGTCCTTCGTAGATTTCACGTTGAAAAAGAACGAGCTTGTCATGCATCTAGATGAGATCGTATCTTAATACTGCTCCAAGCGGAATTGATGAATGCAAACATGGACGAAGGTGAAGACCGTACATGGATGGGTATGGAGAATTTTCAAAGTCAACCTGCGGCATGTTCGTGAATGACGTTGCATTTCAGTATCCTCTTCGGACTATTTCCCTTTTCTGGTGACAGGCAGGATGCTGTTAAAGCACTTAGCACAGCTTCACTGAACTGAAGCCAACAAAAAGCAACTCCTGTGCAACAAACTACAGGCTCTCTATGGAGCCAATTCAAAGACAGACAAATATTTCCTTTCTTTCTCAGTGAAGAAGTTGAAGTAGAAGTAAAGATGTGCCTTCGTGCCTTTCAAAGAAGGAGAGTGAAGGTCAGACACCTATTCCTTTCAAAGAAATCAGTCACACATCATTGAATTCGTTACATCAACCACCAGGAAAGGATCATAGACTTCCTTGCACTGCATGAAGCGCTACACATTCTCCCGAAACAGCCATGCGATGGCACAAAATACTTCGCAAAAGAAACTGCACCGCTGGAGTGGATCAGCAGCTGAATTCGTCGTAGAATCCTTGTGAATTCTTCCTTTGTAGGGAAAGATATACTAACACATGCCACCGAAAACTATTCTAAGATTCAAACTGGATTCAGAGTGGCTTAGGAAGGCGATAAAAACAGGTACACCCATGTAGGATTCCACATTAGGAAACACAATGGATCCATGAAGATTTGAGTGAGACGGCGCGGCGCCCCCCTTGCCAAGCTCTACTTTTCAACAATCTAGGATGCTGAGATCACATGAAATATAATCTGAGCAAATGGAAGCATTTTTCTGGACCAAAAGAACCTGAATTGGTATAGAGACGATTTAAAGGTGGGCACTTGTGTTAAGTCTTTGTAAACAATATGACTAGTTTCGCAAATTATAGGCACCTGTCCCAGTGTCTTTCAGACTGAGATCCATGTTGACGAGATCTGCGACACAATAAGCATCGAAAAAGCAGCACTTGTGGTTCGAACATGGACACAAAGCTCCATAAGAGCTGCTTTGATGCTCTTCAATCCTTGTGTGCTCACGGCAATGACACGAAAAGACTAAATGAAGAGGTGCGGCATGCGTTTCCATTGAGCAGCAACATTTATCAACTCGTGTTCCCATTGCTGTTCCATTTGGACTTGCCATCGTATATGTCTTTGTTTTTCTCGTATTGAACGGGCCAAAAAGCTGATTGAACCATGCTCTGGAAACAGCAATATCCCAAGATTGGGTAAAGAAGATTGTCGTATGTTCATAGGGTTCCCCTCTGCCCGAAGGAATTACAATACTTCAACAAGGATATCTATGTTTTGAGGAAGACGAAGCCATGCAACTAGGAAAATTCCCACAAAACCTTCTGAGATCAAATAGGCACAAGTTTTGACCACTTGAAGGATCAGCTACTACATCGGACGCCCGAAATGAATCGAAAAACCCTCCACAACAACCCATGTAACCCCGTAAAGAACTATTTTCGGTGATATTTCATCAATTCAACAAAAATTGTCATCTCCACAAACTGGAATGGCCTCCCATTTCCTTGAATTTCTTGCGGAAACAAAAAAATGCTTCCAATTGGAACCCAAAGGATCCCCAAATTCAAATGAAGAACATTCGTTTGTTTATTTTTTTGTTGCAAAAATGTTTAAAATAATCGTGCACTGACCTTTCGTTTGTTGAAAATGAGCAACCTGTCGCCATATTTGCTGGCAGACATCTTGAAATTTGATGGAGCTTTACACACACACACATACTTTTCACTTGTCTTTTTTTTTCACTAGAACCACTGCACTGAATCACTGCACTTTGTATACTGACTCTTGCTGACACTTGTCAAATGCATTTATTTGACAAATCTCTGCAAAATTGTTGTTGTAATCAGCTGAGTTATGAGTAACCTTGACATTTTTAAGAGATTTTTCGTGGAAGCTCTGGAATAATGTTGTGGGTGGCAAGTGTCACAGTTGGGAAAATCCTTCTTATTTTGGTAGAAAATTTCCCTTTTTGTGATTTTAATGGGAAAGTTGTTTTAATTAATTGATTTGATAAAATGTTGTTCAAGGCGAAAAGGACATGTGAAATTTAAAGGCCAGTGCCACATGAACTCCCAAATGGATGTGTGGCCAAATGGGTAGCAACGATATAAAATAGTTTCCTTCAGTTCGCGGATCCTCGGGGAAGTCGGTCGATCAAATTGGGAGCGCGACCACACCGACTTCCATTTGGCCGCGGGCGCTCGTGTGAACAACTCCATTGCTTTTCTGTATACTCATGCCGTGCAGAAAAATGGGAGTGCGTCCAGAGGAGGCCTAAATGTTGTTCTATCTGTTGGATAATTTGTTACGAGATGGGAAGGATGGAATGGAAGGGAAGGGATGGGATAAATGAGCTCAAAAACTTTCAACCTTTTTTTTAAACGATCTTCAGCAATTTTGTAAAGGATCTTGGTCAAATAGACGTTTGTAGTTGCAGTTTTGAAGTCGATTTTAGATCCTTTGATTGTTGGGTGATATTTCAAAAGGCAAGATCTGTTAGAAAGAAAGTGAAAGTATGGATTAGATTGGTAAATGGAGTCGTTTTCCGCCATATTTGTTAGAGTCATTTGTAATGGCAATTCTTAGACCAGTGCCACACGAGCTCATTTGGACACGTTTCCATTTGGCCAGCATGAGTAGACAGAAAAGCAATGGAGCGCCTACGGCCAAATGGTCACGCATCCAATTTTATCGAGCGACTTCCCCCCAGGACGCCCGAACTGAGGGTTTTTATTATCAGCATGCCAGCGTCCAAATGGGAGCTTGCGAGGCACTGACCTTATAGAGTATTTAACGCCCAAATTTCTTTAAATTGTTCATTAGTTGTTCGAAGAACTGCTTCTTTTATGCCAAGCTTTAAAAATTCTGTAATTTAGAAACGCTACAAGGTTGACAACATTGAAGTTGACTGAGAAAATCTTGGTGGAAGTCCGGAAATCTTTGTTTAATGCTGACATCAGCATAGGCATCCTCCAGCGTTTCTTAGCAAGCTCCGGCTGGTTTTGCGGGTAGTATTTCTGGTTGAAGTACAGATCGATGTGGAGTAACACAAAGGATCTTTTTAGACTAACTGAGGTTGCAATTTGCAGCCTGTCACTCCAACCTATTATTATTATTGTTTCGGGAGAGCTGATCAGTCCTTGGCACTGCGGTTTCTAGCGAATCCTATTGTACCTTCCCTAGTGTTCCTAGATGAATTGTTTCACTCCAGGAGATATCAGGAAGTTAATGAACTTCTCTGGGTGGATGGCAGCAAGCTGTTTTGTAGAGACAAATTCGCTGCCTTGTATTCTTTTTCTGATTTGAAAGAGAGTTGGGCATTCCGTAAGGATGTGAAGAAAGGTCTCCTAACTCTCAAGGCAGAGTCTACAGCTTGAATCTGTTGTAAGGTTTATGCGATGTAGATGCTTGTTCATGCGGCAGTGACCGCTGAGAAGTCCAATTAATCCTCTAAGGTTGCTCCTATCGAGGTTCACAATGACGTTTAATTTTCTTTGTGACGGTACCGGGAATAGCACTTTTGACAATGCTTGTCCTGATGTATTGAGCCAGGCATCCCTTGATTCCTGCATGCAAAGACCTTTTGCGTGTCTCTCCAACCTAACCTAACCCTACCTACAATTCCGAAAGTTCAATAAATTTAAGGTGTTCCAACTAATATCGCAAAGCTTCAGTAGGTAGGGTAGGTAGGTAGAAGTGGTTGAAACTGGTGAACCTGCCAGAGACACAAGTAGCGCTGATGCGCCGTTTTGATACCACAACTCACGTGACCTGGATGTTGATGGGCGTAGCCTAGAGTGCAGTTTTCATATAATGTTGCAGAATTTTATGTGGGAAATCTCAGAAAGTTCCTTGAAAAAGGGTTTTCCGAGAGTGCGCTGTCTGGCTCTGGCATGAGCCGGGCAGTCACAGAGAAAGAGGAATAATGTTTCCTTTTCGTATGAATTGTTGCAACTGCGACAGTGAGGGTTGAACGTGATGCCTAGCTTGGCAGCGTGTGTACCAATTGGCCAGTGGTCCGTGCTAATTGCACGTTCATTCGTTAGGTCATTCGTCCTGTTTTTATTGTAGGTAGGCCATATCTGTCTGGATGTGACACAGGTTGTGCTTCAGTAGGTACTTTTGTAAAACCAAGTTTAATGTAGTTTTAAGCAATTGTGGATTATATCTACAGAGTGTTTCAAGTTCAAGGTTTCGGAGGGAGGTCTCTAACTGGTTAAATTACTATAATTCACAAATTTTTTAGAATAAATCAATAATTTATCTAAAAATAAATAAGTTTTCATATATCTAGCAATAAGTTAACGTTTAAATTTAATATTTTAAGTGTAAAACAAAAGAAAGAAACAAACAAGAAAAAACCCACATTAAAATGTTTACATAAATAATTTAGTTCCTATAATTCTCCTAATTTATCATCATTTTCTTAAAACTTTTTCTTTTTATTTTTTGTTTTTTTGTGTTTTGTTTTATTATTTAATTTTTAACTTTATGTTGTCAAGTAGATAAACCGAAAGAAAAAAAAGAAAAAAAAAATACCAATAAACCACAAAATTCGCCCCGAAAAATATATAAATTCGTTTTTTAATTTGTTCTTTTATTTGTTTTCTTTTTTATATTTTAGCATTGGAAAAAGCCCGATGTTAGCCATTAACAAGGGTTTACAAAGGTGAATTAATTTATTTTTTTTACAAAAAAACAAAACCAAAAACCTATACTTTTATTTATTGTTTCAAAAAAAGAAATTATATGGTTACATATTTATTTAAATTTTTATTTTTATATGTTTTATTGTAACTTTTCAATTGAAGTTATCTCTATCTATGTGTATTTTTGTTTTTTATTTATTTTTTAGTTTTCTTTTTGTTGGTTTTTAGTTTGTTTTTATTTTTTTTATTTTTTATGTTAACCAAGTATATTTGCCAAAAAGTTTTGTTTTTAATTAAAATTGTGTATTAATCTCTTGGAATGCGCAATTATTATTTTGCAATACAATATCTATTTAACAATATAACATTTTTTCAGTTAAAGCATTATTTGTATTCTTAGAGACTAAATGTTTATTGGTTTTTCTGTTTTTTTTTTTTTATTTCGTTTTTGCATCACTCACGATAAATTAAAAAAAAGAAAACAACAAACACCGTTTAGTATATGTTTTTCATACACAAGTTCTCTAAACATTTGGATAATTGAGTACAAAATTTGATGAAAATTTAAATTGAAAAGTAGGTCGGCCTAAAAAATGCTTTTGTAGTTCAACATTTTGACATTTGTTGTACGAAAAAAAAAACATCACAGATTGCTTAAGTATTTTATTTCCACAGTATAATACCCCTTGAGATGTGTAAAATCATTGCTTATCCCCATTTATACATCAAAACCTTCATCTTCTAACCCTGATCTAATATTTTAGAAAGGATCTTGACAGATATTTATTTTTTCAGAAAAACTAACACACAGAGCCTGTGCTTTAACTTTCAGGGTAGACTGAGCGCCCTTAAACGTCATTCCTGTTCTGATTGTCAGGCAGTATCATTTATTCGTTGGAATAGTGTTCACGTGTCTTAAATTTGAAAGAAAACTCTTCGGATGTGGATGGCTAGACCTTCAAGTTGTCAAGAGGAGCCAACATTTTACAAAAATACAAATATTTGGTGCGACAACTCATAAAGAGCCATCTCGTAGAGTTCGCAGTTGTATCCCCTCCTCCATTCGTCCTCCTCGGAGGCAAGTTCAAATGTCCTTTCAAAAAATCCGAAGATCTGCTCTGTTCTCTTACTTTATCATCATCAACAAGTTCCTTCAAAACCGGGCGGGGCAAAGGCAAAGGGCGGCAACAAATCCCTTCCATCTTTCCCGGTCTGCAGTTAGGTATTTCAGCTATGGCCACGTTTTTCTCTGGGTCGTTGGTTCTGTTAAGACCGTTGATCTTCACGTTGTTCTTGGCCTTCCAACCGTGCCGTTCTTCCTGAGGATTCCATTTGAATGACTGCTTCGCGATGTTGTCACTTGGCTTCTTCAGTGTGTGACCAATCCAGCGCCATTTTCATTGCCTATTTTCGACATCGAACAGCTTTTGACTTAATCTTCTTTATCTTAAGGATGTAGCGCAGGCAGCGATTAACAAAAACAAAAGCCTGCAATTTGCTCGTGATGTTTGTCGAGACTTTCTATGAAACGTTGGATTCGAAGAGTCTCAACTTAGTGCGTAAGAAGATTTGACTGGATTTCTCTAACCTTTCGTCCAGCATTGAGCTACATAAACCAAGACTAGCAAGATCCGAGTTTTGCAGAGCATGATTTTGGATATTCCGAAGAAGCAACATATGGCTAAGGTCATCTTTTGTCCAATCTTCACTTGGGTAGATGAACTCCGTTGATTGTCACATTCTGTCTTGGACAGTGTTCGACGGATCGGTTTTTGGTCGACAGCATCGCTTCTAGGTGTGTCTGACTCCTAGCGACCAGCCTCTCCTTTCTGGGTACCCATTTACTCGTACCTGAACCACTTTTCGCATTACTCCAGGAGGACTACTATCTGCTTTCTGCGTTGAAGTTGGAGTTTTGAGCATACATGGTTTCGTCGCTCCTCATCAGTTACAGTCCTCCTCAAGATATCCAGTCTTTGCCGCTCTTTTTGCCATTTACAGCAGTCAAAGAAAGTTTGATGAAATCCCCATATTGACAGGCTGGGCTCCCCACTTTCCTCATCCTGCTTAACTTGCCTCCTCTGCGATCAATCTGTAATGCTACAAATTAGCCTCTTGCTTCATCTTCCAATGGTATCTGTTCTCCAACATTCCTTCCAGCGATGCTTTGTAAATTCCTTGGCTTCTGCCATTTGTATAATTACTTCAGCTTTCTTCATGAAAGAGTATATTTCTCCTGCTGCTAGTAAACCGACAGGGGTCACTCCTATCACCGAGTCCACACAGTACTCATCGCTTAATCTTTCCACACAGGTTGTCCCTCATGGCATCCGAGCTCCACATAGTGCTTGCCATGGACTACGCTCACCTAGAGCTTACTTACGTAATTTTCGAGTCAACACAGTTCTCAGCACGCTTAGTGCCAATACTGTTCGGTAGGCACTTATTTGCATCGATGCCATTCGTCGGCCCATATCTTAACGCTCTGTACAGGAGGATGTAGTTCCTAAACGGAAACAGAAGTCTCCGCTTACTAAAGGCAGTCGCTCCTAAATATATAAGCCATTTGCCTTAAGATATAAGGGGACGTTAGTAGAACTAACTTCTTGTGCGCGCTACTTTAAACGAGGTCTTCTTCTTCTGCATTTTTCCTCTTCCTCCGAAGAAGAAGGCGCATGACAGCACGTCGCCTTGTCTTAATCTTTTTTTGACATCAAAGGTCTCAGTGACATCGTTACCGACCTTGATGGGTTAGTGAGCATCCTCTATTGCCAGACATGGCTTGGTATAGCTCGTTCCCATAGCTTTTCGATAAGGAGATGATGTGTATCGATTTGTACTTTTTTGGCTTTCTTGAGGATCTGGCAAAGTGTGAAAATCTGATCGATTGTGGACTTTCCTGGCCTGAAACTACACTGATAGCGGCCAATCAGGTTGTTGATGAGGGGTTCCAGCTCTTCACACAATATGGCAGATAGGATCTTACACGCGATGCTCAAGAGACTGATGCCTTTACAACTGGCACAGTTGACGGGGGTGTCCTTTCTTGGTAGTGACAGTGATTTTTTGCTCAAAATATGGACTAAATCGTGATTCTGGGATCAAGACAAAAATAAAAATTTTCATGGAGAGCAAGGGCGGATTGAGAAGGTTTTTTAAATAAATATTTGGTACTACAGCTCATAGAGAGCCAGGACCTAGCTTCTCGCAACCATTCATGTTGTTCGTGTTACATTTTTCGCACGAAGGGAAGGGACCTATAGTTTTATTGTCGACTCCGATCGGCGGATTAAGAAGCTTTTTCATGACAGATAATACTCTTGTATGTTTGTTATGCTTGCGAAAAGGTGGTGCCGCCAAAAACATTTGGTAGTTGCTGGAGCTAGAAACTGTGACCTCTCGCTTAGCAGTTGAACGGGCTTACCACTTAGCCAAGGCGATCAGAAGCTTTTTCATAGCAAATAATTCTCCCGGAGGTTGAGAAGGTGGTTCCGCGAAAAATGTAAAGTTGTCAGTAGTTCACCGCAACGATGACCACTGGATAGCCATTTAATCAGCACGATAGGCACGGAGGATTTAGGAAGATTTTTTCCCGATTTTTTATGCATTTTGGACAAACTCAACACGAATTGTGATACAGTAACACCCGGATAAGTACTTTCCCGCTTAGTTGCATAACCCGCATTGCTAACCAAATATGTTAGGCTTCAAAAATGTTCAGCAATGCAAATGGGTACGGATAGTAAGTAACTTCCCCTCTTAATTAATCAGAAAAACTCACAAGGCAGCTATCTGGGGAGCACTGTAGATGCAAGCTTTTTCCAGGTACAAAGGTATAAACCGCGTAAAAATACAAAAAGGTTGGACACAACACACTCACACTTCATAATTCCCAATCAAAATCATTTCCCCTTTTCCAACGCATGCTAAAATTTGTATTCAAAAAAAAAATTAAGTACAAAAAAAAGGTACTTTATCTAGATATAAGCTAACAACATAACTAAATATAAGATACAAAGTAGAAAAAAAACTAATATTCGTAGGCAGTTGATCAACTTAAAAAAAAAGAAAAAAAAAATGCACTTCCCATTTCGCACACTGTAACTAACTCCAATTTCTCTCCTTAATTCCAGATATTCTCCATTAGCCGGTGATTTACTGGCCAATTCCATTATACCCGGCAACGCAATGACCGGTTCCGGTTGGTGTATATTCGTTTACAATTTGGCCCCAGAAACCGAAGAGAACGTCCTATGGCAATTGTTCGGTCCCTTTGGTGCCGTCCAATCGGTTAAAGTCATCCGTGACCTGCAAACGAGTAAATGCAAGGGTTTCGGTTTTGTCACAATGACAAACTACGATGAGGCCGTTGTTGCAATACAATCACTTAACGGCTATACACTTGGCAATCGAGTGTTGCAAGTTAGCTTTAAGACTAATAAGACAAAAACTGCTTAAAAAATGGGTTTGAGTATCACACAAACATTTTTTTTATTTATTTTTTCTTCAATTATATAAATATTTTTTCTTTTCTTTTCTCCAAGACGCACATACATAAGTCAAAAGTCTTTAAAAAAAAAACCTATTCAAAACGAGTTTCCTTTCAAATTAATTTATTAACTATAACCGTAGCTAAAAATGTGTTTATTTTTCATTAATTTTTCTTTTTGTCTAAAATAATTAGTAAAAAAAAAAAAAAAATTATAAAAAATAACACCAAAATAAAATTTTTTTAACAAAAAAAAAAGAAAGAAATATGTATAAAAAAATTTATAAAACAAAAAAATAAACTATTTCTACACGTGTAAAAAATAAGAACATTGCATTTTTAAATGTAAAACAAAAAAATATATATATATCTAAACGATGGCAATATTTTTGGAGGTTGAGGAATTTCAAAACAAAAAAAAGAAAACTTTTACAAATTGATATAAAAAAAAAACAAAAAAATGAAAAAAATCGATATCAGACTTTATATAAATATTAAAAATAAGATGAAATAAGATATATGTGCATATATATATATATTTTAGAAAAAAAAAACGAAAAAAAAACTAAACAAACAGGATGAAGTCAGTGTATTTTAAAAAAATTTACCAAACACATCACCCCCACTCTCGCTCACAATCTCTCTCTATATATATACAAAGGACTAGAAAAAAAAGAGATATAAACCCCGCAATATTATACAAAAAAAGGATAAAACCAAACACAAACAATAAACTAAAGTTAAAGAAACAAACAAAATAAATATATATATGTAAGGTATAGATATGCCGTCTATAAGTTTCCGGACAGGACATTCTGTGTCAGAGAAATTGTTATTTTTCATTTAAATATTCAAAATTTATTGTAAATACTTAGCTTCATCCTTGTCGTTAGGTTAGGTTAGGTTGTCACAACAATCGTCCAATCTTCACCAGGGCAGATGAACTCCTTAACTAACTTAAAGTCATTGCTCTCGATTGCTACATTCTGTCTTAGACAGTGTTCGACGGATCGGTTTTTGGTCGACAGCATCGCTTCTAGGTGTGTCTGACTCCCAGCAACCAATCTCTCTTTTCTAGATATCTACTTACCCGCTCCTGGACCACTTTTCGGTCGACAGCATCGCTTCTAGGTGTGTCTGCTTCCCAGCAACCAATCTCTCTTTTCTAGATATCTACTTACCCGCTCCTGGACCACTTTTCGGTCGACAGCATCGCTTCTATATATGTCTGACTCCCAGCAACCAATCTCTCCTTTCTAGATATCTACTTACCCGCTCCTGGACCACTTTTCGCATTACTTCAGGGGGGCTACTATCTGCTTTCTGCCTTGGAGTTTGAGCCGCTGCTTCTTCCCTCAGCTGGTCTCTTCGCTCTTCATTAGTTAGAGTCGTCCTAAAGATATTATTCGATGTAATGACTTTTATCATTTCTAGTGGAGCCGGCATACTTAGACCACAGGATAGCCAACTCTGGGCGGAACACCCTAGAAAACTCTGCCATATCTAGACAGATATGTTGACTTAATCAGCAGAATCCGCATCGAGGCAGAAAGATTTGTAGGCCACTGGGCTATCGATTCACACGCTACCAAAAGGAAACCCTATTTCAGTTTCTCTGTCACTGCCGGGCACCAATTGGCTCATCCACTGCCAAGTTAAACATTCCCTTTAGGTAGGCAGGTTGAAGAGGTGGCAGTGTTCACTCGGATCTCTATGGATCCATTTAACGTGGAATGTCCAGTCTTAAAAGACAAAAAGAACACAGAAAGGTCTGAGTGAGTGTGATTACGGTCGTCCGACCTCCCTTAACCATCCTGAATTCGTAGTGAATTTTAGGACGGTTTCTGGTGGCTTCTTGGATAGGTCGCCCAGGTCGTTGAAATAGCATTCACCGAGGGCCGTTTTTCTTGTTTTATGTAGGCTGGGGTATTCGCATAGGAAGTGAGTTGTGGTGTCTTTTACGTCTGTATTCCCGCAGCCTTTGCATAAGTCATCTGTGCTTAGACGTATTCTTCTAAGGTGGGTCGCCAGAAGGCTTTGGTCTGTGATAATCCCCATGAAGAGTCATAAGTCATACGCAAGAATGTGTTTTTTTTTTTTTATGTTTGTCCAGAGTTTCCTGGAGATGCAGTATGATGAGAGTGAGCTCCATCTCTCGTCAGCTTGACTGTTAAGTACAATGCTTGATTTGACGAGTGATAGGTCGTGTTTCGAGCCCTTTCTGGCTAACTCATCTTTATGTCCCGAGACCCATCAGAGTTTTACGTTGTGGTTCGCGGTGAGAGTTTTGAGCTCATCACAACAACCTTTTAACGTTTCCCCACTGTGGTTGGGAAGTTAGGATTTGCTGCGAATTTAAGTGAAGACATGCTTTGGGCGTTTCCAAATTTCAGTGTCTTGGAGACACTAGGGTGGAGTAATCTTGTGAATTGTGTCTGATGAATATGGGGATCACTGTTGTATCAAAACGAGCCCTGGAAGGTCGAAAACGGCCTTATTTCGAATTATTTACGTGGACATTGTTTTTTAAAGCAGACTTTCGACCAGTTGGTTGATGTCGAATCCTGGTGCTCTGGTTGTTTTGAGGTCGTAGCAAAGGCTTTTGTACTGCAACATGACTGTGAAGGCATGCAGAAGTTAAACGTCTTTTTGTCATTGCTTCTGATGTCTGCTTTGAGTGCGAACGGTTGAACTCTACACAGATTTCTGAAGCTATGGCTTATGGCTTATATAATCGATTCTTCTTCTGTTTTGATGCTAATTTGGGGCTTCTTAAGAATCGATCAGTCTTTAAAGCACCGATTGGCATTGTGCTACGCTCCTTTTTCTTAAAACACTTAACTTGTTTTGAAATGTAAAAATGTCCACTATCGCCCTTAACAAGATTTGAAAGAATTTGGTTCATTTCAGTCCTGCACAGATAAAAATACTTTAGGTTAGGTTAGGTTTGCGGGCTGATGAGAATAGTTACACATGCTTAAAAGGGGTCCATATCACCCATTGTGATACCCATGATATGTTTCTTCCCGCGATGTAAGTGTCTTGGTGCCAACCATCCGGACGCCCTGGTATCTGATAGGTCGTCGACGTGTTCGAAGGAGAATCTGCCCAGGGTTCTATTCTTCAGTTGGCAGAGGTTTGGGCAGTGACAGAGGAAACGGACCATGTTCTCATGAGCCTCTTCATCACCATAATCATAGTTTAGGCGTAGTTTTTTCATATGAGATCTTAACAAGTTGTGGCCAGTTAGTACTCCTATCAGCATTGACAGTGATTTCTTGTCGTTTTGTAGAAGTTTACTGGTTTCTGGCCGCAGCCTTCTTGATACTTCACAAGTGGTTAGTGATTTCCACCTGTAATTTACTTCCATTAGTGATTTTTGATCAATTTTGGCCCTAAGTCTTGGTTTCGTCAAGGACTCAGACCTTTCTCGACCAACTCATCTGATGCTTCATTGACTGCTATCCCGCTGTTACCAGGGACCCAGCAGAGTTTTACATAATGCTGCGTGCCAAGAACCTTAAGTTCTTAGCGGCAACACTTTACAAGCTTCGATGTGATCTGCGTAGCATTGCCTTTATGACCGCCTGGCTGTTAATGTGAATTGTGATATCCTTCCGTGATATTGTTAGCATTGACACCGATTGGGCAGCCTTTGTCACTGCTAGGACCACCGCTTGAAAAACGTTGCTGTGGTCTGGGAGTCTTAGTTCCTCCGAGAAAAGAGCGAGATGGATATGTAGTCCTTAGATCCTTCATTCTTCTCCCACTGTTCTCTGCTTGGAAAGGCCCATGAAAAAGGTGTTTCGAAACCCAAATCTGAGTTGTAGATGTTTTGTTCGGAACTTTATAGACGTCAGTGTATATTGATAGAGAAATAGAAACAATGACACAACGGAACTTCACTCAAAAAAAAAAATAAAAAATAGAATATATATGTATGTATATGTGTATAAGGAAAAAAAAAGTGAGAAAAAGAAAACCATAAAATTCAGCTTCCAAATTTTTAAGATACTAGACAAGTAAGTGTTTTAATATTAGAAATTTTCTTATAGTGAATTTTTACGCGCAAAAAAAAAAAACAAAAAACATGGATCAACCATAAACAAGAAAAAAGAAAAAATTACATAAAAAGGAAACTTAAAAAAAATTAACAAAAAAAAAGTTTAAAAATTGTTTAAACAATTTTTTTTATTCATCATTTCCTCCATTTTGGTTTTTTTGTATTTTTTTTGTTTTCTATTTTTTCTTTTCTTCTTTCTTCTTTGACTCTTCACTCAGTTATATTCTTAAAAGAAAACTAATTAATATTTTCTTTTTAACTTTAAGTGCAATATATTTAAAAACTTTAAAATGCTATTTATGCGTTAATTTAATTAAAAAAGATTACAAGAAAAACCAGCAACGAGACTTAAACAAAGAAACTAAATATAAACAAAGAAAATCTCTTACATATTTATAAAATTTACACAAACACAGAGAATTTTGTAGTTAAAAAATGAAGAAAAAAAAAAAAAATCAAGTAATTTTTAATATAAATAACATTAATTTTTAAATTTAATTAAATTGTTGAATTGAATGATATAATGCACAAAGTAACAAAACAAAAATACTTAAGAATTTTTAAACAAATTTTTACTGAGAGCACAATTCAGTTGTTGTGATGCAAAGCTTATAGTTTGCAGCTTATTTATGTAGGGGCTTAAGAGTCGTCGTCGGATTTGGGGTTTAGTTTGGGTTTAGTTTTGGTAGGGGGGGGGTCCTTGTTTGAGAGTGCATTTTTGCGAGCCAGGGATACAGGTCAAGATTATTTATTTGCACTTCAACGTTTAAATGTCGGTTAGCTTGAACAAGAATGTCACATTGAATAACGAACTAGGGTTAGGTTAGGTTAGACGTACACAGTTGACGCATTTAGACCAGGAGCCGGTCCATTTCCCTTCCATCTATTCGTTGAACAATTTAACATTTGGAGCGACAGCTCATAGAGAGCCAAGGCCTAGCTTCTCACAATCATTGATGTTGTGCGTGTTATATGTTTCGTACGAATGGAAGGGACCTACAGTTGCATAGACTTGCAGGCAACTTAAGTGTAAAACAATGTCCAGAAAGGACATTAATTCGGCTAGGAAACTGGTGCACTAATGTTGTCATGAGCTTGTCTGTTTGAGCGATAAGTCTATGGACACTGTGAACATGTTGTCAAAAAATACAAATATTTGGCGTGACAGCTCATAGAGAGCCAAGGACTAGCTTATCATTTTCGCACGAATGGAATGCCGACTTCCAACGGAGGATGCAGAAGCATGTTCATGACCGATTATACTCTTGCAGGTTTGACATGCCTGTGAAGAGGTGGTGCCGGGTAAAACATTTGAAGGTTTTGAGGATCGAAGCTGTGTCCTGAACCAGAACCAGGCTCGGCAAGAATTTAATTTGGTTTAGGAAGAGCGTTGGTACTTTTACTAACATTTTCGCCGACCAAGCCGCGCTAAGTCAAGGCAAGAGGTAGGAATTTAGATTTTTGGCATGTTTTTGTGCCGAGGTCGCCAAGATTGTCAAAAAAAAGGCACCTAGATGGCTCTGTCTTTTAAGAGACGTCTTCTTATCTGCAGCTTCTGAAAAAACCATTTACGCGGAGGCCCAGTCTCGTGGAACGTCTGCCTATAGGGCAGTGTCTTGTGATGACTTATATAGCGATTCCTGAATTGTTTTTGGTCTATTAAAGGCCAAATTAGTCTGCAAGTTTGGCAGGTTTAACCATTTGACCACCTTGGATTGGTTTCGCTAATTGCATCCAGCCAAGATAGGACTTTTTTTACAGCCATAAACTCTGGTTGGAACGTACAACGAAAGAACTAAAATGTCATCAAAGTGTCCTTAGGTTAGGTAAGGTACGTGGGCTGGCGAAGAGGAGCTACTTCTGCGCCACACTCAGGTCTCTATAGACCCATAGTGATACCCATAGTGGGAGTCCTTTGACTTAGTATTTATGGGATCAATCCTAGATATTGTAGAAAGGAATTGAACAAACGACTTGGTGTAGCATTTGTTGATGCCAGTTTTCAATAAACGGCACATTAAGCGACGAAAATCAGGCTTTGAACTGGAACCAAGCTCGGATTTTTTACAAAATGCATCAGTAATAACAGAATTGCTATCTTTTCGCACTGAGCTGGAGGGAATCTAGAATTAGGCTGGAAGGAACCTTCAATTTTCCTCGTGTAGACCAACAAATCGCTGCGATCTATCTGTCGATCAAAGTGTCATGAAGGAATCCGCTATCCAATTGTTTTTTGCTTGCTTCGAGCTGTGGCATTCGTCCAAGATGCGTTGGACATTTCCTTGATCTCCCAAGCAGAGACGGAGCTTATATCATAGATGAGATGGTAATATCTAGTAAGGGAGTCTGTGAGAAGTTTTGAAGTGCAAGCGGTGGCTATCCACCAGTATGCAGTAGATGGCAGGCTGAACGACATTATTGGGTTATTTAACGTCCCTGTCTTCCTTAGATTCGTCCCGTTGGACAGGTTTTTTATATCGAGACACTTTTGAGTTTGCAACTACGCGCTAGATGGCTCACTAAACACGTCTATTTTGACACAGTCGGCTTGACTAAGTCCATTTCAAGTACAGAATATGAAGTTGTCAAGACACCACTAGGTTCCATAGAATTATTTCTTTGGACATGGTTAGTCCTGAACCATATGTTAGAAAGAAGTGGAAGAAAGCGTGAGCACAGGTATTCCTTGCTTCGCGTAAATGTTGTAAGATACCGATAGATGAAGTGCTTTGAACTGTTCCTACTAATCGATCTAATATCCCTTTTCGTCATACGAATGTGGTTCCGAAAGGAACACAGATAGAAAGTTTAAATAATCCAAATGCAGGTCATTTGTGAAACTTACTTTTTTATCAACAAATTCGTAGCCTTAGTTCAAAGAGAAGTCAGTCTTGGAATCAAACAAAGAACTTACTAAATTTTTTTTTTTATAACAAACGCACATTTGAGACCATGATTAGACCTCTTTTTGATTAAAGCGGACTTTAAATTGAGATTCTATCCACAAACTTCCATTCGATTTTCTAGCTTTGCTTTGGAGGGTTTTGCTAGTTGATGGAGGGCTTTGGCGTACGTATTTAGTCGAATTTTGTAAACCTTTTTTGAGCGGGGCTTACAATGAATTATATAATAGAATATCGGAAGGAATCTTTAGGTTAAGGACGATAAGGGGTTTAGAAAAAAAAAAAAACTTTTCTTTGGGACAGAAAGAACGCATTGAGTCATACATGATTCCGTGTACAAGTATAAGTTCAGTTGATGGCACTAGTTTTGAGAAATTTATATAGAAGGCTCGGATCCGGTAAGCGATCAAGTCATAGTTGTAGTGGCTTAGTATAACCACGAATCGCATTTTGTCAGAGGTCTTGGAAGCTGGATTTTCTATGCCATCTTGGAAACAACGAAAAGCTACCAAATAAGGACTAGACTGCTAGATCAGGTTACATGGTTACATACCTTCTTTAACGAGTTGGCTATAGCTTAAGTCATTGCGACGCACTTAGAAGGAGTTCTCTATTATGATACCTAGAAGTGGCTTAAAAAAGAATGATACGTTCTTGAATATCAGAGAAACTCAAGCGCAATTCATGCTCGGAAACACTCCTGATGAGGAACAAGATGCCACAATTAAACAGTTGTGACCAACCCAATCGTATGTTGTGAGGTGTAGGACCGCCCAGCTAAAAGTCAATGTTGTCAAGCAGAGCTTAAAGCACTAGGTTTCCATTACCGCAAATCATACGGTTTCAGGCTGCTGCTTCAATGCTCTCCAAGATCTCTCAAAGCGAGATAAAATCAAAATCTGGTAGGTATCAGGACACAGAGGTCTTGAAGGCAATGAAATTGTAGACCAACTTGCCAGGAAAGGTTCTTCTGAAAGATACATAGGTGTTGAAACCTTCTGCGGTATCCCTAAGTACTTTCACGTTCAGAACGAGTCTGGACAGCTGGAAAAAACGGGACTAAGACAGGCTTAAGGGACCATTCGACCCCTCACTTACAAATGGAATGATATTAGAAGACTCGCCGGCTTCCTTATCGGTCACTAACATAAACAAAATATAGTTTGGGAATCTGAATGTCGACTCTGTTTAGAGGGAGGCAAATCAGAGGAACGCGTACTATGTGAGTACGTGACTGTCTGCAGAGTCAGGAAACGTTTTCCTAACACCGGAGGACATTCGATTGGAGATATTCTCAACTTCATTAGGATTAGATTAGATTATAATTTGAGGTGGTCCTTAGTCCCTTATCATTGGATTGTGATATCCTCTTCTTTAGAGCTCCTTCATGATACCGGAGTGCGCGATGAAACTGGCGATGTCTTTGGGTGAGCTGGTGGTTATATCTTCCACCACGAGGTAGTGTTTACCTAGAAAACGATGACGCGTTCTTATGAGGCAGTCACAGTGACATAGTATGTGTTCTGCTGATTCTTCGTCCTCGTTGCACATCCTATACGTGTTATCTTGTGCTATTCCCATAGTCGTGAGATGTTTTTTAACCCGGCAGTGTCCGGTTGGAAAGCCTGTGACGATTGTTGTTTCGTTATTTTTTGGGAAGAGGTTGGTATAAAAACTTTAGCTTGTTTGTTACCCTCCGTTTCTGTCCAGTTATGTTTTGCTTTGTCTTTTAACCAATTGTTAATACAGCCTTTAGCTGTGTCTTTATTAAGAAGATCGAGGATTTCTTAGTCTAACTGGCTTCAGGGACAATAGATCTTTCAGGTCGCAGAGCCAAGCTATAAAAATAATTATAATAACATGGGGCTGTAAAAATCACATTCAAACCATCGCCCCCGGTCAAAGTTATTCACAATCTTTCAAGCCCCCAAAATCTCTCCACGACTGCCCATCCTATGTGTATTTGTTTTTAAACTAACCTAACTTTAACTAAAATATTCGCACAATTTCAAGTTAATTTATTTAAATACCTATAAAGATACTCATTAAATTGTAAACAAATAATAATAAAATTTATTTTCTAATTTAAACATCTTAACGTGTAACCTGCATTGAATCTCAGTTCAAATTCAAAGAAATCAACAACAAAAATAACCTGTTTGTAAACAATTCAATTATATTTAAAAAAAACATAAAATGCCATACACAAAACAAAAAAAAACACTCTTAACTAAACAAGAAAAATAAAAATAAAATAACTTAACTTATTTAAATGTTTCTATAAAAAAATACAAAATATATATATATTTGGTGTGTATCGATGTATTTATTTCAAATCTTATACAAAGTACTAGTTAAAAATTTTCTTTATTTCCTTTTTATATTTTCTAAATCCTAATTTAAATGCTAAACAATTTAAAAAGGAAAATTCAAAAAACAAAAAAAAAACTTTAAATTAATTTGAAATCACTAAAAGACGGACAAAAAAAAAAAACAAAAACCAAAAAATATAAGTCACTTTAACGAGAAAAGAAAATGAAAGAAAAACAAAACAAAAAAGAAAAAAATGATAAAAAAAATTTTTAGTAAGAAATACATAGAAGAAATTTTTAAATATAAATTATTCTCATTACTTAGTCTAATTAAATTATATTAAATGTACTAACAAATAAAAGAAAAAGTAAAAAATTTACCAAATTTTTCTTATCGATTACCACTTTTCTTATTCTCTATCCTGTAATCTAATACATGTTTTCTTTTATTCTTTATTTAATTCATTTAATTTTCTATTCTTTTTTTTACAATTAGTAGAAACTATTAATAGTATATAAAAAAAACTTAAAATATATATATAAACGTTTATGTGTACCTAATATATGAAAGAAAACAAAAAGAAAACATTTTTTAAGAATACTCTATTGTAAACTTTGTGTTTTAACTTATACATTTTGTTTGTAGTTTTAGTTATTTATTTTATTTTATTTTAATTTATTTAATGTAATTGTCATTTTGCTTATAAATTTCATCAAAAGAATATTAAGAAAGAAAAAAAATAAAAAATAAATTTTAATATATATATTATATTATTCTAGTCGATATAATTACAATTATTATTCATTATTACAATTATTAAATTAAATTAAAAAGAAAAAAACAAAAGAAAAACACAAAAAATAAATCACAAAGAATATATTTCTTCTAATTATTATTATTATTATTATTATTATCAATTATTATATGAATGTAATTTTTTTCCCAAAGACAACTAAAACATATTATTTACAATACAAATTTTATGTGTTTTATGTAATTTATATAACCTAATAGAACGTAAAAAAAAAACAAAAGATTGTGAAAAAACCCATACAAACCACACAACCAAGGAACTCCCCGCCCTCCCTGCTCCTCGAAACAACAATGAATACAATGAAATACAATTTTTTTTTTGCAATAATTTCTCGCATGATACTCTTCTTCTCTATTCAGAATTATTGTCTCATTATATTGAAAATAAAATAAAATCAGAAGCATAACAATAAAATTAAAAAGAAACTAAACAAACAAAAAAATATATATATATTTACTTAACAAAAAAAATTAATTTATGTAATTTAGTTCGTTTCGAAATAAAATGAAAAATCTACAACAAAAAAATAACATACCTGTGTTGTATTTAGTGGAAACTCTTTTTAAAACGCCCTCTACTCTTGCTCTTACTGAGTTCTTGCATCTTCTGCCTCTCGACTTTTACACACAAAAAGCATCGCACTATGCAACGAGGTTAGACTCTGGACTACAAGGCTATACGGCCACAACAACATCCTGGGATCGTTACCAAACGGCATTGTCACGTTTCCAGCCGACTATATTATACCCAAACTAATCTTCAGGAAAAACTTCCCAACCAGAGCTCAGTGGAAGAAAGACGAAGTAGTGAAGGACCTCGACACGGTTAGCTACACCGAAGGTTTCTACTCGGAATCACTGAAAATATCAAGATCATACTTCTTACTGGACTTTGCCAGCATCTTCCAGGTGAAACTTTTGGCGGAACTACGAGAGGCATACACACAACCCAGGCACAAACATAATTTTGCTATCCTCATAGATAGCCAAGCCGCTGTCAAAGCTATTGACTCGGCTACCATATCCTCCAAACTGGTGTAAGAGTGGCGGGACGAGTTTGTCCGTTTGGACGAACGCTTCAGGATCACACTGCTCTGAGTTCCAGGGCACAGTGACATAAAAGGAAACGAGCATGCAGATGAACTGGCCAGGCAGGGTTCAGCTCTACACGGCTCACTTGTGGCAAGGGTTCCACATGTCGCTACGAGCGGTTTAAGGAGAAATCTACTCAGACTTCCTGCAGAAGGAAGATATGATCGATCTACGACAAGATCAGAACAAAAGATCTCCTTAACAGAACCCACCCAGATACCACCAGAATAGCTGCGATAATCACGGGGCATTCGCTAGTTGGAGACCATGCGGCCAAACTAGGCATTCCATACAATCCCTATCGCCGCAGTTGAGGGAAAGAAAAAGAGAAGGAAACCCTCTCTCATTTCCTCTGCAAATGTCAGGTACTAGCAAGAACCAGACTGCAATCCTATCAGGTCCGGGGTCGGTGGAAAAAATTTTTTTTTTTGGGATTTGCGTGTCACTCTCGAAGCTGTTGCAGCGAACAGGCTGCATATCTACCTATTCCTCGAAGAATTTTAAAGAAAAAGACGAGAAAAAAAAATGCATGCCATCCGGCCAGATCCGGGGTCGACGATCTCAACGACATCTCGGGTAAAGGGATACGAGATCTAATCCGTTTTTTTAACTCCACAGGCTGGATCTAGGCACTCCTGACTGTCTCACTCATCTTCAACAACACACAACATCAACCAGGTCACACGAGTCGTGGTAACAAAAAGGCACATCCCAGTGCTAATTGGGTTCTGTTGAACCGCCTCCACTACCTACCTACTTCATGTCGCTAGCCAATTTAAATATTGCATTTGGGGTGCCAGGACACAATGATTACGAAGTTAATGAAATGGCGGACGAATTAGCCAGAAAAGGATCTTCATCGCGCTTCTTGATGCCAAGACCATTCGGGGGCTTACCCATCGGCACTACAGAAAACTTTAACTGGTGACAGATAAGCCAACAGCAACGAAACAACTCCTACAACTCACTGGGAGTCAGATTAAAATGGTTACAGGAATTCCTACTCGATTCTGCCGGGTTAAAAGGCATCTCATGACTGTGGAGAGCTGTGTCACTCAAAGACCGACTGGAATTCGTCTAAAACTCAAGAATCATGGATGATCTTTGCCTATTAAGACGTTACAATAGGTCCACTTAGGGCCGCAGTGATAAGAGGTTACGCTCCAGATTACGAACAGAAAACAAATCTGACAAGCTTTAGCCATCGTGATCGAGCTTAGCAATCGGATCAGATGAAAAATTCCACTGCGGACTTTTAGGTACTCAAACATGACCAAAAAGATAAAAGGTCACTAAACACTAAGTTTGAGAACCTGCTTCCTCACAACACAACACCGGCATAGTCGAACTACCCACTTGTACTGACGACAAGGCGACAAAGCCTGAAGTCCCTGCATATCAAGGGGACATCCCTCTTCAAACTTAAGACACAACGAAGGTTGTGGGATTTTTAATTTTAAGTCTGGTGGGCAGCAGACCTCATCATTTTCAGGTTTAAAAATGTCGGCTTCAGGAACCGAAAGAGAAGCGTCCTTCATTCTAAAAGGTCTATGACCGATTCAGCTCACAGTTTCGTTACTGTTTTCTTCTTCCTTTGACATTGTAGGGTAAATTGTCATAGTTTGTCTGGCATTTGTTACTTAATTCACTGTGAGCTAGTTCCCGATACATCGAGAGACTTTCATAGCTGAAGACCAAGTCCTAAGAACTCCATTGAGCTGAGAGACCAACTGTTGGTTTAATAACTCCTTCTTCGCTATCTGGAGCTTTATTTCGAGAAAGTTGTAAACAATTTGGATACAGAGCACACATTAGAGTGAAAGTTTGGTCGTTCACTCAAAAATTTCATGAGTCCAGTTTCCCTTTAACTTCCCACTACCCAACCAATTTCGACAGTGTGGCAACACTGACCGGGGCTTTCCAAATGGCCGATATCATTTCCAAAGTTTTCATGTTCATTTCATCACTCGTCTTGACCCTAGGTGTGAGGAGTGCGAATGGTACGCCTACCCACGATCTTCTCGACATTCAGCGGAAAGACAACAATGGCCGTGGCTGAGTGCAATCCAATCCAGGGATGTTACATACATGTTAAATCGAAAATGCATTTTTTAATTTTTAATATTTTTTTACATTTTATTCAATTTCATTGCGAAATCAGACTGTAAATGGATTTAATTATTTAATTAACACATAAGACTTAATGTTGGAATGAATTTCTATCAATATTTCCATCAATAAACGGTGATTTGTGCAATATTGCAAAACAAACACGTGAACAGCCGAAAAGTGCAGTGAGTTGCTACATGAATTGACGGCATTTTTTCGTTGATTTTGTGTCACGCGAAGGAAATTTCGAATTGAGGACGATTTTTCTTTGGGGATTTTGGAGGTTTTTCCTTTGGAAACTTGAAGACTGGTGAAAAAGGTGGACATAGGCGAAAACATGAAACGTTTACAAACGAATAAAACACAGAAATGCTTAGAAAAATCGTTTAATTCAAGAATTAGTCTGTAAGCGAACTTGTTTTGGGACTACACAGAGCCGTGTTGTGATATTCGAGGCCCAGCAAACAAACACAGGCTGTACAGCGACATCGACTTAGCCAGAAGAGTGAAGATCCAACGACTGAGGTGGCTGGGTTATGTAGAGCGGATGGACACCAATGCTCCGGCCCGAAAAATCTTCGAATCCGCCCCCGAGGAACAGCGTAGTAGACGAAGACCGCGACTCAGGTGGCACACGCAAGTTGAAGGGGACCTCAATCAACTAAGCGTGCGAAACTGGAGGCAGCTAGCTAAAAGATCGAGCTGGCTGGAGACGCTTGTTGGATGAGGCCCAGGTCCACCCCGGACTGTAGCGCCACCTAAAGTAAGTAAGCAAACAAACACAGGAGATCCTTGGGAGGAGTCATAGCTTGAGAAGGGATAGAGAAGGTTAAATTGCGAGTTCGGCTACAATCCGGGATAAACTTGAGTCTGAACCAACAATCTTCTCAAGCCATCTCGTTCTCGGTCTCAAGTTAGCTGCCACAAGCTTCGTACACCAAAGTGGTTGAGGTTTTAAGATAAGGTTCTCCTCTACTACGCCATCCTTCCGAGATGAATTCGAAAGCTTTTTATGCTGGAGCGTTGGTGTTCATCTGCCTTGAATGCACGTGGTCCTCCGGAATAGGTCGCTGTCGTTGGACAATTTTGAATTTGAGCCAGGTCGGGTGGAATTAAATGCTAGTTCTCATCGTCGGATAGTCAAACAGCTGTGTATCCAGCGAAGCCAGCATTAAGGGCAATGAAGAGGCACACTCCCTAGTCCTTAAACCATTTTATAGGATAGTTTTGGGGGAAAAAAAAACAAACATTTGAGAGTTTTAAGCTAGCTTTAAGCTTTTATTCTAAATCCATTTACAACATTTACTTATTCTACATTCATTGTCACCCTGTATACACCCTGTTTTAATTTTATTTCCTTAAACAATTAGACATACATGATCGAAAAGAGAATTAGTAATTTGATTACCATCCAAGCAATTACAACACTCCTTAGACGCCCAATTCCCTGCTTGGTGTGGTTGTGGCCATTTGTCCGGTATTACTGCCCGGTGGTGGTGGTGATACCAGTCCCGGCATGAGACGATTCATAAAGCTTCGTGTTGCAAAAGCCACATCATGATTGGCAAAGCAGAACAAACATGACACCACAAATCCCTGTAGACTGACCAATATGACGGACATAATCTGATAGAAACGTTCCAAAGGAGTTCCACTATCCGGACGATATGGCAAAAGGAAGTGTTGCAACCCAAAGAGAGGAATCTGGAAAGAGTTTTCAGGTTATTTGAGGTTTAAATTTCAATCAATGTTCCTTGTTACCAAAATAATTGTTGCTCGCACTGCCTTCCGGATTGCCAAAGGAGCTGGTTGTGCTGACTTTGGATGAAGCTTCCGTACAATCACTCGAAGGACATTGATGAGGAAAACTGCAAAAAGAAAATGTTGAAAAAAAAACAAGCATCCTTTAGGGACTATCAAATGTGGTCATACCAAACGATGACATTAGTGACACGCATACCGGGACCGTAAGGATCCACATAATTTCGCTGTCCCCCATCCAGCAGCTATAAAACAAACGAGAACAGTTGTGGATGGTTTATCCTTGAAAGAATGATACTTACTGTGCCGAATCCGTTGGATGATAGTATCTTACCGCAGCGTAGCCGCCAAGAAAGAGCAACGGTGACAGCCATCCCAGGAGTATGAACCATCGCATAACCACCGTGTCCTTTACAAATACCTGAAAATAAAACGCACAAACAAATGAATGAGCATTAGGGAGCAGTGAAAGGACTAAAGATGGTAATAAATTTCACGGGACGTCTTCGTGTTTGAATTTGAATCGATGTACGTGCCGCGGTTAAACGGAGTGGGCTTGGTAATTCCTATTTACCATTCGGCCCCTTCAGTGTCCTTTTTCCTTTTGCGTTTTTAATTGAAAGATTTAATTAAGCTTTGTTGACAGTTTATGTTTGTATTAAGTGCAAGATTGGATACCCATTTACCCACCCATCTGTGGAGTCAATTAAAATCCATTTGCTTATTGCATTGGACTTGAGAGTCTTTGGTGTGGGCAACCTGGGTAACCGAACATTTTAATGCTCAAAACGTAAATTTTATTTACGACTTTTGTTGGCAAAGGAACACACGTCTTAGGAGCGAGGGATGGAACATGCTTTCGAGGAGCAGCAGGCCTGGAAAAATGTGTAAATACTTAAGATGTTTTGCAATGTCCATTAAGTACAGTCATTTGGACGAAGCTGTAAACATTAAACGATGTTTTTGAGGGAAGATTACGATGGAGCATTACTACGGTTTCTTGGGAATAAATTACACCCCTAATTAGTAGACAGTTGCTGGACGAAAGAACAGAAAATCAATGAGTTTTTGGAATCCTTTTCAACAGACTTTTGGTTGGGCATGTGCAACAAGGTAGTTTTTTAGGTGGGTAGCTTGGGTTCAAGGGATTTTCAACGGCAGGCCAACGGATTTAATCTTTTTCGTTATCAGGCCCGTGACCCTTAGACGGTCTGAGCCTTGCCTGATCTTTAAACCGGAGAAGGTTCGGTTTTCCTTTTCTTCGTGAACCACGTGGCTGGGATTCGAAGATTCTCTTAGCTGGAGCACTTTCGTCCAATCACTCGATGTGGCTGAGCCATAGCAGTCGACGAATTTTTGCCTTTCGGACTGCATCCACATCTTTGTACAGCTCGTAGAGTTCGCGGTTATATCTTCTCCTCTATTCGTCCTCTAATAGAGCGCACATCTAAAACAATGTCTCGAGTACCTACTCTTGACGAGACTATGTCTAAATGAGAGCTTTATTAAATACACAAAGCCGGCTGAAAGCAATTTATACATTCGAATTAAGGGGCGATGTCGCTAAGCTTCAAAAAAAGGTCTAAGTCTGTACGCCTGGCTCTCTTCTAGACGACTTGTTGGATCTCCCCCCTTGATACATAAATCATGGGGATTACAGTCAGAGCTATATGCTTCGTTTAAAAAAAACAGGGTTTCTAGCAGTTTTGACGACTTTGAGCGACGGTTATCCTACATCCCTGTCCCTTGGAAATTTAAAATCGCCATTCATTGTGTTAAGGATTGGAAAGGACTGCAGAATTTTTAAGAACGGGTCAGAAACCAACCTCACTACTCGTTGAACAAACATGTATCAGTCTTCTAGGCTTAGCATCGTAATGCTTCCCATTGGGACACTTATCTTACCTAAGGCCTGCGATCTATATCTGCCGCTAAAGACAGTCATCCTGCGCTTAAGGCCTACAACACATCCAAGACAGTTCGAGAATGCAAAACCTCCTTGAATTCGATCGGAAGGCTGGACTCACTTAATCTTATTTAGGTCTCAGGACACAACAGGAAATAAAATCTCTGATGAGCTTGCTAGACAGAGGATTTGGTTTGCCAACGTTAGCGGTTAGGGCTTCTATTGACTGTAAGGTCTCTAGTAAACGTAATGGCGTCACGCTCCAGGATGCTGGAAATCCTTGGAGACAATTTATTGGCGATCCTACTGGCCACTATGCTTTCACCAAGCACTTCAGTGCACTTCGGCTTAAACAACACCACTATCTGCGAGGCCTGTAAAGATGGTAACTCTCTGCCTCGTAGTGCAATGAAACAGTCCTCCAACAACTGACCACATATCGGGTCAAGAAGGCAATGAAAGAGCCCATAAACGGGGGAGATCCAAGCCCATAGGACTCAAAGCCAACAACAAAACAAGAACAAGAACAGATAAATCCGACCCTCCACTGGCTCTGCCCCAAGTCCTTACTTGGTAGGTGAAGATGGAGGTTCAGCATGAGCCCAAGTAGCACTAGATGTGCCTTTTTGTTACCACGACTCTTGTGACCTGGTTGGCACTAGTCGGTGCCTAGATCCAGCCTGTGGATTTAAGAAAGTGGATTAGATCTTCGAGATGTCATTAAACTCGTCGAAGAATGGTTGGCTTAGTGCATGCAGTTTGACTCTTGCTAGTGCCGGACATTTGCAGAGGAAATAGGAGAGAGTTTCGTTCCCGCAACTACGGCAGTCCTTACTTACTTAAGGAGACGCTACAGTCCGGGGTGGACCTGGGCCTCAACCAATAAGTGTCTCCAACCAGCTCGATCTTTAGCTAGCTGACTTCAGTTTCGCATGCTTAGTTGGTTGAGGTTCCCTACTACTTGCGTGAGCCACCTGAGTTACGATCTTCCTCTACTGCGGTTTCCTTTGGAGTTGGATTCAAGTCCTTTGGGCTTGCTACATGCCTCCTTACGAAAGAAGAGTGCAATAGAACTTTCTGTGTTGAATTGCCTCGTAGCAAACGGACAGAGTTAGGCCTTATTTAGGAAAAGGTTAGGAATCTTACGCCAGATCGACCAGGATGAACATAACAAAGGCTCTTTAACTGCATTTCAACCATTGACTCGTCGTCCTTTAGTATATAAATTTAGTTTGTAACCACAAATTGAATAGAAATCCTTAAATTCTAAGCGCCACACCCATTGTTCACGTTTAAACAATTTCCCTGTCATGACAGTCCAATGAAATTGCACGCACCTGTAAGTTATTACCATAAACTTCACTTTGCATCAATTGCAGTAAAAATAATCCACTCAGCAAGCTGAGAGCGAATGACACATGCGCAGTCCTTCCCTCCTTTGATTTTCTCTTATTTTTTCGGTAAAAACTTTGCAAATTTTTCATTCCCGTTGTTCTAATTGTTAAAGTTTGTTGCTTTCTTTTACCGTGATCGTCCGGAAAATATTCAAATTGTGTTTCTTCCCTAGGGAAAATTGTCATTTTCTTATCGTTATTTTGAAAAACATCACAAACTTATTTGAAATATTCAAAAATAATTCAGTTTGTGATAGTTTTTCGTGGTTAATTTTGAATTTGAATTTTCTCCTTTGCGCGAATAATCTACGCCACACAAAATGGCTGCTGGCAAGTAAATTTTTTCTAATTTTCTTACTTTTACCGTGAAAAATTGGACAAAATAATTAAGGAGGGAGAACATTTGTTTCGATTGATGACGAGGAACCAAGATTTGCAACCAAATTTTGTCCGAAAAGGGAGGTGTTTGTTTTGAAGGGAAGTGACGCCATCATGTAGGTGGTTTGTTGAGGGAAAGCTAGTTGTGTTTCATTTCTAGGACTTTGGAGGAAGAAAAGTTATCCCTGTGCGCAAGGATACAACCCCGCCGAGGAGATTTGTCAGAAGACAGACCGGCTGATTGAATGTTTTTCAGTGTGGGTGACAAATTCCTTAGGAAAACATGGCTCCAGTTCGATGTGTTCTGTGTTGTGACCCTTGATGGGACTTCTAAAACTATTCTGTCTACTGTCATTCTGTTGACGTCGTTGAGGAAGTGACCGTCAAAGTTCTTTGATACCAGAGAAGGCAATGTTATCTCACGTCTTTATAGTGTGTTGTGAGTGTTGTACAGGTGTTGAGGTCTTTGAGGAAGTGTCCGCTAGAGTGTTCAGGTCATGTGTAGAAGAAAGGGAATGTGAGTGCTGTTACAGGGACTCCCAATGCCAAATTTTGTCTATCTGGACCGCGAGTCCACAAGTCGTGGTAACAAAAAGGCACATCTAGTGCTACTTGGGTTCATGCTGAACCGTCAGCTCTACCTTCCTAACTGGACCACAGTGATCGTTTTGTCATTTCAGAGATTATGTCTGTCCAAGTGCTTTCCAGTCGAATGGACATTTTTTGACCCAATTCTGTCAAGATTAGGCTCGTGGTCTATTTATTCTCCCATCCGGTGTGGGGTTTCTGATCATTTCTACGGGATGCAGTCGAAGCAGTTAATCATTCACCAGATGTTTGGGGGTGTGTATGGGCAGTCTTTTCCCAGATTTTTTAGTGTTTCATGTGAGTGAATAGATGACAATCCGGTGTGGGCTTTCTGTTCATTTTACCGGGACGTCGTCGTAGTGGTTCAGCATCCAGCAGATCGGATCGTAGTACTGGTTTCCTTCCGTATTTGGGGGTGTCTATGGGCAATCGTTTCCTTGATTTTGTAGTATTTCGTGTGTGCAGCTGTCTGACTTCTTCGAGCCTGCAATGTTTCCATTCTTCTTCAAACTCTGTTTAGGTGGACAACTCCTCTGTGACGTGAGGACAAACGAGGGGACGTCGATAGGATTCTAGATTCCAGATGAATTGCTAGCCGACG
Source organism: Criorhina ranunculi (assembly GCA_951813785.1). Lineage (NCBI taxonomy): Eukaryota > Metazoa > Arthropoda > Insecta > Diptera > Syrphidae > Criorhina > Criorhina ranunculi. The sequence goes on along the minus strand of OX638385.1, from coordinate 4,994,070 downwards.
ATATCAATTGCGTGCACCTTATCCTTTGTTCACTGAATGTGCAAGTGCAACAATTCGATTTGGCCATGTCTCCACTCAGTCTCAGATGGTAGAAAACTTCAGTTCAATCAGAATTTTTAAGAGCAAATAACCGTAACCTTTGCTGAATATAGCCTCCTTTGATTCTCTCTTACTTCAGCTACTGGAAACTTTGCAAATTGAAGTCAGTGTCACAATCTTGGTTCTTAGTCCGTAAAATTTTAAAGTTTTCAATGTTTAACTGTGAAATTAAAACTTTAATTTGATTTTATTTTGCAGAACAAACAATAGTGATCCGAATAATTATAATGTAGTGCAATTCGGGAGTGTTTTTGAGGCTTAATTTCAAGATTTCTTTTCGACAATTTCAACTGTGACACCAAATAATGGCCGACAATGGTAAGTGATTTTTTCGTTTTTTCATTTTAACTTTTGAAGCATAAAAAATTAAGGTAGACCTATGAAATATGATCTAAAATTAAGAAATGTATATAAACTTTGTGAATTTGGTGGGGTTGGGTGATTTTTTCAATTATTTCCTCGAATTTGTATGTGAATTCTGCGCAATGGCAAGACAAATTGCAGCCATATTTGAATAATTTTTCTTTGTAAATTTCAATTGAGTGGGATCGGAACTGACGCCATGTTTGATTAATAAAATGTTTCCGTGGGTTTTGGGACTGAAAAGTCTTGAGAGACTTCCTCAAAATTGTACGTCGGGTTAAAAATTTTTGAAAAAAGGACCAATTTACTTGACTTTTCTGAGGAAGATCCGCTTAAATGCATCGATTCCAAGGCGATTTGGCTTCCTTTGGCTGATAGGATGCATTGCTTTTAGCAGATGTGGAGGCAAATAAGATTCAAGAACACTTCTAGGAGGCAGCCTGTAAGGGATTTGTTTAAGATTCGAGGAGAGGATTCAGGATTTGGTTTCATTTGGCTGACAAGATGCAGTTCGCATTGCTTTTAGCAGATGTGGAGGCAAATGAGATTCGAGAGGCAAACGAGCTTCTAGGAGGCAGCCTTCAAGGGATTTCTTTAAGATTTGATGAGAGGAATCACGATTTGGCTTCATTTGACTGACAGGATGCAGGTCGCATTGCTATAAGCAGATGTGAAGGCAAATGAGATTCGAGATCACTTCTAGGTGGCAGCCTCCAAGGGATTTCTTTACATTTCGAGAAGAGGATTACCTGATAGATGGTCAGAGTCCATCTTCCTTTGGAAGTTTGTTAGTGAGGAGTGATCGCACTAAGTAGGAGTACACTAAGGCCAGGATGTAGGCCAATTGTGATGGGAAAGAGGTACACGAAGACCGAAACTAGATTCATTGTGATACCACTGTGCGTGCCAGGGTGGGGAACCTCGATCTTTTCCTGAAACCATTTGAACTTTTCGCAGTGCCAAGGAAAGGACACATGCATAGGAAGTGTATAATCGCTGCTATAATCAAGACATTACCATCTATGATAAGCTCTCGACAGAGTATCGGTGCGTATCAGGTGTTAAGAGAGGACATAGGCGCTTTGACATTGTCTTTACCTAGATTGCCTTGACTTGCTAGTTCGTCTTACAAAAAGGCACATTCTAGTGCTACTTGGGTTCATGTTGAACCGCCACCTCTACCTAGTTCGTCAGCTGCACAGTTTCCTGGACTGTCGAATGTGATGTTGTGCTGGTTAGAGATCTTCTTTAGGGACACCCTGCAGTCCATATTGAATCACCGCCATACTTGTGCTGCCATTGCGCTGCATGGCTGAAGAAAGATACTGAGTCTGAGTCAATTAAATCGAAGTCACAGCTATAAGTCGTCATGGGGAAGATTCAGAATCTTCCTTCAGCCATGCGGCAAGATGACTTATAACTGTGACTATGTGTCACAAAGGAGACTCTCGGTTACGTTGGACCCGTCAGTAAAGATCGAGATAAACTGAGTTGTAAAGGACTTTGCACTGACTCCAGGCGCTTTTTGGCAAATTTTGTCTACAACGTATCAGTAGCCTCATCGGAAAGCCCTCTTCTGGAAGTTCCCCCAGCTTTTCATATCAGTCATCCGTCAGCAACTTACTTAGAATGTAGAGGCATCGATAGCATGGTCCAACTTTTCGCGATTCATGAGATCTTCTCCTCGAATCTATGCCGGAAGCTTACGTTTTGCATAAAATCTCGTCTTTTAGTGAACTTGGCTCGTTTCTACATGTGCATCTGATATTCATCTTCCATCGGTTGACGATGTTAGGCATCAACATGTGCGTCTGCGAGGAGCCGTCAATTTCACTGTAATGCAGGTTGAGACTGGTGGCTGGTAAGCTTCATGACATTGTGACACTAGATCCTCTTGGCTTCTGTGGTTGGTGATGGGTAGTTATTCTTTGTGTCCTTAGGGGCTCGAAATTGTTTCCTTTCGATTCGAGAATCGAGCTCTGGAAGGGATATGCAGGTTTAGAGGCTGCGTTAGCCCTTCAAAATGCTAGATGCATACAGTCCATCAACAAGAACGTCTTGCGATATCCAGTGCTACTAATTTCTCCTCGATAGCACCTTGAGTCTCTTCAATTTAGACGGAGGCATGTAATAGACCTTTATGCAGATCACAGCCGGCCTATTACTAGAAGTCAGATGCGCCTTCTGGGTCCAAGTTTTTAGGTTTCACTGGACTTTACCGGATGAGTAACCAGGTGCACAGGAGGACTTGTTGTCTTAGGTCACATGATTGTCTCCAACGTTTATCAGGATTGATGCGTGTTCCTTTAGATAAACTAGGACTAAGATTGAGCCTGAGTCACATGATCAGCTAAATGAGTTGCCTTAAGCGTCTCTGTCTGCCTTGAAATTGCTTCATTCGGGATCAATCAAACTTCATGTGCTCACGGACCACTCGACCGTGAAGTCATCCCATTTAACTTTCATCCCTGTCCCTGAATCAGCATCCACCACACCCAGTTGTGTGACAACAGTCTTGAAATATGCAAACTCAAGTGCGTCCCCTTTATCCATCGACAATGGGAAATGATTCTTCCCCCCAGACACCTGTATTGTTCCCTCTGTTCGTATGAATTATCCTCCTCTTGAGTTACTTTCTGCCACCCATTGTCATATTCACACACCAAAGGACCTTTCGTAACACACTTGTGGTGCCACAACACCTTCAGGCACACGCACCCACTTCAAAACTCAATTAAAGCGTTTACCTCAAACTTTTAATTGAATTCTCTTGAACTTACCACAACAAGCACCAAGTGCAGATGCAATCCCTCGCAGAACATCCAGAAGTAATTCACCAGCATACAATAGTGCACCACCAGATGCAGTGCTACGCACCACGGCTGCAAAATCAAATCAAAAAGTATCTCATCATTGTATCTTCCGTTAGATTCATGCAATTTTATCATTCCTCACCGGGTTGTCACGTATGTCCTGGGGCCTTTCCACAACCAGCTTGTACCAGACAATCCATGCGATGCATGTCAATGCCAGCGATGTGAACAGATGCACGTGTATCCGTATTCTTGTGCAACGAAGCGATCTGTCTTGATGAATAGAAAATGAAAGAAACTTGTGTGTGGGATAACAATTCTTTCTCACGCCGCCACCCACCTGAATCCCAGGAATATTACCAAAGACGCCAGTAACGCAACCAGCGACAGTCCATATCCCTTCACGTACAGCTCATTGATGAAGGAACGAAACTGCAACGAGGAAGCACTAGAGATATAGGGGCACGTGCCGATTTCCAAGCCACTTACCTCGAGATCATGGTAATCAATGCAATTGGTGTAGTTGGACCATTCCTGTCCGCTCTCGGGGTGGTGATACCAACTTCCGTTCTCCAGGCACCTAAAAAAAAATGATGATGAGGACACTAAGCGATTGCAAAGGACATCGGACACTTACGTTTTGTGCGCCAAGAAATTTCGATTGAATCCTTCGACGAAATCCGGACAATATTGACTCAGAACGGTACCAGCTGGAGTGTGTGGCCAGCAGAGATACCCATCGAAACGTACGGGACAATACAAGTGGGTATCTATGACTATGGTATCTATGGCGTTCTCCTCGGTATTGGGGAGCAGTGTAAATACATCAGTACTGGTGGGTGGTATCGGGCTGGTCAGATAAACTGAAATTAAATTTCGTAATTAAAATGGCAAAATGGTTGTATGGAGGCTTCGAAAGATGTCATAGTGGGGTGGATGGAAAAATAAGCCGATTAGTAGCCTAGTCTATAAGTCTGTCGATACCATAAGGGTGTTCGCTTTGGTTATCTTACAGAGAGGTATGGGGGGTCTGAGGTGAGATTGGAGTCTCTATACAGGGAATCACTGTCTGTCTGTCAGGAAAAACATCTTCAAAGTGCGAACCGTGGTTTACTCTGTGGACAGTGGTCGGAGTAGTGACATAAGGCGAAGGTCCAGGTGTCTCTACACAAAGAAGGCATCACTTTCATGCACCTAGTCGAGATGTCCTAGCATTTGTGACCACTTATGGTGTCAAAAAATGACTCAAGACCTCGTTTCTTAATGAGACCGCTATGACTGTGCGGTTTGAGAGCTTTTTCATCGTCTTTCAGGGCCTAACGACGATGAAGAGGTCTTCTCAAGGTCAGTTGTCTTTCAAGGTCTAACGACGATGTTGACGAGATCTATGGAAGCTCCCACGAGGTCTTCTCAAGGTCAGTGGTGTTCCGAAGTCTTTTAGGGTCAAACGACGATGACGACTAGATCTATGAAAGCTTCCACGAGGTCTTCTCAAGGTCAGTCGCCGTCCGAAGTCTTTCAGGGTCTAACGATGATGACGACGAGATCTATGAAAGCTTTGACGAGGTCTTCGCAAGGTCTTCTCGGCCTCCGAAGTCTTTCAAGGCTATTACAGGGTCGTATGAGGTCTTCAGAAGTCTTCTAAGCTCTTCTACAAGCTGTTCTGCTTGTAGGCTGGCTAAGTTCTGATGCCTGAGTGATTACGTCGACAGTTTAGGGTTTGAAAGGGATTTGCTTCCCGTAAAATTCATCAAAAGCTTGTAAAAAGTCAAGTCATCACCTTCCTTGTCATCTTTGAGTCAATCTGTCCTCTTCCTAACACTGTGTTAGATCTAAATGGTTCTGCACATAGTGGTGTACACGAAGGGGTCTGGTAAGGTTACCCATAGCGATGAACGAAAATTCATCATACAAGGTTCCTGGTGCCGGTTTCCGGTACACTACTGGGGCCTACATCTTGGCCTAAGCAGCCACTTAACCTAACATTGGTCTCCATTTGCTCGTTAAAAAAAATGTAAAGAACCGGTCTAAGCATGTTCCCCTGAGGTATTCCATCATTTTCTTCCGAATAGCTCTCAACGAGTCACCCTCACCTACCGGGGACCTACTTTCCAACCCCACTGTCAATAGTTCCCCCTTCCATACTCACATTCAGTGGACGTAATGGTCGTGTCATTAGCTTCAGTCTCATTCTGATACTTTGTCATACATTCGAGGAACAAATGCGAAAGGAATTCCTTCAGATTTCCCGTCTTATACTCGTACGCCATGGTGTATCCTTGATAATCCTGCAACGAAAGCAAAGTAAAACGGATGTTTATCGTATTTAGTCTGTCGATTAAATATGGAATCGGAAATTTGATTTTAATGAGTTCCTCTCTCACATGTCCTTCATCCTTAGGCAAATCCCGACACTCTAAGGATGGAGTGTGTGTACATGTATGGTGATGCCATGAGATTCTATTGACATCTCCACTTAGCACTTGCAAATTGGAAATGTGTGTAGGATACGAGTATCCTAAAAGTTGACAAAAAAAAGTTTTGTCAGTTGAATTGGATTAAAATTGAAATACTTTCCGACCCTCAATGGGTTAAGGGGTCTAGCGAGCTGTGAAATGTGGTTGCAAATCTAATTTGGCGTTCAATGGGTTTACTCAAGCGACTCATTGACGGCTCTACACAGATTTGTCAACTTGAATGGCGGTGATTACTTATACATTCTTGTGGACAAAAGAAGTTCTAAGGAATTTCCAAGGATAAAATTAAACTGTCAATTGGATTTTCAACTAATGGAGTGGGGAGAGGGGGGAGAGGGGGGAGAAAGTCCTTCGGTTACGTATCACTGCCCTAATGGTTTAGACATTGAGAAAGAAACAAAATCTTAGCTTAGCTGGGATCAAACGTCTATTTTTGGAGACGCATGACCTTTGTCAGGCAAGCTGTGGATGTCACATTAAGGAGACAATGGTTTCCATTTTCGTGGCGATGTGTGTTTCCGTGAAATTAAAATGAAAAGGCCGTAGGCATCGGTGTATCAGGTTGTCTCCTGCTGAGACTGGACGTCTGTGTTTGAATGCGTATTAGGACTCGTGCCAGTTCTTGGAAGTTCATGACGAGATTTGTTAGTTTGTTCCGGTCTCCGGACATCTCAAGATGCGACACTTCAGCCTCCGATTGAATTAGGTTCCGAGGAAGTTTCGTTATGGCGTTCCAAGGTGACACGATTCGGTAATAGGCCAGTTAAGTGCATCTTCCTTTGATGGTGACCAGTTTTTGTAAATAAATCTGTGATGATGTCTGCAGATCAGATAAGGATTTTGGAAGATCCCGTCTTTGGTCCCGTATTTGGAGTCAATGCTTCGGTTCAATAAAAGTTCTTTGGCGATTCGGAGAGTCCAGATTTTGCAGCCAAGCTTGAGGCTAGGGGCAAAATCGTCTGCCTATTCTTCTTTGACAAGACCGACTACAAAGTTCCCATGGATCCAAGGCTGTAAGAAGTGCGGCTCCTATCAAGTCAAGCTACTTTGTGATGATCTTGTTCGGCCTGCTTGGAACCCATTTGTCCTCTTCTTTGGCGAGCTCAGTCTAGGCAGATGACAGTGAAGTTTTCCAAGACTCGGAAGCTCACAGTCTACACCACTTCAGTGATCAACAGCCATGCCAGCGTTGGTTTTCGTCTTGAGCTTTGGTAGGTTGACGGTACTCGAACTTTATGCTCAGCAGTCCGATATTTTAACCACAGTGACACCAGAATGTTGCAGTGCCTCAATCTGCTTAACAATAACAGACGATTCACTGCTTGATGTCGAGTCTTTGGTGGTGTCTGTCGGGAAATCTTAATCTAGGGGCGGCAACCTCCAGTGATTAGTACCCAGAAACAGCCTTCTTAACTTAAATAGGCGTTATAGTCCGGGGTGCAGCTGGGCCTCAACCGACAAGCGCCGTTCAACAGCCTTCACACAAAATCCGTACAAGTTTTGGCTTGACTTAGTTCTTCCACTGATGAAGCCCACGGACCTTATTTAGTCGTGGGAAGCAGCAGTTTTTCCATGCACAGCTTTCTGCGTTCAACTTCCAAGTTGTCTAAGTGTCCCAGGAGACGGTTGATTCTCTTACTATTCTGCGTTCGAACCTTACTTAGCATTGATCGCCTCATGGTCTTGTTCACCTCCTTGTTGGTCTTTTGGAACTTGTGGCCTCATTGAGTCCCTCTCTTTGGCCTAGGTAGGTAGGCAGGTAGAAGTGGTTGAAACTGATGAACCTGCCAGGGACACAAGTAGCGCGGATGCGCCGTTTTGATACCACAACCCATGTGACCAGGATGTTGATGGGCCTAACCTAACCAAGTCTCTCACTTTCGTCAACAACGACAGTCTGCAGGGAGGATGACACAGTTCAAATCAGACAGTCGAGCTGTTTGAGGTCAAGATAGATAACCAGCAATACATTGGTTTAGGCTTGACAAATCTTTCTCATCGTGTACCTCAATCAACAAGCATCTCCAGCTAACTAGATCTTTAGCTGGCTGCCTCCAGTCTCGCACACTAAGTTAGTTGAGGTTCTCTTACACTTACATTCGGCACCTGAAGGGCGGTCTTTCTCGACCAAGCCGACCCACGGATGTATGCAAAATCCCGACTTAGACTGTCGTTCAAAAAGACCTCAAACGCAGTCCCATGTCTCAGCTTATGTTGTAGGCTCCCAACAACCATCCCCTCATTCTGTAGTTCCCTCACAAGAGTAGCAATTGTCACAACGACTCTGATGAGCTCCTCTTCAGTCTTATGGAAGCTGAGCTAGTTGTATTCCACCGGACTGTGCCTTCTTAAGTCAAGGAACTCCATAGTGTATGATGTTCAATAACATCGGTCCCAAGACCGAACCTTGTGGTACCCCGTACTACGACTGTGTACTCTTTCGTAGAAATCCTCTAGATGTGTCAATATTTTCCTTATTTACCTTGTAGTGGCTCTAGGAAATGTCTCCATCTCACCGAGTTGCAAGCGGTCTTGACTTCTTAACGGCTCCTCTCCATCGTCTCCGGTCAGTGGCCACCACTTTAATGGGTTCAACGGTCGAGAGTACCTCTTGCTTTTTTCGTGGGTGCTTCCAATATGTTCCAGCTGATTCTCTCCACGACGTTTCTAGGAATAGATCTCTCAGAGTTTTACTTCGTTTGGCAAGTAGCACAAGCCTTCGTTTCTTCTAATAGCCGGGGGGAATACTCCCTTATCCACGCATGTATACGTTGTAGATGTGCCTTCGAAAAGTTTTCGTCTGTCTTCTACTCCCAACTTAAGGGCTACGTTCGGCACAATAGATCTTTTAGGTTGAAGGGCATAGCATGCCATAGGGTCCAGTGGCTTTTCTGATTCAAAATCTGTTACAGGCTTCAATTGTGTCTTTAAGCATGGCTAAGGGGGTGGGTCAGCGTTGTATCCCATTTCTGTGACACATGTCCTGACAACTTCCAAGGTCCCTCTAATGCTAATCCAATTGACTAAGCAGAGTCCAAAAGTCGTTTATCTTCTTCCACATCCCCCTCCCCTATGCCACTCAAGATCAAAAGTCAATAATCTAATAGCTTCTCATTAGCACTACAGTGCCAAGGAGAGCGGCCTTCTCCTTTCAATAAAATTTGAAAAATTACTCAAAAAAAAACTCATAAGTCGACTAAGATAATTAGGCATCCCCCAGCCCCCTCTCAAACAATTCAGTGGGTGGATAAGTAGCACACCATCTCCCAAGAAGTACACAGCCTCCAGGTGGTCGTTGCGATAATTCACACAGCAAACGATTGGCATGACTCATTGGGGGGCTGATGGTCTATTTCTGTTTCAACACGAATAAATCGATTAGCCTGGACCTGTAAGGAAATTCATCTTTGGAGCGTGCCTTTGCGAACGCGACTCTGTCATTGTTCATTCGATTATACCATCGATGAGTGACGTTAATAAGTAGTCTCTTCGTATAGTCCTCGTGTGGCTATAAGATCCCCCCCAGCAATTGAATTATATTTGCCCATATCTGATCTTGGGGAGGTTTGGGGGGGACTGGTGTCCGCTTTTAAATGAATATTTATCCAGGCTACCTTTTAAGAGTCTGTTTTGTTTGTTTCTCCTCCCTTTTGCGCGCCGGAAATTCTGTGCGGGGAACCTATGTTACGCCCACACCTTGGGTAGAGCCTGTGGATGGATGGAACCTTTTTACGCCCCCCCATTCAATTAAGTACGCCTGAGTGCATTTTTTAAAATCATTCTTTGTGTTTTACATACAGCCACTGAGAAGGGCGAGTGTGTCCTGTATTTGGTGGCAATGTCGTCCTTTACGGGATTATTTCTTCTTTTTTTTCATTCTTTCTGTATGTTGCTACCTTTGTAATTAAATTTACATAGTGCGAGGATATTTAATGGAAGGAAGCGGCAAAATGACACGCTAAACTGTACATAAAGGAGCTTTTGATGGACGAAAAAAAAAAAAACGGTGGTTTTTCTTTGTAGGAATTTTGTGTCAAATGGTTTTATTTAAGAGGTTTTGAAGGACATCTTCTTAGAAAGATTTGTAAAAGTGCTGATCCCATATTCATCACATTCAGTGAGTGCTGGGGGTAGATTGGAAGGTGGAGATCTTGCAGTGACACTTCTATGTTGAAATGTGGGATTATTTCCCACTAAAATCCAGTGGATCCAGTGTATAATCGCAGGGTTTTAGTGGGTAATAATCCCACATTCCAACATAGTAGTGTCAACACAAGATCCCTACCTGACGGCTATTGTCAGGCCCATCCTTGACCTATTGATGCTTAATCTGGTGGCCAGCAGTAGAGAAAACTTCAAACCTCCAGGCACTTGCCAAGATTTAACGACGAGCTTGTATAGGGACGGTTCATAAATGTGGAGTTATTTCTCACTATGTGTAGAATAAATTCCCAGATGGAGTAAATTCGGTACACTCTCACGAAGATTCGACGGAGAGTAATCCAAGGAGACCAGTACTCCGATTTGGCAAAGCAACTAGGTTAAGGCTCTGCCACATCGAGCCAACGGATAACAATCCTCCAGTAAAGAGGATCTCGGCCCATAGTCTCAAGACGGAAAGAAAGATCGAATCTGGGTTGCAAAGATCAAATTTTTTGCAGATGACAAAGCCTCGGTCCAGGGAATCAGAAGATGGGAAGGCTGCTGTGCCTAAGTCGGGACTCTTTACAAAGTCAGACTCTGTTGCTGTTTTCAACTCTCGAAGGGGTCAACTCAATGGTGATGAAGACGGATAGCGAACCTAAAATTCAAGACCCAAGTCAATGTCTGGCATAGAACACAGAAGAGTTAAATATTTCAGTAACAAAGGGACTAGTCGCCTTTTCAAAGATAAACAGCTCTTGAGGGTCCTAAATGCTAGAACCATCCCAACGAAGCCTAATGTTTCAGTGACAAAGGGACATGTGGTCCTGGTTGTGTTACTTTTCAGAGATAGAGAGCTCTTGAGGGTCCTCAATGCTAGATGCATCCCAACGAAGCCTAATGTTTCAGTGGCAAAGGGACATGTGGTCTTGGATGTGTTACTTTCTAAAAATAGAGAGCTCTTGAGGGTCCCAAATGCTAAAACCATCCCAAAGAAGCGTCAAAGGGGCATGTTGCCCTGAAAGAGGATCTCCACTCCGAGAGCCATCCCAATGAAGCACCGTCTTTGGTCTCTCTCTCTCCCTATCTCTCTCTCGTTCTTTTTCTCTCCCTCTCTCTCTCTCTCTACGTGTTATCATCACAATGGGCCTTCGTTTCTGCCCTAAGTGTGTCCCTGCTTAGCGAAGGCATCCACCCAATCCAACCTAACCTAACCTTGGTATCCCTAAAACCCCAACGAATCACCCTACTCCGTCATGAACCAAAATTGTCAGAGTCATGGGTTCAGCTTCGCCCCAAAGTCATTGCGTTCCAATACACGAATACAATCCCATTACCGCGCGCATAAAGGCCTTAAGATTGTTAGAACTTTTGAAGTGAAAAAGCGCTTACAATGCTTGAAAAATCAAAGGCGTTGATTGCTCCTTTTTTCCAGCATTCCTACCGTAGATCCTTGCTTATACGATTAAATGTAGCGAAGCAATGTCTCGACTGTTCTCATTATTTTTCAAGTTTGGTGACATTAACGTCTCCATTCAAGGTTTATGGATCCTTGTCAACAGCTAGTTGATCACAAACAATACAGTGAAACCGGTTGATGGTTAAAATGAATATAATTCCATCATTTGTCCCGATTCTCGTTCCTTTGAAGTACCCTTCCCCCCTCCCCGCAGTCAACAATCAATTTCATGTGACTAAATACCTCTTAAAGCTACAAAAAACCGTCCCTAAAAGTAGCCTGCTTTACATTTAGTGACACACAAATTAAATTCAATCTATTTATGCAAAGGAAATTAATGTCCTTGAGGCAACATTCCATTCTCTCTCCTGTTTTTTCATGTTACAAGTCCTCAAGGTAGCAGCAGGGTCCATCATGTATAAATTAAAGTTCTCGGAATCAAATTTTTTATCAGGAAATAGGTTTAGACATTGAAATGGAGAAAATGTCAGAAAAAAAAAGAGGGAGGACGGCTGAGGAATTTAAAGGGATTGATGCCTTGAGGACAATAGTCCTGAATTATGACCTTTTGGTAACGAATGTCCACATGGATGGACAAAACTAACTATTCTTTGAAACATTCCATGGACATGGAATTCCATTACAAGGAACTGCCTGTTGTTGTCAGGATTCGATCGAATCGAGGGATGGATGTAGCTTATATGCACATGGTGACCATTCTAGTTCATTCCAGTTTGACTTCATTGGTAGATTCTTTTGACATCTACAATTACATGTGTCCCTCCTTCCTTCTCTCTTTCGACGAAGAGCTCTCATCTCATTCACAGCTCTCATCTCCAAGGTACGAACACGCTTGTTATTTGAGGCCTAGATCCACCCCGCACTGAAGAACCACCTTAAGTCATAACTGATCGCTGGTGACTGGAGAAATGAGCCAGGGAAACTCGTTGATGATCTTCATTTGGCTCTTCTACCCTACAAGCCTTCTAGGGATATCTTCAGAGGATACCCAGATTCGCTTTGCTTACTGATCCTTTCTGCTCAATCTTTCTATTATCTGGAGTTCGAGTTACAAGCTTGATAATACCCCGATGCTTGTCAATGTTCCGACAAGAGGGCACAGGCTCCATCTTTCCATGTAATGCCGTCATTCGGATCGTAAAATTCGCGCTAAGGATTCGATTTCAAGGGTTTGGATGCACAAATGGGTGCCACAACCTTCGTTTTCGTTGCCTCTTTGGGCGGCTCATCGACTGTGATCTTTGGCACTCCCCTTCAAGAGGGCTAAGTGGAAGCTAGATTCGCTCGTATCGTTTGACACTGTTTTCCATGTGCCTTATGAGTTTTAAAGCTAAGCCCCAGAGGGACTTCTCGCGAGTTGGAAGTCGAACTATAAGACGTCCCTTTCCGACCCTTTTAACCGACTGACCGACTCAGTTCGAAGCCGAATGATGCCCTTCAGGGGGACAATTTACTTGGGGGACAGATCCCTTGATGCCCTTCAGGGGGACAATTTGCTTGGGGGACAGATCCTTTGATGCCCTTCAGGGGTACAGGTCCCTCGCATCTTAAAGCCTTTGGACTAGATTTGGCTGTCAAAGTCCTTTTTTGCCTTCCATGTGCGAATTTGGCCCGACGCATGACCTGTTGGAAGGTCTTCAATTTGCGATTCGGTAATTCTCTGCGTCGAATAGGTCGTAGATGCAGTCTCTACAGTGCTTTAAGTGTTCACAGCCAACCATATGTGTGTGTGCGTTGACACAATCAATGAAATACGAGGACAACTTGCATCTTCTGTTGTCCAATTCCCTATCAGTAATTGGTTCTTAATTGGAAACCGTACTGAGTAATTCAGTTAGTCCCGGCTGCAGCATCAGATGCACAAAAATTGCATTTACCCTTGACCTGCATTCAGATTTCCTGTGAAACTATTGATTCCACATGAGTGCATGTCAAATGCAGATTTACCATGAATCCTTCCATTAATTGGAACATTCATTACAATAATTACGAGGCAATTTGGCTTGACCCGTCTATAATCAGCAACCTCTCGTCAAAAAGGACGTGTATACAGTGCGTCCTCATTGAATTTTAATTTAAATCAATAAATATAGCTAATTAAGGACGTGTACATATACTTATTGCGCACATGACATACATAATTGCAAAATTACTTTGTCAGCCAATCAACCTTGAGTGGCGGAAGTAATCTAATAGTAGCGAGTATTTTTTTTCCTGCAAAGGAAAAGGTGAAAGAAAATTCCAGAGAAAAGGGTAGAAAGGACCTTGAAGAAGGAGTGTGAGTGAGTGGCTGGCAGTGTGGTTTTTTATTAAACGTTTGATGGGAATGTTGATAGAGCGGACCTTGAGGATCCTGATGGTGTTGGTAGAGGACGAGAATGACATTCGAGTGTACCCAAGGGCTTTTGGTTCATCTTGACATTCAAGGGGAAACCCGGAAGGAGAGGTCCTATCATCCCTACTATGGATTTAAGTTAGCTTATGATATTTTAATGAAACTAGGGTCCAATTCGTCATCTGCGCCAACGATGTTGTCATCCAGGCAACAGGAAAACTCTTGAACACCATCATGGAACTATTACAGTCGGCCCTGAACACCCTAAATAACTGGGTTAAAGGATGTTGACCTAAAGTTAACCCCCAAAAGTTTTCTTCACGAATAAAAGAACGATGCCAATGTTTGAGCCCTTAAGCTTCAAGGGAACGCCTCTTCAAGTCTCAAAAAAGGCGAGATACCTTGGGTGCGTCCTTGACCGTAAAATGCCATGAAAATATCACATCTCGTGCAGCAAAACGTTGGGTAAAAAATTGAGTCCTAAACCCGTCATTGTCCACTGGATGTATACAGCCATTGTCAGGCCCATTCTGACCTATGGATGCTTAATCTAGTGGCCAGCAGTAGAGAAAACTAAAAACCTCAAGGAACTTTCTCCGGACCTGCTCCGATGGCATGCATTTGTCCTTTTTTTTCAAATTTTTTGGCGAATGGGTAGAATGGAGCTTCAAACTCGATGAAAGCTCATTCCCGGCCTCAGATATGTAGCCAGGGTGCTCCACCAGCATCGAGAGTGGCACGCGGCAGACCCAAAAGTGTTTTTCCACCCCTTCACGACTGGCGCCATTAGAACCCCTCCAACTGTAGCCCTGAAAACTATATTCGCCCTGATTCCATTAGACCTCTACCCAGAGGAAACAGTCCAATCTCTGGAAAGCATGCGATATGGACCATCGAAAGACAGCAAGTTGGGCAAAAGTAGAAACTCACTCGAACTACCTCACACCATCTCCTGGTTTCGGCCTAAGCATAAGAACAATCATCCCTTGAAGAGACGAGTGGGCCAGTGGAAGGGTCGTTAACTGCTCATCCTCTGGTGTTGGCATACAACAGAGTTCAACTTTTTTGCGAGTCTTCTAAGCGATCTCACAGTCCATGAGCAAAAGTGTCTTGGGTGTCTGAATAGACGTGCATAATCTTCCCCTTTAAAGCTTTTTCAAGTTTCGATTCAAAGTCTTCAGCACCAGTGCTCTTTTCCATCAGTCTACCAGCTTAAGCTACTGATGTTTAGCAATATGCCTCCATTTGTCCCCTCGCTGCGGCACGTAATCTGAATGGGATCAAACCTTCTACGAAAGAAGAGCTATTTTGTCATTGAGTCTTGGAGTTCATTGAACTCTAGCTGGCGGTGTTTGACCTCTTGATTCAGTGACTTTGTCTTGTGCCTGCTTCTTAGGAATTCAGTTGTTCAGGATATACACACGTATTTGCTTCCTTCCAAACAGTTGTCCACCAAAATAAGACACTTCTAGTCTTGTCATAACAAATGGTGAGTGTTCCTTGAAAAACTCAATAATTGTGCCTTCAAGTTACACAGGACTGTGGCAAGCAATGGATCCATAGAGATCCGAGTGAAGGCTGCCTCAAATGAGATGCTGTCACCCCTTCAACCTCCATACCTATGTTCCTTCATAGGACCATGATCCAAATTCTACCTTTTCATGAAGAGTATTTCAAAATTGGTCTATGGAGACCTGAGAGTGGCACAGAGGAACTCCTCTTCACCTGCCAACGTACGTACCTTCATGAAGAGTACAAGAACCGTTTTATAAATGTGGTTTGACGATGTGCACCTCTTCATTTTCGCAGTTCCGCCATGCTTCTCTCCAACAATGACGCCCATGTTGTCGGTGCAACCAGGGGCGTAGAAGGTCGTCTATGACCGAAGACGACAGCAACCAGCACAGTTAATAGAGCGCCTCTTTGTGGGCAGCCTTTAATAGTTGTGACTGTCACTAACAGGTCCCCTGTAGTTAAGGTAGTTTTATTCGTCGATAGACCTCTGACCCCATAACTCTGGTTATAGAGTAGTAACCAGTATCCTTAGCAGCGCCCTCTTCACAGAAAAAGGCTCAGGGCGATATAAGGTTGTCTCTATGTTAGAGACTGCACAATGTAGACGCTTCTTTGTCGATTTGACTTTCATGTACGAGATTTGGGTAAACTTTGGAGGCTGGGAGGATGTATAAGACCAACAGTCTTCTATTTTCAAGCTGCAAAATGCCAACTTAGCCCGTTTGTTGAGAACCTTTTCTACCGGCCTATCGAGTGTTAGGATCTTATGGTCAGCTCTAGCTATCGTTACTATTCTCTCGTCGTCTGACAGCGAAAGGTTGGTCATACAGAAAAGCTCTTTCCAGATTCACAACACTGATTACTAAAACCAGGTTGCCTTCCTTGTCTCTTTGGTAAAACTTGAGAAGATCGATACACTCGTAGAGCTCACGAGCAGCACTAATCCTTCCTTCTACAGCCGAGGGTTTTGTTACAGTTTCCGAGAGAAAACCAGACTAGCCACTGGTCTTCTGTATTTGAAGCTGGCGGTATTGGACCTCTTGATTAAGGGATATGCTCGCGTGATTGTAGCCGTTTGACACAGTATTTCTTTATACTTTTGTCGTTGAGGCTATCCGTATACGCCCTTCGAAACTCAACGCTTGGAAACTCCATAGACTCCATATTGTTGCCGCGATTTATTGCTCTTTGAAGAGCTCATACTAGAGTGATCTTGGCGAAGTAAGATACAATGTTGAATGTCTCCAGGTCCTCGCTCACAAATTTCTGGACTTAACTTTCGGATGAATCCTGTTTCTGGTGTCTGTAGCAGTCGGTTTTGTCTGTTACGTCCCATTAAACTCCTAGGGTCCTTAGTCCCTTCTAAATGTGTCTCAAAATTCCAAGTTATTTCCTAGCATTGCCATTAGAATCATCCACATCCAAAGTCTCTCTCTCCAGTGATGGAGACAAAACAAGCCTCGGCAAAGTACAAAGGACAACAACAGTATAGTTCATGGAACAGAAGATTCAACAACGAACTATACGACCTTTACAACGATAAAGATGGCTAGGTCATGTAGAGTGGATGAACGTGAATGCTCAAGTCTAAAAGATCATCGACTCCACCCCTGAGGGACTATGCCGGTGAGGACGATCTAATCACCGTAAGTTTGGGCAAGTAGAAGATGATCGCAACTCAAGGCAGCTGCCTAAGGATCATGCTGGCTGGAGAAGGTTGTTTGCTTTTTTTTTTTTTATAATTGCGCTACCCTTAAACTAGAGCACGGGCATTAGGGAAATAAGAGGAGAGACGAAGGAGGTACCGATGCACGTTGGTTTTAAATGCTTGTGGGTTGTAGTGGTGAGGAAACACAGAGCTATGTCGATCATTCCATTTTCGTGTAAAGGCTTGAGACCCTCGTTCACCCTGATCTGTAGCGCCATCATAAGTTAGTAAGTAAACAGGCTTGTAAGACCCATTAAGAACGTGATTGGGATTATCAGGCAAGCGACGAGGGTCTGAACCTGATCTAATGCCGCTTTCCATCCTTCTCGGTCCCGGGCACGCTTAAGGACATAAGACTTGATATTTTTGGTCGTCATAAGGATTTTACCTGCATTGGCATCCACCCATTTCCTTGCGACAATCATTTACTTTCGATTTCTCTTTAGAATCACTTAGGTTCCACAACTTTTCAATAGTAAACAAAGTAGTGGTGCTACTATACAGCCTTGTGGGATTCCACATCTTTTCATGGAGATTCGTGCTTCGCAAATTTTACTTATGTCAATTCTGGCAACGTGTCCTAATTGCGTGATCTCCATGTGAACCGAAGACTCTTTTAGACACAACCGCCCAAGACACTCATCCAAGAAAGCTACCATCTTCTTCCGGGGATTTCAATGATTCTGAACTGTCGACTGCCTAACTCATTCTTTGTTGAGAGTCTCCATTAGACATGTGGCGTTTTTAGGACCAAAAATCCAGACCTTCACCCGGCAGTCAGTAATTTCACCCCTTTCTAGTTATTGTTTCCATCATTTCTCACTCTTGACTCACTGCGAACACCTGGATCTTGTTAAATTTCATAAAAAAGCTGCTTCCACTCTCATTCCCAGCAGAGCCAGTTCAAATAAACGATTAAAATTACAACCATCCACCACCTGTTTAATGATGTTTCACTGTTTATCAGTATCTCTGCGAAGCAAAACACATTTGATTTCCTCTAGCTAACAAAACACCAGTCTGATCACTTGGATGCTTCACCCCATGCAGCCACTCGTATAAATTACCAAATTAACGTATCCATCACCACGATTCCCGAATCCGAACCAATTTACCATCGCAGAACGCCGGAATAAAAAATAAAAAAACCGCCGCGCAACAGAAATAGAATTTTTTAGTACCGAATGTTTGTGGATTTAATTCGCTTGTAAGAAAACAACAAATCCTCGAAAAGTTTTTTTCTTTTTCTGTCGATGGGTGGTGGTGAAACTGATTTCTCTGGCCAGTCCCCCCTGCGGCATTCATCACTTGTATTCCTCCAACTCTTGGGTTCTGCACTTTGTTTCGTTAAATATGTTCGCAGGCTCAAGGTCATTTTTATGATGATGGTGGTTTATGCTTTCATTTTTGTTTTCCTCGAGAATTATTAAACAGGAGTTCTCGGGGGATTTCAGTTATTGTTTAGGACCCCGGAATGGAAATAATTTGTATGAGTTACAGTCTGTTGGAGGAGGGTAGATACAGGAAGAAATTTATCGAAGCAGAGCTGAAGGCGACGCGAAAATACTCACTGGATTCGGTGTGTCCAATGGTAGCGATCAGGAATTTGAACCCTCTGTCCGAACTCAAACTTTGACATTTCTCTCATCAAATGGTGCTTCTTGTCTCGGCTTTGCACTACAATGCCTTCACCAGATACTACCAAGCAGTTCAAGCCCAGATATTGCAAGAATCGTAGCCGTTGGTACAAGCCACTGGTCGATAGGAAACCATGCAGCCAAGCTAGCCACCTCTCTCATCACCTTCTGCTGTAGCTGCGAGGATGACAGTGAAAAGGAATCTCTGTTCTGTGCAAATGTCCAGCTCTGGCGAGGACCAGACAACTCTTCTTTCGACGACCCCCAAGAAATATCCAAAAAAGGCTCGGCGAACTAATTCCTTTCCTCAACTTCACAGGGTGGGTTTAACTAACTCCATCCATCAACCTATCATCTCATGCAAACAACCAAGTTGCCTGAGTTGCGGTTTCAAATCGGCTTAGCCTAGTGCTAATCGAGTTCACTTTTGAACCGCCACCTCTACCTGGCTTTAGCTGGATCTGAACTGCTCTAGGAATTTTTACTCGTTTAAGTAGCAACAATAGGTGTCATCACTGGACACTCAACAAGGGTAAGCCTCTTCTCACACGATTTCTTCAGGAACTCTGGTGACGAAGAGAAGGAAAAGCGCGTCATTCACCTCCTTCGTACGTGCCCTGCCTTCTCCCTTAGAAGAAAACTTCCTTTAAGAGCATTCTTCTGTCTGCAATCCTTACTTGACTGCTTAGGCGGCGCTATAGTTCGGGATGAACCTGGGTCTCAACCAACAAGCTAACTACCTCCAGTTAAGCACTCCATGTTGGTTGAGGTTTCCTTCTACTTGTAGGCGTCCCACCTTAGGTAAGGTCTTCCTCTACTGCCTTGTCCCTCCGGCTTCGATTCGAAGACCCTCAGGACCGGAGTGTTGGTGTCCATTCCCTCTATCTGTCCTAGTGATCTCAAATGACAAATGCACAAGTCGATGTCGCTGGACAACTCGTATAACTTGCCTTTGCAAGCCAAAGCTCCAAGTGGTTCCATGAGTAGGTTGGGGAATTTTCTCCGAAATGGACCGCTTTTAGTCTAAGCGCTGGCTTTCACCACTGAAAGCACCCCAGGGAAAAGTTTGACTCTACAAAGCTAGGCCTTGCCATCTATTGCTTAGCAGATCAGCTTCTAGCCTTCAAACTGTCGTCTCACCATCTTAATCGACTTGGCAGTCCATTTTGTAGCACGAAAAATCGAAATTGATTGAATTTAGCAAATACAACAACCTTCTATCTGAGCTTCGTGCTCTCGTCGACTAGATGGCCATCGTTATTTTTATGTAATTTTTCACATTCAACGTTGCATTTTGTGTTATTTTAAAGTCCTTTGTGTGGATTTAACAACAGTGAATAAGGACATTGAATCAAGGACCCTCTATCCATAGAAAAATAAGTAAAACAATGACAACCACTTGTCAGTGCATTTGTTCAATGTTGACTTTTCCCACGAAACTTCTTCGTTCGTAGTCCTGCATCATCAAGGTCGTTGTGTGGTATCTTCATCTCTCCTACCCCCTCAAAATGCCAACAGATTGTGTTAAAAAAACATGTCCCAACTAAAAGTCACTCCAACAGTAGTCCCCCTGAATAAATTTAAATATGAAAAGGACACGCACTCTCGTTCCTCGCTTTGAATCCTTTTTCTCTTTTATGTAGAAAAACTCGTACGTTTTTACTGAAATAATCTAATCAGGATTTTGTTTGAGGAAAAAGCAGCATTCCACGCATTCCATACATTCGTACTCGTAACATCCTGTGATTTTGCTCGGTATTCGTTCACACATTGCAAAGGATTTCCTTTCGATTTCCATTGGGAAATGTGTGTGCCTCCTGTTTATCGAATATGCATTGCATTAAGTGAAAACGAAGACATGTAACAGGACAACAATTTGAAGGGCACGACTAAGGATCTTTAGAAGAAAGTATACAGTAATTGAATTTTGGTGGGATCGTTAGATGGAGCGTGTTGCGGCTTGCTTTCATCTGCAAAGTTTATGAAATCTAATTAGCATGTGTGTGTGTGTGTGTGTGTGCGTGGAGGGGAAATTAAGGCAACTAGACGACACTTTAATGGGATTTTCAGGTTTCTGTTCCAAAAACTGATGTTGACGTCGTCAACTTCCTGAAAAATTATTCAACATCAATTCTGGTTTACTAACGATAAAGTGGCATCGTATGGCATAAAAGGATAAAGTCGATGCAAAAGAGAAGGTATCACAGTGGTTAGCAGCTTGCATGAGAATGATGGAAAAGGATTTTGTGACGGCATGTGTATGGATAGTGGTGTTGAAAAGGGATTAGTTACAATCTGAAGCATGTAAGTACGTTGGATTAGCACAGAGAGATGTGAATTTCAACGGTTGATGAGCGAATGGAAATTAATCTGGATTAAGTCTTGGGTTCTGAGCCCTTTTGTGTGGCTTGGGATAACTCCCCATTAACATCCAGGTCACGTGAGTTGTGGTACCAAAACAGTGGACACGTGATACTTGTCTTTTTGGTAGGACCTTACCAGAGAACCTCTTCTACCTACCTGGGGTATCTAAAACGCTTATGCGTCATCCTACATGGATCCTGTTTTAGTTCGTTGGCTCCTTCCTCTTTTGAACGTCCAGCACAGTCGTTTCCATCTTTGACTAATGGGTACTTTTGCGGACGTTCTTGAGTCGCTTTTTCAACCCGATTTTCTACAAGATGAGAGGGAAACATCATCAGAGTACTCAAGGCGTTTGAGAGTTCTACCGGCTCCCACTGCTTAACGCTGGAACGCCCTTTTGTTCACCTCTTAAAACAGTAGTGGTGACGGTTTACAGCCTTGTGGCACACTGCTTTGAATCGCAGATTCTTTGGCTTCTTTAGCACAAGACGTGTTAGCTACAAGTTTCAGTCTTCTAATATTGTCATCGAAGCTTTGTAGAGCTTGGTGGGAGTGCCGTAAAACCTTGCTGCTTTGGCTGCTTTGATTGATTATCTGACCTCTTACTGGTGGTAGCTATGCGAATTCTATGATCTTGTGTCGCACACACTCATCTCGCTTCTACCATCTGCATAAGTGACTGTAATGTGTGCTTAGAGCTGTTGTGTCGATCCTTCGGGAGTCTGTCTTTTTGTTAAGATTGAGGTCGGCTACTATAAGCTGGTGATCTCGTTTCATTCCAATGTTGACTCCTCTCCTTCTTTGAGGTTCCTTGAGTTGACTTGATCTTGCTTTTGGCATAACTTGGTGGTCTGACCAGAGATCTATGTATGACAAGTAGAACCATCTTGTGGGAACTACTTCTTCACTTTTCAGTCGAAAAAACTTCACTAATCGTGGATCTAATCGTGGCTGAGATTGTGGGTTCTCCTTGTCCATAACTTGGAAGCGATTAGCGCTGAAATCGTTCCTTGCCACTTGGATTCCATTTAAAGTTACAGTTCGGACACCTAGGAATGATGGTGGTGGGTTTCTTAGATAGTTTCTGTGTAGATGGCAGTTGTAGAGATGGGTGTTGGTGTCGGATATGAAACCGATCCACGGACTGGGAAGAGAGGCAGTTATCATTGTGTCAACCAAAAGTTCTGCATCTGCTAGAATTGGAGAATATCATGATCACGAGACGGATCTCTGTCGTAGAGAAGGATCTAAGGATGATTTATGCAAAGGCTGCGGCGATACAAACGCAGAAGAGAGCACAGGCCATTTTCTATGCCAACCAGAACGAGAAAGACGGAAATTGGTGAATAGTATTTCAACGAAGTGGGCGATCTGTCTAAGAAGAAACCATGAAACAACCAGCCATCTAATGCAGACACTTCTTCTTTGTCTTCTTCTCAGACTGGACATTCCATGTTAGAGGAACGCAATGGATCGATAGAGATCCAAGTGAAGGCTGCATCATATCCTTTCATTTTTCTCTTGGTCCACTCAATGTGGTTCCGGGGTTAGAACTGAAGTTAGGTCTTTCGATACTAAAAGGGTTTTTGACTTGAGCAAGGGCATCAGGAAAATTAGAAGAGAAGAGAAGGAGGTACCGATGGATGTTGGTTTTAAATGCTTGCAACCAAAAGACGCTGTCTCTGTCCTCTTGCCTGAGTTGCAGATGCTAAGACGATTGGATGAATGAATCAGTGATCCGGCCAAATAATTTCGTGTACCTCTCCTGTCTATTTTGGAAGTGAAACTTCTGTAGCCGCTTTGACGGATCATTTTAAATATCACACGAAGAAACAACGTATTTTGTAGCATATCCGCAGGAGCTTGAATAAATGTAGGGGGTTTGTGTATTCGATAAATACTTCTTGAAACATATTTGTGGGCGCAAACTTCATTCGCCAGTCTGTCTTCCTGTGCAACACCTTCTTCTGGGCTGTTGTAGACTTGTGTAGAGGATCTTGTGTACTAAGTCTGCCTTGTTGCCTCCTTCGTTTCATCAGAAGCTCCAAATTGGTTCAACGAGTACGTAAGGAGATTTCTCCAGATCCATGGATGGAACAGACAATGGAACAGCTTGCAGCCACTTCAACCTAACCTTACCTACGTCTACCACGTGTGAGCTGCAAGTGTCAAAGGTTGACTGGAGTTCAAATTGTCGACCTTCACCTCATTGACTTTAGGGTTGGAGTCAAATATCAGGAAGACCAGATTGGAATTCCCTTCATCTGTACATTCCTGACAAAAGTTTTCTCCTTTCGCTTTCACCGTTTCGAAAAGTGGTCGTGAAGACATCAGATTTCTCCAATTTACTCGCACAAATCAAAGAACTTATGATGAGGAAACTTTTCAAAGTTGCTTCCCTTTGACATTCCTTGAGTGAGTTTTGTCAAAAAATGCGCGAAAAGGAATAAAACACCACTTTTGGGAATTTATTTCCATTCCCATAGCGATACCTGGCAGGCGTTGTGCCAACCTGCCAACCCTTAACCAATGGAATTTAGATTGTTTTCCATGAAACTTTTCAATAAAAACTAACAGTACTGCCCCCCTGCCACCTCTTTATTTAATTACCTATCCCAAAACGCGAATGCTAACTCCAGCGTCCAATGTGAAATCTATCTTAAGGACATCCTTGTGCCGAATTCAAATGCGGCACTTTGAAGTCAAATTTCTCCCAAAAGGGACATTGATTCCAAAATTTCCTATCAAAAGTGTGCTCATGAATGCCAAACGCACAAACAGTGTCGCCTCTTTATCTCTGTCAAGGATTAAGGTGCGAAAGGACTTGAATAATTAACACTACGACCACTTTCATTCGAAACATGTTCTTTGTACACGATTCGTTGTAATTATTTCGATTCAGGAGGAGATGGTGACTCTGAGATGGGAATCCTCCCAACAAATTGAAATTCTCCTGCCCAAATCCCAAGGGAACTTGGCGCCAAAAAACCAATTTCGACCGTTAAATTTGCAAATTTCAACACACAACCCGCGGCTATGGCAAAACATATTAAAATTGCATGCATGATGGTACCCACCTTCTAGTCGTCCGGTTACAAATTGCCTGGCAAAAGGAGGCGGAAAAAATCGAAACGAAACAGGCAAGTCGTTGGTCCTTTTGTAAAATTAATTCACGAGCCCCTGGATCCTTTCGCCGAATTGTTCTTCGCCATTCAATCGAATCTTTGTGAAGTTTCCTCTCCGCGTTGTATAGGCTTCCTGTATGCATTAATATTCACTTGGGATCCAGTCACTTTGTTGTGCCGGAAGTGGGAATTCTTCAGATTTGAATTCGTTGACGAGCACACACACACGAGCCACCATAATATATGAACATCACTCACGACGACGATGCCGTACGCACCGAAAACCCTTTTAAACTCTGACCTTTGTATCTCTCACTTTGGTTTCGGTATTAAATTCAAATCAGAATATGCTGGTCCAACAGGCCGCCCCCACTCCTAGAGTATACTTTGTACTCGTATGTCACTTTGGTAGTTTGTCAAACGCACTGGATATGATTTAAACGGTCTTCTCTCGTCTAATTGAATTAAATTTTATTGACAAAGATACGAGTACCGCCGTCGGTTCGACCGCCCGCTGGTCACTTGGTTGATGACCGAGTGCAGTCAACTTTGGGGGTGCCAATGTCAATGTTACATGACACACTTCCGGCGCACGAAAATGAGTGTATTTCCCGGAGGCAAAACGCAAACCAAACCGAACTTCGATCCAGCGGTGGATGAAATGGTTTCACTTTGGCGAAGTCAGGCTGTTGATGCTGTGTGATGGAGCAACTGGTTGTATAACAGTTTTGTATAACAGTTGAGGAATGCTGATTGGGGGTGGATTGAGAAATATATTGACCACATGTTGAGTGGGAAAATAACACACACACATGGGTTGTAGGAGCTTTTGCTATAATAAATGAGCTTTAGGGGGTAGTGGTCGGTAAGGTAGTGTGGCGTAGGGTGTTTGTCTTGAATATTTTGTTGAATTTTCGGTGACGATAGTTCTCCTTAGAGGGTTGTCAGACTTTCTATGTCAGATTGAGGGAGAGATGTCAGTTCATTTGCTTTTCGTTGCCAATGGATGGACTTTTTCTTGTACATCGTTCAGGGTGTCAAGTTCTGCTTGAACTTTCTTGGTTGCTTTCCTTTCTAGGTGAGTCGAGGGGTTCATGTAAGACATGCCCAATGTCTCCCTTCATTGTGCGACTTCTAGAGTGACGAAGACTTCTTGAAAGACGTTATATGAATGGCCTTGAGTTTGTTCGAGAAGAATGCTTCACCTCATCTTTACTTGGTCTCCAATTCACAGATCTTTTCGAACATAGCCTAAGTGGGTCCCACGGGACACCTATCTACCTTGTCTAACCTAACCTAGGTCCCATCACGCTTTCACTCGTGTTGGCTTTCTATCCAGCATTCAAGTTTCAAAACCTTAGTCTTTCACCAGCATTCGTCCGTTCCAGTGGTTCGACAAGGAACTAACCTTGGACATCCGTGTTTTGTTTGGTCTTTTGCTTAACGGCCGCATTTCTTATGAAAGATAATTGACATTGCAAACCTCAGAAGACTATGAGTCCTTTATGAGTGCTTTCTGGAATTTTCCTTGAATCGAAATACAGGAAAAAGCTGAATGTTATAGCAGTTGGGTGCTTCTAGGATGTTCTCGAGAACATATTTGGTTGTTGTATAGGGTTTCCCGCTTCTTAAGCTTTGTGAAGTTTTATTTAGCGGTAATGTACCTAAAAGAAGTTCTTTTAGTTGCAGTTTTCATGTGTAGGTGGCGAAAGGAATTCGAACAAAAGTGTCCTTGTTTCGATTACAACGTTGTCAAAGTAGGAAATTTCTGCTTGAAGTCCTATGCCTTACGTGACCGAAGTTTTTAACGTGTCTTAACAAGTGGATTGGAATAATCTGGAGGATCTGTGGTCGAATTTGTCCAAGGCCTTGTTTAGGTTGATGCATGCTTTGAATCTTTTTTGGTTATACGAGGTTCCCTTTTAGTTTCAGGATCTGGTCCTGCTCTCCTGGTATAATCTCCTATTCCACAAAATGGTTCAGTGCCAATAAAAGGGGTTCAGCTGCCTCCTATATAACTGGGGTGTCTGCTGCTTCGTTAATCTCAGTTCCGACAACGTGCCCTGGTATCTAGTAGACGGTGACTCACTTGTTCCCGCTCAGTTGATTGAGTCTGTGTCCCACACAAGTCCCTCTTTTGCTATCCTTAGGATAGTGTCATTCACGCTATCCTCTATCACATGGAATAGGTCAAGGACACGTTCGCATGGTCTCGGTAAGACTTTTTGCCCACGTTATTGTCCCATATTTGATCAGTGGTCTTGCTATAGCACTACATGGACATCCATCTCATGGTACTTGGGCTGCAACTCAAAGATTAACCTGCGAAGTCTACATGTCATGAGTGCATGGGTGGCTCTCTTAGGAATCTCTTCTGTGTGTCAGTGTCGTTCTCGACTGTCCGATTGGCTTCTGTCGTTGAAGTTTACTTTTCCTCGTGAATCGGATTATTGTTGATTTGGACGGGATTATGCAGAGTTCAGCTGTTTGGCATCATTCCAGAGTTACTTTGAGTCCCTTCTACCACAAAGGGTCCCTTCGAACCTTCCTCTTGCAATCAGTTGATGTCGAGGTTGGTTAGTTTGTCAAGGAGTTCATCCACGATCAGGCTCCACAAGAGGAGGAATCTCTTGCTGTGTTGACCTTGATAGTTCTTAGTGCGGTTTGTGTCGCAGCAGCTTGTGACAGCTGTATCGTTGACTCCATCTCCCACTAGAGTTCGCTTGATGGCTGGCTTCATGTGAAGTGAACCATCTCCTTCCTATTAAGGGCATTTTGATTGTTCCCCGTCTGTGGATTTGCCCGCTCTATATGTCTGCTGACAGTGGTAAAGTTAATTGGGTCACTAACCATTTTATACTGATACCAACTATTGAACGTGCGCTCTTGCTTGCTAGGACCACATCGTTAGAAAACGCTCCCAACTTTTGGAACTAAGGGCACTTGTTTGCCGGATGGCACTTCTAGGTGTTTTGCGACGCAGGATGGTTCTTCTTGAACTTTCCTTACAAGTTGACAAGACTTCGTCTTTAATGATGACAGTTCAGAATTCTTTACGAATCACAGTATTTGGGTGCTCATGTACAAAAATAGGTCGTGAGCTCTCGGGAAATAAACCATTGAACCATCAATTCCTCTAATGTGATCTTCTGACAGTAGTACGCGTCTAAAACTGTGGCATTAGTGCCGAAATTAACCAGATTCTTGTGCTTCTTGGCTTGAAAAAATTGGTTCTTACTGGTCTACCTTAGAAGAATGCCTTCAAGAGCAGGTGACTTGTGCAGAGATTGCGGCGACACAGACGCAGAAGAGTCTTCCTATATGAATGCTTCAACCTACGCAAAATCAGAAAGGCGGCCTTTTATGTATACCACTTGAACAACCTGAACGATCTGTTTAAGAAGCAACGAAAAACCACGCGAGATGTTCCAGGGAGGCCGACCGACCAGACTAGACATTCCACGCTTCCACGGGAACACAATGGTTTCGCGGAGATTCGAGTAAAGAAAGACTGTGTCATACGAGATACAGTCACCCCTTGCTACCTACTGTTCTATAGATTCCTCCAGATTGGACTATCCCTCCCTGATGCGCCTTCAATGTGCGCTTCGTGCGATGAGTTGACGCATTATAGGGGTTTCTATTGCGATCATTTTGATTATGTGGTTTGTGTCTTTGCTGTGGTTATGTTTTATGGAGCTTTGTGTGTCCCGGCTATCGTCTACGTTGCGACTTGGTTCGTACCCTTACTGTTGAATGCAGTGCATTTGGTATGAGTCCTTGTTCCAGTTTGAAGATGTCTTCTAGTTGGTCCTTGTCCTTTGCTTCATCTTTCCCGAAGACACTTCTCCATATTCTCCCCCAAATCCTGCGTCGAAAAATTTACGAATATTTGTTGATTGTCAGCCTCTCCATCACACACAGTAGGACTCCATTTGATTTGCGATATGGAATATCCTTGGAATTATATATGGACTCTTCAGACACCGACAGTCGAGACAGACTGATGGCAGGCGACTGAGTTCATTCAGTTCAATTCCCTTACCACCGTCATCAACGTGAATTATGAAACACATCTGCTTTGGCAAAAACAAAAGCAAAAAAAAAATCCTGTTCCATGCTCTTCGCCTCCTTATCAAGGACTTTCTTTGGATATTC
Source organism: Criorhina ranunculi (assembly GCA_951813785.1). Taxonomy (NCBI): domain Eukaryota; kingdom Metazoa; phylum Arthropoda; class Insecta; order Diptera; family Syrphidae; genus Criorhina; species Criorhina ranunculi. Next base: position 4,965,853 of record OX638385.1, on the reverse strand, counting down.
TTTTGAAATTCTTCTGACACTTTGCCAAAAGCCAATACCGCAAGGCAAAGTCCTCCAACTTCAACACGAAAACAATGAAATTTGTCAGAACCCACCACCAAAGAAGTACGTCCTTCCACAACCCAAAAAAGAAAATCATATCCTGTTTTCACATCTCCGACATTATTGTGATGATGTGCGTGATATTTAGGTCAAAGTTCTCCCTAAACGTGTGTCATGACTCTTTGTTTGTTGCCAGCGCTCTCCATTAACATCATCTCTATGGCCTCTCTGTGTGGAAAAAAAAAACTGACAAACTGGTGCAGGAGCAGCGTTTTTCCTGTCACGCATTTTAAATAAGTGGTTGTTGCCTAAGGGATCCTATGGTTCGCTCCTCCACGCTGCGTCTGTGCCTTTTATGAAAATGAAATTCTCGCGCGGAAATAAATGAAAATAAAAGGAATTGCAAAGGAAAGGAGGACGAGAGAATGTGGTACCCGCCAGCGGCAGCAGCGGAGCGATAAAGATGTGCTTAGAGGTAGAAGAGAAATTAAAGCCACCATTGTCAGTGGCACCACAAGGGCAAAGTACTTGCGATAAGGATACGAAACAGGTATCAGGTATAACGGGGTAAGAAATTCGTGTGGAAGGAGGTCCAAGGACATGTCAAATAAATCAAACAGCTAAGTGGCATAAGTCGGGCTTCGATTAGAAAATGGAATTGCAAGACAATCCTGGGGATTTTAAATTGTTGCGTCACCCACCCACCCAACAATCCACCTACGCATCCTGGCGTCTTTCAATTTCTGCAATGGATACGGTTTGGGATCGCTGCCTTTCCATTCAAAAAAAAAGATAATCACTGTAGCGCACTGCTACGTCGTTTATCCTTTTGTGTAGCTCCTTCCTTGAGAGGGGGTTAACTCTTTTGTGTGTGAGTCGTTATGAATACGATGGATGGGAGGGGGGTGACGTTTTGTTATCCTGTTTGCATGTCAAATGTCATTGCTTGAATTATGATCCTTGGAATCTCATCCTTTCACAGTTTAAGGTGATGTGATGGGTTTAGTGGACGTCTTTCTAAGGTTCTTGCTTCCATGGAAACTATGTCACGTGTATCTTGTACAGGGAAGGGGGTGACCATTGAATTCACATCGATTCCGAACTGATGTCATGAGAATGAGACCATCTAATGGTGCATCGAGCTTTTTAAGTGGAGCACGAACCGTCAGTGTAAATGGGAAGGATAGTGATGATGTGTAAGAGGAAATGTAGGGTCTTAAAGCAGATAAGGGTTCGTGCTCCAAAAACTGCGGCTTTCCTAAGGACTCTACTAAGGCAAGGTGTAGTCTATCCTGATTGTGGAAAACAATCCTTTCAATCGAATCGCATGATAGCGATCTGTCTCGGATCGAATCTTCCTTGATGTTCACTCCAGAGTGGTTACGGAGTAAAACAAGACCCTCGTCCTAGTTGACGCTAGGTCCTTTCTGCTAGGTACTTGCCACTGTCGCAAGGGTTCCAACTGTGGTTCTCCTAAAGAGGACCCATTGTCTTAAAGTTACTTGGGAGTTGTTTGAAAGATCCACCATTCTAATCTGGAATCCAAAGGCTTACTTACTTACTAAGGTGGCGCTACAGTTCGGGGTGAGTCTGGGCCTCAACCAATAAGCCCCTCCAGTTAGCCCGGTCCTTCGTTAATCGCCTCCAATTAGGCACTCCAAGTTGGTTGAGGTTCCCTTCTTCTTGTGCGTGCGACCTTAGGTGAACAAAACTGGAGGCAGTTCAGATCTGATTGAGTTGGGTAGAGAGCCTTGTTGGTTGAGGTCCTAGTCTCTGTTCGGTAGTATTAACAACGACTTCCGCAGAAGCTGTAAGGATGAGAAAGAAATTGAATCTGTCCATCTCTGACAAAAAAATGGGGACTCTCGGCAGTAACTTCTTCAAAGAGCTCGAAAACTTCAACGTAGATACGATCGTAGATTGATCGTTGGACTTGGGTCTTTCTAGGATTTGGCATGAAGTGGAGATTCGGTCAATGGTCCATTTTGTAGGCCTAAAACCGCAACTAGATCAGCCGAATAGGATCTTGTTAGCGACGTTGAGTAGGTTTATGTCTCTACAATTGGCGTAGGTGAAGCGGTCTTCTTATTTTTGTAAGGATTCAGCTGATGGTGTGAGTCCCAGTTTATGGTGTTGAAAGCATTCTGATATCCAGTGTCGCTACCATACGGAGTTTCTTACTGCCTCTCTACCACCTGTTGCCTTTAATCTCATTTGAGTTTCAGAGTGGTCTTGGATGTAGCAAGGTCTTAGCTTGAGGGACCAGGCAATGATTGCTCCTATATTCGACTCGTTAATCACTAAATAAACTGTCTGTCTCAAGTCTACTTAATATAAGAACATCTATAGGTTCTAACATATACTTAACCACTTTTCTTATCTTTTTCTTTCAGGTATGTACCCAATAGATGTTACAAGTATTGTTATATTGGTAAGACTTGTAGTTCTAAGCATAAATTACCCTCTTGCGCTGAAAATTTTAAAAATGAAACTCGAAAAGTTTCTTAACGCCTAGGATACTTCCTAATTGACAATTGGTCTTTTGTGCGTGCCTGTGTCTAGAATATCCTTTCCTTTATAACACCTCGTCGTTACGTATCTAAAATATTTCACAGATCGTGATTCTGCACGTCCGGAATTTCCATGCCAGAGCATGTGGATTGTGTCTTTGATATTTGAATTTAAATTGCTCACTGGATGGGAGCCTTATTCGAAGTCACTGAATCTTAAGAGACAGTTCTTCCAATAGCGACCTATTCTTTACATCGACTGAAGGGTAAGAGTTGGCTTTCGGATATTGTTGTCGCCCTTGAACTCGTGAGCGTTGATAAGACCGTCTGTCTACCCAGATACTAGAGTTGGCAAAGTGGATCACTCTTCTAACTCGTCCTTCTCTAATAAAATGTTCAAGATGCTGGCAAAATGGATCAATGCCTGATAGGACCAAGGCCTATGGTCGCGCCTGGAACATGTGTCTGTGTTTTGTATATTGTCCTCAAACTGTTTTATGTTTTGCCTAAGGCGTTGGAGCTTCTTCATTATGAGCGCAAAGGCACGGAAGCATCCGTATTCAGATAAAATTTGACACAAGTAGGAATCCCCTTCTAATATTGTTTTATCGTTCGACAAGTCCGTCGTCCTTTAACTGAAAAGGTCACCCTTTGTGGCCACGAAGTGATGCTTTTTTCCTTCCTCGTTTCGGTGCTCTCTCTAGAGTGGACATATCCTCCTTCTCCGTTTGTGTACTGTCACCACATCTCGTCAGCGAGAATATCCATGGGCATCATGGCAGGGGTAACGAATATGGGTTTGTCGTGCATCAGCCCAGATTGGTGTGGCGGAATACAGCATGACTGACTGTGTTACTCTTGCTAGTATAAGTCTCCTACTTAGCCTGGGCCCTTGTATATTCTGCTGCCTTATCGCATGTACTTTCCACGCGTTTCCTTTATGACAGCCTTGTGTTGATCATCATTCTCAGGTATTTGATCGCCGATTGGGATGTTGTGGCCTAAGTAGCACAGCTTCAGTTTTTTGTTTTTATAATTCACTAGTGCTAAAGGGGTTATGAATACCCTTATGATGCTATTCACACAGCACTAGTGTTAGTGTAGTGAAACTCAGGTGGTATTAGGTTTCAGTCTTTTGCTCCGAGGTTGGTGTCCAGAATGACTGGGGAGAATTATTGGTTCTGTTGCTATTGCTTATAATTCACAGTATTTCTTTCGAACATCCCGATGTCATTAGTCGTATAGCAATTGACAATATAAGACTTGTTCCTTTATCCTTCTTCACTCAATCATTGTAGGTTCATGTACAATCTTATCGAGGTTACAAGCAACGAAAATCCAATGTCTTGAGACACTAGTAACAAAGACTCTGTAATATGTACACACTTCCATATCTGTTAGCTTTAACATGCTTTCACAGAAGCTTCATGTACCTTCCAAGGATCTCCTCAGTTTGTGGCACTATAAAGCCGGCTCTTCTATAGGATTGATTGTCTTAACGACGCTATTTACTTTGTTAGGTGTTGCTACAGTTCGGAGTAAAGTGTACCATTCCAGTTAGCCCGGACCCTAGCTAACCGCCTCCGGTTATGCACTCTTAGTTGATTAAAGTCCCCTTCTACTTGTGCACGTCACTTTAGGCGAGGTGTTCCCCTACTCCGTTGTCCCTCCGGATTCGATTGGTGTCTACATACCCAAACGCCAATAAGCAGTTTCTTGAACTAGATCGATGAGAGGCTGTACATCTCCTATAATCCGTCGTTGAATCTCCTCCTCAAAAGTCCGTCAACGCAAACGGGACGCAGAATTTTTCGCTCGAAGCGGCCAAGGGTATACTCATCCACTTTCGATAGCGTCAATGCTTCAGAGTAGGATTGAGATGAAGCCCTTCCATGCTTCAGCGCCATAGAGTAGTATTAGGATGACTAAGGTCTTGTATAGAGTCTTCTTAGTTCTTCGGTCTTCTCAGACCAAAGAAATTGTGTTTTCAGAAGAGATAGCAGAGCCAAGGTAGGCAAAGTCCCTAGAAGTTGTACCTGTCTATTGTGACAGTCTGTCCGATTCGTTGATGTTGAGTGTCCTAAACCCACTTCGACCGCTTTTGTCTCAATGCTCACGAGTATTTAGGCGCTCGAAGGTGATTTGATTCGAACTCCACCTAATGGCGGAATCTTCTATTTCTCGGTTTGTGTCTTAGTTTGGATTGTGTCTAAGATATTTTTATTTAAGTTTTTCCTTGGCTCCCATGATCTAGAGTCTCAAGCCTCAAGCGGAAAGGACGTAACGTAACTTCTCTCCACTTATTTCCTTAATGCCCGTGCTCTTGTTTAAGGGTAGTCATAACCCAAGACTAGTTGCATTCACTGAATAGGGTTTTTGTCTAGGGATGCATCCATTGTGGTGCGACATATGACTAATTCTCGCTCAATCCTTGTAGGTTCATTTACTTGCTTTCATTTCAGAAAGCCTTTGACTTTTCTTTTACAAATTACGTGGCCAAGGTGGTCGAAAAGCCTGCGAGCTTCCAATACTTTCAGTGCCCTCATCACCGTATATAATCAAGAAGCAGGTTACAGATAAACTGTCGCCCTATCAATTGCCACCCAAAGCGATGATTTGTTAGGGGTTAACGAAAAATGCCTTGATATCACTGTCAAACTCAGTTCCAATCTTGAAATCTTCATTTGCATTCACAGGACACTTCACGTTCACTGATTCCAAATTTAAATATCCCTACCAATCAATCATGGGTTTGTAAGACCCATCTGTTCGTTAGATCGTTTGTAACGTCATTGAAAATCTCCTCTCAATCAGTCAATTTTAAGGAGCTTACCATTCTAAATTGATTTTCCAAGAAAAAAAAAAGCCTAAATTCCATTTCAGAGAGGAGGTGGAGGAACTAGAGAGAGAAAAAAAAGAAGGAAACTCAAAGGACATCAGGTAAAACCAGCATCAGTAGCAACAAAGAAGTAGACACGAATGTCCTGGAAACAGGTCACAAACAATTTAGAAAATAATTAATTCAAATTGTAAAACAACCCTCAGAGGGGGCGGGGACTACTAAAACGACAACGACAACGACAACGACAAAGACAACTACAAACGACAGGGACATAGCTCTTCCCTGTGAATACATCCTGATGACCAAGACGGAACCATACAATAGGTACTATAGGGTTAAGTTGTCCCTCTCTCTTTCACTCTTTTACAGTAATTAGCGGAGATAACTCGGGTGTATTTACTACAAAAGCCCAACGTTTGGCCCTTGGGACTACGTTGACAGGGAGTTTTCTTCTTTTTCCTCAAAAAAAAGCCATCCCCAGCACCACTTTCTTTAATTTGTGTGAAGGAAGGAAGGAATCCTTTTCTTTTTTTTCTCAGTTTTTGACTTTCGTTTTCTTCCTTGATGTCCTTTTCAGGTGCTGAGACAGTATAAAGAAGCCAAAGCATCCCGAAGGACTAAGGATAATATCAATTAATTAATTGCAAAGTATCATAGATGATTCAATGGTGGTTCTTCGGATGATATCCTTTAAAAAATTGCGGTCCTTTAATATATCAAACCAACACACACATACAAAAGCTCACACCACATAGCCATCTTAATTAATTTGTTCCCAAGAATACTTTTCGAGTCAATGTTTAGCGGCGGCGGCGGCGTTGTCTTTGTTAAATTGCACTTAAGGATACATTTCCTTTGAATTTTTCCGTGTGACAAGGATGAGTGATTGCGGAGTATACATTTTAAATTCATGAGATACTTTATCTAATGCTTGCGAGTGAAAGTTTCACGACCATGTTTTCTTTTTTAAGTGAAAAAATATGTGCCATGGGGGAGTAGTAGGCGTCCCGCAGAGCCCTCGGGTCTAGATCCTGATCCTGGGAATCAACATGTTTTGCTTTTTGCTCTCTCCAATGTGGCTCTCATAATTCATTATTAGCAGACGGATTGGGATATCGTTGTGTTGAATTGAGATTAATTGGACAAAAAGTGTTTTCGACGGCACAGCGGACTGTTTGAAGGGTGTAGGGTCATCTGGGAGTGATTGACAATTGACTGTGACTTATTTTCTTTGGTTCTGAACTAAGGTTAAGCAAGACTGTCGACACGGCACCAAAGAGACCGAAAAGTTTGCTTCAATTCGACTTGTTGGCCAGCAGTACTTAATAGGACTGGAACCTCTATCAAAACAAGTAAATGTGTCCTAATAGGGCTGGAACCTCTGGCAAAATCAGTGAATGTGTCCATAATACCATGTGCTATCTAGGCATCATTATCATTGTAGACGGACAGAGTTAAGTAACTCTGACAAAACACTACCAAAACAGTAATGGTGACAGTTTACAGCCTTGAGGGACTCCAGTCAGAATCAAAAGTTACTCTGACAGCATGTGGTTTCGTCATATCTCCCTTTCGTGGTCGTCGTGGACTAGAACATTAGACTTCTGAGCAAGCCGGCTTAGACTGTAGTTCCAAAGAAAAATCAAAAGTGGAAAGGAAGACGAAAAGCCAAGACCCAGCAAGAGTGTTCCGTTTCCTTATGAATTTTACTTAGGTGGCTCTGCAGCTCGAGGTGAATCAAGGTCTCAATCAACAAGCCTCTTCAGTAAGCCCGGTCCTTAGCCAACTGCCTCCAGTTACGCACGACAAGCGTACCGCCGTCTTCCTCACCTATACCAAAGTTGCCTCCGCGGCCCTAACCTGGCTCATAACAGTTCCCCTTCTACTTGTGCGCGCTACCTCAGGCGAGGTCTTCTTATACTGCGAAGACTCTTTGGACTGGATCGTTGGTGTCCATTCGTTCTACATGCCGCTTTTTCGGCATGACTCACGCATGCAATGTAGGTCAAGGCATTCCTTGTTTTTCATTGCAGCTCCCTTTGGACTTTTAAGTCTTCCGACACCTAACCACAAGGCAAAATGCTCGTAAAAGCCTTTTTCATGTTGATGATGCTGCACTCTTCCTCTAAGAGATCTTGGTCTTCCCAACTCCATTGATCTTATTTCCTCACACAGTGTGCACAGAGTGTCTTTATCCTTATCCTACTTCAGTTGAAGAATTGAGAAACCGCTTTAAGGTGCTGCTGGACTCCACCTTCAAATCTGATTGCTCTCAAATCGGTATCGATCTAATGCTTGTCTGCGAGGGAATTGGTCTGACAGACCGAGTCCAAACCAGTACCTTGGAAAGGACCCATAGGTTGTATGGGAGTTGGCGAGAATGATTTTTTGAGTGATTAGACCTCTCTAGCCCGCTTAGTCTTTGAACCTTCATCGCACATGAGACTGTTGTGTGCTTTAAGGTACTTCAGAGCCGGTCTCCGCCTTAGGTGAAGATTGTGAAACGTTCTGAATGGTTTATGACACTTTGCAGCGCATGCAGTTCGTTATAACAGGGAGCCTTAGGCTTAGTCTTTGGAAGAATTGAAAGAGCCTGGAATTTTGTCATGATCATCGTCCTATTTGCCAAGTCTTTGAGCGAGAGAAGTGGTGTTTTACAACCTACGTTCCCGTAGATCTGATCTGAAAGAAGCCTGTTCAGTGGCTATCTATCTCTAAAGACACTGTGCTCTGCAGCTTGCTAGAGAGACACTTAGACCTTTCCTCAGTTTGTCTAGGATGAGAGACCGTCATTTCCAAGCTTTATAAGAACCATCTCTATATATTGAAACTCAGGTTGAGCTCAGGATTCAAGCTTCTTTGGTGGTTTCCCACTAGTTTCGAAGTTATTAGTTGTAGAGCGACCGACTTATGGTGATGACTGGCTTCCTCCTTAATCTTTCGATGTCGTACATCAGTTTCTTTGTAAGCCGGAGTGATTGAAGGTCTTTTAAGGCTTATGAGGTACTAGACATGCCACTCTTATGGCCTGAATTCCTATCCTAAAGAATCTGCATCATAGTACCAAGCTTGGCGAATGTCCAAGTGTCTCATGCCGTCTACACGAGAGACTAACGACAGTCCAGAATTGTTTTTGATGCTCTAGGGACTGCTTTCAAAGGCTTTATAGCCGTCTACTTGGCTCTGAAAGACGAAGAGAGAGAGATTGAGGTTTTGAAATCATCGGAGAGAATACGTCCGTCTACACCGGTGTTGGTGTAGGTTTTAGCTGGAGCTCTGGGTCGTTGAAAGGCCTTAAACCTCATGACTTTGATGATCCTTTCTTCCATTTTCCTTCTATCGATCAGCTTTCTGCTAAGTATCTCCCTCTGTCGCGAGGGCTCTCAACTGTGGTTCTCCTAAGGGGGACCCATTATCTTAAAGTTACTTTGGAGTTTGAAAGATCCACCATTCGAATCTGACCGAAAACCAAAGGCTTACTTACTTACTAAGGTGGCGCTACCGTTCGGGGTGAACCTGGTTCTCAATCAACAACCTTCTCCAGTTGGCCCGGTCGTTAGCCAATTGCCTCCAGTTACCCATTCCAATCCAAAGACTATCACCCTGTAAGTTGACAGCTAGACATCCATTAAGACTTTGGAGTCGCCAGCAGTTAAATCGAGACTCTGTCCTAGGCACTGTGCCATTGGTATTCATTCATACAGAGTAGCTGGAGGAATGTATCTCATAACTGCAGGGATTAAGATGGAACAAAATCTGTTCGGCTCCTGCTTTACGAGAAGAATAAGGACACTTGACGGTCACTTCTTCAACGAGCTATGGGTCTTTCTGAGATTTCTATCTCAATGCGGTTGGTTTCAACCCAGCGGCTCCTTTCTTTAAAATCTCAGGTTAGTCAACTTTCGAAGCGACCTCAGTTCTTAGGCACCCACTTACCTAACCTAAGCTAAGATCTTTGCCAGATGCTTGAGCTTGTTTACTCCCTTTGAGACCATCTAGTTACGGCTTCCTTAACTCATCCGTGATGCAGATTTACTGCAGATGATCATACAAAAAAACAGCAGAGGTGACTGTACACAACCATGTGGGACTCCGCTTTGGAATACAGCATCCCATTGCCATGCAGTGCGGGATATCCATCTCTCCAGTCAAGCTAAATGGGCTCTCCATTTAGATTATTGAAAGCGTTTTCAGATTTGTCTACGTTCAAGCTTGACAGGAATGGCCTCCAGCTGTCTAACCTTGTTTTCTTTGAGGGACATGTCCACTTGACATGAGTGGCCATAAGAGAGGCGAATAGTTGGCAGTAACTGTCAGGAAGACGGGGCGATTTTGGAATCTCTGTAGGTTGGAAGCTAACCCAATCTGTCCTCTTTGGGTTGTGGTAGGTTGATTGTATCACAATAAGGCCCTCCTCCGCATTTACACCGGTAAAAGCATAGCCAAAGGACACAACTAACTTCAAAACCATTCGCGGCCAGAATTTTTTTTTTATTATTCAACCGTACTCATCGGTTCAACCTTCATTACCACACATTTCAAACAAATTAATATCCGCCCCCCTTCCCTGTCCCTTGCTTTAATTTTAAATTTTCATTATCTGCCCGAACTCCCTCCCTCCAACCCCTCCACCACCTCCGTCCATAGGTCATTTCCATTTATTTTTCACCAACTTTTTACCAAATTAATTTTGAAACGTATTCACTCGTAAGGACGAGGGAAAGGAAGAAAAAAAAAATACGCTACGGATGCTGGAAGCCATTTGGTATCCCTCGAACTCCAACCTGCCGCCGCCGCAACACACACAAAAACAAAAAAAAAATCAAAACTTTTGTAAACATCATTAACAACATCATTAACAATTAATCGTGTGTTAGTTGTTCGTCCTTAAAATTTTCAAAAACATCCTTTGGTTTAAGGGGGGAAGCATTGTTTCAGGTTAGGGATCGGTGCCCAGCATGTTGGCGTAAGGATGAATTGAATGGAATCAAGGAATGCATAATAGGAATGTCCTTTGTCGTCGCAGCAGGACACCCTGCTAAAGACAAAAAGAATGCAAGAAAGGAAAACTTTCAGAGGCATCTCCTGCTGTGTCCTTGAATTTCAAAGGATCGCGATTGAATATATAAAATTAAATTTATTTGTTACGTCCAGGAACACAAAGGACATCATCGCTGTTACGTTGTCAGGCGATGCATGGGGCCGGGAGCCAAAGAGAAGAGAAATGCGAAACTAATTGGATGTGAAAAAAGCATACAGTTATGGAGGAGTTCTGTGTGTGTTTTGTGTTGGAAGCAAGGCTAATGAGGATCGTGGGGTTATATCAGTGGTGGGTGGACGCTCACACACACACGAAGAGAAGACATTTCCTCGGAAATGTGATACAATTTCCAGAAATTGGTTCGATATTCGTACGGGAAATAACCTGTTTTCTGATTCCAGGAATTGATTATTTGAAATTGAGTCACATGTGCTGCTGGGGCGTACTTCTGCTCAGATGCAGTGTTCCCGATTCCGGCATCATTAACATGAGGAAATGTAGGGCGAGGGTTTCAATTACTTTTTCGGTGGATGTAACAATTTTACTGGGTGGCACTGTGGTACATGAAGTAGGTCATTCTTTTGTACTTTATGGTGTCCAGAGAGAGAGAGAGAGATGTCAAAACGGACCCCCTTTCGAACATAGGAATCAAGGAAACCAACTAGTTTGCTTCAATGACAGGCAAATGACATGTTATCAGCGCCATCTTGTGGTAAATGTCATTCAGGTACCGCCATCTTGTGAATTCAAATGTTTGAATTGGAAACTAAGGAAGTCTTACGCCTCTAAGTTGTGAAATTGTTGCTTCTAAGGGACTCTTTGTGGGAAAGCTGAAATTCCTTGTTTTAAGCTTGACAGAGCCATCGGAAGGTGTCCTCAGATCAGTTTTACTTCATTATACTGTTAGAATCGTTGAAAGACATGTAATGCTTGTCGTAAATGTCATCAACCATAACCCCTTTGGGAACCACGATACTCGTAAGTTCTGAGCCTTGCAAGCTCCTGTCGTGAGTTCTAAAAACAATTCGTAGGCCACAGTTCATGACTCTGCTTCTTGGTTCCTGGTGTTGGTAATCCGGTACAATACGTGGTATCACAATTGACCTTCATTCTGGTGTAAGTGTGCTTCTGTTTAAGTGGGAGAAGCCATAGGACAGGTTGGTGCAGCTGCTGATTACATACAGAGTACTCAGTTGGATCATTCATTGCTTATCCCTGTTCGAGTCAAACGATGAGAAGGTGGCTTTGGTTTTGGACTTCAGTTGGTATACGATCTCCTCTTTACTACCGAACATGAGATTTGGTATCCGCTCTTGTGCCTTAAGGTACCAATGTGGTTTCTTTGTCCTGTGCGACTGCCACTTTCTTCTTTTTCATGTTTGTTTGAGTCTCGGGATCTTCCTACATGAGATCTTTCCCAGAATGCATCGACTGCGGCCTTCCTAATCCGTTCGTCAACACAAGTCTCTGGAGGCCTAGATCATCTATCGTATCGACATCGTCGTCCGTCATCTGTCATTAAAAGAACTTGCTTTCAACAAACTTTTGTTGTCGCAGCACATTGTCAAGCTGTTGACGCTGAACACATACTCTGCTTCGAAGCTCAGTCGTCACCATTTAACTTGAATACGTAGCCGGTTGTCGAGTGCCTTTCATCTGTGTCCGAGGACCAGTCTATGTCACTGTAGCTCTCCAGTTCTGAGTTTCTATCTGTTGTTGAGTTCATCAAGATGAAACATGCCGAGCTGCCGAAAGGATGGTAGTGAGAGCTAGGTCCCCGTTTTGGCCATTTAGAAGATTCTTCAATTCTGTTGAAGGAGACGTCCAAGATTTTGTCAGTTTTGAGTTGTAGTCCGGTGACACCCTCCAAGGTGTTTTTTTCTTGCCCCTAGGTGACAAGATTGACAAGGCTTTATCCGCAAGACGATGTCAAGGTCTTGGGTGCGTTTTGCAGTCTAGAGAAGGTACTAAGTTTGTAATAGATGACTTGGCAGACCATGCACTCCAGAAGCCTTGTTAAATTTAAGCTTGTGTTTTGCTGTCTTCACTTTGTGTTGATTGGGAGGACGCAAAGCCGCCAGTATGAGTATTTGGGCTTAATGGCTAAGTCTTCTTGACAGTGGAGTGTGAGTTACAGGTCCTACAACAAGGTTTTCCTGTTTAAATTGTCAAGCTTTCAGTTGGGCTTTGTAGTCTTGGAATGAACCTCTTGGTGTACTGCGCCCTTCTTCTTTCCTTTTCTTCCAGAGAAGTCGGTGTTAATCCCTTCTTTGGAACGAAGTCTTTGTCTGGATTATTCAACAAAGAAAGGGGTTGCCTTTGTCTTCTGGACTTGTTTTTGGCGGCATTGTTCTTGTAGGGCTTGCTCTAGCCATTTTAGTTTAAAATTTCCCCGTTCGTACTTTATTTGGAACCACGAAGTCGAGGTTAGCTCCTTGATGCCAGATGAATGCTTGTTGACAATGGAAGGTAATGCCTCGGAATGGAGTGTTCCGGTGTTCACATTTTGCGCCGCCAAGTGATTCGATTAGTCTTAGTTGGTTTTCGAAAGTGGCTTCCGGTCCTTTTAAAAACCGTCTCAACGTCATTTTTGAATAAACTTCTACTAGCTCTCGCTGGGAGACCCAGAAAAGCCATCCTTCTCATCTGTATTCTTGTATGAGGGTATCGCACTGCGACGTCATGGTCCAATGTGTCCATAGCGTGCCTATAGCGCAACATAAGGCTGTTATTTTCACATTTAGCTCAAGACTTCTTGTCTTCGCGTTCCTATGGCTACAAATGTTCTACACTTTTTCGGCGGTAGTGACATCTGCCTAGAAGTCGAGTTACTTCGCAAGTGTATCGCCTGAACGTAGTCCCTTTCAACATTCGTTGTACAGAAGGTTTCTCCTTCATATATATGGGATGGCAAGGTCGATGAAAGACAAAAAGAGGGTTAAGCAGGTTCGTTCTCGTTGGCTCAATCGCTGTTCCAAAAGACGAGTTTTAAGAAGCTCTAATAGGGGTTTGTCCTTGTTTTTGCCCACTCCACTTCGACTCATCCACCTTGGCTGTCTGTTTCGCAGAAAGTTCTTTCCAGATCCCTACGATAATGTCTTGCACACTATAAACCTCAATGACAACTTGATTCGCATAGTCTCCTCTTTCCTGAGAGGAAGGTCCCTAGAGGTCCATAGACGTCCAACTGTAGCAACAGCAAATGCGGTGCGACGACTGCACTCGATGCTCTTTCAATGCTAACTGGACATAAGCAAATCGAAGAAAAAGGACAAAAGCCACTCGGCAGCTCTACAAACAGGATGCTTCTCCCGTTAGAACCGGTCGGAGTAGAAAACGTGTCCTCCTGCTTAGCGGACGCCGAGATAGCTATCCAGAGGTGCCAGGTGGAGGCTGTATGGATCGTAGCTGGCATCTCGTATGGTTGAAAGCAATCAAATCTTAGCCCTGTTTGTGCATTTCCAGGCCTTTGGAGGAGTTGAAACCACCAGCCCACCCTAGAATGGACGGAAAAGACGACAAATATCTGCTCGAGGAAACGAAAAGTAGTCCGGAACTTTCACTGTAAGTACCCCGAAAAAGGACAACTCAAGGTATCCCTACCTAATCATGAATTCTTTGGGCTCTAAAGCTAAGTGAACTTTATGGGGATCGTATGCATCCAACGTTGGGTCGTATTGGGCGGATGAACACCAATGCTCCGTCCTGAACAGGCTTTCAATCCATTCCGGAGGGACCACCCAGGCGGACATAGGTATGGACAGCTGCCTGGAAAGGTTTGCTGATTGACTTAGGCTAAAGAAGTCACTTTCTACACAAGCCTGTGATCGTTCCAAGGACCTTACAGTTCTCGGAGGTGGTTAAACCCCCCCCAAAAAAAAACCTCCCCCTCCCCGCCCGCAGATAAAACTCATTTTTTCCCACAAAATTTAACGTGCGTCTCTTGAGATTTTAATGCGATTCCCCCCCCGTCGACAAAGGCAACATTATTCATCCAAAATTATCTCACTTAACCGTAAACGCGTCGCTCGCGTTGCTTACCCCATTAAACACGTTCTTTCACGTTCATTGTCTACAAGAAAACAAATTTCTAATTCCTTCTCTTATATGGTTTGCTATAAAAAAATAAAAAAAATTGTCTGTGGGCTTTAACTGACACAATTAACGCGGCTCCGCCATCCTTTTTGTCGTCCTTCGTGATGGCGTGCAGTGCCAACTCTTGCCGGAAAACCCAAGGGATGAGCTGTAACCAACGTACAAATCCACCCTCTGTCACACGGACCTACATATTCTCTTTTATTTCATTCAATTTTCTTTCCATTTTCAGAACGTTTTTCCTTTTTTTTTTCTCTCTGTTTCCTTCGTCCTGCCACAGATTATTTCCATAAATTTTCTTTGTCAACGTGTTAAATGAAAAACCCTGCAAAACAGATGGGGGTGGGTGGGGGTTGCCGGGGGTCAGGTGAGAGCGATGAAAACAGTGGGAAAGATCCAAACACACATATGCTAAAAGTAATTTTTATGCAGGCACTTTGAAAAGATAAATCCACAAAAGTCAGGAGGGCCATGGCCTGGGTAAGGACACTGACACTGGTGGCAGAGGTCGGTGGTGTGGGGTGGGTATCTGCGTGTGTGTGTGTGTGTGAATATTGACGCCATATCCTTTAGTGTCAGTCGCGTAATAAAGGTAATAACGACTGGGACACATGTTGAATCTATACACGGCCGGCTTGGAGTAAGAAAAGCCGTATCCATTCGGTGGAACAGAAGTGTCTTATCTCTAGCTATTCGCGTATGAGTTTGGATAAACTTGTTATATCCGCTTAGAGTATGCTTGGTTGGTTTTCACATTGTACGAGGGTTTTTGTTGGAATTAAGGTGGTGGGGGACAGACATGGGCGATGTGACTTGATGACGGGGGGGAATTTGTATGACAAGGAGAGGTTGAATTGCCTCTCCGCTATCAGTTGGATAGAACAATCTGCTTCAGGCTATCGTTACGTCATAAAAACTGAAAAATTGTGCAGGCGATGGAGCTGGCTTATCCAAGGGGAAACGATTAGCCCAAAAGGTAAACCACCCATCGGATGAAGTTGGGTATGACCTTGATAGAGGCTTTGAAGTTCTCTCAAGTTCTTTACGAAGACTAAGTCGTCTGATCCCAATGAGAGCCGTCTGACTCACTGAGAATGTGCTTGACACTCTACCTCTGTAGACAGTGTTCTGAGAGGAAGCCAATAAGCTTCGTAAAATGCGTATAGAGTTCCCTGTAGTGGAGGTCTGACTTGATCAACCATTTGGCTAATCTTAAGCCTTTGTCCATCGATACCATAGGAAAGGTTCCAACAACTCTGTGGATAGGCACCCAGAAAAGCTGTGCCTTCCTGTGCCTGATATGATACCTTGACCGGGACGCAGAGACGCTAAGAAGTAATGGTATCGAGACTTGGTGTTCAAAAAAAAACACTGGGGCTATGTGGGATCCTTCCGGCCTCAATATCCATGTTAGACTCGAGGTACTGTGGCGATTGATGCCGATTTGTCTCTACTGAGGACATGAAGTCAATAGAAGTTGGTGCGGATCTCCTGTTCATAAAGAGAACCAATTAGAAAATATGGATAGGTGGCGCTACAGTTTGGGGTGAACTTGGCCCGGTCTTTGGCTAACCGCTTCTAGATAGCCACTACAAGTTGGTTGAGGTCCCCTCAGATGAAGTTTTCCTATGGATAGAGTGCTTCCAAAGTGGATCCTGTCTAGACATCGTCAATGGAATCCATAGCCGAAGGTTCTTTTGACACATTCTTCTCCTCGATTCCACTGCAGAACTGCTTGCTATTTCTTGAATCTTCTTGAAATCTCTTCGCGAGCTCTCTTTGGACCCCAGTTTTAACCTTTGCCCGACTATTTGGTCAGGAAAATGGTTCCAATTCGTCCTCATAGGGTTGCATTAGCTTACGAAGGCTATGAGAGATCTAATATCTTCATTTCTAGCTGGCTGATGGAAACCGATTTGAAGACGTTGTTTTTGGCTCGTCACACCTTCTCGGACTTGTATACAGTTGACCTTAGTTCAGTTTAGGTAAGTGGGGCAGTCTGCATTGATGCAACCCACACCTAGATCAGAGAAGGTCCTTTGCGAAACCCCATGGATCTGTAGTTTCTTCTAGAAAACAACCCGCTGGAGGCTGTCTATGTTGGTGTCAGCCTCTTCGTTCAGACTGTGGAGGAAGCTGGCTCCGGTCCCTTCCTCCTCTTAGAACACACAGCTTCTACAAAAATCATTACAGAGAAGGCATACAATCGTCCAAGATAAATTCCTGATTCCAGCGTTTCAACATCTACAAAGAGTCTTTATTGGAAGATGCAGGCCCTAGATTCTGCTTTAGGTGTTAAGGGCAGCTCAAGCTGAGCATCAGGATAGTCACACTATTCAAATCTACACGTGGAATGTCTTACCATGCCTTGTTCTTCATCAGCCTTCTTGTCACTCTTAACGAAGACAGCAAAGCTTATGAAGAATGAGCTCTTCCTTCCGATTCCTAAGAGACAAGCTGAAGCTTGTGTGTATCGCCAAAGTAGGATTGCTTGTGGCTTATATAACCTCTACCGCGGATCTTTCTACCAACTCGTCATGAGTTCACCCACAGAGTAGCTCTTTTAAGACAATCTAGTGACCTTTGATTCTCATTATAGCTTTCCGTAGAAAATCGACTTATGCCTCTATCCGCCCATGGCAAATCGCAACCAGTCACGAGGTAATTATCCTTCAGAAACACAGGGTTGACTCTTGGCACCTATACTGTGGCTTATAACTGAAAACTGTCTCAACTAAGTACCCCCAGGTCGCTCTTTGCTCGGAGCTAATCAATGCAAGTTGTGAGCAGTGTAGTGTACCACAGGGTTATGCGGTGACACCTATAGTTTAGCCGATAACTCCGGGTCACATGGGTTTGGAATAACCAGAGTAGGGTTGCCCTGTCTATTTGAAAGGCGATCTTGTAAGCTGATTGCAGACTGGTATGCAACCGTGAATTGAAAGCTTGAGTCCTTTCACAAGCATGTCCTATATTAGCTGCCTATCTGTCCGTTTGTCTAGCCTACCACTTGCACGTTGAGAACAAAAGGCTCGTTCTACTAAGTTTCTCATTTTCTTTATCGAAAAAGTAGCGATGTAAACCCGTAACCCTGTGGCACCCCATAGTTCATATTCAATTTTAAAGCCAACCGAACCGTCTTCAAGATTCAATTTCCTTCACGACTTCTCGTCGCCCTCCATCACGTTTTCGCCTAGAATTCACTCCTGCTGTAGGCATACCTCCATGTCCTCCCCCCAAAGGGGAGGGGGAACGATGCCATTCTGTGGCATTCAACGATTTTAATGTTCGTGCGAAATGAAAACTCCACCATTGTCGTAGCCCAATGGAAGGGGGGGAAGGAAAGGCCCCCCCCCATCCACACCCGACAATAGGCAGGTAGATTAAGTGAACAGAACGCGACGAAGAAGAACCCGGATGAGGCATGAAACTACCCTTCAGAAGGCCTATTCATGAGGCTTGTCGGAGAGAGAGGGGCAAACAAGAAAAATCACCCTCATACGTGCGAAACGAATAGAATCGGAGTTTGGTTCCGTTGTCGGGACTTGGTTGTGCCAGCTTCCATGCCAGCTATCATCTGTAGGACAACAAGTGTTTAAGGGTGAAGGCACGAAGGACGAAAAAATTGCTTTTCACAACTTTTACGTGCATCATGTTAAAGCGCACACACTTTCTTCTTTTTTTTTTTCATGGAAACACCATCGTAACCAAGCAGTTTACATTATTCAAAATGTTTTCCACAATTGCGGCGACAAATGGGAGGCAGGGGGCTGGAAGGACCCTCCTGTTCGTCTCCTTTTTTTGGTTGTCTGTTGAGGAAACAGTGATGTGACACACTTTGGGCTGAATGGGCTGTGTTAGTCAAACGTTAAATCGATTTATGCCACCGCATAATTCAGTATGAGCGAGTCGAGTGTATCCTTAAATGGAAGAATGGTGGGGCATCTAGGATGTTGTGAGTGTGTGTGTGTGTTTGCCTAACACGATGTGAGGAGATTAATTACACGAATTGGCAAAATCAAGATTTGAATTCGATTTGCGTTGGATGTCAGGAGCTGTGTGTCTTGGCTAACGAAGTGTACTTTGGCAGGAAAGCCACGAACTTTGAAACGGGATTTAAGGATAGGATAACGATGGTAATCTGACATGGGATGGGTACTGCGTAGGTGGTTGGTTTTTGAAGGAAAAAGAGACGTAAATTGGAGGTGTTAAATGAGTGTGGGGTTTGGTGATGATCTCTCGTTTTGGAGCTCTGGTCTTGGATCAAGGACCTTGTATAGGTTCATCTACCCGCAACAACCAACAAGTTTTTCCACGGGTGGCATACCACAGAGTTGAATCGTGACACCTACACTGTGACTTGTAACCCAAAAATATGTCCACTTAGTAGGTCTAGGTCGCTCCTTCTCAATTCTCGGGCCTAATCGATGCAGGTCATGTGTAACTTAGTGCACAGGACTTGCTAAGGCTCAAAGCTCATTACGATGCCTATAGAATGGTGACACTTATATTTTAGCCGATAACTCTGGTCCACATAGGTGGGGTTGCATTGCTTCTTTGGAAGGCGACGTTGGAAGCTGATTGCAGACTGGAATGCAACCGTGACTTGAAAGCTAGAGTGGGATGCATCGCTTCTTTCGAAGGCAACGTTGGAAGCTGATTGCAGACTGGTATGCAACCGTGACTTGAAAGCCAGAGTCCTTTCACAAGCATGGCCCATGTCAGCTGCCTATCTGCCCGTTTGCCTCACCGAAATCTTGGTTTACTGTCATTCGATAGCTCTAAGGTAAAGCCTTTAGTTTTATGAGTTTAGACTAGACTAGTCCATTTGACTGCCCTCATAAAAGCGAACGATGGTACGTCAAGGACTGTCTGAATCAGCGTATACCAAGGGCAGTGAGGTAGTCCAAGTTTGCCGTTTGTCAACCGCCTTTCGATCTTTTAGAACTTCACTGAAGCTTCCTTCGAAGCACGAAAGTAGTTTAACTTGCCTTGATAGGTATATCTTTTCCCTCTTTGTCTTCCAAGAGCCGGAACGATTCTTAGACAAAGATAAGGAGAAGGCTTTTGAAAGTCCTTTCGACCTTCAGCGGCGCTTTTGAAAAAAACCTCAACCGAGCTGTTTTAGGTCGTATACTACAGTTTTTTTCCTTGATCGGTACACATATCTTCAAGGGAAGGTCCAGACGATGAAACCCTCTCTAGAGCTCTGCCAACCCGCTTATGTTTGTCAAGGCGAGTGTGGACAATAAATTGGGAAGTTGCTTGCAGTAGAGGCTTATCGTCGATCTAGCTATAGCGTCACAAGGGCCAATATCTGAACCTCTGTCTGCTAACTCCATTTCACAGTGAATGTGGGAATGTGGAACCCTGTGGAATGCACATCGTCATGGAATGAGGCGAATTCAGGAACTTCAAGGCGGAACGACAAACTTAAAAGGGTCAGAACTAGGCTTCCGTTCCTTACCGTGGGATAGCCTGTCCGATTCACCAAAGTCTCTGATTTGAGCATGACTTGTAACTTTTGCTAGGGATGCCCTGGTAAATCGCTTGTAACAGCTCGTAGGGCCTCATCAAGGAAGGCTTTGATGACCTTTTGAATGAAGCCAACGGGTCCTACCTAAATGATGAACCAATGTGCCGAGAGGCAAACGTCAATTTTGAACGTTTTTTGGTTGCAGTTCGATTCAGAGCTTGACTGTCTGACGAAGATACGTTGTGGACTGCGAATAGTTGGTTACAAAGAGGGCTGAATCCAAGCCTCGAGTCCAAACCTTTCGTCCTAAAAATCAAGTGACGTCTTGTGTTGTGTCAGTTTGATGAACTGAACTGAAACTTTTGCCTTGGAAGTGCCGTCCAAAATCGCATACAATTTGAGCAATCCTACAGTGAATCCTAGAAAGTCTCACAATTCATGTTGGATTCCCATCGGGGCATTGTCATCTATTAAAGGTCTCGTGACATTTTCGAATACGACGCACATCCATTGAATCCCCTTGAGCAAAATCTTTGTCCAACACAATTGCTTTTCATTCGCCTGAAACACTGGACTAACATACACACATACACACACGCATCAGCTCTCTCTCTCTCTCTCTCTCTTTAATCCCTCAGTGAGTTATGTCCAGTCATCCACTTTGCTGGCCGGAATTAATGACTGTCAGCGAGATAGGATTTCCATAGAAATTTCATACTGGAAACACAACATATGCACTTTGAAGTTCACCTCCCCCCAGCAGTTAACATTGAACATCCTGTAGTAGTATCCTGTGCCTGCAGCAACAACAGAGAAGTCCTTCCGCTGACTGCCTAGCTGATGTTTCTTCTGGGGGTCTCTCTCCAGTAGAAAATTAATTTGAAATCATTGTGTTTGGCCCATGAAACATGATGGCCATGATGATGTGATGATGATGATGATGATGATGCAGCAGCAGCAGTAGCCGTAGCATGTAGTCCGAGACGTAAGGATTAAGGACACACAAAAGAACTCGAGCGTCATGCCAATGGTTAGAAATGATTATTGTAATTTATTAAGCCTCAAAGGGTTAGCATGTGTGTGTGCTGAGGCGATTAAATTCAAGAGACGTGAGGGTCATGTGTATGTGTGACGGACACGTGATGCTTTACGAGAAAATATTTTCCTCGAAAGGGCGAAGATCTGTTATTGTTTACACCTTCGTTGTGAGTGGGGGTACTCTGACGGGCGTATAGGTGATGACTTGGTGGGCGGGTGTTTTCAATAACAAAATGATTCTGTGGAAGTCTAAGAAATCGGGTGGAGGCACCAGGACTTGTTGTTCCGCATTCAGTTGGTGTCTTCTTCAATGTGGTTGTGGTCGAAGCTGTGAGTAGGTAGGTGTCGTGGTGTTCGGAAAGACGCAGCTGTCCATTGCTATGGTATGAGGAACTCAAGTCAGGAGAAGACTTTCGTCCGATATGTTGTGTAAGCTCGCGGAAGAGACGACCCTCCACCTTCTTTGTACGTGTTCAGCTCTCTCAGCTCGAAGAAGAGCCAGTTTTTTCCATAGTCTAAACGAACTGGCTGACCTTAGATTAAGCAGCCTCCAGCGCTTCATAGTAAGCTCCGGCTGCGGGATCACAGTTCCATTTGGTATCACAAAGAACGTCCTCTGGTCTAGACCAAGCCTTGAACTACACCAATTTACCGAGATCACCACCAAGTTGTCTTTTTTAAAAGCTAGGCTTCGATCTTGAAGAATCATCATCGGGCTTCCAATTCGTCTTCCGCTTACGCACAGTTCTCCTCATCAGGCTTAAGCTTAGGCTCTTGTAGTCTTCCCATAGGAACTTAACTCGTTCTATACCACATATCCTATTGCAATTCAGTGATCCTCAGTTCTCTTCTAGGTGTCCTGCACCCCCCATCTCTTCATTTTGAAACTCTGGTGGTAGAATTTGAGACTGAGTGAGTCGTTCTGAGGCACTGATTGAGTAGCACGGTTTGACCACCGCCTTCTGATGGTCCATCTTCTTTCAGACCGGATCCAAGGAAGAGTGCCTTAGTGGAAGCATCCCTTCCCCCTCTCTCGTTAGTTGCCACCAATAACTCTCCAAAAGAGTTGAAACTCAGTCTCAAGTTGAGGCACTAGGCATCTAGAAGCAGTTGGAACCTGTGAACTGTCTTCTGGAATCCAAAAGAATTGCCTTACTTTCCCCTAAAAGGGCGTCACAATGGGCCTGCAAAGATCTGAATGTGAGGGAGATAACAAGACTTTCTGTTCCTCATCAACTTACATAGCCAACCTAAACTAAACCTCGTTTGCCCATGCTCCTATTGCTAAAGTGCAACTTTCTTTCGAGAGATCAAGCCTAGGTCAAGTCTATTAGGAGTTGACTCAGCTTTAGCATAGTAAGGTCCCTTTCCAGCTCTACTTGGAGTGTCTACGAATGCCTCTATGTCTTGGAATCGATTAAACGTGTTCAGCCATGTTATTTAGAGACGGCGGACAATCTAAAGTTAGTTGGTCACCATCTTGGTAAACGCTTATATCCAAGACAAGACCGTAATCTCCTCCTTGAAAGGCTACAATATCTTTCCTATAAGTCAAGCTTAGAGTTGTCTTTTCGAAATTGCAGGCTCAATAAAGGCTTTTTGAGCACCGAAGTAACAACCCTTCGTGTGGTCATGGTCGATTGTGGCTAAGTCGAAGCTTTGTCTAACGAAGTCAGGCTTAGTCGGGGCTTCTTCATCTCGAACAACTTTTTCTAAGCTGGAATCTGTTATGTTGTCAGTCTTAGGAGATAGCTGTTGGACTTGTTTTTTGGTAAGGCTTACGTCTAAGCTTGAGACGACTACCTTTCATTCGATACAAACTCGACAAAGAACTGGGCTACCCCTAACCTATTCACTCGTGGAAACACCTGCTTAAAAGTCGACTTAGAAGCCTGTCAGACAGTTAGTAAGCCAAAGAAAGAGATTAAAGCTAAATTCCTTGTAAATGACAACGCCCCACCATCCAGGACCTTGAAAAAGTCCTGTGTATACCTGCACCCGTTTTATAAAACGTTGTCACTCCAACGCAGATACTACCCCAATTCTCCAACCTTCCCACTCCCCATTGACTGCCTCAAGTAATATTTCAAGAAACTGGATTAGCACAGAGCCAAAGAAATTTAATTAATTTCGTCCTGCCGCGTACGGGATATCCTTAACTTCCTTTCCATTAAAAGTTTCGCCCTACACACAACAGTCTGTTAATAAAAAAAAAATATTTTAAATCAATATAAGAACAGGAAACCGGATGTCGATGATAGTTGCTGCAATACATCCTTTAACGTTTCACCATCCCTGGCCGAAGGACGAATGTTGTTTCAGAGAGAGAGCACCTGATTTCTCTATTTTTGTATATTTTCCCCGGACATAATCTTGTTTGGCAATAAATGAAAATCATTTACTCCTCCTCCTCCTCCTGCTCCTCTTGTTCCACTGCCAACCTGCTGCTCCATCCATTAGCATTATGTGGCGTATGTGTGCGTGTTTTCATTGTGTACATCATGGTAACAACTATGCGGTGAATTGTTATGGCGTACAACAGTCTGGTTCGTAAATATTCTCTTGTGGGCGTTGTTGGGGGGAATCCCCCTTAATGAGGCAGAAATAGGCATATGAATGGTTGCTTTCATCGTGCGCGCACTATACGTTCAAAAAACACCCATCCAACCTCAAGGATAATTGACAAACTGTTGCTTTTACAGAGAGAAAAAAATCTCTGTTCTGTTAAAGGACGGGACATGCGTCCTTTAGAACAATGAGAGAGAGAGACAGGTTGTGTGTGTGTGTGTGTGTGTTTGTTTGTGTGTCGAGCGAAGGGAGAGTGTATTTTTAGCCTGAAGTACGGAGGCTAACAAACAGAATTTAAAAATATGTAATCCTGCAGCTGGCTGAAGGACTCAACCCATTATTGTTTCGGGTATCCCCAGGTAAAAGGATTTTTTTTTTACGCCTTTGCATTGATATTGATGATGACATTTGGTGGGGAAAACTAATTTTTTTTTTTTAGCGACCTTGAGGTGAAAAAGCCAAATAAAGACTACAAAGGGCTTCGGAGAAGTTCAAATTAGGAACGAAACGGTGAAGGAACCCTTTTAACTGATCCAGCGATACCATTGTTTTGTGTAGTAGTGTGGGTTTCGGTATCTGATAGCGCGCTAGGATTGCTAGTAGTGAAAGGTCTTGCTTCGGAACTACCAATTGGTCACGTTTCCGTGGGTGTTTTGACGTGTGAATTCTTCGTAAACCAAAGTTGCCTCATACTTGATTCAGAAGTCTTGAACTTGCCTTGCTAGAATTCTGGAAATTTTAGAGCCGCCTACGACTAAGGGGTTCCATTTGGGAATCTACGGCTTGGACAAGGTTGCCTCATACTTGATTCAGAAGTCTTGAGCTTTTGTTGCTAGAATTGTGGAAATTTTAGTACCGCCTACGACTTAGGGGTTCCATTTGGCAGTCTACAGCTTGGACAAGGTTGCCTCGTACTTGACTCAGAAGTCTTGAGCTAGCGTTGCTAGAATTGTGGAAATTTTAGTACCGCCTACGACTTAGGGGTTCCATTTGGCAGTCTACAGCTTGGACAAGGTTGCCTCATACTTGATTCAGAAGTCTTGAGCTTTTCTGGAAATTTTAGAGCCGCCTACGACTAAGGGGTTCCATTTGGGAATCTACAGCTTGGACAAGGTTGCCTCATACTTGATTCAGAAGTCTTGAGCTTTTGTTGCTAGAATTGTGGAAATTTTAGTACCGCCTACGACTTAGGGGTTCCATTTGGCAGTCTACAGCTTGGACAAGGTTGCCTCGTACTTGACTCAGAAGTCTTGAGCTAGCGTTGCTAGAATTGTGGAAATTTTAGTACCGCCTACGACTTAGGGGTTCCATTTGGCAGTCTACAGCTTGGACAAGGTTGCCTCATACTTGATTCAGAAGTCTTGAGCTTTTCTGGAAATTTTAGAGCCGCCTACGACTAAGGGGTTCCATTTGGGAATCTACAGCTTGGACAAGGTTGCCTCATACTTGATTCAGAAGTCTTGAGCTTTTGTTGCTAGAATTGTGGAAATTTTAGTACCGCCTACGACTTAGGGGTTCCATTTGGCAGTCTACAGCTTGGACAAGGTTGCCTCGTACTTGACTCAGAAGTCTTGAGCTAGCGTTGCTAGAATTGTGGAAATTTTAGTACCGCCTACGACTTAGGGGTTCCATTTGGCAATCTACAGCTTGGACAAGGTTGCCTCATTCTTGATTCAGAAGTCTTGAGCTTTTGTTGCTAGAATTCTGGAAATTTTGGGACCGCCTGCTACTAAGGGGTTCCATTTGGGAATCTACAGCTTGGATAAGGTGATGAGAGACTGAGGTATTATAGATGCAAGTAGTCCGTAGTAGCTGGCGGCATGTACGATTCACAAGTATTATGGTTCTCCGGTGGCTTTATACTAAACCACCACTCTGCACTGTTCTACCACTCTCCTCGTGGGACCGCATTTGGGAATTGCATACTTCGCGGAGCTAGGCGTGGGTATTGCGTCTGTCGCTTGGGCTCTTCTTTGTCTTTCGATTCTTCTCAGTTCATTCCGTACGTTCTCGCTATAAAGGAACAAATCTCTAACCAGTCGTCCTCTGGCCTCATCATATGGCTCGTTAGACGCTACGGGCTTGGTAGGTTACTCTTCCCTCCACCAAGCGCTTGTAGTGGAACATTGCGTCTTCCTCTTTATCTTGACACTCTGCACAGAAGGGCGAGCTATCGTGTCCAAGTCTGTGGAGATATTTTCGATGTGCCCGGTCAGGAACTACATAAAGTCGTAGTTGCGATCCTCTGGGGCCCTCTTTGTCCAGACCTTGATCAGTTTGTGGATTCATATACATTTTGTCCTTTCTCCTGTTTTTACAGGTTCACAGTTCCACTCCGGAACTATCCGAATTTGTTTGGAAACTTGCTTACTGTTCTGAATGAGCAGAGTCTATAGCTTCCTTCTTGTTTCCTTGGTTCTGAATAGTAGGATCCTTCCTGGAGTATCCAGGCCCACCGAAGCGACTTGCCTACCTCCGTCAATTTGTAGCTTTGAGCTCTTTCACAGACTATGTTGTGGGACCTTCAGATACAACAGTCTTTCCCTGCCGACTGAGCTGGCTGATGGTTCAGAGAACCAAACTTGAGAACCAGTGGACAAATTTTCCTCTAGTCTTTTCCTGTCTACGGCTTGGTTGTTTGCTACGCATTAGTATGTCTTGCTTTCGGCGCTTAGTTTGCCTGTACATCTGTTTGTTTGTGAGCTATGAACGTGGGAACGAATGAACCGATTTTGATGTGGTCTTCTTCTGTCTTCAGCTTGATTTTTGTCAACGGCTATAGGCTAGGTAAAGCCACGAGGTTTCCTTTGAAGTTGAAGTTCGACTTAAGGTTAGGTAAGAGGGATGGAGGCTTGATGTTAGGCGCGGTCACATTCGGATCTTCATGAATCTATTGTGCTTCCCGTTGTGAGATACTTCATGTATGCACCTGTTTGGAAGTGAGAAGGGGGGGTTAGTTGTTATCTATTGGTCGCCTCCCTAAACCCGAATCCAGGATGAATTTTAGAATGGCTTTCAACAGTTCGCCTGGTGTTGTTCTCTTGGTTCTGCTGAGGATTGGGCAGTCGCAAAGGAAGTTCTTCGTGCCCTTTTCCGTGTCTACCTCGCCACAGTCTCTTTCAGCAGATTGTGACCACTGAGGGTGCCCCTCCCCCCTTACTTCACAAGACAAATGGAGATACTAAAGCTAAAGTGGATGATGGCAGAAATGAAAATGAATCCTTGCCCTACATTCCTGAGACTGCAATATTAAACGACATAAACACTTGCAACCCGCAACATATCACAAGTGCATAATCCGGGCACAAATGGCAAGCTTCAATAAACAATATCCTGCATCGCCTGCAACAGCATATGTGTGTCCCACGTCCCACAACCAACAGATGGAAGAACAAAGTCTGCAAGGCGAATTAATATCCTTCGCAAACATTTTAAGCTGAATGTCAGACGGAGGTTACTCCTTCAGTATCATCATCTGGATAAAACACTGCACTACATTGTCTCTGTGTGTGTGTGGGTGTGTGTGTGCCAGTCGGATTCGAAATCCGTTTTCTGTTGGGATCCTTACAAACTCCCATCCACCCACAGAGAAGTAACAAATTGCAGAAGATTTAGAATCCTTTTTTGCGGTGAGATATGTGTGACACAACGTGATTTTTCTCAGGTGCTCAACAAGGATATTACATTCGCAAGTAAATCGTTTGAATCCCGTTTAATTGTTGACATTAAATCCGTTTTGAGTTTACACTAGGATCTAATTCCCTTCATCAGGGTAATAGTCGCGGCATTACCCGAGACAAATGTGATACTTCCCGTTCGTAAGGTTGCTGCGAACCCTAACGCCCAATACACCCGAGTACGTGTAGTGCAATGTGTATCCGTTTTTTTCTGTTCGAAATGAAAACATCAAATTTGCAACCCCTCCCACCCCCAACAGTGACTTGGGTACGTCTTCACGTCGTTCTACGTAAATCTCCATAAATGAATTACGTTCCACAGAACGAGCGAGACGGTGTTGGGTGGAGGTATTAACCCAATTTCGTAAAATGAATGCTTACATGGTGTGTTGCAAGGACGATGAAGAAGGAGGAAGACAGTGAAGCGCAACACGTCGTTTACATGGGGTTTGGGCTTGCGCTGGGACTACTACGACTACTCGTCCTCCGCGCAACTACACGCTGTCGAGGCTAATTAATATTAATTACACGATTGAAGTTTAATACCATTTATTATAATTATTTCGTCTGTGAGAGTCAACTGGAGTCCTTTTGATCTGTAGTCGACGACGCACGTTACACCATCGAGGATGTTTTAGGCTGTTTTGACGAATTAATTAGAGTTTGTGGAATTTTGAATGTTTTAATATGTTCCACTAACGTTCGTCGAATTATACTCGAGGGAATGGAATCTCAGAATGAGTCCTTGAAATCTGTTATGAAGGTGGATCTGTGGGGGAGGGTATGACTTTAGCTGTTGGTGGAAATGGAACGGATTTAAGAGGGTCTGCAACTACAGCATTGTGGCACGAGACCGACCATCAAAGTAACACAGTACGGACCGACGATGTTTCCTCAAACTGTCCGTGACCATGATTTCTACGATGTTTCACCAAACCAATTCCAAATGACTCACGATGTAGACCATCGGTGATAATGGTTTCCCGGACCGTCATCGATCCGTGAAACTATTCTTCTTTACAATCCGAGAAGGTCGGTGGCTGCAACTACCTTTTACGATAACTTCACGAGCCAAAAAGGTTCCCTCGACCTGTTCTCACTAACAATCTTAGATGGTCTGGTGTAATGGACTTTCGTTACGATGATTTCCCGGACCGTCATCGATCCGTGAAACTATTCCTCTTTACAATCCGAGAAGGTCGATAGCTGCAACAACCTCTTACGTTGGATTCACCAGCCAACAAGGTGCCGATCTATGCGAGTAAAGCCGGTCCATGATATGAAAATAACGTCTCGTATAGAAAGACTCAACGTAAAGGGGGAATCTGGGCTTATTTGGGTTTCCAACAAGCTAGGTGCAATCTGTGGATAAAATGGACGACATGACATGCCACTAGACAAATCTCGTCCTGAAAGTCGAGAGCTTAGTCTCGATAAGGAGGTGCAGTACAACATTCCTTGATCGTTGAATTGACATTTGGCATTCGGCACTAGGAACCGGGACGTCATGGATCCGTACCTAATCAAAGTCTACTTATGCGTGCAACTTTTGGCGCGGTCTTCCTCGAATGTGTGTGTCCTTCCGAAGTTGATTCGAAGACTCTGCGGAACGGAGCAATGGTCTCAAAGGCCTCAAAGGTCCAATACGAGGTCGCCTTCAAAGGTTTTCACTTAAAATGACCAAGGATATCCTTCGGCCTTCCATAGAGACCATGCTTAAGCACCATATAGAAGGACAGGGATGATTTTGGTCTTGTACATAGTCTCCTTAGTTGTTGGGGATAGGTCCTTTCTCCTCAGTTGTCTTCATTTGATTTCTGATTCGGTTTCGTTGTCAGAAGTCTGGTAACGCTGGTAAGATTCTGATTCGTGGACGTTAAATTTCTCTTGACAGCATACACAGACTTGGTTTTGCAATCGGTCACCGCTAAACCCATTTTGGCTGCTTCTGCCTTAAGACCCGCACAGCTTGCTGAGTTCTGCAAGAGTCGCCTTGTCTAAATCCTTTTTTGACATTAAAGATCTCAGTAAGGTGATTACTGAGTGAGTGCTCTCCCTTGAGATCTTGTAAAGGTGGACGAGTTTGCCAGAAATGCCATGAGCCTGAAACCATGAGAAGCGGAGGGATGGAGAGGACTGGACGCAACAAAATGTCATCATAGGCGACCTTTAAATAGAAAAAGAGATGGTGGGGGTCGATTGGACTTCTCTGGCTCTCTCCAGAATCTGCCGAAGTGAGAGATTTTATCGATTGTGGACTTTACGGCCTAAAGCCTTTCTCCGCGCTCGTTGCCGTTGAGACGGTCTCCCTCCTTCTGGTTCAGCATTCAGTGGCTTTAATCATCTTTCCTCCCTTCAATGTATCTATTGTGAACCCAATGACTCCTGAAACTAAACATTGTTACATCCGACATCTTCGGCGCCATTGTTTAGCTAAGTCCACCACCATATATCACTCACTACCGCCATCTACACGGTTTTCGTTGTCATGGCAGTCATCTGCATTGATTCACGGGCATACATGTGTTGGAATCCACACAAAAACGACACAGCAACTGGCTTTAAGCCTTTTATGCAAACATTCGTCCTGATTACCTTGTAACAGTGCAATGCAAGGATTATAACTGAAATATGTACACATTCTGTTGAAACATGTAAATTACAAAACTTATTAACCTATACGAGCACTTTTTGCGAACTGCATAGCTCATCATTTATGTATTGTGCACACCGGTACCCACCCATCCTTACAAGCGAAAATGCCCAGCTTAAGAGCTTTATAGGGAAAAGACTGTGCGCGTTGTAATGAAATCCGATTATATTTTCAAAATTGTTTCATTACAGTGAATTGCAAGCGAATATTTTATGAAGCGCTGCTGCAAACGGATTGGGAGGGGGATGATATGCTTAACTTTGGTTTAGAGTTGGAATGCAACCTAACATACCGTTACCGGTACTTATGACTGCTATTCGACTTGATTTGGAACAGAAAAAAGGAAATGTGGTGAATTTGAGCTCATATCTGTCAGCACAGGCGTTCTGTAATGTCCTGGCTATGGGCAGCTGCTGCTGATGAAGGTTTCATACGCCATGTGGGACGTATCTGCAGCGTAAATTCATCGGATGGAAACATTCTCATCGAATCATGGTTCTTGGCCCATTTCGGTGGAATCTTTCTTTTCTTAAATCTTCCAATCGTTTCTGGGAAACGCTAGACTGTCCTTTGTTACAGCCCTTGGGCATTGTGGTTTCTTTTCAGAATCCTATTGTGATTTCCTTTATGTGTTCAAGATGAGTTGACTCACTTCAGAGGATATTAGGAAGTTAAAGAACTTCTCTGGGTGGATGATAACAAGCTCCCTTCGCCACCAAGGATTTTATTTTATTTTTATTTTTTGGTTAAAAGAAGGCTGGGGCGATGTGTACACTGGTGTCTTCACTCTCCAAGACAGTCTTCAGCTTGAATCTGCGGCGAGAATCATGCCGGTAGTGGACTCTAAGGTTGTTCTTATCAAGATTCACAATAAAGCAAGATATTCTTTGTGGCTGTATCGGGAATAGCACCTCTTATGACTGCTTGTCCTAGAGTACTAAGCCAGGCTTCTCTGGATTCTTGCAGACAAAACCTTATGAAAACTTATGCTTTTCCATTGCCCGCTATGGACATGAATCTAGTGAAGAATGACCGAGTCTAGGACTAACTTGGATTTGATGAGAGACAGTCAAGCGCTTTTATGGTTCCTGTCCTTGGGTCCTTGGTTATGTTTAGTCTTGGGAGGTGTTTGACAAATGTGTGTCCATGTTAGTGATTTCGCTGGTTAGCCTTTGACGCATAACAACTGCTTGGAAGACAGGCATCGGGCTGGAAGTTTCGAGTAGTCGATTTTCCCTCCAGTCGTTGCTTCTACAAAGGCACATCGTTCGCCTGAGAGATACTGTTCCGGACTTCCTCATCAATGACTGCAGACTGCAAGTCT
This sequence comes from Criorhina ranunculi, assembly GCA_951813785.1. Lineage (NCBI taxonomy): Eukaryota > Metazoa > Arthropoda > Insecta > Diptera > Syrphidae > Criorhina > Criorhina ranunculi. Next base: position 4,934,587 of record OX638385.1, on the reverse strand, counting down.
TTCTTGGTGATCGCCGTGTTCATCACTGGAAAAGTCAAGTCAAATCCCCCATCAACTCTGCTTTTGATGCTTCTTTTGCTAATGCCAATTGGTTGTGCAAGGGTGGGTATGCAAAGGTCCGCATTTGGGACATGCGGTGTGTGTAGTGTACTCGTATGCACCAGTTCTTCGGCACAGCTGAGGTAGAACTACCTCATGGACGGCTTTGTGGCTGTCAACAGTCTTGAAAGAGTGAACTTTCCAAGATGCTCTGTTTGAAATCACGTTAACGTATGGAGAACTCGAACCTGAACTGTGATGCTTAAGGGGGCGCTACAGTCCGGAGTGGACCTGGGCCTCAACCAGTTAGCTCGGTCTTAAGCAAGCCTGCTTGAACTATGCTATTTGTGGAACGCGCCATCAACAGAACCTACCTCCATAGATGTGTGTCTTGGATCGATGTGCCATCTATAAGTTTTTCAACAGAACCTATCTGCTTAGGTGTGTGTCTTGGATTATTTTCTTTGAATACGTTGTTTGCCGTCACGAATAAGTCTCAGTAAGTCACGGAGTCACATGTGATTGTCTATAAAGTTGAGTTAGGTTAAGAAGGGTCCATTCGGAGACCTTAAGGTACTACTTTTTGAAACTTTTCGAAGTCAACTGTCTTCGAACGGGAAATTTCTTTGCAACTTTCTCCAAGAAGTGCAAAGAAGTGCCTTCTGTGCCATTGACAGCTGTTGAAGGAACTTTTAGACGATTGGATGGACTAAGGAACATCGATTAACCTATTTTTTTTCTTATTTCAGGACATTTGGCGTTACGTCGAGTCAGAAACGGTACGATGTTCCTTCGCGGTGGACAAAATGGAACATCCGCGTTCGGTTTGATCGTGTTCGGAGTGGATAAAAACGGAGAAAAAGTGCGCTTTTCGGTTCGCGAATCGGGGTTTTAGTGTGTTGCAAGCTGTTCAGAAGTGTATTCCATTGCGTTCCTCTTTTGTCCTTGTTGTGTTTGAAAGTGTTGAGCCTCTGAACGTGGTGGTGGTTTATTTATTTTTATTTTTTTTGCTTGTACCTAAGCACAATTATAGGGATGCCTGTCAACCTGTTTAAGTGTGAGATATAGAAGTTTAAGTATAAGGCCTTGATGCCATTTTGTTTCTTTATTTCTTCGTGTTCTTTCCTCTAGTTGGTGTTCGAGTGTGTTATTTGAAGTGTTTTTCATTCAAAATAGTGGTGTGTCCCGCAGCCTTTTGCTGTTCTAAGTCTTGTTTCCTTTATCTTTCCGTTTTGCTTGGTGTTTACTTCGAGATAAAAGTGTCCCTCGCGAGTGTATCCTCAATATCTGTCGTAGTGTTTACATCAAAAGTGTGTAATTTCTCCCTCGCGGGTGTATTTGTGTCATGAGTAGTGTTCCCTAGTTTAAAGTGTGTGAAGTTGTGTTCCAATGCCTAAGTTCGTTTTTAGATTTAAGTGCTTTGTAGCTTGTATTAAGCTTAAGTTCAGTGATCGTCCCAAAAAGGTGAAATCTTTAAGAAAAGTGTATATTCCTTCTTAATCCTTGCATTTGCTGGTAGTTTTCTAGTGTCCTTAAGTGTTTTTTGTCTTCAAAAATGTTCTTTTCGTTTCCGTCGTTCGTTAAGTTCCTCAAATCGTTTCACAAATCGGCTCTCGAATCGTTAAAAATCCGAATCCGTTTGGAATGTCCTTGAGAAATCGTTTCGTTTCGTCTAACTCAATTCAGTGTTCATCAGTATATTGCAGGTCCTCGATGATGGCTACAATGAACAGTCTTATAACTGGTGAGTGGATATATTCATTTATTTAGTATTTATGCATCATACACGTACATATAAAGTGAAGTAAACAATATTCTGTGAAGTAAGGTTTGAAGCACCCTATTGCTGCGAGGCTAGCTGCATAAATTATCTTTGCTTGACAATAGGAACCACTGGACACAGTCTTCTCCCACTTTCTTCATCTAGAAAACGAAGGGAGTATGGTCTCAATCCATGTAATCTAACACAAAACTTGTTCACTGTTACAGAGATCCAAAGCTGTCTTACCTTAGAGATTGGAAAATTCTACCAAACTCTTCCATATCTTGAATCTTGTGAAGCTGTCCCATTTTGCTTTTATTGGAGAAGTTCTAGTGGTTTAAATATGCTGTTCCCAACCTTTTCCAACTGCTTTTGGGGTCGTGCCTTGCTGCTACTTTCAGGGAATTTCTCAAGGCCTTTAATTCATCCGTGTTCCTAACGTTTTACCTTTCCTTTCTGCCTTTTTCAGAGAAGATCTCGAAGTCTTAAGTATGCCAACACCCTTTGTTGGCGGGTCGTCTCTTTTTACATTCGTCAGGGAAGTTCGCTAGATCTTAAGACTCTTCTTTCTTCGCCATGGGACGAGCGGGTTTCACCAATATCATCGTCTTGATGCCTTTGAATTCGACTTGTTATAATCCCGACCTTACCTGGGTACATAAGCCGTAAATCTGTTTTCGAACATAGCCAAGGAATCAATCGTCTAGGTAAGGTTAGGTAGATGGGTTGGTGACTGAACAATGGCAGAGAAAGTGGGTTGTGTCCTCACTAACTTCTTCATAGTCACAGCCCCAGCAAAGTCTTACGGCCTTTAATCAGTGGTGAAAGGATAAAAATGGCCTTGTTGTACATTGGCTATAGGCCTCTCGATATTTTACAGAAGTCCAAGGAGTTTCCGCGAGAGACCAGTTCTCTGTCTCATGTTTTTGTTGACATGGCGAGACTTTTACCGAGGGAGTAGCTTGCTTTACGTCTAACGCAAATCCTCTCCTTGCCAATTCAGTTTCAGTTTTCTCATTCCCTTGTACGCTTTCATGTCCAGGGAGCCAGCATAGTTTTACCTTATGCTGTGTAGCGACAGCACTTCTCAAGGTGGCTGTCGCTGTAAAAGGTGATATCATCGCAATCTTCATCGCTTTCTATTGGGTAGCAACTGTCACTTCTTCAACCTCTGCCTGGAGGTTGTGGAGGAACCGATATGCCTGCACTTGCACCTGCACCTGCGCCAATACCTATTACCACTCTGTAAAGATGGCTTTGCTTTGCGTGCTCGGCATTCTTCCATTGATCTATTTCTCTCTGGGGAATGAACAAGAGAATGGTCTTTTCAATCGTCTACCTTCGTTACTTTTGGATTCAGGTCTTCGATGCCTTTTCATTAGTCTTGCCTCATATTCCTCTTGATCCTTAAACTCTTTCTCTTTAACGTTCTTCACATCAATCGAATTCCCGACACTTGTTTACTAAGTGATCAACGGACAATCAATCTGCCTACAACCCTTCTGGACTCCTGGCAATACTGAGTTGCCTTCGAACAGATAAAGACAGGGACTTACACAAGAAAGTGTCTTCACGTCATCCCTGTGAAGGCCTGTCATCTTTCTGCTTCGAGTAATCTATTCCTTTTCTATATTCACTGACGTCATTAGGTCTTGTGCTCAAAACATGGTATAACCTGTGACTTGGCTAGACAGTCGACGATGTAAGCATACCTGAAAGCTTTTTTTGAGTAGAAATTGTCTTTTTCTTACGAAATTTTACACTTTGATTCTCCGAAGCTCCTAAGGTTTGACACCAAACCCATTCTGGACAACAAGAGATGGATACACTTCCTATTCTCCTGATCGCACGCAATATTTTCTGGTTTTGAAGTTAATTTTACCCATGACACCCTCCATTCACCTCGGAGTTATATCCAAGACACTCCCACGACCATGGGCCTGCTGTGCTTGGACGATCCAGTTCCCAAGAAGCACATCTTGTGCGTATGTTGACGCTCTAAGCAGACAAAAAACCTTCGACAGGAGATTCGTCTTCATTCGCAAGCACGATCCTAACCTCCACGAAATTAATCTTCATCGGAATCCCTACTTTCTTCTGTTACAGGAGAACTTTGTAATAAAGGACCTTTTACGCTGCAGTTCTTTTCTGGCCTCCAAAAGATAGGTAGGAAGAATCTTCAATGGCTAGTTCTGGTGTATCCCAGCTCCGGCTCAATCCGTCAAGATAGCAATTCTTAAGATATCCAAACCACAGGTTTCGGTAATCCCTGACAATCTCCATTCCTAGATGCCTTATCGAAGGCAGCCTTGTTAGATTCCCAAGCAATAACGTAGTCAGCAACTCGGTTTCCGTCATCTATTTTCAACCAAGTCGCATACGCCATCTACGTGGAACTTTCAAAGAAGCTCAGTGCATCAGGTTTATATCTAAGATATTTTCAATTGAATCGTAGATCAGACAATGGTTGTTGTCTTGAATTTATTCGAGATCTTCCCCCTTTCATGGTCACACACGGCTGACTTAAGAAAACTTCCTAAGGCCACCTCTCCCAACCAATTTCCTTCTTTTAAACAGGTCTTCCGGGCATAATTAAGCTTCGTATACAAAGACTTACACCAACGGTACTTAAATCATAAGAAATTTACCACAGGAACTATCCGCTCCGGTAATGAATAGAGTCCCGTGCATGGTTATGGACCTCTAAGACCGGATATAAACTCACTCTCTCTTTGCAAACAGAAAGTGATTAAATTTCCCCAAAGTACAGTTCGCATGCATTACCCTCCCTCACCATCTGTTGTACCTCATCGTCGTCGCTATTATAATAATCACTAAAGGTAGCAAAAGGAAGCGCTTCTAAAACCAACTTATTGTCACCGGTACACACAGTTGGAAGGCAGTCTACCGTGTCAAATCCCCATTGGGTACACACTACCTTATCAGCTCAATGAAAAAAAAAAAAAAGGAAAGAAAGGAATACAAAGGACTCTTCTCGGCACACACAATAAAGGACACACATAATGATTCATTGTTCCTTTCATTCGCCTCCGAGGAGCTAACCAACCCACGATTGTTATCCCAACGTTCATACATATGTCGCATCTGGCAAAACAAAGTATTCCTTGACATAATTCAGAAGTTCCCAGTTCTGGCATCACTCTCACCCACATACCCACACACAATTTGACACAAACCAGTGTCGTGGCAAGGTAGTCCTTCTTCATTCATACTATACCCATGATTTATCAGCGAAGAAGAGACCATAATGATGACGAGGACCATCATGAGAAGGATTCTTGCCTGCAAAAGCTGGTTTTTCCCAACATTCCGTATTGTCTGATTGTGTCAGCAGGTTGGTGGGTTCCGGCCTTCCTTTCGCCTGGTAACCGTCGTCGTCGCACTGAAAACTCAATGGAAGCACCAAGAAGAGCGTCCTTTTTCGCTCATTCAAATGAGGACGCTACAGGTAGGACACCGTAACCACTGTGGAGTCTGTGAAAGGTCATGCAGGTACCCCGTCCAGAAGAGTTGAGCACACCACAACAGAGCTCTGCAAAGAATCGTGGGGAAATTTTCGGCACGAAAGAGAGACCAAATCCCCGGAGCACTTCTCTCTCTCGGAATACACACACACACTCTCTTGATCCTCCTTCACCCACATTCAACAGTTCGGTCATGGTCGTGTGTACATGCGCTCGTTTCGTTCATACGGTCGGCTGCATGCTTCGCAATGCCATGTGTTTCCTGCCCCAGGCACTGACTGTGCTACAAGTGACTCTGTGGTGGCATGGTAGGGGATAAACAATTATCCACCTCCTCCACTAGATGCAACAGTTTGCCCAGATAGTCCTCTGTGATTTGTGTTATTTCCCAGCTCGAGAGACGGCCTCTGTTTGCGTGTGGGTGTTGTTCGTGTCAAGGATATGTTGGGTGCATGGAATGTCCTTTTTTTTTTCGTTACACATATTTCAATAATATTTGCCGTGTCCTTGTTGAGATGGGTGAATTACCGATATTGAATTTCCAACAATAATCGAATTTCATTTCCATGGAAAACATCCTTAATTGGGCAAGTTCGGTCCGGCAGGCTCTCGGAAATGAAAATTTACGGTTTGCCAAGGGGAAATTCGATGCGGTTTTGGTCGAGTTGAAGGAATATTTGTGGGTGTTCCCACAAGGAAGTTTGTTCTTCGGCTCCTTGCGGTTGCAGGGTTTCTTGAGGGAAAAATTTGGCCATCGTCCGGGTCTGGTTGGTGGTAGAGAGTTTGAAGAATCGTGTCAAAGAAACTTTAAGGGTTGACTCACCGTTAAGTGGCAGGCATACGAAGAGGTTATGTCCTCTCATGCACGCTTTTGTATCGCCAGATGAAAACCCACAAAGTTGTGGCCCATTAGGGGTCTAGACGAGGTGAGTGATGAGTTGCCCTTTCTTCTAGTGTCCTCTTGCTGATGAAGTTTGTCATGGGAAGCAACCTTGAGAAAAGAATTGTTGGTTCCAAAGCTAGAATCGCGTGCAATGAGGCGATAAACGTGACCCATATGTGGTCAAATCTTTCTTTAACCTCAGCTCTTGACGGAAAATGTGTTTCCTTCCATCTAGGACCCTTTAGCTCTGCAGTTAGAAGTGGAACGCATTTTAGTTGCTCGCTGCACGTCTTGCTCGCCGACATTTATCCGAGCCGTTCTAGCTTGAAATGTGGACGTAAGGCTAGTTGGAAGCTATTTCTTCGCGTTGAGATTGCATTTTGTGCCTTTTTACGAAGCCGTCGTGGAGGTCCCCTGCAGAAGCTGTGGTTGTTGTCTGTTACTCTATGCTTGCCCACTTTAACGGCTAAGAAGTGGTAGATGGTAGCTTTTCTAGTCTCTAGCGCAGTGTCCAGCAATATATCTGCAGACTAGGGAGACTCTTCTGAGCTTGAATGGTCCTTAGAAGCCTTAAGATGGCTCCGAGTAGCGAGCTCGTCAGCTTCGCAATTCCTCAGGACGCCATTGTGACGGGTACTCATTAGAAGACAATGTGAACTTCCTTGAACGTGGTAGAGCTGGATATCCGAGATTTGATGGTAACCTGACTGTGGATGCATAAGGCAATGTCAGAACGCGTCTTAATGCCCAATAAGGCGGCAGCTTGACAATTAACTATGCTTTCGGCTTCGAAGGCACTGCATGAGTTGGAAATTTTAAGGAGAGGTGACTCTGGTATCAGGTCTGTCCATGACAGAGACCTTTCCGGAGTCTACTTCAGTCCATAAGCTCTTAAGACTCTGGAAGTGTCTGCTAATTGCCTGAAGGTCAGTGGAAATACAGTGATGCGGCAATGACATTCGGGCATCCTAACTAATTTTCCTTCCATTGCCAAGCCTTATAGGAGGGTCGGTGGCTAGGTTAGGTCAGGTGACTGGCGTTTAAGCAGAAGCACACTTAGACCAGAATGTAGGTCCATTGTGATACCACATAGAGAGTCAGTGGCTGGTTGGAAGGTGTAGAATGGTTTGGAAACAGGTTGCTGGAGGGGCGTCCTGTTAAACTTCCGACCTAGAGCTCATATCACCATCGGTCTACCTACAGCAATGAATATTTTGTGCTTGTTGTTAGACTGAAGGCTCGGAGTCACCATTTTGGGACATTTTGGCTTCCATGCTAACTCCCTTTAGTCCGTGTTCCAGGAAGGTGACGCTATTTAAGAAGTCTCGACTGTAGTTTGCATGAGAAGAAGCTTAGAACTTAAAGACCTGCTATTGCAGGTTTTGTTCCAAGAGCTCGGTCTGTTAAGGGTGAGCTGCAGCAAGTAAGGCATCGTCTGCGTGCCTAGTTTGGTAATCTCTTGCTTCGAAGTTCTTCCAGAATGCGTTTCCAGTTCAGGAATTCCAAAGTTAAGCGTAATCCCACCATCTTCTGTCTTCTAGGGCTTTCTATGAATGTTTCCAACCTGTTGCTGATGTTTCGGTTTAGGACCTTCAAGACTCTACCAATCATGCGATGCTTCCATTGGTTTGGGCACACCCCTACGCTTAGGTATCAGTCGTTCACAGTTGCAAGCAAGCCCAGTCGAATTTTGAGGGCTACGTTCTAGGTATGCCATGCAACAGGGTGCCTTTCCCGTGGTCCATACTTCTCAGCACAAGTGGTGGGTCCGGTTTAAGGCAGTTTTGTCGTTTTTTTTTTTTAAAGTGCTTTGGTCGCGGTAGCTCCTCTGCTTGAGCCTGTACTCGGGTGATAGTTGTGTAAGGTTGACTATCGAGTTCACCATGCTTCACAGCGGTTGGTCGGTCTACGACCTTGTCAAGGATGCTATTGAAGATTCTATCGACTTCCGTCCGCCCAAACTTGGATTCCTTCCTTACAGGAAGGCTTGCTCAACATTTACTACTAAAAAGCGAGTTGCATGCAACAGGAGCTCCTCTATCGCCTTATAGAGACATCCTGGCCCCTTCACCTTAGGTCCTTTGAAAATACGAACATATGCATGCTGCTGATGGCTGTTCCTATCACGACCTCTCTCATTCATCGATGTTGTCATTCGCGTACCTACATCACTGTACACCAGGACCTCCAGGCTCCCCCTTGTATATTTGCCCTCCACTCCCACATGTACATTTTCGACACAAAAACCTGATGAAAGGACATGATTATAGTTTCATTTGATGACCATCGCCCACACGAATACGCGGAATAATTGCAATTTTTTCAAATCCCCCGTTGAATAATGACAAAAATATGCCTTTGACATCCTTTGCGTCAACATCAGTCCACTGTCAGTTGTCATCCCGGAAAATTTTAATTGAAATCCTGGAACAAAAACATATTTTTTTCTACACAAAAACAATTTAAAAATGAATTCCAATGCATCCAGAGCAGCATGTGTATGGGTTAAGCTCTTAATTAGGTCGTTTCATAAAAGGATTGCTGTCATGGTGACATTTAAAAGGTATCCTTGGTGACTGTCATCATTGCATATTTGTTGCATGATGTCCTAATGCATCGTCTACACCAACAACCATCAGACGAAGCGTGTAACTAATTAATTAGACAGATGATAGTTTTCCACCGAAACATCTTTATCGAGGAAGCAAATTCTGAAGAAATAAAACTAAAAATATCCTTGAAGTTGATTTGCATGTGCAGAATGCTACTTTAACTGTTTACGAGTTGCCACGGAGAAAAGTTGCAACGAGCGATGGTGATGGAAACCGCCCATGAAAAAAGTTTTCGAAATGCAAGCAAACTTTTGTAAGTGGATTAGGTTAGGAAAAGTTACAAGTTTAGTTGGTACCGTTGAGGAAAGTGAAGTAAAGTGATCCTGGGATTGAGAAAGTTATATTTTAGGAGGAGAAGGAGAAGAAGTTGTTGGAGGAGACTTGTCTTGTCTTAATTTTAGGAATGATGCTCAACTTGAGGCGTAGATGGCTTCGTTTGGCCTTGCTCGTAGTCTTGATCATGAGAGCTAAGATTCAAAGACCGTCCAGGTTTAAGCAGGTTTCTCTTCTGCTTATCCTTGGCGGGGAAAATCTTCATCGACTTCAGTTTTATTAGTCTTTTCAGCATCTGCAGGGAGCCGAAATGGCTTAAGGCCCTAGATCTTCAAGGCATTGGTCTCCTGAATCCGTAGTCAGCGTGTACCGCCGAGTCCCTTAGACCAGTAGTAGGACCTTTTCAGGTTTAACTAGTCAAGACTCTCCTGATTGTCTACTTCAAGTGTCACACACCAAGGTGGATGAGGTTCCTTTCGATTGCGTCTTTGTCTCTTGACGGGATGAATGAGAAGACAAATCAGCTAGTGGTTTGCGGGTCTTCTTTCGATTTACCATTCTTCTTCAGCCTGTTCGTGCCCAAAAAGAAGGCTAAGCACTGTATTCTTCGGTTCCTCCAATATCTGCTGCAAAAATTCTATGGAGGGCTTCATAGACAACGTCCTAAAGGTTGTTTCGTGTCGCAAGTTGGGTGGTGACCACATTCATATGCTTCTATCCGACCATTCGGTTCAAATGAGTTCTGCAGCTTGATTCTCCCTCGTCTAGCAGTCTAATCTTAGCCCTGACTGCGTGTTCATGCCTGCGACTCTACAGACTTTGTAGCCCTTGCCCACTTTTAAAGGTTTTGTCCTTGTTAAGCTTGGATATTGTTCGCCATTATGATGGTTGAAAGCGTTGTTCTCGTAGACATCCTTCTTCGCAGTGACTTCTTTCCAGGTTCCCAATCCCGTACACGGATCCGCTCCTTCGACTCTACAGACTTTTTCCTTGTTAAGGGCACTTCACCATCATCAAGGTTTAATGGTTCATTCTAATCGACGCCGTCTTTCATTCTTAGTCCCGATTGGAGCTTTGCGTCTTCGATTCTACACGCTTTGCCCGCTTTTCATGCTTTTTCCTTGCTAAGCTTGGATATTGGTCGGTTCGTCATCATCAAAGTTGAATGGTTCATTCCAGTCGACAGCGTCTTTCATTCTTAGTCCCGATTGGGGCTTCACGTCTTCGATTCTACAGGCTTTGTCCACTTTTCATGCCTTTTTTTCTTGTCTTTCCAGAAGTTCGGTGTCTCTTCCTTTTCCTCGTAGAATTTCAGACCAACTTTAGCCCTTTATGTGTTGATGGTCGCACAATTCCACTACAGACTGCAGCGTCATCTGAAGTAATAGACCTTTCTGTGACAGTTGTTTCAAAATGACTTGTAAACTTTAGTCTTGTCGATTTCTTGAAAGGATTGGCTGTTTCTTCAAAGGTTATCTTCAAACTTTGCTCACTTTACTTCCATTGCCTGCTTCCATGCTTTTGCTGCTTCACCTGCCTTCCTAACTTTTCTTTCGTCGCATTTGCTAGCCACTTTGCCCTCTTTTCTTGCCACTCCCCTTTGAAGGCCAAGCATTTTCATACACTTTTCAAGTCCGTTAGGACTGGTGGAGCTCATTGGAGCAGCCCATACCTTTGGTTTGAGGTCTTTTGCCACAACACTCACTTCAGACTTTCTACTTCCGCCAAAACAAGGAAAACCTTTTGAAATCTCCAATTTGTTCTGACATTCTTCTGGCCGTCCGCACCATCTGACCTCCCATCTCTCCTCTCCCACATCAGGGGTCCACTGGACTTTCTTTCTTTTAAGCTTTTGCATTCATGGTCCTACATTCCAAATGTCATAGGAAAACATTGAACAACATAGCCAGCAGGGGTTTTCTTTTTTCCTTTTGAAGAATCCTTGCACAACAAAGCAGCATACCTACACGATATGGTGGATGAAAGGAAGATTCTGGTGCTCGATAGGGAAAATCCTTGTGGTGAAGAGCACAAAGGGTGATAGAGAGAGGGAGAGAATTAAATTTTAATGTCACTACTGCCCTGCTGTTCAGCTTTGAAAGGAAACGTAATAAATAAATAGTTTTGCATAAAGCCTTTCGCAGGCGTGTGCTATGCATCCCTTGAGAGCATCCTTAATTAACTTTGCTCTGCATGATTTCAATTGAATAGAACAAACAAAAGGTAGAATGTCCTGGCATGCTGTCCAAGCTGCTTCTCTTTTTGTTCTCTTTGTACAAGGATGGAATTTCAGGAAGCAAACATGAACGGTTGGAGGTGTTCTAGACGTTCTTTCTGGTGACGATTTGATTTTTTCTTTGATCTGTACACAGAGCTTGTACATTAGAGGTTTCGGTTGAGACCCTGATCCACTGGATTGTAGGGCCATTAAGCATCATCTCCTTTAAGCTACCGCTGATCCTTTGGTTGACTATAATCTCGTGCACTTTTTTCAAGTTTCGTGACCATCATCTCCTTGAACTTGGTACTGATCCTTCGTGGCTGAGTCATTCTACGACATGGCACCTGTTTCACGACCCTTTGCTGGCCACAATTATTCCTCTAAACAGTCTCAAAACTTGTCCAATTTTTGCTTACAGTCTCTCATAGCCATCTGGCTTGATGTGGTAGTTAGTCGGGATCAACTGGTTCCAACTTGAGTCTTCTAAATTCACTTTCAACTTTGCCCTCAAATTGGCCAGCCGCGAAGTGAAGAAAAGTTTCTAAATCAGAACTAATCAGGCTTCGATTTTCCTTTTCCCAAGCCTTGTCGTAACGTACATTTTATCCACTTGATGCCTGTTCCTTACGAACAACAAGCAGTAGAACCTCAGAGCCCTTTGTACGCTGTAACATAGTCTGCCCTCAATTTGACAAGCTCTTGCGACAAGCCCTCTGTGTACGTTGTATGTAGCTTCACCCTCTTCAAAAGGATGTGCTTCTGAATCCAATAGTTCTGGTACACATGATGTTAAGACTGTGTAAAGGTGTAAAGCCTATGAAACGTCTGAAAGCCACCATGCATTCAAAGTCCTTATCCCATTCAGAGATAGTGTTTATTGGTGTAAAGCTATTAACGCGTTTGAAGTCCATAACGCTCGTAGAACCCAGAACGCGTCCAATGCTTATAAAGTCTACAAGATGTCCCAAGCCTAAGACGCGATCAAAAATAGTCCTCAAAAGGTCTTATGTGATGACTAGGCTGAAGCCCGTGAAGCGTCTAAAGCCCCTAAAGCATCAAAAACCCATTTAAGACGTTCAAATTCCATGACGCGTCTACAGATGGTCGCCAATATTCGTATGCATGCCGCTTTACATATAAAAGGTTCACGACATTTTAAGAATCCGCGACTCAGCTGAGGCCTGTAACGCGTCCAAAGCCCCTGAAGCATCAAAAGCCCATTTAACACGTTCAAAGTCCATGGCGCGTCCACAGATGGTCTTCAATTCTCGTGTTGATGCTGTTAAGCTCATAAATTGCCCACGACTTGTTAAGAATCCGCGACTTAGCTGAGGCCTGTAACGCGTCTTAAGCCCCTGAAGCATCAAAAGCCCATTTAACATGTTCAAAATCCATGACGCGTCCACAGATGGTCCTCAATACTTAGGTGCATGCCGTTGAGAATGTGAGACTTCATGACTTGTTTAGAATACGATTCTCGGCTAAAGCCGCTGACGCGTCTAAAGGCCCTGAAACATCCAAAGCCAATGTAACATTTTCAAAGTCGAAAACGCATCTACAGATGGTCCTCAATAGTCGTGGTGATGCTGTTTAGCATCCAAGATGTCCACGACGTATATAGAACCTATGACTCGTGGGAGCAAATTGTCCGAATCGCGGAGTATAGGGTCCAATGACTGCCTCCTTTCTAGACAAACAGAGATTTTCTACAGAAGTCTGTTGGTTCTGGCGTTGTTGTGGAGTATTTCAAGCTTGAGTTCGTCGAGACTCAAACAGTTCGTTCGGTTTCAAGTGGTTTGCTCTTCGTTTCAACCGATCAAACCATCTATTGAGCATTCTATGGCACTGCCGAGGGATGACCATGTACAACTTTGACTAAGGAGGGCGTAGCCAGCAGTTGTTGCTAATTTCTACTCACTTAAGGTGGATCTATGCCTTCAGTGTTGGTCTCCAGTCTCTCACGCGCCACCTGAGTCACGGTCATACTCTACTACGCAGTCCCTCTGCGTTCATCCATTCTACATGACCCAGCGCCACCTCAGTCGTTGAACCTTACCACTCTCATAGTTCTCCAAATAAGTCCTTGAAGCAGGATCCTCCTTTAACCTTTGCCCAAAGTAGCTCTCCAATCTACAAACAAGGATAAAGTCGGTACACACAAAAAATAAGCTGTTTACTGATTCACATTTAATCCTTGGACCTGCAGTCCTCCTTCAGCCAACCACCCCCCACCCAGTTAGGGGAAACAGTTGAATTTCAGTTCTTTCACTGTTGCAATAGCATCAAACTCTAAATGATCAGTTAATTGCACATCATTCGTTGGCAAGGTAACGCGATGTGATAATCCCCTTAATGCTCTCGCACTCAACTCTATTCCCATTTATTCGTAATCCTTTCATCCTTGCAGCGAAATAGCCATTAGCGTCCGTCGAAATTAAACGAAAACATCAAAAAGTGAAACGCATAATGTCGGGGGATGCATACATTCTGAATGAGCGGGGGAGGATTTAGTTTCGTTCGAAGGACTCGTTGTTGTGCAACACTGTTGCGCTTGGAGGGAGTGGAGAGAGCGTATGAAATGTTTTCAAAATTTTCCTCGAACTCTTCAAACAAGTTAACTGCAACTAAATCTGCTAGGGAAAATGGGGTGAATTTAGTCCGCGGGGGGGTGGGGGGTGGTTTGCAAAAATACCTCATTATGAAGGTAGAAGCTAATTTGGTTTTGCAAACTTTTCCATAGTTTGCAACTTGAGCTGAATAAGCATTTGAATTGGACGAGAGGGATAGCAGTGATGGCTAACCACGGACGGGAAGGCTGAAGGCAGTTTGCGGCTGACAAGTGCATAGTTAGCAAGCGAAATCCCGGTTACAGCTATTGTTTCGTGTTTTATTCGAAATTCATTGTTGAGGTTCCGATTTTCCTCTTAATTACCGGTACCAGGGGTTTTGTTTGCCTTAATACAATATGACCAGGCGGAGGTGAACAAAGCTTGAATGGGAAAAGCCGGAAACAAAATCGGTTCAGAAGTTTTCAAAGTAAAACCGAACATATAGACGCAGAGAGCACAGGAGTCCTTAAACCTTTGTTTCCATTGTGTAACTTGGTTAGTTCAACACTGTATGTATATCACCTTAGTGGACATTCGACGAAGGATAACCTTAGGCAACCGGTGCTACTATTTGATCCTGTCTGCGAGGAGGGCGAATGGAGGAGAAGATATAACCGCGAACTCCACGAGCTCTACAAAGATGTAGATGTAGTCCGGAAGGCAAAAATCCGTCGACTGCACTTTCTCGGCCACATCGAGCGAATGGACGAGAATGCTCTAGCTAAAAGGATCTTTGAATCCCAAACACCTGGTTCACGAAGAAAAGGAAGACCGAACCTCCGGTTTAAAGATCAGGCAATTGCGGACACCAGAAACCTTGGTCTAGTAAACTGGAAGCAGCGTGCCCGGGACCGTGAAGGATGGAAAGTGGCATTAGTTCAGACTCAGATCCTCCAAGGGTCGCTGGCCTGATAAGTAAGTAAGTATATCTCATGGGGTTTGCGAAGGGCCAAGGTCTTACCTTATTCCGACAAATTGCTGCAGCCACATCTGAGTCTTCTCTACTCGAATTCAAGTTGCCCTTAGATGACTTCCAGCACGACTTTACAGAGATAAGGTTCGTCTACGCACTAAGACCAAGAGTGGGTCGATTGTGATACCTCAGGATCTAGAAGGAACTTCTTCACGTATTCGTTAAACTAGGGCGAGCTTCTGATACAGCGATCAAGGTTTTCGGCATCTTTTTGTACTAGATCACAGAGATTGACAAAAAAGAAGGAATTGAGATGGTTCCGCCTTTTAACAGCGACCGCTGGACATGTACAGAGGCGATGGAGGATTATTTCTTTCTTTTCTTCTGTAGTTTAGGGAGAGAACCATTCGAGTGCCATGTCTGCCTTTACGGCTGTGTCCTGTGACGACGCCTATAGTGCTTCGAAAAAGTCTTCTGTTTAGTGAAATCAATCTCTTGGACCGCTTTTGGTCTATTAAAGGCCAAAGTAGTCTACATCTGTGGCAGGTTATCCCATTTGACCACCTTTGAGTTTGCATGTAGCTAGGGGTACTTCGATTGGCCTTATAGTTCTCTGAAATGTCTCTCGGTCCCCGTAACCAGCAGTAGAGTATGTTGAATTGTTTGAACATCTCGACAAGCGACCAACAGCAATCAAGAACTATTTTTGTCGTTACAGGGACAAAGAAGATACTACATACCATCTCAGCCAGGATAGGACTTCTTTTATCGCCATAATCGTCGCCTGGAAGGTGCTACAATGCCCTGGAAGTCGAAAAGAGAGATTCAGGTTTAAATCATCGGAGAAAACACCTCCTGCTACACCGTCTTTGGTTTTGGAACAGTTCCAGATATCTCTCTCTCTTGCTTCGGATATCTTCCGATATACTAAGGATAATGCTCTGTCTAGTGTGTGGACGTAGAAAGCTAAGCTGTGTAATCCCCATAAAACCGGCGACTTCCAGTCTTGTTAAGGAGTTTTTTTTTTGGGCTTAGTAAACCTACTGCAGTTGGGTTATAGTCCGTCTTAGTGCCTGGACGTTGAAAGCTATACATCTGAGCTAAGCTGCGTAATTCCCATAAAACCGGCGGATGTTTAGGTTGTCAATGTAATAGGTCGGTAACTGAAAGCGTCTTGCTGATGATCGTCCTTCGGAAAGCAGTCAATAGCTCGTCACACAACTTTAAGAGCGTTACTTCGACGTGGTAGAGTGAGTGGAGGTAGAGGAGGCTGAACAGCGACATCAATCTCGTCAGAAGTGCCCGAATACAAGGGTTAAGATGGCACTGACATGTAATGCGGATGAAAACCAGCACTCCGGCCCTGAGAATCTTCGAATTTACTCTGGAGGCACATTTGTAGAGAATGACCGCGACTCAGATGGCGCATGCAAGGGTAAAGAGACTTTTATCAACTTGGCGGGTGAAACTGGGGACAGCTAGCTAACTATTGAGCTGTCTGGTGATGCTTGTTGGTTGAGGCCCAGGTTTACCCCGAAAGCTAGTTTGCGAAACTAGAGGCAGCTAGCTAACTATTGGGCTGTTCTGTGACCCTTGTTGGCTGAGCTCCAGGTCCACTCCGAAAACTAGCATGCGAAACTGGAGGCAGCTAGCTTATTATTGAGCTGCCTGGTGAAGCTCGTTGGTTGAGCCCCAGGTCCACCCCGAAAACTAGCGTGCGAAACTGGAGGCAGCTAGCTTACTATTGGGCTGTCTGGTGACACAAAATCTTGGGATATGCCACTGAACCGTGCCCAGTTTGACTTGGCTTGCGAACATCACAAGTTGCTATCAAGCTGTCTGTAGACTTTTGTTTGATTCGAAGTTAGGTTGAGGGGCTCTGATCTCACAACCATTGTCTCTGAAGTCCTTGAGGTAAAGGTACAGAAACAAAAGGAGCACCTTGTCCTGACTGTGTTCAATCTGAACCATGACTGTCTTAAGGTTTTTGATCCATTTAACCTTGCAAGCGCATAGTTTTACCCTCTAAAATGGGTCCTCACTCTCCTTAGTCGTGCCAAACATCATCGTCAGTCATTGATGAATCGTTGTCCTACAATCGCTGAGATGACGAGCTCCGACTTAAAAGGTTGCTAGTCGTCTCTTAGGTTTATTTGACACTCGCCAACTTCATTGAGCGTTCTCCTCCTTATTTCTTTTGAAACTCTTCGTTTGTTGATGCTGCTCAATTAGAATCAGAAAAGCCACAGTTGCTTCCTTCTTTTGATGTCGCATCGATCTAAGGCAGTAAACCGTTTCTTCCCTCCCTCCCCCCTCTATGTATGTGATGAATAACCAACTCATAACTTATCGTAAGAAGTAAGTAGCATTTTATTGCTGGCAAAAAGGGTTAGAGTCCCTCCCAACCATCATCTCTAGACAAAAGTATCCATGAAGTTTCCCCCTCTTCAACATTTGGTTATCAAATTTACACGGAACCATGGTAATATTCATAAAAGTTGCAAAGTCCCCCACTCCCTCAAGCTATGAATAACTATTTGGTAACGTCTATCTCATGGTGGTATCCATTATAAATTCAAAACTTCATCGTGAAAAGCCATTTAAAAGGACTTAAACCATAGGTATACCTTGCATGTGGCCTTTCAAGAAACCCTTTCACTTATTGTCTTACACATTCAGCCATCACCAATACCAGTATCTCACCAGGATCCATCTATTAAATTGAAAAGCATTTGCAAACATATCCATGATGGAAATTAAAACCTGAGCAACAGGCAACAATAAAAGATGGATGCAGGCACAAACAAAATTCAAAAGGACGAAGAACACAAAAAAAAATCCACCTCGAGCATAATTCATAAGGATTTTTTCGAACCAAAGAAGGCAAACAACAACAAAATGAAATTCCAACATCAAGGAGGATGGAAAACCTGCCACCTGTTGTTGTCGTCGTAGCATACATATCTCCTCTTGTTTTTTGCCATCAGATACATATCTCTTCAAGCGTAGTGCTCCACAAAATTCAAATTCTATCTAAAAGAAAACATAGCAAACAAGAGCCAACAAAAAAAAAAGGATCTCCTTCGATGTATGCGAGTTGGAAACTTGTTTTATTTTTGTGTGAGTGTATTCAAATGGTTTTTAGTCTCCACCAAGAATCACCTCTCGAGACAGACAGTCGCAACAGCAAGGATACCGAACACGTCATCATCCCATTCGCTATACCCACCACCACCTCTTCTCTGTGCTCTGAGAGAGAGAGAGAGCCAGCTCCCTCAATTTCCCCTATTTCAACAACAGGCTAGGAGTAAGCTAAAGCCACAGTAGCAGGTGTTGCACTCAGGGGAACCTTATTGTCCTTCGAATTCAAGGTTGACTGATAACACAATTTTCGAATAACTCTCCCAGCATTTAGGCCCGACCACCACATGTTGCGTTGCGCGAGAGTAAAATCTCGCAGGAGAGCCGCAACATTTTCAAATATTCGAAAGAGAGCAACAGATATAAATAGAGGACGATAAACGCGCGCAATTTCAGTCATCCCTTGGCCATCGTTCGTAGTTGATTTTCCAATACAAAAAATTGAAAAAAAAAAATTACAAATCTGTATTTAGAACAGAGTATCCTTTTTATTTTTTTCTTTTTTTTAAGTGAAAAAATAAATAGATTTTGAAAAAATTAAAAATACGATGGTTGTGGACACTAAAGTTGGCTACGGACAAATATTTCCCTCACTTGGCTAGCAATTCAACAAGTCCTTAAGCAAAAATCATCGGATAGACTCAATCAATTTCCACATATGTGTCGTTTAAATTGAAACAAAAGTGTTAAAAATTAAAACAGAATCCTAGTGTTTTTTTTCCCTTAAAACAAATCATATAAGCTAAGGACTTATTTTTTTGTACAAAGCTTTAAAAAAAAACAAAAACCACAAGCCTTCTATGTTCCTTCGATACTTGTTGAATATTTCTTAAAAAAAAAAAAAAAAACATAAACAGTTCCAGTAGTTAATTAAAAATATAAAACATTGTTACATAGTTGGACTATAGTTGATAAAACAAAAAAAAAAATAGTTAATTAAAATAAATTTGTGTTAAAAAATTATAAAATTATGTGTGATGTTTGTATAAGAACTCTTTCCTAATTCCTAAACATAAAAAAAAATCAAAAAAATAAAAACTTATAAACATTTTATTTTAACAAAAAACAGAAGGAAACTTTAAGAAAATGTAAGTTATATATTTTTAAAAAACCTTTTTTGTATAAGAGTGTTTTCTTTTAATTTTATTTTTATTTATTATGTATTTTTTCTGTTTTTTTTTTTTTATTTAAAAGGAAATCTATAACGTATTTTGTGGAAGAAAAATTTAGAAATTGGTATATTTTTGTGCGGGATTTTTAGAGGCTCCTTTTTTTAAATGGGTCAAGCTGGGCCCTGAAAATTAACTGTAGATCCATTCCGTGGAATTGAAAAACCCAAATCCTTTCATCTTGTGTGTAGATTGGCACAAAGTTTGCTCCCTGACCTAGTTTCTTCTTCAATTTTTTTCAACGTTTTCTAAGGGCGACCCACTCTTCTGTTTAACTGGGTGAGCGGGCCCCATTCCATGGTATGCTTCAGTACTTCACTTCATCTTTAGTTTTTTTGTCTTCAAGCCTTTCGGCACCACAGAGATACTGGCAATTTGTCCTAGTCCTAGTCTTTAGGTCCATCTCTATCTTCTCTGTTACTGGGCTTTGTCCATGGCCTTGCATCCATGAATTGAAGCTTCTAATGGGAATCCGTGCTAGTCCTAGTCTGCAGGTCTATCTGCGTCTTCTATGATTTGATGCCTCTCATGAGAATCTGTCCTTGCCCTGGTCTGCAGGTCTATCTCCGTCTTCTCTTTTGCTGAGCTTAATCCATGATCTCGCATCCATGAATTGATGCTTCTCATGGAAATCTGTCCTAGTCCTCGTCTGCAGGTCTATCTCTGTCTTTTCTGTTGCTGGTCTTGTCGGCTTGTCCATGGTGCTGCATTTTTCCGCGCGGTACGGGCCGCCTACGAATGACAAATGGGTTCTAACTTGTTCTGTGCCCCTTGCAACCTGTTTGGTGCTGCCTGCGCTGGCCACTCAATTGGAGTGGGTTCACTTGATTTGTGCTACCTAGCACCAGCAAAAGGGTGCTCGATCTTAGATGGATTTGTAAGAAATACTACTCACTGCAGAGGTCCTCATTACGCGACTTTCGAAAAAATTTTATTTTTTTTTCTGGGGCGCCACCCAATCTCTTTGTAGGAATTGGGAAACCTACATTCTCATTTCCCATTGACAAAGAGACGACACAGACAAATTAAAACTCAAGTTTACCACATTTAAAAGCCCCGTGGGAGGACCGACGGTCGATTCTTTATTCGAGCTTTGGTGGTTTATTTCTCAAAGTTTCTATCGCCGTTGGACCTGCCCGAACGTATGATTAGATTAATGGGTCCCGTGTCTTGTAATCTTTCGGAAGATGGCGCAGCAACGGCCTACTTTACTCGACTCTACTTGGACGGTACTTATCTTTTTTGCTTTATTTTCCTCCTTGGGAACTGTGCTCCTGAATCAACTGGTTTATCCTATCCTACTACCAATCCCTTCGCACTTCAATCGTACTTTCGCGACCATCTCACGTGTTTACATTTATTCGGCTGATTTTACTACACTTACACACTAGCAAAAACCGATCGCTTGCTCGCTCACCTTCGTTGGTCTACCTAGAAGAGCCTGAACCCAATGTGCTCCAACGCACCTTGTACGGAGTTCTGTAACATATTTTTTTGCACCTTGACCTGGTGCCTTCTTCGACTTTTCTGTACTCACTCTTCTGTTTAACAGGGTTAGTGGATTCCATTTCAATGTATCTTTAGTGTTTTTTTGTCTCTAGGCCTATTGACACCACAGAGACAGTGGAATTTGTCTCCAAATCTGTCTTCTCTGTTGCTCGGCTTAGTCCATGGTCTGACATCCATGATTTGATGCTCCTCATGGTTTACTTACTTACACTGTCGCGATATCATTTGCATCTCGATCGTAGGAAATCTTATTCCACAAGAAGGGTGCCATATTCCGTCTTATGTCCCATGGCTTTATGTTGTGAAAGCTTTCACACATTGTATTCTTAAACAGAGCTCTGTGCTGTACCTACTCTAGCAGTAGTTTTCTTTTAGGTCCCTCTGTGGAATAATAGGTTAGTCCTCTGTCCCTGAGGTAATCTTTTATCATTTGTAGGAGATATTTTGGTACGCTGAAAACGGTTTCATAGGCGTTTAGCATATAACTCCTCCTGGCAGAGTTAATAGCACCACTCCCACAACTTCTTCATTGAGTGCCCTTTTCTAAATCCCACATATATACGTCGCCTGTTCTCAGAACTTCTACTGAATTATGTGGCTTGAGCAACCTCTTTAAGAGTTCTTCTACTGTGTCTTCCATACCTAGGGACTTCCATACGTTGATGGGGTATCCGGGTCTCCTTTTTCTTAGTTTATTAGTACCATTCGTTGTAGATGTTCGCAGGAAGATTGAAAAGGAGGATACATCGCGTGATACAGCCTTCATTCGGATCTCTACGGATCCATTGTGTTCATGTTTGCAGATGACTCGTTTACTTTTAGGAAAACTCCATAGTGACCTGAAAAAGCTTCCTTACAGCCTTCTTCACATTTTTGTTCACCCACAAACAACATTCCTAATCACTTTTCTTCTTATTTTCCCTTTACATAAGCCTTAACCAGACCTAAATAAATAGCACAACATGTAGATCTAGCAGTATCATTCCCTGTTTCCAGGGTTGATCCTTGTTCTTTTCTTTGAATTCTGGGATTCCTTCTTCGTTGCCTTAACACTTTCACCTGCGGTCGGTCCTACTTGTCCGTCGTACTTGTCCATGTTCCTAGCGATCGCTCTCATATCCTGGCTTTTCTTCTGAGAGTCTTACGTGTTCATTCTTCCCTTTTTCCTTAGAGGCTCTAATGTAAAGTCTCAAATCTGAAAGAATGTTCGGTCCAACAGCCTTTTTTCTTTTTTATACCCCGACGAGCCAGTCTTTTGTTAACAAACTGTGCAGTCGTTCCAAATCAGATTCAACCTTAACGCACGGAATAGATTAATGAAAAGCAGAAGTGATAGCTAACAGCCTTGTGGTGTCCCATTTAAAACCTTTGCCCACCACCATCCCTTGTCAGATGAATTCATGCCTTCTTGGCATAGTCCTCAGTTGTCATTTGTTGAACGTGACGTACTCTTCTTAGGGCACTGGATGGGTATCTTTTAAACTTCTTCACGATTGAAATTTCTCCTCTATAATCAAAGGTCATTGGAAGACGTTCTCTTAAAGTCTTCCAAGGGCTCTTTTTGGGTCTTCACCAGGATTTGACGTTAGGTGAACAGTTGATTATAATTTCTAATCAGTTCGTCGACAGTGGTATTCACATGTTACTTAGTCGTAGATGGCGGCTACAATCTAAGGCGAATCTTGTTTTTTACAAGCTCCTTCAGTCAGCCTGATCTTTCGCTAAGTACCTCCAGTTTTGCACACCAAGTTTGTGAAGGGCATTCCCCTCTTATTCTGCTATGAGAGCTGATGCATTCCTGTTACCATTCCATCTTTTAAGACTTTCAACTCTTCACCTAAGCCAGAGACTTGGTTTGATTTCAGCTGGGCCATGGTTGCACCTATTAGCGTTCAGTTAGGTGGTTGAATACGCTGTTCTCTGTCTAGATTAAGACAATGAGTCCTCTGTCTGGCAGAGTAATGTTGG
Organism: Criorhina ranunculi; assembly: GCA_951813785.1. NCBI lineage: Eukaryota > Metazoa > Arthropoda > Insecta > Diptera > Syrphidae > Criorhina > Criorhina ranunculi. Next base: position 4,912,003 of record OX638385.1, on the reverse strand, counting down.
TTTTCGTCGTCTTTATCTCTGTAGGTTTCCATTTCGGCAGTGGTCTTGCGGTATCTTGCGTTGCTCATAGTCATTCCTTCGTGTCTTCTTTTCTACATGTAGAGCTCTTGAGCAGTCTTTTTTTTTTCCCATCGCCGCTTTGTAATCACAAGCGTTCATGCTTTCAGCTCTTCCGTGCATGCACGCGTCGAACCACCTTAATAGCATTTTGGAACTGGTCTTCTGCTATATCATCGATTGGAAGCCATACTGGTGACAGTATTCCTCCTTGTAATGGTCTTCTTGTTGTCGTTTTTCTTCCAGCAAATCTTCTAGATGACCACCGTCAACTCCAACACTAGACTCTTTCCAGGAGCTATTCGACTTTTTTGATTTCTTCAAGATCAACTTGAAAGCCTTCAAAGGTTTGTTCCGCAGTCTCCTAGGAAATCAGACAGACAGTCTTGTTGCTCCTCCAATTCTTTGATGAAACCCTCCGCATTTATTCAGTTCTTCTCACTTTTTCCTCTTAAGGTCTTCTCACGTTTGCTTTCAAACCTTCTTGGAACAATAATGGCCCTCAAGTGCAACCCTGTGGTACACCAATTTGAACTAGTTGCATTCACATTCATTTTCAAACTTCTTTTCCTCTTTTCCCTGCCACCCATCTATCGCCTACATTTCCAAGTCTAGGTCAAACCAATTAATGTTAACTAGGTCGCTGCTGATGCCCCATATATGCAACCAAAGCTTGTTGCATCCTTCGGCTGCATTTAACATTTATTTGCATTCTCCGGTAAGCAAAGGCCGGTCCCATAAAATAACCACACTCGCGGAAACCGCTAATAACAAGTTTCAACATTTTACCCTAAATCTCGTCCCAGCCTCAGATAAATAAAATCCTTGCAACCAGCCAGACCGTGCAGCAGCACTAGGCACGTTTTCACCTCCATCCTATACACACACACACACACACACCAGACAGCCTCGTCGCACTCTACAGGTTGTTTTTAATGTCGTTACTAGGTGGGTGGGTACCAGTGTCATCCCATAAAACTTGTATCTTTATCCTTGGACGTGCAAATAGTTTACATTCACCCAACCGTGCTGTGTCACCAGTGTGTGGTTATGAAATTATCCTTTTGGCACTCGTGCTACATTTATTAAGCGAAACGCTGAAATACAATGCAAATGAGGGTTCCTTGCTGCATCCACTGGACAATCTCTGATACCGGGGAGAGTGTCAATCCAGGACACTGTCATCTGTGTCCAGATAGTCCTTCCTTTTGGTTGTGCAAACAGACACTTGAAAATGATTACATTACTGCTCCTGTGCATTGATTAATTGGTGGATGTGCATGAAAAAAAAAATCCTTTTACGGGGTCAAGTTTAAAGCGGGACTGAGAGTGTCCTTAATTTAATTGCCATGAAGAGATATGTGATTATGGCTGCACACGTTCATTACGCCTCCCAAAGGAGAATTCGAATTGTGTTTCGCCTATCAAATGACTGCGATTGCATGTGTGTGTGTGTGGCTGCCTGTGTCACAGGACACTCGTTTACTTAAAGGGTCCAGGGATTATGCTGTAATTAATTAGATCACCTGATTAGGTAGTAAAAGCTCTTATGCCGATGACGTGAGACCAAATGGTAATTCGAGAGATGAGTGCGGATGCAGGAGATTGAAATTTAAATTGAATTGATGCGTGTGGAGTGGGAATGTACTTGGAATGTCCTGTCCGCACCTCGGCGGAGGTGATACAATTTGAGTAAGTGGAACTAATTACATTTCAGAATTGTACTGGGGATTAGTATTCAGCTGTGGAACGTGACTGTAATGGTATTTGTGGAATTACAAATACAAAATTTTGATATCCCATCGCAAATTGCATTGATGGTCATTCACATGGAAAGGATATTCGTCATTTGATTGGAGAATTTGTGTTTTTTGTTGTAATTTGCTTGAGGGATACTTGCATAATCCTCATATCTCTTTGTTGGAAAGTTGAAATCTTTAAAAAGGACGACTGAAGCCGTTTTTGGCAACTTTGTGGGATTATTACCCACTAAAAATCGATTTTTGTCTTTTGATTGACGGGATTCATGTATTTCGTCATGAAGTGGGCTTTAGGCTTCATTACTTCTTCCCAAGTTTGAGTTACTCTGGTGGAGAGTGGTGTACATCATCCGGCATGTTCTGCGGTAACAGATCACGGGGTTATTCTGTGGCTATCGCTTCTATGTGTTCCACTTCTTTAAGAGTCCCTTCGCATCCGTATTTAAGACAGGTTGGAGAGCTGATTACAGATGATGTCTGCTTATCCGTGGCACTGGTTCAACAATGTGGGACCACCTACTATTCTCCACTATTCTTCCGACAGAATGTCCTCTAGAAGCAGTTCCACCGTGACACATGTCCGATTGTCTGCAACAGAGATGTGGCATTCCTCGCGTATGATCTCTGGTATTTTGGTGGACCATAGGTGCAACACTCATGATAGAAGGAACCTTCTGGTAGGTTTGAGACTCTCGATTTCGGTCATTGTACTTGCGTTCACTTCAGAATCACCTCTAGATCAAGTTAGATCTGAATGTCGTTTTCGTTAGTCTTATCGACGATAGCGAGCACCTGACTATTTGCCTTGCTTTGGATACAAATGCGCCTACAACTTCTTCCAGAAACTTGGTGGTCACTACTATCGCGATGTTTTCAACAAAACCACCGCATCTGACTTCATACCTAACGATCCACGTAATAGGCCCAAGCATGGACGCTTGTGGAACGCCACTCGATTTACGTTATTTTTTAAACCGAATCTCAATTTTGTGCATCAGTGTACAATTGCTCTATCATTGATCTAAGAGCCTCCAACCGAGCTGAATCCTGTCTGCTCTCCGTCTGCTTCTTTGAATCGCTCGTCCATGGTTTCGGTTACTTTTTTCACGGCGTCTTAGATCGTTTTATCTCGACGATTAGGCACTAAACCAACCATTCTTCGATGACCTCAACGACATCTCGATTAAAGGGATACGAGATCTAATCCGTTTTCTCAACTCCACAGGCTGGATCTAGGCATCGACTGTCTAACACCTCTTCAACCAGGTCACACGAGTCGTGGTAACAAAACGGCACATCCGAGTGCTAACTTGGGTTCTTTTGAACCGCCACCTCTACCTACCTATCTACCGTCGATTTTGTTATGAAATCCGCTGGTCTCGGCTAAGCTTGCATATTCCAACAGAAGTCCTTCTATGTCTCTCACACGGTGAAAGAAAGCTTTCGGATATTTTTTGTTCGCCTGGTAAGACTCAATTTTCAGACTCTCGCCGGAGTATCAACTAAGCTTTGGTTGGTCTTGTGAAACATATTCTGCTCCCTGTCGTCTCCAATTCGCACGGTCTCACGAAACCATAAGGCTTAGCTCTGTAGGCAGATGGCAGTTGTCTCCAACGCGAATGGTCTCACGAAACCACAAGGCTTAACTCTGTCGTCTACTTCTTGATTTTAACGTCCTCTTTGCTGAGGAAGTTCGATCGGGCCATACTGTCTGTCTGTACACCTCAGTTAGTCGTCTCATTCTTCGTCAATGAAAATGGAATCGAAAATCCCTCGAAGAAGGGCTCTTTTGATACAACCTCCTCTGTCTTTCAATTTGAAAAGACCTATACCTACAATCCGGGGTGGACCTGGACCTATAGCCTTCAGTTGCGTACTTCTAGTTGATTGAGGTCGGCTGCCACTTGCGTATGCCATTGGAGATAAGTTTGTTCTCTTCTGCGTAGTCCCTCAGAGGATGATGCTGATGGTCATCCGTTCAACATGACCCAGCCATCGTTGTACACGGATCTTTTTGACCCAAGTCGGTGTTGCTGTACAGCTTGTGTGGACCGTAAATCGAACGTGGAACTTTTCGCTCGAAAATTCCAAGTAAGCTTTCAACTGACGAGTATGATGAGGGGCTTTAAAAGTGTCTCCTTGGTCCTTCTCGATAGTGCCTTGCTAAATAGTTGTCACCTAAGGCCATCCAAGGACGTTGGATCTTCCAGCTGACAAAGATCAAGGCTTTTCTCCCATTCTAGGCTTCATTTGGTATCGCATCTGTCCCTGAATCGTTTGAAGAAGGACGTTCATTGCAGTGACCAGTAACATGTTGTTTGACTCCTGCGAGGGATGAATCTTAAGTGACGTGAGGGTTTAGCATGAGAAATGGACACATAGGCATGAGTACCTGCGTGCTCTTGAGGCTTTTCATAGCTATTCTGCAGGCGCTTCGCTCAGTCGCATAGATCCTTTGTTTTAGCTCCTTTTTGTCCTCATCCTCAGAAGGTTGGTGTCGGTCTATTAGTGTTTTTTGTAGATGAGCTAGCTTCTTAGATCCGTGATACATCGACTATACAAATCGAACCGAAATGTTGCCTTAGGCTGTGTGCCAACCTTTGGTAACTGGGTATCTAGTTCGTCAAAGAAGGTCTTATGAACGGCAAAGCGTTAATCGGTCATATCGAGGCAAAAAACCAAGGAAAGACTTGACAGCTTGAACTGGAAAGGAATTGACAGCTCGGCCTTCTTTTTGCAGTGATTTCTCGTCTTCCACGGTCTCAAAACCAAGACTGAGAATGTACCTTAGGAATAAAACCTAACACAAGTCCCTCTTACACGACGCACAACTGAGGCGCAAACTTTTGTTAGTGTTGACACATTTCTCTCATCAATGATGCAATTGTAGCAGATTTGAGTCTACAAAGTTCACATCAAAGTTGTTAGCCTGCAGACCACTCAATCCCTACCTGCGTCTATAAACTTTTCACCACCACAGCATCTAGGGTACACATAAAAAAAAGAAACACGCTTATATAAACAAAACCGCGTATGATCCTTGATGGCAGAGATTTTTCCTTCTTTTATTAGGTTTAGGGCAATTTCTGACTTTTAAACGCGCGCCCTTCAAAGTCCTCCCTCCATCCTCCTCCGCGGTCGCATGCCTTTCGTGCGTTTATTTATCTTTCCCATGTCGGAACAATTTTTCGGCAACACAAATACACTAGAACGAAAAAAATTAATGGAAAATCCCAAGGAGAGAGTCGAAAACAACGCGCGCTAAATGAAAGAAAAAGCGTAATGAAGTGTTAATATTTGCAAAGTGAATTCTTAATTTCGAAGTAATTACATCGAAAAGTGTACGTGTATCTATGGCAATGGTTCTGCCGCGTACTTAGTATCTGCAATGGAGAGAATAGTTCTTTGCTTTGATGTGTTAATGTTTCCCTCGCCTCTTCTGTGTAATTGGATGGTTGTTAAGCGCGTGATGTTATTTCCCGAGTATGCCTTCGGGGTAAATAAATAAATTGCTAAATTTTCCAAGACAACATTGTTTTTGTTATGCCTTACCCTGGTGTGGTTCTGGTTGTGAGAGGAAACACTATTTGAAGTCGAAGAAAAGTTTGCGAGGGTTGAGATTTAAAAAAAAAACCGCTTCTGGCATTTAAAACTACCACGAGCTACCTTAAATATTTGTTTGCATCCTTCCTCGAGATTTGTTGGAAATAGGAATCAGCATATCGTCTATCACAAACATTGTTTCAATCTGCTAATGCCTGGGACAATAGATACACACACATGAGGTACCTGATACTGGGTACAGCAACACAATGCGAAACGTTTCGTTCATTTTTATTGATTTATTTTCTATTTTTCCAATGAAAAGGACTCTTTTTTTGCACACACTCATCCTTTGTTATTCTTTGAATTGTGGGAGAAAAAGCAAGTGTTGGCCAATCACACTAAAAGATTGAAAAGGTTCTGAAACGATTCTCGGAAGTTCTTGTATGTGTTTGGGGTTTGAGAACGGTCTGAACAATATGAAACAAGGAATCCTTTTCCAAATCAAATGTTTTCCCTTACTTCTTCCTTCAAATCGTTGTGTAGAATGAAAACTTTGATCAATTTAATTGAATTTTCCCTTCAGTTGATGGTGGCGACATCTTTTAGTTGCTTGTCATACTTAAAACTGGAAAGGTTGTGAGATTTGCTAATTCGTTTCGAACTTCTTTCACCGTACCATTATCAAAACGGCGCATCCGCGCTACTTGTGTCTCTGGCAGGTTCACCAGTTTCAACTACTTCTACCTTCCATTGCCCCATTATTGATCTAAGAGACTCCAACCGAGCTCAAGGCCGCCTGGTCTTCATTTGCTCCCTTGGGTCACTTTCCCATGATTTCTAATACCGGCATCTCCTATCGAAAAAGCGTTTCGAGACTCATGTTGCTGTTCCAATAGTACCACTGCGACTTTGATGAGGCATCGAGTGGACGATGATTGTTGTTGCATCACGTACTTGAAACTAGACCGGTTGCGACATTTGCTAAGTCGAGTTTAGTTTCGTTATATGGAAAGCGCATGATGACGTTTTTAGATTAGAAACCTGGGAAAGACCATTTGATTCGTTTGACTAGGCAGCGTATACTGCCGAGACACTTAGACAGTGACATCCTTCAACTAGGTTAGATCCTATCTACGAAAGACCGATTGCGGGTTGGAACTTGACCAGACGACAAATTTAAGCGGTTTCAAGGGTTAGTTACTTCTGAAGTTGTAGACTCTTTGCGTACAATGATCACGGGGTTGGTCGTAATATAAGATCGTGCCTACTTGTCGCGGAGCAAAAGAACAAAAACCGCGTGTGGAACATGTCCCATAATTTCAAAAAGCTCCGTACGTGATGAAGCATTTATGGATAGCGAACTCTTCCCAGGAAGTCGCGATAGTATCCGCGTACCACCAAGTTCAAACGAAAGAGGAAGTTGAAGACCTATTGGACAAGATAGTAGCTCTGTTGGGCTAGGAGGGAAAACTTGAAAACATTAATCGTCGCTGGTGACTTCAAGAGACCTATACCGAAAGTAAGGGCAGTTTTTGAAAAGAAAGCGGACCCTGGATTATTAATGCCATCGACTGATGCAAGGAACAATGCGATTGGTTGAGACGTGACACTTACAGACTCCCCAGCAATTCACTGCAGTAACAGGGACTTACTAGGGACACGTTAAGAAGAAAAGCTTCTAACAAGGACACGTGCTATGACTGCTTTAACAGCTCACAGTAGTCATCGGCAAAGGTCTTGAAATTTAGAACAAGAGCGGACCAAAATCACGAGAGATAGCAGCTTCGGTACTACATCCACCAAAAATTTAACATGTAGGCGACGGAATAGAAGAAGAACCCAACAAGCAAGAAGGTCTTCGTAGGGAAGGCCCTCTATTATTTTTTTCTATGGAGGACAGCGAAAGATTTAGGTTGTCGCAGGAGCTGCTTTCCTACGAGGTAGTGTATAGAAGGTTGACAATCGGTCAATCGGAAGTCGGTGCGGACAGAGAGAGTTCTGGGATCCCATGAAGCAGTTGACTATCCATTCGCCTCCGAGGAGGACCAGCCCGAAAGGCCTCCAAAAGAAAGTTGTAGAAATCAAGGCCTTGCTGTAGGAAACTCATCAGTGTATTTCATCAGACTTTGCCTTAAGGTGGTTACGAATGTCGAGCGGGCGAGAGCGAGGATCGGTAGATCGCACTACGACACAAAAGAAGAAAGCGCAACATTTAGACGGAGCTAGGCAGCCTAGAAAAAGACCAAGAAGCAGAAGCAGAAGAGCCGGAACAGTAGGTTCAGCAACGTACAGCCCAACTCAGCAACCTCCATCACCAACGACTTCTGGATACAGTGGGTAAGGATCTCAAGCCTTTGAAATCACTCCGAAAGTCTGACCTTGTGTAGGAAACCTTTAATCAGAAGAATGCGGGCTTAGGCATGAAATTGTACTGTACAACACTGACTGTGGGCCATGCAAGGTAATATGCCACAAGGATCCTTGCTGAACCTATTCCTGTATGTAACGTTGAAATGTCTCCAAGAAGAGTGGTCACACAGACGTATGCATTCCATGATTGTGGTCGGCCATATGGAGAGTATGACGACTTCCAATGTCTGCTCTGGATTGTTGTGGAGGAGGGTTTAATACTGGATACTGTCAAGTAGATATCCTTCGGGAATATGGTGGGAATGGTGATGTGGGTAGTGTGTTCGGCTCCCTTTCCGTGCAGGTTTAGCCCGGTCGTAGAACAGCAATAGCCACCAAAAATGAAAAGAGAAACGAGCAAACTTGAAGTTTCTCCAACCACTACACCAAAAAGGGGTTTCTTCCTTTGAGAGTCTTGATGGAAAGCACACGTAGAAGTTTAGAAAAAAAAGGACAGACGCCTTAATGAAACAGGAAACAACTTAAGGTTATCATCGGACAAGAAGACTCTACCAGAAATCCAGAGGAGCAGCAACCTGACAAAGAGTGTCGGAATAGGTTTTCCAGATCTAGTTCCATTAGGAAGGGCGGTTTATGCCAAAGTGCAAAAAATCGCAAATTTCGCATGGGGTTCCACAAGAGTACATACTAAGACCGCAACTGTTCACATACATCGTTGGATCTGAAATTGAAGTGTAGATCCTTAAGGGGGCGGTTAAACCTCTTCCAATGCCATAACCTGCTATACAGACCATTCAACTTTAAACATCGAACGGATGGTGATGGTCCAGAGAACAAATTTCCCTGACGTAGGTCCTTGTACCACAAATCACTTTTCCTGTCCTTAAACTACCCTCGACTGTAACTATAAATAACCAAATGGATAAAATTGATCTAACAATGATTGCGAATGCTAACGAGTATGCCATAGGTCGGTTGTGGTTGAAGTGCTAATCACTACGCACACCTTATAAGGCTGCTCTACTCTCAGGCTCACTGTCAATTGTTTACAAAACCAAGTCTACACACAGTTGTTGGGTGATAATCCTTGTTACCCTCGAATTTATGAAATTTTCGAATATTTTGTCAAACATCACCCCATAATCCCTGGTAAGTTGTGCAAAATCCTCTTTCACTATATAATACGTCACCATGACAACATAATATACGTCCTCTCGTCGTCCTTCCTCTGTGCGAAGGAGCTTAACTCTCTACCATCACCATGGTTATGGTTTATTAATAACATTACTATTCCAGGATAACAGTGGCCAAAATTAATAATCCACTCTCACCCACAGCCAATAATGTCACACGGTAGACTACATAGAATCGAATCGAAGCCAACCCCAACATATCTCTCACACACACGCACACACTCTGTCAGTATGTGATAAAAATACGTTCAAAAATCGATAATTTTCCTCCCTCACATCGTCATCGCCATCAACATCAACATCATCAACGGACCCATTTTCGCTTACCCCCCCCCAGGGGCCATGGCAGTCAACCAGGCCATCAATCGCCTGACATACCCCATCGAGGTTATAGTTGCTGTCGCATCCTTCCATTTATCGCTCAACAACCAGGTCTCAATATTGAGACTTAAAGCGTAATTGACTGAAAATTCGATGAACCATAAGGGTCGGTCGTTCGTCCTCATCATCATCCTTGGCATCGTTGTACCTGTGGAAAAAGGACACCGTGTCGTCTGTAACTGTATCCAGTGGTAGAGGAGAAAAAAAAAAAAGTCCAAGCAACTTTTGACAAATTAGGGGTAAACTTCCAGGACTCCGAAGCCATCTCAAATAGACTCTGATCCTTTAACAAGAAAATTAAGACATAAAAAAAGGCAAGAAATTCCTTTGCCGACTTGTAGGGATTGTCGTAAATAAATGTTGCCCACAGGACACTCCTGTAACGGACAAAAAATTTACGAAATATTCATCGCATTCAATGAAGCATGCGAATAGGGATAATTCTGTTAGTCTCGCCCCAAGGACATACAGCGAAAAATTTATTTGCAATCACTATATGTGTACATATGTGTGATACAGATGCAAAGTGTGTAGATGTATGGCATTTCTATATTAAGATCGAATTTGCAATGTTTTTTCCTTGCATCACAGCACCAGATGTGTTACTCAGAGCTCCCACCCACCGGATTGTGTATGCAACAAGTCCTTACGCTTTTGATTCTGTTGTACACACACATGCATCACCCCCTGTGAGAGTAGTCACTTGATAAAGTGGACTCTGTTGGGAGAAAGCTTGTGTTTCTATTTTGTGCTGAGTACTTTGTTGTTTTTCTCAACTCGTTCGTCCTTTTTTTTCTACTATTTTTCCCTTTTGACTTGGGAACATAAATAATGGACGCATTGAGTTTCTATACACACGAATCCATGTGTGGGTTTAGCTGTTTCCTTTTTTTTTGCAGAAACATCGAGATTGCAATATGGATTTCAAATATTGAAGCCAAATGGATGTGTGAACGAAGGATATATGCGAAAGGACGAATGTGTGTATTTTTGTTTTTTCATAATGCTAATTGGTTTATCGATTATGCCATTTGGGTAAGAGGCTTGTGTTTTTTTTTTTTTGCTCGCTGTAGGGATAACCAAGGACATTAGGTTGGTGAAGGTTTTGCGATCCTTTTGCGACCGTTCATGCTGTTAATTCATAAGTAATGGGCGTATTGGAGGGAAATGGGACTCTAAAAGGATGCTTGCAACATTAATGGATTGAAAGTGTGTTTTTCTTTTGCAACGAGGATGGGATTATTGAATGACACATTTCCAAGGACTTGGGGGAAGGGATCAAATCGTGGTGACTAAAATCGCTTTAAAGTTCTTAGCATGGTACTTCAGTGGGGAGGAACTTCTCTTGCAACCTCATCGTCTTTTCTTATCGTCTCCAAGATCTAAATAAAATTCACAAAAACTTATCCAAGACACACACCGAAATGAGAGCCATCTGTTGGGCTTAACTACTAAGCGTAAAATAGGGTGAATATTTGAGTACATTGCGAGCTGTAGGGGAAGTCTTACGTTGGAAGTGGATGCCGTTTTGTACAGCGCTGTCTGATAGATGTGTTTCTGTCCTGCTTTGAATCGAGTTAAAAGGACGAGTCCGATGCCTGATGGATGGAAACACCACATTTTTGGTGGCTTGGTACTCCTAACGCATGGGAGTCGATGGATTGTTTCGATAGACGTTTTCATCTTCAAGGCTTGAGCTCAATTCTGTCACGCGTAAAGGAGAATAGGTCTTGCAAGACAAGCTACAAGGGAAAGGACAAGTCCGATGCCTGATGGATGGAAACACCACATTTTTGGTAGCTTGACACTCCCAACGCATGTAGTCGATAGACAGTTTCGGTAGACGTTTTCATCTTCAAGGCTTGATCTCAAATTTGTCACTCGTAAAGGAAAATGGGTCTTGCAAGACAAGATAAAAGGGACTTCCTTTAGTAACTTGGCCCGTCAATGTTTAGCATGATCCTGACGAGAAGCAAAATTGCATTTGTTGGCTGATCAGTCGCCTATTCCTTTCTTTCTTCCTTCCTGCTTCCAATTTCGCACGCTTAGTTGGTTAAGGTTCCATTCCACTTGAGTCGCGGTCTTCCTCTACTGAGCCATCCCTCAGGGGCTGTAGCATTGGTGTCCATCTGTTCTATAAGACGCAGCCACCTCAGTAGTTGGACCTTCACTCTTCTGGCTAAGTCGCTTTACAACTCGTCACTGAATAGTTTGTCGTTGCATCTCCTCCTCCACTCACAATCCCGATGCTGCTTTAATGTCAACCTTGACCTTGTTTGCATGCAATGCAATGTCTGTCGACTCCGTCTGTGGTGGCTTCCATTGTTGCTGCTATCCACTCTAGAGCATTGGTACTGTCTTCCTCCTTCTTGACGTTCGTAACGTAGTATCCCAATTTTTTTTCTTTTACCAATCTAGTCGTTGAGGTCGCGTAGTTAAGTCGTGAGCCACTTTGGACTACTAAGCGAGAGGCTAAATGTTCGAGGCTCAGCTAAACAACCAAAACAGTCTTCGCGGCACCACCTCTTGCCAGGGAATGACAAACTTTCAAGCGTATACTCAGTCATGGAAGAGCTTCTCAATCAGTCGTTCTGAAGCTGTAGATCCCTGCTATTCGTGCCATTCGTTGCTAGAAGATAGGCCCTGGCTAGCTGCCAAGCATCCGTATTCAATTCTTAGGCGAGAGGTCATTTCAATCGCTCAACTCCGGTGCAGAGTGAGACACCTTTCCCTGAGCCTCCACGGGAAATAGGTGTCTGAATGAAAATCTAGAGCCTAAGTTGCTTCAAAGAGGTCGCACTGACCTAAGCCTCTTTGAACGTTCTCTGTCGGTATCTTTCAGAGTCCGTGACGTACCACATAAAATTAAAAGCTTTCCTGTTGTGAAGGTGTGTTATCCTGGCAAAAAATTTACCAAGACGTGATTCGATTTTCCAGTGCCTTATCAAAGTCACAAGTTGGTGTCGTGATATATATTGTGACAATCGATGTATCATGTTACAAAGAGAAGCAGGTAAGGGTTGGTTTAAGCACACATAGTGCTCTCTGTTTGGTTACAGCTTGGTCCTTTTCTTTAGCAGTAGTCTATCTATATCACGGTATATGTTGTTCCATGTGATATATCATGCTTAGTATCATGACACAAAAGAAGAAAAGCATCATTTTAGTGATTGCATTCACTTCCGTAAGAAAACTTTCCATCGTCAGTGTACAACAAAAATCCACTTGAAGCAGCGCACACCCATCTGCTGCTGTCTATATAGACTCGTGGGTCCTTCAAATCCTTCTCTGTAACATATAACACACAATTTTTTGGGTGGCAACAAAATTTATGCTTACAGCGCGTATAACTGCTCTAAGCACAATATTTGCGAAAGTACTCATAAAACAGGAAATCACAAGGATTTGGTTGCTCTGTTTCCCTCGAAACATATGTAAAAACGTATGCTGTGCGTATAGCGCGCGGATGAGATCCTTCTTTTTTGCTCTGTTTTATCTGGTCCTGGTCCTTAGCTCTTTGTTGTACACACGTTTGTCGAAACACGATATAGAGAGACCTGAATCCTGTAATTTAAACTCCTACTTGTTGTTTGTCTCCACCATCAGTGGAGGGGCTGGCAGCGGTATCCTGTATCCTATATCCCGTATCCGCAGGGACACCTTTTTTTGTTTTTGTTTTTTGTGTGTAAAAATTCTTATTACCAGCTGCTGACAGCATGCCTCTTTATACTGCGTTAACTCACATTTGAATATTGTATCCTCGACCCACACACATCCGCATGTGTGTATGTGCGTAGAGCGCTCGAGTTAATTACCGAGGTGCTTATGATCTTGACGGCAGAAAATTGAAAGAAAAAAATAATTATTATGTACTTAACCTCATTTTAATTACGTGAAGTATGTTTGTTGGGTTCTTGGGGGTGAATGCCTGTCAAAGATGGTGTTTGTGTGGTTGTTTTTTTGTGAATGGAACGCACAAAAGCACGCAGGCTTCACTGGAATTCCCACTGAGTTCTGCGGGTCAAAGTGGTTTCTCTTTGAGAACAGTCGGAGCAAAAGTCCTGCCAATAGGTTGTGAATTTTTAGAAAATAAATCAGAAAAAAGTGGTGAAGGTTTAGATTCAGCCGGGTCTTGTTGCCTTTAAACGCCTTGGTGTCCTGACGTGACCAAAAAATGACCAATGAGTCCTCAAAATGGTTTGTTGTACTATTGAGGCCTCTTAAAACGTCTTCTCTGCTACTGAATCCCATGAACCGCTTCTACTCGATACGATAAATTCTAGGCGTTCATTAAGGTTTTCAATTTGCGAACGATAGTGGAAGACAGTATGACTTGTTGCAGCAGTATGACCACTTTAGACAGTCTCTTGTTTGGTTGATGCTGAGCATGACTTTTTTTATACTGCGGGCTTGAGACCCTTTTAGGGGCTTTCAAACCTAAAAATGAGTTGACGAAGTCCTAAACCTTTAAAGACCGTGCTTGCTTTGCTAGCTTTTCCTACCTTACTGACCAAATGGACTGTTTTACAAAGTTGACGATGTCCTAAGACTGACATAACTTGCTTGACTGACATGACTGACTTGACTGACTTGACTGACTTGACTGACTTGACTGACTTGACTGACTTGACTGACTTGACTGACTTGACTGACTTGACTGACTTGACTGACTTGACTGACTTGACTGACTTGACTGACTTGACTGACTTGACTGACTTGACTGACTTGACTGACTGACTCGGTGGTTGGTTGACTGTGTGGCTGTTTGGCTTGCTGGTTGGTTAGTTGGCTGGTTGGCTGATTTGTTGATTGGCTGACTGGTTGGTTGGTTGATTGGTTGGTTGGCTGTCTGACTGGTTGGTTGGTTGACTGGTTGGTTGATTGGCTGACCGGCTGGTTGATTGAGTGGCTGGCTGGCTTCGTGGTTGGTTGGTTGGGTGTCTGGCTGATTGCCTGGTTGGCTGGTTGGCTGGCTGGTTGGTTGGTTGGTTGGTTGGTAGGTAGGCTGGCTGGCTGGTTGGTTGGTTGGTTTGGTGGCAAGTTGGCTGGCTGGTTAAACACTATGCTGGTTGAATGGTTGAAGTAAAATTCAAAGTGCTATACATTCGTGTTAGTAAATTGGTTGTGTACCGCTTAAGATGCTATGTGTGTGTAATTTCAAGCATGGGCTACCCTAGTGCTGACTCATTCTTCGTCTCCTACCTTCTAACCATTTACCAAAGTCACTGTTAGACAAAGTATGACTTTTGTAAATCTCCCCCACCCTCTCCGTCTTCGATCTCAACACCAATTTAGATTCCCAATCTCATCAGAGCGCTCTGGTGGCAAGCAAAACTTTCTCGAACCCAACAAAAACGAAGTAAATAATCTTCAAAATAAAGTCTCTCCCTTCTTAACAAACTTTCATACCTCATTTACTCACATAATGAAAGTGAAGAGAGAGAACGAACAAAAAAAGAAAAAAAAGTTAAAACTTTGTCCCACCATCCACGCATACATACGCACGCACGCATCCTTTTTGCCTCCATCAAATGCCAATTTAGGGATAAAACATAATGAAATATCCTCATCATCCTAATACGCGATATCTAACATGAGTTTCCATCAAATTATGTGTTGTGCTGGAGAAAAAAGTGAGTTCTTTCTAAGGAAAAAAATAAGGAAAATCCATCTCTTCATCCTGAATCCTTAAAATCTCTCAAGGAACACACACACACATATACTCCCAAAGAATACACACTGTAAATAAATTTGAATAAAATGAAAAGGCATTTGTGTGTTGGGCTTTGGGAGATGGATTGCTCAAGCGAAACTGTTTTTAAAGTTCACAGGAATTGTTATTATTTATACAGAACTTTGGGTGGAATAAAAGGAACAAAATGTATCCTTTTTTGTTTCTTCTTCTGTTGTCTGTTGCCCTTCAGCGAAAACAATCGTAATGAAATCATTGCGCTCTTAAACCGGACCAAGGCAAGAGTATTGATTTTTTTTTTTAATTTACTCTCCATGTATATGTACGTGTCCTTGAGGGGATGTGGGCTAAAGTCTGGAAGGACTAAATGAAATAATTTGTTTCCACTAAAGGACATTCCTTGAATTTATAATCAAACAAATCGAGACAAAGCCATTGCGCGAGTTATGTTAGGGGTTAATATGTTATTCAAAAAAAACCAAAATTATACCACGTTATAAAAGATCTTTATTGGTTGACTGCAGAAATTAGAGTGATTACATTTTTATCTCTACCTTAACACGATGGTTCGTTTGCAAAGGTGATTCTATGAACTTGAAATGAGGCCGGAAGCCCAGCAGACGCTGACTCAAGTTCATACGATCACCTGTGCATTACAATATGTGTTTCTGCTGATTAAGCTCATTGCAGCCGGCGTGTGTTGCCGGTGTCGTTGTCCCACGATGATCGGATTTGCGAAATATGTGTCTCTGCTGATGTTGCGGCTTGTGGGTGTCGTCTGTTGTGGGAGCGACGGGGGAACCGGTGGCTACCGTAACTCCTCCCCCCTTAGGTAGAGCGACGGCCACAGTGACGTCAGTGGGGCTGGAGCGAAAGACTGAAGAGTCGGATGTTGTTCAACTTGAGCCTTGTTCTTTCTGATGGTGATGATGGTGGTTATGATGATGATGATGAGGATGATAGCGATTGCGACTGATGATGATGTCGTTATGTGGTGAAGGACTTCAGTTTTGACGTATAAGTTGGATAGTTTTGACTCTGTCCGGAAGTTGTATTCTTTAAGTTTTTGTAGGCTTAGGACTTCTGTTGTGGAGTTGGCTTCAATGGTGCTACTTGGTGGTGGTGGAATATGTATGTTGTCCCAGAAGATGTCGGGGCTGTTTTGATAGGCCACGCCGTTGACCTCAATGTTGCAACTTTTGAAGCGGAGGAGCGCTGTTCCCTCGATTGTTGAGACTTTGGTACTGCAAGTAGAATTTATTAATATTTTTGGTACATTTATAAATAAGATGAAATTAGGCTCTGGTTGTGTGATCTCTTCTATTTTCCCAGCGTCACTGAATGGACAATTGGCTGCTTCATTATTCATCAGCTTTCCTATGCATTGAGAGTTCTTGATGTCTTCTTGGTGATTTGGTTGTGTGCAATAATATGTTCCCTCTACCTTGGGGCAACGCGTGTCAAAGTGTTGTATGCTATTTTCATTAATGCTTATATATGGTTTTGTTACAATCAGTTTTGTGTCATTTATTGGGAGGGGAATAATATGGTAGAAGGAATATTTTTGGGGTGAAATGTTGGGTATGCGTACATTGAATATAATGTTTGTGTTATTGTAATATGCTTGTAACCCTAAAAATTCATAGATTTGTTCTGTTGCTTCGATTTTAATATTTTGTTTATTTAATCTGTTTTCTATGTTTTGTAACTCGTTTGTGTTTAGCAAGAATTTAGGTATTATATTTAGTTTACTTAGGATCACTGCCTCTGCAATGTCCGATATGTGGTTGGTTAGTAAGTCAATATTAAAATTTATTTGGTTAAGGTACTGCGTTTCAATTAGTATGTGGTGTTCTCTTTTGACAATGTTATGTGTTTTTTCTAAAAATGCTTCTATTTTACTCTGTTCTTTATTAATATGGGATGTAATATTTTTGAATCTCTCTATTGTTTGAAAGTTTATTTTATGCTGAGTTAGTGCATTGTTAGTAAAGTTGTTTAGGTTAGAGTTTAAGCGTTCTATTTCATCGTTAATATTTTGTGCGTCTTGAGCGTCCATATTCCCTGTGATTACTTTGATAACTGATCCAAGTCCGTTAATTAGACCTCGTTTATTTCTTTTAATAGGGTAAACTGTTAGTAATTTCTTTTCGAGTTCTTTCAATTTGAGTCTTGTTACGTAGACAGAGTTAGTAAGTGTTGCCCGTTTTTCGAAAAGATCAAGTGTACTGCCGATTTCTTGGATGTTAGTCTTATAGTCTTCGAGGTTGACGATATGGATCAAGTTATCGTGGCTATTGATAGTTCTAGAGGGTCCTAGTCGAAGGGAAAGTATTCCGCGGTTTTTTGGAAGGTTGAATACTTCCATTAGTTGAGTGGATATGAGTGGGAAACTGGAAAGAGGGAGTTGGAGTTACAATGGGGTTGGGTGCAGTGTTCTGTTTTATTAGAACGATTTAATACTAAGTAAAAGTGGATAGTCTCATAATCATATTCCGTGATTATACTACCTTGTTACATTCATATGCCGTGAATGTATTATAATTATATTAATCTTATATAAATATATATATTTTTTTTTTTTTTGTAAATGTGGGTAGCCTCATAATCATATTCCGTGATTATACTACCTTGTTACATTCATATGCCGTGAATGTATTATAATTATATTAATCTTACATAAATATATATATGTATATATTTTTTTTTTTTTTTTTGTAAATGTGGGTAGCCTCATAATCATATTCCGTGATTATACTACCTTGTTACATTCATATGCCGTGAATGTATTATAATTATATTAATCTTATAGTTACATACATATACTCATTGTGTTACGATTTTCTTTCTTTTCGCAGTTCTTCTTAATTTGCTCTTATGAATTTTTCTGTTTTTCTTTGTTAAAATTGTAAATTTACTATTTTTGTTCACTAAGTGTTTTGAAAATCTGGGTGTAAGTTTGTTTCGCCTAGCCTCCTTCCTGAAGACGACTTCGTTCTCCTTGATCTCTTCTGGTTCTTCTCTAGATATGTTTAGGTTCTGAATTCTTCCAGTAGTTATATTTTCGACTTTTTCTTGAATTTTAGGGTATAGTTCGTTAAGAAACTCGTTTAACTTTGAGAGGTACTCATGTTCATTGGAGAAATTCAAGGTTTTGCTAAATTTGTATGGCCTGCCAAAGAAGAGTTCGTAGGGAGTGTGCTTTGTGGCAGAGTGGATAGCATTATTGTATGTGATGAAAGATTCGGATAGGATTTCTTCGTGGTCTGTTGTGAATTTTAGTTCTTTCCTTTTGGAAAGGATTAGCCTGTAGATTTCCGTTAAGGTCGAATGGAGTCTCTCCACTGGGGAATTACTACTAGTTTGCTGAAAGGATGTGAAGTGAAGGGTTATGTTGTGCTGTTTGCAAAAATCTTGAAAAATGTTTGCAATGAACTCAGAGCCTTGGTCACACACAATCTTCTTGGGTATACCATAAAGACTGATGTAATTCTTTAGGTGTTTTAGAATGGTGATGCTGCTTCTACACGTTAGAGTGTATCCGCAGGCGAAGCGGGAGAATTTGTCTATTAGGGTAAGAACTTGATTATGGTTTATGCTATAAATATCAATATGAAGGATTTCTAGAGGTTTTAATGGAGTTTCAGGTTTGAGATATTGTGGCTTGGGAGGATTTCTATCATATTTGAGCAGTTTACATTTTTCGCAGTTGTTAAGGGTCTTCGTAATTTTGGTTTTCATATTTGGGAAGTAAACCTCGCGTTTCAAATGAAGGTGAGTTTCGTTTATACCCCTATGGTTTGAACGCTCGTGATAATCACGTATGGTTTTCTCCTGTTCGTCTTCCTGTCTTATGTCGGTTAGAACTTCTGAACATCGAACGATACGAAATATTTTGCTTTGGGAGAA
Source organism: Criorhina ranunculi (assembly GCA_951813785.1). Lineage (NCBI taxonomy): Eukaryota > Metazoa > Arthropoda > Insecta > Diptera > Syrphidae > Criorhina > Criorhina ranunculi. The sequence continues at coordinate 4,893,095 of OX638385.1, read as the reverse complement.
GAATTTTGAAAAGGTGGATTGTACAAGTACGAAAATTTCATCAGTAGTGTAAATAGCGGTTAGTTTGTTAGGTGGAAAGAAATTTTTAAAGATATCGATCATTGAGTCTTCATTGAAAGTTGCTCTTCGTATTACTCTTCTTTGTTTGTTTTTAAAGATGGTTTCTGTTGTCATTGGGCATCCCTTGTCGTTCATCTCTAGTATGACTTGAATGTTAAAGTTGTTTAGGGGTGTTTCAGATATGGGTATTCCATCCCTGGAGTCCTCTTGGGCACTGTGTACTGTGCTAAGGTCTTCGTCGTTATTAAAGATTTCTTGTACCTTTTCGTCTGGGTTAATGATTTTAATGCGACTTAGGGCATCCGCATTAGTGTTTGCTTTTCCTTTCTTATAAATGATCTCATAGTCAAACTCTTCTAATTTGAGACGCCACCTCACGAGCTTCGAGTTTGGTTCTTTAAGGCTCATGAGCCAGGTCAGAGGTCTATGGTCTGTCACTATTCGAAATTTCCTTCCGAATAGATACGGCCGAAAGTATCGTGTGGCCCAGACAATGGCCAAGAGTTCTTTTTCTATTGTGGAATAATTGCATTCGCTAGTGGAAAGGGTTCGGCTAGCGAAGCAAATTGGTTTGTCATTTCCTATATTACCCTGCGATAGGACGGCTCCTAATGCACAATTGCTGGCATCTGTTGTAAGAACAAATGGTTTAGTGAAATCTGGGTATTGTAGGATCGGGTCGTTAATCAATAAGTTTTTGCAGGTCTCGAAGGCGTCTATATAACTTTGATCTATTTTAATTCCTGCTCCCTTTTTCAGGCAGTTTGTTAATGGTTTTGTAAGTTTGGCCAAATCTTTTATGAACTTCCTGTAGTATCCGATCAACCCTAAAAATCCTTTGATTTCCGTGCGGGTTTTTGGGATAGGAAAGTTTTTGATGGCGTGAATTTTCGCGGGGTTGGGTTTAATCCCCTCGGGAGTTATAATATGTCCCAAGAAAGCAATTTCTTTTTGTAGAAATTCACATTTGTCCATTTGGATTTTGAAGTTGGACTCTCGTAATTTGTCGAAGACCAGTCTTATGCTTTTAAGATGTTCTTGGAGTGAGGTGGAGTAGATGATTATATCATCTAGATAGACGAGGCAAATTTTTCCCGTCAAGTCTTTGAGTACATTGTCCATTACGCGTTGGAAGGTTGATGGAGCGTTTTTTAAACCGAAGGGCATTCTGAGGTACTCATAATGCCCTCCTTCGATGGTAAATGCTGTTTTTGGAACATGTTGACGGTCCATCTCGATCTGGTGGAACCCACTCGCCAGATCGAGGGTGGTGAAGTATAGACACTTCCCTAATTTATCTAGAATTTCACTAATGTTGGGTAATGGATAACGGTCAGATATCGTTTTTTCGTTGACCTTTCTATAGTCAATGACCAGTCTCCACTTTTGCTTTCCGCTGGCGTCCTGTTTTTTTGGAACGATCCAGACAGGAGAGCTCCATGGAGAGTAGCTATGACGTATTATACCTTGGTTCAACATTTTGGAAATTTGCTCTTGCACCTCTTTTTTATGTACGTATGGGTACCTATAGGACTTTGTGTAAAGTGGGGCATCATCGGTTGTGTTGATGCGATGCTTTACTTGGTTCGTAAATGTTAACGGTTCTCCTTCTATATATATAATATCACTGTATTCTGTGCAAATCTTAAGAATTTCTTTTCGCTCCTCAGGGTTTAAATGGTCGGTTCGAATAAGGTTAGAAATATTTTTTGGGGGCATTTGTTCCTGTGTCTCTTCATTGAAATTGTGTATTTCAATAAAATCTGTAGATTCGTATTGCTCCGCGTTAAGGGGTTCTTCCAATATTATATTTTGGGCGTCCTTGGAGTAATTTACGAGTTCTACGGTACTAAAGCCGTTTTCGGCGTTGTATAGTCCTTCCGTAACGTGCAGGTCTGGTTTTAGTTCGACTGAGGCAACATATACACTACCGTTATTTTGTTTGATGGGGAGTTTCGCGAGAATTTTGCTATTACCGGGGATAGTTATTTTGCCAGAAGAATAATTGGGTTTGAGCTCAATGTTAGTAGTGGAGTTTTTTGTGATTAGGATTTGGTTTCCAAGGTCGATTTTAGCGTTAAGCGTTAAAAGGGCATCTAGGCCTAGGAGGCCATCGAAAAAGTTATGGAACTTAAAAATTAGGAATCTTAAGGATCCTGTTTGGTTGAATTCCTCGAAAATCGGAAGGTTGACTTGCGTTTCTAATTGGTACCTCTTAAAGACTGTAGTGATGTTTACAGGTTCGCAACTGATCTGTTTCTCATGGGGAATGTATTCGGGGTTGATGAACGATGTCGATGCACCAGTATCAATGAGAAATCTAAGGGGTCTACCAAACGGCGAGGAGATGTTGATGTATGGTAGTGTTGTTGGGTGTATTTTAGGATCTAGGTATCCTGTGGGTTCCTCGAGGCTACACTGGAAAAATTCTGGGTCTCTGCAACGTTGGTTAAGTCGCTATTGAAATAACGATCTAGTTGTTGAAAAGAATTCGTGTTTAGGTTGCTTGCTTCTTGCAAGTTGAAGTTTGAGTTACGCGTTTGTTGACTTTGGTTATTTTTAAATCTAGGGTAAGTGTTTGTGTTTGGATTTAGTTGGGTGCGGGGTACATACGTGGATTCAGGTTTTTTAAATTTGCTGTACTGGGTACTATTACTGTTTCTATTGAAGGGTCTTGGGGGTGTATGTTCTCGGGATCTTGGGTGACTCTCCCTATTGGGTAATGGTCTAGGGTTCGTATTATTTGGTTGCCAGTTATTTTGATGGGATGAGTAATTTGGCCTGGGTTGATATTGACGATTGATAGTGGGGTTATAAGGTTGGAACCTGGGGAACTGGGTCATTTTTTGGTATGAAATATTCTGTTCTTTAATGCAACAAGTTAGGGCAGTGGCTAACGAGTGCGGTTGCATCGTCCTTACTCTGGAACCAAGGGGTTCGTTTAGGCCACTTAAAAACGAGTTAAGGCACATTTCGGCGTACAGATCCTTTTTCGCTTTGATAACATTTTGATCGCGTTCATGGATCAAGATGTTGTTGCAAAGGGCGGATTGGATCTCGATAATCTCGCCATAGAGTGATTCTACCGTTTTATTGATCTGTTTCATGTTGTGGAGGTCCCTGATAAGCGACGTTTCCGTGCGCTTATCGGAGTAGTGTAGGATGAGATTTTTCTTAATTTCATCCCACACCAGTGGAGTCCCATACATGTTAAGGACTTCATTCGCTTGTCCTTCTACTTTATTGCGTATGGCCCTTAGGAGGATTTGGCCATACGGCGTATTGTCGGTGCCTCTTATGTAGAGGAGTATCTCCTCCACATTGTTTAGGAACTCGTAGAGAAGACGCGGATTTCCGTCAAATTTCGGAAGGTCTTTGATGGCATCGGGGATCCTCAAAGAGTTAAATATGTCGTTATGGTTAGGCGTTTGGCCTTGGTTTGAATTACTTAGGTTGACTTGTTCGGTAGACATATTTAGGGAACTAGAACTTAACGAAGAACTATCAGAGTTGCTATCTTCAGGAATGGAATTTAAGCTTTTAGAGATTCGTCTTAGGTTATATGGAAAGAACGTTTTTTGTTTCTTTCCAGGTTGCTTAGGCATGTGTGAATTTATTTAATGTATGTGTATGTGTATGTGTGTCCTAGCAGGGTATTAATGAAATAATATCTTAAATAGAGTGAAATTTGTTTGGCAAAGACTGCTTTAGTTTGGGTGTATGTATGTACTACAGTTTTAAGTTATTCTTATTTTTTTTTTTTTTTTTTTTTTTTTTTTTAATAAATGTAATATGTGTAGTTTAAATTATGATTGTTTTAATAATATTGTGGGATATAGGTGATATATTTTGTATGTATATATATTCTTTGTTCATGTATAACTATTTATTACTACTGCGTTAGGGATCGCAGTTTGGTTTTCTAATCTTCACAACACAGACACGACTTACATGCACCCAAGGATGGTAATTGTTATTAGCATTATTGGTCCAGCGATGTAATATTTGGTTGAGTTAAAGGTGAGTCCAGCGGTGATAAAGGTTGAATTGAAGGTAGGTCCAGCGGTGATTAGAGGTTGAAACCCGACAGTTTTTCACTTTCTTTGTTTTTGGTTCTTCTTTTTTTTCTGACAATTAAACACAATATTCAACTATTTTTGATCGCGGCGAATTTTAAATGCACTTTTATTTTCCTATTTTTAACTGTTTTTAATTTGGTCAATTAGATACAATATTCAACTGTTCTTTTGGTCGCGACGGACTTCATTTATACTTTTATTTTAATTTAAACAATTGGATACAATTCAACAATTCACTATGTAATGTGAAAAACCGTTCACCGGACTACTCGACTGCGCCAGTTATGTTAGGGGTTAATATGTTATTCAAAAAAAACCAAAATTATACCACGTTATAAAAGATCTTTATTGGTTGACTGCAGAAATTAGAGTGATTACATTTTTATCTCTACCTTAACACGATGGTTCGTTTGCAAAGGTGATTCTATGAACTTGAAATGAGGCCGGAAGCCCAGCAGACGCTGACTCAAGTTCATACGATCACCTGTGCATTACAATATGTGTTTCTGCTGATTAAGCTCATTGCAGCCGGCGTGTGTTGCCGGTGTCGTTGTCCCACGATGATCGGATTTGCGAAATATGTGTCTCTGCTGATGTTGCGGCTTGTGGGTGTCGTCTGTTGTGGGAGCGACGGGGGAACCGGTGGCTACCGTAACTCGCGCGTTGTTCCTTTGTTCTCCTTTGGAAAACCGCAATCCGAAAGGACTTACGAAATGATATATTACACAGCTAACGGTGGTTTTATTTTGGATTTTGTAATTGATTTTCTCACCCCGCAAACACAATGTGTTTTTTTGTTGGGGGGGATGTTTCCGCTTAAAAAAGGATAATAATAGAAAATCCCAACGAAATGCGAGGAGATGTTCGTTCCACTTCACTTCCTTCCATGTGTCGTCCTTGCAAACAAACGTTGTTGTTGTTGTTTTTTTTTTCTCCATAAAAATCAAGACAACAATGTATCATTTTTGCAGAGTGTGTCCTGATTCCTTTTTGATTGGATAGCTCGGTGATTTTTTCGTTTTTTTTCCGCTTTCACCTACTATAACCGCAAAGTCAATTTTGGAAGCATTTTGTGTTCACTTTAGAGTTCCGCATCTCGTTCTTATCCTGTCATCAGTACCATTGTATGTCGTGCTCTGTGCCATGTGCCATGTGCCATAGTGTGTGATGTTGTCCTCATTTCGTATGCATATCCTTGATTCCGAATAACATTCTTAATGTCAGAGAGTTGTTGCTTGGCATCACATTTTACTTACAACATCTCTTTTTCTCATTCGATGGTTGTGATCCTTGAAAGGGAAATAATGTTTACCTTACACCGTGAATGTTTAACACCGAAGTGGCGGGCGGCGGTGGCGAGGGGACGGCTTTTTTATTATTTTCCCATTCGATGTGTGGTGGGTCGCTTTTGAATTGAAGAAAGAACACTCCTGCAAGTTGGTTATTGTGTGGGATAACGTTGACCTTGTTCTTTTGACTGGATTTTCGTGTGTATGTGTGAGCTTTTCCATTTCAATATTCATTTTAATCGATCTTGGTATGTGTGTGAAATAGATGGGTGACACCATTGACGCTTATGCCTGACATTTTGTAGGAAACGTGCTGAGACTTTTCTATTCCATGGTGTCAACATCCTTTTAATGCTCTCAACGATGGGTAGGCGTTAAATTGTCAAAATCCTATTCAATGGGGATAAGGACGAGGATAAGGATATTCAGTAGTCAAATGAGATTTAAAAAGAGAGAAAAAAGTTTAAGGACAATGTGGATAGTCGATAGTTCTATAAGTGACCTCTGAAGTTACAGTAGAGTTGAAGGGTTCAACTTGATAGGTACGACTGAATCTTCTTGCAGTTGGAAGGCATGTTTTGAAGTGTGTGGAACTTGTTTTGAAGACGAAAGTCTACAGCAAAAAGTCTCAGCATCGTTCCTGTCACTCCAGCCCCGCCTTTATCATTTCGAGCAGCAGAAGTCTGTTTTAATTGACAAACGTGTGGCTGCGAAGACAATTGGTCTATGGATTCTTCACTCTTCCTTTGGTGTACCACAAGGTTGATATCTAGGACCAGTTTTCTTTAGTTTTCCATCTAAGTGTAGACTCAATCCACATCTCTCAACTTTGGTCCTTGGATTGCCTTGTCTTGCTGGCATGATACCATTTCTTTTTCAGAGTTCTAAGGCCCAAATGAACGAGATACCTAAGGGCTGTTATTTAAGGCCAATAGTCTTCACTTCTTTGTTCAAAAGTCTGTACTTTTGCTTCATATCCTTGCTACGGAGTTGATTCCATCACCACCTCCTCTCTAAACATGAAATTCATCAAAAATTTCATTTCGAGTCCTTTAAATGCCGTATGTCCAACGCTTTGTCTGTTTATATTGCTCGTATCCATCAGAAACCGTGTTCCTTCAACCTCGTGAAATGAAAAAGGATTGCTGTGTGTGTGTACGGGTTCTGGGCGCAACGATATAATTAGTTCAAATGAACTTCACGGTGCAAGGGGTGTTGGCCGGCAGCAGGTTTCATTTAATTGAAAATTACACAGTGAAACCTTTCGTTGGAAATAGCTGACCTACAAGATTAAATATAAAAATTAAGGTTCCCTTCGTCGGGTTGGGTTGGGTGGAAGGGAAAAAAAGAAACGAAATTGGAGAACCGCCTCCACGTGGCAACAGGACGTCAAGCACGGGAGGATATTTTTAGCAAGAAAATGCAATTTGCTTTCATTTTTGTTTTGGGTTAAGGTCGGTGAGGATGTTAGTGGCATTTTTAGACGCTAAGGGTTGAATTGGATTGGGTGAGGTCAGGAGAGTAGTCGATATAAATCCATGATTATACTGTAGGTCGTTGGTATAGCACTTATTTTTGTCTCATCGGAGTTAAGTCTTCGGAAACCCTATCCTTTTCCCATGACAAAGTCAACAGGAAGGCTGCACTATGTAGACAGAAGTGCTTAAGACCTCGAACTTCATCTCCAATGACAAAGTCAACAGATAGCCTACAGACTGTGTAGGCACTTGCAACGTAGAGTGTCGTATCAACTTTTAGGTTCAATATTAGAAAATTCAAGACAAATTTACTCAAAAACTCTGGTTTCCATAAGAAGTTCCCGGAAACTGCTAAGTTTGTGCTCGGTCTTGAGGTCTTAAGCGGTCAGTTTTCGGTATTTTCACGGTCTTCCAATCCTACTCTACAATGGGTCCTAAAACTGAGGCCTCCGGTAGCTCTGTAGTGACTTACTAGGAGCATTCTTTGGGTAATTTACCAGCAACTTTTCTTGTGAGAAAGTCAGGACAGCTGAAGCTTTATACAGACCGTGTACGACCAGTTAGGTACGTTTAGAAGTTCCACGACTCTAAGTGGAAGTTTGGGCTAAATTCACTGTTCCCTTTTCGATGTCGGGACCATCATAATCCTACAGAATGCATGCCCAAAGGACTCCGAAGTCAATGCATGCGAGGGTGTTCCAGAGGGTGTTTTGCAAAATGGACCGTCGATGTCGGGACCGTAATCCTACAGAACGCGTGCCGAGAAGTCTCTTATGTCAATCCACGCGAAGGTGTTCTGTAGGGTTTTTTGCAAATAGACCGTATTCGGAGTCTTAAGCTAGAAGCAGAAGCCAGCAAAGCGACCGATTATAAGCCTTTACTATGCCTATTTTGTTGTACAGGCATCTGGAAGAGAAAGTTATATTGGAGCAGGAGCTGTCGAGCGTGCATTTTGAAGGAGCGAGCGAAGCGAGCAAGTTACACACATTCCGTTTTGATTACTGTGTTGTTGTGCGTATTTTAGGTGTATTAGAGCGTGTGCATGCCAGTTTGAAGCTCCTTTCGGAACTGAGCAAATCTTGCGACTTAATCACTTTTTGGCGCTGGATGTGCCTTTTTTGCTTCCAAGACTCGTGTGACCTGGTTGATGATGTGTGTTGCGAAAGATGAGTGAGACAGTCGGGAGTGTCTAGATCCAGCCTTAGGACTAGGACTTTTGGTAAGAAACCCGCCTTTAGAGCTACTTGTACGAAAATTACATATTTTGAGTCTAAAACCTCTTGTAGGAGTAAGCGAAGCTACCGACTTGACCATTCCTTCTCTGTGCGAGTGGAATTTTTCAAGCCGTTTGCCGTAACCTTTGAAAGGACACTTGTCAAGGCATTGCTACAGCAAAGATGCGTAGTCAAAGTACGTGTAACTAACTCCCTTCTGTTTCCCAACTGCCTTTTGTGATTTAATCCATAACCCTCCAGACAGTCAATCACCTAAACGCTTTGTTCCTCATAACTAATATAGCCTAAGCACACTCAAGGACTCTTTGTTAACCCCTCTGGTAATTAAGAAAAACAAAAAAAGAAGTCATCAAGTCATCAAAAGCCCATTTAACCAGAGCCTACACACTTTAAATTCAATCTCCACGAAGGATTCGTGCGCAAAACCCTTTATTTTTTTTCCATTTAAACTGCTGCCGCCTCCAATACACACTCATACACACAGACAAGAAGAATGGAAATCTGGTTGAGGAAAATTCCCAAAAAGGAAAACTCTCTGGAGACACTTAAAGAAAAGATTTTTTTTTTTTCCTTTTCATCATAAAGTAGCCCAAGCAAGGAGCAGCAGTAGCTTCTTAAGTACATCGTCCAAGGATTATCGTAAAAATGTATACAAAACCACGTGCTACATTCCTCCAAGGATTCAGATTCAAGCAGAGATTTGTTACAGAGAACGGATTTAAGTATCAAGGAAGGGGATGTGTCACAATGTTGCTTCGAAGAATTAACGTCAGTCAAAGTTAAATTTATGAATATCCTTTTTCGGAAGTTTAGTCATCGTTTAGGGATAGATTAGACGCGTGAGTTTAGTTTTTTTTTTTTTTTTGAAGTTTGGAAGTTTGAGTTTAAGCGGGGTGGCTCTCATCTAATTTATTCCAAGTCCAACTGAGACAATCAGTGTACAACACTTTTATTCAATCAATTCTGTGTTTTAAATTCTTTGAATCCTTTAAGTCACACAGGTGGGGAATATTTTTTTTTAAATGACACACTCTACCTGGAGCTTTGGTGGCACATTCTCAAATTCCCATTTCCCAAAAGCAGATTAATCACTTAATCATAGAGAACACGCACTGTGGAGGAGCTCTACGCATCCTTACATTTCGCCAGGGAGAACGCGCGCGTACGTGTTGTTGGAATTAATTTCACATTACAAAAACATTAATTATGAATCATCCTCCCAAGCCTTCCCCTTTGGAGTTAAGTCCTCAATTAGTGTGTGTGTTTGTGTGTGTGTCTGTGCTGTATCGATGATGGAAAAACCAAATTCCTTTGAGGATTTAGGGAGGATTGGTGTTTTTTTTTTTTTCGGTTCTAAATTTAAATTTAATTTATTTTTTTTTTTTCAGGAGGAAAATGTTTTTTTAAGTGGGTCTTGTACTGATTTCCCGGTACATTAAGGGCTCTCCCGTTCAGTAATTTACCTAAGCCACCAAATTCTACAAATCTAAGGGCCATCGTGGGTTAGGTTCCGACAGTCACTGTATAATTGTTTCATTCGAACTACTCATACTTCTTCCAATTCTCGGAGCACTTTAGGTTGGCTTACGACGGATTATCCAATTGTTTATCAAGGAAATCTGGGGGTAGGTCCTTTGCCCTAGTCAATTCGTCATTGTCACTCCATTAAGAGACTTGAGTTCTCTTGTCTGAGTTCGATGTTAAGACGTTGCACTTTGGAGGCGAGGTTAAGATTTGGTGGTTGGTGGGCTAAGTGCCATAGTATCCCCCACTTTACACAACAAAAGTTGAACACCGTCTTGTAGTAGCTACAGTCAAACCTTCCTTTTACAGAAAGTCTGGAACCAAGTTCCAAATCCTGATGAACTCCATTGAATGCCTATAAAAAACGGTTTCAATTCTGAACATTGGAAGGCTTAATACGTCGTTAGCCCTTAACGCTCCTCAACAGGGGACCATGTACCCACACTCGTGGAACTTTTAAAAAGGAACATGGTCTTGTCAAACCTTTATTATACATATGGAGGGCTAAGTTCCAAACCTCGAGGAACTCCGTTGAATGTCTATAACAAACGGTTTCAATTCTGAACATTGGAAGCCTTAATACGTCGTTGGCCCAAAGCATTCTGCAACAGGGGACCATGTACCCACACTAATGAAACTTTTATACGAGAAGATAGTCTTTTAAGAGCCATACTTAGGTCAATAAAGACCCGCTTTTGGTAGTTTCTATGGCTTGCATTGTCAGATCGAACACTGGTGTATCGGTACAAGAATCGACTACAGCCACAGCACTTGTCAAGGTACACGAACCTTGGCTACCTCGTTGGTAACACTGCAGTAGTTCCATATATTGACACCATGCCTAAGAGCTACATATACCTGTTAGAGTCTTTATCTGCGAATCCGGTCACTTTTGGGCTCCAAATGAAAAGATGTTGTTGCCTCTGGAGCTCAACAGAGATTGACAGTTTGGAACTTTCTTTGATCTATAGGTCTCCCTGTCTATTGCCTTAGTTGATGTCCCATCCTACTCTATCAATAGCAACCTTTACAGCTTTAAATGCATTACAGTCCACAGCTTGAGGATTTTGTATCAATTTGGATGCAACACTGAAGCTTGGCACTTTCCGACAGGCCTTTTAATGACTCTGGTTTGAGTTGCAAGATCGTAGAGATGAAACAAAATATTCTCCACGTCTTTCGAGGTCTGAACCTTGTCAAATGGAAGTTGACTCCACTTAGCAGTGGTGACATCAGGCGTCTTCTCCATCATATGACACCTGTTTCACTTAGCTACAAACTGCATGTGATCTTAATGTCACTGTGTCACCGTTCAAACCTAAGCTTACCTGACCTCAGCCTGCTCCTCTTGTATTTTTGGATGTTCTTGGGAATACTACCATCGATACAGAGCAATACTAGGATATGGCTCCATCGTTTGAAGACCTAAGGGCAATCTTTCTGCCTTAACCTCTTTTCCATGTTTTCTTTGCACACCAGTCTTTGGGAATGTGTCCCATGATGACGGGGACAACTGACAAGCTGCTGATAACGTGATATGTGTAGGGGCACGCCTCGATTATTATTATTGTTTCCGGCAACAGACAACCTCTAGACCCTCGGACACGTTTCTTCTTCCTACGTCCGTTTGGTGGGGATATGCTTTTGTCTAGCTGGTATTTAATGGAAAAGACTGGTCTGTAAGCCCGGTGGAAAGCCCTCATTTCATGCTTCATGCATCGGCAGAGATGACGAAGTTCCAGTGCGAGGACTCTGTCCAATTAAACAGTCTCTAGCCTCAGACGAACCAACCCCGGAACTGCTTCTTGCATTACTTCAAGGTGGTGCGACTTTTTCTAGCCCCCATCCGCTTTACTTTGGTCTTCCCTTCTTCTTCTCTTTACTTTCAGCCTTGATATAGCCATAAGTTGGATAGCTAAGCTGGCTGCCGCATTTCACTGGTCTAAGAGCTATCAGAGGTGTCAAAGTGAAAATGGGTGTCAAGTCCTAACAGCGGGCGTATATCACCGTCCTTCTGTCTTGTTAAAATTTGGGATTCTAGCTTCATTTTCGGGCCAATAAACGGAACGAGACATCTAGAGTTACTTCAGATAGGCACGGTGTTTGGCTCTGTTAATGATGCAATGATGGCAGTCTTCTGAACGCCTTCTAGGTTGCTGAATTGCTGGCCAAAGACAGACTCATTTATTTATTTTTGTATCCGAAAGCAAGGCTCTTGATCCACTTAAATTGGGATGTGCATGGACCCCTGTCTGTAGCTTCATTTAGAGAGACTGTAGCATGAGTTTTTCCAAATCGGCATTTCTCTAGCACTCTTCAAGCAACTCCATTTGGCTGTGGAAAAATATGCTCTCATGATATATATTATGATATCTCTAACCCACGAAATATATAATGAGACCAACTTAGATGGCGCTACAAGCCCGGTTCTTGGCTAACCGCCTCCAGTTACAAAATTCAAGTTGGTTGGGGTTCTCTTCTCCGGGTTGGGAGACATCCTGATATATGTCATGATATTTTCTATTTTCTTTGTGTTTTCGTAAAAAGAAGCTTGTGAAGTTGTGGATTACACACGAGTGCGTTGGTAAGCAAGGACCAAGGATGTTGAATGGAAGATTCTCCGAATAATTCTCAACTTCCATTGTAATCTCAAGAGCCTATGGCATAAATTTCATGAGCTTCAAATATCAAATCAATGTTCCTTGAGGGATCCCTTCAGTAACTCCTCTTTCTAAGCTCTTCTCACGCTCTATCGCACTAAAAATGCTTCTTAAATTGAATCGATATTCTTAGGATACCAATCCGCCCCCTCTAAGTCCAATCAAATTCAATGGACACTCAACCATAACCATTCAATAAAATTCTCATTTTTTAATTGATAAAATCCTGGCAACGACTCGTCGTCGTCGTCAAACCTCAAGGACTTACATATAATTAGCCATCATAAGCACTCAAAAAAAAAAAAAAAACTTTCCGTTGTCAGGCGACAGGTCCTCCGTCCGTTATAAAAAAAAATCGCCTTATTGCCCTGTTCGGGGGGGAACCCCTGTAAGTAGCATTACAAGCATTTCCCTAAATCCCCGTGAGTTATTGCAAACGTCCCTTTCTTGTCAGGATCCCAAACCCAAACGATAAATCAAATATTTCCTTTATATCCAATCACAATGACCTGCGGTTTTTTTTTTTTTCCAAGGAAACAACATTTTTATTAGAAAAAAAAAACATGAATTTCCCTACAAGGATACCACTACAGCTATTCTCTTTGCCACTTTAGCTGGTGAAATTTGTTTTTTTTTTTTTTTATAAATTCCAAACGAACCTTTGTATCGAGGTCCTTTAAAAGAATTTCCATCCCATGTCATGTCGCCGATCGTCGTCGTTGTTGTTGTTGTTGTCGTCCCCATCTGGAGATATGAACACACAGTTCTCTCTTCCAACACATGATTGACATTCAAGGAACCAAAATGATGAATGGGGCAGATCCCTTTTGCCTTGCTGCGCGCTCCTTTGAAGTCAAAAACATGCCAATATTCGTTTTCCAATAATCTTCCTGTATAAGCCCATGCTGTCCCCCCCCCTCCCCACCGCCCCCCACTGTGTAATACACATTTTTTGATGAACAAAAATTAACAAAATACGCTCAGCAAATCAGCTGGAGGTGGGGAAAGAAAAAGAGACGCAAAAAATAAAAAGGACACTACAACACGCTTGTGATGATGGTGTAGTGTGGGGATGGATGAGATGTATAATATGCAGAACCATATGTAGGAAGATCCTTAAGGTCTGTGTTCGCGCTGTGTTCGCAAATGAATTATTTTTCATCAAAAAAAAAAAAAAAAACATGTCAGATACATTGGAAGACGAATAAGGACGAATAAAGAAATCCTTCGTCCTTAAATAAATATTTATTACTTAATTATGATGCTCCTTTTTTTCCGTTTGCTTCCTTGGGACTACAAAAAAATTGTTTGCGTCGCACAGGAAGTTACGAGAGGGCGCGAGGGAAGTCTTCTGGAATGAAGGATTTTTATTTACTCTAATTAAACAGTAATAAGGCCAAAATGGCACAGAGTCCTTATTCACCTTGATTCACCTTTTGGTGCGTACGTCAATCATATTTTGTATTTCATTTTTCAAGGACTTTTTTTGACATTTTCATAGAGAGAAGGTTTCCTTGGTTTGAGTCCCCGATAGACTTTGTAGACCCTAACGTATAGAATCATTTGAGATGCCTACGCTACTCGTGTCCCTACACTTAGTGTTCCTAACCAGTCGATTGTCCCGAAGTGCGAATGATTTGGACTCAATCGGCGGAATTTCTGGTCTTAGATCTACCTAGTCCTAGCTCTTCCCTATGTCATCGTGGCATTTTGATTTCCCGGTCCTAATCGAAGAAGACCGCAACACAGGTGACGCCAGCAAGTAGAAGAGGACCTCAACTAACTTAGCGTGTGAAATTGTTAACAACTAGGTAAAGATCGAGCTACCTGGAGACGCTTGTCAATTGAGTCCTAGTGCCACCTTAAGTTAAAATTCTAGCTTCGTCATACTTTAGGCGAAACGACAGATCGGTAAGCACGTCCTTAATCCATGCTCCTGGTCAGTTTGTCGGAACGTCCCAAGTCACCAGAAGCCAGCAGAGTGCTATGCTGTGAACCATGAATCATAAGCTCTTCACAATATGACTTGAAGACCTGTGGTCTTGGCAGGAGGGTCTTCACTCTCTTCGTTGTTTCTGGCTTAAGTTTGGTTTGAGAGGGCCTTTCAGGGCTCTCTTCCCTAACCAGGTCCACCCTTCCCAGATAGGCTCAGGAGCAGCTTCTTCACCTTCATAACTCACGTGCCCTGATTTTAAGAAGATCGAGATCGTTCCAAAGCGGCAGCAACAAGATTTAAGGGCCTAAATGGGTGCTTGGCTGTCTTAAGGGACACTTACCCAACACTAACCTCTGTGGCGTACACTTTCCTCTGGAAGGTGGTAAAAATTGGATCCATAAACCCCCACGCACATGAAGATTTTTAGAATTTCTGGTCTAGATATCCCGTGCACTTTCCGGCTTTCAACTTTGATACATTGGAAGGCTTGAGATCACTGAGACCGAGGATTCTTCCGCAGCTTTTGGGACGAATTTTCATTACCTCTGCAGAACGCAGACACATGCTTGTCTTCATGTGCCCTAGCCTGGTAGGTATATATTTTTGACTGCGAATTTGAACGAATTTCTACATTGACAACCAAAAATTCCACTCCAATGCCTGCTGTTCCGCTTTGACTCCCCTAACCACCATCGTTCGGTTTGTTCAACTCATAATCAACGTTAACTTTTTGCCAAACAAACCTTGAAACGGTTAGAAATCGTCTGCACCCGCATACACCTCAGAGTTCCCACAGAACGAGGTCAACAGCGATGACACCGCTCAAATCTGAACCAGAAACTCCCAAATTGCAACAAAATTTCGAATCCAATGCCAACGTGTATAGGTCCTTGTAGTTTGGAGCCCCCCACTCACACACATCCATAGGGTCAGGATCAAAATTCAATTAACTGACAAATGTGGTGATGACTCGGGCGGGTTCACTGGTGTGTGTGAAAGCCAGAGAAAACTACTTTTGTCGGGGGTGAGACGAGCATGAAATAGTGTGACATGCCATATGGAGAGAAGGATCTAAGCGGAAAGCATAGGGAAACGTTTGTAAAAGGATACACACACAAATTGAGGAGGTAAACAATGCTTCCCAGTGGTCCTGCAATTGCAATTTACATTCTAAACTGCACTTTAATTGGAGTATTTATATTTGGACGGTTGTGCTTTGACAAAAAAAGGACCTCTTTGGCTGCCAGGACGAACGAGAAGTTTAACTTTCTCATTTAGTGATTATATGGTCGAATAGAGTTGGAAAAGTCTTCTAGAGCTATTTGCTTGGGATCAGGGGACACTTCAAATTGGATTTCGTACAGTAGACCGTGGAGTCCAGGGATTTTATGAGTTCTACATGCAAATTCAGCTGCGGGAACCTTGGAGGTTTCTTAAAAGAACTGAAACTCTTTTCAGTCGCAGCGTGATCCCTTACTCCCCACATCGTCTTTGAAACTTCTTCAAAAAGTCCTTGCACCTTCTATGGTCGTGGGTCTTCAGGCGTCTACCTCGCATAACCGTCACATTGTTCGCTTGTAATTGACGCATCTCTACTCTGTTCAACCAATTTCTTGCGTACGCAGCTTCTCTAGATCATTGACAACAGAAAACCAATCATCTACGAAATTGAAGGCAAACTTTATCCGTTTAGACGTGATGTGTGGCTCCCTATTACTATACGAATCACCGCCAAAAAAGTAGTGGTGACACTCCACAACCTTGTGGAACACCACTTAGAATCTACAATACTTCTGCCAGCCTACAATTATGCAGGCCTTGGTGTACTCACTTGTCTGGTATACTTCTCCTGCGTTCCACAAGTCTGTATTGAGAAGCTTTGTATAGCTCATCATCGCCTTGAACTTGGTAATGGACTCGAATTTTACTGAAGAGAGGGCAATGGCATGGGTTTCGAAACTTATGAGCTTATCATCAGCAGAGAACTCTTGAAGATGTTTTACTGGTGCTTGCACGTTACACTTGACCGCTCGACAGTTTTTCATTCTCACTGCTTCGGATGGGTCTAGTTGTGTCAGTTCCCTGCCCATTCCAGAGCTGCTTTTGACATGAAATCCAATCGATTTGTGGCAGCCATTGAGTCCTTGCTGTTGTTATAGCAATCGTTGACCCTGTGCTGACACTTTTTCTGCTGAGAGACAGCAAAAATTCCCAGACGTCGAGAAATATCCATTTAGTCTGCCTCTATCCCTGAGAGTCCTAGCATATAAAGTTGTGTTTTCTAGACGCCCAACCATCAATGGAAGCCCAAACCGAAGATAAGGGGGAAAATCAAAGTTGGTTCAGGGCCTGAGAAGTTCTTCTCTAAATCTTGCCAGCTCATCGCTGTGTCCAGGGAGCCAGAGAAGGTTTAGCAGATTCAGACTTCCAATCGAATTTAATCTTGTAAGAGGATTGAGCCAGGCCTTCAACGCAGCCTTACTGTTATTGTTACTGTTACTGTTGGAATATACCCATGCCTGTCGTAAAAAGCGAGTAAAAACCAAAAGTCTATGAAGTTATACCTCAGGTGGCAGAATAGGTTCCCTCTGGATTCTGGATCTAGAAAGCCTTACTATCGCTACCGATACAGATGCTCGAAAGAAATACTGTGAATTATAAGCAGTGGCAACAGTACCAACAATTCTCCCCGGTCATTCTGGACACCACCCTCGGAGCAAAAAAGACTGAAACCTAATACCACTTGAGTTTCAAAATCACTGTACCAACACTAGCGCTGTGTGAATAGCATCATAAGGGTATTCATAACCCCTTTAGCGCTAGTGAATAATAAAAAAATTCCGTCCTCTCTACTTGTGTTTGCAACATAGTTCGCCGCCATAAGTATTGCGAAAATCTCAGCTTGGAGGGCAAGAGCATATGTACCTAGAGGAAAGTAGAGTCCAATCTTGTCGCTTTTCACAGAGACTCCAGCACCTAGGCCACCACTAGACCTACTTATGTAGCTCCTAGAAGCTCTTCAAAGTGTCTTACTAAAGGTTACCTATCTTATTCCGTTTGGGACGGTTCGTCTTAGCTAATCTCTGTCGTGTCGCAATTTTCTTTGATCTAGATGGCGCTATATGCAACGTTGGTTGTTGTCCCAACTAAAAAACTGAAGTGATTTGCTTCCAACACAAGTCCATTGGTAATCAAGCGGAAATTGACATTTTCTTTGAAACCTTTTGCAAAGAGATAGAGAGCATACCTTGCAGACTCTCCTTTCAAATTCAGTCATTAGCCAATAGATGGCAGCACAAGTTACATGGGTTATTGTCTCGACTAAATGTGTTTTCAAATCAAGATACACAGAGGAAATCATCAACTCTTTTGACTCTTATCCTATCCCTCCTATACCTTTGATTCGCCATTGCTATTAGAAAGGTCAAGTTCCTATAAGATGCATGCCTCGCAGTCTTTCCTTAAAAGGTCAAGTTCAACGATAAAAGGGATCAAGAACTACAATCAAAACCAACCGTGAGTTAATCATAAAACTTTGCAAGTCATACCTCTTCACCTTCACTTTATTCATTCAAAGATGGACTCTGACTTAACCACTGACCTTGACATTTATTTTAGAGGTGAACGCGTACCATTTTTTGAAAATAATATCAAAAGGTCACTGACTATCTATCAACCAAAACCACTATTTCACTTTGAAAACTTGCTGTCAAAAGTTTTTCAAAACAAAAAAAAAATTCCATCTTTGGATGAAGGAATATTATCATCATCGTCGTCCTTTCGTCCCATCGTCCCATCTCCTGCCATCGATTTAAAACAAAAAAATAAAACTCCATTTTAATTATTTTCGAAACCAAATTTCATTTTCATCCAGGTAAACACAAAGTTCATGAAAAACAAAAAAAAAAAGAACCATCTCCGCACCGGGAAACGTCGGAAACATGCGAATTCAAATATTTTTCGCCCCAAAAAAAGCGGTTCCCAAGAAAGAAAAAGAACAAAAAACACGAGGGAAATACAAGAAAAATGAATAAAACTGTACAAAGAAGGAGGAAGAGTGTCATAAAGTGTGATGGGGGCGGGGGTGGGCAAACGAATCAAAAACAAGGTAACTTTTGGTTAAAACAACGTTTTCCATGATGGTGATGAGAATGGTGATGGGAAACCTTTTTGAAAAGCAAACACATTCACACATACGAACACACACACACACGCACTTGAATCCATTGACAAGGATAAGGATTCCTTCGAAAAGATGAAGGCGGCGGCAGTTGGGGCAATGTGAGGGAGTGTGCGGTGTAGATTAATAATTATTTTGGAATTTATCGTATAGAGAATTTATTTCGTGGAGAAAACTGGTTATACCCGAGGGGTATTACCTGTCACAAGCACAGACTACTGATGACTGCTGCTGCTTAGCAGTCTTCCAACCCAAAGGACTTACTTTCGTTTTGAAATGAAAACTCATTCATTATTGTTTGGAAAACTCTCGAAATGAATCCAGAAACGAGTAGCTAGAGCAGAAAGTTGGTCATAGTTTGAGAGGCAGGAGGCATCATCATGAGTTGAGTGTATTGTTTGACCACAGGCCGACACAATTGCTGGCATCATCTTTGGTGAAATGATTGCTCTGGTGGTCCCCTATGAGGCAATGTATGTGATGAATCGAACAAGAGGACCCAGTGTCGAGCATAGAAACTTTCTTCTTGTTCAGGTTTATTCATTCTCCTGTGGATGCTGGCTCTGACATGCAGCTATCCGGAGAAAGAAGCCTCTAGAGGTGGGGCTGCTTATATGTTTTTCATTTTCATCTTCATCTTTAGGAACGTGATGAGTAGACTCTACGCTACGAAGGACTTGTAGATCTTTGAATCTATATCTCAGCGACGGATAGCAAGGCATTCATCTACAGACTTTGGACTTCGTTTCAAGAATCTACTACTTTGTGGAACGTATTTGGCTGGCTCGTCAATGCAGGATTCAGAGCTCCCTGTAGTTGGTTATCAGTCAATAGATGGCAGTACTTCATGCGAAGATCTAAAAACCGTCAGCAACTCAGTAACTGTCTTTGTAGGACGTGCCTTGAAGAGGAACACAAGGCTAAAGTAAGGAAGGTTACTCTATACAACTTCATTCCAAGTTTGGTATGACTTTTGCTAGTATTGCTGACGATTCGTCTAGTTCTTCTGAGGATTGGGCATTCACCGAGAGCGTTAGCAGTGTTTTCTTCGATGTCCATGTCACTGAAGTCTCTGCAGGGATCTGTTTCGTGTTTCCTTTTTGTCCTAAGCTCACTGGACAATGTGCCTAAATGCAGTTCGTGGCCAGTTCTTGTTTGAAAATGGTCCACTTGGACCCTGTTCTAGAGGAAAGATTGATGGAAGCGCTTGCTTTAATCCAGCAGTTAGGCTCATATATAGTTCGTGGCCAGTTCTTGTTTGAAAATGGTCCACTTGGACCCTCTTCGAGAGAAAAGATTAATGAAAGCGGTGTAGCCGCTGTTTCCTTTATGAAATCACAGTCGAAGAAGGCTCTTACCTAGGTTTTGGGGACCAGATTTAGCTTTAATACAGCAGTTAGGCTCATATGTGGTTCGTGGCCAGTGCTTGTTCGAAACCGGTCCACTTGGACCCTGTTCTAGGGGAAGTATTGATGGAAGTGCTGTAGCCATCGTTTCCTTTATGAAATCACCGTCGAAAAAGGCTCTTTCCTACGTATTGGGGACCGGATTTTGCTTAAATCCAGTACTCAGGCTCTTAGCCAGACTCTTTCTTGAGCTCTGGCAGGCAGCGAGGATCCCCATTTTCCTCTAGAAAGCATTTTTATCTCCTACCTACTCCAGTTCTTTAGCACTCTCGACCTCATACCCCTGTAAGGCTCCATAAAACAATCAACTTAACCGTTCTGCGTGGCCTGCCCTCCCTTGCTGGATGTTTGTCGCTTTTGATGGTCCATCGCCCACTTGATTAGTACCACCTTCCTTGCTGCTATCGATTGTCTTCAGGATACCATCGTGATCTGCATTTAACATCGCGTACACAATGGCGTAACAACCTGAATAATCAATCCACCAACCCACCCATTCAATCCATCTCCCCCCTTCAATACACATAATTACAAGGACCAACTCGAATACAGAAAACACTGTATCCCGATTAGGGGGACGTGCGGGGTGCTCCTATTGAAATTAATCTCTAACCCTGAGTGGCTTACCAATCCTTGAAACGGTAATCAGTTGGTAAATTCGTTGAAAAAAAACCACTTCCGGGGCAATACCCGGTCAGTCGTTGCACCAATCGATTGGTTTTCAATTCCGAACCCAATTTGTGGGCCATAAATCCGATTAAGTCGCGATTAATTAACAAAATTGCCAAACCAATAAGAAAATCGAACGTGTCCTTACGGCAGCCATTGGTGTGGGGAGAGAAGGAATGGTTATTCAACCAAATTACTTATTTTTATTTTTTCTTGTTGTTGTGTTGATTATCTCTACACAAGCGATATAAGGAAACCGACATACAGTCCAATGTGACCCAATGGCGGATTCTTTGAATGTATACACGTGGAGTCCAAAAGGAATTTGTCCTGCGGTGGGATTCTATATCACATTCCTGATTGAATTTCTGGATTATGATGGATTGAAGATCTATTTGATTTGATTGACTTAATTAGGCATGAACGGCACTTTTGGAATATCAATATTTGTCTTCTGTTATTTTGGGCGGATAGAGATCCATGTCCTTGTGAAGGTCCTTCCTTTTTTTCGTGATGAAATTGTTTAAAGATGATTTTTTATCGCACTTTTCTCTGAACATTTGTTTCACATTTTAGTGGATAGTACTCATGTGATTCAAATAGATGGCGCTACGTGTCAAATTGTGTGCCTTATAACATAACTGTTGCGTGTGTGTATTGGTCAAGTGTTTCCTGTGCCGTAAAGGGGTTGAAATGCAAGCGAACGTTGTGCTTCGATTACCATTTTGATTTGATGTGTTTCGGTTAGTACCCATGTGGATCTACCAGATGGCGCTGTTGACCACACAATTGCACACTCCAATTGGAACTCTTTTTATTTTCTTTGATGACGAAGTCCTTGATTGGAATCACTTCTGACAACCTCTGTCTCTCAGTCTGTTGTACCGTTCTTTGGTCTTTCTCCCGGAAGTCGTTGAATAGAGTTCGATGGGAGGATGCTTGGGTTTCTAATGCTTTCAATCTTTCTAGACGAGTGGACTACCATTTTGATCCATTTAGGTGTTCACAATGTTCCTCTGGGTCGTCCAAATAGACTTAAACAAAGCCAATACCTTCTAAAACTCAAATAAACCTATAAAAGGTCTAAGCAGTGTCCTGTCTGTACCTTGAAACGACGGTCTTCATGGCCATTCCTGGGTTTTTGGGGAACCATATCCAAGCAATGCTCAAAGGCCCACCCTTTCTGTTCAAAATCTGTCAAATTCGTGGTAAGACTCTCTCGATGGTTCTACCTTCCATAACCGGCCTCGTCTATTCGTTTGTTTGTGCGGCATTAAGTTCAGAACAACTCAAGCCACATCTATCAAGTTCATGTAGAGTGGTCCTCATACTCTAAGCACCGTCATAGGGTACATTTCTCAAACGTCAGGGCCAAAAAAAGCCTAAACAGGTCTAAGGAATCTATTTCCCCTGGTTTCGTGTCAAGTTTCCACAAGTTCTGAACGAACTGAGTTGTATTTATGAAGTGGGAGCCGCCTCTGAACAGTTGAAAAAGCTATCGAAGGCTACTGGTAGCTCAGTGAAACTCTCCCACTCTTCTTTGAGCTTGAAGAAGACTTAGCTCTTGGTTTTGGAAAGCCTTCGGTAGTTAATGAGTCCATTGCACCTTGGTACAATCTTCAAGGACTTAGCACGGCGGTTGCTCAGCTTAATCTGTTTCTAGCTTTTCTTGGATTGTCTAAGAGCTCAGCTCTAGTCTTTTGCGAGTGTCTGTCCTAGTTCTACAGGTAGATCTCTGTCTGCTCTGGTGGTTAAGGTTTGTCAGTTGTACCGCATCTTATGAATTTTATCAGAAGTCTTGCAAGAAAGTGTAATTTAACCAAAGTCCCACACCGACGACCAGATGAACTAGGGGACCCCCCTTATTTTCTAAGAGACGTTTCGAAGACCGCATCTTTCATTCAACTAGTGGATTGCCGACCACTCTTGTAGTGTATCCAGAACCACGAACGACTGGAACCGAGCAATGCATTCCACAGAACTGTCACAGAGAAGTCTCGACTAGAACTGAAAAGCCCCTAGATCTACATGTAGCTGCAAAACCAGCAGACACACTTGATCCACTTTACCCTTGACAAATAGTCATAGGCTCTCTCTCTGCCTTTGGAGCATCCCCTGACAAAGCACTTTAACACCACACTCCCTTGCCACGTGCCAAGGAATGCATCATTATCTTTCCCCCCCACCCACGTCTTGCGTCTAAGACATTCGCGGAATTCTTGATTTTCATCGTCTCATCCTTAATGTCCTGACATAGTCGTAAACAAGAGAATCCCGCCTTGTGCCTCTCACTCATAAAGGTCCGATTTAATTTCCAGCAAAATGGCACTCTAGTTTATTGCGTCATAAATTCCCACCTTCGACACGCACACAAACAAAACACACACGAGGATTGCCCCAAAAAGTCAGTCGATTGGCAGTACAGTCCTTAGCTTGACATTACTTGACCCATTGCACCTAATCAAAAGCAATTGCCGCTGCTATTTGAGATTAGGAAAGCAATAAACTTGTGTTTACGGCTCCAGGTAATTAAAACTGTGTCCTAGCGCAAGGACGATTTAATTGAACATTACGAGCGCGCGTTTTAAAGTTTCTTCTCACCCATCTCATTCGGCGTCGATAAATCATTGCTTTAATGAAATAATTTGAAAATTTTACTACCGACACGACACACAGGATACTCGTGTACTCGTACATGTCAGCTCTGATAGACGTCCATCAATCTTATCCTTTCCATTGAAAGCCGCGGCACCTGTATGCTTTGCATCGCAATCCTTAGCGTCGTCGTCGTCGTGCTCCAACATCTGCATCTTATAGGAATCAATCGATGAATTATCCTTGAGTGGTTGCCGGTTACAAGATTGATGATGAGAAATTAGATGGAACGCCGCGCCCGGATGGGGGGTGGAAGGATCTTTGCATAGCTAATGGTATACAAAAACGTTTCGTAATTAACGGACGAAATTTCGAAATACATAACCACTCCAATGGAGTTCTCTTCGGTTTTGGATACATTTTCAATGGACTCAGTCGAGTCCTTGTGGGTTGCAGTTGTTACAAAGTTATATTTCCACAGTTGAAGGTTAGTTTTTCTCTGCGGTTATCCTTGCTACGATAGACGGATTGGGAGGGTTGGCGCTGCTGCCGGCAGGTGATTAGTGGTTAATTTGTTGCAATTGCTCTCGAAGGAATGCCCGTGGAATGGACAATTGACTATTGGACTTGGACTATTGCAAAGAGGGGGGGTGTTGCCAACGGGAAAGGACTTTTGCGGTCAGATCTGAGAAGAAAGCGTGACATTCTTTGATTTGGTAATTGGGGTCCGTTTGAAAAATACTTCTCGTTGGAATGGAGGAAGGTGTTTTGAATGGTTTCGGAAGGTGAAACTCGATCAGATATTCGTTTGAGGTACGACGTTGTGGTGGGGGACATGGATGAAATTCTTGAAATTTTTCGAAAGAACTAGGACAAGCTATCACAAGAAGGAGGTTTTGAGGAAAATGAAACCGCATTTTGCATTTGAAATGTCACTCCAGGGTCGTTTTTAACAGCCACGTCATGCATTTAATTCACCCTTGATACTGCTTTAACTTAAAGCACGTTCTTAGTAGGACCTTCCATAGTGGCAGGGCTACTAGACGATTAAAATCACGACCTTTATTGCTTTCCTTGCTTCAAAAAACCCGCCGAGATCACTGCAGGCCTAAGACTTGCGAGAATCTTGAACCGAAGAGACACTGACTGGTCCAACGTCTCTAAGAAAGCTGGTGGTGTGGCAAAAACGTCCGAACTCCCCCAGTCATTTAAGAGCCTTCTGACGATACCTATGATCCTACGCTACGACTACGACGATTCGGCTAGGTAACCTGTGACATTCTACACTACATACACCAGTCTTGGATCAGAGCAGATCAAAGGTGGCTACAGACAAGACCCTTGACTAGCAGTCTTGGATCAGAGAAGATCAAATGTCGCTATAGACATGAGCCTTGACTAGCAGTCTTGGATCAGAGCAGATCAAAGGTGGCTATAGACAGGACCCTTGATTAGCAAAACTAAATGGACAGAGTTCACTTCCTCAGCACATGCCCCTTTCTTCCCCGACAAAAGGGCGTTTACTCTAGGGAAAAACCTCGTCCAAGATCTAAATGATCACGACAAGTTCCAAGAGACTATCCACCTCGTCGAAGACCACTTGCAACTCACTAAAGCTTGACAAGAGGCGAACGTTACAAGCCACCTCTTCTTTTTTTTTGTCTAATGTAAGCCAATCTTCAGCGGTAGGAGGTTTCAAAAAGATGCAGTCTAGCCCACAAAACTGGACCTTTTCTCCAAAAATTTGAGAGACTTTCCGTCTTGAATAAACAACCATATCGCTTGGAAGGCTTTCTCGTTTAGAAGGAACCCTTGGAAGGCATGCCTGTTAAATAGTGCATTAGTTCTAGGCTTAATACAACTCACAAGCTGTAGATGGCGCTGAAATCAGAGGGGCTTCTGTTCTCTACCTCCTAGAATCCATTGCAGCAACAGAAGTGCGTTGATCAAAGCCTTCTTAGCTTCGGTTAGTTTCAAGTCTTTCAAGCCTCAAAATATCAATAAAGTCGACACCCACAGAAGCATTGAAAAGTCTCACTGCTTTGGCTCTACCTCTTGTGAGAGCAAAGCAGCAAAGACCAGCCTTTAGGCTCTGATAAGAACTGATGATCTGGCCATGTATTTAGGGTTCAACAGGACCTCTCCGTCATTAGTGAAGGGACAGATGTCTTGGGCCTTTGCTTCGGGAGTTGACTGATGTCCGTCCCTCACATCGTTGATAGTTATGCACAAGGTCCAAGAGAACTGCATTAACTTACAGGAATACAGTCCATTTGAATGCGTCTGCTAAGCTCTTGCACCTTGAATCGTGAAAGTCGTGATTAAAGGATCTTTTTGGACCCTACAGCTAGCTGAGAAAGGTGACCTATGAAGGCCTTTGATATAGCATCGATGGTACTATGGTTCTTAAATCAGGATGATGTCTAGACTGATCAGATTCCCTTTAGCTTGTCGGCTGTTGCAAGGTTCTTGAAGTTGAATTTTAGGTCGAAAAGTGCTTCCATGTAGGTCACTGGCAACTTTCATTGGTCTTCAGTACTTAGTATCAGTTACTAGCGTGCCTGTTAGGACTTGAAAGGTCTCAGCATGCTCTTAAAAGGCACGCTACCAGTAGGCCTATGTCGCAGTTTTCTGTGAAGGCGCAACTGACTCATTAGCACATCATAGATGTCAGTGAGGAATTCTTCTGTGTCAAGGCCTTCACTTCCGCCTTCTTGGCTTCAAGGAGTAGATCTCCTTTAGTCCAGTCAGTGTGGACTGATTTGACGAGGAGCATTTGTTGCTTTTATCATCAGTAGTCGGACTGCATCTCTATCGTCGTGTCTTTCTTCTTTCGTAGTCCTTTCCTCCCCTCCATCTGGTGGTTACAACTTACTTTGACCATTTCCTAACCCATTTCCATCGCCAGCGCTTTAATCACTCGTCACGGCTTAAGCACCCAATCTGCCACTTATGGCAAAGTTTCGTCATAAAAAAAATCCTTTTAGGCGACTGAATGTCGAAATCTAGTGCCACTCTCATCCACTTCTCGGAGAAACTTTGTAGATAAAAGCCAATTCCTTCCAAATCCCATCTTCTCCAGATGTGCACATCATTGCAATGTTTCCAAAAGAAACAGTAAAACTTCATATCCTTGCCACACGGTACACGCGGAGAATAGTTTCACATCCAACAACCATTGCATTGCGGGGATTAACCCTTCAAATGGGACATTGTTGACGGAAAACTGCAGCAGCTATCTCCCTCTCTCCATCTCTCTCTCTCTCTCTGTCTGTCTTTCGTTAAGAGCATCCTTGTCGTTGTCCTCATTGTCGGATCCTTTCCCTTTGAACTGTGCTTAACTAAGTTTCCTTCTATAAATCATCCCCTCCCCCGAAGCAAGATGTTTTTTCCTATCCCATCCAGGACCAAGGACCAAGGACCTCCTTCCGCATAAGTAAACGAAACGCCAACAACTTAATACCGATTTAATATCTCGAAGTGAATTAATCTTTCTTTCCCTTCATGTAGTGTCGTGTGTCAGTTTAGTGTCTCTAGCCTGTCGGTCCTGTTTTCACCTGCAGGCATTTGGCGAGGACAATATACAATCGTTGTCTTTTAGTGGGTGTGCGGATGGGTGTTGTATAGTTCCGCGAGACTTCCTTTACAGCTGTTTCGGCCAAAAAGGACACTCACACTCGAAAGGGGTGGCACTCGTTCGTAACACGTGTTCCCTAACAAAAGAGCAGAGCTGCCCCACAAACAGCACATAAAATTAATTACTTCGGCAGTTAATTGGATTTTACGTTGCCACTGTATCCTTTTTTGCGTCTTCTTTTCTGTGTGAGTGTGTGTGGGTGAATAGTATGTTGTTGGTTCCAATGGTGCGTGTGCATTTGACTACAAAGTACTTTTTAACTGGCGGAATGAATTTTTGTGGCTGCAATTACCCGAAGGATGTTGCTACAGTCTCTGTGTGTGTGTGTACTCGAGGACGAAAAAGGATCAAAACTGATCTGTTGATTTTTTATTTAATTAAATTGAAAGGAGAATTTTTCGTTGATTTTCCGAAAGAAAAATCGCTTTGGGGCTTCTGATTGGAATTATTGTATTCCTCCCCTCCACCCTTATGTCGGGTTGTGGAGACCATTGACTAATTAGAGTAATTTTGGGAATGGGGTGAGGGGGTGGTCTATAATTTTGTAAAGTGCACTTGTGTGCTATTAAAGGATTATAATGGAAAATTTGAAAGGATTCAAAGAAAATGACTGATGTGAGGGACACTGTGTTGGCAGAAGGCACTTTAGGGAATTAATTTCAGGACGAACGATAGCGATTTGTTCTTGCTGCTGAGGGAAGGGTTAAATCGCGCTCTGTTTTGAGTTATGTTTGATCATATCGGTGGTGTATACCCTTGGGGATTTGAGGCGTTCTAGAGAAAGTGGTCTTTGTTTAGAGTTTGTCTCACCAAAGAGGTGGTGTGTTCCCTAAAGGGTTGAATCCTTCTAGAGAAAGCGAGTGTTTTTTTTTGACAAAATCGGTGCGGTTGTAGGTCAAGTTCAGCTAGAAGTCAGACAAATTTATCCCTTCCGACAACCCTTTATGGCGTCCAAAAACTGGGAGGGATACCTTCAAAAATTTCAGTGCGCCTGGTGCTCCAGACAAATTTTTCTTTGAATCGTCGGGACTCTTAAACTTATGGACCTGAAATAAGTGCCAAATAAGGGGGCGGAGCCCCTAGTTCATGGAAAAGTAGTAGAACTGTCATTTTACACGCACATATATGGACATTTTTACAATCATTCAAAGCTTGGGTACAATGTACCCACTTATACAAGGACGTTATGTACGATGGATGGATGAGATCCTGTAGCTATCCTGTAGTCGACTTGGAGAATGTAGCTGGATGTTTGTGATGCAAGTGTAGGACAAGGATGATGAGAAGACGTGGTTGAGTAGTGATGACAAGACACTGCATTTTAGTCGGATACATGCTTGGGGACAAATGTTTACATTTCCTCACCCTCATTGAGGGTGTTGACGATGTAAGCGACACCAGCACGGGTGTAATCTCAATGGATTCATCCCTTAAGTGATGGATAAGTGCATTGTAAGACTTTTGTAAAGTGGAATTTAGTTGGCAGATTGGACGAATGTCCATGATAATTGGAATCGATTTGTCCAAGATTAGAAGTGCTACATTGTTGAACTGAAGAGCTAGAGTTGGTAGATTGGGTGGACCCCTTTTGTAAATGTAACCGACCTATCCAAGGTTAGAAGTAAAACGTCGTTGAGCTAAAGAAATAAGCCAATCTTATGAAAAATGTATAAAGGAAGCGCAAAAAGTAGCAGCTTACCAAGACGAAGTCCCTGTGTCTGGTCTTCTTCTGATGTATTGAGCTTCGAATGTCGAGGTCTCACCGACTACCAAATAGCGTCTGCGTCTGGTCTTCCTCTGGAGGGTTTGACTTCAAAATTTTAGGTCCCGCGGACTACTAAATAGAAGTCCCTGCATCTGATCTTCTTCGTTGTATTTGGCTTCCAATGCCGAATCACCAAAAAGAAGCCCCTACTTCCGATCTTCCTCTGAAGGGTTTGACTTCGAATATTGAGGTCTCACAGACTACCAACTGGAATCCCCTGCATCTGATCTTCCTCTGATGAGTTTGACTTCGAATGTCGAGGTCTCATGGACTACCAAATGGAAGCCCCTGCGTCTGGTCTTCCTCTGAAGGGTTTGACTTCGAATGTCGAGGTCTCACGGACTACAAACTGGAAGCCCCTGCGTCTGGTCTTCCTCTAATGGGTAAGGCCTTCTATGGATGATTTGGTTTCTAGCAAGCACAACTGTAGATGGCATGACTCTCCAGGATGCAGGCAGACCAATCAGATACTTCTCGACGTTTGTAAGAAGTTCGCAGAATTCTTGCTGTCTCTCAGCAAAAAAGGCAACTTATTTGTGCTTTTACGGGACACTAAGCCCTTACCAAACATCTCAACGTTTTAGGTTGTTAGTGGCATCAATTCCTGTGACATTTTGTGGAGAGGGCGACCTGCTCATTTCAGGTAGTAAGCTCCTTATTACAGAAGCTCTTAGTCGACTTTCTTTGAAAGGCGATGAGAACACAGTAAACGGGTTGTACCTGCTGGTAGTCCAAATGACCTATTTTTGTGTCTTGAGTGCTCCAGCATGGTGTTCTAACACCCTAACAGAAAAGAAGAAGAAAAAAACGTTTATGAGTAAAAGAGTTAGTCCTGCTTTGAAGCTGATTGCACTGTTTCTTCGATTGAACTCGGTCATCAGCTAAAGCTCTTGTGCCATGCATGGTACTTCAAGTCTTGTTAAGCCCTCGAATCCTAAGTTTGACTAACCAAACTGGTTGCTTCACTTGAATTCCACAGTTTTTCTCCATAACCTTGCGGGACACCATTATAAATCACGAATTTATCTACCCACCAGGGCTGTCGTCGTTATCCCTCTTCCATAGATTTCACCGTCTCCTTACAGCCAATGTAGACCGTCTTTTTCCAAGAAAATCCTCGCTCAAGCTTGAGCAAACTAATTCCATTTAACAAGTCTCAAGATCTCAAGTATTCTTGATGAGAAAAAAAAATTTTTTTGTTTATTAGTCCTTCGAACCGGATAAATACAAAGTATCTGCGATGCCCGACAACTATTCAAAATCAATTTAAGAAAACTTTAAAGTACGTCATTATTTCCCATCATCGTGACCTGTAAACGGAAAGGAGCTCCATTTCAAGACGAGATGGCGTTTCCTTGTAATTGGACCCTATTGCCTGGCACCCACGTCTTAGTCCATATAAATCATGTTGACACCCCCATTTACATTGCCATCTCCGCACCCATCCCATCACGCAGTCAAGAAGTTTTCGGCAAAAAAATAAAGTTGAAAAATATTTATTACGTTGAAAAGTATCCACTCGGGCGCCCACATCCTTGTACGTCTCGCCTCCTTTGGATCAGCGAAATTAAAATGTTTTTTCCATTGCCTGACGTCTCGCCCCCACCTCCTGTCGCCGCCGTCGGCCGCTCTCGCTTTCAATTTGTTTCAATAAGTTCAACTTTAATGCCAATTATTTTGCCCGAAGAAAAGAACGCTGTATCCTTCAGGACCAATTCATTGGAACATAATGTACAACACCTAGTACACACACAGGATGCGTTCCAATACCACAAAAGACACTCTCTTCACATTCAATTTATAATCATTATCGGGAAAGGAAGCACCACCGTCCATCCCCCTTCGCCTTTGCAAAGCCAACACTTTATCTCTATTGGGGGTTTCTTGACTTGAAAGCCAACGTCAAGCCAAGGTAGGTGGCAAGCACAAGGACGGGGGGAACAAAAGGAAAAAAAAAAAAAAGGAATTTACTTGGCAGGATATGGAATCCAAGGAAGCGTCAGTCAGTTGGTCGTTGTCTAGCCGAGCTTTGGGAATGGACATGTGGTGGATACCGTTCACCTGATATCTAATGGCCTATATTAGGTTAGTGGGGATTTTTCCCTGAGATCCTTGACAGATGGAGGAGGAGAATCAGGAATTGGGTGCTGGCGGCTGACTTCGTATATCCATTAGACAATATCCAGTCCAGGTGTAGGAGAAAGTGATTGCTGGGTGAAAGTGAAAATCGTCCTGGAGAACGTTTCACTTTTCCTTTCGATTGAGAAAGGATATATGGACGGCAACGTGTGGGTGGACGGTGGCGGCGGCAGTCGATGTAGGTAGGAAAGTAAAAAAGCCTATTGTCGGTCTATTAGAGGTCGAGGGCATTAGATAAACGTGTCTTCTACCCTTCGGTTTATTTTGTTCTTAATTTTCTTTTTCTTTTGGACGCAGGGGAGAGGGGGAGAGTTTTCGTACTTCTTTTCCTTTTTGCAGTTTGATTTCTTTGTCAGGTAGGCGGGTGTGGCCTGGGGAATGAGAAAATATTTAGTGCTAA
The DNA here is from genome assembly GCA_951813785.1 of Criorhina ranunculi. Classification (NCBI taxonomy): domain Eukaryota; kingdom Metazoa; phylum Arthropoda; class Insecta; order Diptera; family Syrphidae; genus Criorhina; species Criorhina ranunculi. Next base: position 4,862,043 of record OX638385.1, on the reverse strand, counting down.
TTGAGTAGAGCAAAGGAAGAAAGTCATCACCGAGCTGTGGTGGTTGGACGAGGATGTGAAAGGATGTGTGTATCGTCAAGGTTACCACTATCGATTCAATCCACATGCGCTTTGATTGAATTTTTTTTTTTGCTTTGAGGGTATCTAATTCCCTGAATTTGTAGAATTCAATCAGCTGTCAGGACTATGGCTAGGATTACTCGTAGGAAGTTACATAAATAGATTTGCAATCCATACATCTCATTAGATGTGCCTCTGATCGAAGAGATGATGTTCCACAAGGTTGTGGTCTTGATGTGATGTAAACGTAAGCATGTGCTTCCGATTGCCCGACCACTGTAGTATCTTCCAAGCTAAGATAAGACTGTCACCTCCAACTCAAAAGCAGCCCTAAATTGCCGCTTGCCTCCCAACGAAATGGCTGAGCCTTCAATATTTACCTTATCTGGGTGCAGGGATATAGGGACAGTCTACGACGAACTTTGAAGCTGGAACTTCAGAAAAGGTGAATCTCAATATGCCTCTCTTCACTGGCAGGTTAGCAACAGATTTGTCCTATGCTGGATCGCAAACGCTCTCACGGTCTTATCAAACAGAAGAGGCTGCTTGCTAGTACCTGAGTGGGTTTAGCACGGGACACTGCAGCATTGACAGGCGCCAAAAGGCTGGGCCTCCTCCTTAAAGATGTTTGCAGAAGCTGTAAGGGACGATTCTCCACCTATGTTGGACTTATCCATCTATCTTAGCTCCCAAAAGAGCCTATTTAGGAGCCAGCTTCCTCCTAGTAACCTCCAGTGCCTATAGCTACGGCTGGTTTTCTGGAGAAAATTCCACATCCATGTGGTGTCCCAGAAGACTTATTCTGGTCACTCTAACCTAACCTAACCTACCTATGTGTTGGGGTGTGGATGCACATTGCACTGGGTCCTTTAGAGATGTATTGTGGTCCTCCGATCTCATCGAAATTGGGAGTTCAGATTCTAGTGCTTGATATGCTTCCAAGTCTGCCTTTCTGGAGGTGGAGTAGAGCTATGGAAGGGAAGACCAAACACTGCGATAAACTGAACTCTATCACACCCTCTAAGGGATCTTGGAACACTGATTCATTATTTTTTATGAATCAGTGCTCCGATAGTCGCAGTCCAAGTGTTTGATCTTTCCCTTCATAGCTCTAGTCCACCTACAGAAAGGCAGATCCTTCGATTGGCAGGATCTAAAACTAGGTTAGGTCATTGCTTCAAGATCCCTTAGAGGGCAGTGTTTAGTCTTTCCATAGCTCTACTCCACCTAACCTACCACTAGGTCCTACCAATCGAAGGACAGATTGTCAAGTCAGCGAAAACGGCAAAGCCTTACCACTCTCTAGCTCCTTTCTGAGGAGAGTGGAACAAGATACCAACGAGACTACAAAAACCTGATCCATCCGGTCCAGATCGTGAGGAATCCCTGAATGTCCTGAAGCCTAATCGTCATAGAGGTAGCATTCTGTCAACTTCTTTTAGAAGCAAGAGAGCCTGTAGGCTAGAAAGTAAAAGACTCGGCCTTAAAGGCCTATGTTGGTGCTAGCCAAATACGTCCCACTCCGATACGTCTGTATGATTGGAAGGCCCAACCACTAAATGGCTCAAAATTGATCTCGAATTTCGACGTAGACTGCGGAACATTTAGGTCACGTAAGCGTAGTTAAACCCTGGCTGATGTAGTCAACAAGCGATAGAAACTATCTACACCTCTCATCGTTTCCAATTCGCACTGGTCGGTTAAATGAAAGCGGTCCTTGTAATGTGCCCTGCGGCACGTCGTCAACCTTAAAAGTGATGACAGTCAGCTGCACTCTGTTTTGGCCATTTTGGTGATTCGTCAACACTAATCCATTCTTGTGTATTAGTTTACATAAGTCTTCGTCCTCGTCCTCGTCTTCATCTTTCTATGTCAATAGATACCTACAAATCCTTGTTTACTTTTCGAATTATTATCCTTCGTCGGTGGATCATAAATTAAATTTGAGAGATGTTATCCTTGCACAAAGGACACACACATCAGTTTCTTCTATTTGGTGTTTGATAACTCTGTCAATGGCAGGATTAGAACTTCATTGGATGTACTATTCCTTTCAATATTGCGTGTATGTTTATTGTATACCGTTATGTAATGAAAAAGGAGTCAAACACACACACACACACAAGTGCACACACATCATCCTTTTGGTCAATGTTGATGATTTATTTTATGATTTTGCTTTTCTCTTCATGGCATCAAAATGGATATGAAAAAGGATGTTAATAGTAGATCCCCAATGGGCCGGGCCTATTGCAAAGGATGAGCGATTCACTAAGTGTGTGTCCAGGTAGAGTGAATGTATTTCTGTGTACAACTGGGTAAATATTAATAAGTAAAAGTAATAATGTTACTCCGGATATTTTGTGTGAGCTTACTGTGGCATGTGATTGGCATTATTTCGGTCTACAAAGGACGTGGGGTTCTTGGGGCACTTAAGGTGGAGATGGGAGTCAGGTTTCACCCATCAAAAGGTTCATAGATGGTTGCACAGATGCCCTGCTTTCACCCTTTTGCAAATGATTTATGCAGGAGCTGTGTCTATGTCTTTGACTAAGCCCTCCATACGCAGATCCAGTAGTCTCCCATATTCTCGATCGAATGTCCTTTCCATCCATGATTTGCTTCTAATAGTGAAAAACTGAAGAGTTGAGGTCCATGCATAGACCCCTGCGGTACACCTTTCATTCGATATTCATCCATCTTCACAAGTGACCACAACATTTTCCCTTTGTCCTGTGACATGACAACTCCATCACAACTTCAATGAAGAGGATCCATGTGTTGGAGGTGTCTCCTCCAAGTTTGTAAACATGGGCATCCCCCGGACAATTATAGCCTTTTCTAAGCCGAGATAATGGCAATGAAGGAGGCCCTGTCGTGGGTAAGGTAAGGCCTTATGGTCAGGCCGCGATCAAATTCCTGGAATCCGTCACCTTTAACTCAAACACAATTCTGAATTGTCACTTCTTTCTGAACAAGATGGCTAGGTGCCAGGGTATAGGAACATTCCCAGTGACTGCATAGCCGTAAAACTTATCAAAGAAGAATCTAAATATGTCTCACGCCACTTATAGGTGGCGCTACTGTCCGGGGTGGACCTGGGCCTCCAGGCTGCTTCTAAAGAAAAAACGTGATCGACATCACAAACCGCTGGTGGACGGATGGTTCGGATGGGCCAGCAGACCCTTCAGAATGCAATCGGGTGCATCGAATTCATCCTTTCAATGCTCGTACGTATGTGAAACCTTTTCATTCAGATCGATCAGCTGGCATCTGAACTGCACTTTCCCTACATGTTTCGATTAAAAATCAAAAGTTGAAGAGTTAAGGTCCAAATACACATCCTTGTGGTACATCATTTTCCGTTTCCTCAAGAAATCGCAATCGCTATCGTTTTCGTTTGAAAAAAAGATTGTGAACAACCTTCCCTATTTAGGAATTTCATCCATGGAACCCCTCTAGGATTGTGTTAATGTCCACGCGCTGCCCCAAGCGTTTCTCCCCACTACTACTTCACTTAAGTAGGTTGCGCAGAAACCTATCCCGCTTATCTCCCCATAAGACTTCTCTGGACACATCTGTTACTTTTGTCCTTGCCCTATTACTTCCATCATTGTTTATCTGTTTCTACCTCAGGTCCGATTTAAATTTCCACATTTACATCGCTTTCGGCAAGACGCAGCAGAGCACACACACACAACCACCACCACCAGATAGATAGACACATTCGTCATGAAATGATTTATGCATCATTTCCCTTGAATTTAATTCCCATTGAATTTAAATGTGGGCCCCGAAAAATTCTGTATTTCATCCACAAAAAACAACAATAACAGTTGTGTGCGCTAAATATGTATCTCATTTGGAAAACATGAATTTATCAGTAGCCTCGGTATTAAGAACCATTTAACCTCCCGCCAGCATGAGCACTTCTCTCAAAATCACTGCCAAAATGTTTTACTCAATTTTTATTTATTTTTTCTTCTATAATTCCCTCTTAATGCTCTCTGCTATACAGAGATGGCAAGAGGGTGAGGAAAAACAAAAAAAAAAAAAAAATTGAAAATAAATAAACAAACATAAGCTCAACGGGGGGGTAGAAAACGAAAAAAAAAAAATATTAAATACCCAACTGTACATATGAATTTATGTACATACATTAGTGTGCGTAGGCAACAACCCCTCGTCGATATGCTGGATGGAAACGCATGAATAAATAAATCAGTTTAAAGAAAATGGCTCCAGTAGGGGATGATGATGGATGTCGAGGGGAATACGCTCTTTTTTAGTACTGTTGCTGCTGTGGCTCTCCCTTGTACACCTTAATTGAAAATAATTCCTCGCCCAGATAGACGATGACGACGATGATGGTGGCGAATAACAATCGATAAATCACTGATCCAGAAAAGACACACTCACGATTTTTTTTTCACTTAGATACAAACCAAACGCCTTGTTCGGACTGTGGAGAGCTTTTGTTTGGTGGTGTTTGTGTTTGTGAGGAAGGAAAGTTGTGAAATTTTAAAGCAAAACGGACATTTTTATGACGCTTTAGAGAGGTACCACATGTTTGACATTCGAGCGGACCTGACAGCTGTTGAAAGGGGTGCTACGTTGACCTCTTCCAATAGGCGATGAGGGACTGCTTTCTTGTTACTCTATCAGTGTCTCCTAGCGCTTCAGGCTGGTTTGATAATCCACGAGATTTTAGGTTCCACAGTATAGGAGTTGCAACCCCAAAGACACCACGATGGATCTACAATGACCTCCTTGCCCAGTCAACCCTTGTAACCGCCCTAATCTAACCTATCAGTGTCTTCTTTAGCTGAGATTGCGGACAGAAACCACATATGCCTGTGATGGAATCCAGGACTCAGGGATGTACCAGGCAACTGTAGAACGAACGAGCAAAGGAGGGAGCAGGTCAGAACCTTTCAAAAAACAGAAGGGAACCGCCTGCTTCTCTAGAATTGACAAAATCTTTCCCTGAAAACTGAAGCCAGAAGAATGAACATTTGTCTTTTATCGAGACAGATCTGGCCTAACCCGGATTTGAAGGGAACGGAAAGAAAGGACTTTAGTAGGAGCCCACATCACTAGAATGGGTGTCCCTTCCAACGATATCTGTAGAAGCTTTCGAGTCAAGGAAGAGGAGGACTTCAACGATCTAGCCAAGCTCGAAATAAAGAGCCTTGTCTGTGAAGCGGAATGGTTCTGCATATAGTGCGCTACAGGAAAGAGTGTCCACAGGTCTGAGATAGATCATGCAAGGTTCCTTGTGCTGATTATCTTCGGTCTTCGTCTACTGCGCCGTCCCACTCGGGTGGATTCGAAGATTTTCGGAACCGAAGTCGCTTTATATGATGCTCCTCCGTACTTGAAAGTAGCTTTTGGCTGTAAACTGTGTGTGATTTTCGAGTCACGTCGCGTGCTCTGGCTATGGGAAGTCTGAGGGTTGCCTCATGGTATAAAGAGCTTTTCGTCTAGTTGATTGGACCGATGTCGACTCATTAGACTGATGGGTTCCGAGTATTCGTCTGAGAAAGGTCCATGGTATGTGCCATATGCCTTCCGTCAGACGAAGTCACTGGGGAGATTCAGAGATAGGGCAGTAGACCACCCAGCTCTGTCTTGAAGGGTTTCACACTCAATTCATAGCTTTTCAGTTCATACAGTAGAGTGGCTGAGTACTTGACTGAACCTGCTCTTATGACATCGTCCCCAAATGCTACCACATTGCACCAGCACATTGTGCACAAATTCATTGAAATATGGGTACGTACAGTCTTTCTGCTCATGAAACGGGGATCATATGGTTTCAAGGACATCTAAAACTTGTAGAGAAGGTCTAGTCATATCACAATGTGGACCACAGATTTTAATTTTCTGTCCACGATCCACCCTCAAAGTTGAACCAATCGGTGCACGTCCTTGTGATTAGGGAACGAATTAACGCTGCAATTTATGACGCTATTGCTACAGTAATCATGTGTCCACTACGGATGATGCAACAGGGATTACAGAAGCACTTCCTTCCACACACCAAATTACAAGTGTACTATACTCCTTCCGATCCTTTTTCACTTCACTATCGACTCCAAACGTGAGTGTGTGACAAGGATGTATGAAACAGAAATCGATTTACACTACACTGCAGGTGACGAAAGTACTTACAAACAAAATTCAACTTCCGGTGCTTTATCCTTTAATACTTCCGTTCGACATATTGTCACAGAAACACACACAAACACACTGGATTGGATGGCATTTCCAGTGTTACCACCCATCAACTAGGGCGACAAGGTACAATTTGTAACCGAAATAAGGTTGTTTGGTCACTCATTTACAGGGTGGTGGGCAGGATGCTATGCAAACAACCAGCCTGTATGTTTGCTTGAGGGCCCTGATTGGCGATTTGGGAATATAGACGGACGATGGGGCTTGGGGGCAATGATAATTAGTTTCTTTTTTTTTTTATTGTTTAGCTTTGGCCTGTTGGTGCGCTTGGGGTATTTCCGATTTCCGGCGAGGAAGTGAAACCACTGTGTGAACTATTTTGTGGCGAATGACTAATTAACTTGAATATATCGCAACACACACAAGCAAACAAAAGGAAAAACTAACACAAAGTACCTACTGTGTGTGTCTATGACTGGATGTGGTTTAGCTTTATAACAGTGAGTTGCGGTTATTCGGGGTCATTTGATCGAAGATCAAAGGGTGGGAGTGGATTGTTAAATACGTAGTTTACCTCGGGGAGTGATTACTCAACTTGAATGGATGAATGAACAGCGAGAACAGGAAATCTATTTAGTTTCCGTGCCTGTAATGGTTGATTGTACTAATACATGCATTTCCACATCCTTTTTGTGGAACTCTTTTGTTCAGCTTTGCAAATAGGACTGGTTCTCCCTTGCATCTTGTTACTTGTTCCACTGGTCCTTGCCAATAAACGAAACTCTCCAAAAATTGTTCAATATTTCATAGATATACTCTTTGAAGAGCAATGACCCAAATCTTGAACCCTATGGCACTCCAAATAACTGTTTCCTGTTTTTTGTCCTCATCCTGAGCTGTAAGCCCTCTAGTGGCTCCACAAAGATCGACTGGAAGAGCTCTTATTTCAATATTTCGTTGGTTGGTATGAAAAGCATGGGACCAAGTCGTTAGCCCTGAAGTTCGTCCCAGTTTGAGTCTGGTTTCACGACGAGTTCAACGTCCTTAATAATCTCCCAAAGCCGACAAGCTCCAACAGTTTTGCAAGAGTCCAGTTCGGATTGCCAGATCTTCATCCACCAAGACCACTTCGTGCCGATAGAGCCTTCAGAAGGGGCTTTTGCAGATTCTCAGTTCTAAAGTTACCGCCCTTCATCTGGTGAGTGTTCTCAGCCTTTGGTCCTTCAGTAGTGCCTAGTTTCGACAATATGAACACCTTTTGTAAGCGTATCAGTCTTTTGTCCGCCAATAGTTTCTTTCGTTCCGACAATGCACCTTGTGTAAGCTTTTTAGCCTTTGGTCCGCCAGTAGTGTCATGCATTTCAACCATGCGAACATCTTTTGTAAGCTACTTAGCCTTCTACTGGAGGACTAGTAGTGTCTTGCGTTTCAACGTTGAGAACACGTTTTGCAAGCTTTCTTGTGCCTCTTGGTTTTCCCTAAACGTCTCTTCGTTCCTTCCATGACCAGTTCACCCAAAGATGTATTTATAGACGTGTTTCGCTTCAATAGCTTCTCAAAGGGCTACAATCCATTCGTGCCCTTGATCTCACACCTGTGTCTAGATGCCAAGGTTTGGTCCTTCCTTCACGCTTACCTACTTACCTAAGGTGGCGCTACAGTCCGGCTTGAACCTGGGCTTGAACCAACAAGCGCCTCCAGCCACCTTGATCTTTAGCTAGTTACCTCCAGTTTCGCACTCTAAGTTGGTTGAGGTCCCCTTGTTCGTCATCTAAGTCGCGGTCTTCCTCCACTGCGCCGTCCCATTGGACAGATTTTCGGAGCCGAAGTCGCTCTACCTGACGCTCCTCCGTGCTTGAACGTGGCTTTTGGCTGTTAACTGTTTGTGATTTTCGAGTCACGTCGCGAGCTCTGGCTATAGGAAGTCTGAGCCCTTCGTCACGGTGTAAGGAGCTCGTCTTCTAGTTGATTGGACCGATGTCGACTCTACAGACTGATCGGTTCGGAGTATTCGTCTAAGAAAGATCCATGGTTTGTCCCATCTGGCTTTCCGTCAAACGAAGCCAATGGAGAGATTCATAGAAAGGGCAGTGGGCCCAGATCTGTCTTGAAGGGTTTCACACTCAATTCATGGCTTTTTGGTTCATGCAGTAGAGTGGCTGGGTACTTGACTGAAACTGCTCTTATGGCATCGTTACAACAAATGCTACAACATCGCACCAGCAGCTAAGAGTTCCCAGCTAAAAAGTAGTGGGGAAAGCCCACAACCTTGAGGCATTCCATGGTGTGTCTCACCACTCCTCAATATGTGATTGATGCTGCAACCGATATTCCGGTACAACAATGGAAACTCCTTCCATCCCCTCACAGTGACAGTACCACAGTCAAAGTCAACAAGACAGCCATCCGCATGCCAAACCAAGGCGACGACGACGAAATATAAATCTTCAAAAGGAAACACAATTTGCGGATCCACAATCACTGTGTTATCCCGAACACCGATGTGAGATAATCTGGAGCCGCAGCCTAATCCGTCCTTAATCATCTATGATTTGATTGAAGCTACCACCACGTGCCACCACCAAAATGGTTGGGGGGTAACTTTTTATTACCACCCATCGACGTCGTTGTCGTTGTCGTTCTATACTGCACGAGTCCTGAAATCGGGCGTTTAAAAATCAACTTCGACACAAAACGCTTCGTCATCTCAAGGAACCAGCTCTCTCTCTCCCTCTCTGTGTGTGTATGCGTCTGTATGGATGTATGTGTAAGTTTCCTTTGGCAATGAAATTATTTGATTTTTCCCTTCCGCCTCCACTTCATCCATTCATTCTTGATAATCATTTCGAATCGTTTCTTTATTTGGGATTTGTTTCTCCTTCTCTTTGTTGCAAGGCCCCAAACCAAATGGACATGGACTAACCCTGTTGTAAGCTCTTGTAGGACTTCCTTTTTTTTTCTCGTGTTCCCTTGTTCATTTATTTCCCTGGAGATGACCATGGCCGATAGGAGAGGCCGGTTTTATTTTATATTCGCTGAGAGTTTGTTGCCGGGCGGATGAAGCATGTAAGGACATTAGTAGCTGCCATGACATTTGACCTAGGGTTTCGGTTTTTTTTTTTCGGACAAATTAACCCTTAGACCTTACCCGGACAATAAAAGCAGCTTTATCGGAGAGAAATTAAAGTATCTCTGCAAGTAGTTCATAAAGTGGTGAGTGTTGGATGGATGGATGGTCTTAGAAACGGCCTAGTGTGTGTACATTGTCGACGTTATTTACCCGTAAATGATTTCCCATGTGGAATCTCTTCAGCTATTTGTGGAACTCATTCGTCTAGTTGGGCAGTTTTTTTTTTTTTCTTTTTCGGTGGGGAAATTAAAAAATTATCTATTTTTGTTAGATGAGTTGATGAGGGCCCTGTATCGGAAGGGGGCGGAGGGTGGTGTTCATCTAAAATTAGTTGAATGGTGATGAAGTGTAGATACATAGGTATGTGTGCAGCAAATGTTTGGTAATACGATGCAGGCTCGAAGGACGGCAGGATAGTTCCGGGATGTGCAACGTATTGTTGGCGGACTAACCTTGGATTTTGTCTGCCAACAAGGTACGACCTTAGAGTTGCTTCTTGTTCAGGAATGAGCAACGTTAAGTCAGCGGACGAACCTTAGATCATGTGTATGTGCAAGGTAAGGTGCCTTCTATCATTAGACATCGGTCAGACCAGAACGATTGTAACATGTGTCCCACCAGGGCTTGACTTTTGATGAGAGCTGGTGGTAGGTACTGGCTTACATCGAGCTGCTTCCTAGGCTGGACTTGGTGGATTATGATTCGGTTTATTTCGACCTTCGAGACACTCCACCTGGAAGTTGGCTGAAATGTCTTCTTTCGTCTTCTACAGGAAGCATGTCAAGTCCAGATTTTTATCAGTTGAAAGACCTGACACTGCTTACCTAGGCATGCCATCTATATAGGACTTAGTTCCTCAGTCCTCTGATAGCTCCTAGAGCATCTAGAATGAATTGCAATGAGGCTGGGTTTACTGTGACTACTGTGCACTTTCCTGGTGTCCGCTGAAGAAACTTTAGAACCCGTATTGAGATTTGATGTCCCTCTGCTGTTCGTAAAAGCCCACACAATTCCTAGAGATATGGTCTAAAGTTTCCTCAGCTTCATAATGAAAATCCACATTTTCCCTTGCTTTCTACACCGGACTTCCTAATGCTCTGCCGCAACAAGCCCATTTGGGTTCGAAGTCTGTTCTACCTTCAGCTTATGCAGAGCTCAGACTTTCAGATGTCCTTTTTTGTAACTCTTCCAAATGTCCTCTCCTTTTCTCCAGCCTATCGCCTTCCTTAGTTCCATCCACTACTAGAAGGCACGTCACCCTGTATGATGAGCTTTCTTCCACAAAAGTGATGTTTCAAGTGATGGCGCTTCGATAGCACCATGGATGTCTCTTGTGAGGTTTGTTGGGGCACACCTTCCGGAAAGTGCTTCCAATGATCCAGGCGGACGACCTCATCTTCGATGACAAGTAGAGGGTGACCTTAACCAACTAGGCGTTCGTAACTGGAGGCAACTGACTGAAGATAGTGCTAGCTGGAGAGGGTTTTTGCTTGAGGCCCTGGCTCACACTGAACTGTAACGCCATCATAAGCGCAACTGGAGATAGCTGACTAAAGATTGTGCTGGCTGAACAGGGTTGTTGCTTGAGGCCCTGGCTCACACCTTACTGCAGCGTCATCCTAAGTTGTTTCCAATTGATTGGCTCTTGAAGTGAACTTTCATGTCTTCAGTTGCTCTGTACATGTCTGTTGTTAATCTTCAATAGATTCCACAGTTTTCTACTAACAAATCGCTGCATAGCGTGCAACAGGAGCAACCTTTTGGGTCTGTACTTCCTCCTTTCTACCTTATTCTGGGACAATCTAACCTTTAGACAATCCACTGTCCAACAATGGACTCCGACTACATCACACAAGACTTGTTTTTTGTAATTTTGAAACAATGAATCCTTGTTGTGCTTCAAATGATGTTCCAGGACTTTGCAGTGAATGCGCTCTCCCTCTCTCCCTCTTTCTGTTCCCTTTTGTTTTGAAATTCAATTCGGTCAGAGTGTGGTATCCTATAACAATCATCTTTCCACTTCGATTTGCAATTCATTTGTATCGCACCCTTCAAAGCCAGCAAAAAGCCCCAAAACAAGCCACTTAGGGGGGGGGGGAACTGCTTGTCGTCCTTTTTTATTCGCATCTGCATCATCTCCAAACAAGTCCAATGGCCAATTTAATTCCGGAACAACAAAAACGTCAAGTATCCTCACTCAATAGAGTGGATGTGTACAAAAGCATGGATACAGCCGGCCCCCTTCAACAAGGGTACACATTAGGGGTTATTCGAAACGAAAACATGAGCATCATGAAGTGCTCCGCCAAAGGACTCCATGTTGTTGGTCGGTGTGGGTGTTACTCGCATGGTTATGCAGTATGGATTCAGGAAACCGTTCGCATCCTGAAAGATTTAATTTTACAGCAAATGAGGCATGAGAAGCGGAAACATTCCAAGCCATCCTCACACCAAATTCATGTCCTCCCCCCACAAGGATTCGCACAAAAAAAGCAAGAAACAAGCAATAATGTTTAATTTACTATCTCTGCTTGTGTCTGTCTGTGTGTGTGTGTTCCTGTTTCAGGAAATTATTTATGCTATTGTTCTCGGATTGCCCCGTTTCGGTTTATTTTTCTGCTTCTCCGGCAGCGGAGCAGGATTATTCGGCACCTTCTGCGGTTGAATGGATAAACCCCTGCTTATGTGTTGCAATCTTAATTTGGGGGATCGAATGGAGGGGGGGATTACGTCATTAAATTTGCATTATCAGACCCGGAAGCATGATGAGGTTGTAAATACGCACACGCATTCAATGTGGATGCGGTTGCATGTCATTCGAAAATGTGGCTGAGAATTAATGGTGAACGGGAAATTGGCGTTTTAAAATATGCAAACGCTTGCATTTGGCTGCCATTTAAATTAATTGTTGCGCCGACTAATTGCGGGGGGAGGCAGTAATGAGGTCAATTTGTAACGCCCAAGAGGTGAACTGATGCTTTATAGTCGCGATAAACACGGCTGTCAACACTATGAATGTGCTTGCCTTCTTAGAACGGTCCATGCTTGCAGTTCACTACCACAGAAGCTTCTCGGGCTACTTCCTGATGACAAAACTCCCTCATAACAGGCGTTGTCATGTCGTCATAGGCATTCCATTTTTACTGTGACACATTTGCACCCATAGTTCGGTCTTAAGTCGCTTACGTCTATAATTGTTAGGTTCCAGAGTCTCCACGGTACCGCAGTGTTCATCTAAGGACCATGTTCACATTCCTATTCCAAGTACTGAGGGAAAGTATATCTGGAATCAGCTCTGACTCTTTTGTTCCAAACTAGGACACCTTCAGTCTTGTGCCTAGTTGGGCTGTGTCCTTCCAATGTTTGGTAGCGATCTCCACCCCTCTGTTGTCTGCAAAGACACAGATGATGTGGTTCCTTTAGGACATCTATTCAAACGTACCCTCATACATAGCATTGAACCATGGCGTACCTATACCTGTGGTCATTGTCCTTGTAAGACATTTGGGAGTGTCAGAGCCCTCTGTAACTCTTTCGAGTACTCGAAGGACGTCTCTGGTAACGAAAAAAAAAAATAGTGCTGACAACATGCAACCTTGTGGTACCCCACAAGAGTACTGTGACGGTGCTTACAGTTGAAGCCATTCTCGATAAAGTCTTCGATGGATCTCCATGCCTATGACCACTCTAACAGCGTCTATTATGGAATACGATTTGTGCGATTCAGAGTATCGTAGACCGATCGATCATCAAAGGTCTGGGAAACACAAATTGTAAAGATCCACAAGTCTAACCTCGCGTATTCGATTCTGCTACGCTAAAAGTCTACAAGAGGAGCTCGTGTGCAGTTGAGTGCGCCTCTCTCTGCTTGTGGCACAGGTACTCCGTCCACGTAGTCTACCTTAACTCCGTCAAGACCCCAAGCTTTTTTTTTCCTCGCTCCTGTGAAGTAAAATCAAATGCAGAAGCTAGGTTCTCCCTCTACATAGACTATAGGACATCGTTCCTCTCGGCTCCATTGGTTAGACCCCATAAAGACCCCATGTGTCATCAGGGCATGATTTCTGATGCTGCTGGCTTACATCGAGCAGCTTCCTAGGCTGGACTTGGTGGATTCTGATTCGCTTTACTTCGACCTTTGAGACATTCCACCTGGCAGTTGGCAGCGATGTCTTATTTCGTCTTCTACAGGAATCCTGTTGATTCAGTCAGCAGTCACTGCCTATCTAGGTATGTCATCCATATAAGACGTAGTTCCTCAATCCGCTGATAGGTTCTAAAGCATCTACTTACTTACTTATCAGGCCAGCCACCCTTGGATTGTCTGAGCTTGAACTAATGCCGCTTTCCATCCTTCATGGTGCTTCCAGCTTCGACCAAGGATTCTGGCGTCCGCGATTGCTTGATCTTTAAATCGAAGATTCGGTCTTCCCTTTCTTCGTGAACCAGGTGGTTGGGGTTCAAAGATCCTCTTAGCTGGAGCAGGCGTTCATAGTGAACTTAGGCAGTTGGCCGATAGATGGACTTAGGTCGGATGCTTCTGATTTGTAAAGGAAGTCGAGGCACCTAAGGAAACTTAAGCAGTTGGCCGATAGACAGACTTAGGTCCCATGCTTCTGATTTGTAAAGGAAGTTGAGACCGAAAGCTGAGATTTGACATCGTCAAGCTGTACTTGGTGAGAAAATACCTTAAGTGTACGACCCTACTTGGAGCTTAACGTGAAAAGACATAGAAGACCTAAGAATACACCAGAGTTGACATCATGAAATTTAAAGGAAACCGACAACAGTCATCCGACGACAACGTCTGAAGTCGATGTTCGAAAAGGAAGTGATTTCTGACAAAAGGAAGGCAGTCAACGCGTTTACGAAAACGTATTCCTATACCTTCTTCGGTTTACATAACGCGGGCTTAGATATGCGATGGATTTGTCAATTTGTCAATACGCGCTGGAAAGACATATGAGGGAGTTTCGGTGGCAAAAAAAAGCGTGCAGCTGCCTGCTGGGATTTCCAGTGGCCTGGTAGAGATCGAGAACTGAAAACAGCAGATTTTGGCTTCGAATAGACGAGAAATGTCGAAGAGTCGGATTCGGATTTCGGTCCCTCGTATCGTCGATTTACCGGGCCAGAAGCCACACTGATAGGCGCCGATGAGTGTGGTGCAAAACAGCTTTAGTCGTTCACTGGACAGGATCTTGTAGGCTACATTGAGCAGGGATGTGCCTCGGAAGTTCTTACAAGTCATAGGAATGCCTTTCTTGAAGATGGAGCAAATAGAGCAGATAGAGCTGAAAGTCCAGTCGTCGGGCATACTTTGCAGATGATCTAAAGCATCTAGGAAGAATAAAATAATGAATTGCAATGGGACTGCGTTTACTGTGACTACTGTGTTCTTTCCTGGTGCCAGCTGGGGTTGCTAAAGCTCGTTCAACTTGTTTTCCTACAGAAACTTAAGAACATATATAGCGTCTAGAGATTTGATGCCTTTAGACTATAAAACATCGTTCCTTTCGGCCCCAATGAGCCCAAGCTTTCTTTACTTTTTACAATTTTCCCAACAACTTTCGTGCAAACAACGTTTAACAGTTTAAACTACACTCAGGCCCCTTACCACTAGCCACTTAAATAAAAAAAAATTATTTTATTAAATGAAATCCCATTTCCAAGACTTTTCTCTCAGAGCCGCCCTCTATCTCTTGAAGGACCTTTTACCATAAATGCAAGCAAAAAAAAAAAAAAAACAAACCAAACAAAAAAAACGTAAACTTCCGCTTCGCTGATCATAAACATTTATTACGGTAATAAATGCCAAGGGATTCGTATTTTGTTTCACCCCACTCTTTCAACAACAAAAATTCACTTTATAACGAAAATATTTTTTATTTTTATTTTTTTTTAACGTGCATCTCTCTGGGTCCCGGTGAGTGAGCCGGAATGTCCTTGCCAACTCGTAAAAATAACGTAAATTTAGCCAAAAAAAAAAAAATATTATGCCCCGTTACTATGTATGTATCCGTGTACTGTATGTGTGTCATATCAATCTGTGCATATAAAATCCATCAAATCGTAAAAAAAAAAACAGGAACCCCCCATGACAATGGGACCGCGAATAAGGACCTTCGTACGCAAATATATGCTGGCATCTTCCTAAGTGCATTTTATGACTTTTCACGATGATTTAGGACGGTTAACTATAATTTAATTGTGACGACGTAAATTAACTTTACCGTATTTGCCGGGAGAAGGTCCTTCAGATGAAAGTCATCTCTTAATCAGTGTAGCGCGCACAGTCGTCCTTAATTTATGTAAATCACCTTTCCGCCATGATAGGGTAATTTCTGTCAGAGAAATCTCTACGAGGGGAGAGATTTTTCTTTCTTTTTTCTGGATTTTTCTTCCTTTTTTTCCCCAAAAAGGAATCAAGGTAGAACCATGATGACGATGATGATGATGTTGTATAGTGTGTGGTGTCCTTTGATGTACAATATTGTGGACGTGTGTGTTCATGTTTAAGACTTTAATGTTCTTTTCTCGTTTTGTTTGATGTTTTATCTTAGAGCGGTACGCGAAATATTTTTCGTTTGAGGATTGGTAAGACTTTCGTCCTTTGAGGGGCAAAATAATATGTTTTTTTTGCTTGACAAAACGAACGATGACGTCGGAAATGTGGAGCAGAGATTTGCATATGAAATGTGATGATTTGGAACGAGATATGTACATGAAGGGTGCTTTGTATACGAGCATACTTTAGTTAAGATCCTTGAAAGAGAAAATCTGTAGAAGTTCTTGATCCTGTACTTGTGACGGTTACCATTAGTTCAGTGCCTTTTAAAGTATTACATCTGACCAAGTCCTTGAAGAACGCTTTTTGTCTTACCGAAGGTGCTGTAGGGCTTAGTGAGGGATTTGTCAGGAATTTGAAGGATTTTCCGAGGCGTCTAGACATTGCAATACCTTCTCCACATATGTGCCGATTGAACAGAGTTTTGTCTTATGGAACACAACCAAACTTCGGGACTTCAGTCTATTCAAGTCCTTTTCCTTCCTGTTGGATCAATCCCACCTTACGTGTTCCAGCTTCAGGTGCCTACTTTCATCCATTTTTCCTAGAGTTCAAGCCCGTCTACGTTGCTTCTTCTAACAGCCTATCGGACCGAGTTTCACCTCATAGAACACAACCAAACTTCGGGGCTTCAGTCCAAGTCAATACGAATATCCTCTTCCACCTCCTGTCATCTAACCCACCTAATGTGTCTCAGCTTAACCTTTTTGCATGCCTTTTGGCTAAGGGTGCCAACTTTCATCCATTTTTCCTAGAATTTGAGCACGACTACGTTGCTTCTTCTAACAGTCGATTGGACAGTGTTTCACCTCATGGAACACAACCAAACCTCGGGGCTTCAGTCTATTTAAATTCTTCTCCTTCTGTTCCAGTTTCACGTGCCTTTTGGCCAAGGTGCCTACTTTCATCCACTTTTCCTAGAATTTGAGCCCGATTACGTTCTCTGAACTTGGTGTTTCTTCCAATCCCCCTTCGCATTGCCTCTTTACTTGATTTTGGGAACGTCGGCAGTAAAAGATCAAGAGCTGCACGTTCTTAAAGGTGTCTGTGCAATGTGCTGAGCAAAAACAACCACATCTCTATGTCTTTGGTGTATTCAGGTCTTCTTTGTGAGTTCCTCAATTAGTTCCAACACTGCTGTCACTCCCTTAGCCTTTTATCCACTTCGACTTGCTGTCTACTCTTTCCAAACAATTTTTGCTGGTTTTCTGCAACAGCAACGGTCCTAAGACTGAACCTTGTGGCACCCCATCCTCAACCACTTTGTACCGTCATTCGCATCATAGCATCAGAATTTGTCGCCTGACTTTGCTATCTTCTTGGAGCTTCGTAGAGCTCCTACGATGTTTATCAAACTTGTGGTGGTAAGAGTCGCCAAAAAGCCGCTTTTCAGCACCATCATCGGCCTCCTATTTGGTTTAGAAATATGCTCCAGTTTGGCACATGATTGAGATCGGCCCCTAAAACAAGGTCTTTCTATACTACATTGGATAGACTTGAAGCCTCTGCAGGCCATTGGTGTCCATCTCAACTACTTGGACGATGTCGCTATAAAGTTCCTGTAGTTCGTCGTTGAATCTCCTGTTCCAAAGCCCCAACAACACAAACGGGACCGAAGAAGAATTGTTTTTTTAGCGAAACGATCAAGGATAGCCTTCATCTGTCTTCGATTGCATTCTTGTCCCAGCTTCACAGAGCAGGAGTGGGCCTTCGTTGTTCGGGGAAATGCCTTCTCAACCCAAAGAAAGGGTTGTTCTTCGCCTGATTCCGGATGAGATGTTGTTCTCAGAATCGAATGCCCAGCATTCGGTCTTGAAAGAGGCTAGCGTTAGGAGCACGCTTCTTGAAGCCCTTCAATGAGAGGACTACGTCTAAGTGTTTCTGCTTTCAGTGTGCAGATAGCATCTTCAGACTTCTAGAACTAATAAGGGCTTGAATCTATTTTCTCTCACCACTTATAGATGGCGCTGTACGTTGCATTCCAGCATTTTCCTCCAGTAACCGTCTCCGATAGTCGCAAAAACTTTCTTCCAAAGTCGTTAAGAGAACTTTCAACTCGAAGAACCCCCCTGACCGTTAGTCGTTCAACGATTTGAAGGTCTAAGAGTGAAGGGGTGAGTCTTCAAAGTCATCAATCCTTAAAGTCAAACCTTTAACTACCTTTCGCCCGATTTATTTCAACACATTTCAGGCTTCCGTTTTGCTTTTTTTTTTTTTTTTTTCAATCGAAGGCCCTTAAAACTGCCCCACCTAGAGGTAATTAAATTGATGAACGTTACAATGCAAAGAGAAGAGAGAGAGAGAGAGAGAGGAAAAAAAAAACTCGAATTTGAACAAAAGACAACATTGTGAACATAGAAGCCCATTAAATCGAACATCAACGGTCCTCCTCTGGGCGCCTTTTATTCCTCTGGCATTGTTCATATTGTTTCCCTCTCCTCGTTTTGTTTTTGTGCTAGTATTTGAGTGTAAGCAAGGACACACCATACCACTTACGAATAAAAAAAAAAAGGCACATCGACAAATCCGGGAATTAATGATTGGTTATCAAACACAAGTACCTACTCTTCAGAGTATTCCTGTGCCCACTTCCTCTTTTCCCCCAGACACACACAGGAGGGACTCAATCGTAGTCTCCAAGCCAGTTGTGTCCAAATTTGTGAAAGTGTATGTGTGTTTGTGTGTGTAACAGGGAAACCTTTGAGTTTCCTGTTCAATGAAGTGAAGTATTAGAGCGCGAAAAAGTTCTTTTTTTTCGGTTGTTCTGCTCTCCATAGATACATCGAGAAGAGTCCTCCGAAACGGAGGAAAAAAGGACGAAATTTGTTTGGTGGAGTACAGCACGCGGGCGTGTTTAACATCAAGAACAGATTTTTCATGGCTTTTACGTGGCTTATTGGGGGTGGCGACGAAGCACAAAACAAGTTTAAAATTTTCTGCGCTATCAGAGGAATTAACGATTCCAGGAGAGGGTAGTTGTTTCGGGGTTTTTATTTTTTTTTATGGAGTATCATGGGATGAAAGGATATTTTCCATATTCTGAGTGTAATCCTTGGAAATCGATGAGAGTTATTAATTTTTAAGCAGATGCTAACAGAAATTCCTTTTTGGCTGTCGGAGACCTTGACACATATTTGTTAACAGGAAAATCGGGACTTTGACTTGCACAGAGCTTATCGTCGTCTTTGGATCTTAAAGCCGTGATTCGGAGGACTTGTAGTTTTCATAAATCTGTCATAGTTTGACCAAGGGTTTGCACATTTGAATTGACGCCTAGTCGTATTAGAGGCGCAATCTGTTCGTCATTGTAGACGAAAGGACTTGAGAATCTTGAGACTCTTTTGAGATGTCTAACAACTTTTTTGTCCATTTGAAGCTGGAGGATTCGATCAGATCCATTTCGACTGAATTCTTCGTCTTTCCTTTGATGGACTTATGTGGAGTTCCTCGTTCTAAGTTGGTCATGTGTTCCCATGTCTAAACCACTTGAGCATTGTCTACACGTAAAAGTAGTTTGGACCTGGCCTTAGTAATCTATTTCACTACATTTTGTCGATCGCTAGTCAAACCCAGAGCCTTCGGAATTCTGTCGAGGAACGTGGATCTAGAATACTTCTCACTTCTACAAATTTTGTCTGCTATCCCGCTTACAATAGGCAATCAGAGCCGGCTAATCGCGTTCCATTGATCGGTTCTTTACCTTACACGTGCCAGAGTCTCACAAAGATGTCCAACTTATTGCTAGTTCAAACCGGCTTCACTAGTCTCTAATTTAGTTTCGCCAGTTTTTCATCAAAAAGGATAACACTTCCTAAAAATACAAACTACTCTAGGTTCGTTTGCTTTTCGTTTAAGACACACCGTGTTCAGCCTCGTGTTTCGAAGACGAATAGACGTCTCTAAAGGTGGTGATGTCCAGTCTTTTGATGGCATAATTACCCAGTGACCAGGTTAAAGACGCATCTCTATCAGACATTTCACCAGTCCAATCTTTGAATAGCACACCAAAACCATCGTTTCTAGCACATGGTCCTGGGAGTTTCGAATCTCCCCTAACAGGAAATTTTCTCTCAAAAGGGAGGTGTCAGAAGTGGATTTTATTAATTAAACTTCTTCGTCATCGTCGTCCTTCCTCATTTAATTTTTACCAGTGGAGACGGAGGGCTACCTTGTTTATTTCAGGGTTTGACCTTTGATTAGTGCCTCGAGTGGATAGAAGTGGCTTTCCACTTTGAACACCTCAAGTGGGGTAAATTCTAAAAATCCCTTTCGTAATAATGTGCTAATGAGCATCAAGCTGCTGAGAGGCACCACGCCAGAGGATTTAGTTTGATTCGCTGGAAAAATGGTCTGAAGTGTCGCCAGCATTGTAGGGAGAAGCACTTTGGTAGGTGGCAGTCGTCTGGTGTTCTTTCTGCTTAAAGACAGCACAGCACAGCGTGATGATTTTCGAAAAAACTGCAGTCCGGGGTGGACCTGAACATCGAACAACAAGCGTCTCCGACTAAAAAACGGATAAAACGTTGAACCTTCAAATTGTTGTACTAGAGGAACACAAATTTTCCTCCACCTCTGACACCTCTTTTTTGCTGTTTCGACTTCTTCGACTTTTGTAATAATCTTCAACAGGTCTCCTGCTGACCTCGCTGGCAGTGAGCAAGTATTGCTTTCCACTTCTGACACCTCGTCGTACCTTTTTTCGCGAATTCGACTTTTGAAACAACTCTCAACAGGTCTACATACTTGGACAATTGTTCATCACTTCACACTTTCATGGAGGAAAAAATGCTTCTCCACTTCTAACACCTGATGCATCCATCCTCCACTTCTGACACTTCCTTGTTACCTTGTCAACGGATTCAACTTCTGATACGAATCTCTACCAGTCTACATACTTGGACAATTGTTCATCACTTCACACTTTCATGGAGGAAAAAATGCTTCTCCACTTCTAACACCTGATGCATCCATCCTCCACTTCTGACACTTTCTTGTTACCTTGTCAACGGATTCAACTTCTGATATGACTCTCTACCAGCCTACATACTTTCACAACTTTTAATCACTTCACGCTTTCATGGAGCAAAACTGTTCCTCCACTTCTAACACCTGATGAGTCCTCATTTCGAATTCGACTTCTTTGTGATGACCTTCAACAGGTTGCCAGCACATCATCTAATTCCATTGATTCCACAATCAAAATTTTTGATTATATCTACCCTGAGTCCCAGAGCCTGTTCCAATTTTGACCACCAGAACCGCAGTCAAAGTTTCGCCTTTTCGAACTCATTCCAGCGAACGGTAAAGGATTTCCCATTTTATAAGTTTTGATTGGGTAAAGTTGTTTCGCACTTTAAATAAACATAATTCCCAAGTACGCACAAAATTTTTCATTTCCTTTCTCGCTCTATTCGTCCTTCGTCCTTCCATCGATCCTTTGAATTTATTTGTACAGCTAAGGATTTTCTTTTGCTGTTTCTGTTCTGGTATTAGACGACAACAAGGGTCTGTAGTCCTCTCTCCCCAAAAAAAAAAAAAAAAACTTTCATTGACTTTGAAAAGTTTTGCCATCCTTTTCTGTGGAACCCCTCAAAAGCTGCCCTGGGAGGTGATAATAAATTTTAAAAAAAAAAAAAAAATATCCTTAGGAGGCAGTGTGGACATGGTGACTTTAAAGTCACAAAGGATACAGGACAACCATATCATTGTGGTGGTGGAAGATGGATGGGTAGTTTAAGTGAAGTAAATATGTCCCTGTCCTCTCCCTTTGAAGTCCGTTTAGTGGTTAGTGGCATATCCTCCTGGGCTATCACTAGGACGATGGTGTGTAAATTTCAGTTAGTGAGAAAGGATTTTCCCTCGCCTCCTCCAACCACCCTCTGTGATATATTTTGATGTTCCTGTGGACGAAGTATGATTAAGTAAGTTTTGTTTTTTTCCATCCTGGCCATAGATGTTGAGGAAGGACTGGAACAGAGGAGCATTAGAACTGGCAGGATGCTTTCCTGGTTCGTTGGTTGCTGCAATAACATGTCACATTGAATTGAAGTGGATTATGTTATTGCCTATTAGGGTCAAGTGGTTTGTTACACCAAAAGGCACTTAGGTATTGGACAATTGGATAGGGTGGCGACCCCCCATGGACGCTGAAGAAACTTTACTAAATTGATACACATGTACTGTAGACATTTGCGTTTGAAAAATTCAATAAGGAGGGAGGGGGCGTATCTTTGTCCTCATTTGCGAAGAGTGACAAAGTGGTGTACCATAAGGTTGTATGGTGAGACCTATGGTTTTCTCTCTGAACCTGAAGGTGCTTAGATCCCTCTGCAATCTCGGAGCTGATCACTAGAAGTTGTTATCCTTGTGTACCACAGGGTTGCATGGTGATACCTACATATACTGTTTCCTCAAACTCTAGATAACTTCCACTTGGAGATAGTTATATCGCTCTTACCTTTTGTGTTGTTCCCTGTCCCGGTGGCTGCAAGTTGTAGGCGACCACGCTCTGTTCGAGGTCAGAAAGGAGTCTTCATTTCTTGTCTTGTTCTTGCGTCCAGTTTCACACTTCTGCCGAAGATTAGGCACAACCAATCTATTTATTACAGCCTTCCATCAGCGGAACCACCAACTATCTCCTTGTAGGTGGGACAAATCTAGAGTTCCTTCGTCTAAGAATTTGTCTAGCGAAAGCCTCTATTAAGCTTCAGAGGGAATAGTTTGAGGGCAGTCTTCAGTGGACTTCTTGGCTGAGTTTGATGCTCATGTCATTTCTTCTGTCGTCCTAGAATCTTTAGATCTCTTCCTGAAGCTAAGCTAATTTGCCACGAAAGGCTTGTCTTAGATGGTTCTGTCTGGTCCGTCTCATGTTTTTTTTCTTTGACACTGGCAGAGTGCTTATCGAGGAGAGTGACTTAGATGTCTTGCATGGTCCTTGGCCGTGAATAAGAAGACAATAATGGTTCAAAACGGACCTCAAGTGGGACAAATGTGTAATGACTTGTTGACGATTTCAACTGCTACCAGAGCCCAATCAACGAAGCATTGAAGCTATTAAAAGTCGATTGCCTAGGACTACTGAAGTATCAAACATTTTTGGGCAAAATTATCTAAATTGTAGTCTGTGAAGAGCTTCCGTATTTTCTTCTTCACTGAGCTTCTGTGAGAGTTTGTGAAGGGCTTTCCGTTGCTTCTTTTCTTTGACCTACTCTACAGCTTGTGTCTAGTAATGGCGTGAAGGTCTGTGAAGGGCTTATGTAGTTTCGATTTCTCTAAGCTGCTTGTGTCTAGCAACGGCGTGAAGGTCTATGGAGGGCTTCCGTAGTATCGTTTTCTCTGAGCTCCTCTACGGCATGAAGGTCTGTGAAGAGCCTCCGTAGTTTACTTTTCTCCAAGCTGCTCTACAGCTTCTGTCCAGCAAAGGCGTGAAGGTCTGTGAAGATGTCGACCCTACACAATAAGTCTATACACTTTCAAATGGAACGACTTTTTAAGACCACCGACGAGACTTTGTCGTAGGAGATTCAATGCAGGCGAAAGCTCTGCCTTAAGTAAATTTAACCAAAGCTAAGCTGATCTCTAGTCTCTCTGAGAAGGTTGCACATCAGAACGTATATAGGCGTTATGACAGGACACTTTTCCCTTGTCAATCATGCAAAAAGGTTTGCGCTCCTCTGGAACGACAATCGCTGAAACAGATTTCCTTCTGACGAACTTTTCTTGTGCACAACTTCAGTGGGTTGACAGATATGGACGTCACAAACCTCCAGTGTCCAATTGTTCCTAAGAAATCTAAAGATCCTCACAACGGACTTATGGTAGTCTAAGTGTCTTTAGAAAGTTGGTACCTCCGTGATGTCCCTCTGCAACCTTTGGATACCTATGTCTAAGGGAAGGGACTTATCTTCTACTATGAGCTTGACTAATTCCTCTCAAGCCATCACTGACAGCGCTGGCGCCTCAAGCAAATGGTGGTCAGAAAGCATGTCCTGGATGTCGAATTCCTGATAAGAAATTGAACATTGAATACCTAACACGGGATGAAATGTTTAAAGTCCATCCTGCTTAAATTCTCTCAAGATAGTCACATGCCTTCCGGATGCAACCATCATGGCTGTCAAAACCGTCTCTTCGCTCATGGCCTCAATTTAAAATTTATGATCCACTGACAGCTACACATGTTGTGTACAACACCTGACCCTCGGGGGCTATTTGCAGGACCCGGCCAAACGAACTAATTTAATTAATCAATAAACGCAACTAATATCGAATAATGCCAGGCAATTAATTTTTCAAAAAATTTGACATCAAAGGACACCACGAGGGCGGGGAGGTGCTGCGTGCAAACAATTTTTTTTAAATTAATTTCCACCAACCAACACACACATACACATTTTTTTTTAAAAGTAATTAATTAAATTGAATGGCAGTGGCAGTGGGACAGGAAGTCGAGTTATGCTCGTACCTGTGTACGTATCTGTTGTATTCCCGAACAAGGATGTGGCAGTGGCAACCCGAACATACTTCACTGTGCACATGGAATTTCAATGATAAATTGGAATTTCCCAACTGGAAGGGGTAGGAAAAGCACAGCGGTATGTGTTTCTCTCGTGTGCTCAGTGTTCCGCGGACAATACAACACAAATATTTACTCAATCTGTGGATGCATATTGGTGGATACTGTGTGTTCGATTTCACGAGTGTCCTGGTTGAAACCGAAAATTGGTTAATAAATACTTTATAAGGTCGCGAGGGTAAAAATAATTACTCACACGGTTATTGTTCATCAAACTTTACTAAAGGGGATTATCGAGAATTATGTTGTGGCAGGACGATAGAATATTAAAAAACAGTTCTTTTTGGGAACAATTTATGGCAAGGATAGGTTTAGGAAAGAGTCCAGTATTCGACATTATCTTGATCAAACCCTAGTCGATCATGTCCCTGCGCCAGAACACTGGTATGTGACTCTGATTTAGCTAGTGAGAGGCGTTGACCAGAAATGTGCACAAGCCTTACATACTTGGATGGCGTTACAGTTCGGGTTGAACCTGCGGCTTAAGCAACAAGCCTCTTCCAAGCCAGACCTTGGTAAACTGCCTTCAATTGTCGACTCCAAGTTGGTTAAGGTCCCATACTTGTGCGGGCCACCTTAGGTGAGGTCATCCTCTACTGCGTTGTCCCTCCGGGTTGGATTCGAAGACTCTCCGGCTCCGTCGAGGTGAACCTATGCCTCAACCAGTCTTTATCTAATAGCATCCAGTTGAAGACTCTCCGGGCTGGAGCATTGGTGTCCTCTCGCCCTACATGTCCGTTCTGTCCGAAGTTCTTTGTTGAAGACCACTAAAAAGAACAGTGGTGAGAGTATAGAACCCTGTGGTACCCCACTTTGGATACCAGTCTTCTCTGAGTTTTTACTGTGGGGTCTTCACCAAGTCGATGCAACAAAGATCCTTCTTCGAGCTTTCTGGTCGTGTATGCAGAAGGACTCAGCACAGAAGCCGAATATGCAACCCTTTGGTATCCCACTTTGGATTTCAAACTTCTCTGAGCTCTTGCTGCGGTGTTTTCTCGAAGTCGATGTAGCGAAGATCCCTCTGTGAGGTTTCTGGTCGTCTATGTGGAAGGATTCAGCACAGACGCGCAGAGTAGCCTGCATTAAATGTCAAACTTCTCTGAGTTCTAACCATGGTGCCAGCGTCATCAGCGTTTACGAAGTCGATGAGCACGAAGATATATAGAATCCACAAAGTATTTCTGTCGTCCATGCAGAAGGATTCAGCCCAGACACCTGCCTGTTCGACATCGAAAAGTGGAAGAATGCAAATACCTCACCAGTTCTCAAACTCTCCGTATGAAGCATGAACACGAGGAGCAGCTCTGAGGCTTGAAAGAGCTCATTGGGGTAGTCATCAATACGAGAACTAAGTTCTCCTTCCAACTTCACCCTCTCCATCTCGAACCAGCTTCGGAACTACTTCTTGCATTACTTCTTGGTGTAGCAGTTTGTCGGCCTTCTACCGACCAAACACTCTCCATCTTCAGGTAAACTTGCCTCCTTCTATAGTCTTGCCTTCAGCACTATGTCACTCCTGTTTGCTGTTTCTTCAGCAAGTATTTTGATCAGTCAAGCCTTCACTTCTCAATTTTCGAAGAAAGTCCCAGATGGTGTCTTGGATTTGTGCTAACTTACGGGCCTACAAGCTGCTTGCCTACAGATGTTCTGTCGCGTCCCAAGGTCTGCCTGGAGATTCAACTTTTACCATCTACTCCGGACTATAGTAGTTCCAAGTCAAATTAAGACACTTCTCATTGACGTTGAAGTCCAAGAGGCTTCATAAAGTCAATGGTGCCTCCTTCGCTTCATCAGAAGTTCCAATTGGTTTAACGAGTAGGTAAGGGGATTTCTCCAGTATTATAATGGACCTATGACGGGTCTAAACCTGCTGGTTTCCACCTTATCTAACCTAGGCACATCGTTTGGCTTTAAGCAGCAACCACGCTCTACTGGCATTTGTGGAACCTATTCGCCTATGCTGTTCAGTTCAACTTCCACTCAACTCTATAGAAACACGCACCTTGAGTATACTCCATCATCCAACTATTGTCCAGTCAGATCCCTTTGACGTTCACTCTAAATAAGCCGTCAGCTGTTACCACTGATACCCATCATTTCTAGTCACATCCCTTCCATCTGTTCAGGACCCACCACGCCACAGACCCTCCACTGACACAAGCACTATTTCCGATTAACTCCGCCAAAACATTTGCATAAAATTCAGCGAGTCCTTGCAGGAAAATAACAAAATTTATGACAACTAATAACATTAACCAAATGTTAACCAATCTCCGGTGTCAGACCCATGTCACGGCCGCAAGATATTCGCTCCCAAGGCTCCCGAAATACCTTCGTTCGATTTCGATTAAAGTTGAAACTTTAGTAAATCAATTCTCCATTTTGTCACACAAAAAAAAAAGGAAAAGAGGCAACGGAATCCTTAAATAGAAAACCTGTTCTTAAGTGCTTTACCCTTTTTCTCTCTCTCCTCATCCGCGCGCTGTCTCTCTCTATGTGCCTCTCTCTCTATCTCTTGTCTGACCTATTTCCTGGACAACTTCCGAATGGATCCTTCTAAATCCCTATCGATTAGAGTAAACAATAATGTCCTTTGTTTGTTGAGTGGTATGAAGAAGGATGAGCAAGAGAGAGAAAGGAACAAATGAAAGTGTGTCTCTTCTCTGTGAGATGAGATGGTGATGCCAATTCTCGCCAATGTTTGTTGATTTTTTCCTCCATCGCTTCCATCCTTTTTTTTTTTTGCCGTCAAGTTTTGAAGACGAAGGATGAGTTTGTGTATGATTTGGAGGACTGTTTGCATTTTTTTAACGTTTCTTTTCTTAGAATTTATCATTTTTATCTATTGTGGCCATTGTGCGGCGACTTTAAATGGTTTTTCCCAAGCTAATAGTCGTTGCAGAGAGGAGTCTCTTCACTTGGTCAGACTGTTGAGTGGTCTCTATAGAGAGGGTTCTCATTGTGCAATAGTTTTTGTTGACTTACTGATTGGGGCCCACTCGACTTCTTTAATGCGTTCCAACACCCTTCGTTCCTTCTCAACTCCTTTGCTTCACTTTGACGTTTTGCCTGACAAACATACCTTGCACTGCCATCGTTCATAGTCAAGTTTGACAGCTCTTGACAAGACCTTTGTCACATCAGAACGCCGTTTTACATTATGTTCCACAAGCTTGATCTCACTAACAATCCACAAACATTCAAAACCTATTTGCGTCAGAGTTTCCTTTTGCCTCTCTTCTAAAGTTTCCCCCTACAATGTTCCACAAGATAGGTCCCAGCATAGACCCTTGCGGAACCCCACGACATACGTAATTCTGCATCACTTAGTAGTCTCCTGTCCATGGGTTTGTTGTACACGAAGATTGGTGCCTTCATCTTCCTAGGAAGCTCCAGAATTTTCTAGTGTCTTTCTTCCGTCTCCCTCCTCTCTAGAGGGCTATCATCTTTATAGCTTCAGAGCAGCCACCTCTTCAACCTACCTACCTACCTAGCTTCAATAGTGTACACAACAGACTGGACTTTTGGTGGCCATCTACATCCTCCTTGAAGCCGATTGTATCAATGTATCACACGCTTAGTGGATGGAAAGATGAAGACCAGTATCAGTAAACCTTTGCTTATGAGTCCTTAACCGTGCTTCGCTCTTAAGTTTGCAAAGAGGGAGTTGTGCTGTGTGATCAGCTTGTTCAGTGACCAGCGTTGTGTCCTTTCTTGGCAGTTTGTAGTATGTTCCAAGATTTTACTTCACACGCTTCGATTTTACCTGTTTATCATCGTGTGGCAGTGCCTTCATCGCGGTCTTATGGGCGGTTATGGGAAACCACTGCTGTGATCTGGAGCTCTGATCGGTTTAGAGAGGTTCAAGTTGCTGGAAGAGATGGTCGCGCCTAAACCTGGGCTCATCTTGAACTTTGACGCTTTGATCCATTGAGAAAGGTTCAAGTTGCTGGAAGATATGCTCGCGCCTTTGCCAGTGCTCATCTTGAGCTCTGGCGCTCTGATCGATTTAGATAGGTTCAGGTTGCTGGAAGGGATGCACTTAACCTGGTGCTCATCCCACTTTGAACTCCTAATGTGCCAATCTCTAGGTAGGTTAGGTTCGTGGATTGCCTCTGGAAAATGAATGTGTAATCAGTGTGTAAGGACCCCATCCAGCTCTTCTTTCAATTGTCCTTTAGCTAGAATCTTCGATTTGAAAATGTCCAATGGAAACAGATTAAGGGCTGCATCGAGTCCAACCAGTGCTAGCTCGGTTTCTGAAGGGATTCGCCCTTCAAAATCTGGACTCACAGCAGATGGGAGGCTACATCACTCTACGTTTACGATTGGATTCGGTCTCTTTGTATCTCGACTTCCTCTTACTAGTTTCACCAGTCTTCCATTGGAACTTGTTCATTTGACTGCAAGAGCTTTCTTAATGTTCTGGCTTGGTGGCTCGATCCACAGAGGTGTCTTCTTCGTCTAGGGACCAGCTTTTTTCGCAAGCTTCCCAGTTTCCATTTGAACATCACGACAGAGTGCATTGCATTTCCCCAGTAAGAGAGAGCGTCGTTGAAAAATGAAAGAAAAATCTCGGACATAGTATGGAACCCTGTGGGACACCATCATAAGTTGAGTGAAAGGTAAAAGTATGTACATCCACCCAATGGACCATCTATTGTGGTATGTCTGTTGGCAGGAGCATAAGGTAGGTAGGTAGGTAGAAGTGGATGATTCTGGTAAGGTCCTACCAGAAACATAAGTTTGGTTCCACAACTCACGTGATCTGGATGTTGATGGGTGTGGCTAAGAGCGTAGTTTTCAAATCTATCCTGTGGAGTTGAATCTCCATACCATCTGATGCTTTCATTTATCTGAAACAGGCCTCGATCAGTCCCCTGTGGAACCTTGTTACCTAGAACCAACTTGATGGTCGTTTGGCACCAAACTCTAGATGGCGCTTCTCAAGACTTGTTGAAAGTGTTGCTTTTCGCCTTATGTGTCTGTTACTCCTAAATAGTCCATCGTTTCTGGGATGTCCATCCGAATGCTCAAGATTTTGTTTGTCCTTTTGAGTACCTATTGATTGCTGACAGCCCTCCATCTAGATCTCACAATTCCCGCTTGAAGCACTCCTCATTCCGTCAATCAAAACGCTGCCAACATTAATTGAATTTCAACTTTGAGTGCGGCACAGCTTGCTCTCGCCCTCTTATCTGTGGTAACCTACAAACCTATTTTTGAATTAGAAGCCCGCCCCCCTCCTCCAATTGTCCATCAAGGATGAAATAGAAAAAGGAGAATTAAGTAACATAATTCGATACGAGAGGAGGATCTCTGTGTTTTGCGCGGATACGAGTGTCATCGTATGAATGATGGATTCATTTCATTATCCTTTTCCTCTCCGACAGTGATGTTGGTAATTCAAACAGACACACACAAGTAGTCGGCATCTAAATATAAGATATTCCATGGGTGCTTGTCAATCAATACATCGAGCGGGGAGAATCCTGTGGTTTATTCGGTTCATAAGAATTTTTTTGTATAAAGCTCACACACACAGACACATGCTCCTTTTTCATCCTTTCAAATGCAGATTTGATAAGTTAAGGATGTTAATGTCATGCAGGATGAAAAGTGCCAAGTTTTTTCCATTATCTAACTGTTTGTGATTATGTGTGTGTGTAAGTGAACATTTTAATTATTTAAATTGTTTACTTTTGAGGGTTTTTCTGTGTGTTTGTGTCCTTTTATCGTGGGTCCTGATGGGCGAATTTCAATTTGAAACACAAAAATATCGTTCGCAATCTAGAAAAATATCCTTGACAAGGATACACAGCTATTTATTTGAATGCTTCCTGCCGAAAGCGGTACTTAATTTCACCACAATAGCGAGAAAACAGATGCCATTAGGTTTGCCTTTGGTTTGAATGTGGGCAGGGATGTGTGCGCTTCCCTACAGCTAGCTGTCAACGAAAATATTTTCCTTGTTGTTCTGTTGTATGTGTGTATTTTTTTGTATCTGAAAGTGTGTATCTTTCGTTGAAATTAAATTGAAAGCAGCAACACACATAACTTGTGAGACTCCCCCAGTCTCAGGACTCACGAGCAGAAGGAAACTTCATTTTGTATCGAAGGAACTTTGGAATTAGTTTCTCAGTTAAGTACCGCAAATCACAGCAACAGCAGCAGTGTGGTTCGGATTGCAGTTGACAAGTGAAAGGTACTTCTCTTCTTCAGAAATGAAATCATCGGTGCAAAATACCTATGTGTGGGTGGTGTCGAGTTGTGTTACATGATGGAGTGGTTAATTTTGCGGCTTTCGCACCGTGGGTAGGCTCTGTTGTCACAATAGTTGTCGTTGACGCTTTAAACTGAGTAACGGAGTGTTTGAAGGGGGTGGAGGGAACGGGATATGATAACTAAGACGATGGTTCTTCTTTAAATGTCTTAACAGTTCGGAATGAGTCTGAACTTCGAACAACATTTCTCTGCAGTCAGCTCGATCGAGTTTCATCTTCTTTTACCACGCGTTCCTTGGGAGTGAATTTGCAGATCCGCTGGCACCCAAGAGACGGACATTGAGTGCTCTTCCTTCGACGAATCTTTCCCTCAAAACAGTCAAGTTGTGAGATTCGTTCAACCCGTCCAAGAAGGATGTGGTTATTGAGTGCTTGCATCACAACGGGCTCTGAGCCTAAGTGAGTCCCATTGGATGCCTATCTACTTAACATATTGATTGCTTGACGCTGTAACCGTCTTTGGAGACATGTGGGTCATCTTCTATTGTAATCCCATTGAAGTAGACACAGCTCAGCTTTCACTTACATACTCAGTTAGGTGGCGC
This sequence comes from Criorhina ranunculi, assembly GCA_951813785.1. Lineage (NCBI taxonomy): Eukaryota > Metazoa > Arthropoda > Insecta > Diptera > Syrphidae > Criorhina > Criorhina ranunculi. Next base: position 4,830,707 of record OX638385.1, on the reverse strand, counting down.
TACAAATCGGGAGGAACCTCAACTAACAAGCCTCTTCCAAGCCAGTCCTTGGTAATCTGCCTCCAATTGTGCACTCCAAGTTGGTTGAGGTCTAAAACTTGTACGCCCCACCTTAGGTGAGGTCTTCCTCTACTGTGACGACTCTCCGGGCCTTAGCGTTGGTGTCTATGCATAATTGCTTAGGTAGCGCTACAAATCGGGAGGAGCCTGTGCCTCGACCAACAAGCCTCTTCCAAGCCAGTCCTTGGTAAACTGCCTCCAATGGACCACTCCAAGTTGGTTGAAGTCTCATACTTGTGCGCCCCACCTTAGGCGACGTCTTCCTCTACTGTGTTGTGCCTGCGGGTGAGATTCTAAGACTCTCCGGGCCGGAGCGTCGGGATGAACCTATGCCTCAACCAGTTCTTATCTAATAGCATCCAGTTGCCCACTCCAAGTTGGTTGAGGTCTCAAACTTGTGCGTGCCACCTTAGGCGACGTCTTCCTCTACTGTGTTGTGCCTCCAGGTTAGATTCGAATACCCTCCGGGCCGGAGCGTTGGTGTCAATGCATAACTGCCTAGGTGGCGCTTAAAATCGGGAGGAACCTGTGCCTCTCAAGCTAATTCTTAGACAGCTGCCTTCAGTTGTATATTCCAAGTTGGACCACTCGTTCTTGGGCCCCACAAGGTGAGGTCTTCGTCTATTACATTGGAGGTGCTTGTTTTTTTTTTCCTGGCTGCTATGATGTGACTTGCACTGAAAGTCTTTTTAGGGCTAGAGCCAGTCTTGATGGCGGTCTTCTACTGTCCTCCCAGGAGGGTTTTAAGCACGTAGATACGGCTTCTCTCAAATGGCTGTCAGAGGCGTTGTATTGAAATGAAGACTGACCATCTGTTGTTGATGAGGTTCAACGAGTCTTGTCCCTTGATGACCAGATAGTCTGTCTTGGAGAAGGTATAAGCTTTGTTCCTATGAACAGTTCACTCAACTTCAACACCTAGAGCATGTCTGTCCTCAATTCACTACCATCGTCGTCATAATGTTAAGAAGACTGGACCTCTATAGTTGACGAGGTAGCTACTGCAGCATGCATCCACTTCGTCTACCATCGTCCCATTGGTTGAATGGTTCCATCCTGACTTTCATTGCAGTTTTGAATGACATTTTCATAAGAGGCCCTAAGACAATGAGCTTCTCTTCTTCGTTTCTATGGACTTCGGTTCGGTCTTTCCCTGCTTCCCGAATCCTTTGGAGAGGAAGGTATTTTTTACTCATTCTCCAGCCTGGCAAAGAATTTCATTTCAAATATCACAAATAATCGACGCCATTATGTTTTGCTACGTGACAGATGACAGAGGGCTGTAGAGGTGTTCATTCATTCCTGCGTTTGGTGAACCTTTCATAAATTATGTTGGTCTACTGGCACATGGAAGTCAAAGGACGAACATTGGAACGTTTTCAAATGACACACGACACAGTCTTGACAATGATTTACCGACTCCTAAGTGAATTTTTCCTGTCAAAGTTTATGATGGTTCTTGAAACAACACCTCCACAGGTGTGAAACTCTAACCGACCATAACCTTTTAACTGTATTGACATCCGATGATGAACGTACACACTCTACCACTTCCCGCCCGCCGCCAATAAAGTAGAAAACTTAACGGCACCATCTGTGTGAACTTATCGTTAGTGTGACTCATCAGTTTTTATCTTTTTTATTGGGCCACCACATCCGAGAGGAGCGTGCCTCATCCATCAACACTGAACCAAATGGATCACCTGTGGATCCCAAATTGATTATCCTTATTCCTTCGCATCGATCACGTACAAAGTTCTGTTGGCCACAACAATTACTTAAAACCACAGTCTTGCCGGTATGGATTGGATTTTCTGCCAATAAGGACGTTCTGCTTAACCAATTTTACGCGCAAAATAAATTATGAACAAGTCCTGGCTGGCGTCGTCGTCCTTGCAAAAAGGAAAAACTACAATCTGTCAAAATTGTCGCACGTAGGCTGTAAACTTGTCTGCTTACCTAATCAATGGTAGTAAACACGAACCAAAGACAATATCCTTAGTTAAGGACATGGACATGGGTAGTACATATCGATAGCTCAGTTACACACTCTCACTCGATTTCAATTTGAGCAATAAAATATATATGCCTCGTAATTTATTCCCTTTCTCCCCCCGCCGGTGAGTGTGTGTTTGTGTCTGTGGATAAACGGAGAGCGAAAGTGGCGGTAAAATTCCCAAAAGGAAGAAGCAACCCCGACAAGAAATCCTTCATCCATCCAATATATCACTCTCACTATGCCGTCGTGTCGTGTCGTCCTTCTGAAAAACACTCAACACTCGTGAAAGAGATAACAAACACACACACATGAGGAGTATCTACCCTTACATGTGCTACACGTTTATCCTCTCTATCCTCGCGCCAGGACTACTCCACATATAGGATCCCGACACAGTCAGGTTCAGAGCAGCAGTGGGTACTTATGTCAAGTGGAACGCCAAATTTAAACAAGATGTTTGTTGTTGATGATGTGGAAAACACATTATCCCAGGAAAATAGACGGAAAGAAGCATTTTTCCAAATAGGACTTCCTTCGTCCTCCGACCGTCACACATGTGCGAATGTGTGTGTAGAGAAGTGAAAGTTTCTTCGGGGCAGCTTGTGAATATTTTATATTTTTTTCTTTTCTTTCTCCGACAAAGCACCCGCCCCGCCCCCACCTCCCACCATCGGTAAGTTAATAAGAAAGATTGATTCGGGAGAGTATCCTTTTGAAAAAGGAGGCAAAAGTTTAGCTCTTCTCTGTGTTGAATTGATTGTGTGCTTGCACTTTAGTTACCTTGGTGGACTTCTTGTGAACTGGTGTGTATAGACAGAGAAATACCATTTTAAGGGTTAACTTGCGTTGGGGGGGTAGGTTATTCAAGTCAAACCTGCAAAAAACCGTAGAAACTAATTTGTAATGGGATTTGTAAAGAGAACATAAAATGTGGGGGGCGAATGAAAAGGATATTCGCTTCCAAAGAAAATGGGGTGTGCAAGGACATTGAGGTAATCGTTTTATTGTGAAATAGGAAAAGTTTTTCACAAAAAAAAAAAAGAAGAATTTTTAAGTCTATAATGACGAGGAGAGAACGAAGGCGATATCCTATTAGAAAAGGACGATGAGAAGATTTCAATTTAATGAGGTGTTTTTTTTTTTTTCTTTTTAAGGAGGGAGCTGGGGAGTGCTGGGTAAATTTAGGACGAAAATGGGGCTTAAAGACTTTAATAGATTAGAGGAGGAGGGGGTTTTTTCAGAGAAAAAGAGTCTCCAGTCGACTTGAATAGGGGGACGCGCAGTAAATGAATGCGAGGACAGTAGGTGAGTGAAGAAGGACCTTAAATGCTTTCTGTCACGAGGGAGCACTTAGACCGGCAGAAGTTCATTGAGCGAACCTTGTAAGGTTTATGTCGTACAACAATTTTTTTATTTTTGGGTAAGTTGACATTCCTTAGGGTTCTGGTCTTAGTCCAGTGCTTAGTCGTTTGGTAAGTTGGAGGCTCGGTTTGCTGTATGATGGGTAGACGCACATACCACAGGGCTCTAGTCTTAGTCCGGTGCTAAGTCTGTTGATTGGTTGGAGGCTCGATGTGCTTTATGATGAGAAGAGGCACATACCTTAGGGTCCTAGTCTTAGTCCGGTGCTTAGTCTGTTGATTAGTTGGGATGTGATCTTTGATGGGAAGACATTCATACCTCAAGGTTCTGGTCTGAGCTCGGTGCTTAGTCGATGTGCTGTATGTTCTGATCTCAGTCCAGTGCGTAGTCTGTTGATTGGTTGGAGGCTCTATATGCTTTTTGATGGGTGGATGCACATGCCTCAGAGTTCTACTGAAAAAGTACTCCTGAGGGTGACTTGGGCCACAAGCGTCTCACTGCCAACAGTTTCGCATGCCAAAATGAAGGTGACCCTGAGTCGCCGTCTTCCTCTACTGCGTTTTGCCTTCAGGGTAGATTCGAAGATTGTTCGATCCAGGGCTCAGGGTATCCATCCGCTTTACATGTCCCAACCATCCTAATCGCTGTATTTGAATTCCTCTGGCTAGGTTGATTTTGATGTTTACCGTCCAAGCAGATGGGACCATAGATCACCTTAAGGACTGTCCTCCTGAAACAACCTATTTTTGGCGAAGCTCATGTCCCTGCGCCATAGAGAAGTCACTTAAGTTATTGAAGAAAAGGCCTTGCTACTCAAGTGCCTTCTTAGTCCAAACAAGCAACGATTGGCAAGAGTTACTCTTCTTTTGATCTCAGCAGCGGTGCCATAATCTGCGTTTGTAGCGGAGCCAAGGTAGGCAAAGTCCTTCACTACCTTACTACCTCGCGGCCGCTTCCGTCTCAATACTCACGAGCGCGCTACGAACATCACGCTGCGTTCCTCCGATAATGCCAACAGATGCGATCAATTACACGGACTTCTGACAGAAGACTGTACCTCGAGTGTTGGCGTGCGAGTTCTGAAGATCGATGTTACAAAAATCGCAACGCAGTGTGTAGGCTTGTCTAAATCCTTCTTTTGACATCAAAGATCTTGGTGAGGTCTTACCAACCTTGAAGGAGTAGCTTGCATTTTCTATTGTTATCCAAGACATTGCTCTGTGTAGCTTCGCCTCTGTAAATGCTGTCATACGTGGCCTTGAAATCGGTGGAGAGGTTGTGGGTATCGACTTGGAATTCCCGGGCATTCTCCAAGATATTGCTGGTCGGTGGTGGACTTTCCACGACTTTGCACGAGAATGACATCCAGCAACGAATGCACGTGAAAGTTCTTAAACATTCTTAAGCTTCCTACGCATGGCTTTTAAGGCTTGCCGTTTCGCCCAACTGTGTGGATGTAGAGTCTGCAGCTTCAAAACTTCAGTGCCACAACTGATGTATTTTTGAAGCCCAAAGTAACAGACTTAATTTCTACACTGATGTCCTAGCATAAGACCATGTGTCTGTTCACTTTTCACAAACATCTTGCACCAGATATTCGTGACTTTTGTAAGCCTCTACAACTCGAAAATATCAGAAAAAAAGTATCGGTCTGGCACCACTCCCTTGTGGCACTCCATCACATTGTTTGCTATACCACAACCCCAACTAGTTACTTAACACCACCGCAAACTGTCAACTTCCATTGAGGAGCAAATAGAACTTGTTGCAAACTTACGCCACCCGCAATCTATGTAACTCATAATTCACTATCCACCAACACAGCGCTACGCCTCCATTAAAAACTACCCACACCCTACCCAGTCCCTCCATGACTAAATGCCAACCAAAATGAGTAATTCGTCCCTGTGGCATTTGAAACTTTTATCCTTGAAAACTTCTGATACTCCAAATTGTGGGACAATATTCCATGAATTTATGTCATCCCCCGACACACCAAGCGTCACAGAATGCGATGATAGCTTGTGCTTCACAAGATGTTTCCGCCGCCTCGTCCCAGTTATGGAAAATTGCATTTTCGAAAAAATCCTTCGTATAACAATTCCCATAGTCGTGCGTCGTCTCTCCTTTACGTCTTTTTCAGCACGCCAAGGACAATGAAGTTAGTTAGGAGTTGAGTTATTTTTACACCTCCTTTCGTGTAATTTACATTCCACAAGCTCGAAACGGAATACCTGGCAATGGTATATGCTGTTGACCTCCTAAAAGGTCCGAAGAATCAACCAGCAGGAGATAATGAAGAGCCAAGGAGGAGAGGACATAAAAGGATTTCCACTTTGTGTAAGTGGAATTCATCTCATAGTTGGAATTTATCACGAGACGAGAGTTTCAACTTTTTTTTTCTCTTTCGTTTGATCCTGTACCGTTGCTTTTGTGTTGTGTGTGTCTTGAGGATACAGAATGTTGGGCAACTGATTTGTTTTTGGGCATATTTCTGGATGAAAACATCTAAACAAGGACTCCTTTGGCCTTTGGGAAGTCGGAGTAGAGTTTCGGATACTTATTGTTTTATTGATGTCGAAAAAGGACTCAGCAGGGATCGCTAATATTTTCGGTTACTATTTCAGTTATGGGCGGCCAAGCATTTCGAAAATTCCTGGCAAAATATTAACCTTGAGACTGTGTCGATTGTCGAGTGGGTGTGCAGCAAAATTTGTTCTTGGAAGTGATTTCGAAACCAAAAGACTGCGTTGTGGGTAAACAAAATGTAAGTCACACATCAAAGGGAATTTTCATTGAAGGACTTTGCGTACACAGACTGAGAGCAGGCTGTACGCTATAACTTTCAATTCCAGCTCAGTAGTGTAGGTCGTGGGATTGATTGAATACTCGTCTTTTCCTCTATAGTCCCATCTGTGCTTTCCTTAACCTTGTTCCCTTCATCTCTTTCACATTGAGATGACTTCAAGATGATTTTGTGAATCCACAAGCCCTCAATTCCTTAGTTTAGTTCATCCTGCGTCATGTCCACCTCAATATTGACGAAACTTTCTGTCAATCAAGACAAATTCAACGCATCTAAGATCATATGCGATGCTTGGGGAATTTTCGTGAAGCACCAACCGCCCATAAGTTGTAGCAAGCATGACACTTTGTCAAGTTTTTCGACACCATTTTTCAGCGTAAAATTTGTCAAAAGAAAGGTACAAGGCCCGCTCAATGAGAAATTTCTTTTGTCGTTGCTTCTCTCTTCCTTAGTCAGCATCTGTGTGATGAGAGGCTTCAAAGGAACACAGCTTGAGCGTTCAATACATGCGAACTTATCGCTTCTTTCATAGTCTTTCCTACGCTACTCCTCCAGAGGGCTCACTTGTCTGCTTTGTTCACTGACAGACCTGGCTTCAGATCTTACATGAGGGGGAGGTCTGGAAGAGGGAAAGTTAAACATGGAAAGGCACAAACATATCACAAACATAGGCGACCGTGCCAAGCGGTTTTTTCTATAAATTCGCAGTCTCGGAACCAACGCATACAAAGAGCAAGAAAAAGTATCAGGCGCTCAGGAGTTGCAGCAGGAGGTCTGTTCCGTCTGCCACCCTCTTCTTGCTGATGATTCTTAACAGGGATCTGCCAAATGTGTGTGTCTGGCTTGAAAGAAAGAAGAAGGAGAGCACTCCTGACTCATAGGAGGTCGATGAAGTCCCATTCGGTTGGTGGCCTGAGGATCCATTCGCACATGCTGAGGTATCGAAGCAAAGGTCATCCTTGGCAATTTTCATTTCGTCCTTTCGACTCAAATGCTCTGGCACAACAAGGCTCCCTTTTCTACTTCTCCTTGATATCTTTCTTTAGGCGAAGTTGATAGAAAGAATGTCAAGAGGCCTAAGTAGTGAGGAAGATGGGCTTGAGAACACAGACTTGTGTCGTACTTTGTCATGCTTCAATACCTTCCTTCCGACACTTAGTAGTGTTGCGGCGGCAAGGAGTGATTGCTTCATTGTTTCTCGCTGAAGCTTAGCTTGTTTCATGGCATTTTTTGCATTCAATAAGTCAGTGGCTTTCTCCAAGCAGCTTAGGACAGTTGTGGAGCCTTTATGTCAATCTGTCGCAACAACATTTGTCTAGCTTACGTCTGAAATGAAGTCTTCCCCCCGTTTCATAGCTGAGTCCATCGATTTTCCAACGTTTGAATAAAGGATAAGTTGTGGCATTGCCGATAGCCTATGTTGTCCTAGATTGCTGCTTAAACGAGGACTCTCTTGGAAGTATGCATCGAAGGCTTTATGTCTTTCAGAAACAAGACCACTGAAGCTCTATGAAGTCGTTTGCAATCCATGAAGAAGACAAGGTTCTCATGGTTCATCTAACAGCTACCTTCAGCTTCACATCCCAAATTGGTCTCCATTCGGCCGCACTACTGTTCTAATTTTTGTACTCACTATGAACAGTATGGGTCACCATTCGCATCCTTGTGGAACTCCATTTAAATTCAAAGTTATTCATGTCATCCTCATTCTTATCCTACAGCTTTCGAACCACATGGGTTGCAATATTCTTCAAATGCCACTTGCAACGTTTGCTGCCTTCAAGAAGATTTCAAAGTTTCTCGAGGACCTAACTCGAGTGTTGAAAAAACACAAGCCTTACGCAAATACATACCTTTCCCTCTTGGTACAAACGAGGCTTGTGCTTGTAAGATTTTCTAAGAAGTTTCCTTCCGATGACCTGACCAGTTCTAATCTCTTCAATGCCCACTGGGCGGCAGGACCTGATACATTCAAAGTATTTGCTCTGAGGCAACTGGGAATGGCTTCATAAGTCCTTTTTGATGAGAGGACAGCTTGACCCGTTTTGTATTCCCATTTTTTCTGCACCACTTATCTCATGAAAACAGAAATTTCAATCATCTCCTCTCCTGCGGTCTTCTGTCTCATCCCTGACATAGTTGCATACAAAATATGAAAGCAAAACGTGTTTCCCTCTCCCCCTCGCTCTATCTAGATTATTCGAACCCAATTCATAGACCCACCTGTGAGCTGATGGAATAATATTTATCCGTATCACTTGAAACAAGTTTAGTCCGAATGAACAGAGAGTGATCCACACCCACACACGTATACACATTAAACAATAAACCAGGATTTGAATGGCTTCAAAGGACGAAAGTTGATGAGATGAGATGAATACCATTGGAGCGTCCGATTCTCAGGAATCGGAATTATTTGCGAGATAATGCACCTGTCCGAGAGCATTACTTCATTAGAAGATGAAAATTCTATTCATTTACGGATTAAGATACAAACTATGTGTGTACGGATACGGAAGAGGTATTTATTGCTGAGATTAATTTGTTGGCCATGAATTTTCATGTCTCTCATGCCTGGGTGTGGGCGGAGGACTTTTGTGCTCGACTGTGGGAGGACGAATTGAATAATTCAATTTGAGTCGAAGTAATGTCTGTTGTTGCCGAAGAAGTAGGCGAAAGGTTATAGATACTTTATGCTGGCCAAAGACAATGTGTTGGGAGTTTCCGTTTCGGTTTACATTGGATTTGATTTACACATGAATCCTTTTGATATCCTGGCACACATCGGAATTTGATTTGACTTTTGAGTGAAGGGTATCAAAACGAGCTTCGGCCTTGTTTATCTTTGATGCTGGATCAGGACATAGTCGATGACCGAAGACTACAACAATGGACTTGCCTCAACTGTTCTTATAGCATTCCGTACGCAGATTGTGCTTTGCCGAGCCTTTGGACACTCATATTTAGGGATTCCTCTCTCTCAGGGACTTGTTCGGTTGCCGAAAAGCCTCCCAAGTCACCGAAAGGTGACACAGCCTTTCGAGACTCTATCCCAGAAATTTTTTTCTTCTGATTGATTTTCCTTTCAAGGAAATGACACCTTATCAGGAATGATCCTTGGACTTTGTTAATTCTATCGATGTGACGTATCAGTTGCGACTTCAACGCTCATAAAGCTGACGATTTGACGTTTAAGACACGAAGACTTGATCGACTGAAAGACTGAACTCTTAACCAATTGAACACATGACTGTGCACTCATCCTACTGATTTGTCCATCTAATGACGTGGGCGCAATGTTGCTATGCACTCGTCCCAATGAACACTAAATCGATTGAACCCCTACTGAATATGTGGCCAAGCTCGAGCCAGGCATAGATTTGTCCACGAGGGCGCAAAGATGACCATCCGCGACGAGTCTTACCGAAATCCTTTAAAATTGGCCGTGAACCACTGTTCTCGATTTAGAGCGAAATCCTTCTTGGATTTAGGAAGTTTGGGTGCTCATTTGCTGACAACAATTCTTCGGAAAGCATCTCTTCGCCTCTAAAATTCTTTCGAACAGTGGAAGCAGAAGCTCTGTGTCGATGTCACCAAGTACTTGAAGGAAGATTCGAGTCTTTGATATGCTTAAGCTGGTTCCCGTTCAAGATAATAAAGAACCGCTCAAACTTTTCACATTAAACCTGCAAAGGTTCCAGCCTTACAACTTCACTCATTTCTCCAAAGATATTGTGGTTTAAGAGACCTTCTCGCCTCTAACTTGAGGGCTATCCTCAAGACTAAGTCTTCGTTGTGGCGACAAAGAAGTAGATGAGGACACTCCACACTTTCTTGGCACTGTCCAGCGCTCTGCCAAATAAGACTCAAGACTCTAGGAAGGCACTTCTTTCAGGATCTAGATGAACTGTCCGACAAGACTGCGGTCGACATACACAGATTTACCCGCGCCTTATGGTTCCTAGTAAGGGGGGCTGAAACCCCTAGGGTACCACGGTGGGTCTACATTGACCTAAGTGTGACTTCCTTTCCCTGTCAACCCTTTTACCTAACCTAACCTAACCTAAGTCTTTTCGCTTGCATTTCATTCACGTAGCTGGGGAGATTCATGAAGATTTCAGCTTCCGAAGAGTTTCGAAGGATTGTAGCCATTGTCCTCGAAAGCTTTCAACGATGGATAGGTACGTGGGCAGACGAAGGTCTCTATAGACCCCTATCTCAGATGATGGATACTTTTGTTGATTCTGTCGTGGGCAACGACTACTTGGAGCTTCTTGTGTGCATGGTTTGGACCTGAGGCTCAGCACCCCTAGGTGTGTGTTTCCCGATGATTTTACTCACTCCGTTGTCAGAAAGTCGGAATAAATGCCAAAAAGTGTAGATTCACTGTGAGGTATTACTTTAGAGAGCCTTCTTTGCTCTCGAGGTGTAGCCTTCACAAAGGGTTCGTTGAAAGATTGGGTCTATTGAGAGGCTTCTTGATTCGAAGGGTGTTCCTGCTTCACAGTCCGCAAGAAACTTGGATGGACGACTTCGAAAAGACCTCCACGAAATCCAGAGTTAGACGCAAATGTCCAAGTTATCCCTAGTTTCAAAGGCTATCTTCGATTTTACCGTACCTAAAGCCAAACGCTTAGAGGGAGGTTGACTGTCTGAAAATTGTTTGGTGGAGAACATTTCAGCTTGAAATATGAAGAAGTCCTTGCCGGCGTGGACTGAGATTCGCACTACTGCTTCTTCGGTGCCAAAACTTGGCCCTTTTACTACCCCTAAGACTAGCGTCCCTTCCTAAAGTCAGTCGTCTGTTGCTTGACTTGAAGAATGTTGTTTCAATCGTGGGACTTTTTGATCTTCTTGAGTCTGAACACTGTGAACGCCTAATTTTTCCCACGAAGGATTCTCTTTTTCTTCCTTAGTCTGGCTCTTCCCTTGATGTACTTGTCTTCCCCTGACTGTCCTTCATCGATGTACCAACATAGCGTGGGTTTTCTCTCTGATGATCTTTGCAGATGGTGTGGCATTGGTTCCAGTAGTCGGCAGCCGTTGCCATAGTATCTTCCTTGATAAAGCAACGAGCTGGAGATCCAGTACGCCTGCACTCTGGTCTAGGTGTGCTCCTCCTTAAGCGGTGACAGCCACCTAACCTAAAAGCAATCGATTTCTGAACCACGAAATAGACGGAGTCCACGTTTGCCGTTCGGAAAGTTAGTGGCATAACCTCCCCAACTGGAGGTTATCAGATTCCTGTATCAATGTTCTCATTAGCATTCTCAGTCCATACTTATACTCTTGAAGGATATCTCCCACGACTTACAAGACTTCCCGATACTCATGCCTAAGTTCAAAGCCCCCGAAGGCGTGCTAACTTAATTTCCTCGTTAAGTCTCATCCATGACCACCCCTTTGCTTCTCCTACCTGCAATCATCAACAGAACACCTCTAACCGTGTCCTATTTCTTAGTTATTCATATTCTCCAGTCATCCGTGACATCCTTCAAAACAAAACTCTCTTCCTTTCGTTAGAAATATTTTGAAAAGCTTCAGATTCGGTATTCTAAAAATGTTCCCGTTGAATTCACTTAAGAAAATGAATCCTTTCGTTCTTTTTTTTCTATTTGATCCCCTTCCCTGCGACAGAGAGTCCTCTTTCCTTAGCTCCAATGGCTTCCTTGTTGGTAATTCAATTTCCTGGTATTTAGAATTCTCCACGCTTGTTTTTCTCTCAACAACAGTTCATCGTGTCGTCTCATCATTTCTCTTTTACTTTTTCAATTCACATTTAATGTGATAGACGACAGGACATTTATATAGTCATGTCGGGGCGGGGGTGGAGGGGGCTTGACGCAAGGATTCATTCAATGTTAACACAAAATGACCATTTATCGTGGGTAGGAAATTAATTTCTGATGGAAACCTCTTAACGCAATAATATCGTCGTTCCTCTTGCAATTATTATCGGTAAAGCTAGATAAACATACCCCTACGCACACACACTGGGAAAGAGAGAGAGAGAGAGAGAGAGAAACAACAACCCCCCCAGGACATCTTGGTTTGAGGTTGACTCATTATTTTCAACTCAATCGATATATTTTTTTCAGGAGGACTTCATCCAATCCAAGACAGTCAGAGGTAGGCTGTAAAATTTTGGGGGAAAAAGGACATTTCAATAATAATAAAGGACGAAAGCAGAAAAAAAAACGAGCATAATTGACGTTGATGTTTGTGGCGGGAAATCAATTAAAAATTAGGACCAACAAATTTGTCCCACAGAAGGAAGGAAAAAAAATGAAAAAAATTTTGTTGAAGGATATCGAATGTCCTGAAAATTAATTACACTGGTCCTTAAGTTATTACTTCATCCTTACTCATAATTTAGATTAATGAATCCTTTTACGAGATGATGGTTGGATGGGAAATTACTTTCTGTTTGTGTTGAGTCCAGAAAGGTCGACAGGTCCTTTAAGAATTCGATAGCTCACCTTGGGATTTGGAGAATCTAGCTTCAAGGGGTCCTCTGAGGAAAAGTCAGTTTGTTCATCTCTTTCAAGACGATTTTGTGAATCCAGAAGGTCCCCATTCCCTAGTTTAGTTCATCCTGCGTCGGGTCCACCTCAAAACTTGACGAAACTTTCTCTCAAGTAAGACGAATCAACGTATCTAAGATCATCTGCTGCTTGGGGAATTTTTCTGAAGCACCAGGCGCCCATCAATTGTAGCAAGCATCACACTTTGTCAAGTGTTCTCCAGCGTACAATTTGTCAAAAGAAAGGTGCAAGGCCCGCTCAATGAGAAATTTCTTTTGTCATGGGTTCTCCATTCCTTAGTCGACATCTGTGCGATGAAAGGCTTCAAAGTAACACAGCTTGAGCATCCAGATCAAGGATAAGTTGTGGCGTTGCCGATAGCCTAAGATGTCCTAGATTGCTGCCTAAACTGACCTATTTCACTTGGAACTATGCATTAAAGGAGATGTGCCTTTCAGAAACAAGACACAGATTCACCAGACTACTGAAGCTCTTTAAAGGCGTCTGCAATCCATGAAGGTGGCAAGACTGTCATGTGCTGCAAATGAAATGTATATAAGCTATGGCTTTACTTTCCGTGAGGGGCTTACCGCCATGTGTCTCACAAGCAGGAACCTTGCCAGTTGGGAACTTCTTGGAGAATTCTGAAACCACTCGCACTCTGGTATTGAGCGGCTAAGAAGTTTTGTGAAGAAGTGGCTCTCTAGCCTTTGTAGCCGTTTGCCAGAGACAAAGATGATGTCAGTTGCATCACTCCAACGTCATTTACGTAGAAAGCTAGCTCCCCATAGAGCCTTCAAAACTCCGATCTTTTGCTTGAAATTTTATTTCGATTACCGTACTCCATTACGAAGCAAGCCTTGGAATTTGAATGGAGGCGGATCTGAAGACATTGAATATTCTTCACTAAGTCTGAGTGCTACTCTGTTGCAGCAGTGAATGTCCACTAGAAACTGATTCAACTTACAGAACCGCTCCCGTTGTCTGCTCTCTGAATCTGGGTTACGCTTGAAAGAAGCCAGCCTTCTCAATATTTTGTCATCGTCGATAGGCTTGATGAAAGTTTCATCTTCATTTTCAATTGGACGTGTTGTCTAGGGGAACTGTGTTTGGCGTAGCTTCGTCTCAGATCAAGTGCTTCATTCTTCCATGGCCGGCTCGATCAACTTACCCAATTCGAAGGCTTTCTATTGGAGTCTTCTAGAACCGCACCACAAGCTTGAGGTCTTAAATGTCTTTGGTTGGTTGCAGACAGTGAATTCCAGTTGGACAGTGACAAGGCCTGTTTGCCTTTTGATAAAGGAGTCTTCCTTCAGTTTTAGATCTTGTGACCTCGTCCGTTACTGACGCTTCCTTGACGTGGATCATTTCGTGTTTCATTTCGTAGTGAGCCTTTAATTAGACGAAGCAGTTGCTCCTTCAACTTAGCTCCAGCTCTACAAAAAGCTGGAAAGTCGTTGCCTGTGAAACGTCCTTACAAAGTGCATCAATAAATTCTTTATGAACACAACAGTTTTCCCAAGAATGCATCGACTCCTGTTTTCATTTTACTTTGCAAATATCCTTGAGATGTACAATCTCTGGTGTGTCTTCTCTGTAGCTTTGCTCAGTTTTAAGTGAATTTTCCACTCGAAACAAAATCCTGAGTGGTATGCTGCGAGCACATGTGTACGTATTCTGAAATCTAATTACGAAAGAATGTATCGTATCCTTCGCATATTCCATCATCTCCATCATCAGCATCCTTATCTTCATTATCATCATGCTCTGCATCACATCGTAGACGGTATCACTTTCCAGCCTGCGGCGTACATTTTTTTTTCTCTGCCATTCCCTCCTGGATCATCGTCATAACGGTAACATATGACAGAGCTTTCACTGAAAGATACAAAAAGTATCGAATCCTTGACTTGCCATGAATTTTTGAATGTGCATTGGCATTCCCTGCTCCACTTGGTTTTGACGTTCCATTTTTTCTTCCTTTTTTTTCGTTCACGTATCCTGTTGTATCCCATTTCCTTGGCAAGAAAAAAAAATTCAATAAAGTGAAATCCGACGAAGAGGGGGAAACACTCGTAGATACGACTAGATATTGCTTGCATATCGGTACACAAGCTTCCACAGGTTACTCATTGAATGTATCGCATGTTGCCCATGGAGATGAGGAGATGGGATGTGTGCACGCATCCACCGTTCATCGTCGTTGTTGACGTTGTCTATCGCATGGAAAACGTAACGTACGCCTCAAGGCATGTTTGGTTATTTAATTTAGAGATATGATATCAAATTAATCTGAACACATTTGTATTATCCTTGCGGAACAGTGTTGCTCCCCCCTTTTGTTGTTGTTGTTGTTGTAAGGAACAACGGATTAATTCAATTTCATAGCAAACATTCACTACCACCCATCCATCCAACCACAGCATGAAATTTAAGATGTGAAATTAGGACGAAATAATCCTTTTTGTTGGCGACACACACACACACACACTACACTCTGTTGCTCGTCTTTTAAATTTCACAATTCAATTGAATTCATCGAAAATGTCCTTTGAACAGTTTGATTTAAGAAAAAAGTTGTATGCCATTCAATTTCAGCGAAGGATGCGGGGGGATATATACTTCTTTTGAAAAGGGAACTTCTCTCTAGGAGTCGCAACAAATCTTTAGGGTATTAGTGCAGTAGTGTACCTTTTTATGTCGAAAGGACTTGTCACAATTGATGGGGAATTTGTGAGATAAAATATTTGAATAGACCGGAACAGGGGAGTGGGATAAAAGTGACGGTGGAGTGAGCAGATGGGACGGTTGGTAGGGGGAACTCAAGAGTAGATATCGATTTGGGTGGACTTTATAGTGTGTCAGGCTATAAGCCTAGGCTTTGACATCAAAGCTTGGGCGGTTTTATCAAATGACATCCACATGGGGAGTCTTCAGCTCGTTGAAAAGCCACCTAGGTAGGTAGGTAAGTGGTTGAAGCTGGTCAGCCTGCCAGAGACACAAATAGTTCGGGTGCGTCGTTTTGATACCACAACTCACGTGACGAAAAGCCTTCTAAGTCAGTGCAAAGTGGCTGTGAACTCAGGATGATGAACAATGTGATCCACAAGAAACTTGCAACTCGTTCCCGTCATCGACTTTGGATACACCAAGCCAAGTTTTGTCAGTAGATCACCGGTCTTAGGGTTGAGAAAGCTACAAAGAACGGCACCGCATACACATTTGTGTCCGTGAGATGCCTTGAGGGCCTTCTTAAACCTTTTTAAAGAAAACTGAGCAAGTGTTTGGACGTGAAAACCCTAGAAGGTTACAGCTAAGCTTCCTATTCCCTTTTTATGGAGCTCAAACTTTGTATCTTATAGGCCTGTCTAGTCTCTAGTGCTTCCGCGATTTATTCCACTGTCGGAATGCAAAACGGATCATATACCCCAGTATCCAGTCACAGTAGGAGTCTTGCGACAGAAAATCCCAAGCGCGTGCTTACCAAAATACGCGACTTATGAACTTCCACTGAACTACCAGTTTCAACATTTCTTACCTAAGTCTACAGTTTCCATAGGCGCAACGTTTAAACGTTGGATCGTTCTTAAATGTGCGAATAGAATGGACAAGATTTTCAGGAGCTCTGCCACGGACAGAGTCCTTCTCAAGCTCAGTCTAAAGATAAGGTAGCCCCTCTTGAGATAGTGGAAGCATCCAAATTCACTGAATCTGCTTACGATACAAGGTGGATGAGAGCACTTAGAGCCTCTGCAGGTTGAAGGGGTTACTACATCATATGATGGAGGATTCACCCGGATCTCCAAAGATTCATTGTATTCGCCAGTCTAAAAGAGAAGAAAAAGGTTCTGCATTAGTTTGTTGGTGGTCGATTGGCCTCCCTTAACCATTCGAATGGTTTATGGTGGCTTTTTGCACAGGTCGACCAGGTTATTGACGCTGAAGCATATTCGTATAGTAAGCGGGCTTCCGTAGCCTCTGTATAAAGGTGGGCCGCCAATGAGTTGTGTTGCCTACAAACCTCTGCAGTTTCCCTAATTATTCTACCTCGAATGAGAAAGCTTCTCATGATGTTCCTTACGGAGACGGTAAAACCTGAGGTCTACAGCCCATGGTTACATATTGGATTCACCATCCTTACCTACGCCTCCGTAGTTTTGGTGGACAAAAGTCTCTTCAGAGGTGCCGAATGAGTCTGGACGGCTGCGAAAAACGGGACTAAGACAGGCTTAAAGGGTCACCCCTGAAAAAAATCCACAAAAAATATTCTCAATCATAAAAGGGACGATATCAGAAGACTTGCCGGCTTCCTCACCGATCACTGCACATCACTCAGATGTCACTAAATACAGTTCAGGAATCTGAATGCAGACTGATTCGAGGATGACGAATCAGCCAAACACGTACTATGTGAGCTGTCTGCAGAGTCAGGAAACGCTTTCTCCTCACACCGGAGGACATTCGTAATGCCTCGACTGGAGATATCCTCAACTTCATTAGGAAGATAGAGGACCTCCTTGTCTAACTGGCTCCAGGCACAATAGATCTTTCAGGTCGCAGTACCATATGCGTTTTGTCGCAGAGCCTAACAACTTTGAGTCACGCATCTCAGCAATCCAATGCCCTTACCGCTTGAGCCATGACGGACACCTTTTACCTCTTACTGAACGCAATAGATTCTGGAAATCCCTCACACGTTGGGCTGCCTGCCTTAGCTGGTCTTTAAGTGATCAAATCGTCCCTAAACTGAGCTTCAAAATCTCTCAGGCGAAGAAACTACCAATCCGGTGGGCTAAGGTGAGGTAAGAGAGGTGGTGGCTTGGTTTAGCAAGTACATAAACCATTTGCCAAGTACGACTTGTATACGATAGGTGTCGCTACTTTAGTATACAGTAAGGCACATCCTAGGGCTATTTGGGTTCTGCTGAACCGCCACCCAGTCCATACTGATACAGAACAGAGGAGTAATTGGAGTGAGTGGTAGGTAGGTGAGAGCATGGTGCTTGAACGTGTGACAAGGAGACCAAGTCTGTCTCTAGGTCCACTCTGCAAAATTGGCAAACATGTACCAAGTCGATGATGAAAAGTCTTAGGTGTCTTTACTACACGATTTCTTCAAGATCCACGTTCCTTTCTTAAGTTGCCCTTTCCATATGGTCTAGTCACTCTTATTTTGAAGCGTTTTACCATCAAGGACCTAAATACCTTCATCCTTCCTCGCACTCCATTCCATCAAATTTGCAAACATTGTCCGTTAACAATTAACACCCACAAAACTTTTCAACACAAAAGAACATAACACCCTTAATATAAATTTAAGATTAATGGTAATGCCTGTTCCTGTTCCTGTTCCTATTCCTGTTCTAGTTTCAGTTTCAACATCCCTCCTCCTTGCCCACTTTCAAAATCTTAGCAAACTAATGAGACATTTATAAATGTTCGTCATAATCTGTACAAGTTTCTTGGAAATTTTATACTTTTACTCAAATTAATAAAGACCGAAGGGGGTAGCCAAGCAACGCCATCTGTGTACGAAATTGAAGCTTCCCCCTCGAACCATTTACTCTCATTTTTTTGGGTGCGGCGACGACCATACCATTGCCTCACAATGTGGAGAAGCAATTATCCTCTTCATTCAGAAAAAAAAATTGTTTTTGGGGCGTCGCTAGGCTATGAAATGTTACTTTGAGCCACCAGGGGGAGGTGGTGGTATTCAAAAGGGAATAATCTGTCTCCCTTGCTCTCTTTGCCCACCACGCTGGAGTCATACTTCAAAGAGAGTCTTGACTTCAAAGGAAATAAATCCACAAAACCGCGGCGTACTTTTTTCTTCTTCTTCCAATCTCCTCCAAGTGAATGAATATCTCAATCAAAAAGTATCTACATCTACACTGTGAAAAGTGGCTCAATATTTCAATTAGCTATACAACTTGCGATAAGATTGAATCTCTTAGAACGACAGCCGATGAAAGAGAGGGGATGTGCTTCGTGCGCCTACCTCAGCAACCGAGGACAACATCGTTTCTCCCATCGCCGCCGCGCGGTTTTATCTCTTCAATTCCAGTGCCATCCCCAACTGAGAGATCCTAGTTGATTGTTGTGTAGATCCTTTGTTTATTCGTTTTTTCGCACTGCAACAGCTAGGATGGTGATGGAAATAATATATTGTCTCCGAGGAGAGACAAGCAGGACGCCGCCGCCACCAAATGAGGTTCTATCTTCGAGAGGAAATAAGAAAAAAAAAAAAATACTCATGTAGTTCGTTGGGCGTCAGAGGGGGAGTTATTATCCTGCTATTTTTCATTAGTTTGCCTCAAGGATATTTTTGTATTCCCAGCACCTAGCACAAAGAGCGATTGATGAGACTTCTGATTTCGTTTTGTTTTTCTTTCGACGGTTTTGGCTCTTTTGTCATGAAATCGTTTTGAATTGTCCATTTAGTATCTTTTTAATTTGAAAAACCGATCAAGAGGGATTCCGAGGGTGGTAGGACGGTCTTTCAATCGGAAAAGTTGTTACGATCTTAGATTGCTTCAAAGCTTTCAAGAAGGGCAACTCTTATCCATTTGTACTTGTTAAGATGCTCAATTTGAGACAGTCGGACGTGGAAATCAGGAAAACCGAACTTTGGAGTCTGTAATCGTATATCCAGTCTACAACTTGTACAACTGTTGAGTGATTAGACGTGGAAGGCATCTGTTCCGTTAGTAAATTCACTTCCTGACATCCACTTACACACAGAGAAGCCAGAAGAAATCAGGTGTAAGAATACAACTTTGATGGACTCCACTTTTATTCTTGCAGCCTTCCCATGTGAAAAACGGGACACTTTGGTCCACTTGTCCTCGACTCTCCACTGTTGGGAATCCATGAACGATAGATGCTCGTGGCGACATCTAGTGTTACTTCAAAGACTTTGATGATGACATCTAGGTTGAAGGCCTTCCTCCTAGCTTCGATAGATGCTCGTTCGATGCTAGTGGCGACATCTAGTGTTACGTCAAAGACTTTGATGATTACATCTAGGGTGAACGGCTTCCTCCTAGATTCGACAGATGCTCATTTGATGCTTATGGCGACATCTAGTGTTACTTCAAAGACTTTGATGATGACATCTAAGGTGAAGGGCTTCCTTCTAGCTTCGATAGATGCTCCTGGCGACATCTAGTGTTACTTCAAAGACTTTGATGATGACATCTAGGTTGAAGGCCTTCCTCCTAGCTTCGATAGATGCTCGTTCGATGCTAGTGGCGACATCAAGTGTTACTTCAAAGGCTTTGATGATGACATCTAGGATGAAGGCCTTCCTCCTAGCGTCGATAGATGCTCGTTCGATGCTCGTGGCGACATCTAGTGTTACTTCAAAGACCTTGATGATGGCCTGTCGTAGCACTGATTTCGTTCAGATGAAGAGCTTCTTCCAAGTTTACTTGGTAGTTTCGCCTAGAAAACGCTGTTTGTTCAGTGTTTTTGATAAAATTACCCCCCCAACTCGACAGTGTATCTTGAACCTTCAGCACCTCAGCGGCTTCTCTGGGTGGCGCGCATCCGAAATGTCCAATTTTCCATGACTCTGGTGCATAAATCAGGCTGAATTTGACCGATGGCATGGGTTATGTTGGCTTTGAGGGCCGCTGTGGTTTGTGCCTTATTCGCATAGACCTGCGACTTCAGAAAACTCCACAAGAAAAAGTCTAACGGGGTCAAATCGCACGATGTCGGTACCTCCACGTGAGATGGCCATGCCCTCGAATCGCTCGTGCAGAATTTTCAATGTGGCGTGAGCTGTGTTGCACGTAGCGCCGTTCTGTTGAAACCACATGTTGTTGGTGTCCATATCATCCAATTCAGGTCAAAAGAAGTTGGTAATCATCGACCTATAGGCCTGGCCAACGTCGTTCTCAAAAAAATATGGACCGATGACACCGCCAGCCCAAAATCCACACCAAACAGCGACTTTTTCGGGTTGCATTGGACGCTCTTGGATCTCATGTGGATTGGTATCGTCCCAAATTCGACAATTTTGTTTGTTGACGTACCCATTCACCCAGAAATGGGCCTCATCGCTGAAGATGATATTTCGATGAAAATTAGGGTCAGTTTCCAACTGCTCCAGAGCCCATTCGTTTACCTTCAGCTCCTGGGTCAGTTGAATTTTATACGGGTGCAGGCCCAAGTCACGACGCAAAATTCGCCAAGTTGTGGTCTGCGAAAGGCCTCCTGCGGGTTCTCCTGAACACTCTCACGGACAGCGGCGATGTTTTCGGCAGATCTTGCGATTCATTGACGTACGGGTGTTGGTTGATCGTTTACTGAACCAGTGGACTCAAATTTATCCACCACACTGCGAAGCGCGCGGAACGTTGCCCGAACATCAATGGTGATTTGGCAAATCAGACTGAATAAATGACAGCCAATTTGACAGATGTAGCTTCAACAAAATGGCCGCTATCAACTGTCAAAGTTCGGAAGTCTCTATTGGAAGACCCCTTAGATGGCACAGGAACCCCTCATACTTTTATTTTTTTTAACAAAATACCAATTTCTAAAGTTAAAAATAAAAAAAAAATTTATAAAAAGAGACAACTCAATGTTAGCTTAGTACGAGTACTTCTGTAATGCATGCTAAGTGTTAGCCAGAAAAGATGTCCCCCCCAAGTCCAAGTTTTTATTTAAATTTTTCATTTATTTTTTTTAAATAATACATAAATATTAAATATAAATGTGTTTTAATTGTTTTTTTAACAAAATAAAATTTAATAAAATGTTTACAGCTCTCTACATCAGAAATAAACACAAAAAATAAATATATATTCCACCCACCCATCGTGTAATAAAAAATAGTTTCGTTTTACAAAACACAGAAAAAAAACGGGTGTATATCTTCTCTGCAACTGCTCAACAAGGACATATAAACAAAAAAAAAAAAATCCCTAATCCTGTTCAAAAGAATTTACAAAACAACTTCGTAACGTGTTTACACTTTAACAAGCTTCAGCCACAGATATGAACCATGTCAAAACTTCGGCAATACAGGTCCATGGATGTACCATCAACAACTGCGATACGCAAAAAGTTAGAAAGGCTTTCAGTTTTAATATCCTTGGTTTGAGTATATGAATTTGTTTCGTTCCTTTATCCTTTCTCTCTCTCTCACTCTCTCTCTCTCTCTCTCTGTTTTTACTTGATTCGATTCCATTTTTAAGTTGCTTCTAGTACAATTTTGAATTTTTTTTATTTTTTATTTTCGTACACAGAAACTTGGTGAAAAGCACATTTTGGTTGTTGCCTAAGATTAAAAGCTTCACCATTGTTTTGATGACTTTTGACTTTTTTCACACAAAAGTTCTTGTGATTTCTCTCTCTCTCTCCCTTTCTTTCTTTCTTTCTTAGTACAACTTTTCCTTTACTTTCATTTTCTTTATGTTTATGCTAGAAACAGAGAAAGGAAACTTTGGTTGAGCTTTTATCTTCTCTTTCACTCTCTCTCTCTCTCTCTTGGTTTGAAACTTTGATAAACGAGTTCTTTGCTATGCACACAAATGCTTTTGTTAGGATATTTTAACAAAACTCGTATTATTTTGTTTAAATTTTTGTTTAGCAAGTCAACTTGGAATGCCGAATGGAAGCGAATACTATGCGATTTCTTTTACACTCCTTCATCTAGTACTAATACTACTAAAAATCTCTTTAAAAACATCACTCATATGTACATACTACTTAAGGATTTTAACTCTTTCGATTACATTTTGTTAATTACTATCCCAACTTTGCTTGTTATACAGTTTTTTGTTTTGTTTATTGTTATGCCTTGCATGTTGTTTGTTGTTAATTTTGTTACTTATGCACTATGCTTCGATGTCACAAAGTGGTGGAACATAGGGGACACTTCAACATAACTAGATGTCTTTGCTACGGAAGGACAGAGGACTCTATAACTAGTCAAGTCTTGAGTAATCATCCTTAAAATGAGCAGAAGTCTCAATCCAAATCTGTATACATTCTCCGAGACTTAGCGCGTAAGACTGCTAAGCAAGAGGGCATCGGTTAGAGCCTCCACAGCCCCAAACGTTTTTTTTTTTTCGCAGCAGCACCTCTTCGCAGGCATGACAAACCTGCAAGGGTAAAATTTGTCATCTAAACGCTTGTCAATCCTCCGTTCGGAGTCGGCAATAAAATTGTAGGTCCCTTGCATTCATGCGAAGAATATAACACGCACAACAAGAATGGTTGTGAGAAGCTAAGTCTTGCCTCTCTATGAGCTGCCATGCCGAATATACATTCTCCTTCACCTCCTCGACCTTCGTCTCCTTATCTTCTGAGATTTTAGTATATAGTCCTCCCTTCTCATCTCTAGAGACTTCGACACGATGAAGAACTTGCCAAAAGACCGTAGCTCCTTCTGTAAACCATCATAGAAACCGAAAAGCATGGCTTAGTCACCTTTGCAAGACTCCAGTCCACAGATAATTTGTGGAAACCACAAACAGACCCCTTACATCTCTCATGTGGGGCATGCCAAAGTCCACAGATTCACCGCAGTCTTCTTAAATAAAGTGATATGCTGCCCACTGGAAATGACTTCCACGTTCCACACAATACTGTACAGAAGCGCTTGGAGTCAGTCTTCTCTTTAATGAGTCTATCTCTAGCCTCTTGTCTATCTCCAACCGACGGCTCTAAAACACCCAAAGGAGTTGGTGTTTCCAATGACTTTTGAGAGGAACTTAACATTCACTACTACGTCAGTCTTCCTTATAGCTGTCGTGCCTTCCAAGCCTAAGTCAAGGCTTAAGCTTAACCCAGTATCACGCACAGATATTGTGACAACCAAGCTGCGATTAGATCTCTTGTATCCAAAACAACCAAATCTAAGGCAATGAATGACTGGCGCGTGGCTCTGAACGCAATCGCTGAGTCCCAAGATACAGCTGATGATCTAACCAGACAAGTCTCTCTTAAAACGCCTATTTCGTAGGTTAAACACCGGATTTACATCGGTTCTCTGTCGAAAGCATGTCATAAATGACAATATCTTGACTATAGCATTCATGGTAAGCTGTTCTGGCTTGGCCTTGACACTTAAGAGATCGAAAGCGTTGATTTGACTTAAACGAGATCAGCTCTTGAAACTAACGAACGTCCTACGGGGTACTGCGTGCTAGACAACGATTTTTGCAGGACTTACAGAAAGGAGGAAGTAAAAGAATGTTTTGTAAGCTTCCTCTGCAGGTGTCTCGCTATTGCTTACATCAGCAATCGCACCTTCGGTGAATACTTCTTTGACACATTGAGTGTCACCACCGGCCAAAATAAAAATGCACCACTCTGGTCTTACATGGCCACCAAGTCTTTAAATAGCTTGAAGCCAATGTGGTCTCACGTGGCAATCTACACGTTAACAACGAAGACTGCCAGCACGACCGATCTAAAAGGCTATGTAAGGAAATCTCAGTGATTTCAGGAGTAGACTCTGGTCCAACTCTAGCACTCACAGTGGTGCCAAACTATCTAACTAATACGTCTCGTCGGCGTCGAACCATTCTGATGAACTCAAATTGTCAAATCAATGAACAAATTCACCGTAAATAACCCCATAGGTCCCCAGTGGTTCTAAATTATTCAGTCCTTCTAAGCTCGGCTTCATCACAATGGTCTCTTAGTCTAAATGAGTCTCTCGGGACAACTATCTAGCTAAGCTTGGCTCTGAAATTGATGAAAATGATCACCTTCTGTAATTAGCTTGATGATAATTCTAACAGCCTTCGGCTTCTTTGAGCTAGGCTTCGAGACCGAGTCTGAGTCACGAGTTTAAGGCATTTTCCTTACAAATTCTCACACTTGCGTCGCGACTTACGCTTCACTTGCTCTGGTATCGTCTCCTGCGTTAATTTACATGAGACTTATGAAATTGGAAGTCTGACTTCTCGGCAAACTTCTCAAGAAGCCCAAAGTCAACGAACCTTTTGAAAGAGCTATGGATAAGTACCAACCTTGGTATCAATTCTAATTATTCCTCGTTTGAGCTCGGCTTAGAAACAGCCTAAGTTTGTAGACAGTGAGAACAACACCATCTCATAGATCTAAGGCATCAGTTTGTCAAACCCTTGACCTTCATTGTCTAGTTTCGTCTAAGCCTGGCTTTGATGCACTTGATCCACTTCTTCGATGCTGATGCTTCCATGTATCACTGATGATCCTAAGTAACTAAGTCATCTTCTGATCCTAAGCCTGGCTTTGTGAATGATGAAAACGACCGTCTTCCGCAACCGGACCATGATTCCAAGTCAATTTCTTCTTCAAAGTCCGGCTCAGAACACCCAGGCATCAAACTGACTCTTTCCAATCCAAGCGCCGATCCTCTGTCATCTTGGACTGCACATCTAGCAAAACGTTGAAGTT
The DNA here is from genome assembly GCA_951813785.1 of Criorhina ranunculi. NCBI lineage: Eukaryota > Metazoa > Arthropoda > Insecta > Diptera > Syrphidae > Criorhina > Criorhina ranunculi. The sequence goes on along the minus strand of OX638385.1, from coordinate 4,805,554 downwards.
TCCACTACACCACCACGTTGACATCTCCAAAAACCTACCGAACCTTGGTCCATTGTACTAACATCTATCTTAACATGCTCTTGCAGGACTATGACAGCAATATGCTTCGTGTGCAACTTGCCTATTATGTCGCATCAAGTCGGCTTGGTGTGGCAGGGTGGCAATGGCTGGGACGACTTAGTGAGAGAACAGGTAAGCAATCCCATCTCAGACATTCTGTAATCCCTACTGACTTTCTCTACCCCTAAACAGCTGGAAGAATCGACTATTCGTCAACGTCTGGGCGGTCGCAGGGACTCTGCAGCTCAAATAAACACTCCTCCTAGTACTTCACCGCCACCAGGTTTGTTTTTGTTGGAAGCTTACCCACATTTGCTAATGAATCTGTTTGTGTAGGTCTCCAACGTCGTCGTCGAAGCTCCCTAGCTCAACTCACTGACATCCTGCGAGAATGGAGCGGTGGTGGCTCGAAACGCACCACAAAGGCGCCACTGAATCGCCGCGAGACATTGGCGGACCTAGCTCGTAGTTTGCCCTGGCGAACGTCGACAACTGATGCCGGTACCGGGACGAGTAGTAGCCACAATCCTCCACTGAAAAAGCGGCGTGAATCGAGTGCCGATTCAGGGATTCGAAGCATGCGATCTCGACGAGACTCCTCGCATACCACGGAGTTTGTGAAAAACTGGAATAGGCGGGAGAGCCCAGGCGAGAAGGACGAACAGCCACCGGCCATCTCTGTGGAGGGCACTAGAAATGTAAGTTTTGACTTCACCCTCTCATGTCAGTCACGTAGTTACACTTGTTTTCCTTTAGGGCTCCCGTCGCGGATCCGGTGACAGCTATCGTTCAGGCCGTCGCGACAGCACTGTTGGTCGAGCAACAACTCCACCGCCACCAAAGGTTGTTGGTGCCACCAAAAAGCGCCGAGATTCCCTGGCAGCTCCAGAGTTCCCAAACTTTAGACAAGAGCAACGCCCGTCGACAAGTTCCACTGCTTCCGATTCGGCTCCATACCAAGTCGATACGGCCTGCCAAGCCCTGCCACCGCCGACAATAATCACCAGTTCGGTGACCCCGCCCGCAACAAGCCCCACAGCTCCTAAGGGCCGCCGGGATTCCACCACCCAGTGCGGCCGTGTCAATCGCCGTGATTCCAAAGTCGTTAGTCCTGAGAGGACGCCACGCATGCAACGTCTGCAGCGCCAGGCGACAGCCTTCGATGAATCTTGCATCCCTGGCGGCGGTTCCAGCCGTCGTGGCTCACAACCAGCTCTAAGTCCCGACCCACCCGAGGACTGTGAGCGACGTGCCCGTCGTGACAGCTTAAGCCCCGACAGTGCATCCAGAGGGCGTCGTGATTCACGAACCCATCTGTCTCCCGACCGCAGCCATGATCGGGAAGGCAGTCCACGAAGGAGAACTCGCACTCTGCGACGTCAATCATCATCCACAGCTCGGGCATCTCGATCCCCAGATTCAAGTAGTTGCTGCTCCTCACGTGACCCAAGTCCTTGTGCACGTCCACCACCAACCACCACCGAGAGCAACTCACGACCGGCCATCCGACGGCAATCCACCACCGAGGAGATTCTAATCGCAAGAGGCTTTCGACGTCAATCCACCACCGAGGAGATGATTCGCTGCAGGAACTTCCGCCGGCAGAGCTCTCAGAGCGATGATGTGTGCAGCAGGTTCGTATGGAAGTCGCCTCCCAAGGACACTCCACTCACAAAATTGTCTTCTTTCTCTTTTCAGATACCGCGGCAGGAGAGATTCATCAGCCCAAATTATTGATGGCACCATCGGGACAATGACCGTTGAGACTACAAGTACATTCTTCGATTCCAGCACTCAAACCGGTGAGTCCTGTGTCAAGAGTTTCACATTTTCATTTTAATTGATCTTGAATATTAAATGTTTCTCCTCCCCGGGAGGATGGAGGGCTATGGATTTTCCCTTTGCCCCTTGGGGTCCAGGACTTTTGTGGACCGAACATTTTTCATTTTAATTGCCATTCACTTTATGCGTCGAATTATTGTAACTTTTATTCACTTAATAATCCTACACAAGGACATTATTTTCGTTTCGCTTAAAGTGTCCATAATATCCTTGCCGCTGTTGCTTTATTAATTTTCCTTCAACGGTGACGACGACGGCGAACGGTGCCAATAAAAGAAAACAAAAGCAACACAACAAAAGAAAGAGAAGAAAAAAAAGTTTAAATAACGACTTTACGAGTTCAAGCCATTTGAATCCTTTTTTTGTTTGGGAATGTTGCCAGGACATTCCTTTGGGGAGCGAGTCGCCGAGAATAGAAATCTCTGCAAGAGCGAAAAACTTCGCCACTCAAAGGACACCCATTCACTCTGGTTTAATTGACAATTTAGAGGATATTTTCGAGGATTTATTTTGGTGCGCCGCCGGGTAACACCTTGGCTGGATTGGAAAATCTGGGGCGGCACGGTTCGAGGTCCTTGTCAATTGAAAGCACATTAATGGTGAAAAATGTGTCCTTTTGGGCGGGGGGTCCGAGGACTGGATGTACTTATTTATGTGTGACCACTTACCTACCTTTAGGGCGCGCAAGGACTTTTTGTTAACTTTTGAGAGCGTATCAAGAGAGTTGTGCGTGTTGCTTTAGTGCGGTCCTGATGGATGATTGTGATGGTAATGGTGATGGTGATGGCAACCATTTCGATTTTTATTGAGACGGATTGGTTATATTTGAGAGAGCGCGAGGGTTGTTGAACGATATGAGATGGCACTCGAAGGTGTAAAGAAAGAGTGTTAAGGGGGAACGGGACCTCTTGAAGATTCAATTAACTTGTAATAGAGACGGATCTGCCTCTATCAGGGGAGGGGATATCTAGGGATAAGGCAAAACTCATATTCTGACCATTTAAGCATCCTTTTTAGCTAGCTTGGAGCTGAAGATAGAATGGTGTAAGCCTGGCTTCTGTTAAACTCAACTTTGGAACAGAACAGGCTTCAGGTTCTTGTAAGCCTGGCTTAGGTTGACCAAGCTTGCCATCTATTTAACCCTTTCGACCCGACTGGGAAAATGCATCCTAAAAAAAGGTTCAAGCGGGGTTTTTTCGGGTCGACCGACAGCGTTAAGGGAGAAGTCTGTCCGGGTATCGGACTAAACCACAACGTAAAGGGGCGTCGGTTGCATATTTTAACTTGTTGTTTGATCTAAGCTTGCTTCATTGACAGATTCCTTGAGCCCCTACACCTGCAGAGTCTCCCTCTCACTGACCCTATTTGCGTTTCTTCTGATTCATTACTTTAAACGTTTTAACATTCACGATCATTTAGTCTTAAATATTGGACCGTTGGTCTGGCTTCTACAGTCCCTAGGCTTGGATTAACATGACTTCTAGGCTAATAGGCACATTGGTCTCATCTAAGGTCTGTTGTCCCCTTGTTCCCCTCCTTATCTATTCCAATCTGAGAGTTTAAGTTGGAGCATCCCTGCTGCCTCGGTTTATGTCCCGATTTCTGAGTATTGGGACCCTACGGCTTAGAAAAATCTAAGCTTGAATGCCAACCCAACACTCTAGCTTGTAGTTACAATGCATCTGAAGGGTTTCTTCGGCTTAAGTCGTTTTTCCTAATCCCGGCTTAAAAATTTCACAAGGCTTGGACGAAGATTAAGCTTACTTCCCTGATTTGTGAGCTCATCTCTGGTTTATGAGCTCATTCCTGTTCATTTCCTCAACAAATTCAAAGCTTCAACCATCTGATTCGATTGTTCAGCTTAAGCCATCCTTCTTAATCCCGGCTTCAAAATTCCATGAGTCCTGGACGAAGGTTTAAGCTCGCTTCCGATTTGTAAGCTCATCCCTGTTCATTTCCCCAACAATATCACAGTTTCAAGCTCGCGTTGATCCAATACTTACAGGCTTTCGATTCACAATCACAGCCCTTCCTGTCGGTCGATGTAGAGCACATTGATTCAAGTTATTCAAGCCAAGCTTGTGGGCATCCACAGCAGTATTTTGCCTTGTTGTGATGGGCGGGTGGAGAGAGAATTGTTGTCCATCAATGGGTCTTAGCTTCTTAACTTGCAAATATCTACGTCGTTAGATCGGAGAGGTTCCTCCGTCCCAGTCATCATTGAATCTCCACTAGAGGTTCACTTGTCAAGGTCAATAGGTAGGTAGATTGTAGAGTTGGCTTCACTCGAATCTCTACGGATCCATTGTGGTTCTCTAACGTAGATTGTCCAGTCAAGCTCTATAAGACTTTATTGGAAGTGCCCAGTCTATCGACATCGGCTAAGTGATGAAGAAGCCGGTTAGGCATGTTAAAGTGGAATATTGAGAAGCTGCACACACCGAAGTTGAGACGTATCGAGTTTGATCTAGTTATAGAAGAAGAGCAACCACCAGATCGTCTTTAAATCAAAGGTAGAGTAAAACAGTTGCATCTGCAGACTGCCACTCCTACCTAACCTAAGACAGTTCTTAGAAAATAGTCCAACTTATCCTTTGCCTGATCCAAGGTTATTGTTTGAGAATGTTTGGTGTTTCAGCTCACCAATCTACAATTTTAAATCACAAAACCATTCAAGTCTCAGGCTCTACCCAAGTTTTACATCGATCTCTAGACCCTAACCGATTTCCAAAGCCTGGAAGAACTGCAATCGTGTGCGTAGTCCTGCAGCTGGACTGATTCTTTCTGTTAACAGCTGCCACGAGACACAAGATTAAGGAAAGAAGTGTTTCCAAAGTGCTAAACGTGATCAATTCTTTCGAAATCCATTCCAGGACATGTCCAAAACTGTCTCTTATTCGTTTTTCTCAGAGACCCTCTTCCCTACCATGAGTTTTGAATAAAAGCTGAGGTTGAGCTACGAGTCCGAGCCGGAGTCAGAGCAAAGTCCTTCAAGAGATATCCATCTCTATCTGTACCGATGGCGTCGGTGTCGGCATTTTTACGAAAGACATCGACATTCACCATCGCTCCTTAAGTCTTCCGGAATAAAGTCTTTTCGGTCTTAGTTCGCACAGCTATACATTAGATCACCCCATGGAAGGAGACAATATCTAGCATAGAAATTAAGATTTAGACAATAAAATCTAGAGCTTGTCTGTCTAAACGAAGGTGCAAGGGAAGGAAGTTAGAATGAAGGCTAGGCAAAGGGGTTTTAGATAGTTTGGGTATTTTAAGAGTCTTGAGTGGGCTTCTTAAAAAAAAGGGACTTGGGTGCCCTAATTAAGGGCTTTCAGAGGGAAATACACCTGTTTTGCCATAAAAAAAGAGACTTGAATGGAGGCTTTTTCAGGGGCAAGGGACTTACATAAAATATTAGGGGCAATGCAGTATATATATAAGGCAATATAGTCAATCTAGTACCACAAAACTCACCAGTAATGGCGTTTTGTCTGCAGCTGGGAAGTTGCATGGTGGGCTTGCACTGATGTGATGAGTTGCTGTAGAAGAAAGCATTGATTTTACGTTACAAAGGCTTGAAGACCGCCTAAGTAGATCTGCTAATGGCTTTGGAAAGGAAAAACACAAATTTGATTTAAGGCCTTGAGCTAGGCACTTATTTTATTACAGAAAGAGCTTAAGGGACTTCCAGGAAAGACACCTATATATGGTTATAAAAATTAATTGGAGGCCTTCATGTGAACAAACAACTTGTAAAAAGGTTTGCAGACTTAGGTGCTTTCAGAAGGAAAGACTTGCAGACTTGGATGGGCTTGTAAAGGGGCTTTAGGAAATAAAGGCAGACTTAGGTTGGTTTATCAATGACTGTCAGAAGGGAATACCCCAAAATGTTAAGGGACTTGGGTGGGCAGACTTGGTTGGTTTGTAAATGGCTTGTAAGAGGAAAGAAAGACTTGCATGCGCTTGTTCAGGGGCAATATAAAAGAAGATGGTACTAACCTGGGCATCAGCAAGTAAGCGCCATGGACAACTTGTGATGATGGTGCATAGTTGGATGATGATGGTCGTTATGATGTAGAAATGATGGTCCATGGGCAGTGAGTCCGATGATGATGTTCATGATGATGTGTAGGTTGGTCTGTGTCTCTGGCTGTTCCACGCAGACTCAACCATCAGGCAATGTCCAATCCCACTACACTCACGGCTTGGTACAAACAAATGATTCGAAATGTCTACGCGAAAGTCAGGTGGGGTATTACCTCTGTGGGAGAGTACCCAGGCGAACGACTTACGAGTAAATGGTCGTGAATGTATGGAGGGACAAGCGAACGGGAGTATATGTCGTTTGATCCGAAAAAAAGAAGATAAATGAAAGAATCCCTGTAGAATGTACCCATTTCTCTGTGCCTTCCTCTCTCCCGTCAAGACCCGTTCTCATTAACATGTGTACATACTCACGCCCGGATACTCACGTGAGTAGATGGCGCCTTGAAGTACAAAACAAACAAAAAAATTAAATAAATGAAAGTATCCATGCACTCAAGTTTCTGTGTCCCTGTCTCTTCATGGCTCTCCCTCTCTTTCTCTCTCTCCCGTCAAGACCCGTCCTCACTAAGATGTATACAAAGACCCGACTCGGGTATACAAGTGAGTACATGGCGCCTTGAAGCGCAAACAAAAATTAAAATAAAAGCGAGTATTCACGTACTCTCCCTCTTAATGACTCTCTCACTCTCTCCCGTCAAGTCCCGCTTCCACTACATACATAGGCCCGGGTACTCACATCTATTCACATTAGTTCATCCGAACTCGACACTGTACGATGCGATCACCCCGACGGTCGACTGAAGACTGCAATTTTTCCGGCCTCGCACCTCGTTTTATACCAAGAAAAACAACAACAAAAAATGTCCTTTGTTTGGAAGAAACATTAATTTTTCTTCTTTCTTCAGTTTTGTTCCCCCTTTTTCGTTTTCTTTTGTTGTTTTCTACATTTTCCATCTATCCCCGCTCGATTTCATTCCTTTTTCATGGATTTCCTAGACATGATTCTTCACAGATTGACATTTTCAAAGGACATGTCCTTCCAATTGAAAGATTTGTTGTTATAACTTTGCCCAATCCATCTCTACAAACGGAAATGGAATGAAGATCCCCTTGAAAGTGAGTCTAGATCATCTTTCAGACTTTAGACGAAGGTTTTCATTCGTTCGTTCGTTCAGGACTTGACAGACTGGTGTGGTTTGCAGACCGTCAATTCCCAGCTACTCAGTGCCGGTCCGAATTGGTTCGCAATGAGCCTAGATCTAGAGAATTGGTTCGTCAAGAATCAGAACTTGTCACATATGTTTGACAAAATCTTGCCTCCATCGGCCGCTTCTTAATCCACAATGTGGGTCGTCTGCCATGAGGCGAAACGTTGTCTATATCTGTCGTTCTCTTAGCTGATCCTACCCTATTGCACACCCTTTGTTCTGTCCATTCCACCAAGCTCACATCAACTTGTCTTAGAGCCATTTACTTGATCTCCTCAAGTTAAAACGCTTTCCAAAACCAGGTACCGTAACGAACTTGCGTTACGGAACGGAATAAGCCTAGAGCCTAACAGAGGAGGTCACATTGAAATCTCTTGATGAAATCGGACTCTGTGTGGACTATAGACGTCCAATGCTAGGGGGCATCATGACCATCACTTCGTTAATAGACAATTCGCTCGTCTTTTTGAATGTTTGGGGGTACTGGGGTCCACGTCCCCCCGTTGCCCCTATTTCACAACCGCCACTGCGCATTTGCCTAAATGTTACCCGATTCCGTATCTATTTTCGACTTACTCGTCTTGAGATTGAAATTGAACGCTCAACTTTTGGTTAAATCTCCAATGTTTGCTTCTCGTTGTCGGTTTCACTATAATTAAAATCATCTCCGCCGCAAATATTCAGTTAATAGGTCCTTTGGGAGCCTCAATGATTGACATACAAAGCCAATGAAACACCCAAAGTATACCTATACATGCAGTTACATCACGACCTTTTGCCATTAAAACCCTGACAAGCAAAAAGCTCCAAGGTCCAGTAAACAGCATTTGCACCTATTTATACCCCAGCGCCCACACACACACAAACACAGTATTGTCGATCCCTTGTCTACCGGTGGATTTAATTAGTCTGCTGGTGTGTGCCCCCTCCGTCCTGCACACATTTCAACACAAGCTAAGCAAAGAGAAAGGATAAGAAAATTAATTACATGTGTAAATAAATTTATTTGAAAGACCGCCCCCATTACCATCAACCCATCCGGCCACCAGCCAAGGACGATTTATAATTAAACTGCAGATAGGTGTACGCAGGACCTTGCTCGTCATCATCGCGCTGAAAAAAAAAAACAAGTAATGCTCCCCCAGTGTATCCTGTAAGCGCGAGTATAAACTTCCCTCCAAAGTCCAATCGAAATACGTTTTCATTATCCGTCTGAGAAAAGTTGTGTCGACAAGGAGACAACAAGGACAATGAAGACGAAGTCAAGTCAAGAAAAAAGGTGCCAAACAGTGGGTGGATACAAATTTTTGGACACGTAAAGGTGGCGTGTAGCAATCACGATTCAATTTCAAACGGAGGAGCTCTCAATTCACTCGCAGTTGACTTGTGTTTTGTCCTCTTTGTCAATCCAAAGAAGCACAGAGGCAGGGACATCCCAAGGAGCACTGAAAATCCATTAGAATTTATTCATCTTGAAATTTGCGTTTGGCTCAGTGTGTTTCACGGAACGTTAAGTCGATTAGCACCGACGAGGGTTTCAGTGGGTGGCTTCTGGTGAGAAATATGGCCAACATGTGTCCCTTCGTTTGGTTTTGTGGCTTTTAATTGAGCGATTAATTGGGTTTACGGGACAGGGGTCCTGTACAATGGAATGTAAGTCTCTCTTTCTCTCTGGCAAGGGATGGTAGTCAATTTATGAGGAAGAATTTGTTGGGTAACTTTATCAATAAGTCATTAGGTCCTGATTCGAGTTTCACAGAGAAAGTGACATCTTTGTTACTGATCACATTGACTTGGTGTTTGACAGTTAGAAGCCTTTGAAGTTCAGCCTTGGAGAGTCGGTTATAGCCTTCCAGTCATCTAGTGTAGTCCTTGTGGTCTTTTTGGGACGGTTTTCATTGCATTGGCTGAAGGGAACCTATTTCAAGATTGATACTCAAGGCTAAGTCCCAGTTTCACTTAAAGCCTCGTTTCTAACCTGATCCCTCAACAGCTCCAAGTTTCGTGCTTTCTGAAGCTTGTTACTGCCTGAATCTTTTGTCAGTTTAAAGACGCTTTCAGTAATCTTGGAGACCTTTAAGCATTGTCAAGACGAAAATCGAGTCTTTCATTGAGATTCAAGGCTTAAGTTGAGCTAAGCTTCAAAACTAGGCCTGGGAAGATGTAAATGGCATAGCCTTAATCCAAATCTTTGACATAGCTCCTGTGTAGGGCCCATGAGAGGTTAGTAAGCAGTCTAATAGTTTTTTCACTTCGTCAAGGGTAAGACGTCTTTCACAGGTTCGAACCAAGCCCGTGTGAGACTGCTATAGACCCTAGATCAACTAGCTTAAACTGAAAACTTTGTTGCCTTCTACTTCATGACTTTGGGTGTCTTATGCTAGTGCAATGCCTCAGTATTTGGATCATAATCGGACCTAAGCTCTTAGCAACGATCTAAGAGTTCGTGAAAATCGGTTCTAAGTCAAAGTCTGCTAAGTCCGATGCATTTAAGCTGCTTTCTGTTGAAACTTGTCATTTCTATAGACCCTTGGGCTTTATGTGCTGCCTTGACACCTTGGCATATCCAGAACGACAGTTTTACATTGCAAGGCTTTTTTACTTCAAGGTGGCGCCACCGTCCAGGGTAAACTTGAGCTTCAACCAACAAGCATCTCCAACTAGCTTTATCTTAATCTAGCTGCCTCCAGTTTTGAACACGAAGTTGATTGAGGTCCCCCATCTGAGTCGCGTTCTTCTCGGTGGTGGATTCGAAGATCTTTCAAGCCGTTGGAGCTTCACTCTTCCAGTGTCGATATGGCTGTACAAACCGTGCGCTTTGCTTGTTCTTCTGAAGATTCCCACAAGTTTCAGAGTCACGATTAAGCCTGTTCCATGGAAGCCTTTGTCAAGTTGGAACTCAGGATAGATCAATTCAGAGCTCGATTATCTGGTTCTAAAGTGCGGTTTCCAACACGTTCAGCCCGATTTTCCTGAATCTTTTAAGTTCGGCTTACAACTCCACTTCCTATAAGACTTCCATAAACACCGTCATTCGCAAGCAGCAAAAATAAGGATCAGAGACCCAACCATGCATAGCAGGAGGATTTATTTCTAAGCTCGGCTTACATATGGATTACCTGCTTTAGGATAGACGCCTTCATCATTCAATTAAGCTGTTATACCAGACTTTTGTCACAAATTAACCAACCAACGATGACCTCCCTCTTCAAGCCTGGCTTACACCTACATTCGTCTTAAATTTGCTAACCCTTGTCCACCAATACCAATAAGGACATGAAATTTGGTGCAGACCGTCGATAAAAAAGTTGGTGTCGCCCTTGTTAAAGCCTGGCTTACAGCTGTAATCGCTTTCTCCCCGATTTGGTGAAGACCGTCGATAGAAAAGTTGGTGTCGCCCTTGTTCAAGCCTAGCTTACAACTGCAATCGCTTTCTCCCCGCATTCAAGTTTTGTTTAAGCCTGGCTTAGGGCTGCATTCTCTAGAAATCTTTCTTGCAATGGCCTCCGTTTTGGAGTGATTCAACAAAATTCTTAGGTTAAGGCTTGACTTACAACTGTGTCACACCGGCTTGTGATCAAGCTAAAGTCTCTGAATCCGGGTCTTATGCTTGACTTACAACTTCAAGGTGAAAACCAAGTCTCACGATCAGATGTGAATCAACCAAATCAGCTGCTGCACTCCTTACGTCCTTGCTTGTCCGATGGTGGACGAATCTGAAAATAGATTTGATTCTCTTTTTCTTTCACATCTCAACCCTCGAAATGTAACCGTCATTTGCCCTAAAATTGAAGACACAACCTGTACCTGCTGCTATCTCCTTGTCACTTAACATTTTAAAAACATTTGTTACGAACTCGTTACCAACTTTCGAAGGGGGAAGCACCTTCCGTCGCTGCCGTTCTCCTGGATTCCTTGTTCGCCTCCGCCGCAGTTGGCAACCACCCATTGCCGGTTATTTATTTGGAAATTAACAGCAATTAACTACCAAGTTGTGGCTTTCGAATTAGTTCACTTGGAATGAACTGTGTGTCTGTGCTCTGGTGGCACCTTTTCGTCCTTTCCTTTCGAACCATATACCGTACCGACCTGTGTGTGCGTGGTGGATTTTCCTGTGTGCGTAGCATGACAATTAGGCAAAAAAGGAGTTGTTGGAACGGGTATCCTTATTACAAACTCATCAAGTGGTTGCGGTTGAAGTATGTTTCCTTCAGCTGATGCAACAAGGACATCCTCTGTAGAGTATATGAATGTTAACTAATTAGACTTGCAATTTTCAATAAGGATTACATCCTGATCCTTGTATTTGCTGTGAGAACTCATTTTCTTCTGGGGTAGTCAATGCCAAAGGACTTTGGATTTGAATGGACATGAATTGCAGTTCATCAGTCCAGTGTCCAATGAAAGGATGCAAACGAATCGAGCAAGGAATGTTTTCAATAAAATTAAAGTCTTCTCTCGGTTTGGAGGATTATTTGCTTGAGGGTCCTTCGAATGCAGTCGATGAACCGAGAGTGGCACACAGATGTCCTTTTGGACATTGAATTGATTATGTATTTGTTTTTTTTTTCCGTACACAAATCAACTGTTGCTTTGAAAAAGGATGCGAAATTGGAAAAAAGATGATGTGAAGGAGAGCAGAGCAATCAATGAAATTGTTTCCTTTGAGGGGTTTTTTTTTCTTCCTTTCACTGTGTGAAGGACACCGGAAATTGAAATAATCTTCTTGGAAATGGTACTTTGTCTCTCGGTGGCATTTTTGTCATGTAAATATTGTCAAGGATACTCAATTATTTGTTTGTGGAATAGAAGTGCAGTCATTGAAGGATACAGAGAGAGAGGAAATTCTTGGACCAGGACTTGGTCTGAATGACGAGTATTTGTGGTACAAGTTCCCTCTTTAGTTTGAAGAAACAAGGATTTGGCTGTTGGTGTCATTTTTGAGTTTCTTGTGGAGCTTGAGTATACATGCTGACGACTAGTTGACAGAGTTGAGTGTCCTTCTTCTAACGCCCTGCGGACAAGTGCAGTCTGTACATCAAAACAGTAGTACTTGGAAAGATTGGTAAGGTCAATGCGGACGTCAGTAAAGCAACGTGTCGATCCATCCGCCGTACAGAATACATTCGTTATCCATCATGAACTGAGGTCGATCCATTGCTGGATGCGTGGTATAAGTCGATAAGTCCACCGGCCATTCCCTGTTGTTGCCAACTGCTGTCTTCGACTTGCCTTGGTCGTGTAGTACATATATAACATAACGCATCCCGCGCTGGAACTTGCACCTTAGCAGCCCACATTTTCGATGTTCCTTGGAAGAAAAACACTCTAGCCAGTCATAGATGGCCACCAGACATTATGTTCGACAGCAGTGGCCCCAGCATGGACCCCTGTGGTACTCCATTCATCGTAGTTGTAGATGCTTTTTACGTCGAGAGCTACAAATGAGCCTCATCACCATGTTCGTCAGCTAGCAGCCACTTCAACCTAACCTCCGGACCTGACTAGACTGACGACCTCTTTTGTTGGGGCTGAGTTTGAGTTCTCAAGGAAAAAGTACAATAACTTCCCTGTCACTCTTCCTTAGTTGAGTTCTCCTGGTGCTCCTGGCAAGTTATGTTTTTAGAAAATGGCTCTCATAAGACGAACTTTCTTCTTTTGAGGCCTCAGAGGGTCCAATTCGAGGTTATATGCTCGCTTGAGGAGGGATGACAGCACTCTAAGGTGCATTCTTTGCTTCGGAATTGCAGTCAGCTGTGAGAGACATTGAAGATCTCAGAAAAAGTGGCCTTATTGTTGGTTTTGGAATTGACTCACAAGCTCGTCAGTCAGTCCCGGTTTTCTCGGTCCTCTGGTGTTTGTTTCTTCGAAAACCCTTTGCGCCGATGTATCTCCCACCCTCCTAGACTCTCTTTTATCTGCAATCACAAGAATGATCCTATAAATTACTTTAATTCGAAAAGCATACCATCGCAGCATACAAACAGAATCAGTCCTCACCAGTGTTCCCTGTGGTACTCCATCAAAATTAGCACCATGCAGCCGCGATGAAGAACCAATCTTCATTACCCAAGCAAACATCTCTTGACATATGCCTGCCGCTCATTCCCCGCCTCAAGTGTAACTTCGCTAATTTCCATCGAAATCCCCAAGTGCACAATCCCCCATCCACAGATACCAATCCTCCATCCATCGCTGTTCCAGTGGCTTTATCCAAAACTCACTCGAAACCGACATCCACATCGATATCCATTGCCATTGCCATTGTCGCGCGATTTACTGCTTTGTGTGTGTGTATTTTGCTACCTCCGGACATATTACAACTCAAATCGCCTGCAAATTTAATGGAAATTGACTGCTCGCCATAAAAGTACAGCAAAAGGACGAAAAGGAACCAAGCCGAACTCTCTCAACCATAAATGACATTACCATCAATACACGCGCGCACACATTGCCATTAATTCTAATAGCCATGCTACAGGACTACGAAAATCTCTCCAGCACTCTACACTCCCACAGTGAGTGGAGAGATACCGCAATTGTGGTGTCCTTGTTCAACTGCGCAATCGCCCACAATACAAACGCAAAAGCTTAACACAAAAACAATTGTCAAATCCAATTGATAACCTCATCAGGATGAGACCGAAAGTTTTCTCGCCTCACCACCAACAACAAGCAACACACAAAAAAAAAAAAAAAAAACAGCAACAACTAAAGGAACAGCGACAAAAGGACTCTCGTAGCCGTTTGTAAAGCGTCACACGTTCAGTTTTCATTGAAACGTAGAGTCGAACGCGGATGCAACCGGAATTAGCCGCTTGGAATTTCGTCTGTTCAAAGTGACAGTGTTGCTTGCATGTGCGTGTGTGTGAGTGTTGTTTAAAAAAAAAAATTAAATATCGTATGACAATGTTGCACTAACGAGAGCTTTTCTCGAATTTTTCATCCTTTTTTCTCACGCGAAATCTCATGTGCAGTCACAGAACCGCAACATCCTTTGGCAATGAGAAAAGGATTAAAAAAAAAACCCACGAAACCATCAAGGAATTAGTGTAATGAAAAATAAGTGAATTCCCTGTGTGCCTACGTAACTGATATCCTTGTAAATAAGTTACAAAGGACGACAGGCAGCCAAACGAACGAACGAACGAACGAAACGAACGAGAAAAAGGCGGAAAAGCTTTCTCTCGGTTTTATTTGTTTCATTTCGCCTTTTGCATTCCTTTTCACTTCGACAGTCATTTTGCCTTTCATTCTTGCCTCAGCTCTAAGCCACACTGTACAGTGTACACCCGGCGGTGTTCGTCCTTGTTTGATCTCTCTTTTGTTCACGTTATTCTCGGACTTTCGCCGAAATTCCATAGTCCCTGTGACACATATTCAACAGTTTGCTTTTGGTGCTTTGTAGTTGTGGTAGTGAGATGTCGTGAGATGTCCTTATTCGATTTTTCCCTGCAAGTGTCACCGTGTCAAGCGTGGAAAAACAAAACGAATTTTACCTCCATACGCCCCGAAGGATAACAAAGTGAAAAGCTGTGCGAAATTTAAAAAAATAAAAATAAAAAATTTCGTCCCTTTTTTTTGTAGTTTGTGTCGTGTCGCGTTGTGTCCTTGTTGGCAAAAAAAAAAAGAAACGTGTGTGTGACAATTCACCTGTTTGGTGTGACATAAAAATAAAGAGCGTGTGCCCCAGCGAGTGTATGTGTGTTTTTTTTTTTCTGTTCATCTGTGTGCGTGAGAGCGAGAGAATCATGAATTACTCCTCGACAACCACCCAGTCTTCATGGCCATGCATCAATTAATTTGTAAGGATAATTAATTTATTTATATTTGATTTCTTATAACGATACAACGATCGGAATGTCCTTATAGTGAAAATTGCTCCTTCTCCCCTTTAGTTTTCGGGGTGGTTTCCGTTCGATTTGAATCGAATCGGAGATACAGGACGATAGGAAATAAATAAATTATTTACAAGGATGTGTTGATTTCCACTTCATTTGAGGGTTGATATGGTTTTATTTGTCTGTCGTCCTGGCTAGTGACTTTCAGTTTCCTTTTTTTGTTTTGATATCGAATGAGGGATGTAAAGTTATTCTCAAGTTTATTGCCAACAATGGATCCTTTTTTTTGCGGAAGGGGAGATGGAAAAAATCTTACTAATTAGTGTTATCCTGTTGGGGACATCGTAATCGGTTTTTTTTTTTTTTGTTGTAGATATAAAAGGACCTTTAAGTGAATTGGATTGACGAATATTTTCTTTTGTTATCCTATGCCGATGCAGATTAGAAAGTAGATTGAGGGGGATCCTTGTACATCAGATCCATGATTAGTTTAATTAAGTGATGGATATTTTAGGGTAGCTAGCATGTTTGTAATCGCCTTGAGAAAGGACATCATTCCAGATGACGAAAAGAAAACTTATTTATTAAAATTCCCGACATTTCGACTCAACCTCCGCGATGGAGGACAGACAATGGGTAGGGATTTGTTTTTTGGGACTAAAAGCCTTGAGGGGCTTCAGTGAACTTGCAGTGACAGTTTTCAAGGAAATCTGGGGAAGCAGTCGTTTTCTTAAAAGACTCAGAAGAAGCAGTGGTAGCGCTTGTTTTCGTATATGCAGGTCCTAGCGTCTTTAAGTAGACTTGTTTCCACTGAAGACAGTCTTAAAAGACTCAAAAGAAACCATGGTAGCGCTTGCTTCCGTATCTGTAGGTCCTAGTGTCCTTCCGCAGACTTGCCGCCACCGAAGACAGTCTTAAAAGACTCGGAAGAAACCATGGTAACGCTTGCCTCCGTATCTGTAGGTCCTAGCGTCCTTAAGCGGACTTGTTGCACAGAAGACAGTGGATTCCTAGTTTACAAATTTCCCCATCTAATTGCCGCTCTTGGATGCTTTATGACCCATCTTTGGTCAGCTCTTGGATCGGTGAATTGACGCCCACTCCTTCGTCGCGTTGGGTCTTGAAATCGTCTAGCTTGAGTTGTTTGAAGGGCGACAACTTGTATTTCCAGTTTTTTTTTTACCGAGGGCTGACAAAGCAAAACATGTTTAGAAACGTCTGTATCGTACATCCAAGGCTTCTAATGACATCTGAAAATCCACAACAGTGAAGGTTTGACTACACCTTGAGAAGATTTACATCCCCTTCGACAGCAAGGCTTACGAAATCGCCTCAAACTTAGTCTGGATCTGCCTTCAGGTGCTTATATCACTAGCCAGATCAAATAGAGCGTCTGAAGACACCAAAAGGCGCAAAGACCGTTCTTGGCCTTACCAATGCGACAGGAATCCGGGGCCTATCTACGTAGTTCTCTCTTTAGGAGCCCAATTCCGTTGCTTTTTGTAGATTCCTTCTCATTTGCAGACCATTTGTCAAGATTCGTCGGTCTAGAGTAACAAATGGTTAAGGATTCAGAAACTAAGCAGCTTCTCTGAACCATTTGAGATCTTCTATGTACACCCGGAAGTATCAATTTGACTCGTCCTTCGTTTTTCAGCTCCAGTGTTCCGTTCTGTGTTTGTATGCGTCGAGATTCCTTCTCATTTGCGGACCATTTGTCAAGATTCGTCGGTCTAAACTCTTCTAGAGTAACAAATGGTTAAGGATCCAGAAACTAAGCAGCTTCTCTGAACCATTTGAGATATATGTACACCCTGAAGTGTCAGTTTGACGCGTCCATATTGCTTTTTAGTTCCAAGGTCCCCTTACACATTTGTACGTGTCCACATAGGTGTCGAAATAGATCCCCTTGTTGGATCCCTTTTTTTTTGTCTCTCTCGCCACTTTGGTACTTTTTGGGACTCGAACCTTAGTCAGCACTTCGACCACTTGTCCCTTCTAAGTCTTAATCGTGCTTGGTACCTTAAAATTCATCGACGTCTTCTCGAACTTCTTCTTAATGGATGTCATTCCTTTACAAACGTCCTGACCAAGTTTTGTTTTAGACGAGCTATTCTTCTTCACTCTTGCCTTAGGGGGTTCAACTTCATAACTTGACTTTCTATGTAGCCGTCGGTCCTTCAGAGTCCTTTTCACTTCTAAGCAGTCCCCTCCCTTTGGAAAATTCCTTGTTCCTTGTTCCACTCGTTAGACCACTTTTCAATCTTCCAAGTTTCGGTTACTGCTTTGTAGAACGTAACTAAAATGCCATCAAGTCCTTGTTTTCTTTGAGCGCCTCACAATGTTTACCATTGAATCATCTGAACTCACAAGACACTGACGCAAGCTGTCACCCTAGATCAGCTCTTTGATGATTGAATGCATTGATTAGCAAAGTCTTCAGATTGTTGCTCGTTGAAGTAAATTCTTCTATCAACGCCTTGGACTTCCTCCATCTTTGAACCGAATCAAGCTCCTTTCCACTACAACTCCTCCATCTTCTTATGTTCTTCATCCGACGAGGTTTGTTACTGCCTTGCCTTTGTCCTTTTTGTTTCTTTTTGCTACGTTCATCATCACCTTCGAAGCAAGTGTAATCGTGGGATCTCTCTTCCTATCCACCGATTAGAACCGCCTTGACACAATCTCACTGAGCCCCCGCCGAGATATTAAACTGATCGGGATGGCTTCCTTCAACGAGGAGCATGTCAGAAGTA
Organism: Criorhina ranunculi; assembly: GCA_951813785.1. Lineage (NCBI taxonomy): Eukaryota > Metazoa > Arthropoda > Insecta > Diptera > Syrphidae > Criorhina > Criorhina ranunculi. The sequence continues at coordinate 4,787,800 of OX638385.1, read as the reverse complement.
GGGCTAAACAAGGCGACAGAAAATCGAGTGGTTGTCTGTTACTCCTCCCAGTGTTCAGGCGCTCTGAACTTCTTTGATTCGGAAGACTGCTCTTTTTTCTTTTTCTACTCTGGAAACTCTGAAAGGAGTGGAAGCTGCCTTCTCGCACATTTTAAGGCGCGTTAGACAATTTAGGCAATAAGTGGCTCAAGTGAGTCCCGATTCTGGAGAATCTACAGCAGACTTACTGCATCATTTTGGCTACTTAGTCTCCATGACCCCTTAGGCTTTTTGAGCCTTAAAATGCCTTTAATGTTTGAATCTGAGGAAAACCTAGTCTTCAAATCTTGATTTTGAGCCCATGAGCCTTTTGATGTCTTTGATGTGGACTCCTGATTCCATAAACTCGACTTTCTGGTCGTAAGATCAAGATTTGGAGCGCCGACTGAGTCTCAGTATACGTTTGGTGTACCAGGACAATCTCCTCTGACCATGGCTTGATTCCTGTCTTTCTGTGACGAAGGTCGTTTTTTCCGGACAATCTCCTCTGACCATGTCATGATTCCAGTCTCTGTGCCATTGGACGGTTTCTATGGGACAATCTCCTCGGCCCATGGCTTGATTCCTGTTTTTCTGTAGCGAAGCTCAGCTTCTATTGAACAATCGACCTCTTCGAAGGATTATTACTCAACGAGAGGTTATGCCAAAGCACCTAAAGGACCTTGTTCCAAATTTATTTCGGACCTCCCTCCACAAAACTTACAACTTGAATGGCCACTACGCTTCACTGAGCATCTTAACTACTACATCTGAGTGGTTGGACAAGTACTCAAAGTTCTCCATCTTCCTTTAAAGAACTGACAGACTGAATCCTTGCATATTGACACTTCCATTGTTCCCGTTAGACAGCATAAGATCTAGAGGGGATGAATATAAAAATATGTTTACTGTTCATCGTCCTTTACCCTTATCACATAGAACGCATTCTTCCTTTGTTCAGTGTAACTATACTCAACACACACACACACCCACACAAAAGGACGAAAATTTGAATACCTTCCCCAAAAATATGGGTCAAGTGGCCGCCAAAAAAAAAAAAAAAAAACGAAGAAAAGACGGAAGACAAAGCAGAATCAGAGCCGAAAAAATAAAAAAAAAGTTCAAAATGCCAGCAGGCTAATGGATGTGTAAATACTTTTAGGAGAAAGTCAACATCCTTTCTCCTTACTTTTTAAAATGTTTTTCCATATACATTTCCTTCTATCTAAGGACGACCCCCGCCAGATCAGCACTTTAGTCCGCTTTTTCTTATTTTTTTTTTATTAATTGACATCCATCTGGCTCCTGGTAAATCTCTCGTCGAAATGTCCTAGTTCGAGCACAAACAAACCGTCTCAGAACAATAGAGGGGGGTGGGGAAGGACATAAACTTCTGGCATTTTGCCGAACACGCGAAATAAAACGGTTTTAAGCGTTTTCCAATGGAAAACCCGAAACCGAAACCGTGAGACACCACCGGAGGCTGGAAAATATAAATAAATAATTTATTGCCTTTGATTAGAGATAAGCGGATGACGGGTCCATGGTCCATGGACTGTGGACTGGGGGGGACCCTCAACCGTAGCGATGAAATAAATCATTCGCTAGCCAAACAAAGCAAAGGAAATATGGTTATGGAACCCAAAAAGGGGTTTTGTTCCGTGAGGCTTTGTTGATTTTTTTTTTTGTCCAAAGAAAAACACAAAGTGTAAGCCAAACAGATGAGTACACTTTCCCTTTCCCTTTTCCTCGCTCTCTGTTACACTTTCTTTCTGTTTCGAGTCCTTAAAGGATAATTATACAATTGTCAGGAACACCTTTTCCATTTCCTTGTCCTCACAACTCACGAAATGTGCAACAAATTTCCCAGGAAATCCCTGTCAAAACAAATCCTTCCAACTCAGGCGAATGGGGGAGGAGGCAGGAAAAAGTTTCAAGTCCTGCGATCGCAAGTGATAAGTTTTGCTGTGATTTTACCGAAAGGAAAGAGGAATACATAATGCACGATGTCACACCGTTGTTCGTACTGTCAAATGGGAGAAATGTGACTGAAACTTTTCTAATATATGTTAATGAACTGTGAGAGGTAGACGCAGAGCTTGAGCGGCAAAGACAGGTGCGACACATTTTGGAAGGCGGAGACAACGGTTTCGCCTGACAGCTTGTTGTGCAGGAGGTGTTAAGGACTGTGTTCTGTGTTCGTATGGAGTAGGAAACAATAAAATGTCTAGAGCTAGGGTAATTGTGGGTAATTAAAAACAAATAATAAATGACAAGTGGTGGGAATTAGGGGTTGAGGGTGTGGTTTAGGGGAGACCTATACTTTTAACGGTGTGGTATGACAGCTCTCCCAACACGTTGCAGCTTATTAGAGGTAATTTTGATAATCCATTGCCTCTTGCGATGTCGAAGTAGATAGGTTCCACACTTTTTTGGCGTCACTGGTATACCGCCTTTCAAATTCTCACAAAAGCTGGGACCCACTCTGGACAATGTGCCCAAGCATTTCTTATGTCAAAGGACTGTGACCAACTGTGTCCAAGGCAACAACCAATTGTGGATCATAAGATTAAATCGTTGAAGCCATCTCCTACAGTTTGATCAGTGTATTCCCTTCAGATCTTCGAGCCGTTTTTCCCTCATAAGCGGCGACATGTGGTTTTATGCATTTGCTAAGGCCCATGGCTGCGACTATGCATCAATGTTCCTTCCAACCAAAGCTTCGTTTCGTCCCATTTGCGACTTTTTATTCAAGCACAAGGCCACCACGACTTCTGTTTGTCTATACTCACCACACCTCGATCGTTTTTTGACACAATAGATCCGTAGAGATCCAAATCGTTGATCAGTGATATACAGTCCTCGGTACAGTAACTCCAGATTCGTAGAGATCCAAGTGAAGTCCACATCATACGAGACACAGTCACCTCTTCAACCTAGTAATCGTTGTTAAGTGACATACAGCCCTCGGTACAGGGACCCCAGTTTCCGGGTTTCACCGGTTGGACAGCTTCATACTTCATTTGAAGTGTGGTCCTGCCATGACCTTGAGATGAACACTGTCTCTCGATCGGTGACCATGAGCACCCCAGTTCCTTCCTTTCCTCGTGCAGATGGACCTAGGTGACGAAAACTTTCGGTATACAGCCCGCAATTCGAATAGATGCGTTCCACACAGATCAACTCATCGTGGAACACTAAAACGTCTCTGGAGTTAGGCCCAACGTCTTCTTTTCGATTAGGCTACCCTCAGAGTTCAGAGGTTCTCCACTGTACTGACTGCACCACCACTAACGATTGATGTCCCGCTGTAGGGACACAATCATATTCGCTGTTTCGATCCACTTCATCCGGAGGTCTCGTCTTTTCTTCTAAAAGTTGTCCGTGAACGAGTCTTTGTCATGTTCCTTTCAGATTGATGCACCGTTTTGAATAGGAACGCCTATCCATCCGTCATTGATCATCCTTACAATTGAGACTATGATCCTGGGTCTGATACTCCGAAAGAAGTAGGTCTGCCTTGTTCTCTAGAACTAGATTCGAATGATTGCCCGTGACGACATGCACCTCGTGTTCACACTCATGATCGTAGAGCAGCAAAGACAGATTGCACCCTTCTGTTGGGTTGCAGAACCGAGCTCCTGGTCAGCTTTAGTGTGCTTAGAACCTTATCGTACTTCGTGGGTATTTTGCAGCTCATCCTTGGCGGCTTGGTAGAGCAAATGCTTCTGGGAACCCTCACAACTTGTCAAAGCCTTTTTCTACCGTTTTGCCCGTAATAAGGGGGTCTTCACCACTACAAAGGGCTTTAAAGTGATCCAAGGTAGGGTCCTAATGACATCCAGCCAAATATGTTTTCCCACAGAGCGGTGAACGGCCCCTTTATACTGATTCCACAACTCGAAGTCTAAGGAGGAACGAGTTTACTTCAAGCGTTGTGAGGGATCTCTTCGATCCTCGTCCTCTTCCACTGATCGGAAGAGAATGTCGTCTTGGTCCGAATCAGTCAAAGTCGCAGTAATTCCTGGATCTTGTCGTTGACAACGGACCGAAGGCCTGCAGGGGTTCACACTCTTCGATTGATGTCGAGTAAGTCCTGCAACTCCTGCCATACCACCGAAAACAAGTTCCGGAGTCAACAACCTGCTGAACCATCTCTTGTATTAGAAATCCTTGGGTCTCGTCCAAAAATATTGGCAGCCTATCAAAGGTCGGTCTTTCCCTCATCCAAATCGGACTGCCAAACAGTTAGCCGACGAAGGCTGCCTTCCGCAGTAGACACACTCATTTGCCTTTTTTTCACGTGCTCCACGACTGCCCTGTAATCTCCGACCAACATCCGGATCTAATTTAAGACTTCAGTCACATAAGGAACCTCATCCTGCAATCTGCCAGGGATATTACAAAATTATCCAATCCAATCTCCATTAAATCCTTTTTTTTTAGCTTCACTGGACCGCCCCTCCCCCATGTCCTTGTACACATATCTCTGCATTCGCGCTTTGGCGTCATCTCTCCTCTCTTTTATCTGTTCTCGAGGACAAAAAAAAAGTCCTAAATCACAAAGGAAACAGGTTAATAATAGAGATTGTGTGTGCTCTCTGGGGTGTTAGATTTCTACCGCAGCAGGACATCCCTGTGATTTGTAGTTGCCTCTCTCATCTCGCGAAATGTGACACTTTGATTGCGCGTGCATTGTCGCTCTGATTTCTAATTTCAGAACTTTTTTTGTCTAAAAACAAAAACCTTTAGGATCCCATAAGACACCTTTTCCCTTGTCCTTGTCAATTAAATTGAATCAGGAAAAACTCATCCACACAACACACACACACACACTCAAATTGATTACGTGACAAATATCCTTAATTGCGATATTAAGCTCACATTTGGCGCAAACAAAGGACCGTATCTCATGCGTTTATATTCTGCTAAACCGTCTGTATGTGTAGTGAATAGTGAAAAAAAACCGTAAAAACAGGACGCCTTTGCATGCATTAATTCTCGCTCAAACGGACCACGAAATGGACGGGCCCCAACTACGACGACAAGGACGAAGACGACGACGCCGGCGATGGCCGGAAAAATGAAATGAAATGAAAATATTTACGCATTCCTGTACTTGAATTTCATTACGACACGAGCCCAAGGAATTAATGAGTGTAGTGGAATGTGTGGGTGTAGGGTGGGATGTGGGTGTATGGTAATTGGGAAGGAAACATATACAGGGAAGCTGTGAAGTAGGTAGGGCGTACTTACAATTCGGAATGGGCAACAACGTACCTCTTCAGTTGATTGAGAGGGCTTTCTTCACTGTGGAGTGGACGACAGGACAAGTACTGGTGTCAATACGTTCCACATGTCTCAGTTTCCTATTTCGTTGTTGAAATTCCTTCCAACACATTCCGTCGAAACAAATTTGAATCTTCCAAGGTTTCTGCTTTGATTTTTCAGTCTTGGGGTGCCTTTTCTACCTTTTGGTAGGCGTTTACGGACGTAGTGTCTTCTTCGGCTTTATGGAGTTCCTTTGCTCGAACCAGGAGTGTCATTGTAGACACCATGGAAAGCCAATCGAATCTGAGACAGAATTTCTGTTGGCTTGTTGGGAATGTTGAGCGAGTGTTTAAGGTCCTGGCAATCACTGACGATTCGACGTTGATTGTTCTGAGAACACTGGACACCCACAAACGTAAGGATCCACCCCATACTTCATTGGAGGCATATTTCGATTCCTCTCCGTGGTTTAAATAGAGGAGTGAGACGTTGTGTTCCAACTTGCGTAGGCAGCTGACTAAGAAAGAAGCTATATCAAGCAATGAGTTAGATCGGACTAGTTCCAATGAGTCATTCTTCTTCCTTTTTCGAGTTTCTGGATCTATGTCGTCTTCTTTTACTTGAAAGCAGTCCTGCACAGAGGCAAACTTGTAAATTAGTCCGTGGCACCAGTCTCGGGTATAGTAACCTTCTCCTTGATCTAGGCTCCGCGATGCTTGTCATCTACATAGTCTTGTCGCAGGATCGTACTAGAGGTTCCTTTGAAGTTGAGCCGAAGGTCAAGTGTTGTTCTGCAGGCCTCAAGCACTGTTTCCGATTTCTGCTCTGCCTTGTGTTTGGATAGCAGCCTGCAGATATCTTCAACTTCTTCCAGGAGTTTGGCTTCATTAACTACCGCCGATACTATAGAGTTTCGACTGGACCTCCCCACAAATGATTTCTGCAGAAGCTGCAGTGGCAAAGAGGAAGAAGAAACTTTCCTCCATCTCCTCTATCTCTCCAGCGCCCTCTCTGAACAAACGGAACTACCTCGATTCCTTTTTGACAATCTTGACGACCTATCACAACCTCGTTCGCTTTATCAAAAGCTCGACGATTAGGTGGAGGAGTCTCTTCTAGATCCTGAGATTTGCGCTAACTACCTTTCTTACCTAGCCGAACCTAGGCACAACTGAACATTCCAAGTCTAAGATTCTTTATCTGACCCACAATCTCAGTTTACTCTAGTTACACTTCAGGACCCGTCCTCGGCTTTGCCTTGGTTCTTCCACGCCCATGTCTACAGCCGTTTAAATTCCAATGAGTTTCGGTGTTTCCTTGGTTGCAGTCTGGAGTCCACACAGGTCTTCAAAATACTCATTCAGCATCGCTTTTTGGTGTAGTCTAAAACTTTTGACACCAATCGGCCTCCAATTGGATCCACTTTAGCTGCCGTGATGCCTTATGATGGAGAAGCTATAGAAGCTCATACTCTGAGTTCCAATGACCACTTATAGCTCTGTCGTTGCCTGTACAATGCTTGGAATATTTTGTGGAACGTATCTTGAATTTTCAGGAATCTAGAGCAATTCAATGCTCTCAACTCTTTCAAGAGATCCTTTGCACGATAAAGCTTCTAGTTTCGTCCGTCTTTGTCTGAAGACGTCAATCGAGCAAGGGGTTGTTCTAAAAGGAGGTCTTTGTCAGGATTCTTCAGCAGAGTCCTCTAGACCACTTCGTCGTAAGACTGGTAATCAACTTTGATTGGACCTTTTCTGCTAATAGGGTGCCCAGTGCGATAGGAAGCAGAGCAGCAATGACGTGCAAAGTGGAACAAAATTCTACAAAAGTGGAACAGCATCCTAGAAAACCGGATCATCCCCAAAGTACGGCGGAGAAGCCTCCGAGTGATTCGAAAAAGCGACATATGGAAGCCGAATGTCAATGAACTATAACGACGCCATAATCAAGCAAGGACACCACTTGAGATACAAATAGAATAGAAGCAGCTTCCACCAAAATTGGCCAGCCACCCTTCACTTGGACTTATTAAATTTTGCCCAACATCCGCAATAATTTTCAGGAACTCTGCCGCAACATTTTCATAAAGCTTTTCTGGAATAACCAAACAAACCCGTAGTCGAACATCCTTGCCCTGAGGCGTGTTGGCTCCTTGCTCCCCCGAAAAAAAAACCCGAAGATACCCAAAGATACCCGGAAAAAAAGTAATTAATTCCAATTTCTCGTGTCCCACCACCACACAAATCCTTTCGAAACACCCCAAGAGACCAACCAATTTCGTGTCAAAATTTATTCCATCCGCTCCTGGTCTGGTCCCTCTCTCTCTCTCGATCTTTTCCGTTCTAAGTAATCCCTTGCCAGGTTGGCATGGACCTAATAAATTTCCACTCCCACAGAAGATATAACCCCCGAAGTGCCTTAATTTTTCCCTATGCCCCGGCCAGCCGCTCGCACGCGGGATATCTATTTTTACGGGTTAATTACCCGCTGGTATCCTTGTTGCCATTGTATTTGTCCATCGTTAGTGTTTATCTTTGAATGTTTGACAGTTGTTGCAGGGAGGGAGAGGAGAAGGACCTGGAAAATCGATGGCGCACTCTTGTCCTTTGGACAAAGAACCGAGCGCGAATCCTTCAGGTGATGAAATTCTATTCCTTTTTCACTCATAATTCATTAACTCACGTAGGGGGAGTGCAGGCTCATATAATCGTTCCGGGTTTGTGGTCGTTACCCTATTCAATGGGCCCGTACGGGACAAAGCTGGGTTTTAATTAGTGCTAGTCAGACGACAAAACCCCATATACACACATAGAGAGGGGGAGCGAGAGTGATATAACCTTCAGTGGTCAGTCGGGCGTCTCGTCGTCGTCATCATCGTTGGCATCATTATCCTCGTCTTTGTCGCATCGATATGTAGGACATGTGTGTTACACAGGAATCTCATGTTCGTGCAGTAAATTCCCGACGAATCCTACAATTAAGCATACTCATCACGCACACATGAATATAAAACTGTTTATTAAGCTGAAGACTATTGAGCGGCAGCAGTGTGGTGGAACTGGAGGTCCTTGTGAAGCGGTCGCATAATACCCTATAATTACTGGCGGAAACCTTTCATTAGATCCGTGGAAGGTTCTTGCACAGTCGGCATGTGGAAGGCAATCGATTGGTTTTACCAGACTTGGTCTTAGGGAACCCCCTGACCTTCTCCTCAGTCCAAGAAAGCCTTTGCCTTACGTCGCAGTCGAGTAAATTCCACAATTTCAGCCTCGAAACCTACATACCTTCCAGTAGGGATTCTGCGTTGCTTTCTTCGCTGACTTTGCATCCTTTGCTCGCGTTTCTTTACATGCTTGTCGCTCGCCTTGTGAAACCCAAACTTCGTACGTTGACTCAGAGGCATGTTCCCACGTCAAGACTGTCGAATTACCCGAGATCTTTCGCAAGTCCTGGGTAGCTATACCTGCTTCACTAGCTTCGTTGGCTTTGGTTCCTTTGCTTGTCGCTCGCCTTGTGAAACCAAAACTTCTTACGTAGACTCAGAGGTATGCTCATACGTTTTCCAAAGACGTCAAGGCTTGTAATTACCCGAGATCTTTTGCAGGTCCTTGGTAGCCCTACCTCTTTCACTAGCTTCCTTGGCTTTGGTTCCTTCGCTTGTCGTTCGCCTTGTGAAACCAAAACTTCGCACATAGACTCAGACGCATGTTCCCACGTCGAGACTGTCGAAATACCCGAAGTCTTTCGCAAGTCCTTAGTAGCTCTACCAGCTTCACTAGCTTCGTTGGTTTTGGTTTCTGCCCTTGTCGCCCGCCTTGTGAACCCAAAACTATGGACGTAGACTCAGAGGCATGTTCCCCCGTCGAGACTGTCGAAATACCCGAAGTCTTTCGCAAGTCCTTAGTAGCTCTACCAGCTTCACTAGCTTCGTTGGGCTTGGTTTCTTCGCTTGTCGTTCGCCTTGTGAAAGCAAAACTTCGTACGTAGACTCAGAGGCATGTTCCTCCGTTGAGACTGTCGAAGCTCTACCTGCTTCACAAGCTTCGTTGGCTTTGGTTCCTTCGCTTGTCGCTCGTCTTTGTACACTCAAATGCATGTTCCCACGTCGAGACTGTTGGCTTTCCTTGTTTTATTGGCTTTGCTCTCTGTGCTCACATTGTCTTCTACCGGGACAGTCTTGTTCCTCCTCTACAGCTCCTCTGTAGGTCTTTGCCTTCCCTGTTGGTTTTGCTTCAAACCACATGACGGAATCATAGATTGAATCACTTACCGTTTGCCAATTACTTACCTAAACTCCCTCTCTACCCCCCACCAGCTAAAGGACCTTTCACATTTCCAAATGCTTGTCCATTAATCTAAATACAATGCCATTCCGCTGGCTTTACAACTGTTTCCAATCAATCCAAGGTAATATCCTGCAATTGACAATCAAATTTCCATAAAAAGACGAATGAGCCCCCCCTTCGAGCGCGGCGACACTCAAAAAATCGTAATTTCCCGTCCAAAAATTATGGGCCCCGTGTCCCAATCATTGGTTCGACTTAATAAAGTCACGCACAATTCATTAACAAAACAAAAAGTTAAGTGGAAGAGGCAGTAATCCCGGGCCAGCAATTAATGACAGGACTCCCGTCAACGCCTCGAAACCGTGCCAACAGTGTTCCAAATCAAATTTCGGAATAATTGTGACATGTGCTGGCAGAGTGTCGTTGTTATGGTCTACAGTTAAAATGTCAAGACAGCTAATGCTGACGGATTGTTCCATAAATCATTGCGGACACGTTGAAGTGGTCATGGAGGGACCACTGATGTAAAGCTCCGAATCCCATAGGAGGCTGACAACATTCTCTTGGTTGCTTATACTCTCCTTGAGTCGCTCTTAAAGTTCTTGGTCGCTGTTCAACTTCCTTCTTCGGGTGGGTTAAGCTAAGTTGAGGTAAGGCTTTAACGGGGGATCTTGTGAAACTCTTGAGGGTTTGATAGTGATTGTCGGAAGGCGTCCTTTTTCTAAGAAAAGCCAAATCGTTCTCCCCCAGGCTTTCAAAGAATCTGGAGCCTAGTGTGCAATGGAATCATTCTTCTGGAGCGGGTCAGTGGCAGTGTAGGTGTTGAATGTTGTCCTCATCATCTCCGCAGCTCCTTCCAATGGCTCTTGGTCCAAAATGCAAAATGCAATGTTTCGATGATACAGATCCGGCGGGCTGTCTAGAATCTACCAAGCTCAAGCCGTAGTATACGAGATGTAGCACAGTTGCCCTTTAGTTGGACAAGACTAAACCTATCAGAAGTATAATCTCCTTAAAGGCACTATAGACGTTTATGAAGTCACACATCTTCACAACTCCTTCCTCGTCTACAAATATGTAGCCCGTTCGGCCTAATGGAACCTATAGCCGCAATCTTGATCGAGATGTAGAAGTTGAGTGAAAGTCGCCTCCCGATCGATGCTTCCCGGGACGTTGACCCATTGGCTTTGAATATGTGGATCTAGGCTTGGTCCCTTTAACGCGTTTAAAGGTCAAGCTTCGAATGGCAGGAAAGGCCGATCGATTCAAGACCAAACACCGGGGGCACTAGCACTTTTCTCATGATGCTCACTTTCAACGAGTTAAGGGGACCAAGCCTAGATCCATATATTCAAAGCTAATGTGTAAACTTCCCGGGAAGCATCAATCGGAAGGCGGGTCGACACGTTTTCTACAGAAGCTACTGCAAGGTAGCCATTGCGCTTAAGCTAGTTTGTGCCTCAATATGCCGAACTTCGAACTCAAAACCCACAAACAAGCTCCTCAAAAACCATCTACAAAGCAAAGACCCACGTGACCAAAAGCCGGCCTTAAGCAGCGACAGGGCATATAGATTCTACTCAGTAAAGACTCGGGATCGTATTCTAAAGAACTGAGGGCCATTTACTCTTGAATAAGTAAGCTGTCTGGGCAACTTTCCTTGACGAGGTGCTTCAATCTCATCTTACATCAAGAAGCTAACACAAGGGACCTTATCTGGTTTAAGTGAGGTTGCAACTTGCAGCCTGCCACTCCAAGCTACATCAAGAGGTCGTAGAGCTTCTAACTTCTCCCATTCAATACAGGGCTCAACTCTGAAATGCACTTCCAGAGTTGGGACAGGCTACAACACTTTTTGGATCCTTAAACCGGAAAAGGACTAAACAGTCTTACAAAATCAGTTTACGAAGCCCACTCCTAGAATAAGTAGAGTCAAGCCTGGAATCTGACAATACTGCGGCGGAACAATCGACAAAAGAACTAGCTATCTGCGAGTCTGCTAGCCAGGCAGAGGAGGATCCCCAGAAAACTTTGGCGTACCAAATGGCGTACTGAAATGTCATGGTTGGCTTAGTTGACACCTCTGATTCAATCCGCCACAAAGCCCAGCTCTTCTACAAGTGCCAGGTGGACGATTATGAAGGCACAGTGGTGCATCTGTAGAACGATAGATGGCAATAAAGCAAGCTTAGTTCTAGTCTGGGTATAGTCAACGTCATCATTTCGATCTGCTAGGCTCTATGAAAGTCACGACGATTATGAAGGCACAGTAGTACGTCTGTGGAACGATAGATGGCGCTTTAATTAGACTCGTCATCGTTTCGAACTGCTGGGCTCTATGTTAGCCACGTTTAGCATGGATCTTGTTCAGGAGTTTATACAGGATAGACGGTGGCCTTTTTGTATCCTCGGGGCGCTGATATCCAGTGAAAGTCTCAGGCTTGAACCCTTCCAGAGAAGACTTAAACCTGAACAGTCCATTGGCCTATCCATAGCCAAAAGTCCCAACCACGTTCGAATGTGAAATGAACGAGAAAAAATAGGACACAAATCGTATTTATATTGAACCCAATCGAGGTCTAGTCCTGTGGAACGAAAGGATATTGGAATTAAATAACTGTCACTTCGGTTTATTAATGTTTTTCCATGTTTTCCTTCCCACACTCCCCTTGTCTCGTTGTCTCATCATCATCATCGTCGTCGTCGCCCTTATCCTAACCGATTGTCTATTGCCTGTCTTTCAAATTTGATTGGATTAGGCTTTTGTTTTCGTTGCTATTGGTCCGCCAAAAGCAATTCCATTTCATTGGAGTTATTGTCTCGTGTGTACAGGACACACTGTAGTACTGTGTGTGTGTAATTGACATGAAGACATGAATGGGCTTTGTGTGTATGGCTCGCGTTAAGCCTAGACTCTAGGACTTAATTTTTATTAATGTGTTTATCGATTGGGTGTTGTGTTATCCTGACACGAATCCTGTTTTTTCTTCTTTTTTTTTCATTAATTACCAAAGTTATGTCTCGATTTACTGCCACATACACCTGAGAGAGGGTGGTTGGCGGAGGAGAGGTTTGGCAACCTGGCGGCGAAATGTCAAAGCATTAAATTATCCACAGGATTAGTGTGAAAAACGATTTGTTCGGAGTCCGGAGCTGGTAAGCGTGAGTCTTGGGGGGGAGATATTTCATGGGAAAAAGTTTTCCTTAGTCGTTTCTTGGGGGGAGGGTCCTTTTCATTTGCATGCAAGGATGAGACTTGTAAAGAATACACACAGGCACAGGTGGATTATGTTATTTTTCAAACCGGTTAAGCTGGGGATTACAAGATGGAAATGATGTACTCATTGGAGGCATTGTGAATGGCTAGCGATTTGTAAGCATTTAAAGGACAACTCCTGTGGAAAGATGGGAAACATATCGTTTTGTGTTTTGGGTTGTAGTTCCGTAAGCAGGGGACCATCAGTGTTTTGTGTTCAGAGATCAATTGGTGCCCTCTTCAACTGCGAGGTCACTCTAGCGAGTAGGCTGTTACTTCTGGATATGTTTGGACTTTTCGACGCTTTATTGATGGGAATCTACTATTTCTCGTCATTTAAGTAGTCAAAGTCCTTCAAATTCAACAAACTTTCATGATACAAAGACTTCTCTGCCTTAAAATGAATATGTGGCCACTTTGGTAGCACTTGTCCTTGTAACTTGTCCGTCCAAGTTAAAGAAAATTTCTTGAATTTGAAGCGACGTTGGCACTGCGCTCACCAAGTTCATGAGGCAGTCGAGTCTCAAGCCCACGAATATCTCTAGTATTTATTGCTTTAGTTCCCTAGCAATGCCTACTTCTAACGACCTTTTGGTCTAACGATAGCGAGTAAGATGAAGCACCCTACACAATACTTAGGCTCAGATTGGCTTAAGCTTGGCGCAGCTAGCCAAAGGCTGTATTGCTTGAATCCTACCGATGTGTAGACCAAGCTCTAGAATTCGATGGCCTCTTGTACTTCTTTTCGAGATCTAAGACTGCATTGTGTGAAGTATTCCGGAAATGGTGTACATAGTCCTTGCATTCATAGTTTACGAGCTCCAGATTCATCAAGAGTCTCTTCCTGAGAACACAGCCTCTTTCCTTTCTCGCCAAAGCCGGGCGACCTGTTTCAATTTGCCAAGTTTCATGATGAGACTTTACTTGAGGATACAGTTGATTTCCTTTCGCATCGAAGCCGGGCGACCTATTTCAGTTTGCTCTCGTTTGCTCTGGACTCTAGATTCGTGAAGAGACTCTACCTAAGGATACAGCTAATGTCCGTTCTCGTCGTAGCCAGGCTACCGGTTTCAGTTTGCTAAGCTTCCTAGCATTTGCTCTCGTTTGCTTTAGACTCTAGATCGGTCGACCGGTCGACCCGTTTCAGTTTGAGAAGCTTCCTAGCATTTGCCATAATTTGCTCTAGGACTTTGAAGCCCCTTTTGGCTAGAGGGAGCAAAGAATCAAGCTTCCTCCAACAGAGACTATTCTAAAGTTTCCTCTTGAATCTTTGCCTCTGAATGACAGACAAATTAATGAAAAGCTCTGGTGATAGTTTACAGCCCTGTGGTACTTCACTTCACCTCATATGGCACTACAGTCCACGATGAACCAGGGTCTCAATCAACTGAGGTCTCGCGCCAGTATGATTCCATGCCAGTTGCCTTCAGTCTCACTATAGACTTTGTTGGTCAGACTGCATGGGGGATGGGATGAGTCCGCTTTCTACCATGACGACCTCTCTTCTGATTTTCGGGTTCCTGGGGCAATTTTGATGCCTGAAATCAGACAGTGCTCATAGGGTTCTTCTCCATGAAGTCATGAGTTTGACTTTATGCGGATTTTCATCAGTTTTTTGCTCATAGGGCGGAAGCTCCATGCCTAAGTCTGTCTCTTGAAGAAAATCCCCGTTCAAAGAGGCACTTGAGTCTTTTTGCTCATGGCAGCAAACTATGGAAGATTTTTCAGCGTTTCAGGGTTCATCCTATCGCACTCCTTCAAGAGCAGTCGTATCAAGTTGATTGCAACCTAGAATAACCTCTAAATCTTCAGCTATACATGCCCTCTTTAGGGTCCTTGATAGGGTTTCAATCGCCAACAGTAGAACCAATGCTTGCATCCTGGGCTACTAGTGATTTCATCACTTGTTCGGTTCTCTTGTATGGTTTTCGTGTGCGGTTCACAGATATCACTTCATCCTCTTATCAGATTTTTGTGGAAGCTTCCTTGCGTCCCCTGATGGATCACAACACTCTCCATTCCTTGACCTTTCAGCTCATGCAACGACTCTGTGTGAAGCAATGCATTTTCGTATCCCTAGTCAAAATGGTGTTCCACAGAAAAGCATAGGGTATAGCTCCCAGCCTTGTGGTACCCCACTTTATTTCTTTGAAAACTTGAACCACAGTACAAGCCTATGTACGTACCCTCTTAATCTCCCAACTGAAGCCAATTAAATTCTACCTTCGAAGGCGTGAGAACAAAACAAGGACACACTAAGCTGATTGGCATTTTCCTTCCATAAATGACCGTCAAATCATTACCGATTGCGTGCACGTAATCGCATTTCAAAACAACTCGACGCTTTGTCGAACAATGACTGAATATTTGTACTTTGTTTGTTGTATCCTTTCGATGACACATCGATTACCTCGAGGACATGCAATTAAAACTACCCATTGAGGTAGTATTTATCTGACAACCTGCTGATTTGGAAGCACACAGGCAAATTGATTTTGAAAATCATCAAAATACGGGACATGTTACATTAAGGACCTCCATCCCGTCATCATTCATGGAGTCCTTCGCATCCTTGTTTGTTTTTGTTTTGTCATATTCTCTGTGATTTGTTTTTTTTTTTTTGGGACACACACACGGAGACAGATGGAAATTTGTTTTTGAATAATACATGCGAGTGACAGAGTGGGAGGGGGGTGAGTGAGACCTCGAGATCTAAGGATATCTCCTTGTAGGACTCTGTATGCAGTAGTGGGGGGAAACAAGACAAATATCCTTTGCATTCACCATGTTTATGGAGTAACAAATCCTCATACGATTTTTCTTTGTGAACATCTCAAGTGTTTGCACATGAAACTAGGATATGATCCTTTGGACAGGGGCGGAGCCGGGCCAAGATGAAACGCAAACATTATATCTTATGTATAGAATCAAGAGAAAGTTATGAGATTATCATTTTGGGGTGAAGCAGTACTCGTATCTGTGTGGGTATAGCAATCGATGTTGGACACTTTAAATCTATCAAACTTCAGGACCTTTCGTCTGATACATCTGCCGACCACAGGTGAAGATATCGTTTCTCAGGATTTATTAATTGAAAACTCAACACAAATGGAAATTCCTTTAATCCTCGTCGCTCATTGGTGTGTATCCTGCCATGAAAACCATAAATAATAACTTCAGCATCGCGGCAGGATACCCGGAATTGAATTCACTTCCACTCGAACAGAGTTCCCAAAAAAGTTCTGTCAACTCACGAAAAATATCCCAAAAAAAGGACGACAAAACAAAAACCCGTTTTATAACCCATTCATCGTGTGCACTTTTGAGTGGCATATCCTGTTGCAGTGGCAACCACCAAAAACTATCTCATCCTTCATCCTCGCATACACACACAATTTTAGATATTCAAAGTTTAATGCATGCCGGCGGGGGAGCGGCAGTATTCATCCCGTTATGCGATTTCTTTCCGTTTCCTGATGCTGCTGCTGAAATCGCATTAAATCCCAACCAACCGCAGCGGAGGGAAATCCTTACAGTCGTTCTGCATCTTCATTAAGAAATTTACACCGGAAGCATCCGAATTTGATTTTCATTTCACACTTTGTGACGACCTCCCAAGGACCTCTCTCTCCACGAAGCAGAACAGCAACGAAAAAAAAGGAGAAATTAAGTGTAATTAGTGATTCTGCTCATTTGATGGTTCAATTTGGAGCGAAAAAAAATAAATCAAATGCACAGTTAAGGACGACAACGACAAGGACTTCTGCGATGTTTTTCTTTTTCCTCTAATGGAAAACTTTCGTAGGTAAAAGTTATCCTGGCGGCTTGTGTTTTTTTTTTTTTTTATTCCATCCCTCTGTTCTGTCGTTGAATTTCGAAATTTTCCACGAGAAAAGAGAAAACCAAAGGATGAAGGACTTTTGATCAAATTAGTTCGGCTGCATTGCCAATGAATGGTATTTTGATGGCGGTTTACAGAGTGGGTCTACACACACCTCCTGTTGCTCTTTAATTGCTGCTGAGTACCGACGACGGGGAGTGTGGGAATGGAAAAAGTTGGTCGTTTATCTGTGTTGTGCAAGGACGACGAAAAAAAAAAAGCAGAAGTTTCATTAATCAATGAATCAAGGATGAAAAGGATGAGTTATGTGAAAAACTAAACAAGGAGTACCTTGGTTGGAAAGTTTAATTGAATATGAGTGTGCAAGGGGGACACGTCACCTATGAATGTGTGTGTGTGTGTGTGCTATGAGTAGTTCAGGTGGAATTTTACTTATAAATCAGAGCACGTAATGAGTTTTTTAAGTTTTTCATTGCCTAGGACTTATTAGTTTCAACGAAGGGATTTGGTGGATGGAGGGAGCTCTCCTTGGGTAGGAATTTAAGCCGGGAACTGCACGAAGATGAAGTTTGTAATTTGTGGTCATTCTTAGAAGGAAATCCTTATGTTACAGCTGCGGTACTGCGGTTTGCCTTCAAAATCCTTCCTGACAGGAAGTTAAGGAACTTCTCAAGGTAAATGGCAGCTAGCTCTTTCATTGATACAACTTCGCTACCAAGATTGGAGGTAAGAATCACTCTCGGCTCAAAGAAGTGAAGAGACATCCTTGTTTGGAAGGTAATAACTGCCAATCAGGGCCCACAAGCCCTCGAATTCAATCGAAATGCAAGGCTTATGCCACTGCATCTCAGCTTCATGTTGCCAACCGAGTGAATCAAGTCGAACTTTCTCTTATCCGCTGATGACACTCTTACGAGGAAGGAGGGACAGCAGCTTTAGTCCATCAAGACCAGCTTACTGGTAAAATCTAGTCTCAGCTTCACAGGGCGAACGCGTTACTTGGTTTCAGCTTTATTTTTGGGAAGACTGGTGACACCTGACCAATGACAGCTTCAGTGGTCAAATAAGTCCGGTTTACCATCAACACGTAGACCTAGCTTCATACGGTGAACTAGTGATTTGGTCTCAACTCGATTCGAGGGTCGTTGTGGTCAAAATGTCGAGAAAGGTGGGGAAGCTCGAAGCTCCAACTAATTCTTGAAAGAATCCTAGCTCCACACACTCATGTTGTCCTCCCTGTACTTTCAAGAACTTTGCTAACGTTGGCTGATTTCAAAGGCCTTTACTGACAATTTATGGGCCTATCCTGCCTGCAGGAGACTCTGAGCTGTTTCGTTTCTAACTGATCAGCAATCTCATGGCCTTCATGCACCAGGCACCAAGCAACATTCATTGTTCATTCAAAGACGAAGGCGTCCCTTATGCCAGAAGTCAGGTGAATCCTTACACATGTGTCAATGGCTTAAAGTTCAGCTTGACTATCTCTATGGTTCGGCCTATGGATGCCAGCAGGAACTCCAGCCTCAAAGCTGTCCGAACTAGCCCAGGAAAAAAGACTGAATGCACTGCTGATTGCCACTTCTTCGACAGAAAGTGTCTTCTATGGCCGGCATAGGACTGAGCTACTATTCTTTTCCAAGTCTATCGCCCTACATTCCGGGACCTGGACCTCAACCAACAAAAGTCTCCAGTCAGATCGATCTTTAGCAAGCTTCCTCCAGTTGGTTGAGGTCACCTTCCCCTCTACGTGACGCAGCCACCTCAGTCGTTGGACCTTCACTGTTCTGGTCGAAGTCGATATCGCTGTTCGTTGAGGTCCCCTTCCACTTGCGTGTGCCACCTGAGTCGGGGTCTTCCTCTACAGTACTGTCCCTCGAGAGTGGATTCGGAAGTTCTCCGGGCCAAAGCTTTGGTGTCACCTAGCCACCTCAGTCGTTGGTATTCAATATTCCTAAGCTAGGCTCGGTGGTACTGTTATCGAATTGTAAGCCTTCCAATCCAAGCTCGACTTGGAGCACTTCCCAAAATATTCCCACGCATTTGTGTTTGCACCCGTATCACATATCCCTTCGGACCCCTTCTCATGTCTTCTTGTTCTGTGACATGGGTTATGACTGTGAGACATGTGGTGATACATGTGTCTGTCTGTCATGTCACCCACATTTGTTGCGTCCTTTTTACCTTACCATGGCAACAGGACTAAATAAAAAAATTCCATCCCATCAGGTGTCCCACCCCAAAAAAAAACCCTAACCCCACCGGGCGGTCTCCCTCAAAAACAAATTCAATTCATCATCATCGCTGTGACAATGAATGTCACACTTAAGGACAACAAATAGAAAGTGATTGAAAAAGAAAATGGTGTCGTTAAACAACAACCATTTCACATTATCCAGGACAAGACGCGTAAAACGCCTCTGGGAACACCGAAAGATGTTCCTCACTTCCTTCCAGGTACGCACAGTCTTCCCCCATGGTGCTGTATCCTGTATCTGTCCCTCAAAAGGAAAAAAGGAAATTCTCCTTTTTTTTCCCGTGTAATGACATCGTTTCCATTTTTCCTTATCAACGGCATACTTGGCCAAGGAGCGGTGTAACGCTCCCACAAGTCCGCAGTGGTAAATCGAAGGCGAAAACTTTTTTGAAATTCTCGTGAATGAAAACCGCGTCGACCCAACCCCCAACACGACCCCCCAACTGACGAGCAAAGTTTTGTGGAACACATGTCGGTGACACACACACACACACGCATTTGGGTGCGAGTGGGTGGAGACGTCCTGCAGTTCATTTCCGTTTGATTATTCAAATTACTTCGTTTGAGTTACTTTTTTCCCTAACGTTCGTCGTCGGGGCACAGTGGGAATCCTTAAAACACAATCTGGTCACACCTTTTCCTTAAACCCATGTCTCGGGCGGCGTGCGTATGTAACGCACGACCCCTCCTCCAGGAGCGCCAGGATAAAGTAGTCAAAGAGCAAAACGATGGAAAAGAAAAACAATGAAAATATTTGATAGCTTGTCGGGGAGGAGGGTGGTGAAAACTTTACTTTTTGTCTGTGAATGTGAACCAAGAGAATCCTTAATAAGGATACCTCTAGGGAGGTCTGCTTTTATCCATAGAAAGGGCGTATGAATATCACAACCCTTCATCACCGGGCGGGGTAGAATTTGCATTCCTTAATCTCAATATGTGGGAAGGAATATAAAAATAACTCCTGTGAGGGATATTTCGGGCCAGGAATCTCGAATGTATGCGTTCGGTTGTTTCTCCGGGTCATGTGAGATTGGCAATTTAAAATATTTCCTTGCGGGGGGGTACAAACGGAATGCTCATGAATCTGAAATACATTTTCGGAGGAAAAGTTCAAATTTTATTCTCAAAAGTCTTGGAATGGGGTTGAGCCGAGGTATGTAGGTTACTAGACCGCAAGGTAACATGCGGTGAGAAGGTGGTTGTGTTTTGAGAAATGAATGGATTGTATGCAAAAAGAGAACCATTTTGATCTTTGTCATGTCCTGTCAACGCTAGTGGTGGGACCAACAATGCATCCATGTCATCGTGTAAGATTTTATGGAACGAGTTTCAGTCTTCGCCAACTTAACTGTAGATTAGAAATGACTTACTCTTCGTTCTCTTTGCGGGGAGGACCTGGCCAATTCTTGGCCTGTTCCCATGTGAAACTGTTCATTAGAGACACATCCTCCTAACTACCGATAAGGCAGTTCTGATTCAACACATCACTGGAACCCTTGCAGCTTGGTCTTGCTTTCTGCTGAAAACCTTGGTTCTCCATATCTTCGTCCCCAAACGTAGTCATTGCTTGTCCAATTCTGCTGCCAAACATCGGGTTCGATGCTATCGTCTGCTGAAACCTACTTCCTTAGACTGTTTGTCCATCCTCACTTGTGCGGTGGAATTTGAAAGACCGAGGGCTTTCGTCTTCATCGTAAGGTTAGGTTAGGTTGTACGGCTTATAAAGGACAGCTTTACTCGAATCTCAAAGGGCCCCTTAAGTCCATTTGTTGTGCTCATCCTTAATCCTGCTTCGCTCGCTTCAGCCTTTAGATGGTGAAGGTGAAGTCGGTCTACCTCGGACGGATCTGTGGGCATCTAGCACGTCTAAATGTCTGTTCAGCTCTCCTTACCTCGCGAGAGTCTTCTTCGACCAAGTTCTTCGTGGATTTACCACTTTTCTTTCTATGCCTTGAGTAAGCCGAGATTACCGGACCGATTTTACAGCTCGGTACCACGATTGGATAAGACAAATCTTCCTAAATCTCTCTCGACCTGTTGCCTTTCCATGCAAACTTCTAGGGTTGAGCTTCTGATGAACTGCCAAGCTCGCCTCTGATAGATATCTAGTGTTGGAGACAAGTTGTAAGACTTTATGAAAGCACTGTCACTGATTGCAACCTACTCCAATGCTTTACGAGACTCTGCGCTTCTTAAAAACTTGACGTGTTTAAAGCCACAAACGACGCTTTGTAGGGCTTTCTAAGAATGTTTTTGAGCGATATGCCGATAGCTCCATCGACAAAGGTAAAGCAATGCTCTTCACTGGGTCTTGACGCAAGCTGTGACCACCTATCATCTCTTTGGTGATCTTATACAAAGATCAGTTGTCTCAGCTTCTCCTGTTTCTTCCGTCAATGTGTCGATGTAGTTTCTTTTGTCGCGCCATAAGCTCGATTCCATCTATCGAATGGATGGCTGCTTTAGTGTCCGAAGGCAACTATGTGCTGTCTACATGTCTAAGCGCTTCGTTATCGCGGTCTACTTTTGTATGGTTCTAGATCTGGCTGTCAATATCCGTCCGTAAAAAGTCCTTTGCGGACGTTTGAAGTCAAAAGCAGACTTAAGCCAGTTCCATCCATCTGATTGTAGCTCCCTAAGACCGCTAGGAGAAGGCAACAAAACATGGTCCAATCCATGCTTTGGACTGTCTGCTGTTCCCAACCGATTGCCCTCAAGATCTGCTGACTATTCCGCTCTTCTTCACCAGCGACATCTATCGTTAAAAAGAAGTCATATTCTGAGAATGGTTTGTGTACTAGCTATGGCATTGCTTTTTGCCTGGTGTTTCGCTTGTGAGTCCGCTACATGTAGGTTGTACATTGCACATGTTGAATTCATCAACGTACCGATGGTCCTTCCTTGAGAATTGTTTTCGTCTTTGATTCCATCAATGAATCAAGGACCTTTAATACGTCCACCTTCTCTGAGTGACTCCTCAGACTTTCCGCTCTCCATTTTAAACAGACAAGAATGGAAGTACTTCCACAAATTATATCCTCTGTTTTCAAACAACACCCACAGTACTCCGTCGAATTTGATGCCCAACCCATGCAAGGACATTCAATGAACAAAGAACTTGACTTACACCAGTCTGTAAGTAACCTTTCACCCAACAAAACATATTTCATAGTGTGCACTACGATTAATCTTCCCCACTCGACCGACCGCCTTCATAATGAATCTCCAGTATGCGAAGGCAAAAGAAAACAATTCCTTAGGCTCGCATGCAAACGTCAAGGATCTGTGCGCGAGTCCCACACATGTTTCGTCCCTTCTTTGCCAAGAAAAATGTGCGTATATTTTCATATTTCTTTTTTGTTTCATAAATATTTCTTATTTCCCCCCCCCCCCGCCCTCACCACACTCACTCTCATCGTCCTGTGTGTCTGTCTGTCTGTTATAAATTCCACCTGTCACATTCAATTTTCCCAAACGTATACCTCTTTCCATGTGTAGATATACCTGTGTGTGGCACATAGATTCCATAGCATCCGTGTGATGAAAATGATGTCTTTCCCTTTGGGGGCTTAAAATAAAAATTCAAATGGATGTCCTTGCTGAGGAAGACGAATTACTCCTCATAAGTGGTTACATCCAAGGAAACAACGAAAAAAAAAAATAGAAATCCAATTTCAATTGAATTCTAAATTATTCATATTTTTGTTTAAAAAAAAACAAACACACACTCGCACACACAGGATAACAGGAGTAGGGAAATTTTAGAAACGTATGTCCTGCCAAATTGAACGTAAATTACATGAAACACACGTGACCATGGGGATTCCATGTAACACAAGTTTGTTGTGCAACATTCAAATTCGTTTTGGTGAGAATCAGGACAATGATCCTACGTGTGTGTGTGCGTGTAGCACAGCCGCTACAAAAAAGGTGTATTTCTCAACTTTATAAATGTTTTTGATTGCTCGTGACTCGTGTCAAAGAAACTCAGTCAGTGGGTGGTAAATGGAAGGAAGCCCATGACGTTACAGCACTCCTTTGCCTGATCACAACTTCAAAGGGGAATACTTTTGTAAAAGGAAAGCAGGCATTGCCTTTGGTGGCATTTTCATCATTTTACATAACATTCCTTGTTTCGGTAACAGTGGAAGCCTCCATCTATGTCGATTTGAGGCTCCTCAGAGGAGTCTGCTCAATTTTTTCTCTCCCTCCATCTGTCACTCAAATTCACACAAATTTTTTCTTTCTTTTGCAACGTCTTTATACATTCGCTTAACTGCCTTGGTTATGCTCCTTGAGTGATCCCAACCCACGGCTCAAGCTAGCTCTACGTAGGCCTCCAACAGCTCATTCTCCACTTAACGTCGTATGAACCTACGTCCTGTAGAGGCATCACTTTTGTCATTCGAGTTGTAAAGCCTTCGGTCCATATTCAATCTGTATCCATCAATAGGCCTTCTACGAGCTCCTCTGATTCTTCCAATAGTTTTTCCGTCGACAGCAACCAACTGGTTCTTGTCTCTGCTATGCCCTGATAGCTTCTGGAGTAGTTCAAGATTGTCATATTACCTTATGGTGATTGAGCCATCGGCATCAATGTCTTGTCAGAGAGATCCCTAACCGCGATTATTACTTGTCCACTACACCCACAAGCCCCTGTAAGTCCACTTGATCTGTGTTTGGATCTTTTTCCGCCACGATAGAAGTGGTCCTTCGAGATGAAGGTACACTTAGACCAATAGTAAGTCCATTGTGATACGCCACGATGGTCTAAGTGGTTCTAAGTGATCTATATCCTGAGGTCCTATTTCAAATGGTGTACAGACACCTTTTTTCGGTCTTCTCCTGGTATACAACCAACTTCTGAGCGAAATATTGGTCCCACCCCTGTCGTTAATGCCTTAAGAGCGATGACTCGACCTGGAACTTCGCATTTTAAGAAGTAAAAGGTTGCCAAGATCGGTCTAAGAGTGGCAATTTTTTCTTTTGTCGGTCTGCGTTGCTAAAGACTGGGCACATGCTATAATTAGGGCGGTGGAAAACGGCTTAAGTCTAAGTTTGTCACTTTTAGCAGGGGCGTGCCTTGTTTTTTCTTCAGTGGACACATTTCGTCCATCCATCCTTGATCGATGGTGGAGCCAGAATGTATGTTTGTATGTATATTTGGCACGGCAGCTCATGGAGAGCCAAGGCCTAGCTTCTCACAACCATTCATGTTGTGCGTGTTATATTCTTCGCACGAATGGAAGGGACCTACAGTTAGTGCCGACTCCAAACGGCGAATTGAGAAGCTTTTCATGACAGATTGTACTCTTGCAGGTTTGTCATGCCTGCGAAGAGGTGGTGCCGCGAAAAAACGTTTGGTGGTTTTTGAGAATCGAACCTGTGTCTCTCGCTTAGTAGTCCAACGCACTAACCACTAAGCCACGGCGACCACAGAAGGAGCCAGAATGAGACCAGAATGAGACCCTTTTAGTTTCGTAGAACTTAACCATGTTTCATGTCCTATACGCTATCTTTTGGACCGATAGCAACTTCTAGAGAAAGGAGCTCTTAATCCAGTTGGCAACGATTGTAGGCTTCAATGGCGTTGACTCTCTTAAGCTCAAGGCAGACAGACAGAGAAGTGGAAGTTCAAGTGGATGATGAGGGTCTCAGAACAAGACTGTACACTCGTTTGAAGACTCCCTTGCAGAGAGCGACGAAATGTGTTTAGGAAATCTCTCACCAGGCCTTGACCAGTGTTTGTTTTAAGCTGCTAAGCTCGTAACTAGCTTGGGCATTATCCATGGAAGAATCTGTGTGTCAACAAGTAGTCTAGGAATGCCGCTTGAAACTGAGCGAGCTAAACTTAAACTGTTAGACAGGGATTCAAGACAAAGTCGGGTTCCGATCCTAGCTTAACAAGGCTCATTCAATCGTAGTAGAAGGAGCTCTGGAATTTATGTAAAATGCACTAAAATAAGCTGCGAAGCTCGTAGTCAGCCCCAAAATTGTCCTCAAATCGCTTCTAAGGCTTAGTGGTTACAAAGTAGTCGTAATCGTACTTGTCTCTGAGTCTTCAGTCTAAGAGAGATTGACAGACAACGACTAGTCTCTAACTATGCGCAGGTTATGATACAAATTCTCATGAAGCCTATGACAGGTTACACATTTCTAGCGCAGCTGGAGATCGTCAAGACTCTCTTTGATGATATTTCACGAATCTACGTGGAACCAGATTTCCACGTTGAACAGGTTCCACTCTCTTTTCCACATCAAGGACTGCTTCGATTAGGGGCGAAAGCCCTATCTGTCAAAGAGATTTTTTTGCCAAAATTCTGTCGTTCATTTGTTACCATTTCTTGTCCCCGCAAGTCTTTTCTTCGACTAAAGGTTGAGAAGTTGAAATGTCGATCATAGACAGTTCTTTTTGCGGCTTTTTAAACCCAAAAACCTTCCCTTTCCAAATATTTTGACCACGAATCGAGGCTTCTTGACATCACCCATCGAACTTAGCTCTCTGAATGGCACCTATTACCTTGTCCTTGGCACTTGGCACATAAATTGGACCAAAAAGACCACGAATTTGTAAGCCTTTACAACCTCTGTGTCCAAAGAAGAAGGCTTGTACCTGGCTTAAGATGATTTACGCTCAAGGAACCCTAGAAGAGGGCCTTTATAACCTTTGTATCCATAGATGGCGTATACCTGGCGTAAGATGATTAACGCTCAATGTATCCTGGATGAGGTCCAACAAATTTTACGACTTCAACTTCTTGATGGATCTACAGCCTAAGTCTGGCTCACCGTTGTCTTAAACACACAATGCTTATCGAACTTTTTTTGGCTTCAGCTTTGTTGCCTAAGGCCTATCACGTAGCAAAACCAACAACCAAAGTTCAATCCTGGCTTAAAGGTGTCCAGCAATTCAATGTTTAGAGAACCCCTTGTGTCTCAGTTTGGTGAACTAGAGCTCACAGCCCCTTAAGCCTAGCTTAATACATTGAACCCGTTGTTGCTTGTTTCCAGTTAGGACGTCAGTAAGCTTGGTCTCAAAAGATTGTAAAACTGACGACTTCAACCGTTTTTATGGTTAAAGCATGGCTTAGGGCGATTAAAACCAATGAAACCCTTGCGTTATAAGCTTGGATCTAAGGTTACAAGGTGCATCTGTGCACAGATTTTATTGAGACTTTTTTCGTTTAAGCTTAGCTTGGTAATTTTCGACTTACATATCCCTACTTCTACAGCTTACGACATACCTAAGACGCCCGTAGCAATTTCTTTGAATGAATGGATGCACATCCTAAGCCTGGCTTAGAGTAACCCAAATGCTTATTTGTTTTAAGCTTGAATCACAACTTTGACTTGCTTTATTGTTAACTACACCTGCTCCCTCTCATGCATCCCTGGGTCACTGCTCGCTCATTTCACATTGCTTATCCGTTCAAGTCGCACACTGGGACCTGCCATCAGAGCAAAATGACAGGACTAGATGACTGGGAGGCAAGGACTATCAACATTAGTCAAAGTGAGTACAAATATTATTTAGATTGTCTTCCTGCCACAGGAGCACTGTTCAGTTTTCTGATTCCAGCGTCACTTGACACTGTTGGTAATGCTTCCAATAAAATTCTTTGACTCTAGCTCACATCCATGATCGGCTTTCAACGGAAACTCATTCCGGATCATAATCATTTTGCACTTAGCCAAACAGGAAGTGCATCATCGTTTGCAATTTCTCTGCACAACAGGAAAAAAAAAACCGTTCTTAATGGGTTCTCGCTCTAATTATCCTTCACAAGCAAGAGAGAGGACACAAATTTAAATATCCTGACAAGTAGGACCGAATCCAATTACACAGCGAAAAAGAAAATCGGGTCAGTCACGGTCCCGTTCGGGAGATGAGAGAAGGATAAAAATTATAACGGTCATATCGCGCTACTGAAAATTAATGGCCTAGAAAATGCACTTTTAAGGGTGTGTGTGCCTGTGTGTAAAGGATGTGTTTACTCCTTTTGTTGATTTATGACCATTTTGGGAGGCCGGCCCAGCGCGTTTAATATGCGCTACAATGGGCTGTGTGCTTGCGTGCGTATGTGTTCTGTGGAATTTATTGGGGCACTTATCCCTCTCGGACATAGAAGAAGAGTGCGCCTCACAGCGTTTGATGTATAGCCGAATTGGTGTAATTGAAGTGTCTCTCCGAACGACCCGAAATAATGTACACATAATGTAGACACAGGACGTGGAGCTTCCACATTCATGAGGTCCCCGGGGATGGTAACAAATCTTTTTTGGCAGGATTTGCCAGAGCTGTTACATGCTGAAACTGGATGATCGTAATCAGGCATTTGAGATTAATTTTTCATCAATCGTAGGGACATGGTGGAGGGCGCATTTGGTGGGGCATAAGTAGGGAGGGGATACTTGTTAGAAGAAGTTGGAATAGCTGGAGGTTGTCGGAAAGTTCTTCTACTTTTGATGCTTAGGGCTGGACAGGTGAAGTTCTAGATCTACCTTCCAGTCTCAGTCTCTCGAGAAATCATTCCAGTGAAGTGGATATCCTTTCCTATTAGGCTGTATCCCTTGATGAGTTCAAACCAATTAGTCCTAGGATAGTACCAAGAAACGTGGCCATATTCCACTTCTCCGACATAATGTGTGCCTATGCTCAGACCATCAAGAACGTCTCGCACGTCTGTCAAGACACATTTTTCAGCTCAGAGCTTTCTTTTACATGAAAACTCCACAAAAGACTGGGCAACGAGAGAGAGAGACTTAAGTATTTAAGGCTCTGAGGGGACTATCCTAGTGTATTGCTTCATTACAGAATTGAAAAGTGACCACAAGGTGCTCCTTCGAGCTCAAAAGAAAGTTTCGACTTGTCCTACTCCTTGACTGAGATCTAGTTTAGTCTTCAGTGCCCCTATATGAACTTTTACGTCTTGCTTAAGCTTGTTGTACGCAAAAACCTTGTCGAACGCTCCTTTTTGACCCAGTAGTCGATGTACCTTTTCCTACTTAGCTTTGAGCCTGAATTGTAGCTCAGAGACATGGTCAACCCTCGACCTCATCTTAGGTTATGCGGCTTAAGTTCACAAAACAGTCTTGAAAAATGGAATCGGGTTGAGCATTGATGACTACTAAGGTACAAGATGCAAATTTTTTTATGAGCCTTGGCCACTGACCTCATTCCAATCCAAGCTTCTCAAGACGTTCCGTCTAAATTTAGAAAAAATTTGAACGTCTTTAGTAAGAACTTAGGCAAAAGTCGAGTAGAGTCAGGCCCTTCACACGTATCTAGCTCTAGTTTCGGGTGGCACCGACTCAGTGGCTCAAGGGCCAACTATGGTGGCCTTTCATCATCTGTCAAGCATGTGTAAGCTAGGTCCAAGAGTGGACTGACTTGGTTGCTCTAAGCTTTGTATATATGTCTGCCAATGTTCTCAGTTTCCCCCTTCAATCTAGAGACAGTCAGCCTAACCTAGATATCTTTGAATTGGGCTCCAAGACTTCCCCTGCCAAACATATAGCAAACATAGCAAGGCTTGAGCATGAGATTGGCATAAAGGCGTTTGATGGGCATTCCAATTCAACGTATCCTTTCATAACTGACGGCGGGCTGTAGTGATTCGTAAAAAGTTTCCAATCCTCTATCAGTGTGAGCCTGAAGCTCAACTTCAAACGTTAGCATCAGCCAAGCCTCTGGCTTTAACTTTCTAAGCTGTAGACAGAGACCGGATTTTAGAATAAGACTTTTGCATTCATTTGGAGACGACTTTCGAGAGGGCGGCGAAAGACCTTTAGGAAATCTCTCGAGAGGCCTTAGGTACGTGGGCTGGTGAAAAGGCTTCAACCACTGCTTGTATAAATCCGCGAAGCTCGTAAATATCCCCAAAATTGTCCCCAAGTCACTTCTTAGGTTTAGTGGATACCTAGTTGGGCTTTCCTTTGACAGATCTTCTACCACAATATGCTGCGAGTCTTCAGCTCATTAAGCCGACCAGAAAGCCTATGACAGGTCACACATTTCTAGTCGGGCTAGGGATCGTTATGGAGCCAGCTTACAGGGATGCCACGACACAGTTTCCACACCCTTTTCCACATCGAGGCCACATCCAGTGGCCTTTAAACTGGACGACTACAACACCACGACAATGTATTCATATTGACAGTCCAGTCTCACGGAAACCTGGTCAACTTAGTTCGACGTATATTAACAGCTCCTTTGGTTCCTATGAGACTTGTTTTCCTTTCCCCATGGGGCTTTCCTAGCTTCTCATCAAAACCCCAACTCTTCCCATTCCAAGTTTTTTGACAAATTTCTTTCTATCGCCCCATTAACCTCGTACCGTTGCCTTCAAAACACCACTCAGCACATATCCCTCACCGTTATTTATCACCAAGTCAACGTGTTGACAGAGAGCCTTCAAAAACGGAGCGCAAAAAAAATGTAATTACGCCACGGCATCGTTTTTCATCCGTCAAAAACATTCGTTCGTAACCGTGTTTTTTGTCCGCTTACTTCACAAAACGTAAACGATTCGAATTTCAATGCGCGTCCCATCACGTCACAGGATAATGGGTGAACAGATGAGAGCCGTGTCCAAGGGTGGAACGTATTTGTAATCTTCCGGTTGGGAATTTTCGCGCACGAGTTCAGCCTTTCTTTTTGTTTTCCAAAACTGTTTACGATATGAATGTGATTAGGATTCGGGATTCGGGATTGAAGGTTCCACTGGAAAAGGATGTGGGAGTTTAGGGTGGAAAATCGATTAAGAGTTTTGAAAGGGAGTGGAGGATGAGCTACGCTGTGATCGATGCCTTTATTCCGCTTCTTTGTGTTGTCATTGGCATTGTGTTTGTTTAAAGTTTTCCCACGTGATGGCAGCGAAGGGGGTTTGTATTTTGAAAGGATTTCGCTCGATTAACCTGGTTCAGGCAGGATACACTTGGAATTTGAAAGCACGAGCTGTGACTGGATTGGAGACTCTAAAGTGAAAAGGTGGGTCAACCAGCAACAGAAGTTTGACCAAATTGAACAATACAACGCGAGCCACTTCAATCCCGACTTCCAATTCGATAAAGCAAAGTTCTCGTCGTCGCCCTGTGAAACGGAAGTTCTGATTGTCATCTGCAGCCTAGTTTGAGCTGCTTGGAGGACAATTACAACCTTTCAAGCTCCTCTGTCGAAGAAGCCCAATATTTGCTCTGCTGTTCGTCCTCCTTGGCTAAGATGTAGCTTCAATGGAATCAAATCCACCTTCTTGGTTCCAGAAATACCCTGTAGATCCCCCGGAGGTCCTTCCGTGCCTTAATACCTCGATACGTCGTCAAAAATCCGCCCATTGGTACCCCAAGATTCATCTTCTTTGCGCTAATGCTGGACATTGACACGGAGTATGTGCCTCCGCCTCTATAGCTTCCAAACGTAGTCTACCGGTCCATGAAACCATGTCCTTGAACAGCCTAGTCTTCTACGTTTGACCATCGTTTCATGTACCCAGTGGTGTAGCAAACACTTCGGTACCAAGAGATTCCGGGGCTGATCTCAGCTTTCCAAGTGCATCCACCTTCTGAGTACTTTCAATCCTTACTTGTGTTTACACATTCATTGAACTTCTCTTTGATTGCCTTCACATCTCGAAGCCTGGCCCCCAGCTTGTCTAGTCTAGTCCCTAACCCGCTTGGGGACTTGAACTTGAAGTTGGTCTAAGAAGGCGCTTATGAAGAACCTTCCTCCACGGAGGTAATACACATTGAAGAAGAGTCAGAGATATTGACCGAGAAGTGCGCTTCTGACAGTCTTCATTGCTACCTTCCCTATTTTGTCAGAACGACCTGAACTTTGGGAACCAGGCTTCTGCTGACTAACTTCTAATCTGATCCACATCCATCCACGACTACTGTTTTTGTCGGTCTGGTGGTCTTTCTCCACTTCTCCAGGCTTGAGGACACTCTACTCATGGCACATGGGGAAAATTCCAGTCGAGTCAGGTCCTTATAATGTCCTCCGGCTCTAGCCGATGAAGCCTTGATTTAGCAGCCTTAGCCAGCAAGTTAGCACTTTCCAGAGAAGAATCAATGGCTTGATCTGGACTCGTTTCTAATACGGGACAAGTCTTGGAAACATATTCCGCTTAGATCTTGTCACAGACACCCTTACCTAGATACCACTGAGTTCGGCTCGAACTTTTCCCTTCACAAGACTGTGACTAGGCTTGAGATTGGAGCTAGCATTAGGGTCTCCGAAGATCATTCTATTTGCACATCTAGGCCTGATTCCCTGCGCTGCAATTGACTTGTTTCCACTACTCCATCAGTGTGAGCCTGGAGCTCAGCTTACTACAAACGTGTTCACCAACTAGCTTCTTGGAAGAAGGCCTTCATGCCCTCTAGATGGGGTTCTACCCGCGCTTGACTGCACTTGTCCGGTCGCAAAATCCTGTGATCACTGTCATGCGTTACAAAACGTAATGTAATGGGGCCAAGCTCTCTGACAGTCCTACAACCGTTCTTTCAAAGGTCCAAGGTTCTTCAGACAGAGCTTAGGAATACATTTAAGCGTAAGGGCTGTTCTGGTACTTGCCTACTTCCATGATGGTTTCATTTCCACTGTCACAAGCTCTGTTTACTCCTGAAGATGAATACCATCATAAGCGACTTTAAAGTCGATGAACTCGTCCCAGATTTCGACTCTAGATCTGGTTTCTATTGTGCTCCTTCTGAATCTATACACCTTCACTCTTTAGTATCCTTCTCCCTCCTGGTCATCAATGGTGGTTGAGATTGGTCTACTGTTGGCAATTGTGAGTCACGAAGGTATTAGTCTTTGGCTACCCATCTCACGATGTATGTACATGTCAGGCTGCGCTTTGCATCTTGTCTTCCTTTGTTCCTTTGCAAGGGTTCCACTGTATTCTCGAAGATGCCTCTGATATGGCGATAGGAGCGTCCTTAAAATGTCCTTATACAGGTGAACTTCCACGCTTCGTAGGCTTGTAATTTCAACCCTTCAACCCTTCGAGGAGCAAGTGCCTTCAATGACACGATTTGGGTCTTCGTTTGCAAAGCATCCTCCGGTGGATGACGTTTGAAACAACATGCAGACACCCCTCTGCCATCTGTTCACGAAGAAAACCACCTCCAACTCCGAAACGGTTTATATCCGTAACGTACCTTCGACCAATCCATCATCCGTCCAAAAAAAAGCTTAGCTAAGCCGACCACCAACGGACCTCAGTTGACAGCTGATGGGTTATTGTTCTTCCTCACTCCCTGTGTAATGTACCATCAACAATTTGTCCCAGGGTCCCTTTTATCCTCTAAATCTAAATGAAAAGGACATCCCTTCCCTTTTTCGGGACCATGTACAATTTTTCATTTCAATTTCTTGGCAAAAGCCTTGACGAATGTTTCTTCATCTGACAAACGTTCCCTGCCGTCGTTTACATTAACCCTTCTCAAAGGACTTCCGTGAGCCTTACTCCTCGTGGGATCATCATTTCACTAGGATTCAAGAGAATTCTTTTGAACTCCTTTTGACAGTTGATGACGTACCTTAGAGCTTTCGTTTGCTTCCCGTCAATTAAATTTAAAAATTGTTTTTCCTGTTTTATTTTGAAACAAAATAAACTCGTCTCCAATCGAAGGGACACGAGGAGACCTAGGGATAAGGGATTCATCCTGATTGATGATAAAAGATGTCAATGTCACATACCAATCATCGTAATCCTAATGAATTCCTTTTAAGCACGACTCAACGATTAGACAAAGATCCAACAAATACCGACGAACAAAAGTCGAATGGTAAAAGTTAATGAGGCACTTCCCCGGAGGCTTTGAGGGACACAATATCTCCACCATCGATGGCGGGACACATTCAAATTGTGAAGCACTTCTGGATGGGACGCGCGTCAATTATTCGTGCTTAGGAATCGGCTCTAAGTGTTATATCGTGTCAAAACTTATTAATGAACGGGATTCGAGAGGGCAAAACTTGTCGAAAAACTTTCGATATGACGATGCGTTTGTGCGCGTCGGCACAAAGCCGATCGATTTTGAAGGTAATTGGGGAGTTTGGGAAATTACAGGATATTCACGAAGGGATTATGAGCCAAACGCGAGTAAAAGTTTTTCACAAGTGGTTTCAAGGAGTGCCAAAGGAGGTTTATTTTTGCACGTAAAAGGTTGAGGAAACTTTGTTATGGAATAGGGGTTTCAGATTCGAGGCTTCCCTTACTGTTAATGTGACGCTGTTGAGCTTGGGGTGTGGTCTATTACAAGGATCTAGACACTTTTAGGGAAATTTCTTCGTATAGAAGATAAACATGTCAATGATGTCCAAAATCCGTCGACTTATGGAGGAAAGACTCTGGCAAAGGAGGTGCTTTGGGTTATTTTGTCGTTTCTCACTCGAAATAAGTTCGGTTGGACTTGGAAAAACTGGCAAAGTGGCCAAGGAAGCAGGTCATCTTCGAGAAAACAAAACGATGACCAGCAATTCTGTATTTGACATTCCTATATCTGCGTCTTGCCGTGGTAAAGCCTCCTATGAGTACCTTTTTGATGAACATCTGTTTGGCGTACCTCAACTGACAGATAGACCCTGTCATTGAACTAAAGGACCTGCTCCTGAATGGAGAATTTCTCCCAAAACCCGCTTAAACCATTCCAAGAACAGTAATACCCGGATATGTACTCCCTCACTAAGTTGCGTTACCCGCATTGTTAACCAAAAATTTGGGGCTTCAAAACATGTCACGAATGTAAGCGGGTTACGGATAGGTAACTTCCCCTCTTAAGTGCCTAAATACATCAGAAAAACTCGCAAGGCAGCTATCCGGGGGGCACTGTACAACCTCTACGGTCGAAGAATTCCCAGATCCATGTGGTATGACAATGGACCTATCACTGGTCTAAGTGTGCTGTCATCCACTTCAACCTAACCTAGCCCAACCCATAACCTCTAATGATTTGGGTAACAGTTCGTTCAAGTAGTGCTCTGAGACTTGTCCAGGCTTGGGTATCCCCAGAGTAACTCCGTCATTCGAGGGTTTTTGTCCCCAAATGTGTGTGTTGAAGAAGCCATCCAGTTCCTCTTCCCAAAATCAGTGTCTTCCTCCATCTCCAGAACCCAACTGACATATGTACTGTTGGCAGACCTCTACAAAACCAAAAGTAGGTCCACTGTGATGCCACTTCGAGTGCTTACTTACTTACTTATCAAGCCAACGACCCTTGAAGGGTCTGTGCCTGAACGAATGCCGCTTTCCTTCGTTCACGATCCCGGGCAAGGTGCTTCCAAAGTTTCAGGCGCCCGCAATTGTCTGATCCTTAAACCGGAGATTCGGTCCTCCTTCTCTTCGGGAACCAAGTGACTGTAAGTGCTAGGGGAATCCTAATCTACTCCTGAAATCAGTAAGATTTCCTAAAGCTACAGCTTAGAACGGCTGTACTGTGACTGTGTTGAGATCATTTAGGTCCTTAGGGACGTATTCGCGGGCATGACAAATTTACAAGAATCTAGTTTGTCTGTTCGGAGCTTCTCGGCAATAAAGGTGAAGTTCCCTTCCATTCCATGGTTACAGGAAGCCAGAGCCTGGCTCCCTATGAGCTGCGGCGCCAAATATTTCTTGTTTTGAAGAGGTATTCCCCTCATGATGATGGCAAGGGCAGCGCATTTGTAGAGCCCTTGAGCTTATGCAGAAATTGTTGCAGATAATGGCCAATCGGTGGGCATACTTGCCTGGGGTACAGTGCGGTACGATGACGTTAGGTAGTTTCGAAAGGTAGTCGCTTTTCGATCTCTTAAGAGTGTAAGCCTTGCGTTATGACAATGATGTCGTTATATATGAACAGTTTTTGGACAGAGCACGGATGCGAATCACGTAGGTCATAACCGCTTTGGCATGTCTATACCTGTGAATTGGAACCCAACAAAGCTTGACGTTGTAGTGTTTAGCTCTCGCGTTCCTAATTGCACTGAATTCAAAACATCGGATCGTTGCCTAAGTAAGGTTAGGAAATAGGGTTGTCGGGAAAGGAAGTCCTATCTCCGCCGCACTTAGGTCAATGTAGACCCATTGTGGTACCCCAGTGGGTTCAACCCCCCTTACTAGGAACCATAAGCCTCTGTTCCATCGAGCGGATCGCTACCTGTCTACGCGTTATGCTGGGTTAATCAGTTAATCTCCAGCCATGTGGGGCCTGGCTGTAACTTCAACTCGAAGGACGCATGCATTGAAGGCTAGGTAGGTAGAAGTGGCGGTTCATCGGAATCTAAATAGCCCTAGGAAGTGGCTTTTGGTACCGAGACTTGTATGACCTAGTTGATGATATGAAACAGTCGGTGCCTAGATCGAGACTTTTGGAGTTTAGAAAACAGATTAGATGTCGTTGAGGTCGTCGTAGTGTGGTTGGTTAAGTGCACGCATGTCTGGCTCTTGCTTGTGCCGGACATCTGTAGAGGAAATGGGAACGACTTTCCTTCTCATTTTCAGTCCCGCAATTGCGGCAGCGGGGGTTGTTTGGAGTACCTAGTTTGGTCACACGGTCTCCAATTAGTCAATGTCCCGTGATTCTGTTGTTATCTAGGCGGGTTCTGTAGACCTTTTGTTCAACTCTTATCGTAGGTTGGCCATATCTTCCTTAATATGAGGCAGTTGGTGACGGGCCTTCTACAGGAAGTGTGAGTGGATTTGTCCTTTAACCACTACTAGCGGGTGAGCCGTGTAGAGCTGAGCCCTGCCTGGCCAGTTCAACTGCACGCTCGTTTCCTTTTATGTCACTGTGCCCTGGAATCCAGAGCAGTGTGACCCTGCGGGAAAGCTCGTTCCGGAACACCTACACCAGTTTGGAGGATCTGATAGCCGAGTCAATAGCTTTGATACCGGCTTGGCTGTCTATGAGGATAGCAATGCTTTGTTTGTGCGTTTTGCCAAGCCCAAGATGCGTGGAATCCTCTCAAATTGCCAGTAGTTCAGTCTAGAAGACGCTGGCAAGCAGTATAATCTTGATAGTTTCAGTGATTCCGAATAGACACCGGCCTCCACACCGCCTTGATCTGTCGGTGCAGGTGATCGTATCAAAGTCCTTCACTAATTCGTCTTTCTTCCAGCGAGCTCTGGTGGGGAATCCTACGTGGAAGTTCTTCCTGAAATTACGTTTGGGTGTGATGAAGTCGGTTGGAAACGTGACCATGCCATTTGATAACAAGTCCAGCACCCAGATTCCTTGAGTCTGACTACGCTGCAAAGTGCGGTATTTGCTGTGTGCAAGTCGAGAGAAAGAAGCTGCAGGAGCACAGTAAAAGGCATCCATTGGGGCTGATCTCAATGCGCCCGTGGAGCCTATACTTGCAGAAAATGCAGAAGCACAATAAAGGCATCCATTGGGGGCCGACCTCAATGCGCCCTTGGTGCCTATGGTAGGTAGGTAGGTAGAAGTGGTTGAGTCTGGTGAAACCTGCCAGAGACACAAATAGCGCAGATGCGCCGTTTTGATACCACAACTCACGTGACCTGGATGTTGATGGGCGTGACTACGAGTGTGTTTTTCAAATCCATCCTGTGGAGTTAAGAAAATTAATGATGTTACATAATTTGATGTTGGAGATCTCGGATAGTTCCTTGAAAAAAGGTTTTCCGAGTGTGCGCTGCCTAGCTCTGGCTAGTGCTGGGCAGTCACAGAGGAAGTGAAATATGGTTTCCATTTCGCTAGAATTGCCGCAACTTCGGCAGTGGGGGTTGGACGGGATGCCCAACTTGGCAGCGTGAGGTCCGATTGGCCAGTGACCCGTGCTAATTGCTGTGATTCTTGCAGTCTCAATGCGGTTCCTATTAATGAGGTCATTCGTTCTGCTTTTATCATAGGTGGGCCATATCTGTCTCGATATGGTACAGGTTCGTAGACTTCTCCACCTAGAGTTCGCAATAGCGAGGAAGTGTTGGAAAATTTTTGCCTTGATGAGTCCCATGGGGGGGCAGACGGACTCCGCTAGGGAGACATCCAGGGCAGAACCACATCTGGCTAACGCGTCGGCTCTCTCATTCCCCTCTATGTTACTATGGCCGGGAACCCAGAGAAGAGTGATATTGAACCGAGCGTTTGCCTGCGTTAAAGTTTCCTTACACTGCTCAACTAGTTTAGAGGACGAGGTAAGTGAGTGGAGCGCTTTGATAGCAGCCTGGCTATCAATAAAGATTCCTATGCTGTTTGAGGTAGTAGGGCTGAGACTTAGTATCTTGCAGGCTTCTCTAATCGCGAGCACCTCCGCCTGGAAGACACTAGAGGAGTCTGGGAGCCTGTACGATTTGGATACGTTCAGTTCCGTTGAGAAGACACCTGCTCCCACGCCACACTCCATCTTGGAGCCGTCGGTGAAGATCGATACTTGGTAATTTAATTGGGGTAGATTGTTGTTCCATTCCGACCTTTCGGGAAAAATAACTTGAATCTTATTATTGAATTTGAGAGTGGGAGTCGTGTAATCAGTTATGGTCACGGCCAGATCCCTAGGCAGCAGGTCAAGAGCCTTACTGTGACCATAGGGTTTAGAGGACCAAAACCCAGATTCTCTGAGTCTGATAGCGCTACACGAGACGATATATTTGATGTGCAAGTCCAGGGGCAGGATATGGAGGAGCACATTGAGAGCTTCTGACGGGCTCGAACGAATCGCTCCTGTAGTTCCAATACCAGCTGTTCGTTGGACTCTACTGAGTTTTGTGATGTTGTATGCTTTACTTAAGGCGGGCCACCACACGAGTGACCCATAGGTGAGGATTGGACGAACTACGGCAGTGTACATCCAGAGAACCATCTTAGGTTTAAGTCCCCACCTTTTGCCAAAGGTCTTACTGCAGGCGTAGAAAGCGACACATGCCTTCTTTATTCTGTGTTCTATGTTGAGTTTCCAGTTGAGCTTGGGGTCAAGAATGACGCCAAGATACCTTGCACTGGAGGATAAAGTGAGTGTTTGGTTGTTAAGACGTGGAAGCGTGAAAGTCGGTATTTTGTACTTGGTGGTAAAAAGCATCAGTTCAGTTTTACTCGGATTGACGCCCAGTCCACTACTTGTGGCCCAAGCGCTTAACTTAATCAGAGCCCTCTCTGTGATTTCACTAATCACTGAGAGGCACATCCCTGATACTAAAATAACCACGTCGTCCGCATACGCGACTGCCTTGATTCCAATGTTATCGAACTCCGTCAAGATTTTGTTAATGACGAGGAGCCATAGAAGAGGTGAGATAACTCCACCCTGCGGAGTACCTCTATCTACGGATTTGGTTATAAGACTGTTCCCCAATTGTGACTGAATAATCCTGGTTTTTAGCATGGATATAATCCAGTTCCTGACAGAAGCCTCTGTGCCAAGCTTGGTAAGAGATTCAAGAATGGATTCAGTTTGCACATTATTGCAGGCACCTTCTATATCTAGAAAGGTGGCTAACGTATACTGTTTGTAGTGAATAGATTTCTCAATCGTCTGCACCACCTCATGCAGGGCCGTCTCCGTAGACTTCCCTTTCAGGTAAGCATGTTGTGATTTCGATAGAGGAGATCTTTTGAGTGAGTCCCGGATATGCATATCCAGGATGCGTTCTAGGGTTTTGAGTATAAAGGAAGTAAGGCTGATGGGTCTGAAGTCTTTGGCTGACTCATGCCCTCTCTTGCCGATTTTAGGTATGAAGACGACTCGAACACGTCTCCAGTTCTCGGGGATGTGATTTAGTCGAAGGGAGCCACGGTATATAGCCATTAGCCAGGGCATAAGCTTCTCCACGTTCCTTTGGAGCATGATCGGTAGGATCCCGTCAGGGCGAGAGAAACTGTTGATGGCCCAGGAAATCTTTTCCTCGGTTATAAGGGAGTTAATTTCGTTCCAGGCTGCAGGTTGCGTATTCAATGCAGTCTGCACGCTAAAGCTGATATCTTTACAGCCCGGGAAGTGGGTATTCATTAGGAGTTCCAATGATTCTTCAGTGGAATCTGTCCATGTACCATCAGAACGTTTGATGAAAGTCGGATTAGAATGTTCTTTGGACAGGATTTTGCTTAGTCTGGCTGAATCCTTAAGGGTTTCAATGGAGTGGCAGTACTCTGCCCAAGCCAGTGACTTAGCCTTGCTAATAGCCTTTTTATATAACTTAAGGCAATCCTTGTAAGGCTTCCAGAATTTGTGTTTGTAGCAGATATTGAAGATGTCTCTGGTCACCTTTCTTAAGACGGAAAGATCTTCATTCCACCACGGAGGGAGAGTTTTCTTGCTGTATTTAACCGGACACGAGGTCTTGAAAGCTATTGACATAGCATTTTCGAGGGTCCTCGCCTTTGCTTCCAGTGCTTCCACCGATTCGATTCTGGGATCGGGGATGCTTCTAAGTTTGGGGTTTAAGACCTGACTGAATTTCTTCCAGTCAATTCGCTTGGGGTTTCTGAAGGGCGCACGAGTTTCTACCGAGAGACTCACGTTGAAGAGTATCCAGCTGTGGTCTGAGAAGGATTTCAGAGCGGATACTCTCCAGTTGTCTACCCTATATACGGAGTTATTTGATGTAAGGGTAATGTCGAGAACCTCCTCCCATCCGCAAAAAGTTGCCGAGCTCGGGAACGCGAAGGTTGGAGTGTTGCCCACATTACACACATTAAGATTAGAGGACAAAATGAAATCAAACAAAGACTCACCTCGTTCATTGATTTCTGTACTCCCCCATAGAGAATGTCTGGCGTTGGCGTCACATCCTAAGAGCAGGAGCTCCTTCTTGGCGTGTAAGTACGATACCATGTGCTGAGCTTCGTCTGGCGGCGATGGTCTGTCGTGTGCCAAGTACGCTGATGCTATGTAGAGCTGTTGTTTGCCTATGCCCGCCACCTGAACAACTGTTAGGTCATTTGTGCTTAGCTGAGGACATAAAAAGGCTTTGATGTGTTTTTTCATTAGTATACAGGTTCTAGGCTTACCGGTATCCTTTTTGTAGAAGAGATTGTAATTATTGTCCCGGAGGCCGCAAATGGTCAATCCGTTGACCCAGGGCTCCTGAATGATGCCAATGTCATAGTCTTCCTCCCCAAGGAAGACCAACAGATTCTCCGATGCACACTTCGAGTGCTGGAGATTACACTGTATGACATTGAGCATACTTATTGTTGTGGATGTTGTTGTTGCTGTTGTTGCTGGGTGGGATCACCTGGACCCCCAGCCAGCTGGATGTCTTCGTCGACGATCATGGCTGGATCGTCGTCTTCAGGGCTCGTTGATCTAAAGATCTTGAGTTTGGCGTACCGAACGCCGAACCTAAGCCTGAAATCGGCCTTCTCCAGCTGTGGAATGCAGTCTTCATTAACCGACAGCAGGAGTGTCTGACTGTTGTGTTGCGGCTCTTCAACCTTGATGACCGCCCAATCCCCCATAGAGACGCCAGGGTTCTGAAGCTTCAGACATTGGAGAATCTTTCCGCCGTCTATCTTCGTCTTAGGCAACCAAATGCGGGCTCTAGGTTTCCTGGGGATTTCCTTGGCAGGGATGACCTTAAGCTTAAGGCCCTCCCAGGCATCACTAATCTTAGCGATGCACGCGCAAAGAAAATCCCTGGAATGCTGATCCACGCATTTGATCACCCGGTAACCTCTGACGACCTCCTCAGAGTCATAGCCGGGCATCGGTCCCGTCTGGTTGTCCAGGATGTGGTTCACCGTTAGCTCGGTGAGCCTGTCCTCAATGTTGGCCCACTTAGCCAGCACTGCCTTGCCGTCGGAAGTGATCTCATCCATCAGTGCGACCTGGAGATGGTCTCTCGCTACATCAGCGAAGGATGAGATCTTGGTGTTGATCTTGGGTTTCGGGGCATCGGAGAGCTTGGTTGCTGAGGCTGTGGCAAATTTGCTTCTCTTGGAGGCATTCGTGGTCTCGTCTTGAGACCGATTTCTTTTGCCTCCATCCCTCTTGGGTATATTATTTGTGTTGGCAACATGCTTGGTGTATTCGTCCACCACGGCTTGATATTTGAGCTTATCCTCAAGGTCCCTCTCGTGTGCAGTACCAGCCGCCTCATTCTTAGCAATCTTGCTGAGGATGAAGATGGCCTTGCTGTATCTGCATTTCAAGAGAGTCCCCGATGACTTGCCCTTCTTCGATGGCTTACGGTCACTATGGCTGTTGACCTCCACCACATTGCCACTAGTTGAGGGATTGTTGTCGATTTGTTGATTAGGGGTACTGCGACTGGTACCCTGAGGATCTAGGAGCCCGACTATGGTTTCTTGACTTGAAGCCAGTAGCTCGTCCTCCGATGACATGCCTGGATATGGCACCGCTGCTAAGTCCAATGCAGCATCATCCATTTTTTCTGTGTTTGAATTGTTTTGGTTTTTGTTCATTTTTGGTTTTTAATTATTTGGTCCCACGAGTAGGTCCGGAAGGGGTGGGTCCGTCCCAGCAGAGCCGACATACTGGAATAAGGCGCTGATACAACCGACCTTGCCTGGGCGTCGGAGGGGACCGTTAGCTACCAATTCTCTTTATTCACTTATTGGTCATGCAGCCTTCGGCACGGGTGCCTCGACACCTTGGCTTTACAAGTGAGATTTAGGGTTGTCTCCCACCTCTGTCTTAATGGATCACATCGCCCGATTGAGAACGTGCGTGTAAATCCTTAGCTGGAACTTACTCATCTAAAAAAAACGGGAAGCCATTACCAGCGGGCGCCCGCGTGGAGGACAAAAGAAGAGGATTTCCGCCCGCCCCTTGGTGCCTATACTGGCAGAAGATGCAGGAGCACAGTAAGGGCATCCGTTGGGGGCCGACCTCATTGGAGCTGTTCTTTGAAGCCTTTTTTAGTTTCGTGATGTTGTAGCCTTTTCTCAACGCGGGCAGTTCTTTGTGTGGATTTTCTATAGAGAGCTTCTCGATTCACTGCTGTGAACATGGCAATGAGTTCCTTGATCCAAAACCGACCCAGTTCCTCCAAATTGTGTCCAATTTGTGAAATGCCTTCTTGTATAAAGTTTACCACGTCAGTAAAGGCATCCTTGTATCTCCTTCTCTCTTCTCATAGCGTGCAGTAGATGACAAATTTCATAGTTTCAGAGCTGTCAACCTTACAAATATAAACTGCTTCTCACGTTCCACAACTCTTAAAGCCTTTGTCTAACCAACCCCTAATCGATTTTTAATTTTTTTATTTACAGAACCATCGCCACTATATGATAATAATCACTATCACGAGGAATGTCTCAGGTGCAACTCATGCGGTTTGAATCTAACCGGTCCCAATCAGAAACGAGCAAGAAGGTTCAAGGTAACTATAACCAAAAACTCTCTCTCTCTCCTTCCAACTTATGAATAATGCAGGTCTAACAACAACAACAACAACAAAAGAACAACAATAACAAATCCAATGTGAAACTCTCATAAAATTTAATTTAGTTTTTCCGGAGCCTCCTCGTACCGCTGGGAAAGGGTATAAATCGCCCTGAAGACAAACCTGCTGCTTGTTGTTTCCGATGAGGCAAGGGTGGTTCTTTACACGCTTTTGCAATTACCATGTGTGAGGGGGGATGAGTTGAATTTTTTTGGCAGCAAATTGTAAGTTTTGTTGAGGTTTGATGTGTGACGGTACCTTGGAATCAACCCGCTGTGCCGGGTACAAATTGTGAAATAATTTACTCGGGATATTTTCTTTTTTTTTAAATTTAAATACACGCTTGGCGGGGGCTAATGTACGCGCCGGCAGGTGGGCGGGAGGGAGGGATAATGTAGTGAGTATAAAGTTGAGGTTGGTAAATAAATCTGTTGTGGAGGAGGGTGAGTTGAGCCTTGTGTGTTGTTTTACGGATAAGCGGGGTGCGCCCCCGAAGTTGACTTCATGAAAGTTGGAAATACCTTGCCGATGGATGGAATAATGGAGCAAATGTTGTTTTTAGACGGAAGTTTGCAAGGATTACAGCGGAGACTTTTGGGAATTTCATAACTTCGATGGAGAAGCTTAAAGGGGACAAACGGTTCAGTTAACCGATGCAAATAACGTTACTAAGCGAGCATCCCCGAGGTGCAAAAAGGGTGATTTGGTTCA
This sequence comes from Criorhina ranunculi, assembly GCA_951813785.1. Classification (NCBI taxonomy): domain Eukaryota; kingdom Metazoa; phylum Arthropoda; class Insecta; order Diptera; family Syrphidae; genus Criorhina; species Criorhina ranunculi. Next base: position 4,744,812 of record OX638385.1, on the reverse strand, counting down.
ATTTAAGCAAAAACGACGTATTTGGCTGTAAGCCAAGCACTTTCTAGGTCACAATCAAGGATAGAGCTCTACATCTCCCCTAACGCTCCCTAGTTTCTGTTTTTTTTTTTCGATTCGCAGTATTTTTTATCCAGGAATTAATGTCAAAGACCAGTTGAAGCTCCAGAAGATCCCTATTGCTTATGGACTCCTGGGAAGGCTTCAGAAACACTGTCGTAGGTCTGCCGTTCAGAATCAGAAGCTCGACTGAATTTCTACTACACGTTCCTCCTTTCTTTTCCACTTTTCTGCGTCCACATCGACTTGGACGGACAAGAACTAGTCGAGAGCACACCTAGTAATCGTTTTCTGTTCGTAAACCAATGCACAGGCAGTAGCAAGAGCCTCTGCTAATCTTATACCTTTTCCAATTCCCTCTCAGAAGCTGAATCCTTTTCTACACCTTTTGCTTCCACTCTCTTGTGTTCTTTTCTTCGCCGTCTTTGTCGTCATTTTCACTCGAATTCCAGGATGAATCCAATATAGACTGCGTCTGTCTCTTGACTTCCTTTAGCAAAGAGAGGCTTGAAAGCAAAGAACACGGAGAGCTTGGAGATCTCAAATGAAGTACGTCTGACTCTTGACTTCTTGAAGCAAAGAGAAGCTTGACAGCAAAGAACTAGGAGTGCATACGGATCTCAAATCACTGGAGTGTCACATCGACATTGTACCAGTCTTCCATGAAGCTCGTTGAAAACTGAAGATCGTCGTCTTGTCACTAGTTTGAGAGGAGGGGTCTGGGGTCCAAAAGTCCAAACTCAAAGACAGCTCCGAAGACACAAATATCACAAGTATAAGCACACATGCCAAGCCGTCTTCTCTATTCTCTTGAACAAGTCAAGGAGCGAACACATATAGAAAGCAAGAGAAGCATCAGGCGTCCAGGAATTGTATCAGGACTTCTGTTCTGTGCCAAGCAACTTTGTCTTTCTTTCCCTTTTCCTTCCAATTCATGCTTCTCGTTGCTAACTCTGTCTAGGCATCTGCTTTCGGTTTGTGTGTGTGGAAGGCATGAGAAAAAGAGCCCAAGCCAGTGGAAGCCACAATCCATTCACTTATGCATGCACAAAGCCACATTTTTTCACAGGCACACAGGAACTGTAGCATCACTTCGTCTACTTTTTCGAAAGCTAAGGGTTCTCTCCACCCTCGTTTTCCTTGTCTCTGTCGAGTTTTTGTATCCCTCTCTCACAAGTTCTTTCATTTTACACAAGAACTTGTGATTAATCCCTGTTTCAGCATCGTGAAGCGGAGGTCCATTGTAAAAAAGTACACAAGTCTAAGGCTTGCAGAGATCGTCGCAGGGTCATCTTGAGGGTTCATGTATGCTTCACCTATGGTCATGTAGAGACCAAATCCGAAACAGTGCCCCCACGTAAATAGGTTCTTTAGATACCAGACTTACCTAACCTAAGTTGTAACTTTCTTCAATCAAACCTCTCTGTTCCCAGTTGGATCAGCGCCACTCTTAGCTTTCGCCGCCCAAATTGCTTGAGTTCACGCTTCGTCCTGTTGAGGTTTATGCACTACGTGCATTGTAGTCCTTCTCCTAGGACGTCTATTGAGGGCATTCGTACACATTCGTACCAACCAACTATTCCAGCACATCAATGTCGATGACGTCAGGAAAACCTTCGCAAATCATTCTATATGGTGTTCCTCGGCAGGGGACCTACCACAGGGCTCTGATGAGGTACTCATAGGATTTGGATCCCTATTCAATCTTTATCGTATCGCGTGTGTAGTGTGCTTTTGGGAACTATGAAGCTCCTCCTGCGTCTTGATGTGATCTTCGATTCTTCCAACGTTGATGGGTGTCTGTTTGTCCCATTTGGGAAGAAGTATGTACCTTCTAGTCTTCGTTGTTTCAGTTGGTCGACAATCATGTCTGGGTACAACTTGGTAGCTATTTTGAAGGCTTTTCTGTGGATTTCGTCAGGTTCTAGTGAAATAGTGGTGTAACAAGCAAGTAGAGTAGAGGAGCTTCTTCATGCTCTGAAATGCCATACTTGCTTCTTGCTTTGTTTCTATGCATGACTGTCTTAAAGAGCTGTTGCAGTTCGCTAGAAGCGGTCCTTACCCTTGAATGCATATACAACCTTCGAATGCAACTGGGCGATGTGCTCTTCCTTTCATCGAATCGTCACATGCTCCTGTCACCAGTTCAATTGATCTTTCCGGGTGCTCGTCTTCGCCATTCTATCTTCTGGATTCGTCTTGCTAGTAGTCCTTTACCTTAACCCTCCTGATGGTAGCTGACTTCCCCCTTTCACCTCCAAAGAGCTGGGCAGTAACCAAGAAAATTGAATGTTCTCTTCTAAACTTCCTCCACGTAGCCTCCATACAGGTCATCTTCGTGACAAGTGACGGACTCTATCAGAGGCCTCTTCCAGTGGCTTAAGGAGTACTAAGCTGTCAATGTATAAACAATCGATTGATTCCTAAAACTTCGCATTCATTTTGGGAATCTTCGCCGTATAAGGCCAGTTCCTCTTCGTGACTTGTCAGTTTCCCCTTCTGTTTCTGTCATCAGTTTGAGCTCTCGAATCATGCAATCGGTTCAGCTTTCTTAAAAGTCTTACGCCCTGCTTCAACCTTGTGTTTGTAATGCTGGACTTCAATCGTGTAATCAGTCTGTTCTGGGTCTAGCGAAGAGTCCTTTCTTGAAAGTTCGTCAACACTCGCCAAGAACCTTAAGCTCTTTGATACCAAGCTTCGATTTTAGTCGGATGAAAAGTTGGTATCGTCCCGTCGTATAAGGGCATGGACATACCCAAGTTATGAACGTGTCAGAAAAGATATCCTTGCCAAGTTCATTAGTGGAGATGACACTGGACGTGTATAATTTCAGGGGTGTTCAACCTTAGCTTCCCGCCCAACATGCATTGTGCTCTCCGTCTCTGGAAACAGGTTAGAGAGGGAGCTTGAGAGGACTAAACAAGGCATTGTGGACATAACCTGCAATTACTACTTTGACCAAGTCAAACTTGTCTTCCGTCTCTTCGACTAGCTAATTCTGAAAGCATTTTTGAGGGCGACGCTCTGTATCAAGGGGTCAAGTGGAGAAAAGTAAAGAATTTTCTGAAGACCTGTCGTCGTTGTATGTAGGTCTCACTGTATTAGTTGTCAAGCTGTCTGACGCCTCTTTAGAGCTCTTTCGTACTATTTGCTCGACAGCAACCTCTCAGGAGAACTCTTTATCCACTTCACTGTCGTCCATTACGTGTTATCATGTGGGGACACCCTCCAAGGGTGTCTGTCCTACAGATTTGGTCTTAACAATCTCTCGTAACTAAAAGTAGGTTCGACCATGCAAACCCTAACCTGAAGAGCATTAACCACAACCAACCTTCTCCTTAAATCCACGTTTTACAAAATTGAAACCAGCAACAGTCCAATTAAGTTGGAATCTAATCTACAGTCAAGGTGCCACCATAAGACCGTCCATAAGCTCCACAAGTCATATCGAAACCATTGATTGCTCTATATAGCCCCTCGATTCACCCCAATAATCGTCGATCATATCCCAAAGTGTTCTATAAAAAAAACAGCCGGAACTTCCTCGTGCCTCCATAACCATTAGGAATTATTCATTCATCCCCTAATTTCAGTTTTTCACTCATCGAAAGGGGGGGCGTCCTTAAATATTATGATTATGTGGCTCTCCCCCACAAAATTACGATTGTCAGTATCTGTTTATGGATTTTAATCCGCATCCGGGTACCTCAATTGGTCCCATTTTGACAAATCATCGAACCGTTGGGGTTCCACTATCACAGGACTAAGCCATTGGAATCAATTTCACCCTCATATCGTGTCACTATAACCCTAGCCATTTGAGAGTGTGTATCGTAAAAACACTTTGTGCTTGCCTCGTCCCGAGCAAATATTAACATCCTTTATTTTCTAGGATATGCTCTGGCGGTGTAACATGACATGAAGATTTCCTTTTCCAGGAATAGGAAGACAGTGTTGTGGTGATTCTGGAGGGTTGCTCAGTTTTTTTTTTTTTATGATAATGTGTGGGGGAATTGTCTCGTTTGTTTTTTTTTTTTAAGTTAAAACGGATGAGTACCACCACCAGTTGGGTCTTGTTTGCCAACCGTTTAGTTTTGAGCCACGAAGAAGGACAATAGGTAGCTAAGGAGGAGATGGAAGCACCAAGAGTTCGCAGTCTTCGGTTGGCTAGGGCAGAACAGTGGCGGAAGCTACACGTGCATATGATTAACTCAAGTTAGAACCGGCTACTGAGCACTTACAAGCATTGATGGTGAAGCCATAAGCAGAGCTTATCAAAGCTGGATCCAATCCATGTGAATCCAACGTGGATAAGCTCTGCTTATGGCTTCATCATCACCTTTCTTTGCCGTAGCGTAGATTCAAGGCGAAGGGTGTTGTTTCGGCGCATTCCTTGTAGGTTCCACAGACTGATATGCTTCGGTACCCCGCGTAGGGTGATCGTCGTAGCTGTCATCACTTCGGTGTCACTTGCAAAGATGACTCCAGGAACCATCGCTGTAAAAACGAGCTTTCTGTCCGAAGTTCCGACACCAATGCTCTGAAAAATCTTCGAATCCGTCCCCGAGGGACAGCGCAGTAGAGAAAGACCGCGACTTAGGTGGCGCACGCAAATTGAAAGGGACCTCAACCCACTGAGCCTGCGAAACTGGAGGCAGCTAGCTGAAGATCGAGCTGGCTGGAGACGCTTGTTGGTTGAGGCCCAGATTCCCCCGGACCGTAGCGCCACCTTAAGTTAGTTAAGTCCGAAGTTCTGATAACAAATCTTCTGTCAAGTCAGTTGCAGTCAGTATGCCCGCAGCCCTTAAGCAGGACAAAATGGAATCATGGCCGTAGGGTGCTGATAAAGGTTTCCTAGGCCAGTTTTTGAAGGAGCTCCACTAAGATTAGGAGTAAGATGAACTCTGAACTACTTCGAAGGTTGTAAGTTGATCTTGTCATTGTTGAGCCTGAGATCAACTCGCTAAGCCTTTCATCCAATTGCCGTCAACGCCTTTGCAATGACAGTTCTCAGTTCAGAGATTGAAGAAGCTTCATGATAGAGCATTTCCTTTCTAGAATCTGTTGCATGTTTGGATCTTATCCAATGTTTGCTCTTCCAGAAGGTCTCGAGGATATGTCATGTCGTCATCATGTCATCGTTGACCTTAAGATCAACTCTCTCCTCCAGTTACCATGAACGCCTTTCCGATGACGGTTAACCTACCAAATTTGACACGAGTGACCAAGATTCAAGAAGGTTCATGATACCACAAATCCTTTCCAGAATCTCTTACATATGTGGAACGTACCCAAGGTGCACAGAGCTTTCAGCGAAACTAGTAGATGTCTGCTTGAAATTTGTTGGTCTGCTCCGGGAATTGTCTTGACTTTCCCGTCCGGAAGCTATGTCTAAAGCGGCATAAGACGTTCATGCAACGCAGTGGACAGGATTTTGTAAGCGACGGCCATCCTATCATCGATCTCCACGTCTGAAAGTTCGTAGCACCGCTTCATTTTGTCCGAAGGCGGCACCTGTTTTACAATATAAAGGCTTCGGTTCCTGTTAATGTGACCAGCTGTGCGAGTTTATTGATTGTCCACGCCTTGCATCAAACCTTGTCTTCTTTTGGAACCTTCTCTGATGCTTCGTCAGCTCCCACCGACTACTTCTAGTTCCTTATTGCCTACATCATGCAAAGCATGTGGCTCATGTGGACTCACTTTAGTTTAAGTGTTTCTAGCGGTGTTTATCCCCACTGAACTGGTTGCAGGTGGCGTGCCTTAATCTTAACCAGGCACGCGTAGTCATTTATCCCAAGACCTCAGACAGGACTTGAGCGAAAACCATTCAAGCTCCCTTAATTCCAAGCCGTGCCACGATCGATGACAACTCACCTCCTGAACACCTCGTGCGCAACACTGAACACTCGCGTGCGTAGCTTTCAGAGCTCGCAGGAGGATGGTAGGTCCTTGTGACGTTGTCTACATTATCTAAGTGTTCCAATATATTCCAGGAATGCAGCTCTGTCTTAGACTCACCTCTTGAAGCCTCTGATCTTCGGAAGCCAAAGTGTCCTCTTTACGATCCCTCGCTTTTGGCTCATGTCTCAACCTCAACTACCCTTCAGAGCAGTCGCTGACCTTCCACGATGTAGATCTTCTGTTGATGTTCCTTCCCAGCTGTCTTCAAAGTCGAGATTATTCATTGTAGCTTCTGGTCCTGTTGCTGGAAATCGTTGCCTCTGGTTGTCGGCTCAAGCTTGATGAACCGTCTCGTAGTCGAACTCATGTAGCTAGAGCTGCCATCGACTCACTCGTGGAACTGGCTTCATCTTGTTGCTTATTGTGATTTTGACTGGCTGGTTACCTTCTCATGATGGTCGGCTATGGCACAATGATAATGTCTGTCCATGGCTACTCGAGGTTTAGTTTTCCTTTATTGAAGAATCAACAACTTAGGTAGGTAGGTAGGTTGAAGAGATGGCTGCATCGCCAGATGGAACCTTCTCTTGGATCTCTACGGATCCACTGTGTTCCTCTGACGTGAAATGTCCAGTCTGTCGGCAACAACTTTCCGGCCCGAAGAGTCTTCGAATCCAACCAGGAGGGACAACACAGTAGAGAAAGACCTCGCCTAAGGTGGCGCGCACAAGTAGAAAGGGACCTCCACCAACTTGGAGTGCGTAACTGGAGGCGGTTAGCCAAGGACCGGGCTAATTGGAGAAGCCCGGCAACAACTTAACTGACTGAGTTCCTCTCATCTGGAGAAGGGTAGATATGACAAATCCTAGCGATCCACATCCGTATGTCGTGTGGATTCCATCGCTGGACCCTCTCTGTTAGCTCTACTGGAACACTCCATCGTCAGCTTTATCAGTCACCACGTGCCCCATCAAATATTTACACAAATAGACATCACGTTGGTCATTCAGAGCTGTAGTCCGTTATATTCAAGTCCATTATGTCGTTCCATTCTGCGACAACATTGTGTAACCTTCCTCTCAAGTCCTGAATAATCCGTGTCCATGAAATTGTTGCAACGACAATGTTGACGTCAATGTCACCTCTGCTTCTCCGTTGTCCATTGGAACGTTTTTTTTTTTTTCTTCTTTTTTCCTATCTCTACCTGTGTTCGGTTATTTATTTAAAATCCTTCCACTCCCCCAGAAGTATCCTCGGACGAGTGAGTGTATCTCGAATCCGATCCTTGTTTTTCTGATTTTTTTTCCTTTTTTGCTTTCAGAGTTGTGCTGGTGGTCACAACTTCAGAAAGGATTCTCACCTTCAAAGTCTTTCGTCCCGATGTGTGGTGTGGTGATGGTGGATAGTGGTTTAGTATATCCTTCGTCCTGAATAATTGAATCAAATCTACTACTTCCGCTCATGGTCGTTGTTCTTTTTTCTTCTTTCGTTGTCTCTTCGTCCTTTTTTATTTTTCTTTTTTTTTTTTGAAACTCACACTCTCTCTTTCTCTTTTGTCTCTTTACAGAACCATATCCTCTGCGACTTACATTTCGCAGACGTTGCCCTAATGGAGTGCTCAGATTTCATGCAACAGCTGAGAAGCTTTAAGCCACAATCACTGGGATGTGCCGTAGCCAGACGCAAAAGTTCAACAACGTTAATATTTCCTCTACCACCGCAGGCATGCTCAGGTATGTTAATTTGTTTTTTTTTCTCTTATCCTTTTGTACACATACACATCCTTACGTATGAATAGGTATATCCTGCAATGGGGGGGAAGGGTATAACATATTTTTCTTTATGATTAACATTTACAAAAACGCGTGGGCAACGACGAGAAGTGCATTTTAAATTCTATTACCGTTGTAAGAAAGGATAATGAAAATCAAATATATCATCCCGGTGTGTAGGCGAAGCGCCTTAAACGAGTCAAACAGACTACATTTGTGAAAAATTACACATTTTTTATCGGGTGCCAGGAGGAATTGCCTCTTTCAGTTGTTTTTTTAGACATTATTTCGAGGGACCTCGAAAGGATTCCTAGAAGGATGTGCGTTATTGTTTGTTCTTTGTGAAGTGTAATTGGGGTTTATGAATTTTCCGGGGGAATGAAGCTCTGGCAATACTGTGTTGGGAGGGATCAACAAGTACTCGCACTGTATTGTACGCTAGAGGGCGCTGTAGTGTTTGTGTGAAAATGGTCTGCAAGGCCTGCTTTCATCACGATGAAGTGTTGGTAACTACAGTTTTCTTGGTCCTTCCAGGCGACGAAGCTATCTCTGAACCGTCGTTGCCATGTCGATTAAGTAGTTTGAAGTGATCCTCTGGGAAGAGGTACACTTAGACCAAAGGTAGGTCCATTGTGATAACACGACGCCGACAACGGAGTTTCACTTTTTCTATAACGCTGGGCGTCCTCAACATGGTAATACCCCGTCCGAAAAGAAGCAGATCCAATCGATCAGCCACAGGCCACAGGCTCTGCGTCTTCTTCGTCGAACGATCTGGTTGACCATGTAAAGGATGTCGAACTCTGTGCAAGCTGAACGTTGCAAGCTTTGGCCAAGGACTTTTCTCAGCATTCTACATGTTTCTGACATTTGGAACTTCTTTATACGACTGTTAGAGGTCGTGAGCTATTTGTAAAGCCCTTTGATCTAGAGTCCGTGATTCACCTCATACTTTTGACGAAGTTTCTACTCCCCTCCAGGCTATGGCTAGGTAACCGCCGTAATAAATTGGTTAAGATCCATTTCTATGCAACTCTTCGACTCGAACACTCTTTCTTAAGGTGGCGCTACAGTCAGGGTCGATCTTTAGCTAGCTGCCTCGAGTTTCGCAGGCTAAATTGGTTGAAGACCCCTTCAACTCGCGTGCGCCACCTGAGTCGCGGTCTTTCTCTACTGCGTTGTCCCTCGATGAGCATTGGTGTCCATCCGCTCTAAATGGCCCAGCTACCTCAGCTTTGTCGATGTCGCTGTACAGTTCGACCCGAACACTCTACATGCGCAGCAGTGGACTGCTGAGCAAGGTGCCTTAGGATCGAGTCCCGCAAAAAGTTAAAGGTTTCGTGGCTTTTTTTGAAGCAACCAAGACCAAGGGTTCCAAAAGCTACGTCGTAGAATAAGACTAGAATTATGAAGGTCTTATGCAATGGCAGCAGCAGGGACCTTGCCTTGCTCTCAATGATGCCTCTGGTCTTCGTGAAAACAGAACTCAACAGAACTTTTTAAGAGTTTGAGGGACAAACAGGTTTTGAGACTCTTTTGCGTCAGCCTTTGTCTGTAACCAAGCAGGCGTCATTCATCATGCCGTCGTAGGTCTTTTTAAGAAGCTCCTAGGAACAGCATTTGTATTCCTTCTCCTCTGTGATGGCGTATATGGTTGCGAAGCTGATGTTGGCGAAGCTCAAGACTGTGGGAACTTCGAAATAAAAGCCAACGTATCACAGTTTTTTATAATATTTGTGTCCGCTCTCGGTCTGGGGGGGTATTAAGAGTCTCCTTAGTCCTATGTCGAGGTTCCCTCCTGAGGCTTATGGGACGTGTTTCAACCGCTCAGCCTATTACCAACCGTAGACGAACTGAGTTGCAAAGACCCATTCCTCATTGGATTTGCCACATGCTCGCTGAGCTTAACATAGCTAGGCGTTGGCAGATCCGAATCCTAGTTCGAGTGAAACAGTAGAAGCCTAGCTGTGTTTGCGCCTTATTTTTGGTTATGGTTGTCGAAGTCTGTCGTGCGGAAGTGGAGGGTGACCTCCACTCAACTAGAGGCAGCTGGCTAAGGATCGTGCTGTCTGAGAAGGGTTGTTGGTTAAAGCCCTGGTTCACCCCGAACTGCAGTCGATGTTTCGAGCTCCTCTTCTGGAAAAACCTGCATAGAAAGACCTATTGCTTTATTGCACAAGCTTCCAGCTAATCGCCATCAAACTAGTGGCTTCATCTATCTAAGACTGGAATGTTCTAAGGCCAAAAAGTTTTGTTGAACATTGGAGATCAACTGTGGCAATAGATTGTGGTTTCTTTGACTTCCTTAAGTTCGACTTCTTGACGACGTTCGTTGTTTCACCATTATTCTCAGGAAAGGGCAGTCTCTGTCACCGTCTACTTTTTTAGCCAGCCCCTACCACTTCAAAAGTTGTCTAAACAGTCTTCGTCAATCCTTTGGCTACAGAGTCCCAGAAATCCAAAATCAAATCTGCAAGCCGAGCCCTCATTTCATTTTCTGACGTCGCCAGGGCCACTTAGAGTGGATACAGTGAAACACGCACTTACCAAGGTGTCGTCGAGGAGCACTTTTTGCGTATCCATCCTCCTCGCACCCCATTGATCCATCGTCGAACTCACTCTCAATGCCGAAATTCAAAAGCTATCAAGGGGACAAGTTGCACTACCCCGCCTCCTCTATTCATCAAAACCCTGCTAGACATGTCCCTCCCACAGTTTGAACATCCCCCACTTAAGTTCTGTCCGAAGGACATCTTGTGTGAATGATAATTTACCCAAAACACGGTCCCAAAGTGCCTTATAACAAAATGATCTCTCGATTCTCCCAAAGGATCAAAACCCACACAAACACACACACCCACATCTGACAAAACTAACACCCTTCAACTGTGACGCAGTTTCGCTATCATTTTTGGCAAAACTCATTAAAAATGTATCTTCCCAGGCGTGCACCACTACACAAACACTTTGGTAAATTAAGTACGAAAAACCAGGACGAAGGATATATATAAAATGCGAATGGTGGACGAAAGAAAGGGTGTATATCCTGGCGCCGTCCCGTTTAATGATAAAACTTAAAAATTTACGATGCATGTGCTCCATTCCAAACAACGAAGGATTTAATTATCCTTCTCAGATTAATAATTACACTATCACATCATCCGCTGCTCGGAGGAGGACTCTTAGCCGGTTCACTTTGTGTCCTTTATTATGCTTAACCTCTCTTTTGGTTATGCTCCTCTGTTTTGGCATTAGCATGACATCTCGTAATGATTATGTCCCTGTGTAAGAGGGAGGCGGCGCGCAGGACATTTTGCCGACATTTTGCCTGCTAAGTGTTGCTATTTAACAGATTTTTTTGTTTGTTTTGTTGTTGTTGTTGTCCTGTTTTTGTTGGGTGTCATGATGAGTTTAATAGGGACTAGTACCGAGTATATTTAGAGAACGAGGACATATGGTTTTTTTTTGCGTGTGTGTGTGTGTATGCTCACTTAATGTCATAATAAAACCTCACGAGTGTAACACACAGGATGTGCGAAAGATCCTTAAGTCGTTACGTTAATGGACGTTGCTATTTTTTTCTTTTTTAAACTTTTTATGTCTTCTGTGGGGGCGTGAGGATGTACACGAAAAAAGAAAAAGGATATGCACGTTGGTAGTGGCAAAATGGCACCCGAAGGAAACTACTACGTTCCTTATCGTTCCTAAATCATTTATCGAAGGATACTTCGATGGTTGACTCTCTCAAGTGTGAGGCAAGAGAAACCTTTTGCTTGGCTTGGCGGACCTAATGCAATATTCATTTCGAAAAAAGGATTCCCTGTCGGAAGAGTGTGTAAATGCAGCGGAAATAATGCCTTTGGAACGAACACAGGATAAACAGATTGAAGCGAACTTGTGCAATTTTCGCGACTCAATTGGGCGAGAAGTGGGGAAGTCACTTGGAAATTCTTATAGTTTTGTGCAAGGGATGGTGACTACTCGGAATCAATGACCGTGAGTGAAATGGAATGGCACGCACAGGGTGTGCTTTCGTTTTATTGTCTGTGTGACCCAGAGGGAATAGAGCTATGTACATATGTACATGCAATGTCTGAACCTTAAAGGAGATATTCCCAGCACTGACACCATTCGTAATACTTTTGAAAAAAAAAGAGCAGGGAGACTTTATTCTGTAGGCCATCTAATCTGTGGGAAGATTCTTTCATTCCACCTGGTTACAGGAGCTGGCGCTGGTAATTTCGATCTAAAAGTCAAGCTAGCAGTCCATCTTGGGTGTTTCACTTCTGTTTCTCCGACAGAATGGGACTATGAGCCAGGGAAGACAGCTCATATTCTTTCGACTCAAGGCTTACCGTGTCCTTTCTAGACACCCTCAACCATCTTTGGAGTTCCAAGAGACAAGCGTTTTGGGTGTGAAGACAGTTCTAGGCCCACCTTCCTTCTCTAAGTTCGAGGTCAATCCATGGAAGCTCTCAGAATGGAACTCAACCACTGTCTAGACAGCCTCTACCATCTTTGGGGTTCCCAGAGACAAGCGCATTGAGACCAAAAACTGTTCTAGGCCCTCTTTCCTTCTCTAAGTTGGTGCACAATCCATGGAAGTTCTCAGAGTGGAACTCAACCACTGCTTCGACAGCCCCAAGCAGCTGTTCACAACCAAATTACCATCTGTGGGGTTCCAAGAGACAAGTGCATTGAGAGTGAAGACAGTTTTAGGCCCACTTCCCTCTTCTATGTTGAAGCTGCATCCATAGAAGCACCAAGGGAAGGTCTCAAAGTGGAACTCAAGCACAGGATTTGGACAATCTATCAAAATGCATAAGAGAAGTCAAGAAATACTCGTCTCGGAGTCTAGACAAGGGTGATCCTGATGCCATCTCAACAAGCTGAGCACGTATTTTTATTCATTTTTCTCCTGAAGAGAGTGTGCTTCCTGCTCCGTCAGGGGTAACCAAAACTAAACCTTCTCCATCTTCAGGCGAAGCAACCACGGAACTACTTCTTCAATTACTTCAGGATGGTGCCACTTTTCCTAGCCTTAACTCTTCTATGGTCTTCCCTTTACCTTCAGCCCTTCCTCGATGTAGGAGCATAGTTCCAGTTTCAGTTTTCTTCACTCGTCCGCATTACCGAGTGTCCGGTGTGATTCCGTCGACTGCCGTTTCTATTATTCCCCTCTCTGCCAACCAAACATCTGGTGCATTCGAGGAATGTGTGTTTGGCGTTGTCCTGAGTCGAGGAGCCACTATTTTTCCCGGTAAGGGAGCATCAATTCGAAGGATATGTGCCAGCTCCACTTGGAAGATCAAGAAACTGACGAGCAAATCTTGTACGAATGTATCGCCATAGCTGTACACAATCCTGGGGTGCCTTCATGTAGAAAACTTCCTCCTCTCCACCAGGTGGATGAAAGGCCTCTAAAAGCCCCAAGGTTCCTTCCAGCCTACTGTAGTGCTCCCACTTTCTAGAAAAAAAAAGCGACAAAAGCCGATGCCCCCTTGTACCAAAGATAAAATTGATTGATTCCTTCTTCTCATGTCACTTCTGCTCTGTCATTGCCTTTCCCCCCCCCGCCCAACCACATGATCCTCCAATAATACCAGATGACATCGAACACAAAACCGCATCATCAAATTGATAATCTCGTTACAAACAAGTCGCCAGTCACTACTTAGTTTGAATGACCAATGTGTGTGTGTGTGTCGTCCCGAAGAAGATCCTTAATGTCAACGAAAGGAAGTAAAAGAAACTTTCACCACACTTGACAGCTAACAAAATGGAAATCGATGTTTTTTTTCAGATTCTAGTTCTACCATCACCCCCCCGCCCCACCCAACATCCAATCAACAGTAAAAAGCCAATTTCTTCCACCACCTCTCCCCCTAGCTGCCGAAAAATTGAAAACTTATTTAGATTGATGGATGGCATCACACTAAGTGAACGAATCACCCGCTTACTATGCACCCCGCCGCAGGTCGATATCTGGAATGAAAATCTCAGAGACACAAACCCCCCCCCACACACACACCGTCCCAGAGGACACGAAGGAAAATACTTACGTCCATCAATATTCGATTTGATTCGATACACACCTCTACCCTCGCATAGAGACAAAAGGGGGAGGGGCCGCTGTAGAACACACAGAAATGGGAGGCTGGGGAACACATCCCACGTTCATGTAACAACTAACAACATTTTGACGGAATTTCCTTCGAGTAGATGTCCTTTTTGGCTTCTCTCTCTCTATCTCAGTTCATGATGATTAATAATGCATGACGGATGAGAGAGAAAATCCTTTGCACCCACGAACTGAGGTAAGCAGACATCTTCAATGTCAACCACAAGCACTGCAAGAAGACGAAAACAAAAAAAAAGAGAAAACGACTCGAAAACGCCAAAGGATACCTAAGGAAATGTCCTTACAAACACACGTCCAATAAAGTTTTATTTTTATTCTTTCTTTATTCCTCTATTCTATCGTCCTTCTGCTTTCGGCGGCGGCGGTATCCTGTAGTTTCCAACAGTGCTTGCATAGAACTCATGACTGTACACAAAGCACGTGACTTGTGCAAAGTACTTTGCTGGGTCATCAAATCGTCCTCCAGAGTAGCAAGCACGAGACATCCCTTTTCGCCGTTGAATGTGAAACAAGTGTTTGTGCAGTCTAATAGGATTAATCAATAAAAAGCTGTGTGAGTTAGTTTGAAGGACCTGCTCGAAGAAACACTCAATTTTATAGAAAGCCATTCCAGTCCAGGACGACGAAAGTAGGTTAAAACAGGATATGCGTGACAAATAAACTTACTTTTTGCCTCATTTGATGGTTAAGGTAGCACATCTGTTCGATGCATGACAAGTGGGAGTGTTGCCAGACGTGCTGACAGGAAGTTTTGATTTTCAGAAGTTCTAACTCCTTTCCATAGATGGCACCACAATCTAATGACAGAGAGTTAGACCTCGTGGGACAAATGTTTGGGTTAGGAGCTTGTAAAGGTTGTCTAGCTTGGTCAAATAGAAGGGAACCTCTACTGTTGTCAGTTAGCTAAAGACCGGGCTTACTAGAGAGGCTCGTTGGTTAAAGCCCAGGTGCGTCGCGGTCAGTAGCGCCACCTTTAGTAAGTTTCTAGAATCTGTACGCCAAACTAAAAGCATCTGAGATTGGTCTACGTCCAAGAACTACATAAAGACTCGAGCTGTAGCGTAGTAGATGTCATTCAGAATGCTCTCTAGTCCAATTGCCTGATGGGTGAATGCCTAAGACCTCCAATTCGTCTCAGTCAACCACCAAAAGATGCACGCGATTTCTTTCGCATAGTTATAGAAAAAACAGGGAGGGTCTCCATCTAAGCTTAGCTCCAACACCCGATAGGAGAGCCGTCTAGGACCGTTTATCTGTTTTCTTTAAAGGTAAACGTTAGCCCTTTTTCGGTCCAAGCTCGCACGAAGTACTTTCGCTTGCCTGAGCGTGTTTTTTAAAGATTTTTAACGCAATTCTCCTTCTTCTCTTGGTTTCCTCGGATAGCACATCACTGCCTTGGGTGTAGCAGCCTCTTCTTTCGTCAGCTTCTTCCTTGGCCTAGCGTTCACAGTATCGATTGCGTTTAGAATGAACCGTAGCCAAAGCAAAAGATATCTTAGACAGCTGCCTCCGGTTTCAAATAGCTGGTCCCGGTCCGTTTTTAACAGTACTCGCCACCTAAGTTGTACCTTCGCATGCCTGAAGGTGTTTTTAAGAATTTTTAACTCAGTTCTCCTCCTGATGCCTTAGGAGTAGCAGCCTCTTCTTTCGTCAGCTACTTCATCGGCCTGGCACTCACAGTATCGAGTGCGTGTAGTATGAACTTTATTCTCAACCAAAAGGTGCTTTGATCCTTAGGCAGCTGCCTCCGGTTTCAAATAGTTAGTTCAGGTTGTTTTTTTTAACAGTGCCCGCCTCCTAAGACGTGGTCTTCCTTTACTACGTTGACCACAGAAATCATGTAGAAACCTCTATAAGTTCTCTGCTCATTCTGCTTAGACTTCAAGACTCCTCTACCTTCCGTGCGTTGTACAAACACATTCAGTTTCTTCTACGGTCCCTGCAGCTCTCATGAGCTAATGCTAAACCAAAACACTCTACTTGGACACCAATAACACATTCGGACACTGATGACGGCTCATTGCGGCTTAAGCCTTGCCAAGAAAAACTCGGCCTCAGAGGTCCGTCAAGAACCGCCAGTTCTCTTACCGAAATCGATTTTGGAGTCGTCTCTGGCTCTTCTTTGAATCCACCTAGCCTGGTCCACAGTGGAAGTGTTGGTCATAAGATCCAGCTTTAGCGTGGCCTTCGCCGCCGTCACTTCATCACTAACTCTTTGATTCCACCTAACCGGGTCCACTATGGAGGTGTTGGACATAGGATTCATATTTCTGTCAGCTTAAGCGTCGTCGATCACATCCTTTTTCGTCAAGACACTCCCTATCTCATCACATTGTTCACCATCTTTTCGATGATTACCCTCTTCGTAAACAGAAGTTTGATATTGTTGGACAAAAACGAAAGACTCCCATCTCAAAACCTAGCTCTTCTGATTCGTCCAGCTTCCCACCACAAGATCTCCAAAAAAGAAAACCTTCAGGCCCTCACCAGCTCAGGCTGTCTACGATCAGCTACAGCATCAGCATCGTTCGACACGATTTTCTCGAAATGGATTCGGTCCATGTGATGCTGATCGGACTGAGCTGGTGAAGTCCTGAAGCTTTTGTTTTGGAAATCTTGTAGCGGAGTTTCGGCATACTCTGGCCCCAAGGCCACTCGAAGACCTCTTTTCCTTGACAGGCTTCCCAGACTGATAAATGCTTTCACCTCGAGGCCACTAGGTGTCCCGCCAAATATTCGGGGGAAAAAACTGAGTTGGCCTCCACAACTTGATCACGAATCTCTACAGAAGGATCCTGTCCATCAACAATAGAATCAACGGCTTCAAAATTGCTTCCACTCCGACATAGTCCACCCTGTAGGCGTCGAGACTCCTGGTGAACTTCGCTGACGGCACCAGTGACGTCTTTCAGTTCCTGATGGCATTCCCGAAGCCTCGTTTCGATACAGTTCGGTATAGAACTCCCTGGTCATACCGTGGCAATATTTCATTGAAAGCATCGGTCTTTGTTTAGAATCTTGAAGGATACGTGGTCCGTCGAATAGAAGACTAAGAATCGAAAGAGCTGTGAAAGTTTGTGAGTGAGTCCTCTGATATGATTGAGAAGTTGGAAAAGGTCTCGTGGACCTGCTTGAAGTTGTCAAGACCGGACTTGTTGACCTCAAGCTTCTTCTGTAGCTGGAGGTTCGTTCATTCAATGGTGACAGTGTATCATCTCCGTTTCCAAGTCATCGCCCATGGTATTACGTATCGCGTGTCTCTCGAGATCTTAGGTTTCTTAATATAGTCAAGCCCTCCCTTCTTTGGGACCATAACACCTCTCCCTGACTCCCGACTGTTTGAACGATAAACCCCTACTGACATAAAATCTAGAGCTCGCTCCCGGGTGGAATTTGATTACACCTTTATTAATCACTTCCCTTCCGAAGCACCATTGAGCACCAAATTTCCTCAAAAGAGCCTGGCAACACCTTCACTACTGCGTCAATCATTTACGACGCCTATATGTCGTCAATCTTTCTCACGAATTGCTTGCATTTTGACGAAAGCAGGATAACGATACCTTTGATGCTTGTTAAGAGCCATCGAACTGGCAATTCCAAATTGATGGCGACACTCACAAACACACAGTCAGACACACTGCGCCATGTCATCATCAAAATTCATCCCGACACATCTCTGCTCTCTGCGACTGTTCGTCGTCAAGAGAGGCAGGCAGGAGTGTCGGATGTCCCGAGGGGGGCGAACAAAAAATGTACAAACATCGACACGCATATTATTATTGACGATAAAACGTGACAAACATTTCAAATGGATTCTTCTATTGCGTTGCCTTCGAGGTCCTTGTATGTCCTCCATCGTCCCTGTTTCTGGTTGTCTGTGTTTGCATCATTACATAGTTGTGCCGGGAAGGAGATGATCCGAGCGACAAAGATTCTGCATGCAAAGGAATTCTGCAATTCAATTCAAGGACCAAATCGTCCTGCTGCCACCCACCAAAACCGCGAGGTGGATGACTTGTTTTTTTCTCTCTTCATCCACGTCGTCGTTGATGTACATTTTAATTGAATTCTTTCGTTTTCCCCTCCGATGAGATGTCCTACTATCCCACATCCAACATGCCTCACCTGTCATCGTTTATTGACGTGCGAGGAGTGTGGTACTCCTTAGCGTATTCTTTGTAATTTCCGAAAAAGGACGAACAAAAATGGCGTCGAGATGGTTGATGGATATCCAAGTTTGGCTGCATCATGATTTAATATCCGCCGCCGGCAATGCCAGGCAGTATAAATCAAACGACTGCCTACGCGTTTGAGGCTGTACATCTGGTGGTGTCCCAAGATCGCATGGGTGGTGGTGGTGAGATTAATGGGCGGTAGTTGTGGTTAATAAATAAGCAACTGCTTACCTTTTTCTGCACCCAAGGACATTCGAATAGGGGGGAGGGGGTTTAGGTATTTTGTAATTACAAATGTATCTGATGAATATCTAATCCATCTCTGAGGTGCGTGTCACCTCATCTCTAGCGAGTTCGCCTGATGGAGCACTCCTCAAGTGCTTCGATGAAGCAAATCAACCAGCGGGGGGATGGAGGTGGTATTGGAATTCACGAAGGATTTCCGATTGGAATCGAATTGAAATTGAAATTGGCAACTCAAATCGAGTGTGGCTGTGCCATGGTGGAACGTGTCGGTTATGGGTTGTGATGTTATCTTTGAAAGGAAAACGTGATTTTAGGTCGAAGGTGATTGGAGACAATAGACATTGGACATGACCGGGCGGTGTAGTCGTTTCACTTTGGTTCTCATCTGCACTTTGTGTTCCAAAAATTAAAGAAACCTTGTGTAGGTCAGTGAAACGTCCGTTGTAGTACAGAACTACTTGGTGCTCCTGGCATCTACGTGTATCAGATCGACGAGGTTGTTGAAGCAATAAGCTCCCAAATGAAGGCAAGAGTTGATCAATTCCCATTAAATATGACTTGACAATCGAGATTGAAGTTGTTACAGGCCTCACCCCCTCAAACAACTATCTGAAGACCACGAGACTCTGAAAGTTGATCGCTGTGATTCCTAACGAGCCTCTGAGGATGGTTGGACTCAAAAACTTACAAAACGGCGGTACTGTGACGATGCATTAATTGGTTTCCTGGCCAAAACAGCTGAACTCTTCTTAGATGAATCCCCGGCATTGAAGCAATCCAGAAAGCCCGCTTAAGCAAATCCTTGGAAAGCTAGTCGTGCTCACAAGGAACATGACCGTCAGTTCAGTTAGAGAACAGTGCGTCTCCGTCTTGGTCTTCAAGAGTCGTCCATCCTCTGAACTTGGCACTCACTTGTAGGGCTCTTGATGTAGAACTAACTTCTGTTAGAGAGCAGTACGTCTCGGTCTTGGTAGCTGCCTTAGCCGACTTCTAGAGTCGTTCAATCCCTGGACTTGGCAATTACTAGTAGGGCTCTTGCTGAAGAACCAACTGCTACGAGTAT
Organism: Criorhina ranunculi; assembly: GCA_951813785.1. NCBI lineage: Eukaryota > Metazoa > Arthropoda > Insecta > Diptera > Syrphidae > Criorhina > Criorhina ranunculi. The sequence goes on along the minus strand of OX638385.1, from coordinate 4,725,450 downwards.
ATCGCCTCCAAATCTTCCCCCATTCGCTTCATCTTCCTAGCGAATCTTAGGAGGTTTGCCTTCTTAGCCGAGACAGTTGTGAAATTTCTGCCTTGCGGGACACCATCCTGGATTTTGACAACGTCTTCTGGCAACACCTTGTCATTCAGGAACGACTTTGATGGCATAAATGACTACCTTGTCAGAACTTCTGTTCGAAGCAGGCAAAGTGGTCGAGTGAGAGAGCCAACACTGTGGTAGACCTAGAGGTACCTCCTCAATGCACAATCAATTAACAGACCGACTAGACACAGAATACAACCAAAGACCAACTGCTCCAAGGTGTAAGAAGCCATTGCAAGTCTCAATGTCTGGACCAAACCTAGAGCTAGCAACCAGTTGATGTGAACTTGAGGACTGATTCAGCTTGAACTAGATGGAAACCGCTCTCCATCATCTTTGTCATCTTAAAGACCGCATTCTGACCAGTCCTTGCCTTGTTTCCTCTTGTTTGTGGCTAGGAGGTCTGTGAAATAAATTTTGAGACTCCAAATGGGGTTCCACAAGGCTGTTCACATTCATCTGGATTGTTGTTACAGCCTCAGTTTCACAAGCTAGATTGCGCTTGTTGATTGAAGTCCTGGTCCACTCCAAGTAATGGACGAACTCAACCCTGAACTGATAGTCCAAGTGATGTAAAGTTTGTTAAGGAATCAAAAGTGAGGTCCCACAAGGCTGTCAACTCTCTCCTCCATATTTTCTGTAGTCTCAGTCTCCACAGTGAAATATCTGCAGGCTGTGAAGGACCTTGATGATGTTTGAACCATTTTCCATCCTGCGACGTGGCTTCGAGACCAGTATGGAAGAGGAAGAAGACTTCTGCTCATTTGTCCAATCCAAATTGAATTCCAACACCACAGCCTTGACCAAAAATATCTCCCATCTGAGGCCACTGAAATGCCTTTAATTACATGAAATGAATCATTTTATCGAACATCCTTGTTCGCCTCGAAGCTCTCTGTCATCATCATCATCATTATCATCACAATAAAGGACATGGACACAACCCAGACCAGGAATTTCTATTCGAATTCAGAAATCATGTCCAGTCGAGAATTACACGTACGTGTCCATTTGGGACAATCAAATTGGAATTATTCTCAATTCTTGAGCCTTGGGGCTGGTCCTCCTGCAAAGGGGTGATGACCAATGAAGTAAAATTCTGAGGATCTATTTTCTGTTTGGGGGGTGGTGCCACCGAATCGGATGTCAGGTGAGAGGCTGTGTGTACCAGAATCCTCATTAAATGCTTCTGGACATGGTTGCAAATTGACTGAGAACCATTGTTCCTTTAGATTCAATGCCTTTGATGAGTTTCCTTAGACAGTTAACTCAAGGGAGAGTCCCAATAACCCCTAAGCTCGGTTCATTTTAATTAAATTTTTAACAGTCCTCTCACAGTTCTAATTAAGCCCACCGACAGCTTTTAAATTCCACCTTCAGTCTGCAATCTTCTTATTCAATGCATCAATGACCAAGGTATTGTTTGGAAGCCTCTCCACCATTGTTGTCATCACCAGCATTAGCTCCCCATCTTCATAATCAGATGCAGGAGCAGAAAAAAATTAATTTTCCAAAGTAAACAAGGAGCGTGTGCCCCCTGCCTTTGTTATTTAAATGGAAACGCGCACCTAATTAAATTTTTAAGGACAGTTGGAGTTGAGTAGCAAAAGTTGGGTCCGGTATGGTCATTGTTTTGCAACTAAAAGTCTCATAGAGCAAGGGGCTTAGGGGATTTTTGAAACGTGAATCGAGGCTCTTCTAAACACGTGCGATGGGATGGGATTTCTTCTGCATTTCCGATTCTAGTCTCATTGGCTGTTAAACGTCATCTCAAGGATTAAGGAACCAAGATTATTGGTCAGTGTTCAACAGGCTTCCACGATTGATTCAGATTAAAGTTCACCATCGAATCTAAGAAGAGCGTGCTACTGCTTCTGTTTATCCGCCAAAGATGTGCCTCCAAATAAATTGTCTAACCACCAAATTCTCTAAATCGACGGCATAACTCCGAGTCAGGACGGATGAATCGCTACAATGTTCTGGACACTCAAAGGGCATCCATAGGCACCAGTCTAGCGTCAAGAAATTCAATGAATTGCTAGACTCAACGTAAGCACATCTTGAAGACCAAGCTTCGCATCATCCTTCAGCATCAACAATGAGTTCCTCTGCATTCCTGGGAACCCTAAAGCAGTCCAAAGTAGCATTCCACGTCTGAAATGGGGTCCCACAAGGCTGAATTCTTTCACCAATATTGTCTTATTCATCACGAGCAACATGCCCCGCACTACTTTATCGACCGATGGCATCTGTTTACTATTTAATGGCATCATGGCGAGAGAGAGATTCTAGAAACCAAAGACAACGGTATACCATCGTCAAAGTAAAGGATAATCTTTGGAAGGATGCCCCAAGCTGCAACTTACTTAGGTGGTGCTACAATTCGGGATGAAACTGGGCCTTAACCAACAAGTCTCTCCAGTCAACCGCCTTCACTTACGCACTCCAAATTGGTTGATATTCCATTCCAACGTTGAATCCATGACGAGTTGAGTCTAAAATGTGGCCGATTTGGACAAGAGTGAACATAGAACTAACGCTGAAAGCCCTTAGATGTCCAACAAGGGTCGTCCTAATTTCAACGTGTAACCAGTAACCACCGGACTTTTGTGCGTGCATTAGTGATTTAGTTTTTTTTTGTTTTAAAGTGTGTATGCCCTACAACTCTCAAGAAGGATCATCAGCTTGTTTGCCATTGTCACTAACTGTAAGAATCACAACAGGCGTATATTTTAAACAGCTTGGTGTTATATCTTACAGTGAGGGACGATGCCGCACAATTCATCGTAAACCAGGAGTCATTCAACAGCTGGGCAAACGTTTGGAAATATTGGTCTTCCTATCGTTGGATCTTGAAGCACGATTGGTCTTTTGTACACTCATTGGTTCAATATTTAAAGTTAAAGCTTTGGCCAATCGTGCAAGGGCTCCTAAGATAGCGAGCTAAAGTGTGGAACTTATTTAACTTTTTGTTTGATTTTCATTTGAGTTCGACTTACCTACCTTCTTGTGTGATCAGTCTTGACTGCCTACTGCCTTCTACGTCCAAGTCCCGCTCCACTTGGATCACTATCCTAGTTCATCTGCATCTTGTACCAACTAAATTCGATTTGAAATTCATTTTGCTGTGGTTTTTGTCAGACATTTGAACAACGTACCCCGCGATCGACCTTAAGGTCTTGTGGAGGCATTACTGCCTTTCAAAAACTCAGAACACTCGCTGGTCCTTTACAAACATTGTTAATGCCCCATGCCTCATCCTTGATACAACGTATGAGACATTGAAGTTTTCTAGATCTTAAAACCTTGTCGGAGCCATAAATCCCTGATTCGGCTCTCTAAAGACTCCAAACATTCGCTGGTCCTTTCCAAGGATTGTCTACGTCTCATACTTTGAGGCATGAAATTTCAACAAGAACGGAGTTTTCTGAATCTAAAGCTCGTGTCTTTGAATCTTTCGGTTCATATTGGGCCCTTAGTTGTCACCAATGAAGAGCCTAAGCGGACATACACTTCGAACTTTTCGCCGTCTTTCGTTACACTGCTACCGAGGATTGGGTCACCTATCGAACCATCGTCAACGAAGCTGGCTTGGTAAATGTTTACAAATCTATGGACGAGGGTCCGAGAGATGACTTAATAGGAGGCAGTGAGGATTGTCGCTTATAGATATATATAGGTCCGGCATATGACCGCTTTCTTCCAATTTTTATGAGTCCACAATGGCCAACTTTTCTCGCCTCAATAAGGCGCCTTTACATGCTGTTTGACAGTCTTATTCGTCAATGATTGCTGACTGAACACTACTTAGGTGTTCAAACGAAGCCATTCGTCTTGCTTGAGACCGATACAGCTTACACTTTGATTCCCCTAGATGCTTTTCTCCCTAGAGATGGATGGCTTGTCGAAACATCGTAGCTCGTGCTACATCCATTCGCAGTTTAACTTCATAATTAAGGACGGTCTCTGCTACGTTACACCAGCAAATCAGTCTTGTAGGCATTTCTCCTATTTGACTTGCGATGGCCTGTCCAACACGGTGGTACTGAAGATCCCTTCTACCTCAATACTAAACCTATTGTCAGCAATAAAAGGATGTTACCTTGAGAGAGGCTTGGGGAATGTGCCCTTTCCCTATTAGTATCCTGCCTCTTTGTTCAGGGTAGTAGCACATCGCGTACATTGGAGATCTTCTAGTGACTATTTTCAAGCTTAACGTGGCTCTGTTTAGGTCGCCTGTATAGGGGCTATCAGCCGTCGTGTGTGGAAGGTCTTTTATGGGTTATTACCGACCTTGACGTGTCTTGCCTCTGAAAGGGCTATTTTATGTCATACATTGGAGGTCTCTTAAGCCTTTTTCCGAGCTTGACGTGACTCTAAATTGTAACTCGGGTTTATAAGGACTATCACTTGTCGTGCATTGAAGGTATTGTTAGGGCTTGTCTTGCCTTTTTAAGGGCTATCAGAAGTTCTGTTGTTCACTCGAAGAGTTGTTGTCCTAGAATCACACTTCTGAGGATCAAGCAGACTTCTGATGAACTGTTTAAGGTGTTCACAGTCCTTTGCTCTTCATCGTACAGACTTCCGCCCGACTTTGCCTTGTACAATGGTGTCGGCCTTTCCTCGGTCAGCTTCAGTTTCCTTTTGCTTCCGTTCTGTCTATCGTTGCCATTTGACATTCTGCAACAGAGCTTTTTCTAGATTCTCAGCGCTCAATGTGGTTCCCCTTGGTCATCCCTGTCCGGTTATGTAGGCATCGCTCCTTTGCTCCTAGTCTTCTCTCCTCTTCTGTTCATTTCTAGTCCATCACCACCCTTCTTCAAACTCTGTCACATCTCTTGCGAAATTTATGATACTGGCAATGACGGCATGACAAATGAAATCGACGCCATTGTTGTAAGAAACTTGACAGCTGCCGGATGACAGTATTCAGCAAACCACGCTTGCTGCATTCAGCAAAACGTTGCATAAATCATTTTGCTTGTTGGAAACTTTTTTTTTTTTAACGCGGGATACTTATATCTCCAAGGAATCCCACGATCTCCAAGAAGGATTCCATGCATAAATGGCGGCCATCATAGATTGACTTTGTGGGTGTATTGACTTATGAACGTGTTCCAGTGTTTGTTTTTTTTTTTTTTTTTGTCTGTAAATGATTAATAGGCCAACGGAAGCACTATGGTTGCCTCCTGTATGGAGCAGTGATTGATTTCATTGAAATTGTGATGCGGTAGTGTGTTTTCTTTTTGTCGGCATCGCCCACATCACCTCAAATGAGGGCGTATCTACGTATCTATCTCCAGAGTTATTTTGGAATTTCACATTTCCCAGAGATTGATGTGAATTATTTAATTTTGTTTTCGGTTCAGATTGGTTTGACGGAGGAAAAAGCCAGCTGCGGTTCAATTGGATTGATTTGTGGTTGGAGTATTGGATTGTGGTTTAATGAATGGAACTACTTAGGGCAGGTGATGCCTTATTTTTCTCGCCTTTAGGGTCCAGTTTTCTAAGAAGACAAGTTTATGCTAACTTTCATGACAGGACAACAGCTGTCAAGTTTCTCTTAAGTTATTTCAACGACAAGGACGAAATGAAAAACAGAGTTAAGTGGTGTAAACAATACTGTTGTTACTTGGCCTGCAGTCTATTGATGTTGTCTTTCAGCTCTTAAATGGATGTCAGTTTAGTAGACTTTTTCCTGGAGATAGGCGTGTCGAAAACAAGCCAAAGGCGGTTGGTTAAGCATTCTAAGGGAGTAGTAGAGTTGACAGGGCAAGAAAGTCCTTCCCCCTAGACACTTAGATCAACTTAGATCCATTGTTGCCCATTGACAATCTGTCAGTCTTCGTTTTGTGTCTAGTTTACCATCAACTTGGGTTCCAACGCTACCCTAGGTACTCTATGATCACGTTCAGAGTCATCTGCACCTTAGGGGACACAGTCACAAAACTTAATTCAGCAGATTCATCTCCTTCAATCTGAGCAACTTTGTGCATGATAAAGAGTCCGGGCTCTCAGCTTGCTTTAGAGCTGTTCTTAAGTCGGCGGCAACTCCTAATGTAAGGACTTGTCTTCAGCACAGAACATCTGCAATTGATTAGAGTAGAAGCTGCCTTCAAGTGTTGTAAGTCTAAGAAGCAGTCAAAGATACCTACTCACCCTGAGCCTTAGCCTTAAGTATTTGTCCTCTATGCTACCACCAGCAAAGGTTATCCAAACCATCGCGTTTCAAGACAAACTTGTGCTGGCTGGAGTGCTTGATCTTGTCTTTCTGTTATTGGCCCTGTTTGAGAAAGATGTTGAAGAGTTGGCTTCAGTTTCGAGAGATTAGCTACCTTAACCCGCCACTACAGCTACGAGTATTAACTCCGCGTTATACGGCCGTTGCCTTCCTCATTTTTCTCTTCACATGGCTTTAAGACCGAACCGTCCTGTGTTACAGCTTCTTGTACAGCCTCCTTCCGCAATCAGAACGTTGCCTTCCTCATTTTTGTCTTCACTGGACTCTAAGACTGAACCGTCCGGTGCTACAGCTTCTTCTACAGTCTCCTTCCGCAGTGAGAACGTTGCCTTCCTCCTTTTTCTCTTCACTTGGCCCGAAGACTGAACCGTCCGGTGCTACAGCTTTTTTTTCAGCCTCCTTCCGCAGTGAGAACGTTGCTTTCCTCATTTTTGTCTTCACTTAGCTTTTAGACAGACCCTTCCTCCGCCGATTTGAGGGACGAACACTGTGAGAGATCAAATTTTTCTGTCCGATATCCCTATTCGGAGACAACTTGCCTTTTAGACCGATCCTTCCTCCGCCGATTTGGGAGACGAGTACTGAACTCCCAGTTGCTCTGGTTTTACTGTCCGAACTCCCTATTCCGAAACCACTTGCCTCTTAGACCGACCCTTCCTGCGCCGCTTTGAGAGACGAGCACTGATCTTCCAGTGGTTCAAGTTTTACTCCCCGTTTATGTACGTAACCCATGGCAACGTGGCCTGGATGAAAGTAGGTCGATTGTGAAATAGGCACGTGAGAGAACAACCCGTTGGAGACAAGCTTTTGGTACAGGGATTGCCAAAGATATGATCAATAGGTACATCGCCAAGTCTGTGACGAGGTTCTTCGATCCATTTCACGTTTTCTTTAGATCGATAGTTACGCCATCTCTCGAAGGAGGAGAAATACTAAACAACCGATGGTTCGTGAACCTGCTACATGGTCATTTCTGATCCATGATCTACACTCATGATTCATTGATGGTTCGTGTAGTTGATTCCCTTTTTTCATGGAAATCCTTGTCCCATTTAAACATATGAACCTTTCAATCCTTAAATCTTTTTATTTGTACGGTTATGTTTGCATAAAAACCTTCTGACCCCGAGAAAAGTTCCGTTTCTCTTTAATTTTTAATGAAAATTTTTCACAATTACTCACAAGAACATCCTTGATAGTTTCATTTTACTCACTCAAAGAAGCGAACAAAACTCCTTGCTTCTCCAAGCTCCTTGACCCGCATCATTCCAGTTTCAGGCACGTTATTTCCACTTCCATCATCTCTTATGAAAGATAGAAGAAGAAAAAATCAATCCTTAACTTCACACCTCACTGCTGTTGTAGTCGTGTCCTAATGTGTTCCACTTGTACACTGCAGACCACTTTGTATATCCTGTTACGAGATGCTTCTTTCTTTTTTTTTTGTGATCCTTGGCGTCGTCTTACACAACTGCATGTACGTGTACAAGTTTGGCGCCTAACTAAGTAAACAATTAGGCGTGAAATTGTCAGGATACGATGAGATAATAAAGGCGACAACGACACAATGAAAGAAAGGACTCTAAAGCCAACACTAATTGTGCTTTAGTAAATTAATTTAAAAAAAAGAAGAATACCGTCTCATTCCATCTCTCCTTCGCACAATGAAAAGGAGATGCCAGGAGGGGACAAGCACGTTGCATGCGTTCACAAATAAACTGAACAACTAACAAGGATACGTCGAACAAACGTGCTACAATGATGTTTCTCCTGGCAAAATACTGCACACCAGTATGAGAAAATGACTCTGTACTCGTAGTGTAGTGTGCAGAGTTTCACTTCAAGGATGTTGAAGCTCATCGTCACTCGTTCACTTTGCGTTATCCTTGAGACTGTGACGACATTTGATTGGGAGTAAGGCAAATGTCATTGTGAATGCACATGTTCGGTTCATATGGGCTCACATGACGTATCCAGGGAGAGGACCTTGATTTTTTCTTCTTCTTCGCTCCTTGATACTTGAGGAGAATACAGTTGTATTTGCTTACCTTATGTGGTGGGGTGGGGGGTCGAAATAAACATGTACTGGATTGTTGTTGACCATAGAAGGGAGTTTTGGCTTCAGGGTTGGCTTCAGCTTGTTTGGTTAGACAATGTAAGTCATGGAAACATGGTCAAGTGTTTACAGAATAACGTGAGGAGAGTCCATGAAAACTGTACTGTAGGGGGGTGTTCACGGACGACAACAACGTGTAACTTTGCTCACATAAATGACCAAAAACCCCTGCTCTTCAAAGAGAAGTCCTTTTCGATTTTTCTGCAAGCCTTACCAAGCCTAGAGGAGCAAGATTGGTCCATCGTGCTACAAGATAGGGACAACTTCTTTAATGTGTTTTAAGGCGCTTCGGTGATGAAAGGTCGTCAGAACTTGCCACATTAGCACCAGAGAACCTCCATCTTATCCGAGCATCGACGGTGTTCCACAGTGTATTCGCCCTTATCACAGGCGTCGCAGAAAGTGGTAAGGCCTACCTCTGAGGGGCTTTGCAAAAGCCTAGTGACCCTTAGGAAAGCCAGTAAGGCAATCAGGTAGGGAGTGATCCGCAGTGTAGTCGCGCTCTTCCCAGGCGTCGCAGAGAGTGGTGTGGCCTACCTCTGAGGTGCTTTGCAAAAGCCTAGTGACCCTTAGGAAAGCCAGTAAGGCAATCAGGTAGCTAGTGTTCCGCAGTGTAGTCATCTTATCATAGGCATCGCAGATAGTGGTGTGGCCTACCTCTGAGGTCCGTAGTGCTCCCTATGAAAGGCAGTAAGTTGTCTTATGCTGCGGACTTCCTATAAAAATCTGAATCGCGCCACCACTAGAGACCCTCCCTTCGACAGAGCTCTCACCAACACCACTGACAAACCGAACCCAGGCTCAGATCTTGAGAAGACCAATCTCATCAGAGATGTCAATCCCCTTGTGTCTTTGGTTCCAAACACTGGTTTCAACCCTTAACCCTGTGTTAGGATTGCCCAGTCTGACTGTCCCCTTCCAGCGTAGAGCACGGTCTGTCAACAAGTCAAACAGTTGCATTCCATCTAAAATGCAAATCTATACTTACTCTCCACGCTTCCTTACGTAACCCTGAGTCAACTGTTACAATTGATTCCTGTGATCATCATCCAACATCATCGACAACATCCCCATTAGCATCTTCATTCCTTCCAGTCATTATCTGTCGAAGCAACCCCTTTTTAACTTGGAATTCATTATACAGCTACAGAGAGAGAGAGAGAGAGATTTTAATTATACGACACTAGCGCCATATAACCGGGTCAAAAGCGTATAATCAATCTGTTCGTCTCTGCTACGGGGGGGATGCTGCTTACACCCGACCTGATTCATGTAGAAATACCTCCACGAAGCCAAACCACCACCGACAGCACGGCCAACAATCGATTGATGTTGTACATTGTACTCCCACCACGTTCTTCTTTCACAAATACACACAACGCCCCCCTTAGGCATCCTCAACCGCGTTTCCATCCCTCAGCTTCACACATCATTTGGGAAATCTACAACGATTAACAGGCAAAATTCAAGGACGACTTAGACATCGTCTGTTTGCAAAACAAATGGGTTTAGAACCACACTGGGGCTTGCCCCAGCTGCATGCCACACCCTTTTACGCGACGCGAGTCTAATTAAATAAAATCAGCTCCGTAATGAAATTTTCCACATTCACCCCCACATAAGACATATAACCCGCAACAAATATGACATGCCCACACACAGATGGCGTCGTCGCTTGAATTAGCCAAGTTCCTTGCTGCTCACAATACATCGCCTGTCATCTTTTTCGGGGGGAAGCCATGTTATAATTTTTTTTGTGGCTTTTAACGTATTCGACGACTTTAGGGGGTTGGTGGGATGCTGCTGTTCGCATCTAAGCGCCGGAGGCTTACGAATTATTTATGCCGTGCTTTTGTCAATTTTGTCTCAGAAAGTGTGATTGTTTTGAGTGAAGTCGGATGGAGTTGGGGGGGGTCCGTTTGGATAAAAGCAGAACCATGTCGCTGGAATTTTCCACAACGGAAGTCAGCCATGAAAATATAATGAATTAATTCATTTCGGAAATTCACTGCTGTGATGGGGTGGGTGCGGGGGCCTAGCGGGAGGACACATTGCGCGAAGCGCTGTCTTGCAAGGGGGATATTTTAATCCTTCCTGGAGGTTATGATGCGAGACAATGTGAAGCGCAATTAACAAGGGTGGCAATGGCTTTTGCTTTTTTTTTTTGGCATCCAAATGGGAAGAACGGTCGTGTGGTGTTGTAGGACATGGTTGTCGGAGCTGCGGATGAGTTGACTGGAAATTTACTGCTGGACGCCAGGCCATTCGGGGAGTTTTCCGGTGAATAAAGTACTGTGCTACGTGTCATTGCGTTTAATTCGTGACCATATATCTTCCCAAGTTACTGAGACTGTTCCCCTGTAACGGTACTCTCCCACGAACTACTTTTCACACACTTGGGTGGTGAGTTCGATTGGAATAGATTGGCTTGCTTAACAGCACCCTCAACGTTTTTCTGACAAGCATTCGCTGCGGCGCGACTGTTCATATAGAACCAAGAGTAGCTACTTCACGCCATCACACAACCTTCACGGTCGCACGGTACTACAAATAGTCTCCGTTCCATGCTTACAAACGTTTGGACGTTTTGTGGCACCCCTTGGTTGATCGATATGAGACCTAACCGCTCAAAGCAGGTGGTGGTGATCTTTTTCCCCAGCGTAGTTGGCACTTATTCCGTATCGGAACCGTGTCAATTGATCGATTTAGCAAGCTTCCTCGTCGGTCAGTGGCCAGCTAAAATGCATTCTACAAAGCTCCGGCTAAAACCTGCCCAGGTTTCCCTTCAAGTAGGCTTATTCCAGACCCAACAGAACTGAAAAGGAAACGAGTTCGAATGCGTCACGTATATCTCTTAAGCCCAAGGAGAAGCTCTAAATCTTTGAATTTCTCAGCCTTAGGATAAACCTCCCCGTCAGGCATCAAGTCGCAGGTTCCCTAACAAGTCGTCTGACTAATTCAGCAGAAACTATGTACTTTCAAGGCTGAAAGTTTCCCCATAAGACCGGAATCTAAACATGTCCAGCCTAAGCTGGATGAGAAATACTCTAGAGACTGGCCAATAGAGAACCAAGGCCATGATAGATTCAGGAACTTATGAGAAATGCTCTCAAAGGCTTGGCGTAGTTTCCCGGGAAAGGTAGTACCGTGAGAAGTTTTCAGTTGTTGCTGGGATTCGAAACTGAATGCACTAAGGGCCACAAGCTAAAAAGACGCGACATGGACACGATCAAGTGGACAAGCGAGCCTGCAATGACCAGAAGATAGCCTTTGCCTTAGAAAGCTCCAATTGTCATCATTTTTCGTTAAAAACCTTGTTGACCTGGCTCCTACAGATCCAATTGGTGGTCCCGAAGATTAAACAGGGGAAGCCTTACAACCACTGGAACCACATTTGTCCTGAATTGATGAGTCGTCTTTTCACGAGTTTTGATGCAGCCCTACAGCCTGTTGAGAGTATACTTAGAAGGCAGCTTCTTACACAATCTTAGTGACATAAGCATAAGCAGCCTCCAGCCCTTCATAACAAGCTCCAGCTGGTTCTGCGGGTAGTATTTCCGGTGAAATATAGATCCATGTGGTAACGCAAAGGGCCTTATCTGGTCTAAGTGAGATTGCAACCTGCGGCCTAACCTAACCTATAGCCTGTCGAATATTTAACGTCTTAAGCCATGACTTCTAGTCCTATAGATCGACAAAGAAGCAGTAGAACAGATTCTGGCGGAGGGCTTACAAATTTTGAGTTGAAATCCTTCGATTCTCCATAGACTTTGACAAGTTCTAAGCTGACCGGCTTGATAGTCTTCATTTGTTGACTTAGACTCTCTACGACTGCCAGGCTGTTGCAATACAATTTGATGACCTTTCCGACAAACCGTTGGCCCAGTGGTTGTTGATGTTTACCTCAACGTGGTTGTCTATCAAGGCTTTATTGTCTTCCAAGTCCTGAGAGCTTCCACAGGACTTCGTTTAGAACGACATAACCTCCGAAGATCTTAGATTCCATAAAGCTCGACTCATCCAACTAGAAGTAGCCTGCGTCACATGTGAACACTCCTGACAGATCAAAAACCCATTAAGCAAGTCCTTCTGTGCCATGAACTCTTTTACTCAAGTCACTTGCCTTGTAGGGATCAAATGGGTTTACCCAACGATTAAGCCTTTTGTGGCTAACTTGGGTTAAATCGGCCTTAATCTGTTCCAACCGTAGTCCATTTCCCACAACCCCCTGCCATTAGAGTTTTTTTTTTGTGTTTCCCCTCTTTCTCTGCGAAAATATATTAATTTGCCAGGACTCTCGACCTCTGGTCCTCCTGCCTTAAATTAGCTTTAAAAACTTATCCTGCCGGCAAAAGATGGAAACTAAAAAAAACTCTCTTAAGCATACAAACCCCTCCCGGCTCTCCCCCGGAACAAGAAGAAGAGTTGGCTGCACATACACGAAATAAATTGAATTTCTTGTGGAAGTTTTATTATTAATCAGGAATAAAGGACGACCGGGACCGGAAGGTTGGAGATGGTGAATTATGAAGGTCCACTGTCGAGCGCGGGTAGGAGGTGAAGTGAAAGTGTTATGGAAAAAGTTTTGCTTTCATTTTTTTCTCCTTCTCCTTCGTACAGCATATTGTTTGAGATAGTGAGGGGAGGAGGAAATAAACAAGTCGCCATGTCAGTTTGTTAGCAGCTCATAAGCTATAAACACACACGGAGTGGTGTGAAGTTGTGTTGGAGTGGCTTTTGGGAATTTTTTTTTGTAGACTTGTCGCTTTTATTTGGGAATTCATGTGGTACGTGGCTATGAACTGGGACATCTGTTGATGCGAGGAGGCCTACACGAAAGTGGACGGGACAATTCGGTGCGATGATATATTTGAGAAGTTTTACCAAGGGTATGACAAGCTTATGAGTGACGGTAGAGTTCTTTTGACTAGGGTTGAGGGTTGTGGTCTTGCTAAAGGTAACTTGGAAGCTTATTCCAGCATAGTGTTTGGCTTTATAGATCCTTTCACTCGAGCTAGCCTAGGCTGCTAAATTCGAGCAAAAGACAGAGGCTGCATAGCTTTAAGAAGGCTTTACTATCAAGAAGCCTTCTTAATCCTTAGTTTTCGGTTCAAAATTCACGCTTCTCGAGGTCCTTCTTTTTCTCCCGGAAAAGTGGGTATCATTCCAGCCTCTTGAGCTCAATGACAACACTCGTCCTTCTGTGCCAAACCGGCTTAATTACTCTCATACAAGTTCTGGCAGATGAAGTACATCAACTAGCAATGGTCTCATGCTCGCAGAATCTGCATTCCTGTCCCAAAGCCTGCTCTTCAGCTCGAAGAGTCTGCAATCCTATCTGAAAGCCAGCCTCCTTCTAGTGGCTTGCAGAAAACGGTCTCAGTTTTCAAAAACCTGCATTCTAAGCTTAAAGTGAGCTTCTAGTGCCTTGCAAGACTAACGACACTCAAGGTCTCATGCTCGCAGAATCTGCATTTCTGTCCCAAAGCCTGCTTCTTGATGCTTGCTACAGGTAGTCTTCAGCTCGAAGAGTCTGCAGTCCTATCTGTGGCTTGCAGAAAGCGGTCTCAGTTTTCAAAGCTTAAAGTCAGCTTCTAGCGACTTGCAAGCTCGAGTTTGAAGAGTTTGAGTTCCTTTCAAGTGGCTGATAGGAAGCGACCTCAAGCTTAAAGAGTCTGTATTCCCGGCCTGACACAGGGTTCCAGTGCCTTGCAAGAAGCGGTTTTAGGTTTCAAAAGTCTAAACTTCGTAGTGAAAGACAGATTTGAGGGTTAGTGACTCCTATCGGGACACCTATCTACACCTTTATGTGCTGCTTCTAGCGACTTGCAAGCTCAAGTTTGAAGAGTTTGAGTTCCTTTCTTAAACCCCGTTTCAAGTGGCTTGTTGGAAGCGTCCCCAAGCTTAGAAAGTCTGCATTCCCGGCTTAACAGCGGGTTCTTGTGCCTTGATATCTGAGTCAAAGACAGATTTGAGTCTAAGTAAGTCCCATCGGGACCCCTATCTACCTAATCTTCATGTGCTGCTTCGATCATAAAACACTTCAGCCTTGTTCTACGCAGTTGACTTATGGTGGTGCTCCTTCTTCTCCAACAGTCCTTGATGTGGTTCAATCAAATCAAAGGACTCCTTCCACATTCAACTTGTTTGTGTGTAGTAAGTTGTGTCAAGCAATTCCCGTCTTTTACTTATAAACTGGCTCATGGTTCAAGGACCTATTCACTTGACTTATTCATCTACTCGGTCAAACTCTTTCTTCCTGCTTCGACTTCATCCTTCCACCTGCACTGTGTTTGTAGTAATTTAGTTAAGTGGTTTCATTGCCTGAGAAAGGATAACTTCGTTTTGCCCTTAAACCAATTGTCAAGGAGAAAAGGTACACACACATAAACTTCAACCCACACACACATGCAATTGAAATACTTGTAAGGTACTTTCCTTAACTTAAACATATCGACATTCATTCGAACTTGGAAATAATCCTTATGACGATGTCCTTTCGGATTGCCAACCTTTCGTACATAAAACCATTTGAATGGGGATTTAACGGGTTTAGGCAGAGTTGTGTGTGTCCCCCAAAAGGGCAATCAATCGCAATGTATTATTTAAATGTAAAGGACTTGTCCCGTCTAATTGACTATCGTTCATGTTTTCAACTGTCCATTCCTGATGACAACCAACCCACACCATCAAACAGCCACAGTCTATGGAAATTGTGAAGGACTTTGGAAAATCTGATTTACCTCGGATTTGAATGGAATAAATGCATAGTTGTGCGTGTGAGTGTGTATGTGTCCCCTTGTGGTATGAACAGATATCCTGGGTTAATGTGCGCCATCATTAGCAGTGTGGAACAATTTATCCTGCGTATAGTCGAAGCTGTGTGTCAGGTGAAAAATGAATGCACACTTCGAAGTGGATATCCTTTTTCGTTCGTAAATTGGTTGTTAGGGCGGAACATATCTTGATAAGGACAACTTTGCCCCAAGTTGTGCATCGAAGAGAAAAATGATAAAAGTCCTCAAGTGGATATTCAAGGAGTACTCAGGCGATGACAAATATTTATGCAATGCAAAAGGGAAATCGATAATTGAAGAGCAAAATTGGAATGCAAAGTGGAAAAGGAAGGTGACACTGGTTGCATATGGACATGGTTGGGGTAAAAAGGACTCGAATCTTGCAAAATACTCCTGTCCATTGTTAGAGGGACCATTCTTAGCTACAATTCTCGTTTGAATTTGCTCGACGAGTTAGTTACCTCGTGTCCTTACACACATTGTCGCATGTAAACGTTTTTAGCGTGGGAAGCTACGATTTTTTTGCGAGCTTAACGCTGATAAGCAACGCTGGCTAGATATCAAAGTTTTTACTTCTGCTATACAAGATGGAAGGCACCTTTTCCAGGATCTAGAAAACTGTCCAGCAAGTCGGTGCTTGACATACACAGATTCAACAGCGCTGCGGGCTGGCTTGATAGAACTTAGGCTTGTGGTTCCTAGTAAGGCGCCTGCAACCCCTAGGGCATCACAATGAGCCTACATTGACCTAAGTGTGACGGGGAAAGGACTTCCTTCCTAACCTAACCTAACCTACTTCTGGGCACGTAGAAGTGAAGAGTGACCTCGACTAATCGGCGTGCGACATACGAAACTGGAGGCTAGCTAGCTACGAACCGAACTGGCTGGACACGCTTGTTGAGGCCCAGGTCCACCCCTGACTGTGCGCCACCTGAAGTAAGAAGTGGTTGAATCTGGTAAGGTCCTACCAGAAGCACAACTAGCACGGATGCGCCATGTCCCCAGAAGTACCAATTCTGGGGACAGTTCAGCAAACGCACTGACGCTCACAGTCCAGAGTGGAACATGACCTCAACCAACATGTCCTTCCAGCCAGCTTCGTCTCTCCTCTAATTTCCCTAATGCCCGTGCTCTAGTTTAAGGGTAGTCATAATCCCTTTAGCGCGCGCTAATTATAAAAAAAAAGCTATCTACCCTCCAAATTCGCACGCCGATTGGTTGAGGCTTCAATTTTGCGGCCCACCTTAGGTAGGGTGACTGAATAACTCGTTTAGCCTTTGAGTTATAACTTCTTCGATGCCAAAGGCTCTTCGTAAGAGTTTAAGAGGCTTTGATCTAACCAATTACGACCTTAAAACGTGATCACCAAACGATCCTTTAACGATTCGCGGGCTTACGGTCACGATGCTTCTTGCAGACGGTCTTAAGGTGGTAATGAGGTAAAGACTTGAGCATTTGTCATCTTTTCTCGATCAGCAAGTGGTCCTTTACGTTTCCGCTTGCGAGCATAACGTCCCAATGTAGACCAGCCATCAAGTCTTCAAGTGATCGTTCCTCAAATGCTCAGGACCTTATGCTGTCAATTTTGCCCTTAAATAGGTGGAGCCCCAAAAACTTGCCAGAGGAACAACTCTCCGAAGGTCTAAGCATCAATTCATTGAGTTCTTTGGAACATTTGCAATGCTTTTAGCCTTCGAAGGGTCATTCCATTGAGAGCTTAGGAACATTTGCCGTGCTATGAGCCTTCGATGAGGCGATTGTTGCCGATTGAGTGTACCTAGTGTAGAATCTTCTATTAAGCGGACAGCTTACCTCTGTATGAGGTCTGTTCTTGGACCGGCCGCCCCTGCTCTTCATATCACGCCCCCATTACCCTGTTGTTCCTCGAAAATTCCGGGAGAGAAGGGCAGCCATAGACCCATCAGCCATCGGCCCACTCTCCTGGCATCATAAAGGAACAACCACGAGCAGGTCGGCTCAGACTAAAGACGGATGGTATCGTAAAGCAAGAAGAAATGGACGTTCCTAACCAGAGTTAGTCGACTCTAGTCAGTTGACATGGCATAAAATAGAGTAGGAGACAGTTTAGATCCTTGAGGCACCCCAGTGTCTACAACTTTAATCGATTGATCTAGCAGGAGAGCTGGTCCATACGCCTCTCTGCCACAGCTCGGTAGGTATCCAGTTGAACATCGATTAAGAAAGCCACAGGAATAGAGAATCTATGGCTAGTACCTACAACTGGTCTAAGTGCGTCGGTGGTATTCACTGACTACCTCCCTAACCTAACCATGTCTGGTATTCCATCAAGCCTTGCAGTCTTTCTGCAATTTATTTGGAAGAGGACACGCCGAATTACACGGTGTTGACACAAGACGTGTGGCTTGTTCCAGGACAATGAGTAGCTTCACTTTTGCCGAATCTAGTGTTGCATTTGGCTGTTGTGGCCAATGGTTCGGGACATTCAAAAAGGTTGTTAGGGGCTTCCTTGGATTCGACATTTCCGGTACACTCTACTCTACTCTATTTGCTTTCAGCTCTCTGCTGGCACCATTCCTTGAGGCTGGTGGTGAGGAGAGTGTAATTCCGTTCCGTGAACATCAGCTTCTCCTGGTTTCGCATGAGGCATTGGCGATGTCTGAAGAGGATTTAGTGCGCTAAGAATACTTTCGAATTATTTCTGGAAACCATGTGGGCTCTTCGACAACCTGGGAATGAGATTACATCTGATAGCAAAGGCGTCAGCTTATCTCCATCTCACGTCGCTTTTCAGCAGAATGCAAAAGCTTCCTCGCTGCTTCCACATCACAACACTAATTGAATGAAAGGACTTTCTCCACACACACTCAGTCAACATTGTTATCGACACTAATTAGTGAGCAATTAATCAAAATCACTGCCATGGTAACTCCTTTGTTGTCCAGACTCCCCCCAAGTGTCCTTTGTTTCAAACGAAAACGCTTAACTTTGCTTTTCGATATGAATTTTCCAATTTTAATCATCGATGAGGATAGGATCCATCTCGATGTGAGAAAGGACTGACTCATTAATTAAATCGATTTACATCCCCCTCCCCCACACACACACATACATTCAAAGCTACAATTGATGAAACGTTTGTTTCTTTTAGATGAATTCTGTGAAGAGTATCCTCATAATCTTATGCCAACTCCTGGCTATTGGATCGAGTGTTCCAGACAAAAGATCTCCCTACCCAATCCGCATGCACTGTGGGACGAAAGTGATTCTGAACACGAGGACATCCGAGCGGGTAGCTCATCTGATGCCTATCTGGAACGAGAGTGTAGCGATTTATATGAGGATGACGAAGACTCGGAGGCGACGCCGAGGTATGTATTTAGGATATGACTAGCAAACATTTTTACAACCGTCTTCGAGTTGCACTTGCAAAAAGTATATAATGTAACCACAAATCAGGATCCAATTTATATACGTTCCTTGTTTTGAGCAATTTTATACGAATGTTTAAGTCCTAGGAAAAAGACAACCATTGAGGAGCAGTGGGATCAACAGGGCGCCTTCGAGCTAATATCTGTCGAACAGGAAACCTATGAGAAATACTTTTACGGGACAGAACATTGGAATTACTTTACCAGCGATGAGGATCTTGGTCCAGTGATATTGTCCATCAAACAGGAGACACTAAATGGACGCGATCAGTTTCGGATATTAGTTAGAGCCGGTTCCTATACTGTTCATGGACTGATACCAGCTTCGTGTGTTTTTGCCGATAGGTAAGTTCGAACACATCCGTTACTTTGTACTTAATTTGAAATTCTGCTTCCATTTTACAGATATAATCGTGAAGAAGTAGTTAGATCATTAGGTAAAGAAGTAAATTTAAATCCGCCATTAACTTTAGGACAATTACCAGATACTCCAGAGGAACTATTAAAATTAGATCAAGTAAGTTAAAACTTTCATTCAACTTTGGGGTGAGAGAAACCTTGGAAGACTTCAGTCTTCTTTCTGACATCAAGTTTGGCCTTATACCGAGAGATTTACAGGTACTCTGCACGAGAAAAAGTCCCGCCCTGTTTCAAGTAGTTTGAGACTTTTTCCTACTCTCACTACCCCTTTTCACTTCGACACCATCCACTCCGGGACCGCTTTTTTCAAAAGAAAACGACATCGCTCTGAAAAAGCGACACCATCCACACCGGGACCGCTTTTTCAGAGCAGTGTCGTTTTCTTTCTGAAAAAACGGTCCCGTAGTGTATGGTGTCGCTTTTTCAGAGCGGTGTCGTTTTCTTTCTAAAAAAAAGCGGTCCCGGAGTCCAATGAAAGAAAGCTGATAAAAAAAAAAAGAGGTATACCATTGGATCCCTGAGCACACCGGAGATAGCCAGAGACTACAGAGAACAACTTAAAGGAAGACTCTGTAATATCCCATTGCCAACCACAAACGCCAACAACATGTGGTTCCAATGCTGCACTACTATTCAGGAAGTAGCCGAAACAACTCTAGGCTACCAACCATCTCCGACAAGAAATCCGTGGTATGATGAAGAGTGCATGCACTAGAAGAAGGCAACAGATGAAGCATATAAAACGACGTTGCAAAGAACAAGCCGGGCGGCTTGGGACGAGTACAGAGTCAAAAGAAGGGAGGAGACTGCCTTCGCAGTCTCCCAGCTCAAGGATGTCGAGGAAGGCAGAAGGAATAACAACATGCGAAGCTTTTATCAAAAAGTTTAAAGCCTGGCTGCCGGCTGCAGACCAGGAACTCAGGCCCATCGAAACAGTGAGGGTATTTAAGCAGCATTTCCAGCAGCTGCTTAATGGGCATGACCAGGAGGGAGTGATAGAGTATGAAGAAAACTCAACTTCAGTCGATGAAGTAGTTCTCCCAACCAGCGTAGAGGAAGTCGGCACAACCATTAAAAAGCTGAAGAACAACAAGGGACCGGGCTCGGACGGATTACCGCTAGAGCTCTTCAAAGCTGGTGGCGATGTTTGGTAGGGAGTATGCACCAGATCATCTGCAAAGTATGGAGGGACGAATGGTCTATCATCTCTATCTGCCCCATCTTCAAGAAAAGCGTTCCTATGTCTTGTAAGAACTACCGAGGCATATCCCTGCTTAATGTAGCCTACAAGATCCTGTCCAGTGTACTGTGTGAACGTCATCGGCACCTATCAGTGTGGCAAATCGACGATAGACCAAATCTTCACACTGCGGCAAATCCTGGAAAAGACCAACGAGTTCCAAGTCGATACTCACCATCTTTTCATCGACTTCAAAGCCGCATACGACAGCACCAAACTATATAACGCGATGGCCGAACTCGGGATCCCGAGAAAACTGATCCGGTTGTGTTGCGCCACGCTAGAGAACTCGCAGTGCACCGTGCAGTTCGGGAACAGAACCTCCAAATTATTCCAAACATGCACCGGATTTCGGCAAGAAGACGTGCTGTCGTGTGACTTATTTACTCTTGTGCTGGAGCAGATAGTGCGAAAGGCCGGCATCTCCATCGTCGTCTTTCTCGACCTCCTGTCGGCTAAAAAGTTCGAAGACGAATACTAGTATAAGGCCTCGTAGAAGTAGCATCTTGGTTCACTAAAAAGCGAGAAAAATGCTTCTACACAACGAACATTGCTCCTCGCCATCTGGTGTAACGTGTCCGAGAGGGTTACTTACAGCGGGTTACTTACCTATTGTGCGCTGCTATCTGGTAGTTTCTTCAGAAATCACGAAGTGGAAAGGCCGAAAGGCGAGGCTCCCTCAGCTTATGATGACGTGGCACGAAATCCCCACTGGTCATGTACTCGCATATGGAATCCTACTTTGACGGTGAGGAGCTTCTGTTGCATCCCTCGTAAGGTGGCGCTATAGTTCGAGGTGGACCAGGGCCTCAACCAACAAGCGTCTCCAGCCAGCTCAATCTATAGCTAACTACCTCCAGTTTCGCACCGCTAAGTTAGTTGCAATCCCCTTTCACTTGCATGCGTCACCTAAGTCGCAGTCTTCCTCTACTGTGATGTCCCTGGCGGGCGGATTGGATCATTTTTCGGACCGGAGCATTGGTGTCCATCCGCTCTACATGACCCAGTCGTTGGACCTTCACTCTTCTGGCTAAGTCGTGGTCGTTGTATCTCCTCCTCCACTCGCCAGTCGTGCTCTTCCTCTACTGCGCTATCCCTCTGTTGCATCTAGCTACGAGTAAATCAGACGTATCGCTGGTTGCAATGGTTTACCTCTAACTGCACTCAGTCTCTATCAGCTTTGTCAAGCCCTTGAGTATCATTTTTAATCGTCTCCCGGCTTAGAGGATTCATTTTGACAGAATCCGCCTACACAGAGTTTTCTGACAGAGCCCTCTCTTCTCCGGCTCTTCTCTTAACTTTTCTTCGGTGATTTATCGGCCCAAAGGAGCTGTTGCTTTACGAATGAGGTCTTTGCACAGTCTTTCGGTTCTCTGCCGGCCTTTTAAATTTCCATTCCACTTTATCAATCTCTCCTCCTTTGAATCGTTGTCCAAACAATCTGAAACAATTAATCTTTCGTCCTTAATGGAAAAGGATTAAAAAAAACAAAACTTTATCCATTAAATTTGTCTACAATTAAAGTTTAAATGCTAATTTAAAAAGTTTTTTTTTTTTTAAAAACGAAGCAAAAATCATAAAATTTAGCGGTTTTTTTGGATATACAACAGATACACATGTCCTGTTCCTGTGTGCAACCGCTAAGGATAATATTATCGTGTAACCACGAGGCAATAAATTCAAGTGTAGGCTTTTACTGCCAAGATGATGTGATAAAGTTGCCGATTGCTGCGTATTGCTGCGTATATATTCCTTAAGACCGTAGTAAAACTTTCGTGTAATGTTTTTAAATAGCCTCAAGGATTTTTATTACTTCTTCCCGTTTCAGTGTATTTTTTAAGGGTTTTTGTGTGGTTTTATGTGGTTGCGGTATGTTTGAGAACACATGGGGCAATGGAAACAATCAAATTTAGTTTGTTTTTTCGCAGTAAAATATCCTTGCAGACGTGATGTAGACGAGCTATAGGCAGAGGCACCCTCCTGATGACAAAAAGAACTCAGTTAGTTTGATGGGGTATGCCTACTAAAACCAATGCCACTTCCAACTGTTGAGATCGTCAAAGATACATTTCTTTAGAAAATTCTTCCATTCATTGGAAAATGGGTTGAAAATTAAGCGTCCCCTGCATCTTCTTCAATCCGCTTGCCTGGTGCAGTGTCCAGAGGGATGTCATAGATTTAGTTTCCCTTGTCTCACCCGAAATTTTTGCTTGCTTATGAAGCCATGGCTTCCCATTGTACCTGAACATGATTTTCTTTCCGAAATCGCCTGCCACAGGACACAATCAGACTCAAATTTGTGAGTCACCGATGGAGACTCAAATCTTTGCACAAAAACTCGTCCAGTTATGATCTGTGAAAGGTGAAACTTTGACTTTGTTGAAGTGTTTCTCTGACATGTCCACAGGCAATGTATCTTCCACATGCTCGTCTTCTTTTTTTTATGACTACCCTTAAACTAGAACAGTGGTATTAGGGAAATTAGAGGAGAGAGGAAGGAGGTACCGATGCCAGTTGGTTTTAAATGCCTGTGGGTTGTAGTGATGTGAAAATACAGTCCACAAACCTTTAAAGCTTCAGAATGGGTCATAGAAGTCTTGTTTCCATCTCAACTTGACTGCCAGTATTCAAGACTATATTTGGTTAGGAACTACAAGGGTAAGTACGTGATCATCCGGGAAGGCTCCGCCTTCCGTTTTGAATCCATCAGTGATTTGTCTCTAGAGTACGAACTGGATAGACGGTTAGAACTTCAGCGGGTCTAGTGAATTATCCCTTCCACTGTCGAACCCTTTTGCGTCTTAGAGCTGAGTGGCTAGTTAGTTGTCAAACTAGGTCAATTGGTAAAAGGTGTAACCTGTGGCAGTGGTTGTAGGAAGAAGGAGAATCTAAACTTAGTCTTCGATTTTTTACTTGCGCGCTCTATCTGAGTCGCGGTCTTCCTCTATTGCGCTGTCCCTAGGGAGTGGATTTAAAGATTTCCTGGGCTGAAGCAGTTTTGTCCATTTACTCTACTTGACCCGGCCCCCTCAGTCGTTGGACATGCGCTACAATCCGGGGTTTAAGTAGACCTGAACCAACAAGCGTCTCCATCCAGCTCGATCTTTGGCTAGCTGCCTCCAGTTGGTTGAGGTCCCCTTCCACTTGCATGCGCCACCTGAGTCACGGTCATTCTTTACTGCGCTGTCCCTCGGGGGTGGATTCGAAGATTTTTCGGACCGAAGCATTGATGTCCATCCGCTCTACATGACTTCGCCAATTCTCTCGTTGGACCTTCACTCTTCTGGCTAAGTCGTGATCGTTGTATCTCCTCCTCCACTCACCGTCTATGCAGACGGGATCGTAGATCAGCCGAAGAATTTTCCTCTCAAAGCAGCCAAGAGCACCCTCATTCATTTTTTTTTTAAATCCATGCCTCTGCGCCATAAAGCAGGACTGGGATGGAGGTCTTACACAGGGTCACTTTTGTTGTTAGAGGGAGGGCTTTGCTAGTCAATGGCCTTCTTAGCCCAAAGAAGCAGCGATCGGCAAGAGTTATTCTTCCTTTGATCTCTGATTAACAGTGTAGCCTAGGTAGACAAAGTCTTTAACTACCTTAAAGATATATCTGTCGAGGGAGACGTTCTGTCTGAGCAGACATTTTGGGTGTCCTTTCTTGTTGGCAGCATATACTTGGTCTTGCCGTCGTTAACCGCTTCCGTCTTAATACTCGTGAAAGCGCTACTGACATCACGCTGCTTTCTTCCGATAAATCAATATCATCGGTGTATGCGAGCAATTAGACGGACTTTTGAAAGATTGTGCCTCCTGTGTTGGTGCAGGAACAAGACTGCCTCCCAGAATTCTTCTAGGGACCCATTTTCTTGGGGAGAATTTAGATTCCAAAAGCTGGTTACCATTTCTTACTTAAGGTGACGCTACACTCCGGGATGGACCTGGACTCAGTTACCACTTCGGGCACCTTGAAATTCATTTAAGAAATCTGAACTGAAACTAGGCTTAATCTGTTCTAAAGGAACCCAATGTAACCTTGTCGTTGAGTTTCAGGCTCTTAAAACTACCACCACTTCTGACACCCTTCTAGATTTAAATATTCCACGTTTAAGGTTGGAGAGGGAGCTTATCATCGGACAATCATTGGAATTTGAAGGCAAAAAGTAGGACACCACTTCCGGCACCCTGGTAGATCTAAATATTCAACTGGAATTTGAACGCAAAAAATAGGTCTCCACTTCTGACACCCTGGTAGATCTGTATAAGGAATTGAGAGGGAGCTAATTATCGGATAATCATTGGAGTTTAAAGGCAAAAAAGTAGGACACCACTTTTGACAATGGAATCTGTTCTCATGGAGTTCTCATAGTCCTGTTGTAGCCTCACTTCTAACACACCCTTACAATCCACATAATCTAATACAATTTGTCTCTCCTTTTGTAGGTTTTTATAAAATCTGAACTCAAAGTAGGCGTAATCTTTGTTAAAGAAGATCAATACACTGAGGAACAGATATTAGACAATAATGAAAATTCATCGTTATTTGAAGAATTCCTACAGCTCTTAGGCGATAGGGTTAGACTTCGTGGTTTCGATAAGTACAAAGGTGGCCTTGATACTGTCCATGATTTGACAGGTAAGTTATAACTCTATTTGAAAGACTGTTCTTCTTGTATTTTTTTGTATATTTTTTAGGACTTTATTCAGTTTACACACATTGGCGTAATATTGAAATAATGTTTCATGTCTCAACGTTACTGCCCTACGAGAAACATGATCCACAAAAACTTCAACGTAAACGACACATTGGCAATGATATTGTATGTGTTGTATTCTTAGAAGCTGACAATACACGTTTTAGTCCTGCCTGTATAAAAAGTCATTTTCTACATACGTTTATATTGGTAAAAAAGTTTTTTTTAAATTTTTAACAGAAGTCTGTATCTGATCATTTTTAAGGTTCGAGTATCGGCTAGGATAAAACACAAACCGACAAGATATGAAGTTTCAGTTGTGACTAGAGATGAAGTTGGTGCCTACAAGCCTTATTTATGGGAACAATCCGTATTCGAGAAAGGACCCATGTTTCGGTAAGTCCTTTTCTAAATCCTTAAACCATAATTTCTAATAATTTTCTATAGTGAATGGCTATTGACAAAAATTGTCAATGGCGAACGTGCCTCATATTCAGCTCCAAAATTTGCACGCATGCAAGAGAGGACCCGTTCGCAGATGCTCGAAGATTTGGTTATGAATTTATCAAATCATGCGGAAACTGGACAAATCCCTAAACCATACCGAAGGGGTTCATGGAGACCCATCGGTGAGGATACTCGCATGTTCCTAGTGACAGTTAGTTGCTGTATGCGCCATAATGTGTCGCATAGTATGTACTAAAACTTGAACATGAATTCCATCCTTGAATGACAAAAAAAAAAAAACAAAACGTTCTATATAATTGGATTAACTTACTAGAAAATATTTTTTTTTAGTTTCGTTTTTCTGTTTTTGGTTCGTTCTAGGATACAAAAGATATATATTTCAAAATTTTCTATTATTTTCCATTTCTATCTCTTGATGTGTGTGTGTGTGTTTCTTCTGTTTGTTACTAGATCTATGTGTATCCTTGTCTTGTTTTCACTTTATTTCTGTTCTATCCTTTCGGGTGAGAGAATATTAAATAAGTCGTGGTATATTGTGGAACGTATGTTGAATCGTGGATACCATTTCAGTCGAATATAGCTAGTTTCGGACGACAATTTGATTTCGATTGACCCCTAGCCACACTTAAACCAGTGTACATCCATTATGATGCCTTAGTGGAGATGTTAGGATCCCTTACTCATGAAGCAGTCTTTCACAATGAAAAATAAGAACGTTTGAAACCATCCTAAAGCTCAAATAAATTCGTTCAAGTCTTTGAGTCAGGATAAGTGGTGTAACAAAGCAGATTTGGCCACGGCTGGATCTGAAACGCTCTAAAAATTAAGTTTCTCTCAACAAATCGCATATCAGATCTGTAATAGGTGTCATCACGGGACGGGGCAAGCATGCAACAAGGCTTGGTGTTCATTAAAACGATTTTTGTCGAAGCTGCATCGACGGAGAGGAGTATTCTTTATAACTGCCCAACTCTCTCCTGCAAAAGAAGACTCCATTTAGGAAAATTCTACTTCAACGACTTGGGCCACAGATATTAGAAACCTCCTTTGCTTCATAAGAAACTCCAACTGCCTACTCGTTGAGGTAAGGAGATCTCTCCGGATCCATGTGGTATCACAATGGACCTATCACTGGTCTAAGTGTGGTAGCAGCCACTTCAACCTGACCTTGAGTCAGGATCGCCTCATTAGCTCGCTTTCATTTAAAATTTCCAGTGGAACCGGTACCAAGTTTCTAAAACTGTTTTAGTCCTTGGCGATGTCTCACTTACTTCCATAAAGTGTCCTTCTACTCATTGATTCCTTTGATTTGCTCACCCACAGTCATTAAAGATAGCCAGCCTCTACGTGCCTACTTGCCACATCAATTCTGCGTTGAGTCTTTCCTGACCTACTACCTTGGTGCAGTAGTCTAGATGTTAGCCTCGCCAAATGTATAATTTTCCAGAGTTCCACAGTGACCTGGAACTCCACTTGCCTTGGCGATGCCTCATTTACTTCCACGAAATGTCCTTCTTCTCATTGATTCCATTGATTTGCTCACCCACAGCCTTTCCTAGAGTTCCACAGCGACCTGGTTTTCCATCTGCCCTGGCGATGTCTCACTTTAACTGCAGTAAAAGCTACAAATCTGAACATCCTGACAAAGATTCAGCTACTGGCGTGCGAAGGAATTACAAATGCATTCAGAACAACACCGACTGCAACCCTTGAGATGATGTTGGGGTTAAAACCGCAAAAAGTGAGCTTCGCCTACAACAATTCAATCCCCAAGCAATCACCAACTTGGTGGACATTGAAACCTTAACTGATCCGAGAATTCAGCCTAAGCCTCGAACTGAAAATTTCCTCCAGAGCTAGCTGGACAGAAAGAAAGGACATTAACCCCTTCCATAAATCCATCTTCACGGATGGGTCACAAAAAATATGGGTGTAGGCTCCGGAATCTATGTATTCGAACCAAACCACAGCAGCGTTTTCAAAGCGGAAGTTCTAGCAATCGCCGAAGCCTTGGGGGAACTATTACAACAGGCACTCGCAAGAAGTTACATCGACATAAGCCATCACATCCACAACGATCAGATCCAGAATCGTGAACCAGTTACGATGAGCTCAAGGCACTCCAATCACAACGTGACACTCATTTGGGTCCCGGGACATAAGGGCAGCCAAGCCAGCAAGAATGAGTTCTGATATGGATCTGACAATGGCTGATGACTCAATCCTACCTAAGTTCTAGTGGAACTTAAGAAGTCCAGCTTCACAGCGAAATTCCAAAAACTCGCGAACGAGAGATGAATTTCCCTTACAACATGCCGCCCCTCAAGAACGCTCTGGACAGAGCACTCAACAGAAGTCACAGAAGTCATCTAAAAAGAATGCAATCTATGCAGAGGATGGTTGGACACATTCCAATTCCTATGCGAGTGCCCAAGCCTAACTTATTTGCCACATCACTTCCTGTGTTGAGTCTTTCTTTACGTACTACCTTGGTGCAGTTGTCAAGATTATTTAGCCTAGCCAACTCACCGAATGTATAATTTGCCAAAGTTCCACAGTGACCTGGTACTCTACTTCAAAACAAATAAACTTGGATTCTTGGCCTTTTTCGTCTGTGAAGACTCCACATTGCATCCTTATCACTTCTTCCGGAAAGGCTAGCTGATTCCAACTCACTAGATCAGGCGTTCTGCCATCTATCGCGAATTTGTCTTTATAAAACGAAGGTTAGGCTTCCCTATCTCATTGTGCTTCAGGTTTCAGGAGCTAGATCAGCCCATGGAGCATCAGTTTTGTCCTCGAGATTAGGTGCTAGATCAGCCTTTCTGCCATCAATCATGAATTTGTCCTGATAAAACAAAGGTATGGCCTTCCTAACTCATGGTGCTTCAGGTTTCAGGTGCTAGATCAGCCTTCCTGTCATCCATCATGAATTTGGCCCAATAAAACGAAGGTTTGGCCTTCCTAACCCATGGAACTTCTGTTTCGTCCTCGAAGGTAGGCGCTAGATCAGCCTTCCTGCCATCCATCATGAATTTCCTAACCCATGGAGCATCAGTTTTATTCTCGAGATGAGGTGCGATAATCTATCGATAAATTGGACTGAAGGAGCCACAGAAGTATGTCATTCTTGTTCGTCTATAGTCTTTCGTTCTTTCAGGCAGTTACCTAGGACAGGGTCTATCCTACCACCTCTAGATGTAGAAATTTCGACATGCATCCCCAAGAACCAAAGACTTCAGTGTAAGTTTCACAAATTTCGTCTATGCTCTCACCAGTCCCATCCCTCTCTGTTTGATACCCACTTAGATGCTGTGGGTTCAAAGCCAGCTATCTCAGGCTTCCATTTAAACAGAACGGAGACCAAGTAGCAGCACGTCTTTCTTCTAAAGAAAACCTCGTTATCTTTTTAAAGGATTCACATGCTCAGAACTGCATTCAATTCGAGAGCATGCTCCTTCCGTAACAAGTCCTTGTTTCGCAAAAAAAAAAACCGATTGCCTTTCGAGTGCACCACATACCTACTTGAGCTACTTTTCGAATAAATTCTCGACTCTCAAGCCATTTGCATGTGAGTTCCAGCGAAAGGATAATTGCATTCCTTAAGTGGTTTTGTGTAATTTCCTAAAATGAGAATGCCAGGATGCTATAGGGAAGCATCCCAAACACTAGACGGTAAAAACAACTGCAATCCTCTTTCGTCTACGTGTGCTACAGGGATTTGGAAACCTTAATGCCGCGCTCTAAAAGCGATCGAAAGACACAGGGGTGCCGAAGGAGATTAAAATCGTTCGAAGGGAATTTTCTCGAAAAACAGTCTTATCACGCGGCGTTGGGAACCTTCCTTCATCCTGTTAGTCTAATCCCACACATATATTGTGCGATGAGAATGGTAACGGAAGAGTAGGATACATTTATCGAGGAGTAAATAATAGGAAATTGGAGTAGGCGATATGGGGAACGCAATTTTCGAAATTTAATATCCTTGCGAAGGGAAAAGTACATATTGTGCTGTTCAGACAGGCGGAAGGTGGAAGCATGTATCTTCGATCAAATAAGCTGGTGGTGGTTGATGTGTGTGGGTGTGGGGAAAACTTTTGGCCAAACTTTTGAATATCCTTGCTTAATGAACTGACTGCTGGTGGTAGTGGCCTCAAACTTTTTACGAGTATTGGAAGTTTTAGGAATTCTGATTCATGACATGAATCTGGACATAAACCGTATGGTGTTTGCCCAATTCATGTCGAATTGATGTGATTTATATTAAGCTTTCAGTCAAATAGACCGGGGCTTATGTTGTGAGTAGTCCTTGACCAAGTTTTCGACATAATCCATCTTGAATGAGGTTCAGATTGGCTGAGAGACATCGTTTCGAAACAGTTGTGGTGGTCATACTGCCCTACACCCTGTATTGTGGGATTAGCAAGCAGATTTGATTCGAGGAAGCTTTTCGCTAACAGAGCTTGCCAATGTGCAAGTTGATTGAATGCCTGACACTAGAATAGTCCCCGTTCGAATGGTACACCATGTGTCCACCCTTCTTTCAACGATGACTAGGGTGAATTGAGAACTATAGACCAAGTGTACCTACTGTATACCAAGCCTAACATGAAGAGTAGAGGGTATATCCAGGGACTATTGTGCGTTTGCACCAGCAAAGGACGTCTTTAACAAACGAAGCCTTAGAGCCGTCACAATGACGTATGTAGACCTTAAAATTTCGTAACCACCGGTTTCAAACGCATCAGCCACATCCACGTCAGTTTCATTGACAAAGACATACTGCGTTGCTCCGCGAATCTTTGTGAAGCACCAGTCGCCTAGTTGGAGACCTCCAAGTACCGGGGAAAGAAAGACTCAAAAGCATGTAAAACGGGCTTTTACATCATCTCCCTTGTCCTCGGCTTTATTTTCTTACATTTCTCCATGCTTAGCCTAGTTTCCCTCTTCTTCCATTCCAAGAGCAGGACATGTGACAAAGTAGTACGCAACTGAAAGAGATAGAAGACAAAAATACCAGGCGAACATGAAACTCAGTAGAGACCTGCTTCGTCTTCTGTTTTGACGTCTTCTCCCGTCATGCCATCAGCCGAATTTGTCAAAAAAGAAACGAAAACAAGCATTTGTGTGTGTGTTTTATATGCAAATCACTCAAAGTTAACCCCCAACGTGGCTGTTTTGTCTCGCTCCTTCGCTTTGTCTTGGTTCATCTTTCAGTGTTGCTGCTTCACACACTTCTTTCTTGGTTTTCTACTCTTGCTCTGCTTTTCGTCATCAAGTCTTTGTCGATCTTCGTCGCCTTTGCACACCGAATCGTCTAAATTGACAATAGAACCCACACCAACAAACTTACCTTTGTGTCGTCAAATTTCACTCGAATTTTTGTTGTATCTCCTTCGTCAAGTCCAGTCTTTTGTTTTTGCTTTGACAATACGTTCGATTGCTTTCTGCTTCCAGTGCTTGCAGTGGAAGGGGTGATTTCTTTACACTTTTTGATGGAATCTACGAACTTAGGATGGATGTCTATCCCGACTGTCAATCTATCTGCTTCGACAAAGTTGAATTTTTTCAATGGATCTCTACAGCTCTTCACCATAAAAGTACAAGTTGCCCAAGTAAACCTTAGTAGGGTCCTCGAAGCTTTACTTTCTAAGACCATGTTCCTGTGGATTCAAATGACGAACTGGTAACCGACCCGTTTAAGGTGAAAACCTCACGGAAAATCTACGAAAACAACAATATTTTTGAAGTTTCAGCAGAGGCTTGCTGTGTCTTCTACTTTGACAAACTCGTCCATCGTTTCTCCCGTCTGAGTTGACAGAAAGAAACGAAAATATGGATCTCCGTGTGTGTTTCTATCCAAATAACTCAAAGTTTGACAACGTTTCAACTTTGCTTTCGTCAGACCCAGCAGCAGTCAGTGTTTTTTGAAGGCTGATCTAGAGAGGTTGCTTGGTTTGTTATCGGACTCAGCTAGTTTTGCAAGTTCAACATCGTTGGCTGAATGAAGTAAATGTAAACCACATCGGAGCTCTTGTAAGCTATAAGCGGTCGTACAAGTTCAGGAGTTTCAAAGTCGGGAATACAATTTGCCACCTCGATTCTAAGATGGTGGTCGATATAGTTTTGACAGTTCGCTTCTGGTTGTAGATTGGACTCTTCACCCGAAATAGGCAATTGTCACGTCGGTTTATATATTTTTTCAAGCTTGTATCGAAAAATCAAACACGGTCCAAAGGATGAGTTAAAACATTTCTACAAAAGGACTCTTCAGGGTCTAAATAAGAAAATCACCGTTTGTAGGTTATGTTAGGTTATAGGGGTGGTTGCACTTATGTACAGCCTCACTCGGACCGCAATGGATCCATTGTGTTCCCCGGTGTAGTGTTGGATATACAGGTACTCTGTCATGTCCTCAGCAATCGTTGATCATGCTTTGATCTAAGGAAATCGAGGGAAAGGACTTGGTTTTAACAAATTTTCTCTTTTTTTTTGTGTTCGACTTTTCATCTTGTCATCTGTTTCTTTCAAAGAGCAGCTTGAAGGGGCTAAAGAAAAGAAACGAGAGGGGCTGCACCTATCCAAAACCCATAGCAAACAGAAAAAGAAGAGACGAACGGAAAGAAATACAAAATATTGCACTGCTCGTCCATGAAACCACCAAAACCAAAACAGATTTAATCACGGCTTGTCCATGGATTGTAACCAAGGGGCTCTTGCCTTCTCCACTCAAGCCAGTCTCTGGTTCCTTCTTCAATGCTCCTCTTCCATCAGAAAGACATCTGAAAGCAAGAAAGGAGAAATATCACAATTACAAAGCGTATATCTCAAGCCATCCGCTAACCAATAAAAAGAAAAACTCTAAAATGTACCAGTTTCCCATGAATTGCAACAGGGCGCTTCTGATCTCAACACTTGCTTTGCCATTCATACTCAGAAGCAGAAGAAAAGCAGAAAGAAGACACAAAAAACGATTTTTTCTTCATCCTCTTTGTCCAAATACTGGAAACAGCACCTTTGCTCTGCCTCTTCAGTCCTTTTGCCAAAGATAGGCTTGAAAAAAGGAAAGAAGGACTGGGGAAACAAAAATATCAGAGACACAAGCATACTTGCCAAGCGTTCTGCTCTATACCCTTGACAGTCAAGAAACAAAAGCATACTTACTTACTTAAGGTAGCGCTACAGTCCGGGATGGACCTGGGCTTCAACAAGCGTCTCCAGCCAGGTCGATCCTTATCTAGCTGCCTCCAGTTTCACACGCTCAGTTGGTGGAGGGCCTCTTCCAATTGCGTGCGCCACCTGAGGCGCCGTCTTCCTCTAATGCGCTGTTCCTCGGGGGCGGATTCGAAGATTTTTCGGACCGCAGCATTGGTGTCCATCCGGTCTACATGACCTAATCACCTTCTGTCTAAGTCGATGTCGCTGTATAGTTCGTCGTTGTTTCTCCTTTTTCACTCACCGTCTATGCAGACGGGACCGAAGACGGATCACCTGAAGAATTTTCCTCTCAAAGCAGCCGAGGGCACCCTCATCCAACCAACGCATACAAAAAGCAAAATAAAGCATCAGGTGCCCAGGAATTGTAGCAAGTGTTCTGTTCTCTAGCAAGCAAGTTGGCCCATCCCACGATTTTCTTTCGGTTTAATGCGTCTCCTTGTCTCTTTACATTCCTTTGCCACTCTGTTCGTGTGTGAAAGGCTTTAAAGAAAGAAAGAGGAGACCACCCTAACTCAGTCTAAGCCTGTAGAAGCTATATTCCGGTGATGGCTCGAGAATCTTTTCACTAACACATGTGCAAAGCCAAATTTTTCACTAGGTGTCCAAAAAATTTAGCAATAAGGGTCTTTGTGGTCGGATCTCTTTGTTTTCTGCTTCTTCTCAGCATCTTTCTCTAGGCGGTTAAAGGAGATAGCTTGAGAGGGTGTGTAGGTAATTCTTTGACAGTCCATTAGCATATTTTGCTTTTGACACGTCACTAGTGCGGTTTGGTACATGGATGTCTAACTAGATGAAGTCGTGTTGGTAAACAGGGAATGCGTAGCAAATCAGTGCTGTTCCAAGCTTGACTTAGATAAGTTGTGAAGCCTGCACATCGATCTGTCGCAACCCCTACCTTGATCTTTTGACAAATGCCTAGTATTCCCCCATTCGATTTCCCCTTTTTCCCTCCCTCAATCAAGGACACGGATTCTTTGTTTTTTTATCAACGTTAACAACTCCCAACCAAAATGCTGACAAACCGGCTTATTGTCATAAATAAGACCTTCAATCGACACTTTCATTACGAAATAGTGTGAATTTAGCACAAAAATCACGTCACAACTTTCGTTCCCTTCCAAGGAAATTGTATCCCTTATTTCCCTTCGACAAAAAAGAGGAAAAATTCGATTTGAAAAACTTAAAAAAAACAACATAAATCTTCCAAGTGATTCCTTTCATACTCATCAGCGTCGTCAACTTATCATCAGTCCCCTCGTGCTCCATTATCACGCTTTCACATGTGAAATTCCTCCCAAATACAACACACAATTGGTGGAAAATTTTTCACAAACAAAATCGAAAGGGAAAATGGAAAAACATGTCTTCATCTTGCAGGAAGCTCGCAATAACTCATCCTCAGTCGACAACGGGAGGAAGGCTCCAAACACCTCCCAAACTGTATCGATTTGAGATAAAAAAAAAAAAAATGGATTGTCAAGTGAAAGGATATGGATGAAATGTCATGTGAATGATGCAGTTTTTGGACACCTTGACACGGGGGTGGGCATGGAATAATGGTTGCATCATCGCTAGGCACGCTGAAGGTTCCAGATTCGAATCTCGATGTCAAGAAAAAATGTCAATCGACTTCGAAAAAAGTTGACGTCAACTCTACTGCATAGGCATGCATAACACTGGCAGTAGGGTGGTCATATGGCTTGAAAGTGTTAATCGTACTTATGACATCGAGAAGTTCGAAAGAAATTCTGTGAATTATAAGCAATGGTGCAAAAGCACCAATCATTCTCCCCAGTCATTCCGGACACCACCCTCAGAGCAAAAAAACTGGGACCTAATACCACCTGAGCTCTCTGAGAAATTTTCTTTCAACTTATCCCCAAAGATTCAATGTAAAGCTGGAAAACTCAGGGTCGATGCCCATGGCACCATCCAAGCCGCTCCTCTAAACCATACACAAAGCCGCTGGTCCCGATGGTATTCCAATCATAGTTCTGAATTCCTGGTCCTGGCACAACCACTGCGTAAGCTTTTTCATCTGTCTTACTCCTCAGGTCTCTTTCCCAGTAGATGGAACTACCTTCGCCCAGCCCGTGCTCAAAAAAAGGCGAATCTTAGTAAGTTTGATGTGGTCCTCCGAGAAGAGGAAGACATCGACCAAAAGTAGGTCCACTCTGATTGGGTTTCCTTCTCCTAAAACCATTAAGATTTCCCAACGAAGCAGTCTAGATCAGTCGTGCTGACAGAGATCAGATTCTCAAGATGGTTTTCGTGATGTTAGCAAAAGCAAAAGCACTCTAGGCATGTGCAGAGTCTTTTGTTCTGTTTTGCGTCGTCTTGTGCACCTTTTAAGAGACGAGCTGCCTCTTTCGTGTCCGTATCATCAACAGAATGAGTTTTTGGGCTTCGAAGACAACACGGCTTTGATCGTAGCCATGCCCAATGGCTACCCTTTCATTATTTGTTTGATCATGCTGTGACTGACTTACAGTTTGAAAAGTTAGGTCGAGATCAGGGTATGGCGTCATGTAGTCAGTTTTTGTTTCAGCTTCGGCTATCTAGATATACCAGCCTGACCTATTTGGTCCTTTTTCCTGAAGTTGGATACTTGCAGTCAAGTTATAGGGCGTTCTTTGCTGTCATTTCTTTCGTGTAAAGGTAGAGTGGAATGAATGAAAGAATGTTTCGTTTCGAGGGCTGCTGTTTGGGTCGTTCGTATGGCGTTATGTACAGTTGGACGTAGGCGTCGGAGCTCAATAAGTAGGTGGTTCATGACGAGGTTGAAGAGGAACCTTGGCGTACTTCGATTTCTACACTGAATTCATCGCTCGTCCCAGCTGGACTCCGAATTTTTTGTTGTGGCGTTTTTTTTTTTCTTTTGCGCGAGAGTTTTGGTTAAAGGTTTTCGAAACACAGGGTGTCAATCATTCGAAAATGGAAATTTAATGCAATTCGAAACGCAATTCACAAAATCACGTAGGACTCTAGGTGGTATAAGGTTTCAATGCCCGAAAAAGGCGAATCTTCTTCTACCTCCAACTACCGACCCATTGCACTTCCGTCCCTTCCTTCCAAAGTCATGGAAACGCTGATAAGATTTATCAGCTTATGAAATATCTCGACTCACGGAAACTCCTCAATGACCGACAGTATGGTTTCCGTAGCAAAACGTCCACTGGTGACTTGATGGCTTATCTCACTGAGAAATGGAACGAATCTCTGCACCAGCTTGGTGAAAGTAAGCTTGTTGCGCTTGATATTTCAAAAGTTTTTGACAGAGTTTTGACACCAAGCTCTTTCGTCGAAAATGCGTCCATATGGCATCGATGTATCTCTTCTTCAATGTATTAGGTAGGTAGGTTGAAGAGGTGGGTGCATCGCGTGATGCAGCCTTCACTCGGATCTCTAACGGATCCATTGTGTTCCTCTGACGTGGAATGTCCATTCTGAAAATATAAAAAAGAGGGGAAAGGTCTGGGTGAGTGCAGTCACGATTCGTTCGGCCTTCCTGAACCATCCTGAATTCGTTGTGAATTTTAGAATGGCTTTTGGTGGCTTGTTAGACAGGTCGCCCAAGTCTTTGAAATAGTGTTCACCGAGGGCCGTTTTCCTTGTTCTATATAGACTGGGACATTCGCAAAGGAAGTGGGCTGTGTTCTCTTCCGCGTCTGTATTACCGCAGGCTCTTCTAAGGTGGGCCGCCATTAGGTTGTGGCCTGTGATGATCCCTGTAAAGAGAGCTAAGTTTGATCTGTTTAGCGCAGGAATGTGCCTCGTTTTATCTTGATATTTGTCCAGAGTTTCCTGGAGATGCGGTATGATGAGAGTGCGCTTCATCTCTCATCAGCTTGTCTTTGGAAGCCTAGTGCAATGCTAGATTTGACGAGAGCTAGGTTCTGTTCCGAGCCCTTCCTGGCTAATTCATCCACCATTTCATTCCCGTGGATACCTTTGTGTCCCGGGATCCACCAGAGTGCTACGTTGTGATTCGCGGCTAGAATTTTGAGCTCTTCGCGACAGCGTTTTCCGTGTAGGCCAAGGTCTTTATGCAAAATTCGGCACAATGGTGACCGAGAGATTTCCAATTCCTGTGAACGGCGTGGAATCAACTGATTTGGTTCATTTTGAACTGAAGCACTTACAGCTACGATATCTTCGGTACTTCGACCGGTACGTTGTCTCACTGGCACCGGAATATTAAATAGTGAATATCTTGACTCAAATTTATCCACTATAGCACGCACAGCCTGTCTGGTGAGACGATTATTACGACCGAAAATTGAAGTAATCGCCTTTAAAGTTGCGACCACCGACTCGTTGGTAGTTTTCAATAATTTCCAAACGTTGCTCGTTCATGAACATCACCATGATAAAACTGAAAACCTTGGCTGACGTTTTGACATTGGGAGATCATAAAAAGAGTTTAAGTGTGCGTTTGTATTGAACTACAAAATTGTGATGTCCCTATTGAAAAAGCAGTTAAGTGGTCGTACTTAAGCGTCAGGTTGCACAGCTTCTTCTAACTGATCGCTCCAAGTGTCTTCTCAACAGATCTGTTACCGTATAACCATTCAACACACCTTTACGATGAAAAGTGTCCTGCGATCAGAAACCATCCATCAAATATGTTACCCTGTCAACAGCTTGTCTGAAACTGTCCCATGAGGTCATGCTTCTAGGTACTCCACGTGTAACATTGTCGAATGGCAAAACGACACAATTCAGCTCCTAGACCACCAAAAGATATCCTACGTTCAGAACAATGTCTCCAAGGTCATCCACATCATAAGGATTCTCCATCAAGTTGAGTGTCATTCCACAAAATTTTTGAAAAGGGTTCATGACAGGGGTCGCGTTTCTTTTTTTTTTTCAAAACCATGCTGACAGGTATCTACTTTTCTTATTTGTTTCCTTCTTCTGTCTTTACCTCTTCAACTATCAAAACTTTTATCTATGTCTTCTCTGTGCCTTCTTTCTAACTTTCTTATATCAAAACAAAAACAAAAGAGAAACAAACAAACGACGACAACAGTGGAGAAAGTTGAAAAGTGTATGGAAATGACAAACGAAAAGGATAACTTCATGTTCAAGGAGTATTGCGTACGGAAGGAGTTGGCTTTTTTGAACTTTTGCTTGAAATTATTTATTTAACAAGAAGTACGAGTACTTAAACCTTCAAGTTGGCTTATGGTTTAGGCCACTTGTAGTTGACAGTTTCAATTGTTTTTTTAATTTTTATTTGCGTTTTTAATTTCAATCACCTGCTTGTTATTTTGTATTTATTTGAACCCAAAGCAACCCTTAGATGTTTGTTTACACGTATGCCTAACAATAGGCTTGATAACTCCGCTGTCAGTGATTCTATGTCCATTCGCTGTAGTAAAAGTGTCCTGTAGTGTTCGTCTTGCTAGTTTTTACCCCAATAGAGTGCCATAAGTACCTTTACTACCCGGGATAAGCTTCAGATTTTTGCACTCCAATTTTCCTCAATTCTAGAGCCAGAGGTTTCAACGATCAAACTCTGCTCGCCGACAATTTTCCTTCCCTTAACGAAGGTTCGGATGTGATCCTCTCGATCTCAATCGCCACCCTCAAAACGGTCAACATTTTTCTTTCGATCACGATGAGTTGTTCGTTTAGTCGAGGTTTCGTCTCCATTCCCACGTGATCATGGAAGCAGTTATTGCTTTCCCGAAGCTAGTTTCCACACCTGCCTTTGGCTATGACAATCCTTTTAAACTGAAGGATTTTGTCGATGGAATAGGAACCACACCACATTTACAATAGTAGAACTCCGCTTGCCTGGAAATCATTCAAAGCTTCGACTGCCTGTCAATACCTTACTTACTTATCAAGCCAGCGACTCTTGGAGGGTCTGAGCCTGAAATAATGTCGCTTTCTATCCTTTACGGTCCCGGGCACGCTGCTTCCAGTTTACTAAACCAAGGTTTCTGGCGTCCGCAATTGCCTGATCTATAAACCGGAGGTTCGGCCTTCCTTTCCTTCGTGAACCAGGTGGCTGGGATTCAAAGATCATCTTAGCTGGAGCATTTTCGTTCATTCGCTCGATGTGGCCGAGCCATTGTAGTCTTACTGCTGCTCCGCTGGCTTACTTATCGTCCAGCATTCAGCTCCATAAAGCAGGACTGGCAAGATCAGAGTTTTGAAGAGCATGATTTTGATCCTTCGAGTTAGAAGTTTGGACCCTAGTTGTTTGGACAAACCGAAGTAGCACCGGTTGCCTTGGGTTATTCTTCGTCGAATCTCCACTGTCGATACCTAAGTGTCCTGTGACCGCACCTGTGGTCATAGCAGTTGCGATCATCATCTCTGACCAAATGCAGTATAAAGACGCCGGATCTGCTTAGATCTAAGCGTAGTCTGGTGGACAAAACTGAAACTACCACAAAATTACAACGAGTCCAAGGCCTAGCCGAAACTTGCATGTCAGGATGCTTTCGCACTGTTATGCTTTGATAATTTAGCACTTGCAGCTGTTGCTTTGCTTGAACTTATCGAAGCCAAACTCCAACTGCTGCCCTCAATGTCATCTTGAGCTTACCATCACTACAAAACTTCATACGAATGGAAGTCAAACTAGTGATCCATCGACTCTTTCACTAAAGCAATTTCAACTTTCTGCTTGAAACACCAAAGCACAACACAATCTTCAGCACGCTTCCAGATGACATTCTACCCGAATACAGCTTCAAAAAAAACTCTAGGGAGGACTAGGAGAACCACAAACCCCAAGCATCACCTTCTGACCTCGTCTGTTATACAGACGGATCCAAAATGGAAATAGGAACCTGTTCCAGAATCTTTGGAGAATCATCATGTTCGAGCTTCTCAGTCAGCCTTGGTGAATTCGTGTCCATATTCCTAG
Organism: Criorhina ranunculi; assembly: GCA_951813785.1. NCBI lineage: Eukaryota > Metazoa > Arthropoda > Insecta > Diptera > Syrphidae > Criorhina > Criorhina ranunculi. The sequence goes on along the minus strand of OX638385.1, from coordinate 4,685,864 downwards.
CCGAGGTCTTTGACATCAATCAATGTGTGAGTCTCAATCAGCCCTCTCACATCATGTGATAAACCATATTTATCTTCTCAGACAGTCAAGCTGCCCTAAGACCGCTCTGGTCCTAGAAACCCGCAATCTAATCGTGGACCTAGCTAGGAACCTCGATAGGAATAACCTTAGAACACTAAATGGATTTCTCAGCGGACACTGCCGTCTGAACAAGCAGCTACATCGTACACCTTGTAACAGATTTAAGCTGTAGACTTTGCCGTGAGAGTGAAGAGACCTCTATACACATTCTATCGGAATGTCCAGCTCTCTTTCAGCTCAGAAAGGGAATCCTCGGTGGTGAGGTAGGGACAAGCTTGCTGCCATCCACCCAGAGAAGTCCCTTAACTTCCTGACATCTTTTAGTGTGACACAATTCATCTAGGAAACACTAGGGAAAGCACAGTAGGATTCGTTAGAAACCACAGTGACAAGGGCTGTGAAAAACAAGAGATCGCTTTTTAACCAATGGCTGGTTGCCAAATGGTCAACTTTGGGTACCTTTCGGTAATGGCCCGACTTATTTTAAAGCTTAAACAGCGTGCCTCCAATTATTGAGTATTTGGTTGAAGAGGCCATCACTTGGATTTCTACGGGTCCAATAAGTATTTACTTGCCGCTATGGATAGCACAATCGGTCTTAGAGACCTGAGTGTGGCGCTGATGAACTGCTCTTCGCCGGCCCACATACCTAACCTAACCTACTTACGGACACTCCATCGAATCGGACAGCTGGTCTGGTGAAACTTAGCACATCAGTTGCGACAGTGTTGTCACTGATCTTCCACACCCTTACTGTAGTTACCAATGGACTTCCCGGCTTACAATTTACGCTTTTCATTGCTGAACGTCTTTACGCTGTTGTTTCTTGCTGAATCGATGTAAGCTCCTCAAAACACTGAAGCTTTCAGGAGTATCTTCCACCACCGATCGCACAATGTTCGTTGACTTCCATATTTCCTCGTGGATCTTTATGTGAACTCCAGTCTGGTCACTCTGTCACACTTCGCCGAAAGTGGTGTCAAGCAAGCTCTAGTTCCATGTGATCCTACCACAGATGTTCTCCCTTCCATTTTGAGCACTTAAAATAAGGACCGAGGACCGTTTAGAACTCTAAGCTTATAGATCTACCCAAGGAACTTATAAAGGTATTCCTTCAAAGCAATCTTGCCATACTTACTTACATGCAATATTTATTGGAAGATGTGACCTCAAACCTTAGACCTCCTCTCTCAAACAAAGTGTAGCCTCTGTCTTGACGCCATCCTTTGCACATAGTTCATCATATGACTTAAGGACACCAAGCGCTTTGTTTTAGTTTAAGGCCGCACCTCATTTGAAATTTTTAATTTTTGGACAACCTTCACCCCATCACCTCTAGTTGCAGCACAGCCTTGTACCACTCCCATGTGTAGTTATTCATTGGTTCCTCCATCCTCCAAGCATTCAAATACTTTGACCGACAAATTGGCAAATTAAGTACTTGAATGCTTCAGTCAAGACTTACCCTAAGCCTTCTCTAACAATCTCTGTCTCTCTCTCTCTTCAAATGCCATAATTTCCGGGCGAAAATTCAATCGAAAATCAGGACACATGCGGCCTTCATCACCACTACTCGATTCGGTGCGTGATCAATTCGAGGATTACGATCAACTGGCGAAAGACTTTACTCGGGTCTTTCTCAACGAGGAGCCGTCGTGCCTCCAAAACGCTCATCTCTTCGATGTGGTCTTTCTGGTTGGCCAGTCCAAGCAGAAAGCTCGCTTTATCGGAGTTCGAGCGATACTCGGCGTACGGAGTCGTGTTTTTCAGGTAAGTGACAAACCCCGAAACCCCCGCCCCCACCACCTACCCATTGGTCTCTTTCTAGGAAATGTTATATGGCATCCAGACCGGCTTTGGGTCACCACAAATCCCCGTCGCTGAAATCTTCGCTCGGCCAGCGCCATCTCTAGTCTCACCGCAAAACCAAAAGCCCAAGAGTAACAACTACCTGACTGTGCCGGATATCGAATCAGCGCGCCCCAAAAGCGTTCCCTCATCCCCAATGGTGAAGCGAGCCTTCTCCCGCCTCGGAACAATCACGGCCGGATGGGGCCGCTCCATACGCAACAAAAACACCCAACTAAACCCGGACGACAAAAAGAAGTGGATATCCTCGCAGGACTGTTCCAGTAAGGATTTAACTTTCCATTAATACAAAATATCGATGTGGGTTTTTTCCCGTTTTTTTCTTTTCTTTTTTTCCTTATCGTACTAAATTTTTGCTCTCTTTGTGTGTGTGATTCGTTTGACTTTGTGTGTGCGTGCATAAAATTCTCCCCGTATACCCCCCGAACCCATGTCCTGGAAAATATGCCCTGCGACACTTGATATGGAAAATGAAATTTACATAATGTATGCCCTGTGTGCCGCTGTGTATGCTCTCTCTCTCTCTCTCTGTTTCGTAACGAACACCGCCTCATGACACTCACACACCCATCACCGCCCCACTTTTGACGCACCACACACCTCATCTCATGCATGTGCTCACCGCTGCCATCCTCATTTCCGATTCCCCCCACATCCGTGTAACTTTGTTAACTCGTGCTCGTCATCGTCGTCGTCGTCCTTTTTTCGTGTTCTTTTCTCTCTCTATCTGTCTTTCTCCTCCACTCATAACATTACAACAACAAAAAACAATATTCTACATCCATTCCGCATTTGCTTCTCATTATTTTCCACAAAAAAACAATCGTGTTCAATCCAAAAAAAAAAAACAAAAAAAAAACCGCAGATAGAGATAGTAAGGACAAAGATGGTAAGGATAAGCCGGGTAGCAATCAGCTGGCCGTACCAAGACTGTCAGTATGCGCGGACGCACAGAAGGTAGATCGAGCGAAACTGGCCCAAACCGAGTTCAACATCATTGAGTTCGATCCGGAAACGTTTCGAGTGCTGCTGGACTATTTACACACTGGAACATGCCCGCTGACATGTGTCTCGATACCAGGTGAGTTTTCATACGCAATTTATTCTATTTTTTGTCTAGTTGTCCTTGAGATGGTGGTCCTTAATCGAGTTGGGGGTGAGACTTACTTAGTTATCAGGCCTACGACCCTTGGAGGGTCTGAGCCTGAACTAATGCCGCTTTCCATCCTTTACGATCCCGGGCACGCTGCTTCCAGTTTACTAGACCAAGGTTTCTGGCGTCCGCGATTGCGTGATCTTTAAACCGGAGGTTCGGTCTTCCTCTTCTTCGTGAACCAGGTGACTGAGATTCGAAGATCCTCTTAGCTGGAGCATTCTCGTCCATTCGCTCGATGTGGCCGAGCCATTGCAGTCCACGGATTTTTGCCTTCCGGACTACATCCACATCTTTGTCCAGCTCGTAGAGTCCGCGGTCATGTCTTCTCCTCCATTCGCCCTCCTCGCAGATTGGACCAAATATTCGGGGTGAGACAGGGGTCACAATAAATCCGCACTTGGTAATGGGAGATGACTCGTTCTCTCAGAGTAGACATGATCCTTTCAAACATCTGACTGGTTCGGAGCTTCGAAAAGAAGAAATTCTCTAGGGCCTCGCCTGCTTCATTGCAGAATCAATAGCTATCCTCGCTTCGTAAGCCAATTTGACAGCGGACAAGTCTCAAGGTAGACATGATCCTTCCAAACAACTGACTGGTTCAAGTCTCTCTGGAGTCTCGTCTGTTTCATTGAAGAATCTATTGCTACCTTCACTTCCTAAGCCTAGTTTACAACGGACCCAACTGAGGCTCAAGTGAAGCTCACAGTCTCTGACAAATGGAGATGTGCACGTCAGTCCCTGTATCTATTTTCTAAAGGTTTCTACTTTTTTTTAACCCAGTCCATCACCTTTGATACATGCCACGAGATACATCCAACCAATCCAAGATTTTAGGAACTTTTTCTACTAAACCTTTGCCCACCTTTGCTTCAACGTCTAGGATTGCTTCTGATCAATTCCTACTCTTCATTGGTCTCTCAGTCTTTTCCTGCTAAATGGTATCACAGTCTTCTAGGACTAAGCCCATTCCATGATCCCTCTTTGGACTTCTTTGGAAATCTTCAAGAGCTTCTAAACAAACTGACCTCCTAGTCAGGTCTTCTACTATCAGTCTTCGCATCTTAAGTGAGAGTCTCCTGCTAATGGACATCCTCGCGTCTCAAGACATGCAACGTAGAGTCCACCTCAATACTGCCTTCGAACAAACAATGCGCTGTCATCGACTAGCTCCGATGGTAAGCTTTGTTTGGTAAGACTAGTCAAAACCGACAATAAGCCTAAAGTTGGTTTGTTTGTCAGGCCAGCGACCCTAAGAGGGTCTGAAAAGCCTATAAGACATGGATTTGCGTGAGTGTAAGTGTGTAACTAACTCGAAGTTATAGTCTATCGATCTGCTTTAACACCTTTCTTGGCTCAAGGCATCAGACTTCCACTGGCTTATGGCCACCAAACTTTCGCCTTAAGTTAGTCAAAGGAAAGAGTGCAGGACACACCCACAAAGAAGTTCTTTTTTTGTCACTTGTAACCCTAACAAGAGCTCCATCGCTGCATCTTCCTTCCTCTTATTGTCGCTGTCAACATCTGGGCGACGCCAGACTTAACAGAATGGAAGAGACCTCAAAACCTGGAGACAGTAAGCGCATGCATGTTCCATCTATTGACAGCTTAAGCGACCAATCTCTCCTTTACTGCTCATTCCATTTCTTTGTAAGATCAGTGTGACTGACTGAGAAAGCCCCTGAGAAGACTCTCTTGTTTGCATTGTCTCAGCTTCGGCTTAAGCCCAAGGGAGGTCTGAAAGACGGAAAGTGAAATGGAAGAGAACAAGAAAAACGCATTCTTTTCCATAACTTCTCAGTCGAGGAACCAAAAAGCAAAAAAAACAAAACCTTTATGACGACAGACCTAGCATACTTATCCTTCGGGAAGCAACTTTATTGAAACGAGGTCGACGAAGCCATTTCACCAGATTAAGACCTAGTCATGGATATGGACGATTAGATGGACCCAGCCTTATCCATTGCCAGGCACTTGGTCTTTGTTCAAAGTTCAAGAATCCAGTAAATGTGATTTGCTCCATGTCCACCCCAAAACGGCCGAAATCCCCGATCGAACAAGGCAAATCTACGCTTGATCGACGTTTGCCGGATCTTTCTTAAGCATCAGGCACTCAGAAGTTGTCATCACACTTCGTCTGGCTTTTCTATGCCATATTTCCCTCCAAAATAAGTCAAAGGAAAGGGAGGGTGGACAACACAAACACTCACAAGTTTCTTTTGTCATTGACTAAAACTTGCAAGAGCTCCGCCGCAGCTACCCTTCTTCGTCTTCCTGTATCAGTCTTGGTCTGGCTTAATACTTGAACGGAAAAGGAATGAAAGGAAGAACTGGGATACAATGAAAGCACATATTCATTCTATTGACAGCTTGAAAGGCTAGTCACCAATACAAGAGCAGTCTAAAAAAGGGGCCAGCTTCCCAAGAAACGTAGCAGGCTTCTCTTCGTCTTGGTTCTAAAGTAGGAATGCCTTTTCTGCCACTCGTCTCTGCGGTTAGATCGTCTCCTTTGTCCTTTGAATTACTTTTTCCTTAAGTCAAACCCTCCACTTTGGTGAAGCAAACCGTTCCATCAGCCCTTGTTTGAGTCTTGTGTTGGGAGATTGCTGCCTGCATCCTGGTAAAATGTTCACAAGTCTTACACTCCCAGCTATATTTTCCAGTCTTCTGCAGCTCCGAAAGGCGGAGAATCGTCTTCAATCTAAAGGAAGTAGGTTGTAGTGTCTGCCAGCTATTGCCAGCATAAAGGAAGTAAGTGTCTAAGCACAGCAGAAATATTTGAAGCCCTGGTCGACCATAAGTCTGATCTGTCGAACTTCTCTACAAACTCTTGGTTGTGGATCGCTGACGTGACCAGAGTTTCGTCCGCTCATTCTCACACTTTCTGCTGCAATTCTCCGAAGACTCTTACTGTCTCCTAAGCTTTGGACATTTCTCGATTCTGTTGGTGTCTTTGGAAGGTTCTAGAACAACCTTTGTACGCTTGACTTTGTTGAAAAGGGCTCCAATCTCCACAGTCGAAGACAGTTTCCGATTGCCTTTCTCTGTGTCTGCTTATGGAGAAAGAGTTTTACGACAAGCTTGTCTAGAGAGAATCTCAACGAATTCGTTGTCTCAGACACATCTTTCAACACTCAAGGCTGTAAACAAGTTCAGCATAGACTCAAACCCTACCCTCCCTTGCGACATTCATTCCAAAAAATGTAACTTTCCTTTCTTCTTTTTTCATCTTCTAGGTCTCCTTTGTGCCGCAGAACATTATGATCTTCCAGAATTGCTTCAAGCTTGCTTCCATCATTGTAAACAATTCCTACGCATCGATGTGGTCTGTCCAATGCTTATTTCTCTAGAGAACTACTATTGGCGTTACACCTCAGCCTCGGAGTTGGTCAACATGATTCTAACATTTGTGGAGAACAAAGCACATGCCTTATTTAAGTTGCCAGACTTTTTGAATCTTTCCGAATCAATGGTACAGATGATCATGTGTCGAGACCTCCAGACACCGGAAATTCGTAAATTCGAAGCCATGCTGTCGTGGGCTCAAAACAAGGTGGACAAAATGAAAATGTCACCCAACAAGGATACACAATTTGAATTCGAATGCATCATGGAGAGACTAACGCGAGACTTGAACCTTTGTCGTATATCACCAAGTGAACTGTTGACAGTGGTGCTGCCATCGAAGTCTTTGAAAAATGAACGCATCATGGAGACGTTAATGGTGCAAGTTAATCTGGGTACATATCGGATGCAGGAACTGGACGAATACAGGAATCAACTGAGAAGCCAAGACTCAAAGTGTAGCGAGGGTAGTGTTACAGTGCATCGGGGTGGATGAAACAGTAGAAATGTTAGTTTCGACGATATGGACGATGATGATGATGAAGAAGAGGAAGAAGATGATGAGGAATAAGTTTGGTAAGACTTAGGTTCTAAAGGTAGGAAGCTCGAGTAGTGTTGAATCAGGAGTTCTGTAGTTTTTTTTTTTTCGTTTGATTTATCGTATCTTTTATTGAATGCAACAGGGACATGCCACATACGCACAAGACTATGAAGCGCACATAAGGCAAGCTTGAGTGTCTAACAGACATTAGGCTGAGTCTTGAATTGTTTATTGACTCTTAGTTATTAAAATTGTAGGTTCCTAGTAGTATTTGTTACTTGTTTTGTTGTTAAGAGCTTGTTTTGCCAATGTTTTATCAAAGCCGGTCCTTAACCTTATGGAATTCAGACTTAAGCCTTCTCTGTATGAATCTGAAGACCTCAATCAAGACCTCCAAACACATAAATGTAAGAGCATCTAACGTTAAAGGTAATAGGGTTGACGGGAAAGGAAATCCTATCTCCGCCACATTTAGGTCAATGTAGACCCATTGTGGTAGGAGAATCTAAAGCAACTAGGACCGATTTTGTAGGGCTCCAACTAAGTCCTCGCTCTTTATGACTCTTGACTCTTGTTGCAAAGAAGGTTAAACTGAAATCCATTAGGACTCAACGTATCATTTCCTTTATTTTATTTTGTTTTAATCCTGAACCAACTAAAGAGCCTTCAGATCCACAAGACCCACCAAAGGATCCTTCAACTACCGTACAAATCATCATCAAAACAACGTCCAATGTCGTGAAACTAACATCAATGTATTTTCAGTTTGTAACCTCTATATGTGAAATCCTTTGTTTTATACGAAAGTCGATGTTAATCCTTACTGACGCCCTTGGGCTCCAACCAAAACTCTAAACCTTCTCTGTACAGTTTACTTTCTTTCAAGTTGGTAGGCAGAATCTGTCTTACCATCCCTTCATTTATCCGTCTGCAGCTTAGCTCGGTGAGACAATTTCATTGTGAATCTCGTAAGACTGCATACCTCCTATGCTTTATTTTTTTCCATAAGCAGTATCTTTCCATTGAAATCAGCTTAATGGATGCTATAACTGTCGACTGGCATCCCTCCTAGGCTTCCTAATTTAGACTCCTAGACTTAGAACTTATGTAGCTAGAGATCATTTTCTTACAGTCCACGCCACTTTAGCTATAGTCTTTCTGTATTGCAAGCTTCATTCATAACAAATCTAGACTCGATCTACTTGACTAGATCCACTCGTTCGTCTTAACAGACTTCGTCATCGGGCTTAAGTCGAGCCACGAGTTCTGTTGAGATGAGGTTCCCAATTTTTGATTTCTTGACAATTTTGCAACCGTTTTTCTATACCTTGCCGAGAGGTTAAAGATCGACAAACGCCTTTGGCAGTCTTTCTCAATCGTAGTCTTCTGGATATTCACTTCAGCTTGATCCCACTCATGCTTGGAGTTCGGCATGTTCGCCGTCAACTACAACGAGTTTACCGTGGTTGAAAGTTTGTTACTTCGAAGGTTTCTTTGTAAATATTGAGTCGCGGGAGACTGCTGTTGACTATGACCAGTCATGCCTATAATCCACCTTGATGATGCAGATTATAGGCATACTTTCGCTCACATGCCGAAAGCTTCTGAATTCTAACCGAAGTCTTCCAGTCCTCTCTTCATACTTCTTAGAAGCGACCATCCCATTGTACTTCTTGGTGAGCACTGATTTCTTCTTTATCACAGTCAAGAGCCTTCGCAAGTTGATCGGATACATCTAGAATTCGGGGTGAACCTGGGTCTCAACCAACAAGCTTTTTAAGTTAGGCCGGACCTTAGCCACTCCAAGTTGGTTGAGGTTCTACACCGTCGGAACAAAGATTAGGGGCTCTCTTCAATGATTTTTGCAGAAGATCTCCCTTGACTTATGATCGTCAATTTGAGGCCATATAAGTCTTGTGGAGTGACACGTATGACTTCTCTAGTTACATTTTGTTTTATGATGAGTTTCACTGTACTGTTAGATATACACACACCTTTGGTATAAGAGGGAATCTGTAGGGCAGCACCAGACCTGACAAATTCTTCGGCTTTGCACTTACCAGGGATGTCACTATGTCCAGGCACCCAACAGAGGTGAATGTTTAATTGCTCAATCTTCTCGTTAAGAGGCGATAGGCAGTCGAGGACTGTCAGAGGATTTCAAAGCTGCTTGGCTGTCGCTAAAAATACAGATATCTGTCGTAGGTATGATGTTCCACTTCACTCCGCTTGGAAAGTGATCGGCATCTCCCCGAACGCCTGGTTTTTGTTAAGTTCAAATGAGTGGATACCACAGCCCACATCATCAGTGGTTTGTGATCTGTATGCACCTATATCAGTTGCCCTTATCAAACTACCAAGTATCAATCTTCACCGAGACGGCTCCAAGATGGAGTGTGGCGTTGGAGCAGATGTCTTCTCAGCGGAACTGAACGTATCTAAATCGTACCGCCTCCAAGGCTCCTCGAGTGTTTTCCAGGCGGAGGTACCAGCAATTAGAGAAGCCTGCAATATACTTAGCCTCAATCCTACTACCTCAAACAACAAAGGAATCCCTATTGACAGCCACGCTGCCATCAGAGCGCTCCACTCACTCACTTTGTCCTCTAAATTAGTAGAACAGTGTAAGGAAACATCACTCTCCTCTGGGTTCCCGGCCATAGTAACATAGAGGGGAACGAGATAGCCGACGTGTTAGCCAGATGTGGTCACTCTGCTCCCCGATGGGACTCATCAAGGGCAACATTTTCCAACACTTTCCCTCTATTGCTAACTCTAGGTGGAAAAGTCTAGCGACCTGTGCCATATCCAGACAGATTTGGCCCACCTACAATAAAAACAGAACGAAGGACCTGATCAATAGAAACCGCATCGAGAATCACAGCAATTAGCACGGGCCACTGGCCAATTGGTCATCACGCTGCCAAGTAAGGCACCCTGTTCAACCACCACTGTCGTAGTTGTGACAATTCACACCAAAAGGAAACGTTATTCCACTTTCTATGTGACTACCCGGCACTTGCCAGAGCCAGACAGCGCACTCTCGGAGAACCCTTGTTCAAGGAACTTTCTGAGTTGAGAACTCCACAGGATAGATATGAAAACTACACTCCAAGCTACGCCCATCAACATCCAGGTCACGTGAGTTGTGGTATCAAAACGTGTCTCTGGCAGGTTCACCAGTTTCAACCACTTCTACCTACCTCTACCTATATCAGTTGTCCCGTATGGGAATTTTGACTTTGAAGTCCCCCTTGATAGCCCTCCCCAACTCGTCGACTTTCTTAATTTTTTATTTAGGAGATCCCAAACCAAACTGACTGTCGCCTACCTCTGCATCAAAAAATCTACTGTATTCATCCAGCCTTAGCCTTGAATACAAATATGCATGAGAAAAAAACTATCTCCCTCTTAGTTTAACTTCTTAAACTTAAAACTAAACAAACAAAAAAAATTGTTCATTTAATTTTCAAAGAAAACTCAAAACGCTTACCGCAAACAAAGACTAAAACAAATTTAAAGTAAAACAAAACAAAATAAATAAAATATCTTGTAGTTAAAGAAAAATTTAAACTAAATACAAGGCTATATGGAAGAACAAATGATTAAATAAAAAAGTATATATATATATTTATTGTTATACATACACATATTGTATATTGTAAGTGTTTAAGTGTAAATGTTAACGTAAAAAACAAAATTTAAATGAACAATTGCGCTTTGTAAACTAAACAAAACCAAAAAAAAACCTAAAAAACTTCTTAATTTATACAAAAATAAATGTACTAAACAAATTTCTCAACAAAAAAAACATAAATTTGAAATTTATACATATACATTTATATATTTAAACAAAAAACAAAATAAACAAAATGTTTTGATACTGAATTTAACAAAAGAAAAACAAAAAAAAAACAAAGAAAAGAACTAAATTTAACAAAAAAAAAAACAAAAGAAATTGAGTTAAAAACTTTCGGCGCAAATCGGTTCGGACAATTTTAATTCTTTAACTTTCAACAAAATTTATCCGTCTAACAGAATGCATACATATACATAGAGAACAAAACATTATAATAGCCCACCAACAATTATTTAAGTTTAACAACAGAAAAAACAAATGTTGAACCTTAAAAAACAAAACAAAAAACGAATCTACTTACCAGCTTTTACCATAAAAAATCTTTAAAAGAAAACCAAGAGTTTTTAATCAAATTTATGTGACAAAACCCCCCCAAAAAACAAATTGTTAAATAAAAGTGTTAAAAATCCTTACCTAAGAAAACTAAAAAAAAACAAAAAACTTAAGTGTAAAATAGAAAATATATATTTTATGTGCAAAGAAATATTGTTTAATCCATTTGTTGGTTGCTATATGAGAAAAAAAGAAAAAATTAAATTTAAAAAACAAAAGTAATTGAAAAAAAAACATTTAAAGAGTTGTTAATGTAAAAAATAAAAAAACAAAAGTTAAATAAGAAACTGAGAAACGGATTAAAGGAATCCAAAGCATTTTTATGAAAGAAAAATCCTTAAAACAAAACATGAATTTAATTAGATAAAATGAGAAATAAATTTAAAAAAAAAATGCTTGTGGACAAGAATGAGAGGGAAGCGGGAAAAAGAGAGAAGAGAGAAAACTAAAGAAAAAAATCATAAAAAATAAAAATAAAATGTTTTTAAGCAACGTTAGGATTTTTTTACAGTCTTTGGAGACTTCACAGGACCTTCTATGTCAATTCTGGGTGCTTTCAACGAGCGAGGTAACTGGAAGACATGATTCCTAGGTGTAGACTCCTCGGAATGATACTTCAGAACGAGGAATTGCAACATTAGGGTGTTTTCACCGTCTTTGGAGACTTCACAGGCTCCTCTATGTCAATTCTGGGTGCTTTCAACGAGCGAGGTAACTGGAAGACATGATTCCTAGATGCAGACTCTTCGGAATGATACTTCAGAACGAGGAATAGCAACATTAGGATGTTTTTACAGTATTTGAAGACTTCACAGGTTCTTCTGTGTCCACTCTGGGTTCTTTCAACGAGCGAGGTAACTGGAAGACATGATTCCTAGGTGTAGACTCCTCGGAATGATACTTCAGAACGAGGAATTGCAACATTAGGGTGTTTTCACGGTCTTTGGAGACTTCACAGGCTCCTCTATGTCAAGTCTAGGTGCTCTGTAGAGCGACGTAACTGGAAGGCATGATTCCTAGATGCAGACTCATCGAAATGATACTTCAGAACGAGGAATTGCAACATTAGGGTGTTTTCACAGTCTTTGGAGACTTCACAGGCTCTTCTATGTCAATTCTGGGTGCTTTCAACGAGCGAGGTAACTGGAAGACATGATTCCTAGATGCAGACTCTTCGGAATGATACTTCAGAACGAGGAATAGCAACATTAGGATGTTTTTACAGTATTTGAAGACTTCACAGGTTCTTCTGTGTCCACTCTGGGTTCTTTCAACGAGCGAGGTAACTGGAAGACATGATTCCTAGGTGTAGACTCCTCGGAATGATACTTCAGAACGAGGAATTGCAACATTAGGGTGTTTTCACGGTCTTTGGAGACTTCACAGGCTCCTCTATGTCAAGTCTAGGTGCTCTGTAGAGCGACGTAACTGGAAGGCATGATTCCTAGATGCAGACTCATCGAAATGATACTTCAGAACGAGGAATTGCAACATTAGGGTGTTTTCACAGTCTTTGGAGACTTCACAGGCTCTTCTATGTCAATTCTGGGTGCTTTCAACGAGCGAGGTAACTGGAAGACATGATTCCTAGGTGTAGACTCCTCGGAATGATACTTCAGAACGAGGAATTGCAACATTAGGGTGTTTTCACGGTCTTTGGAGACTTCACAGGCTCCTCTATGTCAAGTCTAGGTGCTCTGTAGAGCGACGTAACTGGAAGGCATGATTCCTAGATGCAGACTCATCGAAATGATACTTCAGAACGAGGAATTGCAACATTAGGGTGTTTTCACAGTCTTTGGAGACTTCACAGGCTCTTCTATGTCAATTCTGGGTGCTTTCAACGAGCGAGGTAACTGGAAGACAGTCTAAGACGGCTTCGCAGGCCCTTCTATGTCAACTTTGGTTGCTTTCACGAGCGAGGCAATTGGGAGACATGGTTCCTAGACGCAGACTTCTCGGAATGATGCTTCAGAACGAGGAATAGCGACATTAGGGTGTTTTCACAGTCTTTGGAGACTTCACAGGCCCTTCTATGTCAACTCTGGGTACTTGCACGAGTGAGGCAATTGGAAGACATGATTCCTAGATGCAGACTCTTCGGAATGATACTTCAGAACGAGGAATAGCAACATTAGGATGTTTTTACAGTCCTTGAAGACTTCACAGGCTCCATTATGTCAACTCTGGGGGCTTTCACGAGCGAGGTAACTGGAAGACAGTCTAAGCCGGCTTCACAGGCCCTTCTATGTCAACTTTGGTTGCTTTCACGAGCGAGGCAATTGGGAGACATGGTTCCTAGATGCAGACTTCTCGGAATGATGCTTCAGAACGAGGAATAGCGACATTAGGGTGTTTTCACAGTCTTTGGAGACTTCACAGGCCCTTCTATGTCAACTCTGGGTACTTGCACGAGTGAGGCAATTGGAAGACATGCTTCCTAAATGCAGGAATCCAAAAAGCATTTTTATGAAAGAAAAATCCTTAAAACAAAACATGAATTTAATTAGATAAAATGAGAAATAAATTTAAAAAAAAAATGCTTGTGGACAAGAATGAGAGGGAAGTGGGAAGAAGAGAGAAGAGAGAAAACTAAAGAAAAAAATCATAAAAAATAAAAATAAAGTGTTTTAAAGCAACGTTAGGATTTTTTTACCGTCTTTGGAGACTTCACAGGAACTTCTATATCAACTCTGGGTGCTTTGTAGAGCGACGTTACTGGAAGACATGATTCCTAGATGCAGACTTCTCGGAATGATGCTTCAGAATGAGGAATAGCAACATAAGAATGTTTTTACAGCCTTCAAACATAAAAATTAAGAACATTGTTATGCAAGAGGCACTTTTTAAAGGAGTATCCCTTTTCAGTTGGGAAGAAAGTTGAAGATCGACATCATATAGAGCATGTAGTAGATCAGGACGAGAACCTAAATGCAGACGATGAAGGAATCTTTCCTCTTAGTGTAGAAGGAGTTGCAGATCAATGTCAAAAAGGGAGAATATTGGGTCTGGACGAGAAGCCAGATCTAGACGAAGAAGAAATTCCGACTCTCAGTACGGAAAAAGTAGCAAGACATCAGCTCCTCAATAGACATCAACTAGAGCGGGTGAGGAAGAAAACTCAAATTCGGATGATTAAGGGATCTTTCCTTTTAGTTGCTCCTCTGTAGACATTAAATAAAAAGAATGATAGGACAGAAGGCGGACCCACATCCAAACAATGAAGGGATCTCCACTCACAGCTTGAAAGAAGTTGACATTGCTACATGAATCAAGCTTAATTCTTAAATATCAGGTCTAAATGCGCACATGCTCCCACAGAGGAGAGGAATGACACTGTCAAAGAGTGTTCTTCGATGAGGCGTACGAGCAGTGTCCGAATTGTCGCCTTGGAGTCATGCTCGGCCAAAAGGAAAAGAGAGCATCTTTGTCCAACATACCAGTGTGGTAAGACCAACAAATATCAAGGCTGCTGCTGCTCTGTAAACCGGTGGGAGAATTCAGGATGCCACGCCAGTAGAAAACAAAAGGAATCGAGTTGGTCTCAGAGTGGACGAAACGAGAGGTATATATGTGTGGTCAAGAAGTTGTATCAGACTACCTTCCAAAGTTGGTTAGAGATGACTTCTCAGACTCTGTCATAACCTTTTTTACTTGGTGACAACTGAAACTTACATCCAAGGCGGTCTAGTCGACCACTTAAGATCTAGTGCAATTGTCCCTTATGTAGTCGAGTAGATCCTCCGTTGAGTTTTATTATGTCTTCACGTCTTACACTGATATACAATCGCGTAAATGCTGTTCCTGCGACAAACTTTTGACCATCTTCAACCAGTTCACGATAGTATTCAGAGTCTTGAGCGAGTTTTCTTCTCAATAGTTCACCACTTTGTTGCCAACAGCAAGGACGACGTTATCTGAATCTTCCAAGCTAACACTAACACCAACAAGACAATCTGTACCAAATTCAGAATCAAGACCATGTTTCCTGCTGTCAGTTCCACTTAAATGAGCCTACAACTTCGAAGAAAGGTAAGCGACATTCTGCCCAAAGTTCGAAAATTTCTTAATGATTTCATGCAAAGCATCCACAGCAACGTATTCATCTATTCCTGCTCTGTGTCCAGTGTCTTCCTGCGGTCACTAGTCAGTTTCACCGAGCGACTCCATGGTAGCTTAAGAATTTCGAAGAGGAGGAGCAATCTTCGCACTTATTTCGGAACTAAGCAACACGATAGCTTAAGAATTTCAAAACCGAAGAGCAGTCGTCGATGTTGAAGGTGAGTACACACATCCTTTTTCTAAATTAAGCGACAGAACGACTTCTCTGATGAAATCTCTGTAGTAAGCCAAGAACCTAGAAAATGTCTGAATAGGAACTCTTGTAGGCAGCCCCTTACAGGTTTTATTCGTTTCAATGTCAACCAACCACCCAAACATAGTGCCCTCCAACTCCACCGATTCCAAACGATAAGTGCCAGTCAGACTGACGGAGTCACCGGAGCCACCTGCTGTTTCTTACTACGTCTCATACTAAACTCGACTTTCTTCTCTTTTCACGCTTAACTGGGCTACAGATGCTTCTACAGCTGAAGCGGTTGTAATCCATCCCCAGAAGAAATTCCAGAGTCTGCCGGTGTTAGACCCGGTTGTTCTGAGAACGTTAGAGTGGCTTCCAATGATGAATGCAGTAGGAAGGGGCATGAAAACCAATATCAGCTTTACGATTGTTTCTGACGTAATTTTTTGAAGCTTCGGTTAGTTGCTTGGATGTTAAGTGACGGCCAGATATTACCCAACTGATCTTGTAGCAGTCCTTAGCTAATTGTCTAAAACCATTTGATACTGTCATTGCGATCTCCGAGACCGTGAAGTCGTATCAGTGGCTGAAACTAGCTGACATCAATTTCAGCGGCAAAAGGGTCGAATTGGTCAAGAAGGGCATCCAGCCTGCTTGTAGAAATTGAATTTGTATTCAAAGACAACAGCTTCAAGAAATTTAAGCTCAAGTGTTCTAGTTCATTGTAAGAGACCCTATGGATCTAAGCAAGCAAATGCCTTGTATAGTCGTTCCCTATTTATAAGATCTTTCTGTTAACAAAGAGATCGCCATAAATTCCCCTAAAAACCACGATAAAAAAATAAAATTCTTCCCATCATAAAAATTCTTATAAACATTTTCTAAACACTACTTTATCTGCACTACCTTATCGTCACAATACACTTCAACGCCACCTTCATCTGAACCAAATCAAACACTATCAAAAATGGCGTCTGATTTGCCTTTTAAATTCAACGTCTCTTTTTCACCACCGTAGTTTTGACAGCACCATACATTCATCCATCGCATTCGCTTTTAGTTTTATTATACCACACGCAGTCGCTCGCTAAGGCTGAGTCGTATAAGCGTAGAAAAATAGAAAAATAAAAATTCATTTTCTATTAGTTTTCCAATTAATCTCCCTCGTTAAATTAATAATTCAAATAAAAATGAAAATTCAAAAGACTTGCGTGGATATAAACGAATTGTGGAAAGCCGAGTGAAATTCTGTGTGCAAAGGCGGCGAAAATAGTTTGACAAGCAAAAACCAACTGCATTCGTGTGTTTTTTTTTTCTTCCTCTCTCCCCCTTGTGTTGTAAAGTTTATTGGAAAATTTATTTTGTGTTTGCTTTTGTGTGGAATAAATCAAAGGAAAATCCATAAAATTATAAAGATTTTGTTTAAAGTGCAAGAAGTTGCGTGAAAATTGAAGTTGTGGTTGCCAAGCGAGGGAGACTTCTACAAAACAAAGTGCCGTAAGTAGTTCCGTTTCATACGGTTGAATACAGAAGAAAAAAGTTTGTTTACAATTTTCTTTGCGAATTTTTTGGGTGAAAATCAATTGAAAAACTGCTGTGAGATGTTCGCAACGCCAAGTCTATGAGGGGAAAGTCCAAGCGAATGTCTAACCTAGAAAATTTCGCTGTGAAAAACTAGAAAAATCAACGATTTCCCTGACCCACATCGTTTGTGCAGAAGGAGGTGGTGCGGAGGGTGAAAAGTTGTACTCAAATAGAGTTTTTCCTTTCCAATTTTGTATGCTTGGGAAATAGTTGACTTTTTTGTGCTGAAATCGGTAGAAATTAGGGGGAGTGTTGAGCACGCCATGGACAGGGGAAAAGTGAAGTTCCAATTGTTATCTAGTGTGGCTTTGAAGCTTGTGTGTGAGACCTGTGGTTGTGTTGATTTTCATTTTTTCATGCTTCCAAGGCAGTGTTTAATGGTTTTCTTATCGCACGGTGATAGCAAGTTTGATTTGAAAGCGTTATCTAGCCTGGAGTGGGCTAGGAAAGTGCGATTGAACGGGGGTTTCTATGAAAATAAATTTCTTTCTCCACGACGAGACTGGTTTTCTTCAGCTACTCGCGTAGGATTAGTCTTTGAGACTCGATTTGCATGTCTGTAGACTTGTTTCCGGGATTCGTGCACAAGAATACAGATTTCTATCCAAAATGTCGTTTGAATTGGAATTGCAAGTTGTTCTTGCACCGACGTGTTGTTGCTTGTACCTTGTTCTCCACGTCTTTACATTGAAACTTGCTCTACCTCTGAGTGGTGTTGCTTAATATCCTGATTTTTCTTGGAAAAACCTGCCGGTAGCTTGGTTGCACTGTGCCTTTGTGCCGTTTAATTCAGTTTCTAGCTGTGTACCTCTAGTTTCTATTGGTCAACATACTTTGGTCGTTCCCCGTGAAATTTTTCAAGCGTGAACCACTGATTTTCTATGTACCACTCAACTTTGGACTCTGCAGAGGAAATTGCATCGATTATGCGTGCCGGACCGTGGATTCGTGAAGCTATTGGTAGTCAATAGCATCTCCACACTTCGTCGAAGCAGCCGCAACTTGGTCAGGTAGCATACAGGGTTCAGAATGTTGTTCTGTTGTACCATCGGTACGGGCACGACCATCAGCAGAGGCATTGCATTGAAGTTATCTCGACTTTTGCCATTGGAGTGATAGTACAGTTTCCCTCCGTGAAGTGGTCCAGTGTTCGATGTGATAGAACCAAGGAGAAGTGAACTTACGCTGGCGCATGCATTCCCGCTATCAAAAGACTGTGATGTGATCGTGTTCCAGTTGTTCAATGCCGTGCTTTGGCAGTTCGACAATCATGTTTTCTTCCATTCAACCTTCACCTCGGACCGATGTATGTTGTTGAGCTCGATAGAAGCTACGAATTGGTGTCACTTAGCTTACTGTTGAGTGCTTTGATTGATTAATCTGCGATAAGAAGTGCTCTCAGCGGCGAATGAAGTGAACTGTGACTGTCTATCAAGGGACACTGCAGGGATTCTACATTCACGGAGGAAGGATTTTCATTGAAGTAAGCCGTAACCATCTATCAATACAGCTCTGCAGTTTGCTTCTTCGACGACTAATATAGCGACTCAAGAACATGTGTGGCTTCATGTTTTGAAGCTGTGGCAGGTCTTGGCTTGTAGGTATCCTAAGACACCCAGATGATGTTTTCCTTTTCCTTTGTGTCGCTATTGATTGCCTTTATTGCTGACGCGCTCTCTGACCCCAGACTGCCTTGCAAACCATCTGTCTACCTCCGACGGCTAGAGCACAAAGGCTGCTACAAGTTTCCATAAGATGCTGCCTCTTCTAGAGCGATAAGGAAGCGATTCAAAGCAACTTACTGCCGTATGATGAATTCAGTTCGAGGACTTCAACGCTGTTTGTAATCATTTGGATGTCGTAACCATGTCCAAGTGGGGGTTCCTTGTCAAACTATGCAGCCCGTTATTAGTCATAGAAGTAGTTCTCTTTGTTGTTGGTCTCTGGTTTCTTCCATGAGTAAGCTTGGATGATTGTAGGCGTTGGAACGCTTGTTCGCCATGTGTCCTTGGTTGCAATGTTGGATGGTGCATCAGACCGATGCATACTTTTGAACTGGAATTCTCTGTGAGTAAGCTTTGGTCTTGGTTGCATTTACTGCGCAGTAAAATGGTGCATCAGACCGATTGAATTGGATTTCTCTGTGAGTACGTCTTGGACGATTGTTGTATTTCAGAGCCAGCTTTTCGTAACATTTTACGTTCGCAAGAGGTGGTAAGCAACCTCTTCTAAACGATTTTTCCGAATATATTGAAGGAAACCGTGGACTTTGTCGTTTTAGTGGCCGAAGGACTCAAAATTTTAAAGAATTCCTTCGCTTTCTGTACACAAAAGCTCTCACATCTTTCATCTTCAAGGGAAGAACCCGAAAAGATTCCCACACTATGTCCCTTGCCCTGCCAATCGTGTAATTCATTAAAAATTATTTGTATGCTTCGACTCATCAAAAGGTGTTTGTAAATCGCTTAGGAAACTTCCCAAACTATCATCATCATCACGCAAACACTCGGCGTACTTACTTAACGTTTAATGACTTTTTAAAGAACTCTCATTAGATTTGTGAGTTTCATTCCACGCACACTCATTCCGCATCGAAGTCACTTGAGTTCTCCCAGCCGACTCTGGATAATTAGGAACCACTTAAAAGTTTTGCCCTCTTCCACGTTTTTCGAGACTCGAAACTCTAAATTCCAAATTAATTGCATAGAATTCAGCAAACATTGATCTAAAGTGGTCGAGTGGTGGTATGCTTGGCATTATAGGAAATTCATTTATAGTCCTGAATTCCCATGCCACCTCCCATGGGTGCGGTGTTGAGTCATTAGATTTTTGGGTTGTTATGGTCAAGAGATATGAATTCAAATGCACATTCACAAAGGAATTAGTCATTTCGCGTCGATAATGACCGAACAATCGGTGTTTATATATGACAGGTCATCGAGGTAGGTTTGGTTGGTACCTTCCTGCTGCCAGCGCCGATAAGGGAATGCTTGTCAATAAATCAGAGACCGGGAAGTATGAATTTTTTTTTTCGTGGCACGTGAAGGGAAATTGTAATGACAACACTTGGGAGAGTGTCGTAAAGGGAAGTTAAACAATTGTGCTTCCGTTGTTGAGAATGTGGGTAAATTAGTTAATTAAATGGAATTTGGGACGTCAAATTTATGGGTATGACCATGACCACGTCCTTATCAGTACTAACGTTATCAATTTCTTGTTTTGTAGATTTTAAACGCGATTGTCGAATACCTGAGATGACTAACGGGTAGTCGATTGAAACAACTATTTCTCGGGGCTAAAGTTCGGGGTGAAACAAACATCACACAGTGGGCCAGCTTAGATGTGGGAATTTTTGAGCCTTAACACACAGACTCCCGTCAATGGAAAGAGAAGCATGTAGAGCACGATGAGATCCTTACTTTACATCGCTTACTGTTTTCGCTCGAAGCTTACTCTTTACTTTGCAAATTTGGTAGCAGAGAGTGGATGACCTCTTGCGAACCTAGAGCTCTTTGTGAAAGTATTGACTATCTTCGGCAGTCAATGAAAGAGAGAAGGGACGGATGGCGGCTTACGTTGGTTTTGTTCAATCGGCATCATTGCCTCATCAGATAAGTAGTGTCTACTTCTAGTTTGGAGGCGCCTTGCTATGCATTATGGAATCACTTCCTTCCGAACGACCGAATCTTTTCGTTGTATTCTCAAGCGCAAGTGCTTCTCGATGGATTCCTCAATGTCTATCAGTTACTTTAGATGGCGCTACAGTTCGGGGCGGACTTGGGCGTCCACCAACAAACGTCTCCAGCCAGCTCGATCTTTAGCTAGCTGCCTCCAGGTTCACACGCTAAGTAAGTGGAGGTCTCCTATGTGCCCTCAATGTCTATTACTTTCTTCAAAACCTCGATGAAAGACTATAACACTGAACTGCGTATATGGCGGGTAGAAGCCCATGGAAGGCTGGGCTTAGATGGAACTTTAGGCGTTTATTATAGTTGTCCGATTCGAAATCGATTGTCTTGACGAAGCAGCTGTCCTGTCGTATTCTATTGTTAGCAAGACGGCTGGAGTAATCCCAACATCTGAATAGGTCCGTTGCATTCAAACGTATTCCCTTCAGGTGGGCCACCAGCAGGTTAGCACAAGGAGTTCAACTTCATTCGTTGGCCATATAATGGTGGGTTCTAAACATCAGAACCGGCTGGAACCCTGGTGTCTTGACTTTACTTCTGCGCGCCACCTAAGGATGGATTCTAAGCCTCTTCGGGGCGGAATGATGATGTTTGATCTACAACCTCAGTTAGACCAGATAAGGTTCACATAGATCTCTACTTCAACCAGAAATAATGCCCGCAGAACCAGCCGGAGCTTGCTATGAAGCGCTGAAAGCTGCCTCTGTTTATGTCAGTCTGTTCGTTGAGGTTGTGAAGGAAGCTAGCCCGTAAGTATACTCTTGTTCGAACTGAGATGGCCGGACATGTGCAGAGAAGGTAGAGAATTCCCTCCTCGTCCATGCAGCTTCTGCAAAAGTCATTGTAGAGGAGGACCAGCCTATTGGCGTGCTTGCCGATGGTGCAGTGTCCCACTTTAACATCTGTGGGCAGTCTTTTCTGTCTGATAAGACAACGAGAGCTTTTGTGATCCAGCTTTGGCCAAATCTGCTTGGTGATGATGTATATTTGTCTTAAATATTTCCTCTAGCCATAGCACTTCTTTACTAGAGCTACGCTCTCGGAGAAGGATCGTAGAGCAAGTATGTGACGCCAAGGGTCTAATAAAAGTCTCAGTTCATGACAGATTCGACAAGCGATGTCTATACATAGGTACATCAAGGTCTCTCTCACATTCTTCAGATCCAGCTGTCTTTTTGCTTGGTCCACTTAGAATGCCTCATTCTTCCCAAAAATGTTCAATACGGTTCCATACATCGTCTCTAAAGCCTGCTGTTGGGGTTCGTACTCATTTTTCCCTCGAAAAGAGCCTAGGAAGTCAAGGAACTTCGACTTCGTTGTCAAGCATTTGCTGGGCATGAAGTTACGTCGCTCTGAAGACTCAAGAGATTCGCTTTTAAAGTTCTTACGATGCTGGTGTGTGTTTTTAGAAGGCAGTAGCTTTGGTGCTGGCAGTCAAGATTCTACTGCTGTTGCTGTTGAGGTGAACTAGAAAGTTAGCAGGAACTTTGGGAAAAGGGCATTAAATCAGCGTCCTTTTGGCGAACAAGCCAAGTCCATGCGTTCAGCGACGATATTTCTGTAGAGTGGCTTATCTTTCTCACTTAATGCCATCGATGCTGAATTCTTTGTACGATGAGGGCACACTTGATCAGTAACGGTCCTGATAGACTCCGAAGATTGTAGTCTTTGGAGATGAAATGTCCCCAACTTTGGTTCATTGCTTTCGTATAAGTCTTCGTTGCTTTCAAAGGATTAGTGTTAGTTGCGATGTGTCACTGCTTCCTCGATGTAAATTCTACAACCAAACTGAACAGTCAAGGCCAACTTGAGCCATCATTAATTATCTCTTTCCCATCCAACCAATCATCCTCCAATTCCTCATTAACCATTCTCCCAAGCCATAGAAATCTTTTTCTAATTTCTAAGCCGGAAGTTGAAAGTTCTTGACCCCTCCTCAGTTCCATCGTCTAAAGTGGGGAAATATAAATCATCTCCATTTCACATGTGGACTTCCATTCCCATCGCCGCGCCGCAGCACCTGTTTCACAATAGAAAAGTCGAGAAATTATCCCATCAAAGCGAAATTCACAAAATTAATGAATATTTTGCAATTAAAGCCGGAAAGTCAGAGAAATGAGATTACTTTGGCCTACACGGCTCCCCGGGGCGCAGATAAGTTATTTTTCCAAATTTATCCCCAAAGCATATCGATTATAGTGTGTTTACCAACACAAGAGGAGCATAATTAAAAGTCATCATCATGGTGTTTCTTCTGAAAATAGTCAAACGAGATTGGAATGGAATGGAACGACGGCGACGACGTCGGGCAGGGCGATGACATATACGCTCTTCCCCAGCAGGAGATGGTTTGCAGCGTTTTTAACCTCAAGCGACGAATTAATTTTCCCGCCTTTTTGCGTTGATTGATTTTTTTTTTCTTTGATTAATCGACGATCGGATTAAGACACACACAGAAAGAGAGAGAGAGAGAGGGGGGGGGACAGAGGGAAAGTTTGGATGAAAAGAAATTGCGCTTGTGAAAGATGCGCTTCGACGATAAAAACTCGTTACTTTGACACAAGTGCACTCGATTGGAAAAGTGAGCATAATGTCTGATGCAATTGGGCAAATTCATCCGATAATGATGTCATCTTTGATTGTGTCCCTTAATCAATTAAATTACACACACACACACACACACACACTGTGATTGAATGATGAACGAGTTCAGATTCTCTCAAAAAAAAAAATGGTCATCACCACCAGCACGACTAATGACGAGGAGAAGGTGAATAGAATATTTAATTCGCTCCAGCGAAGGTGATTAAATTGTGTAAAGACAGGTAAAGTGTGGATGGGTGTAGTAAAGGGATTCCCGGAGTGAAGGAATCAATAAAGTTCTTGTCGCGTGTCAATGGGAGGGAAAAGGGTGTTACGTGTGATGGGTAGCAGTTTTGGGCCGCATACGGTTGGCTTAATTAGGAACTGCACCCCAAGTTGTTTCCTGTCACGTGGTTAGGTGGGGTTGATGGGTGTCATTTTTTTTTTCTGGCGCACCTGGTTAATCACCATTGATCACGTCGAATTGCATGATTTCGGGGGCAATCTGTCTTGAAGCTTTACCTTTCACGTGTCTAATGAGGTCTGACACTTTGAACTGCCTTGCTATGAAGGTTGAGTCGAAAAAAATGGTTGAACCCATTGTCGTTTAGCTAAACTATGAATGAAGCCGAATGTTTCGAGCGATATATAGGTTGAAGTGGCTGCCAGCTATGTCCAGCATACTTAGAGCAATATATGACACTTGGAACCGTCTTTCTGACATCTCTTGCTATTGAGATCTGTACCTTGTAGGTAGCTGGGAAGAGGTGCTGGTGCCCTTTTGTTACCATAGTGTGACCTGGTTGATGCTGTCTGTTGTTGAAAATATGGGACAGTCGGTGTCTAGATCCCATTACCCAAGATGTCGTTAAGATTGTCGAAGAATGGTTGGTTTGATGCCCACAGTCTGGCTCTTGCTAGTGCCGGACATTTGCAGAGGAAATGAGAGAGAATTTCGTTCCCGCACTGAACCTTGTAGGCGAAAAGAATACCGATCAAGACAAGGCTTGTAGAACGCTGAGAGTTCTGTTTTTCCAGGCTCACTTTGCTTTCTTTGGTTTCCAAAATTATTCCAAGCTCCTTTCCCCCGACTAAGAATGTAACACCATCAAAAACACAATAGGGGTGACAATGCAAAGCCTTGTGCAAGACGTGGCAAAAGATTTCTCTCACAAGCCGAACAAAGGCATATGAAGCATTGCTCCAACGTTGCAGGAGGATCCTTAACGGAAACGTATTTATTCGATTATGAACTCCGAAGTGTCTTTCAAGCTTATTCTATCCATTACTTAGGGAACTACTCTTCCCCTACTCTTGGAAAACTACCACTCTCTTCTGCTATCAGTTCGACTGCTCGTCTTTTAAACACAGCCTGCCGATATCATCTTCTAGAAAACCCATCTTCTTCAAGCGGATCCTGAAGTTTGCATGTGGATAATGCTTTCGGTCATTTGAGAGTTCCTCTTGGTGCAGTCGGCAGGCGCTTTTCTTCCTTTTCAGATGTTCTTTCGTGGACCGCTTATCGATCATGCCCTTCACCAACTTCTACTTGTGGCAGCGGCTGATACCTGCTTCGCCAGGTTGTCCTCCTTTTCATTTTGTGCTGCATGTCCTCCTTACCCAAACCAATGTTGAATCAATGAGTTTTTAACCACATTGCATTGTCAGTGATGTACTGACCTCGGTCTGCTCCATGTGCCAGATCATTTGACTGTCCGTGTGTAGCAGTGCCAACCTTTAAGCATGATACACTAATGTCTTTGTCTCCAGTCTGGGGTAACAGCATAGATCTAGATCAATTGAAAAGATTCCTGCTCTTGCTTCGTAAAATGGTTAAGTCTCCGAGCCTTCCATCCGGAAGAGATCCATCCCCGATAAGGGTTGTTTTAACTTTCATTAACTCTGAGGCCAGTGCCACACGAGCTCCTTTGGCCGCGCGGCATGAGAAGCAATGGAGCTGTTCTAACGATCGCCGGCGGCCAAATGAGAGTCGATGTAGACGCGTGTCCAATTTTATCGAGCGACTTCCCCCAGGACGCGCGAGGGGTACTGTTTCATATCAGCATGAACACACGAGCGTCCATTTGAGAACTCGTGTGTTACTGCCGTCCGTCGTAGGCATATCAGAATCCCTAGTCCCGTCCAAAGATTGATTCTCGCCAGTCCCATTTGGCATCTCGGCGCTTTGAAACCCAGCAAAGAACAACCTTAACTCGCGGGTTGCAACCTGACTCAGAGCAGATAAGGTCCATTGTGTTCACATGGATCTGTACTTCACCAGAAAAACTACGCGCAGAACCAGCCGTAGCTTCCTATAAAGCACTGGAGGCTACCTATGCTGATGTCAGCCAGTTCACTTAAGTTGTGAAAGAAACTGGCTCCTAGGTAGAGGTGGCTGTTCAGCATGAACCCAAGTAACACTAGGTGTGCCTTTTTGTTAAGCTGGCTCCTAAGTATACTCTTCTTCGAGCTGAGAGGGCCGGACATGTACAAAGAAGGTGGAGAATCTTCTCCTCCTCTTCGGTTAGTAACTCTGGAGATGGTGTCCAATTGCCGCCCTTGTAAACTGCTTCGTCAGACTGTAAAGCAAGGACGTTGATGTACCTTCTTCGATTGTCTTCTCTTACACTTCCATAGCTCAGCGCTCACTACTACTGAGGCGACTGAATTGTCTTCGGTTGTAAAGATAGATCCGGACAGGCTGTTGCCGCCACACTTAGACCAGTCATAGGTTCATTCTGACTGTGGCAACTAAGTACTCTCTAAATGGTCAAGGGTACGGGATTGAGAAGCATGTTGCTGTTAACTTCTCTCAAAGTGACCCTCCGGAGGACCATCTTCTTAATTGGAACTTCAGCTGATTACATGGTTGCGGGAGCATCCACACATAAATCAATTTCAAAGAGGTTCATAGAACCCGAACCAAACTCGCTCCCAAATTCCATAAAATTCCTATTTTCCGTGGCACAATTACATTGTCAACGGTTTACAGTGTCAAGATCTTTTTTCTTTTTTACCGCTTTCCATTCCCAAGTCTAAAAATTGCTTTCTAACTTGCCTTTGTTTACATTATCTATCCCTTTCAACCTTTGTCAAGCAACGTTAGTCCCGCTTTGTCACATTCTAAACGGAAAATCACAGCGAAAAATCTGAATTGTAACGCATGGAATGACATTGGGGTCAGCAGTTTGTCCCCATTAACAACGAAAACCGTGCTGGAAAAGCGAAACGAACTAAACAAAGAAGAAAACAAAATTCTAAGTTGTGACATAAAATTCATTTTCCCCTTTCCTCATCCCCACACTGTGTGCACTAGTTGAACAAAAAAAAAAAAAAGTACACAGTTCCCTCAGTCAAAAGTCAGATTGATTTTATTTTTTTAAACTTTTTCTTCATAAAAAATCACAATTTGCTTCCTTTATTTGCAGAACACAACACTCGAGGAGTAGTGTTACCATCATCTCTCGAGCGGAAGATCAACGAAACGATTTATTTTCTACAAAACAATTTTGAAACCACACACATGCACGCACGCATGTATCCACGTATATTTTTACTAGAATTTTTTTCTTTGGACTTGTAACCAAAAAAAAAGTATCCGTAATCGGCTTAAGCCAACCCGATCCAGATTCAGATACATTTCCGTAAATAGAAAATCGAATTCGCCCGTCAACAACATTTATTTTGCTAGAAACGCTGACTGAGTCTTGTTTGTATGTGTTGAAGTATTTTTGTTAAAAAAAAAAACGAAAAAAAAGCAAAAGAAGTGGGAAGGGAACGTGTGAAAGAAATTGTTCAAGAAAACCTGGAAGAGGAAACTTTTCGGGAACGTTTCGGGTGGAAATATGTTTACCCCCGACTATGAGAAGAGAATTTTAAAAAATCATCCTGCTGCCAGAAATCTACTAAATAATTTCGACGAAGCAAGCACATCGACGTCGCTGGATCGATTTATACCATGCAGGTGAGTGTTTTTTTTTTTTTTTTTTTTTTTTACAAATAATAGTGATGGCAACTCTCATCGGTTTGAAACTTTACTGTTTTTAGTTTCTCCTTGTCTATAGATGGCGTTCTGTCATATGTGCAGGTTTTGGGTTAGCCAGAGAGGGGTTAAAGTGGCACTACAGTCCGGGGTGGATCTGGGCCTCTATTAACAAGTATCTCCAGCTAGCTGAGGGCAGAGACGACAGTCAATGATTTTAAGAATCGTTTCGTAGTAGATCTGCTGGTAGTAGCTCAAGCTCCTTAAAGAATGGCGCTCTCGACTGTCTTAGAGACGTCGTTTTTGAAGTGCGGAACAACCGCAAAGCAAGTCTCACAGAATCGTTTCGTAGTAGATCTGCTGTTGGTAGCTGGCGCTGTCGACTGTCTTAGACGTCGTTTCTGAAGTGCGGAACAATCGCAAAGCAAGTCTCTTAGGTAGATTGACGAGGTGGCTTCACTTGGATCTCTGCGGATCCATTGTGGTGTTACTCTAACGTGGATGTCCAGTCTGATGGAAAGACAAAAAGAAAAGAAAGGTCTGAGTAAGTGTGATTACGGCCGTTCGGTCTCCCTGAACCATCCCGGATTCGTTGTGAATTTTAGAATGGCGTTTGATGGTTTTTAGACAGGTCGCCCAAGTCATTGAAAGGCCGTCTTTTTTGTTCTCTGTAGGCTGGGGCATTCGCATAAGAAGTGAGTTATGTTCTCGTCGTCTGTGCTTAAACGCATTCCTCTAAGGTCGACCGCCAGTAGGATGTGGCCTGTGATAATCCCTATAAAGAGCGTCAAGTTTGATCTGTTTAGCGTAAGAGTGGCCAGAGTTTCCTGGAGATGCAGCATGATGTGAGTGCGCTCCATCTCTCGTCTGCTTGTCTTTGGAAGTCAAGAGGAATGCTAGATTTGACGAGTGATAGGGTCTTGTTCTGAGCCCTTCCTAGCTAACACATTCGCCATTTCGTTCGTGGATACCTTTGTGTCCCGGGATCCACAAGAGTGTTACGTTGTGGTTCGCGATGACTTTGACTTTACTACCACTATGGATGAAATGGCTTTGATGGCATGGCGGCTTGACTGTCTATGAAAAGGCAATAGTTTTCCCAGAGACTTGCTTCGTTGATAGTTTTCGGACTGTCTCGGCGTTGGCTATGACTTCCGCTTGGAACACAATGCCGTAGTTTGAAAGTCTTATTGACCGCGTAATGTTGGGTTCTAGTGAGTAGATCCCAGAGTCCAATTCTTCTTCGGTTTTTGACCCGTCTGCCTTTCCGATGGCCTTTATCGATTGTTCTTATGCTAAGGCTGAAATCAGGAGGTGGTGTGAAGTAGTCCGAGCCAGTTTCTAGTTTTGTCCAACTTGCTATCTTTCGATAGCCCATATCGCTCGCCTTTCAGAGATTGAACGCAGGGCTCTCTTCGCGGCTGTTTCCTTTAGATCTTAGCAAGTCTCTTACAGAAGCTTACTCTTATTCATTTTTGCAGCTTCTACCGCCATCATGTCAAAGGGTTAGGACTCCCGTTAGCAGTCAGATGTTTGGCTTGTTAAAGGCTAAGAAGCTGTTTATTCTGTTTTTGTTAGGGACGAGTGAAAGACTTCGGCAGAAAGGTCAATTCACAGCGTTAGCCTACCTGCGATTGACTTGCGATTGTTTCTGAGTTCTAATGTTTATAAGCCTTTCTCCACAACCAGTCCTTGCTCTGCACTGCGACCTCGTGCTCTATAGTGTCAACCGCTAGTACCTTGTGTGTTTGGGAGGTTTGTTCACAGCCCTTTGCACTGCGGTTTCCACTCAGAATCCTATCGTGCTTTCACTGGTACTTTGGAGAGGTTTATGCCCTCGTCAGAGTTCGCATACAGTCTTACTTAGCCTCCGCTAGAATATTCCATTCTAGAGCACCTTCCCTAGGCCAGTTTCTCTAAGGAATCTGAGGATGAGAAGTGGGTCCACACATGATTCCAGAATGTATTCTCCAGTCTCACTGGTTTCATCGCAGAATCTCTAGAGGTCTTCTTCCACTGCGATGCCCAGTAAGGTTGATGCATGCTTTTAACTTTTTCCGGTTACAGTTCCCTATAAGTTATTCTAGGCTCTAGCCCTCTCCTCCTTGGTAAATATCCCATTCCGTGGAATGGCTCAGGACAAGGAAAGTTTTCAGCTGCCTTGTGTCTGGCTAGGCTGTCTGCTGCTTTGTCCAGTAGAGGGGTTGACTGTTGTCTGACACAAGTCCAAACTTAATTACATGAACCTCAAGTACTTAACGAGTCTAATCCAGTCATTGGAGGCTGCAAGGGTCTAGTTGTTTATATATTCATTGATGGGATTCCCTGAGTCTTTTCGCCCTCAATGCTCCTGATAAACAAAGTCCGGTGACAGAAGATGAAACCTCGTTTCTAGGGGTGAATTTCAAGACGCTTGTCACACCAAAGCAGGACAGTCCTTGAAAATTGTTGAGCTAGGCTTTGGTTTCAACGGATTTTTTCTAGAACAAAGCTAGTTATTTCAGATCTGTAGCTCATTCCCAGTGAGCTGAAGACCATCTTAACCGTCAGGTTTTGACTCGAGTAAACCAATCTTCTATCAACTCAAACAGACACGAGTCCGTCTTCGGTTCTTCTCCGATTCTCTGAAGTCGAAGCTACCTTTTCGATTTCTCCAGACCCTAGCACTTGATTGATGAAAATGTAACGTCTCCGCTTGGTTTCGAATAGTGCTAAAGCCTGTCACTGTATCCTATTCCAGATATGCCTCATGGCATCTTTGATGGACGTGGTCGTCCACCTCAGCAATTCCGATGCTGACACCCGCTCTCTGATTTCTTTCGAAACAAGGATTTTGAGGTTAGAACACTGCTTTTCCTGGTTCACATCTTGTGTTGCGAAGCTTTTGGACCCATTTTGATCTCGAGCTCCATTAGCCTGCCTAGGCAGGCTTCATAGTGTGCATCAATTGGTGCTAGTTGGTTTGGTAGTCAAGCTTCTGAGCTATTCCTTCATCAAAACGTGGCATGGCATAAGCACCTTTCTCGTAGTCTTAATCCGGTCTTATGTTGTGTTGAAGTAGAAAAAGATGAACTCCATAACCTCATTCATAGCATCGTCTTAGGCGTCCTGATCAACCAGTGTGTGGCTCCATCTTTTTCCAATCAAACCGATGTCCCACAAGATTGTAGGACCGTTGCCCCTACTAGTTTATCGGTGAAAAGTTGCATAATCCAATGGAAACAGTCCCGTTTGACTACATTTCTCCAATCCATTCCTATGTTAGCATCACATTTCCCCTCCACTCCTCCTCCTCCTTTCGTCGGTAAATCTCGTTTTTTATTAGCACACGCACGTACACGTATATCGCACAATTTCCTTTAGTGTATACAGTTTCTTAGCCTACTACGGCTACTAGACCATTGCACAGCAGAGATCATTGCCTTCCCGCGCGAGAAAAACCCCAGCAACGGATAGACCACCATCCACCACCTGGTGGTTCCGTGTCAAACCTTCATTACACACAATCCCAAGCAGACTTTTTCCATTCGGATTTGCATAAATGCGCTAATTACTCGGGACGCGATACAAGACCGATGCATTAGGTACAATTCCATGATCCGTCTCTCTCTCTACTCGTTTCCAAAAGGTGACTAACCTAGGTGAGTTATTCTTAACCACATTTCCTAACGGTTCATGAAGAAACAAACGCGGAAGATTTCCACGCAACTCATTCAACCATGGCCGCCAGCAGCAGCAGCAACAGCGACAGCGTAGCACAAACCCGACGAAGAGGGAAAAAAGATTACCTTGGGACCAGCCGCATGACATTTATGTGTGTCGTAAGCGCATGAGTAACTCCAAGTCGCACTGGTGCTGCAGTGGCATTCTTGCCAGATAAACCGACACCAGACACACACAGATGGAACCAATGAAAAACGGATTCTATTCGATCTCTAGTGAGTTTTCCCAAGTGTTTACGCGAGTACGGACTACGGAGTACAACATGGTTGCAGTTCAATGCACCGCGCGGATACTTGTATCCAATTTTGTATCAGGTTCCTAGGCAACGATAGACCAGATGCCTCGAGCCGCTTCCAAAACAATGCTCGTTGAAGTGGGTGTTGAAAACTTCATCCAAAAAAATACTTCTATTGTTCCCCTGACAGGGGTTTTGATTGTTCTGTTTCGACGGTTGGAGGGGAAGGCCGCCGCCGCAACCTATTTGTTCGCAATTAACCAACGGGTGGGTGTTTTGAATATTCAAATTTCAATCGAGTGGATCGTCGAGTGTTTTGACAATTGGCACGGGCGCAAACAAGTTTTGATCTTAAGATGTTTAGACTGTTAATGTGCCCCCCTCAACCATTTTTTTTTTTGTGGTTAATGTTTGTATACACCTGGATAGAGGGTGTATCTGTTAAGTTCTGAGATGGGATGACATAATATGTTTAGTCCCACGTTTGAGTCTATTTTGGAGGAGCAATTGATTGCTAAGCTGTCAAATGTCAAAGATGGGAACAGCGTAGGTCGGCACATGTTGGTTGGACATGAGTTGAGGGAAAGGCTTACTAAGTGACTAAGTGCTCTTTGAGAGCACTTTCCCTCAAGATTTAGTCTCTTCTTTCCGCTTTCCATTCGGTATTCACCTTCTATGCACGTGTCCTGCGCTCTTGCTCAAAAGGAATCTACAATTGGGAACATTTCTCTTCAACATCTTCTGTGATCCACGCTACAGATGGGGGTGAGGCAGGGCTTCAGTACGATCCATAGCCATCCGCCTCCAGTAGCGTGTACCAAGTAGTTTGAGGTCACCTTCCACTTGCGCATGCCATCGAAGATGATGCCGTCCACTTCTGCGTAGTCCCTTAGAGTTGGAGTCGAAGATTCTACAGACTAGAGCATTGGTATTCATCTGCTCTACATGACCAAGTCGGTATCGCTGTGCAGCTCGTATTGTTCGTGGTTAAATCTTTCCCTCCACGAGGCAGGAATACGTTAACTGGGGTCGTCCTTTTATCCGAGGCTTGTTTTTTTGTTTCCACCTCTAGAGGGTTTCCCTTTCGTGGTCGACAAGTGACGTCTGCGCACGACGTGATTTTGGAACTTTTACCGATTTTTCGTGGACAGTCTTTGTTTAGCCCTCCTATTCTCTGAGAAAGGAACTCAGATGGCACGGTTCTTCAAGGGCGGTCTATGCTTAACCCCCCCTACTTCCAGAGAATGGAACTCAGGTGGCACGGTTTCCTAAGCGGTTCTTCGTGGAAGATCTATGCTTAGTCCCCCTACTCCTTGAGAGGAAAATTCAGATGGGACGGTTCTCTAATCGGTTCTTTGTGGGCGCTCTTTGCTTAGTCCCCTAGTCCCTAAGATAGGAACTCAGGTGGCACGGTTCTCTAAGCGGTTCTTCGTGGACGGTCTATGCTTAGGCCCCTACTCCTTGAGAAGAGAACTCAGGTGGCACGGTTTTCTCGTGGACGGTCTATGCTTAGTCCCCCTACTCCTTGAGAAGAGAACTCAGGTGGCACGGTTTTCTCGTGGACGGTCTTTGCTAAGTCCCCTACTTCCGCTCAGTGGACCACATGAGCTCAACGCTTGTCGTTAGTTCACATTTCGATTTATCCGGGAGGAACTGCGTCCTTCAGTAAGACTTAACTAAGCTAAGGTCTATCTGCTTGAGATGTTTAAGTTTTTTCACGAACTGCCAGGGTCGTCAAACGTCATTGTGGACTGTCATTTGGCTATAAAGACGCCAGAACCCGAACCTTGGGATGAACCTAGTCCCTCTTTACCGCCTTTTTTCAAATTCCTTGAGCTCGGTAATTGAAATAACAGGGTCCTAAAGTAAGGTTAGGTTATATGGGTAGCTGCACCTTAAGTTAGGTTAGGTAGGAGGGTTGACAGGGAAGGGACTCCTTTCCCCGCCTTATAGTGTGCAGTCTCACTCGAATCTCAAAGAATCCATTGTGTTCCCCAGTGTGGGATACCTGAAGTAGTACAACAAGGTTTACTATTGTGGAGTGGCCTCCCTGAACCAACCCGAGTTTCAGGTTAGATAGTTCGCTCAGATCGTTGAAGGCTGACTTTATATTTGTCCTAAGGCTTTGGCATTCACTAGGTGGAATGTGTTCTCTTCGGCGTCTACTTCGTCACATTCACTGCATTGGTTCGTTGTACTCAAACGCATTCTCTGTAGGTGAGCCGCCAGCAGATTGTGTGCCTTCTGTTTAGTGCGATGATTTCTTCTGTTTTCCGTTTATCTAGACCTGTCGAGAGCATCTTTGATGTGTGGCATGCCGTGAGCGCATTCCATCTCTCATTCCCGAGATTTTGGATTGAATCATCAGCCATTCTCAGATCCATCTCAGAACCCATTCCAGCCAGCTCATCCAACTTCTCATTCCCATGGATGCTTTTACGATTCTGGACCCAAATTAGTGGAACGTTGTGGTTGGCACTAAGAGACTTGAGCTGGTCGTCTCGTATCATTGTGTTGTTGTACCTTCTTGAGAGCATCCGCTGAAGATACATTGAAATCGCATAGATAGTCAAGAAACCAATGTCCTTGCTCATAAAACAACGCCTTTGCTCAACGAAAATTAAGTTGATTTCCGCAAAATAAAAGGAATAGGTCCAACAATGCAACCTTGAGGGACTCGAGCTTTGGCCACCCCTCTTCACACACTTCACAACAAATACATTTTGTAAGTGTAAATTGCACCATTATTACCGTTTAATATTCAAAGACGACTTCAAGGTCTCTTGTGTCTTAATAGCCAACAATAACAACACATCACCCATCGCCCACATAAATCCTTAACGCTCGCTTAAGCTTTATTACCCCCATACGCCTCGTATGCTTTTATGTCATTTTGTTTTTAAAGTGAAAAAGTATTGTATAGCGGAATTTATAGCGTGGAAAAATGATTTGCATAAATTCAAATGCAGGTGTTGCATGGTGTACAAGTGCATCGTATAGTTTGACAGAAGAGAGTAAGGAAGGGAACACAGGAAACAGAACGTAGACTGTAGTTTTTGTCGGAACTATAAAAACATATGATTTCCACTTGGAAGGCCTTGAGGTAAATTGTCAGTTTGTGTCTCTTGTCAACCTCTGTCATGATTGTGAAAGGCCTGAGTGTGCCAGAGACGTCACCAGCCAACTCATTCAGATCTCATTGGAACTCTGATTTACATTTTGAGAGCATAGTTCCACTTGATGATTCCTGAACTTCAAGAATACGTCTGGATAAAGCATTGTGTATTCGCTCGATGTGTCCAGACTTATTAACGCTCATACGATGTATAGTTCGCATGGATAAATCGATAGAGAAACTTAAAAATGAAAAGGGTGTTCCAAAATCTTTGTCGATGAGCTCGAGGCATTATTCCTTAATCGTTAGTCATCGATTCGTACTCTTCGATGGAAACGTAGCCGTCCAGGAACAAACCAAAGTGAGAAGGAGCCAAATCTGGATTGTACAGAGGGTGATCTGAAAAACTCATGCGCGTGTTTCTCAAAACGTCTGTTCATAGTGCCAGTACCTGCCCTCTTGCTAAGTTGGTTGAGGTCCCATTCCACTTCCGTGCACCACCTAAGTTGCGATCTTCCTCTACTCTGCCGTCCCTCGGTGTGGATTTATAAAATTCCCCGGGCCGGAGCATTGGTATCCATCCACTCTACATGACCTCAGTCGTTGGACTTTTACTATTCTGTCGATGTCGCTGTACAACCCGTACAGTTCATCGCTGTATTTCTTACGCCCTCCTTTGCACAGTCACGGTCAACAGTGAGTCTTTGCTTGTCGGTAGATCGCTGAGATCGTCTTGTAAAGCTCTAGACATAGAATGCTTTCATATGCGACCTTGAAGTCGAAAGTGGTTTGGTCTTTACTCGATCTGGCAGACCATTGTCGACACCGGTATGACTAGCCTTTCCATTGACCACATATAATTAGGAGATAGCCCTACGGTAGGTCTTTTCTTCATGCTCGAATGCCTTCTCCGTCGCCTTATACTTCACTAACGTTGCGTCTAGTCCTACTGCCTCTAGCCACCATCTACTTTTCAACACGTCTACATTCCTCTTTCATTCTTAGCCCTGAACATGCTAAATAGTGTCGCCAAATTGACCTTTACGTTTGGCCACAGTATAGCCTATAGTAAGTCCTATACTTGGGGTCTAGTTCGCCAGCTACCAAATGGTGAAAGTAACCGAAATGCCAATCCCATGGCTATGGATTATGTAGTTGTCCCATTCTCCTAGACCTCTCTTGAGTTGGATATGTGTTCGAAAAGGGTCTTGTGGAATCTATATTAAGGTTGATGGAGACAATGGTAACAACGTTACATAGTTCGGCTTTCAGCTCTTCGTTCAACTGCTTTGTACGGCACTTCTAGCTTCAATCTGTTTCATGAAAAGTCGAATGGAAGAGACTGAGGATAAGTTAGGTTAGGTGGGTGGCTGTCCTGCGACTTCAGCTTAAGTCGCTGCTCAAGTACACATTTGGGTTCAACAATCCTGAGAATCTTTGGACCAAGAGCGTGCAACCAATAGCAATGGACTCGGGTGCCAAAAAATGAAGGAGTTGGGCAATCAATTAGCAAGGAGTTGGGCCACAAATTCTCAAGGAGTTGGACGACTAATAACCATGTACTTGGGCGTCAAATTATCAAGCAGTTGAGCCACCAATTCCCAAAGAGTTGACTGACTGATAACCATTGAATTGGGCCACTAATTTAATTTCATCGAGCATTTCTGCATGCCAAAAGGGTAAGTCCAACGCGGCTCCTATCAAGGCTTTGACTTCTGTTGTTGATCAGTCGAATACAAGTTCATACTTTGCATGATGGCCGACTTAATATGCTCTTAACTCACTGCTAAGGAAGAGGAACCAACCCTTCTGGTCACTTTCCAGTGTCTTCTTCAAATCTGTACTGTCTTCGTTGGCCATAGATCCCCGCACTACTTCCTACGCCATGCCACCTCTTCGTATTCGATTGCCAAGGGTAGCTTTCCCTTTCCATCAGAGCTCCCATTTGTGTTGCTAGTCTCTTCTAATTCTTCTTGAATCCTTGTGGACAGATGCTGTCAAAGTGGGTGGTGGTGGTGGTGACGCCTACGTGATGTGTCCCAACTCCAACAATCACACTCAACTTGATGCCTCACACAAGGAAGGTTTCTTCGGAATCTCTGGACGGGATGCTCCTTCTTGAATCCTTGTGAGCAGCTCTTCTCGTTGCCCGGCGGTGTCAACGTGAATGCCATCTAACTTCTACGCTTACGCGATGTGTCCCAACTCCAACAATCACACTTAACTTGATACTCCTTACAAGATTTCTTCGGAATCTCTAGACGGGATGCTCCTTCTTGAATCCTTGTGAGCAGCTCTTTTCGTTAGCCGATGGTGTCAACGTGAGTGCCATCTACGCTTACGCGATGCGTCCCGACTCCAACAATCACACTCAACTTGGTACCCCGCACAAGGAAGGTTTCTTTGGAATCTCTGGACGGGATGCTCCTGGATTCACTGAACCCCAGGCGGTGTCCGACGCCACAGAAGCTTTTAATGTCTCCTGGTACTCTAATAAACAGCAGCAAAGTACATAAAGACGTTTAATCCCATCAGAATCGGTTGGTACAACATGCGGCTGAAGCTCACGAAGCTACGCCTAAACATCTCCAACACCAACGCAGTGTCTTTGCAGGCTCAGTATCCCGCTCCAGTGAGCTATTACCACACCGGATGGTGGGCAAACGTCCCGTGTCCTCTTCGTATCCGGAAGTAAGAAACCCCATTTAGCATTCAAGATCCAAGCTTATCCGCAGTCTATTCCCTAAATTAAATTGTAATTTTATATTTCGTCACCTTTACGGTGGCTTGGTCATATAATCTCCACGCGATCCCCTCAGATGGTCATGGAAGCAGTTTGCTCACCTTTTTTGGCCACACCAACGTCTCTTGCATAAAAATAAAAATTTATAATTCATTTTGCAATTTAATCGGAAATATTAGAATATGACGTGCACGAGGCTCGAAAGAACACCCCAAAGAGTAAGCGGGGAAACAAAGAAGAAGAAGAAATGAAAAATTGCAGGAACCAGCAATTAAATTGCAAACGAAGCGCACAAGTCGTCTCAGCACACGTTGCATTGGCTTTTTTTTTTTGCGTTTTTTGGCGACCAAAATTCGTTGATTCGCACAAAATGTCTTACCTTGCATGTGAATTGAATTTTTTATTGCATATGCGCGGTATTTTGTGACTTAAAAATAGAAGTTTGCAATGGAAATATGCAATTTGATAAAATTATTAACCAAAACCGCGTACAGGCAGTCAAAAACCAAGCGGTCTTCTTCCTAGGTGGGATCCCACCGCTCATTGTATCTCGAATGAAGCGAGAAAACGTGACATGAGCACAGCAAACAACACACATTGCATGTCTTTTGTGTGATAAACGTGACCGTCCTGATGACATTGATTGGATGTTTCTATTGAGTCATCATCTATGATGGGTGTGTTATGAAGTGTGCGTTAACTGGGGGTACAGAGAGAATAACAAGCTTATCGGCTTGAGAAGGTTGTAGATGCAGAACAGCCCACAGATGATGTATAGTTTTCATGGATAAATCGATAGAGAAACTTTGTTGTGGCTACGATTGGCTTAAGGCACTATTCCTCAATCCTTTGACATCAAGCTATACTTTTGCCAATCATAGATGGACAGAAAGTAGCACCTGTTTTATCACCAAGCAGATTTGGTCAAAGCTGGATCTCAAACGTTCCCATTCTCTCATCAGACGGGCACCCTAGTAGGTGTCATAACAGGACAATGCATCATCAGCAAACACGCCTATAGGCTGGGCCTCCTCTACAACGACTTCTGTAGAAGCTGCTTGAACGAAGAGGAAGAGGAGACGATTCTCCACTTTCATTGTACATGTCCGGCCTTCTCAGCTCGAAGAAGAGCATGCTTAGGAGCCAGCTTAACAAAAAGGCACACCTAGTGCTACTTGGGTTCATGCTGAACCGCCACCTCTACCTAGGAGCCAGTTTCTTTCACAACCTAAGTGAACTGTTTGACATCAGCATAGGTAGCCTCCAGCGCTTCATAGCAAGCTCCGGCTGGTTCTGCGGGTAGTATTTCTGGTGAAGTACAGATCCATGTGGTAAGACAAGGACCTTATCTGGTCTAAGTAAGGTTGCAACCTGCGGCTTGCCACTCCTACCTAGCCTAAGTCATACTTTTTGATGGAAACGTGGCCATCTTTGAGGAGCATATTCACGTTGTAGATCGAACCAAAGGAAGAAGGAGCCAAGTCTGGATTGTACAGAGGGTGATCAGAAAGACTCATGCCGGACATAGTGCCAGTGCCTGGCCTCTGGTTAAGTTCAGGTCCCCTTCCACTTCCGTGAGCCACCTGAACCGCGGTCTTCCTCTACCTTGCCGTTCTTCGGGGTGGATTTACAAATTTTCCGGTCCGGAGCATTGTCGTGCCCTAGTCACCTCACTCTTCTAGCTTAGTCGCCCTCGCCTTCACTCACCGTCTATGCAGACGGGACTGAAAATCACTCGAAGAACTTTCCCCTCAAAACAGCCAAGAGCAACCCCATCCTTAACACTCAGCGGCACCGCATGGAGAAGCTCCGTATTGCGGAAGAAGACCTGTGTAGGTAGTCACTGTCCTGGCCTGAACCATCTAACACATAAATTCCTCGGATGTCACTTCTTCCGGGTATCACAATGGGTCTACAGAGACCTGAGTGTGAGGTGAAGGTAGCCCCTCTTCGCCATTCCATGAACCTAACCTAACCACATCCTTATTTAAGCTGGATGCTATCAGCAAAGGCAACAACAGATGAGAGCATGGGAAGATGTCAAGTGTCCAGAGAAATCTGACTCCGTCATCAATAACCGATGCACTGTTTACATGATAGGCCTCTTTGCTAATTATTTCTGGAGGAGCTGCAAGGACGAGAAGGAAGAACATGGGAGTTCCTTTCTTCGACGATCTAAGCCATCTGGTGGATGTCAGTTGTATTCGTCGCTCTATTTAAGTAGAATCTCCAACTGATTCAATTACCATACAAGTGGGTAAGTGGAAAGCGAAAAATCCAGTGGTATCGCAATAGACCTCCTTTGGTCTAAGTAACAACCACCCTAACCTAACCTAACTATTGTAAACGAAACAGAATCTGGAGTAAAGCCCTTATATTCTCACCTTAGAAGATCCATTTCTTGCTTTAGGAGTTTTGTCTCATCACCCGTGTGTAGTTGGTCAAGTTCCGGCAGGAGGCCATCTTTACACACGAATGTCAAAGACCTCGTCGTCTATCTGGTCAATCTTTGGGCATTAGTTCTATCCTGGCAACCCGTTTCAAACTTGAAGAACTCGTGTGTTAGTCATGCGCATGAGGTGGTTTCAGACACCACCTCTGGACGGTCCGAATAGGTGGTGAGGTATTCCCAAGAGCGGGACAGTGTCTAGCTTTTGATACATTCAAGGCGGAGGAAACAATTACCCACCTTCTTTGTAGCTGCCCAGCTTCCTTCCGCAAAAGAAGGCTCAACTTAGAAGGATTCTACACAGAATGTCAGAAACCTCCTTCGCCTCATCAGAAAGAAGCTCCAATTAGTTCAACGAGTGGGTAAGGAGATCCCTCCAGATCCATGTGCTATCACAATGAACCTTTCACGGGTCTAAGTGATTCTGGCTTCAGCTGGCAGTCACTTTCTATCTCACCTAACCATTCCCAAGAACAGTGGGTCCATAGAGATCTAAGTGTGGCGCAGAGGAACTTCTCTTTGGCTGTCCACGTACCTTTCCCAAGAACAGGGTGGTTACGCCAAAAAACCTGCAGCTTATGGCAAACATAAGCTTGACTGTCACAAAAGATCTATGACTAGCAAAAAGCCTAATGGTTTGTTCGACTTCTTAAGAAAGTTGAGAAACATTCGTCCAGTCCGTTCACATCCTGGAACAATAGCATTCTGTCAGCGCATGTCAACCCTGGCGCATCTACCAGTTCATTACCTGAGAACTCCCCTTCCCTTAAATTAGTCTAGCAACCTCCAATGTAGGTCTCATTTCAACTTGTGACACCAGCATGACTCAGAATAACTTCAGAAAGGTCCTCTAGTATTTCAAGAGGTTTTAGGATTGAAGAAGGCCCTTATGACAGATTGGCCCTTGCTGCTTCTTCCATCGCTTCTTCACAAAATGGTACAAGCCAACTCGATATGTGGCCAAGTTCCTGTTCGTCTTCGTGTCCTAACCGTCAAACGGCGCTAGCATGATCTTGACTTCATATATTTTAGGTTAATGAGGGGCGCCCTCTACATTTGAGATTCAGGTAAAAATATTTCCCAATGAAATACGTTCCACATTCACTCTTCTTCTCTGTTTTCATGATTGTACTCGTATTTGAAGGTGTTTAAGGACTTTTTTTGTGGAAATATTAATTCTAACAAAAAGGACATATGTATGCATGTATTTAATTTTTTTTTTTTTTTTCAGAGCAAATAACAATTGGCAAACAAATTTCGCTTCAATTAGTAAATCCAATGAGAACTCACCACAAACGAGTAAAAAACAACGTGACTGTGGTGAATCAGCCCGCGATAGTTTAGCCTATTCTTGCCTGCTTAAAAATGAACTCCTAGGGACTGCAATTGAAGATGTTAAGGCCGTCAGTGACGAGCGTAATGAGAATAACTATCTGCCGACCACCAAAAGGAATCTATTCAAGTATCAATCACCAACGAAACAGGTGAGTTAAATGTTGTGGATTACGTCAGTATCTTGGCGGGGGTATGTGCTTTAAAATTTAAGTGCGGGCAGTGTCGTGGGAAGTGTAATGAACAATGTGAAACCATAAAAAGTTGAATTTGCGATGGGAAATGTTGTGGGAGAGAAGCAGTTGAGGTTGATGTCACTGACAATCCGGAGAAGGCTGTAACAGTTGTGGCATCGTTGCCAAATTTGGCTCAATGTGGCCAGAGGTAGACTTTGTTTGAACACAGCATGCCAGGCATTGGTTCTCCAGTCCAAGTCGAGAATCTTGTCTTTAATGGAAGTGGCTGTGAAAATGTTGCAACTAGCTGCAACACATCCTCAATCTCTGTTTGAGAGAGAGCCCCACATTGCTTCGTCAATTTAGTGACAACGTGCCCTAAATTTCGTCAGAAGAAGCTTTCCCACTTCAGGTGTTGCTACAGAAAAAGCTATGGCTAGGAAAAGCTTGGTAACAACTCACGTGACCTGGCTGTTGATGGGTGTGAGATATTTTATGTCGGAGATAAGGCTTTGCTAAGGGTGAGATGTCTGGTTCTGGCTTGTGGCGGAGAAAGTGAAATAGGGTTTCCTTTTCTTGAAGGGAATGCCTGACTTGGCAGCATGTGCGCCAATTGGCCAGTAGCCTGTGGAGTTCTTTTGAACTAGGTGGGCCATATCTGTCTGGATATGGCACAGTTTTCTAGGCTGTTCCACCTAGAGTTGGTCACTGCTGGAAAATGTTGGGGAATTCTTCCATTGACAAGTCCAATCGGAGACCAGACTAACACCACAAGTGAACCATCACAGGTGGCCCATCTCTGTCTGGATATGGCACAGTTTTCTAGGCTGTTCCACCTAGAGTTGGCCGCTGAGAGAAAGTGCTAGAGAATTCTTCCATTGACAAGTTCAATCGGAGACCAGACAAACTCCACAAGTGGAGCCATCACAGATTGACCCACATCTGGCTAGTGTGTCGGTGGTTTTCTCTGATTCCCCTCTACGGCCAGGAACGCATTGTTCTACTAATCTAGAGAACGTGGTGTGTGAATGTAGCGCTTTGATGGCAGCCTGACTCTCAATGAAGATTCCTTTGTTGCTTTTGGTTGTGGAGGTGGAACTTAGTATCTTGCAGGACCTTTCTAATGGCAAGAACTTCCACCTGGAATACACTCGAAGAGTCTGGAATTCGGCACTATTCGGACACGAGAGAATAGTGCTTCGACGCTGTATTCCAACTTAGAGCCGTCTGTCCACTATCCACGATAAACTGTTGCTTGTCTGCCTTGAAAGTTGTCTTAAGGTACAAGTAGGATGAGCAACCAAATTCGATCTAAAAGGGACTTCCAGTACAAATGAGGAAGATAGAACCTTTGGCTAACACCTTCAATGCGGCATCACTACGAGCAACAAGACAAGATTGCAATATTTAAGGCAAGGGCTCTTGACGAATCGGGAACTTAGTGAAGATGGAGGATGCAGCTCGAGGATCAAACCTTTTTCGAAGCTTATTTCTCGGTAACGCAGGGTTTAGCAATCACTTTTGATGCCAATTGGGGGTTCAAACCCAC
Organism: Criorhina ranunculi; assembly: GCA_951813785.1. Taxonomy (NCBI): domain Eukaryota; kingdom Metazoa; phylum Arthropoda; class Insecta; order Diptera; family Syrphidae; genus Criorhina; species Criorhina ranunculi. Next base: position 4,643,223 of record OX638385.1, on the reverse strand, counting down.
CTCTGATGCTAGTATTTTCTGGGAATCCCAACCTAAGGTGGAAGAAGCCGTCTTTTCGTCAACTTCCTGAACCCATCTGTACAGAAATGTCACTTCCAATGATTCTTCAAACTAAGACGCACTTCCGCGAAAGAGCCTGCCTTCTAAGGGCGCTTGTTTCAAATCTGCCAATGAGCCCTATAATTGCATTCACCACGACAAAGAGCTCCAAGAACCATAAGCTCTTCTAGACAGCATTTCTCGTGGTTAAGCACCCATCACGTCTCTTCGTCCACTCTGCTTGGCCATAGTTGAATGACCACCCAAGGGAAATACATACCCTCAACCATTCTCGTCCCGTCAGACATGAAAGGACACAACTTTTTGGTCCACAATCAGATGGATTAGAGGTGATTACCATGACTAATCACTGATTCGCTGTGAATTATTTTCCATTTTCCATTTCCATTGCATCGTGCACGATCATCGAACGCTGATACATTTCAAGTCGGTAACCATAAAACCCATTGTCCTAACCTAAACCACATCCGCAACTACAACTGCGGGCTAGTCGTCGTCGTCGTCGTCGTCGTCTCCTTTCAACCAGAAGCCTCAAACAGCTTTCTAAGCCATTAATCTCGTCTTCAATTACACTCCATCATATTTCATTTTGATTCTCTCCTCCTCCTCCTCCTTCTCTTTCATAGAAATCTAATCTTCGGGAGGCAGGAGTACCTTCATTACTCGAGAGTTAATCTTGGAATTATGGTCGTTTAATGCGCATAATTGTTGCACTTTATGTACGACGAGTAGGTCTTAATTGAACAGAGTCCCAACTCTCTAGGGACTACAGACACTATGGCTTTGGTTTGATGATTTGCCATGTGTATCGTGATGCACGCTTTGGGGTGGTGGCAGATGTGTTTTGTTGCACCCACTTAAGGATTTATTGCAATCAAATTTAAATTAAATTCCCTATCCAGTTAGAAGTTCGTGAGTTCCTCGCCCCATCATCATCATCGTGCACCGAATTGAGGCAATAAACTCTTATTACTTCCGTGTGGCTTCGATGCGCATAGTTGAACAGAGAAAAGTCGTATCTTTAAAGGAGTGGATACGACTTCTAAAGTGAACACGACTTCTAAGGTGAAGAGACGACTCCTAAACTAAAGACACAACTCATTACGGTTGCAGATACTTTTCACCTATGGTCGGGGACCGCTCGCTCCGGTGTGGTGTGGTGTTTATGATTTAATTTAATTCCCTCTCTCTCTCTCTCTCTCTCTCTGCACTTGGAGTTCATGTAATAAAAGTTAATAGATGCCACACGAGTGTGGTTTCCTAAGCAACAACTTGCAACACACAGGGAAAACCAGTGATTGAACTTTGATGATAATTGTAGGGTTCATTCTAGGGCATCAGCTTGGAGATGTAGCTATAGTTTGAGTGAAGGTATATTTCTTGGAAAGAAAAATGGAATTTGGAAAGACTGAGAGCAGATGGTGTAGTTCCAAAGGTCTTGTTGGAGGAAACACAGTGTGGCGCAACTTTTTGTATGTTGCAAAAGCTGTGATACCTTGGTTTAGTTTATTTCAGGAATAGAGTGGGATGCAACCCTATAACAGTCACCAATGGCTTCACAATGGACCTACTTTTGGTTGATCTTCTTCCCAGAGGTCCACTTAGACCAAAAGGTGCCTCTTCTCAGAGCACTAAGACTGGGATCCAACCCTAGCACAGTCACCAATGGCTTCACAATGAACCTATTTTTGGTTGATCTTCTTCCCAGAGGTCGACTTAGACCAAAAGGTCCCTCTTCTCAGAGCACTTAGACTGGGATCCAACCCTTGGAGTCACAATGGATCTACTTTTGGTTGATCTTCTTCCCAGAGGTCCACTTAGACCAAAAGGTCCCTCTTCTCAGAGCACTTAGACTGGGATCCAACCCTTGGAGTCACAATGGATCTACTTTTGGTTGATCTTCTTCCCAGAGGTCCACTTAGACCAAAAGGTACCTCTTCTCAGAACACTTAGACTGGGATCCAACACTGCAGTTACAATGGCTTCACAATGGACTTACTTTTGGATGATCATCATCCCAGAGGTCCACTTAGACCAAAAGGTACCTCTTCTCAGAACACTTAGACTGGGATCCAACCCTTGGAGTCACAATGGACCTACTTTTGGTTGATCTTCTTCCCAGAGGTCCACTTAGACTGGGATCCAACCCTTGGAGTCAGAATGGACCAACTTTTGGTGGATCTACTTTCCAGAAGTCCACTTAGACCAAAAGGTCCTCTTCTCAGAGCACTTAGACTGGGATCCAACCCTTGCAGTCACCAATGGCTTCACAATGGATCTAATTTTGGTTGATCATCATCCCAAAGGTCCACTTAGACCAAAAGCAGGTCCATTGTGGTACTACTGTGATCGCTATGGGTTGGATCCGAGGCTACTGCCATTTAGATCGTTAAAGTATTCCTAGGTAGCTCCGTGATGGTCCTCCTAATGTTTGCAAGAGCGGGACACAGGCAGAGAAAGTGAACAATAGATTCTTCTTCTTCCTCGTCTCTACAGTTCATGCAGAAATCGTCGCATACAATACGCAAATGCTTAGCATGCCTCCCTTAGGATGTAGTGCTCTGTAAGGATCTTAGTTAGTTTCAAGAGGTTGTTTCTTTTTAGTCGAAGTAACCCTTTCGATCTTTTAGGATCGAGGGTAGGCCAGATTAGCCTAGCTTTCGACAGAACATCGGTGTCAATCAGGCACTTCCTACTGTCTGCACCTAGAGAGCTTTTGTCTTGGCTAGTTCGTCAGCTGCACAATTCCCTGGAATGTTGCTGTGATCCGGGACTCAACAGAGTCTGACGTAAGTTATAAAAGGAAGCAATCTCGTTCAGGGACACGCGCATAAAAGAGATCTGGTCGTAGCTTGACAGTCGATATGAATCACAATATTCAAGCGGAGGCCTGACTGATAGCCGCGACTTCGGCTTGGAAGACACTTCAGTGGAAGACTGAAGGAGTGGTGAATGTTAAGGTCTTCTGAAAAGAGACTGGTACCGACGCCTACGGCTGTTCACATACATTCTTAGACTTCTCCCATCGCTTTATTGCTTCGTTATGCAGATAGTCTCAGAGCTAGACTCATTAAAGTGAACTCTGCGCTGACTCCAGGTGCTTCAGCAAGGTATTGTGTACTCATAGCTCATTTTCAAAGGGCCGGCGTAGGTTGTAGGCATGCCCCACGTTTTCCTCACACCATTGGTGAGTTTCCCTCAGCCTTAAGGCCGCGTTACTAGCTTGCAGCGTACCAAAAATGTCTATTGGCAGCAAGTGTAGTATGATTTGCAGCGCAGCTGTTGGAGAAGTTCTCAACGCAACTGTAGTGGTGAGGCAAGTCACACGTTGGACCAAGGTTACCTTGGTTACCATGAGACTCTTCCCTGTTAAAGGGTTACTTTGAGTAATTTTTAGATTTGTCTTGTGTACCTAGGAACTGCCTAGAAACCTCTGCACAGAAACAGTTTACTTGTGATGATGCTACAGTTCGGGGTGGACCTGGGCTTCGATCGTAAGTTATCTACTTCCAGTTTCGCAAGAGGAAGACGTGAGTCGCGCTCTTCCTCTACTGCGGCATCCCTCCAGGATAGATTCAAAGATTCTCCGAGCCCCGGACCGCTGGTATTCATCCACTCTGCATGTCCCAACCATCTTAGTCGTTCTATTTGGACTCTTCTGACTAGATCGCTGTCGCTCTCTTAAAATCATCTCTTTCCAGCTTTCTTCGGATACAATTTTTCGATTCATTCCCCGTACCAGGACACCCCCGAGCTCTCAAACTGAATATTACCACGCCTTATCCTGGTCTCAGTCGTCGCGTAAGATTCTTCACATTTCATTCAGCGGTGACCAGTGGATCCTGAGCTCCTTCTCGCAAGACACACACCACTTATTCGCAAGTAAACATCGGTCAGTGAGAGCTTTGCTTTGGTTGTAGATAGGTGGCGCTATAGTCCGATGTGGACGCTCAGCTTCATCTGTACTTACTCTTGTAAAACTCTGGTGATATTTCTAGATTTCTAATCCAAGAGTTCCATGTTTCTGGGACAGATACCCGAATCCAAACGCGCATAACTTCCACGCAAGCCACTTGGACCAATCAACTCACCTCAAAGCCAATAAATTTGTTCCTATCTAACCAAACTTTCCTCCGGTCGATTGATTTATTCCGACAAATCTCCACTCCACTCCAGTCGTCGGTCAGTATCTCTGTCCACTCGTGTAGATTTATGTCTAACCAAGTAGCGCGACAATCTGTCTGCACTTCAGCATTCCAAATTCTCAACGACTGCTCCCAGCTATTGATTGGCAAACTACGGGGGCTTGTGAGAGTTCTTAATCCAATAACTGAACCGGAGACATCTACCAATTACCATCTCCATCGGCATATCCATATCCAACTTCACATTCTCAAGACTCGACGCACAATATACCGTCGCGTCGTACGCAGCGCGGACAATTATTTTACAAGCGACTTGCGCATTCAGATTGAATTATAAAAGAAAAGTCATTCGGGTGCAATAAACCGTGCTGCCGGACTTTCTGCGACGCAATGATACGCTTGCAGTCCCTGCGCCTGCTGCACCTTCTCTTCCTAAGTGGCAATTGATATCTATTGTGAATGTTGGCTCTGGATTGTCCAACAATCAGAGCAAAAGGTCTCCGAGGTTGACGAACGACAGCTATACGTACTCGACGACGACGACGGGTACACCTCTCACTTCTGGGAAATGTATGTTCGTGCAACGAACTTGGACAGATGGTTCGTTCTCGGCGCTGCCTTTTTGGAAACTTGATAAGTATGCACGCAAAATCATTCGTAGGCTCTCCTCACTGCAGTTGGATCTTTATTATGTGTGAGATGATACCTATTCTTTTGCAACTGAACACGATGAAAGATACTTCGTCGAGATCACTATCGAATCCAAGAGTGAACTCGTGTGTTACAGCATTTCTAACGCTTCACGTTTCATGTCAATGGCGCGCGAAGACTCACTTTTTTTGCATATTTTCTCGATTAAATCCGTGCATGGAATACCGATTGGCTGGCTGTGGACAGTGATCTCTAACATGCGATTCTCCTGAGCGAATACAAGATCAGTTTCGGTCTTTGGTTGGTCTCCTTTGGTTTACAAATGAAGAGGAATCTTTGTCGGTCAATTAATGTCATGTACTTTGGTTGTTTTAGGCTGTCGGGGAGTTGGCGCGGAGTCGAGTGGACATTGAAATTTATGGCGAAACGTTGAATGGATGAGTTATGGAGTGGAACTGGGCATTTGGATGATGGATTGCACAGATGGAATGGCGGCAATTCTAATGGAAGTGGTGTCTCAGTTGGAATTAAATGATTTCCTTCCTGTTTGTTACTTCTGGTTCTGAAACGGCGGATACACTTTGAACGGAATAGGACCATTCCTAGGTTCCACAGTTCGCTAGGGTAAGGCACCAGGCATTCTTATAAATTGAAACTCGGAAGATTGGTTTCGACATTTGTTCAATGTCACAGCAGATCCTGTCACCAGGTCTAAGCTTGTTGGTAGGGCTCTCATAGAGCTCGCGGTTGAACAGGGTGATACATAACCTGAGAAGTCGATAAGCTGCTCGAGGCGGACTGTATTTGTGGAACAAATCAAGGTTCTCTTCCTGCTTTCTGTCTGTCTCATGGTCAGTTGAGTGGCATCATACGACATGAAGCCTGTTTAACCTCAAAGGCCTCAGTACCCATCCTTTCAGTTGATTATATGTCGCTCGCGTTTGAACAGGGTGATACATAACCTGAGAAGTCGATAAGCTGCTCGAGGCGGACTGTATTTGTGGAACAAATTAAGATTCTCTTCCTGCTTTCTGTCTGTCTAATGGTCAGTTGGCAGCTTGCCAGTTGCGTGGCATCATACGACATGAAGCCTGTTTAACCTCAAAGGTGTCAGTACCCATCCTTTCAGTTGATTATATGTCCATCTGTCATCGTTCGTCCTTATCCTCAACCAGAAAGCCCTGTTCTTGTGGTAGTTTACCATGCTTTCAGTGCTGTCTTTCGAAAGGTTGCGACATTGGATACTTTGGTCGGTAACGTTTCTGGATGGTGTAGCCATATTCGAAATTTTTTTTCTCGGTTGACAGACGTGTAACAAATGTTCTTTTCCGATCGCAGATCCTCATGACTGTATCGTGCTGCAACCAGTAAGTAGTCTGATTTACCTTTCGTGGCAATGAATATCCCTATCAGGCCAGCGTCCTTTGGCGGATCTGAGCCTGAACTAATGCCGTTTTCCATCCTTCACGGTCCCGGGCACGCTGCTTCCAGTTTACTAGACCAAGGTTTCTGGCGTCCGCGATTACCTGATCTTTAAACCGAAGGTTCGGTCTTCCAGCCTTCGGTGCACATACAGGGTAACGTTTCTGAACGCGCTCATCTAGGTGAGATGCCAGGTACGTTCCCTGTCACTGTGCAGTTCAAGTTGACGTACAACCGCGACGTGGCGCCTCTGAATAGTGAACTAATGTTTACAGCCTTGTTCTAGGCAAAAGGACACTTTCTTCTACCCCCACCGGTTTTGGCGGTTGTGCGTGGGGTTAACGGCGCAACCACGTACAAATCAAATTGTTATGAATATCCCTACAACCGGGATCAATTCCGACTGACCATCTGGACGTGATTGTGTAGACATCTTGTGTTAAACATCGCAAAACCAATTAGTCTGGAGCTTAAATTGTCCCAAAAGGATCATAAAAGTGATTCAGACAAGGTCAAGCTATTAAATTCTTAATCGTTGGACAATTGTCGGATAAACCTGTGACTGAGGAGGGTAATTGCTGTAATAACATATTCCAATCAAAGCTGGACGGACACACAGTGGTTCTCAGTGCAATCAGTACTTGATTTCTGAGTTCAACACTTTAGATGAAGCAATCATAAGCTGTTAGCGAGGTTTATGTGTCCTTAGCTCGTCCATCGATTGCATTAATTCGCAACGAAAGGGATCAGGATGGATTTCTTTTTCCATCTTGGTACTCCTCTATCTTCTTCTGTAGTTTGTTTCGTAATAGACAACTGGTGGTGGAAGTTTGCTACGTGGTTCTTTGCCAGAAATACCACTCTTGTCTCCAAACACTCCTGGTTTTTGCTTCGTCTCACAGCCAACACATGCAATTTTGACTTCGTTCAGACCCCCCACTTTTCGCAAATCTTCGGTGTCGTTCGATGGATAGCACATCTTTCCAGAGATTATTGGATCCCTTTTCGTCTCTCTTTCCACGGTGAAGTCACGAACCAGTCTGCTGAGCAATCCAATGTTCTGACTACTAAGCAACGGTGACCACATCTTTCCGCCTACTTTTTGTTTTCTATTACAGCTGATCCAACTACAAGATCCAAGGGTGTACAGTGTCGGGATTCTTTCTAGTAATCCATGAACCGTCCAAGTTTGTAGCTTTCTGGTACCAACGACCTTCTTAATGGGATCAAACTTCAACTCCAAAAAGGATGATGTAATGGAATCTAGAAGGGGATTCATCACGCGCCCTTCTAGGGTCAGATTATTGAAAGGGACGGCCAAACTAGTGGGACCCTGCGAGGTCTCCTACTTTCTGTTCGCTTCGGATCCAGATAAGGCCAGATCTGTCTCGAGGAAAGACAAGTGGTGATATTATTCCACCTTCTATTAGCCATTCTTCTGGCTTCAGTATCGAGATTAGGTTTTGTCAATTCTAAAGAGGAAGACGGTTCCGCCCTATTTTCAGAAAGCTTCTGACTTGCTCTCTCCTAATAGCCTTAGTTGTGGGAGTTTCTCCCCATCTTTTGATGTCCTAATGTCTTCTTCTATAGGTCCTATCGGATGATGTGATTTTCCATTCTGTAGAAGGAATGGGATTATGGTTTTTCGTCAGACTATCGGTCTCGTATCCGTCATTCTTGACCCCAAGCTCAACTGGAAACAAAACATAGAACACGGAGCAAAGAAAGCATGCGTCGCCTCCTATGCCTGTAGTAAGACCTTTGGCAAAAGGTGGGAACTTAAACCTAAGATGGTCCTTTTGGATGTACACTGCCGTAGTTCGTCCAATCCTTACTTATGGTTCGCTCGTGTGGTGGCCCGCCTTAAGCAAAGCTTACAACATCACAAAACTTAGTAGAGTTCAACGAACAGCTGGTATTTGGGACCACAGGAGCGATTCGATCGAGCCCGTCAGAAGCTCTTAACTTGCTCCTCCATATCTTGCCCCTGGACTTGCACATCAAAAACATCGTCTTGTGTAGTGCTATCAGACTCAGAGAATCTGGGTTTTGGTCTCCCAAGCCCTATGGCCATAGTAAGGCTCTTGACTTGCTGCCGAGGGATCTGGCCTCGATCATAATTAATTACACGACTCCTACACTTAAATTCTCACTGGACTAGAGTGAAATTGTTGATTTTTTTCTTGTCTTTCCTACTCGACGCACTAACTTAGACAGGAGGGTTTGAGCCTGAACTAACGCCGTCTTCCATTCTTCACGATCCCTGGCATACTGCTTCGAGTTGACTCAACCAAGGTTTCTGGTGTCCGTCCGTTCCGTCTACCTTTTCCTCGCGAACCAGGTGACTGAGATTCAAAAACCCTCTTAACTGGTGCCTTCTCGTCCATTTGCTTGATGTGGCCGACCTAGTGCGGATTTTTGCTTTTCGGATTAAATCTACATCTTCATCCACTTGTGGCACTAGACACTCGAAATTCAGAGCGTCATGCTGTAAGGCATTCGATGATACATGGATCATTGGCCCGCCCATCCATCAATATAACTAATTATATTGAATTCCGAGGCAAATTGTGGCCGCAAGCTAAACCCCAAAAACAACATAAATGGACATAAATCGATCATTCCCCAGAGACAAGTTGAAAAATAAGTTAACCGGCATTGCCACACGCTAATCCCTTTCCTATTAGCAAAAGCCCGAAACCCGTTTCTCTTCTATTGAGTGTTATACTTGTTAGAAAAGAAAGATGTGAATGTCAATTTATTCCGTGTGTTTTATAATTCCTAAATTAAGTTTATGAATATTTAAAGCTTCACGCAGTCTTCTCCTAACCGTGGCGGGGAGGAATGTCACAGAACTCTAAATTGACCATAAGTTATGGAGCTTAAAAAATAATTATAAATGGGAAATTTGACCGTAAATCAGTTGAGAGAGCGGTGCATGGATTCATAAGTGTGGACCCTAAGCTGTCAGGTGGTTACATATGTTTCGGGGTTAGAACCTATATTTTTCATCGTCTCTGGATTGGCTTTGGCTGCCTTCGATAGAACGAAGGGAATCACATATCACCTTTTTACATGGTCGCTTTAGTGACGTATCTCGTTCGCGGGTCAATGCTCGAGAAAAGAGGGCCGGAGATCTGCACACAAAAGGATGTTAACCTCGGTTTTGTGAAGCTCTGTTGAGACACTTATGGAAAATCTCAATCCCATGACGTAAATCGGAAAGAAGAAGTAGAGATACACACCAGACCTCGACAGTTTACTTCTTTCCATCGCTTTTTGAGACTGGGGAGTCCTCAGCTTGTCTGCTTCAGTTCCCAAAAAGCGCTTTAGAGCTTAGACTATCTCAGTGTTGAAAGTTCTGCCTAGAGCTTGGCTCTTTTGGTTTCCCTTCCTGAGACTTCGGCTTTTGAAGGACGTGGGTCTCCAAGTTGGTTGAGTTCCCTTTTCACTCGTGTGGACTACCAGAGCTGAGGCCTTCACTAACCGTGTCATCCCTCTTTGGTACGAGCCAAGTATTGGTATCCATTCATGTAACAAGTCTTGGTCATTTCTAATTCATCACTTCAACGCCACCCTGTACTTTCAAACGAGCTTGACAAGGATTTCAAGACCGAACATGGCCCTGTACAGCTTGTCTTTGTAGACTATCGTGGATGGTCTTGAAATCGATGAAAGGGAAGTTTCTCCAAGTTCTTATAAGAAGTGACGTACATATGTTGGAGGGTCACCTTTTTGTATATCGCTGCACAATTGTTCTGGAAAGTTAGGCCTCAAGTTCCAGACTTGGAGTTAGTTTACTGGTCTTCTCCATCTTATGCTAGCGACATTTTTTTTATTTTATACTGTCGGGGTGCTGGAGCACCGAAAACACCAAAAAGAGGTCCACTGTACTACCAGCAGATACAACCCTTTTACTGTGTTTTCATTGTCCTTCTAAGAAAGTCGGTTAAGAGCTTCACTGATAAGGAGCTTAGGCTACCAGCACTTATCACATCAGCCCCTGAAATAAGCAAAGGGAGGACAATCACACAATGTCATCGCCATCTCCACAAATGTCTTCCACAGGATCGATCTAAAACTACACTCTCAGCTACGCCCATCAACATCCAGGGCACGGGAGTCTCAGGCAGGCTTACCAGTTTCAACAACTTCTACCTACCCTCCACAAACGTCACCGAAAGTGGTGTCACTTAAATCGAACACGTTGAGATGTTTGTCAAAGGCGTAGTGTCCCGTAATAACGCCAATTAGTTGTCTGCAGTCTTTTCTGCTGAGAGGCAGCAAGAATGCCGAAGATTTCTTAAAGACGCCGTAAAGTCTGATTGTATCCTGGAGAGTTTTGTCCCGAACAGTTGTGTTTGCCAGAAACACAATCAGCGATGGAAGCCCTAACCGAAGAGACAGGCAAAATCCAACGTGGGTTCAGAGCTGAAGAAATTGTGTGGTGGCGGCATAAGCCAGCACACTTAGACCAAGACCAGCCTTAATTGGGATTATTAGCTCTTGCTCCAGACTTCTTGTCTACTTTGGTTCCTTGTAGCAGTCATTATAGTAAAACCACCGCAGCTCCTAGAATGCCAAGACCTAGCTTCTTGCAACTGTTTGTACTGTGTGAGCGCGGCATGGAAGTAAAGCCAAGGCAGCCCCTAGAGAGCCAAGACCTAGCTTCTCGCAACTTTTTGTATTGTGTGTATACGGCAGTCCTTCTTGTCTATTTTCTCGTTGCTTGTAGCAGTCATTGTAGTAAAGCCAAGACCTAGCTTCTTGTACTTTTCGCGTGGCAGTTCAACACATTAACCACTTCAGCCCAGCCTCTCTTCAGCTAAAAATGATCACTTAAAGGCCCAAGCATTCAATGTACAGATCTGAAGCTCTTTGTCCTCGTTTCGTGTGCTACGGTCGTCGATAGTAGTTAGTTAGATGTGGTCCTCCAAGGTCAACTTAGACCAAAAGTAAGTCATCTACCTCTTGATCTTCCTTATCCTAGGCTTGACATTTTCTTCTTGAAAAGTTTTTAGAACGCTCTTCACTGCCGCCCTGCTTCGAATGTGAACTTGTCTCGTTAGTTTTACTAGTGTCCCGCCTTAGATCCGAGGTCCCTCTCAAATATTCTCAGATGCGCACTAAATTGCAGATTCTCTCCCATTAATACCGTCACGCATCCAAGTGCAAACTAACGCTGACTTTACAAAGCCGCACTTAAAAACGCATTTATACCAATTTAACCTCAAAAATGTATAGATTCCTCCATTTTTAATCAACCAATTCCCATTGTTACTTGGCAACTTTCACAAATCCCTAACACTAATATCTGTCACCATAAATCCATTACCATCAATTCTCATCTCTTGACAAATAGCGCTTGGAGAAGGCAGCCAGCAGCAGCAGCACCAGGCTAACAAGTGTGTGTACTTTGATGGGGGGGCAAACACACTCGAATATGTCCACCTTCTCTAGTACAACAAGCGGCGAGTGTATCTCGAATGACAATCAAATGCGTGTTTGCTGTCAAGTGTTGACCGTCCGACCAGTCATTCAATCAAAGTTTGTGTTCTCTTCAAGAAGTTATTCTTCAGACAAACGGCGACAGATTCCTCTGCTCAACCCATTAACTTTATTGCTCTCTTCGTCGAAATTTACAATTCAAGTGTTGGAACCTTAAATAGAAAGTGTATCTTTGTATCTTTTATTCTATACGCACTTGAACAAACACACTCTAACAAGAGAGAGATATGGAGTGTTTGCTCATTTGAATATTTCGAAAAAAAAAATTGTTTTAATGCCACAGATACACAGGCGTAGATACATAGATACAACAACAGAAAAAAACTCTTAAAAATTATAGTGTTTGTCCTGAGTTCAAGGCTCTTCTTGTTGCGAAATTAAAATTCAGCAATTCCATTAGGTAAGCAGTTTTTTGCCCCTCGTCCCCCCCAGTGGTGGCCTGCCCCTCTTGGTTTTGTTTAGCTCTTATCAGGTTCTGAGGTTCTGAGTCTTTGCCTCTACACGCATAAATATTCATTGGAAATCGAATAAGATATTGATTTTGGCAAACTCTGCTGTCTCTTTACTCATAAAAAGAAGGAGATTGTCTGGCCGTAGCTAGATACACCTGATTCCTCGAAAGTCCGCTCATGACACAGCTATTAAAATAGTTTAGCAAACAGCTACCACATTGGAGGGCTCTGTCTCTCTCTGCGCTGAAGCCCCCCCCCCCCCATTAAAGTGGATTTACATTTTAAATTAATCGCACACAAAAGACAAAAAAAAAAAGGAACAAATCACCTCAAGCTCTGTTTGGGTATTAGATAGAAGATAGATTACATCAACGAGTTGTCTAGCGTTAGCAGTAGAATGATGTCGTCATTTTGAAGTACCTTTGAGCCACGTAGGAGGTTCATTGATCCGTTCAATTGAATTTCAATTCTCGGATAATTGCACAAGTTCTTCTTGTTGATTAGATTCGTGGGGTGTTACTTAGTTTTATTGGTTATAAAAAACCAGAATGATACGAGAATTGAATTCAACATGTCGCAACTTGTTCGAGGAGAGTGACTAATAATGAAGTGACGGAGGTGGGTGAGCTCTCACTCTCTGATGACAAATATGCGCGATGTGATGGGATTTTAGTTACAAAAATAGACTTTGTTACACGACTTTGGGAGCTTGATTTGTTTAGTCAGTTCGGTTGGGTATTTTGGTCAATCCCCACTGTCGGAGTTGCAACAACTCACGTGAGAAGGAAAGCCCGGCACTAGTCAGAACCAGGTATAGCTCGTAGAAAACTCTTTTTTGAGGACTTATCCGAGATTTTTGACATAAAACTCTGAACTCCACACGATGGATTTGAAAAACCACATTCTTAGCCACACCCATCAACATCCAGGTCACGTGAGTTGTGATACAAAAACGACACTGCCAGACAACCAACTTCTCCTCATATAGTTAGAGAGTTCGTAGGACTTCTAGCTACCTACCTACCTCAGTTCGAAGTGGTCGCTTGTAGAAACACCTAGATCTAGATCATGAAGCAATGTATTCCATTATCTCTTCTCCTTATGAAGCTATTGATCTTGGCACTACTCACATCGCGTCGTTGAGATTATCAAGATCATTGAAGGGAGGTATTCCTACGGCTCGAATCGAATGTCCAGTCTCTGAGAATGTCTGTCTAAAATGTCACTCATGACGTTTTTGGTTTCTGTTGCAGGTGCACAGTAGTAGGCATAGCACACCTCCTTGTGGCATGGCTCCGTATACCACTCTTCTGTGACGACCTCCATCTTGCATTTTTGACAGTGTAGCTGCAGTAGGTATATCTGTGGCCACAAGAAAAAACAACATAAGTCGACTTGTGTTGTGTGTGACTTATGCTGTTTTCCCTCGTGGCCACAGATATGTTTCAAGTTTTTTCGTCGATCCGCATCCACGTGCCATGCTTTCCCTACAATTCACTGACAACATTTTCTTCTACCCGAGTTAAAATCACAAGCAGAGCTGTGATCTTGGATGGCTGAGGGCGTAAAGATCTGCGGATTGTGCCTCCTTTCGAAATGTGGTGACTAAATGAGGTTGACTCACTAAAATTCCCTAGGATTTACGATGGTCACTGACATCAGCATAGGCAGCCTCCAACACAAAAGACCTTATCTGGTCTAACTTGCAGCCTACCACTCCAACCTTACCTAACCTACGATGGTGATTACATAATTTTCCTCACATCAGCCTTCCCAGTCTGTTTCAGTCGTCCCAAGAGACAACTTTTAAAACGTCGATAGCTGATCAATTTGCTCGGAGATACCATTCTGTTTAGGGGATTTAAGCGGCTTAAAACTGTCGACCCTTCAGTCAGAGGATGTCTATGAGTGTAGTGTGTCAGTGGGTTTCAGTAAATTTTTCATCAAAATCTTCCCAAGTTGCATTTTATAAGCCTTGAGCCTTATTTTTGTACTTTAGATGTACAGTAATACCCGGATATGTACTCCCTCGCTAAGCTGCGTTATCTGCCTTGCTAACCAAAAATTTGAGCCTTCAAAACTAGTCAGGAATGAAAGCGGGTACGGATAGGTAACTTCCCCTCTTAAGTGCCTTAAATCAGAAAATCTCGCTTGGCAGCTATCCGGGGAGCTCTGTAGCTACTTCTTAGCCAGTCCCTGATTCTTCACCAAATCGCCCCCAGCTGCGCACTTCACATTAGTTGAAGTCCCCTTATACTTGTCCACACCACCTTAGGCGAGATCTTCCTCTACTTCGTTGTCCCCCAGGGTTAAATTTGAAGACCTAACTTAGAATCCTAGACGAAGTCCTTCATACTTTTTACTTCGAACCGTCATGTCCGCTATTCTTTAGCTTTTGTCGTGACGGAACTGGATGTAGTGAACGCTAATCTGTGGTGGTCCTCGATAGATGTTCCATAAGACATGAGACCGCCTTTTTTTTGTAGGTGAGGCACTTAGAGCTGATACTCAGGTGGTCGGCTATGTTTCAACGCCCAAATTTGGTGCGTGTTCCCTATCAAAACAACGCAGGAGCTTAGCGCATTTTTCCCGGACAGATTGCTTGACATTTCATAGTGAAAATGCCTTTTACACTGCGCCTCTCATAAGCTTATCAGTCTTGTACCTCAAATAGTCAGCAGAGCTTTGTATTAGGCTTTCATTTAGTGGTGATCGGTTGTTTAAAACTTACTTTAAGGGCGCTACAATTCGAAATGAACCTGAGCTTCGTAACAATTCACGAACCACAAACCGAAAGTGAACTTTCAATGTGCTCTAGGTGATTGTTAACCATTCCATGGTCAAATGTCAAACCTTTCTGTATACATCTGTCATCAGAATGACAAACATGATCGCAATCGTTGTCAGAAGATTAATCACACACCTCTCTTCAAACTCTTTACGATCACTTAACGAATTCCATGGGCATCACATGGAACCCATGATCTATGTAAAAATCCGTCCCCGAATTGTTCCACACAAGCTACCGAATTGCCATCATCAGCTTCAACCGGAATTAATCTCCTCGCGGTCGCCAAACTGATCAACTTCCCCATCGATGTAGGAAAGTATGTTCACATGTATCTAAGCCAGATCATCCACTCCAGTCTGTCTGGTTATACTTGGTTAACTTGTCGTCGCCAGACTAGAGATTAGAATCTACAAAATTGTCAATTGCTGCCGGTTGGCGCTCCCTTACACACCGAAAACGCCCTACCTACCTCATTAGGCATATTAGTTCGAAGCACGTTTCCTTTCATTTGGTCACAACGGATTCAGCCATGAGACACCTAAGTTATTAGAACGAATGAATAACAATTTATCGCCTCTCGCGTCCAAGTGTCGCCATGAATACCTGATTAGACAAAGTTATGATTGATGGGCAATAGAAGGTTGCTAACTGTATCTTGAGGTAATTAAACCAGTCTGGCACCCTTAAGTATCACAGGATCTATTAATAGACGCTCTTCCGATACCGGAGGGCTTTTCGATATTTTTTTTTGGAATGCAAAGCATGTAGTGGTAGTCGAACGAATTAAGAGAGACGCGACTAAATTAATTTATTCCGGAGAAATCATTTCACGTTTCCATCGTAATGCCTTGCCATGTGGTTGATGGTGGGCTGTGGGGGCTCCCCTTCTTCTTTTTTTTTCGCGCAAAGCTCCACCTTCTGATGGATGAATTCAGATTTGGCTTACCAATTGGAGCTGACTTTCGGTGGAATTTAATGAGTTTTTTTCGTTGAAGCACATGGAGGGGGGGATCTCAATGTTTTTTTTTTCTCAAATAAGTTGAAGCTCTTAATAACCTTTTTTTCTTTTTTCTTTTTTCAGGTATGTACGCTTGTCAGTACTTTTTATGGTGAGATAGATTGTAAGTGCACGTCTTGTATTGGACTTTGTTTAAGTGTTACTTAAGGTTTAACGAAGATCGTGCTTGGAAAGACTTGAGGGTCAAGAGATTCGAATTCGTGTCGTCATTTCGATAGAAAAAGTAGGCTCGTGATGTGTAGGGACACAATACTTGTATCTTGAGCGTCTCTGAGGACTCTTGGGGTAAAAAGTTATCCACCGACAGAGAATGTGGACAAAAACACAAGCTATGAGTGTGTGATGACTTGTTGTTTTCAGTTTCGGAGATAGCCACTTCTGCCAGTCGCTGGAGCAGTTTTTGCAGCCAGTATAGTTCAAGAGGATGCCACCATCATCTTCTATGCCGTGGATTCTTGATGATCCTTCATCGGCTGAGGGAATCCACTCAGTTGGCCACGGGGGATCCTTTACAGCAAAATAACATCATCCATTGCAGTACGGACTATATTGTCCCTTATATAGACTTCAGCGTTAAATTCAAAACAAGAATTCCTAGCAGCAATACTTGGGAATCTGGTGAAGTCTTAGATGAATCTGCGATAGAGATATACACAGATGGAACTAAAACAGTGTATGGCACGGGGGCTAGGGTCTTCTCCAATGCACCTGACTTAAGTATTTGCCAAGCGACTGCCGGATCACTGTAGTGTATTTCAGGCGGAAATTACGGCAGTCCGAGAAGCTGCTATACTATTTATAGCAGCGATTAAAGCCTTGGAATCACCGACAGTACGATCCAAGTTGGTAAAGCAATGCCACAGGACTGAATGAGATCGCTGACAGATGCGACGTCTCCTTGTGCTAGGTTATAGGACACAGGGACGTTCCGGGCAACTGCTGAGCGGACGAACTAGCAAAGGAAGGCGCGGGTCGGATTCTCTCTGGAAATGGAGGGCAACCGCTTGTCTCTCTAGAATCGATAAAGTCTAACCTTGATAGTGAAGCTAGAAGAATAGCTAACAGCAGGTGGAATAATTATCAATACTTGTCTTCTGTCGAAACAGATCTGGCCTAACCTGGATTTGAAGAGAACAGGTAGACTTCTTTCCGTGAAAAGGAAACCTATAAGAACTATAAAAGTAGCCCTAACGGGGCATTGTCTAATTGGCAGGCATGCCATCAGAATGGGTGTACCTTCTAACGATTTCTGTAGAAACTGCAGAGACGAGGAGGAAGAGGTACGACTACACACCTTCTTTGCACGTACCCTGCTCTATCAAGGTTGAAGAAGAAAACACTAGGAGAGTACTTCTTCAATGACCTTAACGACCTAGCCAGACTCGACATCTTTAGGATTAAGAGTTTTGTATGTGTTTACATCGATACGGTTACCCAGAGCTTAAACTCCTATTCCATAAGGAATTCCCGCATGTGAGGTTTCTGAGGCTACTTTCCTTCATTCTGGCCTAAGTGGGGACAGCCGCCCAACCTTATCTTACCTAACCTTTATCGGGAGCAACAGTGGGTTAGGTAAGAGTGCGTTTAAGGGTTAATAAAGTGAAGGATAAATTATCTTAAGTACCAGATAAGTTAGGATTAGTCTAGGTTAGTTTGGTTTGGCCGAGAACTTCCCAGTCTCTCTCTCGAGATATTGGCACAGGTCCTCTGAGCGCTTCTTTTCTATGGTTTTTCTGTTTCTTTTTCTTTCTTATTTCGTCCGTCTGCAGTAGGATAGGTAGACGTGGCTATCTGGTAAGAAACCAGAAACACAAGTGGCACGGTTGCGCCGTTTTGATACTAATTAAGGGTTATAGGGAATCTCTTTCCGTCTTCTTCTAGCTAGCTTTACTTGGCACGAGATTTTGTGTGCTGGAGCAAGGTGGAGTGGGCAGGAACCACCCCGTCCGACAAGGAGTCGAGCAATCACCTCTTCACCTGCACCAAATTTGCCTCCGTGACTCTACCCTGGCTCACAATAAAGAGTCCAAAACGACTGATATATTTTACACGATTCATCTTCTAACTGTTCGCTGTCTTCAGTATAGCCGACTCTCGCTGATCACTGCATATGGAAATCGATCTCCCGACGTCTTTTTAAGTGTCTCAGTGGCAATAAGTGATTCCTACTACAGTCAGTGATGCGAATGGCTTGATGGCAGTAACTTGTTGTTGTCCTGTTCTCCTTGTGCTATGTTGCACATCTACGATCCTTCTTGACCTGACTCTGCTCGGAACTTTCCTGTAGACGTCGTTCCTTTTCGACGCTCTCTATAGTCTTGCGCCAAATTTTTGCCGGAGCTTCAGGACATCGACTTTCTTGTGGATTCCCGCAAAGTGTTTGCCTTTCGGTGTAGGTGTTAGACTTTCGAGGCGTCAGCTCTTTGATCTCTGATGACGCTATTCTTTGTTTGGCACGCTTTCAAAGTTCTTCCTTTGATATCGCTCTCATTTCGGTTTTAGTCATTGATGCGATAGTCTAGCGTGGGTTCTACACCTCCAAAACAGATATGAATACTAAATGAGGAAGTTGTGAGATTTCTCGACGGTTGTTGATTTTTCCCTTGTTGTTGAGTCGGTGAGTAATGAGTAGCCATTGCTCCTGACATGGTTGGTAGTCGCTTCATCTAGCAAGACAGTCACTTCTGTTTCCTGGAGGGGAAAGCCACTTTGAGGCCTGACAAACATTTCAATGAAAACGGCATTAGTCGCCGTGGCTTTGTAGTTAGTGCGTTGGACTGCTAAGCGAGATGACTCAGGTTCAATCCTCAAAACCAAAACTACGGCACCATCTAATTGCAGGCATGACAAATCTGCAAGAGAAGGATCTGTTAAGAAAAGCTTCTCAGTCCTCCGCTTGGAATCGGGAATAAAACTGTAGGTCCCTTCCATTCGTGCGGAAAATATAACCCACACACAACATGAATGGTTGTGGGAAGCTATCCTTGGCTCTCAATGAGCTGTCGTGCCAAGTATTTGTATTTTTTGGCATAAGTCGCTCACACATTATTTTGTTCATCATCATCATAGAGTTCCTTCAACCCCGGGTGGGGCAAAGGCGCCAACAAATAGCTTCCATCCTTCCCGGTCTGCAGCTAGCTATTTCAGCTGTGGCCACGTCTTCCTCTGCGTCGCTGCTTCTGCTAAGACTGTTGATCTACAAGACCGTGAGTTAAATGGCCGAATTCAAGTATAATAAGTTGGTCATGGGTATAAAGTTTGTCCAACCCTACTTGGTGAATGATTTGTTGAGTGCACCCAGTCAAGCTACTAGCTTATATCAAGCTTAATGATCCACTGATACCTCTAGGATTAAGGGTACAACTCTCAATTCAGGCTGTCAACAGTGCGGTTTGAATCTCTTTGAGCTCTGACCTGACCTAGGCTCTATCTGTGTAGAAATTGATATCTTCTGTGAGGTAAAGACGCATTGTACTCCATCTACATATCTACTGCACTGTGAGCCAAGAAAGACACCACTCACCTCCTCATCGTTCATCCTTTTGAGAACAGTCCCTTGGCCAAAGCCAAGTCATCGAACTTCCATCCAATAAAGTCTCTCCCACGGCAATGGATAGGGTCAGGTCTACCCCAACATGACAGCTTAGTCATCAGACGACGCATTTCTCAAACCATTCACTCTAGATCCCGCCTCAAAGTTCATTAGCAACAATTACGCCCGAGTCTTCTTACAACATCCTTAGGCCATGTATCCAAACGCCTGACAATCGATTTCCATACACATTTTGACACATATTGTGTACTTTCGGTTGATTGGGTCCACTTATCTAATTTTCAATTCAAATTCGTTACCCGCGTTCATCGGCGCGCTCATTAAAAGTAACAAATCTGCGAGCAGAGCAAACACACAACACAGCTGAGGGATTAATCAATCTTTGGTCGACAATTGTTCAACCTCTGATCCGGTTCTGTCATATGAAAGTGCGGCTCCAGCCGCACCGCCATTAAAATGTCATATCAGCAAGACGAATTCCAAATCTCCTCTTGCCACCGGTGGTGGTGTGCGGTCAAATTAATGACACATTACAACACACATGCACAGACAGACAGTTGAGCTTTTGAGATACAGCGCAAAGCGAAAGGTAAAAAGAGAACAAGAAAACAAACTGATTTGTATCTCAAGTGGTTAGTTTAGATACGATTAAGTGAACACTGTTGGTTTGTAGTACATTAACCTTATAATTACCTTAGTGACAGAACGCTTTGCATTCGCTTTTCACTGCGTCATTTTTATGTAAAAAGTGCAAAACATGAAACCAATGAGTTCCGGAGATGAACCAACGACCGACCACGACCGGTCGGGCTTCTGGCGTTACTCCTTGCATTCCAAGTGTATCTCTTGGTTAGGGATCACCATCGCTCAGATGGATTTTGTGCATGTTACGCTTGTTGCAGTCATTCCGAATGCAATTATGAGATTAAAACCGCCGAGAGATGTCGGCAAAGATGCGACTTGCAACATTGACGCGTTGACAACTTTAAGTTGCGGAAATTAATCAGTCAACCAACGACGACGACGACATAACTTTTTTTGGTCATTGGATTTGAATATAAATGTCATGGTCGTGTTTTTGTGAATTTTTTTTTTTTTGCGAATTTCTCTCGAGAGGATGCGATTTAATTGACAATTGTAATCTGTGTGTCGCTCTCTGCTGCCTGCTGCCTCCCTCTGAGCCGGGATTAGAATTGCTGATGGTTATTTCCTTTTTTTTTTGGAACAGTATGACATCAAAACTCTAACATACTTGTTTCAGTGAATAAAATGAATAAATCAAGCAAAAAAAAACAAGAAAAAAGTGTGGAATCCAGGTTCGCCTCTGAGTGGGTATTTAAAAGCGTCTTGAGTCTGAAAAGGAGTTCCAGACAAATAAATATTAATAATCAGAGTTTCAGACGGACACACGTTTGTTTGTTTTTTGCCATTTTGTCGAGTCGTCTAATCTGCATTTTTGCACAGTGAATCAAATGCAAACAAATTTGTAGATACTTATTGGTCACGAAATGTTTTAAAGCATTTTAAATCGACATGAACGTGAAATACGAGTAAGGATGTCAAGAATTGCAATGGCATCGACGCCGATCGGGGAACGGTGTTCACTGTTAAGCCACTGATTTTGAGTTCGACTTGGGCTTTGTAGATATGTCTACTCCACTAGATCTGTGAACTGTAAGAGCCAAAAAAAAGGCACCACTCACCTCGTCATCGTTCGACTTTTGGTACACAAATCATGTGCCAGGGCCACCCCGGACTGTAGCGCCATCATATGCATCAGATGCATGGACGAGCCACGAAAGACACCTCTCTCCTCGTCATCATTCATCTTTTCGATCGACTTTTGGTACAAATCATGTGCCAGCTGGAGCCTCTTATTATTTGAGGCCCCGGTTCACCTCTGTTTGTAGCGCCATAAGAGCCAAGGAAGACACCACTCACCTCGTCATAATCCGTCTTTTCGATCGACTTTTGGTACAAATCATGTGAAATCATTTGCTAACTGGAGAGCCCTTTGTTGGGTGGCGCAGATCCACCTCGGACTGTAGCGCCATCATAAGGACGCATGGACGAAGAGGAGGACCGTAAGAGCCAAGAAAGTCACCACTCACCTCGTCATCGTTCATTCTTTCGATCGACTTTTGTTACAAATCATGTGCCAGCTGGAGCCCCTTGTTATTTGAGGCCCAGGTCCACCCCGGACTGTAGCGCCATCATAAAGATGCATAGACACAGAGGAGGACTGAAAGAGAAAGAGGAAGACACCAATCACCACGTCATCGTTCGTCTTTTCGATCGACTTTTGGTACAAATCATGTGCCAGCTGAAGCCCCTTGATATTTAAGACCCAGGTCCACCCTGGACTGTAGCGCCATCATAAAGATGCATGGACGAAGAGGAGGTGGAAACTATTTCTCACTTTCTTTGCAGCTACCCAGCTCTCAGTCTCTCTCGGAAAAGAAAGCTCCACTTGGGAGAATTCTATTGTAAGGACCTTGGCGATCTGATAAACAGAAACCTCTTTCGGTTCTAGGTATGGTTTCCCACCAGAGCTCAGTGGAAGAAAGACGAGGCAGTAAAGGACTTCGACACGGTCATCTACACCGACGGTATGAAGATCATACCGCTTGCCAACGTTTTCCAGGCGGAACTACAGACAATCCACAAGAGGCTTGCAGGACGTGCAAGCAACGCACAAACAAAACATTGCTATCCTCATTGATACCCAAGCCGCTTTCAAAGCTATTAACTCGGCTACCATATCCTCGAACGAACGAACGAACTTGTTCGCTTAGGGAAACGCTTCAAGGTCACACAGCTCTGGGTTCCAGAGCACAGTGGCATAAAGGGAAACGAGCGTGCAGATGAACTGACCAAGCAGGGCTCAGCTCTACGCGGCTCACTCGTAGCAAGGGTCCACATCCCGCTAGGAGTGGTTAAACTTCCTGCAAAAGGCCAACCTTCAATGGAAGGGGTTAACCAAGGAAGATATGGCCGATCTACAATTAGATTAGAACAAACGCCAGAATAACAGCGATAACCACGGGGCATTGGCCAACTGGAGACCTTGAGGCCAAACTAGATTTCCCATATAACCCCCACTGCCGCAGTTGCGGGAAGGAAAGACTCCCATTTCCTCTGCAAATGTCCGAGACTAACAAGAGCCAGACTACGTGCACAACCAAAGTGGCGATTCAAGAGAACACTAGGATGTGCCTTTTCGTTACCACGACTCGTGCGACCTGGTTGATGATAAATGTGAGACAGTCGGTGCCTAGATCCAGCATGTAGAGTTTAGAAAACGGATTAGATCTCGTATCCCTTTACCCGAGATGTCGCTAAGGTCGTCGAAGAATGGTTGGATAAGTGCACGCAGTCTGGCTCTTGCTAGTTCCGGACATTTGCCGAGGAAATGGGAGAGAGTTTCCACCTCATTTTCGTTTCCGCAACTGCGGTTCCTTTGGCCTTCAACCCAAGCAACTTTTTCATGTGGAACTCGTCTAGTAAGCACTTTGTCTCTCTGATGATAGTTCCATCTGATTCATAGTTCCATTGAACACCTTCAAACCCTTTGTAACCAGTTTTCTATTCTCTGACGTATGAATCATTTTAAAACTTTCAAAGGTCAAGTTCCAATTTTTCTCTTCGGTCGATCTAAATTCATCGCGGAAGATTCTATCTATCTATCTACTTAGGCAAATGATAATACCGTTGTTCAGTTTTATTGTAAAAACCATTAGCATAATCTAACCGAACAGTAGCCTTCGGTAAATAAACAAAAAGAACGAACAGCCTTTTTGTTGTCCATAGAACAGGTGTCGTCTATATTTTGACGGTACCACCTGTTCGCCCTTAATCAAAATTCAACGACGTTGTAAGAACTTAACGCCCGATTGTCTGGTTTGGCTCGTGTCTAGAACCTTTATTCCTGTTTCTATCTTTTAATCTAAACAAAATTAATTCTCGTTTTGGTCTTTTAGTTAATTTTACACGGTTTTGGGACGCGAATTCTTTTGTAGATTATGACACGCAAATTATCCGCTGAATTATTCATGTCTCACGTATGGATGGGGGGGGGGGGCTATCCTCTCATTATCGATGGAAAGTCCATTTACATTTGTCGAGTTCATCGAGTCCAAAACGGACCATAGAGCACGTCCTAAACTTTAACGATCCAGCTGAGTGGTTTGAATATATAGACCAAGTCCGTCCGCGAATAGGCCGTGGAATAGGCACACAATCATTTAACGACTTCTCCCGCGTGCAATGCCTTGGGTATGGTAATTTTTATTGCCCACTGTCGGTGGTGGTGGTTGGGTGAACTCGTATGGTTAAAGCAGCCCATTTCTAGGTCCTTCACGATTCGGTACGGTGCGAGTTTGGTATCAGAACAGTAAAAATGTATGTATACCTGCAACCGGGTATCGTGGGAAAGAACCCATTAAGTGGTGTGGACAGTGATTGAATGGAAATTGCCATCGACGCCCTCTGACAGGCACACCACACAGGTGATGAGCACCGAGCACAGGACAAGAAACAGAAAGAAACACTGACCAAGATAAGTTAAATGGCTACTGGCAGGGTGCATGCCATCAATTTGCGCATGTGTGGTCAGATGAGAGTCGCTGGTGCATATCTCTCGAGGGCATGTGAAAAATATGTCAGAGATCCGAGTGTCATCGTGAGGTAGATGGGATCAAATTGATGGGAATGCATGCCAACATGCGCGGTGAATGTTGCGTTGAGTGTGCGATTGGAATGGATTAGGTGGGGTTTGATCGGAATTGGATGTATTAGAAGGAACGTAGGCCTTATTTAGCCCAAAAACTACGCATCAGGACTCGGTTGACGTCCTTATATTTCCCTCGTTGTAAGGGGTTTTATAAAATAAGCTTCAAGGCCAGTTTCCAAAGCGTCGATACTGGAAACGGTCAATTGGTTTGAGTTCCTTGTTGTGCGACTGTGTTACATTCCATGATCAAGTTTTGATACTTTCTGAATGCGTCTGTGTCATGCCCTTCATGGTTTGTTCCTCTGGAATGTGTTTGCACCCTTTAAGTCATGCACTTATTCAGGGTGCAAAACCAGACGCGTGACAACCGCCCATAGAAGGTAATTGGGTTGGAAATGTAAAGTAGCTCATTTTTCATGCAGTCAAGCGACTAGGCTTCCATAATGTCCTATTGTTCGTCTGAGCAACGCTGTTCTAGATTTCGTGTATCAATGACTTGAAACTGCAAATTTTTACGTTCGAAAATCAAAATCCCCAATTACCGTACCCGAAGGAGGCTGACCAATCGCTTATCTCTGATGCTAGGCCCTTCACTTCAAGAGCTCCCTTAAATTAGGCCCCCCAAGTTGCTAGAATAACCACCCCAGCGCAAGTTTTTAAACCAACGTCTGGGCAACTGAACAAAGGAGATAAAACTTCATCCGCTTCATTTGCTGGGTCAATCGGAGAAACAGGGACCAAATTTCGCCGCAGAAAGCCATTGCTTGGAGCGAAACAAAGACTGACCAAAGGCCCCGCTCGAGGTCAACCATCAGAAAGAGCCGCTGCGGTCTCTAACTAAAATTTGTATTGATCCTGACATTTCTGAGTCCGGAACCATGTTGGATGTTGACGGTTTGGTCCCGGTCGTTCTGCCAACTCTCCTGTTTCCCTGGCATGCCTCGCAATGGAAAGACATACATATTTCCCCGTCCGACGAGCTGAGCCGAGGTACGACAAGCGTGCCAACGTGTTCCTCACCGACACCGAAGTTGCCTCCGTGGCTCTACCCTGGCTCACAAAACCCACCATCAGATATATTGTGCGTAGAGCCAGTTAGACTAGAAGAGGCATTGAAAATGTCCTCCGGTGTAAGGACTTCCTTGTGAAGAATGCGTTTCCTGACTCTGCAGACAGTCACGCTCTCACATGGTAGGTGTTCCCCTGATTCGTCTTCCTCTAAGCAGAGTCGCCATTCAGATTCCTAAACTTTGTAAGTGATATCTGAGGCTGCAGTGACCGATGAGGAAGCCGGCCAGCCTTCGGATTGAGAATATATTTTGTGGTTTTGTTCAGGGTCGGACGGTCCTTTTAGCCTTTCTCAATTCTTGAAGGTTGTTCCAGTAGGATATGTTAGGTTGGGTTGAGTGGCTGTCCCTACCGAGCAGGGACACAATTAGGCCAGAACAAGGCCCGTTGTGATACCACGTATAAGAAAACCGGGTGACCAGCATCAGAGACCTCCGAATTTCCTAAGGGAGGAAGAATAAAGTTGAAGTAAGAGTTCTGGATAACCGTAATGGTGTGAACCCTATCCTGTGCCACACTAGGTGCAGAACCAATAAGACCCACATACAAATTTCTTAATTTTGAAGATGTCTAGCCTAGCTAGGTCATTGGGGTCATCGAAGAAGTGCTCTAGGGTTTCCCTCATTAGCCTTGATGAAGCAGGGCAGGTGCAAAGAAGGTGTGTGGTCATTTCCCCCAGTAGGATAAGAAGTTCCATTTTTCCCAGCTGTCCAGATTCGTTCTGAACGTAGAAGTGTCTTTCAAAAGAACCTTTCCTGGCAAGTTGGCGAGACAAAGCAGAATGGCCTTCACTTAGGCCTCAGGCCGGATCCGTTGTGTTTACCTCTTTTTCCTCGAAACTGTATGGAATAGATCGCGTTTTGGGATGTGTGTTTGGAGAAATGTAAGCATAGTTTCACTGCATGATGGTGGTGGAAATCGAATCCAGAGAGTGAAGTGAATAACATCGCAATGAAGTCATTAAGCTGTGAAGTGACTTGTTGTCGCGTAGGTATCTCCAACAATCCCACAGATATCAGAATGCAAAAAAAAAAAAACATAAACTTTGTCTGCGAAAACAATAAAATTCCCACAGAAGAAGAAAAGTTTCGCTTACGCGACGAGTCCTCATTTGTTTATTTTTGCAAAATTACTTTTTGCAATCAATCTATCCACCCGTGCTAATGTATCTCATCCATTATGAATCGAATCTACAGCCGCCAAAGACAGAAAAAAAAGTATCTATAATGTTGTGAGGTTCATTCACTTTTCTTATCAAAATGAACACCAAGTCTTGTGAACGACATAAGGTATGATAAATTGTTGTTAAATTTAAATAACAATCAACGATGTTTAGCATATCGATGGAAAAAACAGGCAAAAGATTCGACCAGATAGTAGGTGGTCAACCATTAAATTTGTCACACCGTCACATGATACTTGTACCACCACCCAACCGTCTCTGCTGGTGTGTTATTTAGTCCGAGTATCTGTATCTATTTGTCGATCGAACTATAATTGAATTGTGAAATTTAATAAAAATTTCCATAGAGTATCTCATGTCCTATGGGGCATTCGATATTTTTTGGGGTTATTTATGGAAATTTGTATCTTGTCTGACAAGTGAAAAGAAAAATTTGCAATTCAGATACTTTTTTTTTTGTGTGGATCTGCTGATATGTTCTCGACTCTGCGACGACAGGTGGATTTGTTGTCGATCGTCAGAATTGATTGGTTACCCTTTCCAATTGAATTCAATTTGTCGGGAGCAATTTACTCGAAATTGAACGCACTGATCGGGGTCAACCTAGATACACAATGACAGCATTCATTTGCACGCTGAATGGTTGACCCAAATTGGAAACGCCAACGCAGCGTTGGATGTCTGGTTTGCAATTTTGCAAAAAAAAACAACAAGTGGGACATGTTTTTTCTGTGAAAGTAATGGATGCGACATTGGGGTTGGGAGTTCTATATCTGTTGTCACGAGTCATAAACCTCCCGCACAGGCGTAGACTGTGTGAAAATACTCATACGGCGGCCGGCGGTGAGAGATCGCATTTCATTCCATAGAACTAGTTTCCAGAGTGAGGGATAAAGTTTCTGAATTGCATTGCATGTGGTATTTGGAGGACTAACGCATTGCTGTACGGCACTGCATGGAGTTGTAGTTCTTAAATTGACAACTTGCTGCTTACAAGACTTCTTCTCTGACCCTTCTGGTCTTTTCTAGACGAGTGCCCGATACTAAAGTCGTTTTTGGTGCGGCTTTGTGGACACGAAATACATTAAAGTCGTTCTTAATGGTATATCGTCTATTTCCCAGTTTAAGAGTATCTTCAGAACAGTTTACACCCAATTGTCAAGCTTTCAAACTTGGTCTTGACTATTCAACTGTTCTAGAGCCCCATTTCAAAGGAGATACCGATATACACTGGCTTAAAACGCTTGCGGGTTGAAGTCCTGAGGAAACACAATGCTATGTAGATCATTCCACATTCCTGTTGTACGACTTAGGAAAAAATCCTGAGTTGCTTCTCAGGCCAACGATCCTTGAAGGGTCTGAGCCTGAAATAATTCCGCTTTCGATTCTTCACGGGCCCGGTTTACTAGACCAAGTTTTCTGACGTCCGCGATTGCCTGACCTTTAAACCAGAGGTCCAGTCTTCCTTTCCTTCGAGAACCCGGTGGTTGGGATTCAAAGATCCTCTTAGCTGGAGCATTCTCGTCCATTCGCTCAATGTGGCCGAAGCAGTGTAGTCGACGGATTTTTGTCCTCCGGAGTACATCCACATCTTTATACAGCTCGTAGAGCTCGCAGTTATATCTTCTCCTCCATTCGCCCTCGAATGTTTCTTTCGAAGGATCTCAAGATTTACTACGCTGTCTTACTCATCGTCCAGCATTCAGCTCCATAAAGCAGGACCCAAGTAACAGCGGTTGCCCAAAGGTATCCTTCGCCGAATCTTCACTAGGGTGTCGTTTGTGGAGTTTGTATTTGCTCTGAGGTAGATAAATTCCTTCACTACCGTCCTCATTCATCATGAGATCAACTCGCGTTTGGCTTGTTCTTCTATTGCCGTAAAAGCCTCAATAATGGCACGATGATGTCGATATCGTCTGCGTATTCCAGCCCCGCAACTGGATGGATTTGAGCCACCATCTACTCCAGCACAAGATTAAAGAAATCAAACGACAGCGCATCTCCTTGCCGAAATCTGGTGCATATTTGGAATAAGTCGAAGGTTCTGTTTCCAAGCTGCACAGTGCCTTGCGAGTTCTTTAGCGTGGCGCGACACAAACGGTGGAATGAATACTGTCGTATGCGGCTTTGAAATCGATGAAGAGATGGTTAGTATCGACTTGAAACTCGTTGGTCTTCTCCAGGATTTGCCGCAGTGTAAAGATTTGGTTTTTCGTCGATTTGCCGGGCCGGAAGCCACACTGGTAGGTGGCCATGAGTCTGGTACAAAACGGCTTTTGTTTGTTCACACAGTACACTGGATAGAATCATGTAGGCAGGCTACATTAAGCAGGGATGAGCCTCATCAGTTCTAACAAGACACAGGATCGGCAGATAGAGCTGATAATCCAGTCGTTGGGCTTGCTTTCGTCCTCCCATACTTTGCAGATGATCTGGTGCATGCTCCTTACCAAAACATCGCCACCAGCTTTGAAAAGCTCTGACTAATCCGTTCGGCCCGTGGCCTTATTGTTCTTCAGCTTCTTTAATGGCTGTGCCGACATCCTCATGGCTGGATGGGAGAACTACTTCTTCGAATGAAGTCATGCCCATCAAGCAACTGTTGGAAATGCTGCTAAAATATATCCACAATTCCCTGCGATGACAAGCTGGATATATCTGCTCGTTTAAATTGAAAGACGATGAAATGGGCAAGCAATTGGATGGTGTACACAAGTGAAGACAGCAACTGTTCGATTGGACAGAATAAAGTCGCGATTAATCGGTAATGAATGCATTAAAATGTGTCTAACCCAACTGAAGGTACTACTAAGGCTGAACGTCAAAGAAAAACAGCTTTCCAGACAATTTTCCAATTGCCAAGGAATTTAATTATAAGCAAATACCAAGAGAACCATGCCACGTCTATCTGTATCTGTTTTTTAAATTTTCCAATTCCACCGACAGAGCGTCAGCAGCATGATTTCATCGTGCCGAGGCATTCCTTTCTGATTTAATATAAATAAACACAATTATCTCATTAAGGCTAAGACGTGCGCCGTTCTGCTGGATATCCACAAACTCAGAAGCAACAGAAGCATGACTAACAAATCGACGCCTGATGTGCGTGCCGCGTTTTTTTTAAATTAAAATTCCACATACGCATCCACAGACACAGACTTCTGTGTGTCAATTGTTTCCAATTTTATGACAAAAAAAGTGTAACACTAGGTCTAGGACGGAATGGGAATTGTTGTGTGTAAGGCCCATTTGAATTTCGTAACCAAAATCGATTACAACCATTCAATGGGTGAGGGGATGTGTAATTATATTCAAATTCCATGCGTGGTTTCATGGAAATGTACGCATAGGTCTTGTGGCGTCTTACGGATGTAATCCAATCTATTTTAGGACTAGGCAAATTTATACACTTCCGACATAAATCCGTGATTTCTGGGATTGGGACAGCAAATGGAAGTTCATTCAACAAATCCTTGTGGGTAAGCGGAACCATGATGAAAATCGGCCTTCGAAGTCTCATCGTAGGCCTTCATTTTCAAATTATTGTTTTAAAATCATTTAAGTCGCCTCAATGTCGTGATTTCCCGTGGGTTGAAAACTTATTTTTATCTCTGCAAATAGTTGCGTTAATTTTTGTTTATCGTTCTGACTGAAATTCACTTGTTTTCGGGGGAAAATGTCCGTGTTCATAAGTCAATATTGATTGGGAACCAATGTTTTGTATACTTTCCCAACAGATAAGATAAGGGCAAGTTAATTTTGGAGTGTACAACGAACGATTTGATTGACACAAGAAATAATAAAATGAAATGCTTGTGAGGAAGTTTAATTTAAAGTCAAAACTATGACAGATTTGTCATTCCGATAATGCTTCTTCATCGAACCCCAAAAAAATAGAAACTCTTTCTGTAGAAGTCGAAGCTTGTAAGTCGCTGTCGCGAAGAGCTACGGGTTCTTCGCAGACAGCACAAAGTAAGACTCTGCTGGGTCGCTGGTCACACAGGGATGTCTGGAAACGAAACAGCTGATGAGCTGGCAAGGGAAGACCCCGACCAAGCTGATACCACTGCTAAAATTCCACCCTGTAACCTCAAACAGTAGATTGGGAGCAAAATTCAAAAGGCAGCTTATGATAGATGGAATGCGCTTAGTTCCTGTGTCATAACTAGGAAACTATGGCCATTCTACAATGAGCCGAAAACTGATACGAGTCCTGCAAATGGACAAAAAATCCCTATCCACCGGGCATAATATGCTTAACTACCATGCAAGACAACTGTGGTTGAAGACGGATGTGATGACGAAGAAATAGATGAGGACACCCCACACTTTCTTTGCTATTGTCCAGCGCTCTGCCAAATAAGACTCA
This sequence comes from Criorhina ranunculi, assembly GCA_951813785.1. Classification (NCBI taxonomy): domain Eukaryota; kingdom Metazoa; phylum Arthropoda; class Insecta; order Diptera; family Syrphidae; genus Criorhina; species Criorhina ranunculi. The sequence continues at coordinate 4,612,271 of OX638385.1, read as the reverse complement.
AAACCCTAGGAAGACACTTCTTCCAGGATCTAGAAAAACTGTCCAACAAGTCTGTGGTCGACATACACAGATTTATCCGCGCCTCGAACTGACTCGATAGAACATAGATTTATGGTTCCTAGTAAGGGGGGCTAAATCCCCTAGGGTACCACAATGGGTCTATATTGAGAAATGACTTCCTTTCCCTTCAACCCTATTACCTAACCTAACCTTACCTTCTGTAGAAGTCTGTCTATTCTATCTTTCTGTAAAGATCATCACCTGTTCTTTGCTTCTGCGAGAGTCTTCTCATTGCTTCATGCTTGAGCTTTTGCTTGGTCCACCTTTCTTGTCAGTTCCGCAGTCGTTAAAGAGTCCTATAGCTCTTCCTGACAGCAGGTCACAAGCTTCGATTTTACATATAAGGTAGGCAGCTGTCTGGTTGTCAATAGAAAAGATTGTATCATCGTGTAGTAATACCCACTATATGCACAACTCGTATAGACAAAGCAACAATGCTTACATTTTTTCCTCCTGTAAACAAGATTACCCCAGCTCTCATCGGGTACCAGCAATATATGCGTTCAACTATACGTTTACAACTCGTCCGCATAAGGCTTCAATCAGTCTGCATCGTTATTCAGTACATCCAGCAACTCGTCCAGACAATGCAACAATCACACCAACTCTCATCGTCCTCCAGTGCATCTAGCAGGCAACGCTTCAATCACCCCAGTCTGCACTGTTTCTCAGTACATCCAGCAACTCGTTCAGACAACGCAACAATCACACCAACTCTCATCGTCCTCCAGTGCATCTAGCAGACAACTCAGCAAGTACCCCAGCCCTCTTCGTCCTCCAGTATATATCTCAATCCCACCAAACCTCATGGTCCTCCAGTACATCCAGCAACTTGTCCACACAACTCTTCAATCACTGCAGCCTTGGACCACTAGCAAGCTGTGTACAGAACTGCGTTCACAACTTAGCCAGTTTCTTAGGTGGCTTTTTCCGCTACTAGAACCTCCACTCGTAAAAATCTGCTGCGATCTGGTAGTCTCATTCATCATGTTTGGTGCAAAGTGTCCAACAGGGTGTGAATTCGACTTGAAATTTGCGTATTCTCAAGACACTACCGGCCATAAAAGATTGTAATGGAAGCTAGTATAGACTCGAAGCCACCCAAAAACTCGCTTAAATACACGTCGTTCTTCAAATGCCCATCGGTTTACCCATAAGCCTACTCGGGGCGTACTAAGTCGCACAAAACCAAGCTCTCAAGATAAACACCAATATTTCTCCTCGATATCGCTAGTGGTTGCAGTTCTCGTGGCTATATCTTCCGCCTGGGACATGCTTTTGGGTTCCTGAGCCAAGAGCTGCTAACTACAAATGCCCCAAAGCAGTATCTTTTTGAAGTCGAACATCCAGTGCACAGTTTAATTGATGGTTACACTCTTCCAAGCTACATAATTCCTCTGTACTAATCCGCCCTCATTCGACTAATGAACAAATTAACCATCAACCTTGTCCGCCTTTAATCAATTTAAATTCAAGAAAAGTTCAAACATCTTAAGCCTCCGAAGTTCTTTGGCCGAAGTTCATAGCTCATAACTCTTTCATTTAATTAATCGAATCTAATTTACTTTTCCTTCAGCGGAGAGATATTAAGTCGAAACATTTCAGCTGAACATTTAATCTTTGCCACACAATCTGCGGCGCTCAAACGGACGGATCCAAGCTCTCCAGCTGATGAAACGATTAAACTATCATTTTTCAATTTGAACTGTTGGCCCAACACACCGGGAAGGATGATGGCCAGAACTATGTGTTTCCTAAACCAAACTCTGTTGTTAAACTTATTTTTTTGTAAAGATTTCATTTTCTAATTGCGATTTGCCGTGAAAAGAGTTCATTCTCCGCGTGAAATCGTGCCACGACAACGGGGGGAATTAAACCATTTCCAACTGCCAGCCCCCGCCAGCATGTGGTGCCACGAGAGTAGATACTTTTTTTTTTTTTCTTTTCAATTACACAATCAAAAAAATTCCAGAAAAACTCATAAAAAGAGAACAGGAAACAGTTTGTTGACTCATTCACCACCTGAGATACCACACGAGCAATTCTCGCATTAAAGTGGCCAGAACGTGACTGTTTAATTACAGAACGCTTATCGTTCACATGCTAATTGACGGCATCAATTGGTTACAAGTGGGAAAGGAAGAGTACAAGTATATTCTCTGCTGCACCTACACAATCTTATGTACACACACAAGTGCTAATAATAATTTGTTTTTTCTTTTTGTTTCGTTACAGGATTTCAATGAACAATGCCCGTATTCGTTATCACCAGTCAGTACTAAGAGCCAAAAACTTCTAAGATCTCCCAGAAAAGCTACAAGGAAAATATCACGGATACCATTTAAGGTAAGTCAAGACATTTCATTTTTTCATGAAGATGAAGGGGTGTTGTGTTGTATATCCTCTGTCGAAAGACGAGGAAAAGAAGTCTGACATGGTCACACCGGGAGGTGTTGCTTACTTACTTTCTTAAGGTGGCGCTACAGTTCGGGGTGAACCTGGGACTCAATCAATCGCAGTCTTCTTCTACTGCGCTGTCCCTCTGGCGCGGATTCGAAGATTTTTCGGACCGGAGCACTGGTGTCCATCCGCTCTGCAGTTGCTGACCACTATAATTCGCTGAAATGTGAGATATGACGGCCTGTGAAAGTGTGCTTCAATAGATTGGATTGCCTCATGTGAGATGGAGCCATTCATCTAGAACCGCATGTACATACATACTCCTGTCTCAACAGTCAGCCACTCACTGGAAACTAAACATCGATCACAGAGTAAAGAAGGCGTGTGTTGCTTTCTACGCCTGCAGCTAAACCTTTGGTAAGAAGTGGGGATTCCAACCAAAGATGGCCTTGTGGATGTACACAGCCGTAGTGCGTCCAATTCTCACCTACGGGTTACTAGTATGGTGGCCCGCATTGCAGGGCTCTGTCCTACACGCCTCACTCGCGGCAAGCGTCCATATTCCGCTAGGAGCGGTCAAAGCACAAATTCACTCACACTTCCTACAAAAGGCAAACCTCCAATGGAGGGAGTTAACCAACTGTGACATATCAAGAAAGATATGGCCGACCTACGATAAAAGCAGAACTAAAGACCTAATCAACAGAGCTCGTTCAGACATCGCCAGAATCACGGCTATAGCCACGGGGCATTGGCCAATTGGAGTCCATGCGACCTTACAACCCTCACTGCCGCAACTGCGGCAACGAAAATGAGAAAGAAACTCTCTCCCGCTTCCTTTGCAAATGTCCAGCCAGACTGCGCGCATTGAACCAATCATTTTTCGACGACCTTAAGGACATCTCGGGTAAAGGGATAAGGGATCCAATCCTCTTAACTCCACAGGTTGGATCTTAACAACGGCTGTCCACACAACAACAATACACATCATCAATCAGGTCACACGAGTCGTGGTAACAAAAAGGCACACCTAGTGCTACTTGGGTTCATGATGAAACGCCACCTCTACCTACCTACCTACACACTCCAAGGCCCATCGTCTTACTTGAGCATTAGTAAATTCCGTGATGCAGTTCTACAGAGCCTACGCTTTGTAGTGACATTTGTTTCTAGTAACCAGCGACGTCTTCAAAAAAAACAGATCCCCCCACCTTTCACAGGCCGAATTTTAAATTCAGCCATCACTTCTACTGGATCAACATCCATAAGAAATTTTGGGAAAGATTTGCTCCTTAGCATCTCCAGAGCGATAAAACTGCGCCTCGTCAGTCGTAATAAGTTTGACTATATTGCAGACGGGCTAGTGGTCTCTGCACAACAGCTGTTGCACCATTTAAATTTTGTACGGAAACGTCTTGAGTCCTTGACCGGAATATGTCACAGGGACCATCTCGAAATGCTCATCTTCTTGATAACGTTTCAAACTTTTCCTCTTTCTTCCACAAATTTGATATTTCCTGCCGAACGGCTTATTTAAAGCCCGAAGAGCTCGTTCCATCCCATGTTCCTGTATTCTGTGCAAGTCCCCCTATGCTGATGAACAAATAACAATTGACGACCGTAAAAGGACAACTTGACTGAACTCTAATGTATTAGACCCTCGGCTTGGAATACACGCCTCCAAACGTAGCCATTTGAAAGACACTGTCTTACATGCTGAAAGTGAAACAAAGGTTTCCAGAATACCTGGGCTTTACAAAAAAAATAAAAATCGATCGCCCTCTGTTAAAAACTCTGTACTCCATCCTACAATTCTATAATTAACTCCTTTCTCCTCTCATTTTGCAGGTACTAGATGCTCCCGAACTACAAGATGACTTCTATCTAAATCTAGTCGATTGGTCATCACAAAATGTACTTGCTGTTGGTTTAGGTAGTTGTGTATACTTATGGAGTGCCTGCACAAGTCAAGTAAGTTTTAACCCATTACATCTCACAGCAAAACATTTATTTACCCTAGTTCACTATTACTTTAGGTTACACGATTGTGCGACCTTAGCCCAGATGCGAATACCGTCACCTCTGTATCATGGAATGAACGTGGCAATTTGGTAGCTGTTGGTACACATCATGGTTATGTGACAGTGTGGGATGTAGCAGCCAGTAAGCAGGTAAGGCAGTGTTTATTCTAAGCAAAAGGCATCTCCTTCACGCGGTGCTGGCAATTTGACGCAATAAAGTGTGAAATGTTCATGTTTGTTGGTCAAGATCACCTTCTGTGTGCGGCACAGTATTCAAATTTCAAATTATTTTTACCGCTAATTGATTAGCAAATAAAGAAGCTTGTGAAAGGGGTGCCAGATTTTTGTTTGAATACCTATCGTTGATCAACCGTATCTTATCAATGTCTTCGTCTTTTCTTTGCAGATAAACAAGTTGAACGGCCACTCAGCTCGCGTCGGTGCTCTAGCCTGGAATAGCGATATCCTATCGAGTGGTTCTCGTGACCGTTTGATCATCCAACGTGACACCCGTACACCAGCGCAACAATCTGAACGTCACCTGGCCGGTCATAGACAGGAGGTTTGCGGTTTAAAATGGTCCCCCGACAACCAATACCTGGCCAGCGGTGGCAACGACAACCGCCTGTATGTGTGGAATCAACATTCCCTCAATCCAGTTCAATCCTACACCGAACACATGGCTGCAGTAAAGGCAATTGCCTGGTCTCCGCATCACCACGGACTATTGGCCAGCGGCGGAGGTACAGCTGATCGTTGCATACGCTTTTGGAACACCCTAACTGGACAGCCTATGCAATGTGTCGACACTGGCTCCCAAGTATGCAATCTGGCCTGGTCGAAGCACTCCTCAGAATTGGTCTCAACGCACGGTTACTCTCAAAATCAGATCTTGGTATGGAAATACCCCTCGCTGACACAAGTCGCCAAACTCACCGGGCACTCCTACCGCGTGCTGTATCTAGCCCTAAGCCCCGATGGAGAGGCCATCGTCACTGGTGCCGGCGACGAGACCCTTCGTTTCTGGAATGTATTCAGCAAAGCGCGAAGCCAAAAAGAGAACAAATCCGTGCTCAATCTCTTCACCAACATTAGATAAACTGCAAACTAGGACAATTTACACCCAAAAAGGAGCAGCAGTAACCTCTTCTCTCTACCCCCACTGCTTTTCTTCACAATATTCAACCCAAGAAACTTCAGACAAAATTTACAGTTAGCGCAACTTGTAGTCATTATTTTTCAATTGTTTATTTTTTTCTAATTTTTTTCCACCATTTGTTTATATTTTTTTATAAATATTAATTTACCGAGCACACAGTGACTGTGTTGGACCGGAAACATAACTGAATTCACACACACACGCTTTGGGTTTAGATCAAAACAATTATTTATATAGAAATTATATATATTTTTTAAGTAACCTTAATCGATTATTTTTTGTTTTTATTTTCACTAAAAAATGAATGAAATTGTAGAATTTCCAATTTATAATTATACAACACACACACATGTATTGTTACAATTTATCCTTGAGGAGATACATATACAGATGCACCCGTCGAAATGCTAAATTAAAATTGAAAGTTTCTTTAAACAGTGTTGAGGATCCTTTGCAGAACTAATCAAATAAAAAAACCTAAAAGAGAACGAGCTATGAGAATGTGTAAAATTGAAGAAAAATTATAAATAAAACTTGAAATTTCAATTATTGTGAACATGTGAGAGTTATGTGTGTTTTAATTTTAAAGATACAGGATTCAAGGACCAACACCGAATGCCTAAAGACGATTTTTGCTTTCCCTTACTTGACCTGGCCATATCTCCTAAACCGTTAGTCGTAGGCCGAAATCGTTTACGATCAAAATTGTAGATCAGAAGGTTTCCAAGAAAAGTAGCCCTTGCCCCACCCTCTAACTTCAAAAATAACGGAGTTATCGATTTTTTATTGGTCACGACCCGAAAAACTCGATCGACGAGAATTTCTCTAAGTTTTCTGTCGAACCAACCCCAGATGCTTTGAAGACGATTTGTGGCTTTCCCTTATGTTTTAGGGCAAAACGGGCGTGTCGGAGGAAAAAGCTTAAGCAAAATGGAACTCAAAAAGGATGCTCTACAAGATGGGCGGGTCTGTTTCCCGATATGTTGGAAGGGGGAGGCGGGAGGGGTACCCTGTTTTCATGTTGAACTTGGCCTGGCTATATCTTCTGAACCGTTAGTCGTGGGCCGAAATCGTTCATGGTCAAAATTGTAGCTCAGAAGGTTTCCAAGAAAATGAGCCTTTTTACCCCGCCCTGTAGCTTCAAAAATAACGGAGTTATCGAAATTTAGCAATTTTTTATTTGTCACCACCACCCAAAAAACTCGATCGGCGAGAATTTCTCTGTTTCCTGCCGAACCAACCCCGGGGGCTTTGAACACGATTTGTGGCTTTCCCTTACGTTTTAGGGCAAAACGGGTGTGTCGGGGGAAAAAGCTTAAGCAAAATGGAAGTCAAAAAGGATGCTTTACAAGATGGGCGGGTCTGTTTTCCGATATGTTGGAAGGGGAAGGCGGGAGGGGTACGCTTTTTTCATGTTGAACTTGGCGGTGTCATATCTCCTGAACCGTTAGTCGTGGGCCGAAATCGCCCTAGATGAAAATTGTAGATCGGAAGGATTCCAAGAAAAACAGCTAATGCCCCACCCTCTATTTTCAAAAATAACGGGGTTATCGAAGTTTTTCGATTTTTTATTTGTCACCACCCAAAAAAACTTGTTTGACAGTAATTTTTCTAAGTTTCCTGCCGAACCCACCCCTTTGAAGACGTTTTGTGGCTTTCCCTTACGTTTTAGAGCAAAAGGGAACAAGATGGAACACATTCATTCGTCCAGCTGAACCCGTAGGACTGGGTAAAGTTCTTGTCTCTGTGCTCAGCTCTGACACCACTGGTTCAAATTTGCTTAATGGCTTGTGGTCATGGTAGTCCTGAAAGGGATCCCTCAGTCTATACGCAGTCTTTGTACAGACACGGTACGTTGTTCCAAATCATTCTGTCAAAACAGTGTTTGTGGCAGGTCCTATGCACAAGCGTGGTGTTACCTATGATAATTCGATTGACGTTGTAGAAGCCAGCAAATCTTTTCATGACAAAGGGTCTGTGCCCCATGAACTTGGTGACAAGCTAGTCACAGGAAACATGTGCTTTCTCAAGGAATTTTGTAATGCTTCTCAGTAGACTCTTTGCTCTAGTTTAAAATCCGACAGAAGTATCGCTGTTGGGTTGACTAGCTATGTAAAGACAAGTCCATCAGAAGTTAGAGTTCTAATGCCAGAGAGGTTTCTGTCGGGGTATTGGACCACCACACACCACAATGTCGTCACCCTCTCCACAAGCTTCACAGACAGTGGTCTCACTTAGGCCCAACACGTTCAGATGTTTGGCAAAAGAGAAGCGTCCCATAATAACGGCTATAAGTTATCTGCAGTAGAAGGAAGAAAGGAAGGATCTGTTTAGTCTACTTGCATCCTGGAGAGTCATGCCACCTACAATTGTGTTCACTAGAAGCCCAACCATCGATATAGGATCATACACCACCATTCCAACAACTGAGGATCGTGTAGGTCGTCAACTTATCCTTATATCTCATCCGAATCTTGTTTGGTGAGTCTGAGGAGGCACATCTGTAAATTGGAATCCAAGGATACCATCATTCCTTCATCCGCTGCTATGAGACATCCAGTCACACTGGAATAGGGAAACATAATAAATCAGCACTTGGTCGTAAGTATTGAAGGCACATACTTTCTTGGAACACCCTAGGAGTTCTCCGACTTTGGAATCATTTAATGGTCTTCGATTTATTCCTCTTCGCTTCGAAGCCTTGAGCTGGTGAGTCTGCGGCAGGTGACTTCTGAAGCATTGCCTTTCGTTCTTCTTTATAGGATTTCCTGGTTCTGCGGGTAGTATTTCTGGTGAAATATAGATCCTGGTGGTAACACAAAGAACCTTATCTGGTCTAAGTGAGGTTGCACCTGCAGCCTGCCACTCCTACCTAACCTAACTTATAGGATTCCCTATGCTCATCTCTTTTGTAGCCACGATTGTCTAGCTCTTCAAAAGGAGCTTCAGTATTGTCTTCTCAAACTGAAAACTTGGATTCAGTGACCCTATTGATTCAAACAGCATAGTTGTCCACAGCAGCTGGGTGTTAGCTTTTGAAAATACCTCGACAGTACTCCAAAGAAGGTACTCCTGGCAATGATCTCGATATTTGCTTTACAAGGTTAGTCTTCTTTGGATCCTCATAGGGGGACCGTTTGTGATGTTAATTTTGACTCTGAAACAGCTGAACCATACACTCCTTTACCATTTCGAAGTTGTAGTTGTCATTATCGATGAACCGAGAAAAGTTTGTCGTTGAAACTTGGTCTTAACCTCATTTACCTCAAGACCAACTATTTTTCTTTGGATTTCAGTGGCCCCACTGTTTGAAATTTCACAAGGAATTCCCATGAGAAGCAACCGAACAATCTGACGAAGCAGCACCTATCGAAAAATTGGGTACAAGTTATCCACAATAGAAGCATAAAAAGTACCAATAACAGATTGACCCTTCCATAGTGCCAACTTCCACTGAATGCTCCTCCATCTATCTATTCAACCCCTTTCCGGCGTTCTAACTTAACCCACTTAAACTTCATCATCATAAAAATGAAACAGTCATGATAAAAAAAGAAAAAAGCGATTCAATCAGCATATGCACCCCTCTTCCGCGCACCCCCCTGTAGTAGACAATCAACCCCCACAAAGCTCACCGTCTGCCACTTGACTCCCCTTGGGCCACAGCTATTCCATTCGACTGTTTTTATTGGACGTTTTTATGAGACAGCTTCCACTAATTTTCGGTCATAAATCATTTCATGAATTCGAACAGGCTACCAGCAGCGCCAGTAGCATGCATCTCTACTGCCATTCACTGTCGTTCTAGAATGGAATCGAGAAGCAATCAGTTCTCATCGTTTGTGCTTTCTCCAGTTGCGGCAGATATCAGAGGCGAAAGAGAGCCCAGCCATCGTATGTACGTAACGAACGACAACACGGTGACGTTGTGCATCGCGCCCAACACACAACCAGAAGCAGTCAAACAACCATTCCAGATGGAATCCCCACTGGTTCCACTGGGTTCTTCTTACTTTTTCTGGTTGCCATGAGCTGGCTTCCGCCCTGGGGAATTCCCAGGGTAAATTGTTATCACAGTGTTCGCAGGATGCCTACCCCCAGGGGTGGGTGGTTACGGTTACACAAGTGTATCGTCTTGTGTTGGAATGAATTACGTAAACTGGTCTGGCCACACGAGTATACAGGCGGGAGGGTTGTTTGTTGTTCAACGACATACGACATGAGCAGCTAGCAGCTATTAGCTACATGGAGCTGTGTTGTCGTCGCCGCATTGTTTGTTGTGATTGTTTTTTTAATGCGCTGATAAAGAACAGGAGAGCAGACAGTATAGAAAGTCTGTGGCAAGGCAAACTGTACAAATTGGACAGCTGTGCGAATGTGGCGAAACCATGACGCAGGAGGTTGTGCTGTGAGGACTGAAGTGGATGTGATGCTTGCTCGTCTTCTTTTGTTGTCTTTTATTCATTTTGTTCTGCGGTGTTGTTCGTTCATCATATCTCCGTTGTTTATGGAATCGGAATGTGAGTGTGATGGCGATAAATTTTTGTTGGCATTGTGTGCTTCGGCTTGGGGGTATCTTTCCTTTTGTCTTGCTGACTGAGGGGTTGATTTGATTAGTCGAATTGGTGTCGCATTCCATTGGTTTGGAATGCTGTTTCCGTTTATGAACGCTTGATTGAAGCGTGACGAGATATGCAGGTTAAATTTCACTTTTCTCAAGGGGAATTGGTTCGGTTCAGGTGGGAGATGATGACAAGGGATGGTTGTAGTTGAGTAAAGTGGGTCAGTTGTCTGTAGATGTTGAACTGTACAGTTTGTTCATTTTGTATGTCAAAGTTGAGATGACCAGATTCACAGTGCGTCTGGTCTTTCTCTTTTGATTTGATGGAAGATGCTGTGACTTGGACTACTGGAGATAAGATGCTGTGACGTGGAGGAGGGCCTCGTGCCGCTGGGATAACATTTTCATTTGAAGAGGTACTCTGATTTGCTAGGTAAAAGGCAAAGTGAAGACCCTATTCTGAAGAGGACTCGCAGAATGTGTAGTCTGTGAGATTTCTTGGGTGATAGTGACCAGGCTGGAAGCCTACTAGTTTTCTGATACTACCTCGCTGTGTCTTCGAATTTCTTCACCGCTAACAGCTCGGATGCTTCTTTTAAGCTGTCGAAGCCCTCCTATCCGTTTGGGATTACTCTGTTTGAAGATTCTGGAATACTGAAACCGACTCAGGTCTAGTATTAGATTCCTTTTCTACAAGTTATTTTGCAGTCCCAGACTCTGATGCTTAGGTGCTTATTCCTTTCCATTTGGGTGGGTGAATTTTTACGGTGAATTCGAAAGAAAGCTCCGCTGTCAGGTCTTGTAAATGAATTTCACAATGAAGGCCTTCTTTGCAAAAAGGTTTGTACTCTCTCTTAAAGGACAAAGGAAACATTTTACTACGGATAATCCTTATAACAAACACTGTGTACGGGTAGCTGTACCCCTTTTAAGCTTCCCCATCCCGAATAGAAATGCGTACACATCCACACGCATTAACAACATACACGTGTGCTGTGCACACAAATTTTTACATAACAAAAACTCTCCAATACCAGGCGTACAGGGACTCATTTCAACTAGCAGGTCCTGCCTCCAAGTTCGTTTATATTTCTCTGTTGCTATACATCCCCTAAGCTGCCTCAATCTACCCCCTCTCACCCTCTACGGCAAGAGCAAAGGAAAAACATTCCCATGACTGACCTAGGGGAAGTTGTATTAAAGAATACATACACGTATCGTACACTCCCAATTTTAAGGATACAACGAATACGTTACGAAGAGGGTGGAAGGAAATTCTCGTTTTCTTTTGGGTACATTTGCCTTTTGAGGGTGTGCCGGGCCAATGTACAGAAGGTATTTTCTAAAGAATTCCAAATATTCGCTTCTGAATGGGGTTGGTGTCTGATGATTGCCTGGTAGTTGAATGTTTGATACATTTTTTCTTCCAAAGGTGGGAATGTTTTCAGTTGTTTTGTACATGGCATCAGGGTGGTTCTTTTGTTGACACAAAAAGTCCCCTCTTTCGAAAATAAAAATTCTGAAAAACAGACACAATTTGATTGCAAATTTCATGTGAATCCCAAGAGATAGCGATGAAAACTTCCCCGCCATTACGACCTCTTTTTATTTTTTTCTAGCGAGATGAACTGCTGTGGACTTTTGTTATCAATTTGTCTGGTCTGACTATAAATAATCCAAAGCTAGAGAAGCTCTAATCATTCGAGTGTTTGACATTCACCGGGTGTATACAAGAAAACAATCATGTTGGCTTCCAAGATATTCTTCGTATTCTGTGTCTTGGCTTTGGCATTGACGCAAGCAATTCAAGGCGCCAGCAGTTTTGGAGGAAACAGGCGCACCGGATTGGAACGAACTCGGCCACAAACTTTGCCTCCCAACCGTCCAGTTAGGCCGAATTTTAATCGCCCAAGCAAATTCTAAAACATTGACTGTTTTGTAAATATGTTAAATTAAAATAAATTTTGAAAACGTTTTCGTGTATGTACAAATGTTGTTTTGATTTTTGATAGAGTGGACATGGAACTTGGTTCCGTCGCAACGGATCGGCGGCACCTTTCGTCAGATTTCCATGAGACAACTCTGTCAGAGTTGTAAACGAGTGGTGGTTAGTTAGTTTAGCATGATTCTCGATGATCCTGCCTCATCTTCTAATTACAGACATGAAAGCCAGAATTTGCGTGCGCGTTCGTATGCAAGTCACTTATAGTTAGCCTCAAAGGTTCAAGCCATCGAATTTGACACATTTTGGCATTCAGACACACATCTGTCACAAGGAACACTTAGGTTACCAGCGAGGCTAACTTCTAACAGACGTCGAAAGGAATCTTGTCACTTTCAGTTGCGTTAGCTGAAAACCCAACAGTCAATGGAAGCTCTAACAGAAGATGTGGGCAAACTGAAACTTGCCTAGCAAGCTCGTTCATGTAGCGTAACCCTGCAGTGTCTAATCAAAATTTAGCAGATTCAGTCTTCCAACCGAACTCACACAAGTCTTGCTTCCTCGAACTATTTTGGATCTATTAAGAGGATTGAAGCCGGTGCAGCCGAGACAAGCCGTTCTTTGTAGTCGAGTCTAGTGAAAATAGCAAATTTCGTGTCTTGTCAAAAGCGTGTCGACAGCCATATGATGGAGGAAGGCTGCGTGACGCAGTCGGGTTTTGACAAGCTCCACATTTTCCTCACTCCACTGATGTGTGTCTCTCAGCCTTATGGTTGCTTTGGAGAAGTATCTCGCGCGCCCGTTATGCGATGGCAGGCCACTTATTATTAACATTGTGGGGGTCGGTCTCATCACTACAGTGAACAGTCAATGCTTAGAGATATTTAGCAATGTCTGAGGAGCTCAGAAGCGTTTGGGTGCTGAAAAGAATCAGCTCTGTGTTAGACAAGTTGAAACTGAGGCCGCAGCTCTATGTCGAAGAGATCGACTTGCTTATAGATAATTGACAGCGTCTGAGGGTTCTTCTTGACACAGAGACGGGAAAATTGTCCACGTTCATCACCACATCACACTTCGCATCCTCTAGCTTGAAAAGTAGTTCTTCAGGTGTACCTCAGTCCATTTTTCGCGACTCTTTAAAATTTGTACATGTTTTTGGAAAAGTTTTCTTCTGTTTTATAAATTTTTTAAGTTTTCTTTTGTCATCCTTTCGAAACACTTAGAACATAGCTAAAGAGCAAGACAGGGATATAGCAGATATTGGACCAATTTTCGTCTCCACATGTCCTACAGATATCAAGATTCTTTTTTGTACTCCCTGACAAAGGAGTTGTTCTTGAAAAGGTACAAGAAGCAATTTACTTATCGGTGGTAGTATCGAGGAGTCCAAAGCTTGACTTAGTAATTACTGATGGATTTAAGGTCATTCTGACATGTTATAACAACCTTCATCTCTGTTTACATCTCTTGGTATTGCGGCTTCTCTTAAGAATCCTATTGTACCAGAAATTAGGTTGCTTTCTCGTCTTTACTTTGCCTTTTCTGTAGTGTGTTCTGATCCACTAAGTCTTCCATGGTAAATTTAAGCTTTGTTGTAGAATAGTCCCATCTTTCTTTACTTTCAAAATTTGTTTCTTTTAGATTAGCAGTTAGATAGGTGATCATGTGGTTCCTAGACCGGAAAATCTATGTTAAACGTGACATATCAGGATTCTTACTCCTGCTGTCTGGTGGTGCTTACTCTACAGTAGAGAAAAAGAGGTACAAGCCGGAGAAAAATCGATTGATATATGGTGACAGATTGTCTTCATGTGTAGTGAAGGTTTAAACTTTTATTTTATTAGCGCCATCGTGGTGTTTACCAGGTGTTAAGAGTTGGTGAGATTTGCACCATGCTGAGAAAGAACAAAGTCAGCAAGACTTTCGTTGAATGGGGCTGATGGTCTTTCCATGTTCACTGATTAGATTGAGAGACTTCCTGATTATTTTTGCATGCTTTTTGTCTAGCTTTGCCTTGGACACTTCAAAGATTCTGTTTGAGACAATATATGTAGGTCTGTGTTGGATGCTTGTAGTCATAGGGTTCTCTTTCCTGCCATTTCTTTAGTGTATATCGCTCGACCGGTTAGAATTCAGGTGAATTCATAAACGTCAGACTTTCAAAGAACTGCGTTAATTGCGTTCATAAAGGCAAATTTTTAGTCGAACTTACCTAGACGAACTGCAGTACCTCTTGTTCATAAATGTCAATGTACTGTCAGCGTCACAACGCGTCGTGCAGTTCGGTTAGACAAATTATTCTGACTGCAGGAAAATCCGTTCTGCATCTTGACTGCACATATTCTGGGAAGTGGTAGCGTTCAAAAACGCATGAGAAAAGAAATTCGATTGTACTTGCGCAGATTTTTGATGTTTATGAACTCACCCATCATTTCGAGGACTGCTATCGGACTCGTTCTTATGGCGATGGTTGTGCTGATGCATTCTATTCGCTAGAGTTTCATGCGTCTTAAGGTTTGTGGTAGACACCCATAGGTTCAAATTGGCTTAATGATGGCCGTATACATCCAGTCGATTATATCGGGGCTTGATCCCCATTTTTCCCCCCAAAGATTCGTGCAGAGAACATGAAATTGCTTTCTCTGTTCTTTCTACGGTGTTTACTTTCCAATTCAAACTGCGATCTAATTTGTTAGGTTAGGTCAGGTTTACCCCATAATACATGGGTCCATGTGGACCGACTATGATACCCATCATATGTTCCTCCCATGGTGTTAGTGTCTTGGTACCAACCATCCGGACGCCCTGGCAAATTAAAGCAAGTCTGATGGTTATATTTCTTAGTTGACAGAGGTTTGGGCAGTGACGAGTTTGGCAGTGATGCCAAAACTAGACATTGCTCTGCATAGCTCGTCTCTATGGATGCTGTTATACGCGGCTTTAAAATCGTTGAATAGATGGTGTGTATCAATTTAGAGCTCATGGATTTTTTTCTAAGATCTGCTGTAGTGTGAATATTGGGTCGATGGTGTACTTTCCTGGGCCTCTACTCTGTATTCCGATTCTAAAGTTCGGATCGTTCGAAACCGGAAGTTTTATACGGGCAATTTGAAACGAAATTCATAAAATCTATACAAAATGTCCGCGCTCGAATGATCCGAGTCGGAATACAGAGTAGGGGCCCTGGCCTAAAGCCACACTGATATGGACCAATCAGGTTGCAAACGGACGGCTTCTGGCGTTCACACAATACGGAAGATAGGATCTTGTAGGCGATGTTAAGAAGACTGATGCCTCTGTAGTTGGCGTTCAGACGGTCTCCTTTCTTGAGGATCGGACAAACAATTTTTTTTCCCCCCCGAGGGTAGGTGAAAATCTTACATAGACACTATGAGAATAGTGTCTCTTAGTAGTGTCAGATTCTTACTGACTAAAACACCTCCCTTCGATATAAGTTCGTTCGATATTGCAATTAAGTTAAAACTTATCGAGCAATTTTTTTATCACGAAATAAAACGTTTGGCAGGTTACTTTCCAATGAAAGATCCTGCATGTTCCGCAATTTAATTGCGGTTAATCCTTATCTCGCCAAGTCGGAAGGTTTTGTCCTTTGTGGTCAGCGAAATAAATTGCTATCATCCAAAATTGCTAGGACTGTACTGTTAACATGCCGGTTTCTATGTTTTCGCGGAAAGCTTCTAGTTTCTGCTTCGATTGCAGGAATTCCGACTCCGAGATCTCTGTGGATATCGTCGTTTCTGGTATACCACGGTGCTTGGACAATTTCTCTAAGCACTTTATTTTGAAATGTTTGTATGATATTGGCATTCGTTTTCTTGGTACAACCGCAAAGTTGTATACCGTAGGTCCACACCGGCTTTAGGGTCGAATTACGGCATCAGTGATCGAGTCATACGTGACTGATAAATGTTAATTTGGTATGACCGCATACGTGATCGAGCAGCGAGTATCGAAATTTGGCATTCTGTCATCAGTGATCGAGTATTTTTTCATTCGATAGGGTTGTTGGTGACGAGTGGAAAATACTTTCAAAAGAAAAAATGTATAAATTGTTTTATTTGTTGTATTTTTGTGTTCTTTTTAATTTATTATTTTAAATGCATTGCAGGTGAAGGCTTAATAAAACAAATCCACTTTTAAAAAACGATTTTGGTAGGTTGCATGAGCATGTAGTGGAGCTGGGATGGCGGTTGAGGAGTTGCCTCTAATATGCTATTTTTCCAGTGCAATCTTATTCACTCTTAATATTTTAATAAAACTGCAATCGAAAGTTTAAGTTATGAAGGATGTTTTAAGAATATTATAGCTTTATATACGTACGCAGGATTTGTAAATATAAAGGATTCCTTTTATCTCTTAAATGCTTTTGTTCAGTGGCGTCAAACATCCGTCTTTAAATCCGCAGATGAAAATTACAGCAAATAATATATTTAAAATGCATTAACTAAAAAAAATATCGATTTCTTCTCACAAAATTCATAAATAAACAAAAAAAATTTACATTTGACAGCCAATTCAATTGAATGTAGTAGTTTGCACTAGTACAATTAGTACATTTTTAAATGTGTACTCGATACGTGACCATTCGTATGTCATCATCCCAAAAGAGTTACTCGATCATACGATCACGTATGGATTTCACTCACTCGATCACTGATGCCGTAATTCGACCCCAGTTTGTTCTCGGTACTGAGCTGGGAATGATTTCCGAGTAACCAGTGCATTTCTCTATATTTGATTTCGAGTTCTTTGCGTTTCATTTTCACGTGCGAATTTCACTTCAGCTTTGCGTCTTGTGTCACTCCCAGATATTTGGCTTCGTTGGAAAAACGTATTTGGGCCAAGTTTAGAAAAATTCACGTGCACAGATTTAGTTTCGTTGAAAGCGATCCGCCAGTCCCTTGTCCATTCGTTAAGTTTATTCAGTGCGCTTTGCAGTTTTGCAGTCGTTTCTTCGATTGTTTTAACTACTGCAAGATCGGCAAACGTAGCAAGGGTAGTGCCATTTTCTTTCGGTATATCACGAGTATATAACAGATAGAGAAGCGGCCCAAGAACGCTTCCTTGCGGTACGCCGGCAGAAATTTCTTTAAGTTCCGAGTGTTCATTTCCATGTCTAACACGGAAGAGTCTATTCCCGAGATACGATCCTAGAATATCGTATAGGCAAACAGTGATTCTAGTGATAGTTGAGTGCTTGATTCTGAATCCAAACTATGTGATGAAGGATAAGATTTTGTTCCTCGGTGATTGGCTGTTAGTGCTTGAGCAATATTCTCTCAAAGATTTTAGATATAATTGGGAGCAGCGAAATTGGACTGGTTTTAGTTTCATTATGACTTCCGCAGTTTTCCATTAACTCGGGACAGCTTTTCTAGGCAACGTTTTAAGAACTTCTCCGGCCATTAAGTCGTAACCAGGAACTTTCTTGGGTTTTAACTTCATTATTTGTTGCATGAGAAAGATAAACACTTGCATTATTTTCTTTCTTGAATTATATTTATTCTGTGAGCTTACATCATAATAAAATTCATACACCTACAACATATATAATTTGTAATAAATCTCTTATATATATATAAATACATGTTACTTCAAGTGTCTTTTTCTTGTATAAGTAATGCAAATGAGAAAAAAAAAAAAAGACGAAACAAATAACGAATTTGTTTCGATAGAATAATTTAAAAGAAATAACGCAACAAAAAATGGAACATTCTTAGAAACTATTCAATTAGAAAACGAGGGATGCATAATCGATTTTATTTTTTTAAGGGGGCTCTCTAGGCTTTAACAAGTTTGTGTTTAAATTCTATTAAATAATACTTGATTTAATAAGTGCACGAGACAAATTAGAAACATATTAAACTACAGTACAGGGTGTACTAATTGATATTTTGTTTCTATTTTTACATTTAAACGATAACGATGCACAATGATCGGTTAAGAATGTTTTTAAGTTCAACAACATTTATGAATCTGTCCTACTGTGAGTAGAGTTTGATATCTTGCCTCTAAGCCTTCTCTCCATATAATCAGTATAAATTCGTGAGCATCTTTGTACACACACACACAGTTTGAAGAAATCATTTGCTTCAAGCCAATCATGTCCTCTGTTATCACAATTTCATAATTTGCTTCAATCAAGTCTTCTAGCCCATGGGGCGAAACCTGTTATGGTTTCGATTCTAATTCAACTTATTCTCTATGTGAAAAAGTCATCTATACATACATACATCTATTTAAGTCTTCAAAAATCAGTTGTTACTATATACAGTTGGTTCTTTGGGGCATTCTGCCCCTACTTGTGATCTTTCCTTGTTGCACTTGCATTTTTTTGTCGATCGATCATTCTCACTCAATCAATTTCTTCATCGACCCCTTCTCCTTCTCTTCTTTTTTTTGGGGTCGGAAATCTTTTTACCTTTCACATAAGGTAAAAATTCTTTTATACTTTTTCTTACTCGCTGGGCAGGGTTTGCTGATGATGCCACTTCTCTTCTTTGCTCGATACTTACCAAAGTCCATTTGGTCAACAACCACTTTGGCATTGATTTTGAAGAGAAGTGCAAACTTCTTTACCGACACCGGTGCGAATTTGTCTCCAATTGCTATTTGGGTGTAGATTTTGGACAAGTCGACCGGTTCCGGTTGCTTTCCATAGAATGACTTTTCTACAGGTACATCGTTAGTGTTTGGAGTGTAAGGTTCAATGTCCATTGGAGTGGTTTCCTCTGCATTGTTACTAGCGGCGGTGACCGTACTAAATAACGGTCGAGGTGGCACTGGTCGATCTTCGGAAATCGACGCCTTTCTTTTCTTTATTTTCTGAGGCCCGGATGGAACTAGGAAATGACCGAAACCACGATCGCCAGCGCCCATGGCTACTGTGCTTCTTCGTTTGGCAATCCTTTTGGCTGTCACGGGCTTCGGTGGTGGAGGAAGTAAAGGCAGGGGGGGTGTAACATCCTTGGCTTCGATAGACCTTTTCGCCATCAGTCGTGCCATACAGAGCGGAGGAATTGGTGGCTCTAGTGCCTTTTTGCAAATCTCATCGTACATGGCATAAATTCGCTCGATGCTTCCATACTGTGTGTGCATTAAGTTTCTCTTGTTTACGATCAGTCCGTTTGGGAAGATTAACAACATCTGTCCGAGGAATGATGTCATATCGCCCAGAGTGTAGATGTATTTGAATTCCTTTAGTTCCTTGGGATGGCTTACATAGCAGTGTTGCATGTAACTGTTGAAACTTGTCTCATCCTTCAAGCAGAAGTGACAGTGTTTGAAACCACCGTAATGATCGATCATATGACGCAGTGTTGCCAGCTCGTTGGTCGACGAATACTGACACATGCCACAGCGATAGATAATTTCATCTTTGATCTGCTTGTAGCGGAAGTTAGAGCTCCCATGGCGCTCCCGTTCGTGCTCAATGATGGCGGTCTTGTCGGCACAGATTTCAGCGCAAAAATAACACTGCATGTAGACCTGGCATTCGCCAACCGCCAGAATGCTCCGCAGCAGATTCGACGAGAGATTCTTGACATCCGTAGGCTTGTGCTCGCGGTGATAGTGCCTAGTGAGCGTATCCAGACGCTTGGGTGGATATACAAATGGACAATGGCCGCAGGTATTTGGTAGTTTAGGATCGGCGGCGCAGAATGTCCGCTGTCCGTGTTTATTGTAGGCATGCAGCTGCATTTGAACATAGTCACCAATGAATGAGCATGAGGGACACTTTAATATTGAGTGTATGCGGAAGAAAAACGGTAATTTCGGCACGAGCTGGTTGTTCTTCAGATACCAATGCTTCATCTTCCAATGGCTAGTGAGAGCGGCCATGTCCTCGTTCTTAAAATCGCAGTGATAACAGCCGAAAATACCCGGCTTCATGGCTGATTCTGGCTCAGTCACTTGGATTATTTCGACGTCGTCATCTTCGTCGTCCAGATCCACGCCAGCGTTGCTTAGACTTTGTTTAGTCCGCTCGGCATCTTCCTCATTTTCCATGAGGATACCACGAATACTCCGCACTCGTTTCGGATCGTCACGCAACCACAATGGCCGCGTCTCAGCGGCTTTGTCTTGTGGTGTCTCATTGATCTTATAGAACACGTACTTCGCTTCTCGTGTTTTTGTTGGATGCTTGGTATCAATGTGCTCCATAATGTGGGCCAAATGGGCTGAGCCAAAGACACAATGCACGCATTGGTACTGATGCTTAGCACGATGCGTTGAATTCGCGTGTGAAATCATTTGATTCCATGTGACCGTCTGGTGTTTGCACAGTGCACACTCCCACTTAAATTTGGTGACTGGTGGTGTTGATGATCCGGAAGCCATGTCTGACGATTCGGCATCAACGGACGTTGCTGAAGCTGATGTCGAACCCTTTCCTACCATCAGTTGCGTGGTTTTATTCACTTCTACCTCTGTACGATCGTAGGTGATCAGGTTAATGAGTGGAATTGCAGTATGCTTGTCATGAACATGCCTTTCGACCACGTACTTGGTGTAGTGAAAGTACTCGCATTCACCGCACTGAAAGATTTTCGGGCCGTGGAACTTCAGATGCTGGACGATTCTCTCGGCACACATGGACTTCTTGCAAATATCCTCTTGACAGTGCGGGCACTGGTAGCCCTTTTCGCCGCCATGCAATGCGTTTAAGTGCGATCGCAGCATAAGATCGGTGATGGTGAGGTAAGTGCATCCTGGGTGTCCACACACGAATCGCTTTGTATCAGGCACAAACATTGGAATTTTCACAGTGCCCGTTGTCTCCTTCGGCTTGGCAGAACCACCGGTTGCATTCGAACTGCAAGCAAGATTTAGCATCTTGTCAAAGTGTTTCTCATTCTTCTCCAGGCATGGTACCGGATTGACTGGATCAACGCTGGCAACGTCCACCTCTTGTTTGTGCAATTGCAGGTGCCGATACATGTTGGTTCTCACTTTTGTCTTGTAGTTGCAAACCGAGCAGCAGACCTGATTGTTGAAGATTGGCTGAAGCGGTAGCAAATACTGCTCGTGCGGTTGAAAGTGCGTCTTAGTCAAAGACTTCTTGCGTTCCCAATCGGCAACGAGTTTTTCTCCAAACTGCATCACCTCTATGGCGGTCAGTTTCATGCCGCTAAATATGAAGAAACCACACTTTTCTTCTGTGGTCAGCGCTTGTGTTATCATTGAAGGGGAACGGGAATGAATCTCGTTGAAGTGCTTCTGTGATTGCTGGAAGTTGGCGAACGTAGCGCAACAGAAGTAGCAAAAGTATTGGTGCCGGCCATGGGTCTTAATGTGAGCTTTAAGAATAGCTGCACGGTGGTAGTTTATCGTACAATGCGGGCAATGTAAGGGAGTGCCGGGCGATCTGTTGGGATATGAGGATGACATGTGCTTTGAAACATGGTTTTGGAAGTCCATCTCTGTCACTGGAGCTGTGCACTCAGGATAGAAAGGGCATTTCCATAGCTCCGATTGTGGTATACCCGTATCTGCAACCGCTTCCTCAACAACTTTCTTTAATCGATCCATGAAGCTGTTGTTATTGGTTCCCACGTCTAGTAAATCCTCTTCAGTTGAATTGCTGCGCCGCGTTGTTGCTCGAAGAATGTCCTGTATTTTCTGTGTCAGCTCATTAGGCGGGGGACATGGTGACGATGATGCGGAACTTGAGTGCCCTCGTGTCATATGCTGAAAGTAATCAGTGACACTCCTGCCCATGAAAGAACACACATGGCATTTGAGTGATCCTCGATCGTTGTCGGTGCGCATGTGGAACACGAGATGTTCATTCATTGCCGAGCGGAGATTTGTGGAAAAATCACAATTCGTAGCGCAGCATTTGAAGGCGATTACCGAAGGATTTGTCGGTACTGGAGAGTTCCGTTGAATGGGGTCAGTCGCAAGACCTAGATTCACTGGAGCAACAGAGTTATTTCCAGAAGGGTTGCTGGGCGGGCGGATCTCTGCAAATTGTAACGATGCCTGACAATCCACCAGCGGTGATGGGCGTTGTTCAAATGTTGGAACTATGTCTGTGATTTGTGGCGCTGGAGACAGGTTTAAGCTTCTTACCTATAAGATGAAACGAAATTGTGTCACTAAGTTCTGTGCGAGAGGGATATGCACTTACCTGACTTATCTGCATTCCACCCGGCGGCGAGTCGGCCATATTCAGCACTAAGTTCCTCAAATCTTCATCCGTCACTCCCTCAGCCACTCCTGTGATGGTGAATTCTTTGCTGACATTCTTGTACAGGGGGATGTCGGACCGATATGCCGGCGGTGGTGCTGGTTGAATCATTGCCTTGGGTTCGCTCTGCAACATTGTTGACAAACACAACTCGGATGTTGGAGGAGCATCTGATCTGTTTGTCACTGGTGGCGGTATGGGTGATGGCGGACGTAGTGCAGATGGGGGTGAAGGCTGTTTTTTGCCAGTAGATAGGATATCTCCTGTTAGTCGACGGAACTTTATTCTCGGCTTATCGCCAGAGCCAGACTGTTCCTCTGCTTTTGCTTTCGAATGAGCATCCAACATGTGTTGCATTTCACGACCTCCTCCGGGGCATACTTGCGCCTGGCAAGTGTGGCAATAACCATTCCACTTAAGCGCGGGATGTTCCAATAAAAAGTGGTTCTGTAGTCCATCCGGGTGCTCAGAGAAAAGGAATGTGCAGGCCGTTACCATGCAATAGTACTTAAAATAGTCGCCATTCAGGGAGAACCCAAAATTACCAATCTGCTGAACACCTGCCGAGGGTGGGGCCTGTGTTTGAGTTGGCAGGGGATTACCCAACACGTCATATTTAATCGGATCCAGATCTGTGGCCATTGCAATGGCATCTTGGAGATTTGTTTGTTCCTCCGGCAACTGAAAGATCGGAGAGTCCAAGTCATTTAGGTCCAAGTGGGGGAAACTGGTGCCATCTCCTTCGAGGCAGTTGAAATTCGTCGCCAGAAGAATGTCCAGAGAGTCACTGGGCGAATCCGGCAGAAGGTCCGACAAATTCGAGATTTGTTCTGCTGATGATTGTTGTGATGGTGCTGTTGGTTTTGCAGTCGATGTAGGAACAGGAGATGAAAGTGGTGGTTGCGAAGTGTTTTGTACCGGCTTCTTTGATGACTGCGAAGGGTCCAGCTTATTTTTCTCTACTTCTTTGGCCTTTTTGGATCCTTTTTTGGGCGCAATGGATGCATACAACCGACTCAGAGTTTGGAAAATAGATTTATTCTTGTTCTTGTCTTTCTGGGAAGCGCCCTTTGTCTCGGTTATCTCGATGTCTTCCCAGTTTTCATTGTCGTCCTCATCGTTATCATTGGCCCACTCACTGTCCGACCCACCATCTTCGACCGCGGATTTATCGCCGTCCTGCTCATCAATAACCAGCTGGCCTGATTCATTGAATGAGGAATCTACCGATGGAGAGCATGCTGCTGGCAATGTGGATGGCAGGTGATCAGAAGCAGCTTCTGGAGAAGCGCTCGTTAGTGGAGTTTCTTCAATCTCCATTGGAGTTGGACCAGATTTCCCTCCATCGCTTTCTTGACCACCACTTGACCCATCTTTCATTTGAGTTTTCGCTGACTCCTCGACTCTGGCATCCTCTATTGCTCGTTCATCGTCTAACAAATTTTGCTTTTCTATATTTTTGAATCTTTGACTCAATCTCTCGGCGATGGTCATTCGTGCTGCAGGCGTCTGACCATCTTTGAACGGTGAAACCGTATTTACACTCGAATCTGAGACTATTCCATCGTCCTGATCTATAGATTTCAAACGTTCTGTTAGTACTTCAGACGTTGGCGACGATAGCTCGCGGGAGAGGAACACGTCCATATTCGACTCAGTCGAATCCTTTGGCTTACTTGCCAAAGGCGGAGGAGGTGGGGCCAGACTGTCCTCCTTTTTCTCTACTAACTTCACTTCCTCCTCAATTTTTGGAACTCCTTTACAGTCAATCAGCTTCACTTCTATGATTTGTGCTATAGACGCCGCATCGTCTAGATCGTGTTGCATTTTTAGATGTCGAATCACTCCACCTTGCAGCAATTGGATAAAATTACACAAATGACAGACGAAAGCATGAAGAGACTGCCTTCTGAGATTCACTGGCTCCCGGTTGATCTTCTTCGCGTCTGGGCAGCATTTATTGATGTGATCCATCAAGTGGGTACACCCGTTCATAGCTTTGAAGCAGCCAGAGCATTTATATTGGTATTCTCCCGTGTGGATGGTAAAGTGTTCCATCCAGCCGCGAAGCGTGCTCGTCGCCTGGAATTCACAGAATGGACAACGATAGTGGTATGCTGTAAGGTTGGGCTTCTTCGGCATCGAATAGAGTGCCCTGTTGCGAATATTGCGTTTTATATCTTCAAGCACCTCCGGCGGAAGTCTTGACGTGTAGACTTCTGAATCGTTGTGGGCGCTTAGATAGTGTGGAGATATAAAGCGATACTTTTCCTTGCAGATGACACAACAGGTAGCGTAACTAGACGTGGTGTGCCACGCTGGATTCGTGTTCTTTGGAACACATTCTTCTGGTTTTGGTTTCACTTTTTCTTCCGATTTTTTGCTGTCTTCGTTTCTGACAATCTCTTGAGTTTCTTCCTTTGTCTTCTCCTTGTCCACGTCCACCTCCTTATTTTCTTCTGCTTTTTCGCTTGTCACCTCCTCCTTGCTTTCGCCTTTGATTTTTTTCTTCAGGTGAACCAAGTCAATATCGTCATCATCGTCGGTATGTAAGTCCAACATTGGAGGACGCTTGGATTTCGGTCCAGGTTTCTGCTTAAGTGGTTGAATTACTTCTGCCACATCCATATTGACATCCTTGGGCACGTGGTGCTCTGCATCCACCTTATCCTCATCTGCATCTTCATCTTCTCCTGGAAGTTTTATGGGTGTATTCGGTTCGAGGATGGGCATTTCTGGAGGACGACTTTCCGTCGATGTTTTTCGGCTGCGACTTCGCAGAGCCCTCATGTTCAGCGGACTGATCAACACCTTTGCCTTGCGCATACGACCCCTAATCAACGGTGTTGGCGAGGGCGTAGATGACGGTGTATTACCCTTTAATTTGGCCTTTCTCTCCTTGGAATTATCCTTCGGCTTTGGAGCTTTAGGCTTTGATGACTCTTTGGCGAGCGTGCACATTCGGCGGCCAGTGGCTGTAACTACACCCTGACAGATGAACATGTCACGGATATCTTCGTTCAGCCGATCCAACTCGTTCTTTTTCGCACGTGTCGTTCGGGGTTTGTTCTGCTCCTGCTGCTTCTTAGCGCTGACAGGAGTATCTCTGCCTTCGTCCTCGGGGCTGTACAAGATGTCCTAAAAAGAAAGAACGACATTTATGACGACTACTTCTTGAAAAACAATAAAAATGCAAAGAAACACCTTACCTTGACCTGTTGCAGCTTCTTCTCATCCAGCACGGCCTTTAGCATGTCCAGTATACGATCCTTATTGGTCGTAGGATCTACAATACTCTTCAAGAAGCCCTCCAGCCATTCTTGTTTCTTTTGGTTCTCATCGGCATCAACACTTGGTGTTTGGGGCTTGGAACCAGAACTACTGGGTTCCTCAGGAGATACAATTTCATCAGCCGCCATTGAATCCGCGTTATGTAACTCTTCCGCATCACCGCCCTGTGATGTTGTACTGCTCACGGCACAAATCTGTCCATCGTCTGACGTTTGCTTTCCACCAACTGCTTGCCTCCGAGTTTTAGTGCTCACTGGAGTGGAATTCTTCGATCCAGGTTTAGGGCCAGGTTTTGCACGGGTCTGAGCTGTCGTTTCAGGAGTGGTGGCTGGCGTGACCTTTGGCGTGATCGATTTTTTAGCTGTCTTCTCATTGAAATTGATTGAAGCCCTGGTCTTTCTCTTGCCAGAGATTATATTCTGAGTGGAAACTATGGAGTTGTCTGTTGTTGGGGCGAACATCTCCGAAGCGGATCGACAACGGGTATGTGCCGGAGAGGAACTGTCACTCTGTCCATTCATATCTTGATTTACTAAGTCGTGTACGTTTGTCTGACGACGCTTGGAGATCTGACCTGGTTTTATATCCTCTTCTTGTTGTGGTTCTTTCTCCAGTTCTTTGGCCTCGGGAGAAATAGGCTCTTTCTTAGTCGCCCTTGGAGGGCGTCCTCGACGACGTGGAAGCGATACAGTAGGTTGAGATTGAAGTAGCGCTTCAATAACACCAGAATCGTTTATTACTAGCGCACTTTCTGATATGGATTCGTCTAAAGATTCGGAAGAGTTTAATGATTTCATCGGCTTGCCTTCGTCGATTACCTTAGATTTGTTCTGGGAAAGTTCAGATTCCTTTGAGACTTCCTCGGTTTCATCGACTGTTTTGGTTGGTTCCGCTGGTTTCTTTTTTAATACTTCTTCCACCTTTTTAACTGATTCCTCCGGCTTCTTCTTAATCGGTTCTTCGATCTTTGTCGCCGGCTCTTCAAGCTTCTTCTTGGGTTCTTCAACTTTCTTTACTGATTCAGCTACCTCCTTTGGCTCTTCTTCTTCTTCCTTCTTTAACTTTGAATCTGGTTTTGTTTCCTGTGGTTTCGATTCCTGTGGTTTCGTTTCCTCTGGTTTCGATTCCTCTGGCTTCGGTTTCTTTGGGATCTTAAAGCCCTGGATACTTCCACCCATTTCCTTGCCATAATCCGCGTTCCTATACATTTTATCAATGGTTGATGGCGTGGTTGAAAGAGCTGCTGGAATTGGATCTACAGCTGGAGGCGCCTTAACCTCTTCCTCGGCGATCTGTTGTCGACTCTTGGACTGTTTATATTCTCCGTATGTCTTTGGCTCTGGCGGTTTCTTCTTCTTGGACTCCAGATACTTCATCCTCTCGGTTTGATCATTCCGTTCGGGGTTGAATTTGTCAGCGTAGATTGTTTGCGGTAACTTCTGCGTCCGTGGATCCACCCTGGGGGGAACTGGAATACTAAATGAAGGTTTCGGAGGCGGACAACCAGGGATAGCAATGTCCATTAGGCTGGGAATTTGTGGAGTGTATGTTATTGGTGAACAGAATGGACTCGGATTATGCAGATCCATGCGGGAATTCCTCAATCGGGGATCATAGTGATTTATCGTGGGCAGGACATTGGCGACGGGAGAGACAGCAATCGACAACAAAGGAGGAATCTGTCCCATTGTACCAACTCGTGGATCAGTGCGAAGCGGTGAAGAAATTGAGTCTCTGCGTGGATGGGGGTTGTACTTAAGTGCCAGGCGATCTGCCATTGGATCAATGATTTGATCTTTGATTGGCGGCGATTGGATCGCTGGTAGGTCCTTCTTCAGATCGGATGGCATACTTGATATGGAATCTCGCCTGCGATGGGGATTATACTTCAGTGCCAAGCGTTCAATAACAGGATCAATTGGGTTTGGTGGGGACTTTAGCAAAGTGTCAGAGTAATTTTTGGGTAGCGGAGGCGGTGGCTTAAACAGTTCTCGCTGAGGACTTTTCTTGCGTGCATGACATATTGCTGTCTCAACAGGCTTTTTAGTTGGTGTATGACCCCTTCTATAGAACGGTTCTCTTTCGTCCTGATCTTCATAAGTTTGCGGGGATGAATCCTTTTCAGGTGGAGATGCCTTTGAAATCATAGCCAGCTTTTTTCTGACAAGTTCGAGGGCGTTTGTTTTACGGTCAGGTGGGATCTCAATTGGCTTCGTTACAGCTGGTTTTCCAATGGCAGCTTCCAATGATTCATTCAGGAGGTCATCTATGTCATCCGCGCTAAGCGGTGGACTCTTGAGAACCTCGTCGATTGGCTTGATTGGAAACGCTGGTGGGAGTTGTAGAAGAGGAGGTGGTACCGTCTTTGGGGGCTTTTGTTTCATCTTGTCGTTCTTCACCTCGATACGAAAGTTCTCGAAATTGTTGTCCACCTTATCACCGAGGCGATTGAATACCGAAGGAGAATCTGAGCGCGCTTCTGGTGGCGGAGGGTTTATGAAAGGATTGAAAATGACTGACGGCGAATCAGGTTTCTTGTATTTAAAAATTGTGTCGTGGAAGAGTTTCTTTTGGTAGGCATCCTTGTCCAGGCTAGCGTCTGGCAATTGTGGACACCTTAATGGAAGCTGTGGTGGAAGATCACGACCATGTTTGTTACCTTTCTCATGATGACGATACTGGTGGCTGTTGTTTGATTCTCTATGGTGATGGTGTGATGAAGATGAGGATGTTGTTGCTGCTGCTGGTGATGGTTTGGAAGATGCTTTTGGTAGCGGTAGGGCTTTGGAAGATGGTTTTGGCGGCGGTGGTGCCTCATCCTCGGGTTCATCCCAATTTTCCTCCTCCGAACTGTAGGTTTTTTTGGCTTTACTTCTTTGCTGGCTGTCTGACCGATGATTACCGGACTGGGTAGACGAAGAAGATGAAGACCAAGATCTGTGATAGGATGGCATGTTGGACGATGATGCGTCTGATGCAGTTTCTAAAGCCCTTTCCTTTGGATCTGACCAGCGAGAATGCTTGACTTTTGCACGCTCTGCTGATGTTAGCTGCTGCTGTTGATGGTACTTGTTGTTGTTTTTGTAATAATCCGAGGATCGGTTCTGAAATCCCGCACCAGGCGATGGTGACCTTGCAGTTTCCTGCTTCCAATGGGCTTTCGACGGCACTCGCATCGGAGAGCAACGTCGTTCCGTGGGTATCTCTACAGGTGGACGAAAGTCCTCGTCACCAAATTGTGTTGGACTAGCTGGGCAAGTGTTAATTTCGATTAGATTATTGGATCTTGGCACAAATTTGTTTGTAAATGATGATGTTGCATGAATTGTTGTTATTGGTTTCGATGATGTTGGCTGTACTTTATCAGCTGCACCTCCGGAAGATGTATCGGGTACAGTTGTAGGTTTGGAAGTTGTAGCCTTTGGCAAACTCAATTCATCAGTCTACGAAGAAATAAAAAGAAATAAAAACAAATCATTAGCCCCAAATACTCTTTCTTGGTTTACTGACAGTTTACCTTTTCAATTTTAGCATGAAGCTTCTTTAAGACGGATTCACACTTCAATAACGTGTCGAATTTCAGTCTAAAAATTGGCAAAAATGTGAAAAATAACCAATGAGACGTGTGCGAAGCCTACTACTCACTTCTTTTGTTTATTTGTAAGTAAGTTGTGCAACGTTTGCACTTTCTCAAGCTGCGCTTTTCTTGGTTTATCCTGATCATTATTTTTGAGTTTTTCAATGACACGCTCCAGGAAGGGAATATACTTTTGCATTTCCTTAAATTTACCTTCGTACACTAAGTCTTCCATGGTGTAAGCGGATATTAATTTTCTCTCCTGCAAGTGAAGGATTCACTAAAAGAAAAAAAAATGGAGAAAGTTGAAGACATTAAAGACCGTGGAAAGGAATCAATGGTAAACACATTGAAACATTTAAAGCGGAAGGAGATCGAGAAAGTAGAGAGGGTTGCAAGGAGGAAAGATAATTTTGTTTCCTAAAGTTTCCTGGTAGAGCGACGATGAGTGTCCCTGTTTGCACGTTTTGTTTGGCAAAAAGGAGAAGGATTTTCAATGTTTTCCTTCTTTAACTAGACTTATGGACTTGGAAATGTCATCTCTGCTTCGATGAATTAAACGGAGAAAGATGGAAAATGAGTTACAAATTTCCTGCTGCGGAAGTGTGTCCTTTAAAAAGCTATGACAACGAAGAAGTCCTTGTTTTGTAGTTAAATCATTAAAAGGAAGTTGTGCACATACGTCCTGTTTTGTGTTCAATGTTTTTCGTAACCTGAAACACTGATGTCAGCTTACGAACGCTCTCAACGAATCATTGCTGAGGTTTGCATGACAAAAAGAGTTGATCTTGAGGTATGATTCACGATCTAAGGCGGTGGTGAGAGTGTGGCGATGGTGTAGTGAGTAGTGTGCTCGCTTGTGACCCGACCTGTGCAAGTTCGAGCTCAGTCGGGTAACAGCAACAGCCGCCGAAATCAAAAAGAGAAACGAACAACAAAATCTGAGTTTCTCAAACTACCGAAACGAGTTTGAGTGCTCCTGGGGTTTGGAAAATTCAAATAAAAAGGCGATGGTGTCCCAAGCAGAACCTATCTTAATAGTCAGGAATCCCGTAAGTTGAACAGAAGACAGGAAAATGCGTCGTGAACAGACACCAACTCTGATCTCGGTTTTGATCAAGCTTCAAGCACACTTTCTTGGATAGAAAGCCTGGCTATGGCAGTTGACATTGCAGCATGACGGAATAAATATTGCGTCACGATCAGAAGAAATCTACGCTTTCTGAGCAGAAGACAGGAAAATGCGTCGTGAACAGGCACCAACTCTGATCTCAGTTTTGATCAAGTTTCAACCACACTTTCTTGGGTAGAAGCCCGGCTACAGCAGTTGACATTGTAACATGACGGGATAAATGCTGCGTCACTTTCGAAAGAAATCTTCGGTTCAATGGATAAAGGAACGAAGAATGAATGAATAAAGGCTTTCAGTTCCTTTTTGCTGCATCATCTCTCTTACATTTGATGAAAGTCAGTAGAAATTCTACAAGGAAAGTTGACATTTTTCCTGTACAACACCTTTGGACCATTCCATGCCAATGGACATCTGTTTTCTTTTGTTTCATAACAGCAGTGCTCTTTAATACAGCAAAGGATATGTATATTCATAAATTCAGTGTCACCGCCAGTCTACAGTTGCTCTTAGTTGCGTGTATTACTTGAAATTCCTTTACTTTAACTGGGTCACTTTGAGGAATTCGTGACTTCTTGTTTACATAATTGATTTTCTTTTACAAACTCTTGAGCACGTTTGCTTTTGCAGTTCTTTGCTTTTTCCTTAGAACCAGGACTAGACTAATCAATACTTAGACAAACAATTCAAATCAAATGTCCTTCATACCTGCTTTGTGGCTAAAGGAAGGTCAAAGATGCATTGTGATTCAGATCAATCTGGAAGACACGTGTAGTAATGACAATCCTTCAGGTAGATAGCTTCATTTTTAACGCCTTCAAGCTATCATCGTTGCGTGCTATAGTCTTGCTGCCATTCGCCCCTGTCAGTAACAACGCTTGGAACGCACTACTGTGATCAGAGAGTTTTAACGGAGTCTTAAAGCAATGACGCTCAATTAAAGGACATTCGTCGGTCTATCGCTCAGTGCGAAGCGAAGGCCTAAGGAGATCAGCATTGACGCAAGTATCCTTCCGTGTGAATGGTTATAGATTTGACCAGATTCCTTGCTTCTTTCGAAAGTCACAGCAGATAGTGGACTTTTGGTGACTTTTCGATTGTTCAACGATTACCTATCTAAGGGCAGTACGTTGACAATAGGTACATAGGTAGGTAAGTTGAAGAGGTGGGTGCATGATGCAGCCTTCACTTGGATCTCTAACGGATCCATTGTGTTCCTCTGACGTAGAATGTCAACATGTTGACAATAGTTTGCAAACCTATCGATGGCGTTGTTCTCGTTGCACTAATGGAGTATAAGCAGCTTGTTCCCAGACTACATTGATTTTTCGATCGCCATGTAGATCCACAGTGACTTGTGGGTTTCGTAAGAAGTACTGGTTGGCGAAGTTGCATTGAATTTCAATAACAAAGACTTTTGCAGCATTGAATATCACTTTGGTAGCTCAAACCAGTTTCTGATCGACCGTAATTCCTCTTACATCATGAAATTCTATTCTCTAATCGAATTTTTTTCTTTTCTTCTTCACTTTCTATGGAAAGATCTCGATTCCTGCTCGGTAGCCATCATTTTTTTTTTTCTGCGCCGCAGTATCTACACCTAGAAAACTACCCTCTTCCTGTCGTTCTTCACATTCTCTGTTTGACGTTGTTGCTTTTATCTGGTGTAAAATGGCACCTCTCTCATCTGCCCTTCATTCGGTTTATTGATTCACAAACGGAAGTTGGCCTACATCCCCATTCCCCAGTTACACTCTGCGAATCCTGATTTAATTAAGACAAACATACCAAGGACAGGACACACAATTCCCAAGTGAAAATTTGCAAAAATAATAAAAATCAAAATGTGCTTTGGCCAATTCATAAAGTGCATCACTGCGCAACACTTACACCGGGGGGGGACAGGAAATATTTGCATGCTCAAATAAACACATCAAAAATGAAAAGTTATTTGTTTGCAAAATTAATGCTGGAAACCTGGATCACTAGC
This sequence comes from Criorhina ranunculi, assembly GCA_951813785.1. Lineage (NCBI taxonomy): Eukaryota > Metazoa > Arthropoda > Insecta > Diptera > Syrphidae > Criorhina > Criorhina ranunculi. The sequence goes on along the minus strand of OX638385.1, from coordinate 4,579,925 downwards.
GGCCCCAATGGCCATCATCTTGGGAGGAATCTTCTTCATTATTACGAGAGTCACAAACACGAAAAAAAAAACGAAAACGAAAACGCTTCCCCACAGCACACTTTTTTTTTTGCGGAGCCCCACTAGAGTAGCTCGTTTTGGGAATTCGTTGCTTCCTTTTACACAAAATCACACACAATTAGTACATAAATTAATTGATTATAAATAACAACTAAGAATTTAATTTTTAATAATTGTCTTCTTTAATTTTCATGAAGATTTTATCAGGTGAACAGTACACTTCACACGAACGCGAAAATGACGAAAACTTGAAGCTGCTCTTGCTTCGACAGTTTTTTCGTTTTTTTTTTTTTTTTTGACAGCGAAAGAGAGTGGTTACATCTTGGTTGACTTGACTGTGGTGTTTGTGTGTGTACGTGAGTATCCCGCCAGTTTGGGCAGATTTGTTGTTGTTTGCCTTGTTGATATAGGAAAACGATCTGAAAGGGGAGAGCGCAGTATACTCATTTAAGAGAGTGTACACACAATTGTTGTTAAGTACTAAAAGAGCGAGAGAGAGGGAGAAAGGGGGGGGGAGTACTAAAACTAGATATTTTGTTATTTCTAGTAGGGGAAAGAGATTTTTCGGTTTTTGGAAGAGGTGAGTCTCTGGCACAGGAGATAGGGGTGTTTTTTTATAGATATGTTTCTTTAATGACCTTTTTTCGTTGGGACTATACATATGTAGCTGAGTAGAGTGTGTTCGTTGATACATAATTGAGGTTTTTAACGAGTGTGTAGGTTGATGCATGCCAGGGAGGGCCGATGCCAATTGATTCACTCTGACACAGACTGACTCGAACTGAAGCTATATTTTTCATGTTGATGCGCTGTTGTTGTCGAAAATGTTGTTTCTTTACCGACTTCTGACATGGCTACATATGTTTCTTTACTTTTTCTCAGCCCAACCTTGTCCTCTGTCAAGGTGACATAACTATTTTTTACAAGTGTCAAAAAATGACAGCTGTCAAATTTGATCCGGCTCGTGTTTCTTTATCAAATCTTTACAAGATCTTTTCCATTTTTTACGTAGACATTTCTCTTCGAACTTTTTTTCAGAAGAAACAGACAAATCTTTCGGTCGAAATTCTCCGTCATCTTCGGCAAAAAAAATGTGACATTTCTCGTCGAAAAAAAACTGAAAAAGCTTTAAATTTATATACTTAGGTTCGAGACCCAAGAAGAAGCAACACCACCTTCCAGCAGGCAGTAATACTCCTCCGAGAGTTTAATTTAACATGAGGGGCTGCCCAAGTCATGCCTGATGACTCATCGTATCAATATGCTTAGTTGATGTGAAATTAAGCGAGGAGGCGTTCACAGAGCAGCAAACACATCCTAGCCAGAGCCCTTAACTACTATTGTGAAATAGGGGATAGTTCTATAAAGGAAAAGTTAAGGACAAACCTCCTAAAGTAGAAATGGCCATAAAAATCCTCCCAATCTGTCTCTATTATTGTGAATTAGGGTAGGGCCCAAATGCGGCTGAGGTTATGGTGAGGAGAACGATGGCACGCTCAGCTCATTGGACCGCCTTTAAGCTACTAGATGAAGATAGAAAAGACCTACTCAGACCTTGAACAGGCGAAAAAATAAAAAAGGAGTGAAAGATAGGAATAGAAGGCCCAGAAATCTATGCCTATACCCGAGAGAAAGGGAGGAAGCGCTAAAGAAAACTAGACCTATCTAACCTAGACTGCTTGTATACTACCCTATGTCTTAATCTACTCCCTAACTATCCCTTATATAACTGAAAACAAAAGTGATCTAACCGTGAAACTTGTCGCAGGCATGACAAACCTGCTAAAGTATCTGTCGTGAAAAAGCTTCGCGAGCTAGCTAGAGACGCTTGTTAGTTGAGGCCCAGGTCCACCCCGGACTGTAGCGCCACCTTAAGTTAGAAAAAGCTTCTCAATCCGCCGTTCGAAGGCGGCAATAAAACTATAGGTCCCTTCTATTCGTGATTGTGCTAGGCCTTGGCTCTCGATGGGCTGTCGTGTCGTGCCAAATAATTTTTTTTTAAACTAAACGGGTAAGGGCTTCATCGAGAACTGGATGCCTACTAGATGGCAGTGGCGAAGTCCTTTTGACCGATGCTGCAAGGAAAAGCCCCTAAAATAAGCCTTCCGGTCACTCCCTTTGTCACGTCTTTTAGAAGAGGAATAAGTCATCTCGTCCTTAGACCTAGTTGTAGTTTGTAAGAGTCCCTAGTTCTCGTCATACTTCAAAAGGGCGGTCTGTTACCTTTCCTCCACACACCGTCCGCAAGAAAACACGAAAAAACAGACGTGCACCATGAATACAAGGCTTGGGGCCCCCTTGTTTTCAAATAACATGTCAACAAACCAATGTTTGGAGAAGCCCTATAAGGCGCGGTTTCGTCGGTAGGGTAGCTATTTTGAACAGTCTTGGCATTAAAATCTTTAAAATTAGTGGACCAGGGACCGCCCTCCTCTACAACGACTTCTGCAGAAGCTGCATGGACGAAGAGGAGGAGGAGACGATTCTCCACCTTCTTTGTACATGTCCGGCCCTCTCAGCTCGAAGAAGAGCATACTTAGGAGCCAGCTTCTTTCACAACCTAAGTGAACTGACTGTCGTCAGCATAGGTAGCCTCCAGCGCTTCATAACAAGCTCCGGCTGATTCTGCGGGTAATATTTCTGGTGAAGTACAGATGCAGGAGGTTGCAACCTGCGGTCTGCGACTCCTACCTAACCTAACCTTACCTAGTGTTTAGACGGAACAGAGTTGTGTATAGTCGGTTTTGGCGTTGAATGCTTTAAACCGTTCGGAGTCGGCAATTAAAACCGTAGGTCCCCTTCATTCGTGTCAAAAATTTAACACGCTCAACACGAATGGCGTTGGCTCTCTCAATTTTTCAAAACATCGCGCACTTAAGTTTTTATTTTCCATACGCGAGACCAAAATGTATGCAATCCCTCCAAGCCTTGTTTGCTGTCAAATAATTGAAGCCCACCCTGTAGTTTGTAGATACTGGATTTGATTCCGTGATATGTACGTAGGTACACATATAGTTGGCTCATTAATATTTATTGCAACGAACAGTTATTCACTTCATAAATTATGTTAGCTTTAGCTGAAAGAAAATACTTCTAGAGTCTTGAAATGGTTTGGTTTCTGTGGTCGAACTATTTATGATTAGCGGTGTTTCAATTAGCGCCCTTATTTCTTAAAACAATAAAATATAAAAGCAGACAATGTGGTCATGTTATCATTAACTTTCGTCGTTCAATTGTTTCATGTGGTTTGTATAATGAGTAACGTCAACGTCAACGTCAAACGCATAAAAAGTAGGTCTTATGCAATCGATTATATGGATGCACACACGTTGATTTCAAATGTCATTCTCTGATAGATAATGAGACAACAACGTTATGACACGATTGGTGTAGATAAACAGCTAAAATCTTTGAAAAAGGTCAAATTTTTACCTTTTTCATAAGTGACATATGTCTAGTTGCTTAATTCACCGCAAAAAAAGTAGAAATGGTCTTCACAAGTCGTTAGTTTTCTTCTGACATTCATTTGACATTTCTTTGAAACCGCAAAAAATAGATTGTGTGAGGTATTGCTTATGACAAGGGTTCTACTTGTTCGATTTGACTTCCTCTCTCTTTCGGAAGTTGTTTACCTCGTTACGTAACTGACGATGGCTTTACGAAATCTCTGGTTAGCATTGTACTACCCCTTTTTGGTATAGCGGTTGGAGAAACTCAAATTTTCATTGTTTCTCTTTTTATTTTCCGTTGCTGTTACTGTGTCACGACCGGGCTCGAACTTATACCATCGCCATCTTTACTTGAAAACTTGCTTAGCTTTGACTTTGAAGATCCTGTAACAATTGTGTGGCTATTGACATGGACGTCAACGAAGTGACGTAGTAGTTGTCGGCCCCGATGCGACTCCAATTTTGGGCCTCCGCCATTAAGTGGATCCGATAGTTCTGGGTCGACCCTCATTTTACTCTCCATCTCATCAGCAACGAAATCCACTTTCATACTTGACCCAGGCTCGTCAGTTGCCGGCAGAGTTGTTTGACGCTTTGGTTTTGAGTTCGGGCCCGACGATTTCCGTGGCCATTCTCTCTGGAATTTAATGCTCGACTTGCCCTCATGTATCGCGACATTTTTTTCGAACTCCCAGCCTCTTCAGAGAGAACGCTTAACAGATAGGTTCCTAGAAACAAACCGAAGAGCGAAAGCAAATGCTGCCACAATTTATTTCACAAAATAGCCCAACTAGTCTGATGCTTAATGGCAAAACGTAGGCGAGTCTTACGATTTAAAGCGTACAATGTACATCAAAGAACTTCAACTTTCTCGACATTTCCGTTGGCATTTCGGCCAAACCCGGTCCAAATGCCATTGCCGCGAGCTAACTTATTCTTTCGTAAGCCGTTCCACTGCTATACTTTGGCTTGTGGAACCTCGTCGAGTGGGGCGCACTTTCAAGCTATGGTCGTCCGTCCAGCAAGCAAGAACTTATACATAGCAGCACCACAAAAAAATAAAACAGCTCCAAGTCTGAAGAGAACTCACAATTTAGTTAAACTCGTGGCTTGATCCGACTTAAAGGCGTATGGACTTTGCCAAATTTGCTTTCGATTTTGATTTACGTTTATATTTCTTTTTAAGGTAAGCTCAGCGATTATTTAAGTCACCCTGCACTAGATTTTTTTACGATCCACTAGCCCCCCAGAGGTTTCATACAGCAGCGATTTCGAAACACAGCTACATTAGGTTTGAGACTTCGCTTTACGTTTAAACTTCTTTTTAAGGTTATCTCAGCGATTATTTAAGTCACCCTGCACGAGGTTTTTTTTATGATCCACCGACCCTCAAGGGGTTTCACACAGCCGCGATTTCGAAACCCAGCTACTATTAGGTTTGAGACTTTGCTGTAGCCAGAATGACCGGGGGAAAATTATTGATATTGTTGCTGTGGCTTATAATTCACAGTATTTTTTTCGAACTCCCTGATGTCACTGACACTACTCAGTATGATCAATATTGAGCCATAGGACCACCCTATTGCCAGTGTTATGCCTTTACAATAAAGTTGACATCAGCTTTTTTCGCAGTTGATGGACTTTCTTGGCATTGGGAGTTAAACCTGGAACCTTCAAGGTGACTAAACCAACCCCATCCGACTAAGAGGGGTATGGACTTTATTATGTGCCAAATTCGGTTACCATTAAGGCATTGACTACATATTTAGGACTTCTTCTTGATTTGCATTGATAATGCTTCTGAAGAAAGACTCATCGATCATTTAAGTCACCCTTCACCAGGTTTTCTTTGCTTAGAAAATGGAGAACCAAAGGCTACAGACTACATAAATCATGCTTGGTCCAGCACCGACTTTTTATTTTACAAAAACGTTTTACCAAAACTAAATGCGACTACGTTTCGATAATCAAAGCAAACAGAGCCACAGAGAGACAAATTTTCCACTGAAGATGACAAAATGACAGATGTTCAACTATAAGTGTGCCCGTGTGCATTCTTTCAATTATTTATCTCTACCTACCTACCATTAACTGTACCCTCGAAGAAAAACAAGTTTATCTGTTCCAAAACCTTTTGCAACCTCAGTAATTATATCAGAGAGCCTGCTCTGCATAAGAAAGTTCAAGAAAAAAAAATAGAAAGGGTGCCGCCGCCGCCATACCTGAAACGCAATTCATCATGAACATCACCATCGATTTTTTAATTTTTTTTTTGCCCCATTTTACCTGCAAATCATGTAATTCGATGCCAAATTCAGGTTTACCCAAATTTTCAATAGAAAAACTGCAAAAAACATCTCAAAATGAACGAAAAATTAAAGAAAAAGATACTCACAGTGTTGGAATTTGTTGAAGAAAATTCCCGAAAAGATCATCCCCCTTCGGTTTTTTTTGGATTTACGTAACCCTAAAACACAAACCACTTCTCACACCTCACAACGACGAGACTTGCAATATTTAAAGCAAAAAAAAAAAGTAAGAAAAGACCCGGAAAAATCAATGGAAAAGTCCAGACAAAAGTTTTCCACTTTCATGCACACACTTCCCAAGCGTACTTCTCACTTTAAGATTTTTTTTTTTTTTTTTAAAATTAATCTATTCACGGCCTCCAAAATGGCTTCCCAAAGTGAAGGAAAATTTATTTAATTTTTAATTTTTTCTAGTCTTTTTCAACAAGATGCAGAGGTTAGTTCTTCTGCACGACGACTACTTTATAGAATTGTCGTCATGTAAAATAAAATAAAAAAAAACGCAATGCAATGGCGATGATGTCGACTCGAATGACAAAATCGCAGCCACAAAAACTCGGCTATAGAAATTGAATTCCAGAAAATACACACACACAAGGAAAACAAAAAAACGCAGGAAAAATCTCTTAAATTCTGTACCGAGCGTCGTCGAGACCTAGAAGAGAACACCAGCGCGGGATATGTACCGCCGAATTGTATAGTTATTCCGCCAACAGCGGGCGTTGGCAACAGTCAAAGTCGTGGCAGCCAGGTCCAACGTCCAAGTCGACAAAAAAACAAAAACGAGCCTTTTTAGTACAAAAAAAGTGTGAATGTGTGTGTGTGACAGCCTGGCTCAAGACTCATTTGCTGTTAGCATTGCGGAACAGAAGCGAACTAGCTGTCGGAATGAACGGATCGTCTCGAGGAAGATGAAATGCCATGACGGGTGTGAAAATGTTTGCAAAGCGGTGAGTAGAACTTCAAGAAATCCCCAACAAATTTTTGTGGTTTTTTCAGTAAACAGACAGAAAATAAGGGAATGCCTGCATCAAAGGGATGATATTCATCTTGGAAATGGATTCTCTATCTCCACTCCCAAAAAAAAAAAAAAATGCCAACGTCTCACGTTTGTCCACAACCCTTACATTATTGCTCCCAAATAAAATAAAAAATCAACAAAGCACAGGCACTGTTCCACATTCAATCCATAATCCATACACAAGCTGTTTGTCTCCCATCTCCAGGCAAATAAAAGGGGGAACGTTGTGTAACATCTGCGAAACCTGATAAACTAGATCTAGATCACCCACCAAAAAAACCTGAAAATTTATTTTTTATTGAAACAAATATTTAACCGACGAATGACAGATTGTAAACGATTAATTTTTGTTTTTTTTATTGAATAAACCAACAGTAGATGGAATTATTTTATCTAGGAGATAAGTGGAAATGTAATTAAAAATAATTGAGTTGAGTAGGTACACCTAATGGCCGCCATCGATGGCTGCTAACAATACAACTAATACGATGATGTTTCGTAATGAAGAAGCCATAGGGTGACAACGTATTTTGAGAGTGTTCTGTGGATTGTGTGGACGGTGTGGAAGGTGTTCTTTCGAAATTTTGTAAATATGGCGGGAAAATTGTTTTAAATTTAAAAAAAAAAAATTTGAAGCGAAGATTACGTATTTTTTCTCTAGAAATGGTTGAAACTGGTGAACCTGCCAGAGACATGCTACAACTCACGTGACTTGGATGTTGATGGGCGTGGCTAAGAGCGTAGTTTTCAGATCCATCCTGTGGAGTTGAGAAAATTGATAATGTTGCTGAATTTTATGTTAGAAATCTCAGAAAATTCCTTGATAAAGAATTTTCCGAGAGTGCGCTGTCTGGCTCTGGCAAGTGCCGGTCAGTCACAGAAAGTGGAATAACGTTTCCTTTTCGTGTGAATTGTCGGAACTACGACAGTGAGGGTTGAATGGGATGCCTAGCTTGGCAGCGTGTTGACATATTGGCCAGTGGCCCGTGCTAATTGCTGTGATTCTTGCTGTCTCGTTGCGGTTCCTATTGATCAAGTCATTCGTTCTGTTTTTATTGTAGGTGGACCAAACAGGTTGTTAAACTGTCGACCTAGAGTTGGCAATAGAGAGAAAGTGTTGGAAAATGTTGCCCTTGATGAGTCCCATCGGGGAGCAGACTGACTCCGCAAGGGAGGCATCCAGGGTAGAACCACATCTGGCTAACGCGTCGGCTCTCTAGAAGAGTCTAAAATGTTTTAAATCTTTACATATTTCCATTTAAGTACTTAATGTTGCGTCGCGAAAGATGGAAGAAACGTCAATTTGATTTGTAAAGCTCTGAATTCACTCTGATTTCCATTTTCATTGCCTTCGATGACGTTAGGCTTTTTCTTTGCCGTTTTGAATCAGTATTCTGTAAATTCTTGCAGCTTGAAAACAGAACCTTCGAATTATTCCAAACATGTACTAGATTTCGGCAAGGAGACGCGCTGTCGTTTGATTTCTTTAATCTTGTGCTGGAGCCGACGTAAACATAGAAAGCACTATATTTAACAAATCCATCCAGCTGCTAGGATGCGCAGACGATATCGACATCATAGCTCGTTCCCAGCGTGCCATTATTGAGGCTTTTAAGGCAATAGAAGAACAAGCCAAACGCGAGTTGGTCTCATGATGAATGAGGATAAAACCAATTACATGTTGTCTACCAAAAACCATCTAGGACAGAACTTAAAAATTGACAGCTACCTCAGGGCAAATATAAACTTCACAAACGACACCCTAGTAGAGATTTGACGAAGAATAACCTTGGACAACCGCTGTTACTTAGGTCCAAACTCCTAACTCGAAGGTCCAAAAGCATGCTCTACAAAACCCTGATCTTGCCAGTCTTGCTTTTTGGAGCTGAATGCTGGACGATAAGTAAGACAGCGAAGGAGATCTTGGGATCCTTCGAAAGAAATATTCGAGGGCGAATGGAGGAGAAGATATAACCGCGAACTCTACGAGCTGTATAAAGCTGTATAAATACACTGGCCATATCGAGCGAATCGAAGAGAATCTTCGAATCCCAGCCACCTGGTTCACGAAGAAAAGGAAGGCCGAACCTTTGGTTTAAAGATCAGGCAATTCGCAAATGGACCGTGAGGAATGGAAAGCGGCATTAGTTCAGGCTCAGACTCTCCAAAGGTCGCTGGCCTGACAAGTACGTATTCTGTAAATTCTTCGACACGACTTATTTGAATGACAAAAGAGAAACAACGCTTGACATTTATGTGCCAATTTGGGATAGACGTCTTATAAAAGGAATCCGGCTGTACTAACCTTAGTGTGTTAGAGCGGCAGGCAGCATTCATTTACAAAACAAACCACAGAACCAGCCGGAAGTTGCTATGAAGCTATGCTAGTTTCAGTCAATGAGTTGAGACTGTGGAAGATGCTGGCTTCTAATTAAGCTCTTCTTCAACCTGAGGGAACTGGGCACGTATAGATGAGGTGAGGAATCGTTTCTTCCTTCTGGCCGTTCATACAGCTTCGACAAAAATCATTATTGAGAAGGGTCAGCCTATTGGCGTCGTATTAAGCTTGGAGATTAACACTTGAAGATCCTCTTTGCTGGAGCATTGTTGTCTATTCGATGTGGACTAGACTAGACAATGTAGTCATCGTATCTAGACTTTTCAGACAACATTCGCATCTTGGTACATCTCGTAGAGTTCATATCTTCCCCAATTGCTCTCCCCGAGGAAAGGACCAAATCTTCGACGAAGAATAGTCATACTCGTTTCGTTAAGGTTCAATAATAGTTGTAGTTAGGTTCATCTTTTCCATAGTCTGGCCTGGATATGGGCCACCACAAACAAGCATCTCCAGTGAGTTTTAGTTTGGATAAGCTCTTCTTTCGCACAGTAAATTGGTTGAAGTTTATTTCTACTCATCCAAAGCCTCTGCGGGGCCAAAGACAAACCCATTATCATCGTTACATTTAGACTCCTTCAACAAGGTTGATGTAGCTGAATGCCTTGTAGGTACAGCGTGCAGACGGAATCGGGTTTAATGCTTCTGCAACATTGAGTAGGACTATTAGAGTCATGTACGGAGTCACTTTAGGTGTTCTATACAGGGCTTTGCTTAGTCTGCTTAAGTGCCCTTTTTGCCTGAGGGAATCGCGATTGGAAAGTTATGATTCGTTAGATCTCAATATTGATGTCATTGCCTGAGTAAGTAAAGGAGTCTAGGTAGACAAAGTGTTCAACTACTTAGCAACTTGTACTAAGAGTCTTTGTACAACTAGTACTAACTTTCTTCTATTTCTGTAATTTCTTAGCTTTCTTTCAAGACTCTGCTACATAGATCTTACTTAATAAGTACGTTTCGCATTCCAAAAATAAGAAAAAATTTAATTTTCAAGAACTGTACACAAAACACGCAAAAAGCCTCCGCGTGTCATACACTAAAACTGCATTTTTTTGGCAGTTTTTTGCAAACAATTTCAATTTCAAGAAACTTTAAATTTTTTGAAGAAATCAAATTAGAAAATCATCGGTAGAGTTAAAAACAACTGTAAAAATATATAAGTAAAGGGTTTTTTCACAAAAATAACTGCTAAAAACAGTCAAAAGAGAGATTTTAAACATAAAACACGAAAAAGTTTATTGTAAATTCCAATGTGTTTCCACCACAATGATATTTCATTTTCGAACCAATTTCGAATTTGTACCACCAATAGTCAGTACACAATCCACAATGGAAATCCCTTAGCAAACTGTCAAAACTTATTTTTATTTTTTATTATTTCTCTGCGTTTTTTCCCGCGAATTTTACCAATTCTCCAAAAAATTATATGAAAAATGGCACATAAACTCAGAAACAGAGAATATTACAAGTTTCAATGGTTCATGTTTTCAAATTAATCGTCGGTAGTCAACTAGTTCCGCTGAACTTCGACCCAGAAACAGCTGTCATTCCTCCGGCATCGATTGTAAACAAAACATTCCCTAAAAATGCACCATCACTTATTCCTTGCGGGATTCTTTGCCGCTTGTGGAAGTCTCTTTGGCAAATTATCTGGAGGAGAATATGGAATTCTGTTGCAGTATCCATCCTTGCAAAGTATTTTCATCAAACAGGTAGCTACTGCTGTCATTTCGAATAGAAAATCGTAACCAATAAACTAGTCTCTTGTTCTCTTTCAAGGACTGTTCCTGATTCTGATGATTGTCTGTAATGTTTTGAATTGGAGATACTTCCTGAAAGCATTACAATCGACTGAACAAACTCTGAGTGCAACTGTTATGTCTGCTGCAGCTAATTATATCTTTTCTGTGAGATTTATTGCCCTTTCCAAGTGGGACAACTCGAGTTGAATAACATCTTTTCTTTCAAGTTTCTGTTTGGGATATTCTTTTTTGGCGAAATGGTGTCTATGCTGTCACTTCTGGGAACGACGTCGATAGTCATTGGATTGTGTTTTCTATGTACTTGATAATAAAGATGGAACAATTGGAAGAAGTCGCGTTGCTTTCATCTACGGACAAATTCTCGGCTTTCGCAGCAAGTGTGAATAACTGCTGAATCTTCGAATGATATTGACATATGAGCTTCATATGGGATAGATCCACATTCATTTTTTACTGCAAGAGAACTAAAAGAGTTCAAAGAATATGACAGCGCTGATTCATGGTCCTTTCAGCTGTTCTAATCTTCTCAACAAAGAAAGGGATCTTCTCCCTTCTGCTTAGATGTTGCCAGACAATTTCAAGTAAGCGGGCTACAAGACGTACATTAGTCCTAAGTTTGTGTATATTGCTCTTGTAAGGTAGTCTGTCACAAGGCTTCTTGCTTTTCCACGTCTAAAGTAGTTTATTACCGCTGCCACGACAATTTTGCCGTATTATTCGTAGCACAAGGAACGCTTACCATTTTATTTTGAGTCTATTCTCAGTCTTAAGCAAGTCTGTCTGTCATCTACAAGGTCCCACTTCTTTTGGTCTTTTATCGATTCAAGCCAACCCTCAGTCTAAAGTTCCCCTTTCTAGGGATAGCAAGCTTGTCATCTACCAGATCCTACTTCTTTTGGGCTTTCTACATTCATCTCCTGTCATTCCTTGTTGGGGACGTGGCGGCAACAGCGCCTTAGCAAGAGGAAGCACTTCTTTGCGAGTGAATGTCAGTCTTAGGTATTTAGCTCGCGCTCTTCTTAGTTCCTCTGTTGTTCTAGTTCATCATTCTAGTAGATACAATGTTATGTTAGGGTGGCGGTTGACCGCTCATAGACCAGTATTGGTTCCTAGTAATACCACTTTTCCGATGTTCACACTGTTGACCGTAGAATATGCTGGCGTTTGTTGTCCAAAGGCAAGTTTCAACAGGCGCTTCTCTAATCCTCGCGTATCGGTACCACTTGAAAGGCTTATCCCATGCTTAAATCCTCCATATTTCCTCCAAAAAGCCTTTCACTTTAAATCTACCACACCCTCTGTAGTAAATTCTTTCAAACGTCACTTTACAGCTCTGAAAGTTTGAACGACGATTTACTGTCAATTGAATTCCTGAACGCTGTCGACATCAAATTTTTAATTCACCACCATCGCCGCCATTCTCAGTTTCAATTGGAAAATTTCCTCGTTCGAGATTTAATTTTCCCAAAGAAATGCAAATTTTCCCTCGAAAAATTCGAATTTTCGTTATGCAAAATGGTTGCAAGTCATTATTTAATGTTTTTGTTACAAAAAAGGTCGAGTGCGAGTGTTTTTTCGTGCTTAAATTTGAAGAAATTCTCCACCGGTGTTTGGAGTAATTTTTTTGTATTTAAATTCATTTCCTGTGAGTATTTCTACGTGAAAATCTTTTCTTAATAATTTTTCCACAAAATGCGATCGAATTTGATGTTCCACGGTTGATATTTCGGTGGAAAATATGTTTTTCATTGCAGTGAAAGTTTTGCTTCGCTAGTTTTTTAATGGCCGTTAAATTTGAAATTCAAAATTTTGTTTTTAGGTGCGCGTCGGTGAGGGGTTTTTTCTTCTTCGAAATGCGGTTGTCCTTGTGTCCACATTTGGTTTGAAGTTGATTTAATCGGGAACCGTGGTCAGAGGAGTCAATTACTCGGTGTGAATGTCGTGAGAAATCGTTTGGGGCGGGTGTCTTATGGACCCTGTGTAGCAAGGTAGGTGATTTGTTTGGTTTTCATTGTTCTGCTCTGTTTGTCCCTCGTACATCTAGATCTAGATCATTACAGCACATGTACTCTCCTGCATCTAGGTTTCTATGATCCAGTTTGAGTGATCTGCTACCAGCGAGGTTTCAGTTCGGCAGTGCTTGGGGGCATCCGGCCTTTGTCCAAGTTGGTTTGGACCTAGATCAAGAACTGGTGTTCGATTAGTGTTTTGCTCTACGACAATACCCTCCAAAGGGGAGCAATTCGATGACAAGAGGCGCCTTATCATTGACTGTGGTGAATAGGCATCCGTTGTCCAAGGTCTCAAGTAGTAAGAACCAGACTGTTGACGGGCTATTACCAGCAGAGCCTGCAACGAAACAAAGCAGATCTTCCTGAATCGAGCAGTCAAGCACCTCCGCTTGCTTCTGATACAAGTGTTCGAAGTACCTTAGAGCGTTGCGAAGTGAAGCCTTGCCTTAAGCCTCTCGGCACAGTAGGATTGTTAATGTAACCGCTGTGCCTAAGCGGGCCCTCTCTCGTCGAGCGTTCTCTATCGTCATCCTCAGTAGACGAATGAGTTAGGTTCAGATGCCAGGACTAGATAACCTTATGCAGGCTTTGAAACGAGTAAACAGGCGACCGTAGTGTCTTTGAATTCTGTAGGCTTAAGGTTTGAAGCGCTGATCTAGTACTCGAGAAGGGCTCCGATAAGTCGGACTACAGGAACTACCAATCAACCAGCATTAAAGGAATTCTTGCCTTTAGGGTTCTATATGCGGCTTCCATCCCTTGTAAGGTGTTTCTCTTCCTTTTTACCCAAGAGTTCAGAGTTTAGATGGTAAGCCGCCAGTTGTGTCGGCCTTAAGTCTTGCTTTCTGAGCCACTTTCATACAGATTAAGGCGATTAAACTGTCAGTTTTCTATGGTGTGGATTGAATGCATATAAGGCTATGTAGTGCCCTCTCCTGGTGCTCATAGAAGGCTAGGTAAGGTTGTAGGGATGGCTTCTGATTTCAAGGGAGCCATTGTTTTGTTTGTCTATGTGGATGTCGATGCACCTTCTTCGGAGTGTTTGGTGCAAGAGTTCTCGCAAGGCCTCAGCGATTGCTGGAACTTCCACCTGGAACACGCTGCTGTGGTTTGGAAGTCTTTTATCAACGGTGCGATGTGTGGATTCCAGCCTACATCCACATCTGTCCAGCTCTCTCTGGAAGGCAGGGTTCGAGGTTAAGGCTAAGAAATTACCCATGCCTCACAGTGTATCCCGTTTCGTCATAGAATCTCCAAACATTGTCACTCTCAGGGCTAAGTTGACTGAAGATTGTGATGTTACCTACCACAGCTGATAGGAGGTTCCAATGTCCATTGGTTTTGAATGTTTGTGTGGATCGTAAGTTAATAAATGAAAACCCACCTCGTTTCGTTTTGTTTTTCTAACTTATATTCGATAAATTATTTACAAAAAGTTTTACAATTTTTTTTTTCTTAAATAATTCAACAAACTCAAATCCTTCACAAGACTGAAGCGACGTTGACTGACATTTCGTCCTTGACTCGATTCACATTCTTGTGGGGATTAAGTACTCGTTTACAACAACTTAACGCTTATCTAAAATGTTCTAACGCTAGTTACCTTTGCCTTAAAATGAATGATTTAAGAACCAAGCCTATATACACGGCCCTATGGCTGAAGGATCCAATGGTGGTGAATGTGCGGGGATATGAGATGAATCTTCGGTTGTGCTTGATCTTGATCTACAGTCTACTACTCTCTCGAACAGTTGGTGTGCTTGCCGGCTTGTCGTAACCATTGCCGGCGATTGACAGATGTGGCAAGATTGCCGGTCTTCCGTTGGTTGTCATTTCATCGCCAGAGAAAACGGTGTTGTCGTGACCCAAGTCGTGGCTGGGTCTGTTTCCGAGCTCTGTGGTGGGTTTCACTTCTGGTTTACCGTCGAGAAGGAAGCATGTGAAGAAGAACATAATCGAACTGACTCCATAGAATCCGGCGTAGAAAATCATGATGGATCCACGGTATCCGATGGCCTTGGCAACGGGGTCAACGAGAATGGGCAAGTTTCCTCCAATGTTGTTCATGACGAAGAGGAAGATTCCAATGGTGGTGGAACGGAGTTGCAATGGAACGATTTCTACCACGATGGCGAACACAATTCCGAACCACATTTCAGCGAAGAAGTAGCTGAGGCCGAGTGTGATCATGGCCCAGACTGGTTCGAAATACACAGATCCGAAGGCTGGGAGAGTAGCAATCAATTGACTGAGAGCCAGGACGAACGCTCTGGAACGAATTCCCATCTTTGCAACGATCTTGTCGGATACGATTCCACCAACCACGACGCCGACACTTCCGATGCCGATTGTGACGGCAAACAGCCACCAACCAAGATCCACATCAGGGAAGTAGTTGTTGTAGTACAGATCGGCGTTGTATGCGAACGTCATACCACCGCAATGACGAATGGAAGCGGCCAACATGAGGAGGATCATTCGAGGGTGGAGTACCACGTCCCAAATGGAGATTTTCTTTCCGTCCTTTGCATGATCACCTTCACCGATCGCCTTGCGCTCGGGTTCCTTGAGTGTTGTTCCAGTGAGAACAGCAACGATCACAGCCAAGACTCCGGCACCCAAATAGCACACCCTCCAGCCCAGGTTCCAGAAGTTCAATTTCGTGATGTACCGACCAACAGGGAAGGCAATACCATAACCCCCATAGATACCCCAATTGAAGATTGCCATGACCAAGGCACGCTTGTCCTCAGGGAAGATGTCCGACATGATACCAGTGGCCAAGGGATTGCATCCCGATTCACTAGAAAAATGGAAAAGATTCGTGTTAGTTGCGATCACACGTGGAAATGTCAAACTTACCCAGCTGCCATGATCATCCTCAGCAAGATCAGTTGCCAGTACTCCTTGACGGTGCCCTGTAGAATGATGGCGATCGCGAACACAACCGTACACACTGTCAACATCTTAACCCGGTTGTATTTGTCAGCAGCAATACCCATGAACACTCCAGCAATTGTGAAGACGGCTATAAAACTCGGTCCAGCTAGCAGCTGATAGTCCAATCCAAGACCATTGTAGTTCCATTCGCAGTACCCAGTTCCATTTATGTTCAAAGCTGTACATCTATTGAGGGAGAGAGGGCAACTTAGGACTTGACTAACTCGAGTGGCTTCTGTGATAGACTTACTGTGAAACGTTGCCAACTTTGTTGCACTGTTCCGGTAGTGACCATCGATCAAAGTTTGTGTCATTTTGTTGGCACGCAAAATCACCGTAATCCAATTCGATTGCGGTCTGTTTTGATGTCACACCGATTAGATAATGACCCAATTCTCCAAGGATATACCCAACTGTGAGTATACCAAGGACATAGGAGTTGTAAAGGAAACCAAGCTTCTTAAACAGCGGAATCATTGTTGATTGGATTTTTTTTTTTATCTGGAAAGAGAAATGGAAGAGATTGATTAGAATGGGACGGGTGGACGGATTAAGGGGTTGAGTGTGGTGAGATTCACATTGAACAGATCTGTCAGGAGAAGGAAGAAGTTACGAATTGGTATAGATGAAGCTGGAAAAGAGATTTGTCGTCAGAAATGGAGCTCAAGAGTGATAGGAAGATCTACATTCCGGGGTGGACCTGGGCCACAACCAACAAGTGTCTTCAGCTATTGATCGAGGGTTTGGGTGTGGTTAGGTAGTTCCACATTGAACTGATCTGTCAGGAGAAGGAAGAAGTCACGAATTGGTAGAGCTGGAAAGGAGGCTTGCAATCGCAAATGGAGCTCAAGAGTGGTTAGAAGATCTACAGTTCAGACTGGACCTGGGCCTAAACCGGCAAGTGTCTCCAGCCAGCTTGATCATAAGCAAGCTGCCATGTGAGTCGCCAGATCTATCTCTCTAAAAGTGGAGAAAAGAATGACAAGAGGCTTGTCAATCTACAATTGGGTTCCACAGTGATGAGTGAAGGGCTTAGAATCTCGAAATTAGTCGTCAGATGGCCTGCCACTCAAAGATATCATTGGCAAGAGGCTTGTCGATCTACAATTGGGTTCCATAGTGCTGAGAGAAGGGCTTAGAATCTCGAAATTAGTCGTCAGATGGCCCGTCAGTCAAGGATATCATTGGCAAGAGGCTTGTCAATCTACAATTGGGTTCCACAGTGGTGAGTGAAGGGCTTTGAATAGCGAAATTAGTCGTCAGATGGCTTGTCAGTCAAGGATATAGTTAGCAAGAGGCTTGTCGGTCGACGATTCGGTCCACAGTGGTGAGTGAAGGCTTTGGATTTCGAAATAAGTCGACAGTTGACTTGTCAGTCAAGGATATCGTTGGTACCGATAGCTTTTCGAGGTAAAACAGTTGTGGAAACGCTTCCAAGGAGTTAGGAGGAACTTCGAGACTTTGGGGCAATAGAAGACCTACAACCTGTTTTTTGGTTTTCAGCTGCGTTCTCCCTCTCCCTTTTGTGGAACCTATTTCTCCCCAAACTACAGTCGATTGCATCACACAATTTGTCTACGTCCTGCTGTGTGAACATTCTATGTGGCAAGTGTCATGCTCATTTAAGTCACATTAATGCACACGTTTTAATTGAGCTTCGATTCCAATCATCATAATCCACCAAGCAGACTTTAATTGCGCAAACGAGAACGAGAATCAATGCCGTCAGCGTGCCATCAAACCGTTTGATAATGATCTTCATTATGAAACTGCCCGTCTGTGGCACCTGTGACAATGCATCTGCAACTGCAGGTGTAAGTATGGGAATTGCATGATGTTTGCCATCTGTAAAGTTAAATGTTAATGTAGGCGTCCCGCTCTTTTGACATTGGACGGAATCAAAACTAGCATAACACGTAGTCGCATGTGCCCCCATGTGGATAGAAGCATTAATCAAGTAATTAATTACGGTTCTCTTCTTCGGATTTATTGAATGAAATTGAGGCCGATTGCTGGGGGGAGATACACAGAGATTGACCTTTTGTCGGAAGTTGTTTAGAAGGACAGTGGGTGGATGAATTCCAATGAAAAGTGTTTCCGAACAAAGTTCTACAAATGAGTGCCGCAATAGTACCTCATTTGACATGAAGTTCAGTGCGACCAATCGACTGTAGATACACGTCTTCAGGTCCACAGAGTGGATCTAGCAGGGTTTAGACTGCTGTTGCAGAATTTGTTGCCACTTACTAGAGCTAGCTCTTTTAATTCTTTCTTGAGCCTATGGTGTCTGTATCTTTGTCCCGCTTTTCTTTTGGATTAAGTTCGGCTTTGGACACTTGTGGGAGGCATACAGTGGAGCCTTTCCTTTGCGACTTGGTTCGATCTTATTGCGTAGGTTAGGCTGTTTGTGTACAATTTAACCCGGACCCATTGTGATCCTTAACTGAACCCCACCCTGTTCTCGTCTTAGGTCTGTGAGTGGTATCTTTGCCAAGTCGCCCAAGCTTTCGAAGTGTTGGACTGTGGCATTTGTTTTCTTTTTAAGAGAGAAGTTCCCCGACTGAACCCTCTCCATCTTGAGGCGAGCCAACCCCAGAACTTGCATTACTTCAGCGTGGTGTCACTCAGAACGTGGTGTGTATCACCAGTTTTCCTCACTCGTGCCCATAACCGTATTCTCCGGTGTGACTTCGTCTACCACCGTTTCTAATCCTCGTCCCTCTCTCTGTCTCACGCCATCTGGTTCTAGACAGTGGCATAGTAAATGTTCTGTAGTCTCTAGAGACATGTTTCCTACAGCCCAATGCCAAGTTGTTACATCGACAAGCGTTTGGGTGTGATTTCTTCCAAGGGAGACAGTACCGGGCACAAGCTGCATCCACTGGTGTGTTGCCATTGTTCCTCAACCAGTATGGGAGTGGACTTAGCTTAAGGCGGGTTGTACCTGTACCTAACCTAGCCGACTAAGGTAAAAGTGGCTGCGAGCTAAATTGTGCTAGAAGTCGACTAGGTTAGGTTAGGTTGAAGTGGCTAAAGTTTGCCGAATTGTTGGCTTCTAGCTATGAACTACTGATTCAAGACGGATGTCGACTAAGGAAGAAGTCTAAAAGGTTCAAAGATCCACATGCATTGACTTGGCAAGCGTTTTAAGCACCCTTCACTGCACGAGCAGGTTTCAAAACGATGCTTCAGCTGTTGCCACTCGATTTTAGTCAGAAGTCTAGAGCACCAACTCTATCCCTCCCCCCGCTATACACAAAACTTTCTCCAACAGACGTTTGAAGGGAATTACAATGGACCCACCCGATGACTATCTAAAAAAAACCATGGGCTTATGGTTCTTAGTAAGGGGGGTTGAATCCCCTGGGGTCTGCATTGACCTAAGTGTAGCGGAGATAGGACTTCCTTTTCCGGCAACCCTACTTCCTAACCTAACCTAAAGAAACCATGTCTCGCCCTCCACAACCAACATAGGTCATAGTGATCCCCCCCTTAGTGGACACTAATTTCTATCAAAGGAAGCACTGCGGTGAACGAAGCCCTAAGACGAAGTGCCTGCATGCAAGAATCCAGAAAAGACTGGCTCAACACATTAGGGTAAGCGCCCGAACACACATAACAGCCTCCTAGAGGCTTCAAAAAGTTTCACTTTACTTGGGTTCTATCTTGAAGTGACAATTGTGTCTGTACGAACTAGATGGCGTCCTTGAATAACGTTCGGGTTGATGTCTTCGATAAATATCAATGAATCGTTCTAAGATTGCCATAGAGTTACCTATACAGTAGCTTATGTAGACCGTCAAACTGTATGATTAAGGCTTTCTACTCACCCAACATCACTTCCATCAAACTTTGTTGGGTCCATGGACACTGAAGTGAAAGAGAACCAACAAGATGATGAACTGAAAAGTCAGGGATCAGAACTGCACGTTTGGCATTCGAATTTCAAGAAAGAGGCTAGGTTAAGTTAGAAAGAGGCTAAGGCTGAATCACAACACTTAGTGCTAGCTGTTGCGTGACGTCTAATGTTCAACCGCGCGTCGTGATGGCGACATTGCGTTCGGTTCTCAAGACAACTACGTCTTGTTACGTATCCAACCTGACAGTTTACAGTCGTTTTTTTCATATTCGGATGCGAACGGATTTTAGGCGTCAAGGGCCCGACGCACGTTGAAGGCGACATAAATGGCGGGTGGAAGTGAAGTGACCCAATGAATACGCCATAGTCGCACTGAAATTAATTGATTGAGAGTGCTGTCAACGGATCCGACGGAGAGAAAAGTTAAGATTCTGTGGACACGGGCCACTTCTCATAAATAAGCGTGCTGTCTCAGTTGTGCTTGTCGACGCGACGGAGAGAACGGATTTTATGGAGAACGCTAGCGGAGTAATGTGATTCAGCCTTAAAGAGCCGATGGACAACAACTCGAACTAGAACTGTGACCAGTTCCAGACAAAAAGGCACCCAGTGGCGTTAGGTTGTGGCAGACAGAAAGAGGGGGATGACCAGCAAGTAGCAATTGCCACATCACGATTGAACTGCTCTTTGTAAAAAAGGACCCTCATTCCACTGCTCTGTCGTCAAACTTTGATGAAAGACTTTTAAGTCAATCACTGGCTGCTTAGGAATGCCAAAGGATGGTGAATTTAATGCCCATTCCCCTCCCTTGCGTGTAGTTTTTCACAAGTCAGTCAATGGCTACACAAGCTGGTCGGCGCACAGGAATTCCAATTAAACCACCACAATTCAATTAACTTTGAGCACAACTGTTTTATTTTTATTTTTTTTGGCGTAAACATCCTTCGAACTTTGAAATTAACTCATTTCTACACTCGACAAAGCGTACGCGCCTTTGAGCTAGATTCACTTTTAATTGACTTTAATTGCTTCGATTGTCGCCCTTCAATCAAACTCAATCATCAAATGGAACCGCTACACACACACTCACAACCATAGTAAGAGCAGCGCGACGAGACACTCTTAACTAAGCCCCATAGCCTCCCTCCCCCCTGTCAATTGATTTTTGTTTTTCATTATTAATTTGAACTTGAAGTTGTATTCTGCTGTTAGATAGTAAGGGTAGCAGTCCAATACCTAGAAGGGAAATCCTCTCAAAAAAACCGAATCTATTCCGGAGATAGATGTCAGATTAACCGTCGTCGTCGTCCTACAACTGACAGCTACGAGGTCAATACTAGAAGTAAACCAAAAGAAAGTGAATAAACTTCTAGGAACGAGCGTTAATTAAAAACGAAAAAACGGAGTCTAATCGCTTGAAGTTGGCATTCCGTGCCACGATCTGGTAGAGTGGATGGCCTTGACCGTTTGCGTTCTGACATTTTGCGCGCACCTGACATTAACACTGAATTATGGATAGAGACGAGTAGTGGTCTTGTAGGAATCCACTCCGACATGGAGTCTTAATCTCTTATGGTGATTGGCGGTATGCGTGTTGAAAAGATGATGACTCCGAGAATTGAGGACGCACACACACACTAAAGCGGTGTAATTGTGGCGCCCGATTGTTCACTACACGCGATTCACATCGGAGAGCAGTAAATAAAATTTCAGAACGCAAATGTTTGTGAATATTAATTGAATGGATGGACGGATAGATGGATAGATGGACCGTAGTTGTGGTCAGGAGGAGGCTCTCTATATTTAGACCACGATTTGTGGTTAGTTTTCGTTTATTTTTGGGAGTTAATTGGTAGTAAAATGTGAAAACGAAAGTGGATGATAGTTTTTGAACGGTTAATGACTTGACATTGGGAAGAGCTTGTCGCATGGGTGCGATGGAATGAATTCGGAATGTGTTGGGGGTCTTTATGTGGTGAGAATTCATCAATAATTGGGTGACTGGATGTGTTTTTTTTTTTAGAGAAATCAGAGCCACAATCTATAAGACTCAGAGAACAGTCCAATCGAATGGACATCAGTTCTCCGAAAAAGTACCCAAAGTGGCTCCATCTAGGAACCATAGAGGGGAGTTTCGTAGCCTTTTGAGGCTTACATGTAGATACTTACCGTATCTTCAGTTCAAGGTGAAGCTGTAGCGCCACTTAAAGTCTGTTACAGGTGTAGCGGACGAGTGCTGAACTCCTCCGTACAATAGCGTTCCATTCGGCGAACACTGCCAAACACCACACCGATGAACGTGGCACAGCTGATGGAATGGCCGATGACATTTCCGGCAACCAGGGAATATATTTTCGTTTATTAAACACCCTAGGCTATTGCTGTCTTTTCTTGACAGATGGCCACCCTTTATGGAAACAAACAAGCAGTCTAACCATTGGCTTACAGGCACTTTCTCAATTTCGACTTTCCCCTTGTCTTGAGAGCGTTAGGTTGAGATCTTTTGTCGGCTTAAAATCGATTTTATGACGGCTTAGGCACAAGAGGAATGCTCAGAGCAGATAGAGGAGACTCAAAAGTTTGGAAGGCATTTAGCCTTGGCCGGCTCCAGAGCTAGTCGGTCTTCGTCAGACCCCTGAAATTAGGTAGCGTCGGTGGGGCTAGATAGCACCACAGGCATCTCACAAAGGGTCTATATAGTTCAAAGTGTCCAATCAGCCGCTTCAAGTTTGAAAGAGGTAAACCTCGGCTACTCTGTTCGAAAACTTCAACCTCAACTTACGAACGTCTTCAGTCAGCTAACTGTGATTGGTTGAGGTCCAATTTCACTTATGCGCGCCACCTTAATCGCACTTTTCCTCGACTGTGCCGTCCCTCGAGAGTGAATTCAATGATTTTCTGGGCCGGAGCGCTCTGCATGACCCAATCACCTCAGTATTTGGACTGGCTCTTCTGATTAGGTCGATGTCGTTGTATCTTTTAGCTCACCATTTATGCGGATGGCAATCTCATGCTTTTTTGACAAAGTCTCTGCGTCATAGAGGAAGACTGGGATGATTAAGGTCTTTCGTTGTTCGGGAAAGGGCTTTGGTACTCAATTGCTTTCTTAGCCAGAAAGAGCACACATTACTCCTCATTTGACCTCAGCGCTGGTATCATTGTTTGAGTTTAGAGCGGAGTTTAGGTAGACAAAGTCCCGAACTACCATCTGTCTACGGTGACATTCTGTTCGAGAAGTCGGTGTTGGATGTCGTTTCTTGTTGACAGCATATAGTTTGTCTTGCCAACTGGTATCACGCTGCGTTTTTCCGATTAAAGGTCTCGGTGAGGTCTTTACCGACTTTGATGGAGCATTCATCATGGTGGAGCAGGGATGCCATAACTAGACATTGCTCTAGCCCTAAAATTAATGAAAAGGTGTTGAGTATCGATGTGGAATTTCTGGGTTTTCTCCAAGATCTGTCAAATTTCTGTCAATTCTTTGACAGGTGACCAAAGCAAGTGATAACGTTTCAA
This sequence comes from Criorhina ranunculi, assembly GCA_951813785.1. NCBI lineage: Eukaryota > Metazoa > Arthropoda > Insecta > Diptera > Syrphidae > Criorhina > Criorhina ranunculi. Next base: position 4,556,598 of record OX638385.1, on the reverse strand, counting down.
TTTTACTCTTGTTCTCATCGAATTGCAAACGAATCAGACTGTGGATTATCACTAAACTGTCACACGTGTCTATTGCACTCTACACCTGGCTGTCAATTTTGTTGTATAATTTCAAACCACGTTCATCAAATAGTCAAATGTCAATTGCATCTGTCAAAGCATAGAATTTGTGAAAAAAAAATTCCCTTTGACATAACGTTGACATAAAAAATCGTTTTTTTCTACATAAATTCCGACAACGACCAACTGACTGACAAAGTTAATTACAATCAAGTTCATGCTTCAAATTCTGTTTAACGGTTATTTTTAAATAAATTACAAGTGCTAATGTCAAGAATAAATATTTTACATTTGTTTTTATTGCTTTTATTGTTTTTATTGCTACACCTCAAGAGAGGTAAACACAAAACAAAAACACGTTAGTGTCATACCAGAAGAGTCGGTTTCGAGAAATATTTAAAGAAATGCCGTCTTCCCTAAACCAGGTGTCAAGTTAAGAGTGATTTAATCCACCCAAGTGTAGGTGTGTGTTTTGTTGGGATAGTTTTACGTGATTGTGGAACGTAATTAAAAATTCTATTAATGTAGTGCTACGCCCAGGAAAATGCAAAAACGATGACAGATAGCACTTACTCCACCCACAGTCAGAAGTGACAGATGACGGGATGGGTGACAGATGAGAGTATGCCGTGGAAATGACATACATTTTGCTCCGGCCCGGAAAATCTTCGAATCACCCCTGAGGAACGGCGTAGTAGAGGAAGACTGCGACTCAGCTGGCACATGTAAGTGCAAGAGGACCTCAACCAACTGAGCGTGTGGAACTGGAGGTTGATATGCTTATCACATTTTCATGCTTTGTATCGTAAATCGTTTTGGAACGTTAGCAGCAACCTAGCCTTACCATACCGTCTAGTAGTGATACAAATTTGTTGTCAGCATTCCAACATGCAACAGCGCAGACATGCCATGATCATTCGTACCCTGTGGACTAATCTAAACGTAAAGGGACCTAAAAGCCTTTCAAAATGTCCAACAACTGCTTTGACAACTTCATTCCACTAAGTTCCACTAATTCTACAAACCGTATGCAAAGCGCAGTGTACACCCTTAAATCACACAATCAAACTTGGTCCTATTCGATTCTGTCCCGTTTTAGCTTCGCAGGTTGACATGGCGTAGCACCTTCTTATCACCAAGCAGATTTGGCCAAAGCTGGATCATAAACGCTCTCACTGTCTCATCAGACAGAAAAGATGCTGGACCATCGTAGAAGCTTCATGGACGAGCAGGAGGAGGAGGAGGAGGAGGAGACAATTCTCCACTTTCTCTGCACATGCCCGGCTCTCTCAGCTTGAATAAGAGCATAGTTAGGGGCCAGCTTCTTTCACAACCTAAACAAACTGGCTGACATCAGTATGGGTATAGGCCTCCATCGCAAGTTCCGGGTAGTATTTCTGGTTGAAGTGCAGATCCATGAGGTCCCACAAAGGACCTTATCTTGTCTAAGTGAGGCCTGCTACTCCAACCTGTGGGGGTGGAGAATGAAAGCCCCAACACATGTGGAACTCAAATGCTCGATAATCACCGAATGTAGATCGCAAGATCAGTCTTATTTTCATTCAGCTCTCGTTCCCTAATTGAGTTATAAAATTCCAGGGAACACAGCTCTCGTAATAACTCCATAAAATCCACTTGGAAACATGACACACTCCCGCAACAAGAAACTCTATGAATATTTCATTAGGCACGATCGTGATCGCGTTCCGATTTCCATTGTCTGTGTCACTGATCCTCATTATCATTTGTTAAATCCTGTTTTGAGGGTTGAAGGGGGGGGAGGTCAACTAAGACTCATGATCCACTATTTTCTAACCGATCTTGTCTCCAAAAAAAATAAGTGATCTTCATAGAATAAATCAATCAATTAGTCGTTGGACTATAAGCCTAGTCTTTCAAGGCGAGCTACGGTGTTAGAGTGTTAGATACATAAAATTAGTAACTAAGTGTGTGACCTTAAAGCGTTGACCTGTTGAATAATGTAACACCGCACCCACTCTAGGTATTGATGATTGATGACAGGTGTTCTTGAATGTGGATCAACTGCGGCAATTGCAACAGGTGTTGGCTGAACAACTCATTGGGCGGGCTGACCAGATGCGGATTTTATTCAAATCAAACCGAAGCGGTAGTAACCTAGCTTACCTACCTAAGCTGCTTGGCGGAACTGAATAACTTGTCGCCCAGGTTAATTGTTTTAATATATGAATCAGCAAACATTTAACGATAAAAAAAAAACAGATACCATGAATTAATGGCTAGTAATTAAGTGCTAACCGCTGGTCTTGAGGGCTTGATAGGGCTAGAGAAAGTTGTTGAAACAATTTGTTGTTGCGAGTTGCTTTGACCTTCTGTTTCGAAGCAATTACAATGTTTATTGCTTTCGTTTACAATTTTTGATTAGTTTTAGTAGGTCTCTGTTGTGCTTGCTAGACAAGGTTCAGAGGAGAACTTCGCCAGCCCTTCAGTAAGGGCTTCCATCGACTCTCCAAAGAAGGGATACTTCCCGATGTCTGTAAGAAGTCGTGCGGCATTCTTGTTGTCTCCCAGCAAAAAGGATTGCAAACAACGACTTGAATCATCTCAAAGTGTAAGGCGGAAGTGGCACCACTGTCTGTGACGCTGGTGGAGAGGGTGACGACATTGCGGAACACTTTCTATGTGATTGGAACCTAAGCTCCTTATCACGATGAAAACACAGTAAAAGGGGTTGTACCTACTGTCACACTCACATTTAGCTTCATCGCTGTAAGGAGGCTTGCTATGTCAGCTTGTAAGCGTTGCTGGGTCCTGAGGCAAGGGTGCATTTCGACAGGGAATTGCCTCCTTTCAACCGAGGTAGCAACACTTGGCTAGTCTGACAAAGTAGAGAGGGCACTACCTAGTGACCAGGGTGCTGTCACACTGACATTTAGCTTCATCGCTGGAAGGAGGCTTGACAATGTCAGCTTGTCAGTGTTGCTGGGTCCCGAAACAAGGGTGCATTTCGACAGGGTACTGTCTCCTATAAACCGAGATAGCATCACTTGGCTCGTTTCACAAAGTAGAGAGGACTCTACCAAGTGACCAGGATGCTGTCACACTGACATTGAGCTTCATCACTGTAAAGACGCCGGAGAACATGGAAAAATGTGGTGTAGAACGTAGAGTTTTAAAAGTTTTAACTCAGCCATCACCGGTTATGTTATGTGTGCTCGGGAGGGTTGTTCACAGCCCTTGGCACTGCGGTTTCTCTTTAGAATCCTATTGCTCTCAAGATGAGTAACTTCAGAGGGTGTCAGGAAGTTAAGGTACTTCTCTGGGTAGATGGCAGCAAAAGCTGGGCATTCTCTGTCAGGATGTGTACAGAGGTCGCTTCACTCTCAAGATAGAGTTTTTGCAAGGCAGTGCCCACTGAAGATCCCAATAAGAACTCTTAGGTTGTTTCAAGGTTAGGTAAGGTTAAGTAGATAGGTGTCCCATGAGACTCACTTAGGCCCAGAGCCCATTGTTCCCATCGAGGTTTACAAATGAAACTAGATGTTCCCTGCGAAGGTATCGGGGACCTGCTTGTGTTAAGCCAGGCCTTGGATGCTATCGAGAGAATAAATTCTAGTGGTACAACGTGTCTACCGACAAAGCAGATTTGCCCTCGGCTGGAACAGATCGCATATGAGAACCGTAATAGGTGTCAACAAGGGACACTGTCTAATAGGCAAGCATGCAACAAGGCTTGGCGTCCATTCAAACAATTTTTGTAGAAGCTGCCTTGACGAGAGGGAAAAAGGAGGAGACTATTCCCCACCTTCTTTGTAGCTGCCCAGCTCTCTCCAGCTAAAAAAGGCTCCAACTAGGTTAGGTTCGGTGGCTGCTCCTGCTAAGCGGGAACCAGGGAGCGATTAGGGTAGGACGGAGGCCCATTGTCATACAACGAGATGAATTTCCTTGTCAGGGAAGAAGCAATGGGAACCTTACGGTACAGAACCATTTGGACCCACAGCCGAAGCTCTTTATTTTGTTCCACCTAGGAGAATTCTAGATGTCAGAAACCTCCTTCACTTACGGAAGATCTCTCCAGATCCATGTGGTATCACAATGGGCGTAGCACTGATCTAAGTGTGCTGACAGCCACGTCAACCTAAGTCATGCTTCTCTGGATTTGTGTAGTCATCACAGCCAAGATAACAATTAAACTTGTATCCCTCCATCTAATCGTGCATAAGACCAATTTAGTGGCCAACGCCGTTCTATAACTGTGATATCATCTTAATTACACGACGGCGACATAAATATTTATTAAATAAATTTTAATTATTTATTAGCTAAACCCCTGGGTAGACAATAAAACAAGACACAGTCCAACAATTTCAAACCGTGACCTTATGCTTCCCCCGTCTGGTGTGGCATTAGATGCTTCGCTCATGCACGTAACACGTAACATTGATTCATCGCTTTAATAGTCAAATGCCGGCTGTTAAACATATAATTACAGGGTCGTAAAGAGCTAGCCAACTATCTAGCATGAGATACCGTGCTAAATTCTTGTTATCACGCTAAAGACCCATTGTGGGCATCCCATGGCCATTTGGTGGATGCAGTTGTGGTGATAAGTAACTCATAGCATTCCAAACATATTCGCTTGCAATTAACAATTACGTTTGTCACGCTTTCGAAGATGAAAATTCGCTTCATTTTGTCACCGTAACCAGGTTATGATGGTAATTGTGTGAGTTGTGGGACAAACTGTCAAATTTTTGCTGACAATAGACCTATAAAGGGACCGGAAGTATCTCTTAAACATGTATCGTGACGTGAGTAATGTTCATAACTGCGGTTTTACGTTTAAGGTCGTGCAAAGTCCAAAAATACGTGACCGAGATGCTTCAGCATTGATTGGTATCTATGGCCAAATGCCTTGATATGGTTTAGAGATGAATGCATGAGACAAGTCTGTCCAGGTGACGACGAAGTATATTTTAAGAATTTCGTTATGACGACGATAAGAGCCTTGGAATCAACGGCAAAACTATCAAAGCAATGCCGCAGGTCTCCAAACGAGACATCGCTGACAGATGCGACGTTTCTTCTCTGTGCTGGGTTTCAGGACGAGGTCAGATCCTCTCTGAAAATAGAGGGAAACCGCCTGCTTCTCTAGAAAATTGATAAAATCTCGTCACGATACCGAAGCCAGAAGAATGGCTGACAGGAGGTGGAATAATGTCAACACTTGCCTTGAGACAGATCTGCCCTATCTGAGGGAACCCTCACAGGGCATTGCTAGGCAGATACGCCACTAGATTGAGGGTCCCTTTCAATGATTTCTGCAGAAGCTTTTAGCATTTCTGACATTATCACAGTTCACAAAGCCCTGGTTGTTTCTGCTGAATAGGAAAATATTGGTAAGCCGGTGAACAGCGAAGTGTAGCACCTCTGATGGCAGTCTTTGTAGCAACTCAAGCTTAGGCTAGAACATAAAATGGACCGAAGTTGGCTCAATTTGTGTCACAGATGCGGTCAGATCCTGTTGATGCTATTGCTCCGGTTTTGAGTCGAGCCTAGACGAGATTAGGACACACTTTGAAATATGTATGCTGTACACATAAGTAGGTCTTTTTAGCTAACAATCTTCTACCATTCAAGGTACTTACAATGTTAAGTCGAGGAAGCTCGACCAGAGGTTCCTACACCTTCCACACCTTTGCACGTGCCCTGGCTTTTCAAGGCTTAGATGGGACATTCTAGGAGAATTCCTCGACGAAGACCTAAGCGTTCTAGCCAAGCTCGATTGTCACAAAATAAGAGCTTTGTTTGTGGGTCCTAAATGGTTGGTACAGGAAAGGGTCTGCATCGTGCTAGGTTCCCGATACTGGTCGTCCGGTGCACTACGTGGTATCACAATGGACCTACACTCTGGTTTAAGTGTGCTTCTACTTACCGGGAGCAGCCACCTAAGCTAACCTAACATATGACAACTAGCGTCAAGAGTGTGACAGTGAACGAACCAGAATCGCATGTTTCGTACGATGGAATCTCTATATGGCTTCACGGCGAAAAACAAGTGTTAGGGCGGGCGTTCTATTGTCTAAGCAGTACATTGTTAGAATGCGAGAGACTAGTGCTTCTTTCAGACTCAACCCGCAGTGAAATCGGGTCCAATGCCTTTTAGCTCTGCTTCTGACTTTTTTGTCATATAGCACCGATTGCAGGGCCCTTGTTGCCAGGTTTCCCGTCTTCGAATGTACCAAACATGAGCTCACGGCCAGACCTTTACTAGTCTTGATTTGATTGTCGTTGGATCTACAGCTTTAAAGGGTGACTTAGCTGTCAGTGAACACAGTGATTTGCATCCGCAAAGGAACTACTGATTTCTCGACGTCCACTATACCAGATTCAGTGCAAGTCCTGTCAAACAAGACCTTATCTTGGTGAAAGGACATCAGAGGGATGCGACTTCTTGCCCGGCTTAGCAGTGCTTGCGTGGATACTATATCCAGCTTATCCGTGCTTAGGCTTACTTGGGTCAAGGTGACTTAGTTTTCCATTCTAGTTGAAATGCTTTCCCTTCCGGCCTTTAGGCTAGCTACATGACATGCCTTCTGAGCTCAAGCCTAGCTACATAGCTTCCCATTCCGGGCTTGAAGCTCGCTACATGGCTTACTTGCGACAAAGTGATTAGGCTTCTCTGTCTAGATGAAAGAGTATGCATTTCTAGCTCAAGATAAGCCACATGACTTCCCATTCCGGGCTTAAGGCTAGCTACATGGCTTCCCATTCCCGGCTTGAGGCTACCTACATAGCTTAATTGTGCCTACGTTTCCCTGTTTACATGAAAGAGGATGCATTCTGGGCTTAAGACAAACTACTTAACTTGCTAGACACCTCAGAATATTGTTTAGCCGCCATGATCGTTTGATCCCTTTCATTAGGATGCACTGTCTTGAGTTAAAATAGGGCTGGGCATTCCCAGATCTCATATTGTGTAGCGAGCTTTGATCCAGGCCAGAGCCCTCGGTAGGAGATCAAGAAGAATTTCTATGACCAGAACCCTGATTCGACGTATTTGATGTGCAGGTCCAGGGGCATGGCGTTTTGGAGCACGTTAAGTACACTTCGGTTGGACTCGATCGTAGCGCTCCTGTGGTTCTAAACCTAGACATTCTTTGAACTGTACTTCGTTTAGTGATGTGATAGGCTTTGCTTAAGGCGGGCCATTGCTGTAGACCCTTGAGTCATTTCCAAAGCGCCTTAATGTCTTGTTGGTTAAGAATAACTTGTCCAAGATGGGATTGAGATGAGTCTCACTTTAGATTTCGTGGCAGAAGCTGTCTACAATGGAAGAAGTTGTGAGATATGTAGCTCTTTACTTAGACCGAGAAACACAACGGATCTTTTGAGATCCGAGTGAGGCTGTATAGAAGTGCAGTCACCCCTATAACCTAACCTGACTTAGGCCTAGGTTGGGCTTATTAAAGAGAGGTTTGGATGGTGATTACGGGGAGAAACCAAGGAGTGACTATTGCTGTTGTGTGAGGTCGTGTTTTTGGCAAACTCTAGGACATCACTGATCAGTCTTTGCTGTCTAGGTGCGTTAAGTTTGGTATCCACAGTACTCTTTGATGCAGTCTTCCAGTGGCTTGACAGTGGCAGAGAAGGTGCTCCAGGTCCGCCTCGCAGTTATTGCAGGTTGCGGTGTCAACTAGTCCCATTCTCTGTGCATGACCTGCAACAAGTCCCACATCATTGATCTCAATTGTGCTCTAAGGGATCTTGCCACTCTACATGTCGACAGGTCTACAGGTCCTTAATGACTGCTCACTGTTGGTCAGCAAATTAAGTTAAAACTAGCAAAAGTATCAAAAGAAAGGTATGGTCGTCTGAATTGAAAAGTTTGACAGTTTGACAAGTATGCGAACGCATTTAGAAACTCTTTCAAAGCCCCGCGTGTGTTTAATGGTGACATTTGCATAACATTTGAATAACACGATCAAAAACAAAACCTCGCTACAGTTATTTTTGAATTAATCGTGACCGCAAATAAAGAAAGAAACTGATAAAACAAGTCTTGTGTTCGTTGCTCAGACCACAAGTCAACCTTCAATTTATTCAGCGGGGGGTTATGATTTTTTTTTTTAAAGAAATTTGCATTCCACTTGAACAAATGACAGATCTAACCAAAAAAAAAAAAGTCAAATGAAACGTCAAAATCTACAGTTCTAGACAAAGATTGCAATCGCTCTCGCTTTTGTCTAGCCGGAACCGAAAAGCCAGTGCTAATGACTTCAATTAGATTCACATTTTTTCCGACTTTGTCATTGCGGATATACCTACCTACGCCAGGCTATTAGCACACGTTGAACTTTCTGTAACGCGTTCGAAATGTTTTTGTTTACTTGTCAAATGATTGGCCTGATGGCGCGCTGATGAATTTGTTAAGTGTGGCAACAGATGTGATTTGTGCGCGAAAGTGTTTCATTTAGCACTTGTCAGACGCACAGACATCGATTATTTAAGAATGCAATTGAATATTAATTAGATGTGTGTGTGGTGTGTATCTGTGTGGATTATGAAAGTCAATTAGTCGCGATTTAATTCCTATGTATGTCACGTTTACATGTATAAATTTATGCACTTGCTGTTGCTAATTTGATCATAATTAGAGATCATTGGATCATTAGGTCTTTAGTTGCGTTTGGCCTTTAAGAAAGGTTGTGGTAGGCAATTTGCCAGATGTTTAAGTGGATATGTAGTCTTGGAAGTCATTAGGGCTATCAGAGGGGAGGTTATGAGAATGTTGAGGAAAAAGTATTAATCTATCAACCTTTTGGAGTGGTATTCAGCAAAGTGAATGCCATTGAGGACCACTTTCTATCGGTTGTAGACCTTAAAATGTTGACTTAACCTTGTTGTATGTGTCGTTTCTGATATTACTGATGAGGTGAATAGGGAAATAATCGCGCTGAATTACAAAATAACCGCGCTGAATTGCTTAATTGTTAGCTGAATACACTGTTTCGGAGTTTCCTGACGTGGAAATAGTTGAAATCTTGAAATAATCGCGCTTAATTGCAAAACAACCGCGCTGAATAAATTAATTGTCAGCTGAATACAACTTTTCCGGAGAGCTGTGACTTTCTTGAATAGAAAATAGTTCAAATCTTGGCGTGGTACCAACATTACCCGTCACGTGAGTTGTGGTAAACGACGCACCCGTGCTACTTGTGTTTCTGGTAGGACCTTACTAGACAACCACTTCAACCTACCTACCTACAACATTACCCTTTTGGCAATTCTGGCATTATCACAGTTTGAGCCTCACAAAGTCCAGATTGTTGCTGCTGAATAGGAAAATATTGGTGAGCCGATCAACAGCGAAGTGTAGCACCTCTAACTCCAGTTAGAACATAGAATGGACTGAAGATTGCTCGATATGTATCGCAGATACGGTCAGATTCCGCTTCGGTTTTGAGTCGAGCTTAGACGAGCTTAGGAAACACTTTGAGACATGTATGCTTTACACATAAGCGGGTCTTGTTAGCTAACGATCTTCTACCATTCGACTGGTTTTTCGAATGCCAAATCTCTTTTGAAGGCAAAGTTCTTACAGTGTAAAGGCGAGGAAGCTAGACCAGAGGTTCCTACAGCGTGAAGTCAAGGAAGCTAGGTGTTGCCAGCAGCTAGACTAGAGGTTCTTACAGTATAAAGGCGAGGAAGCTCGACCAGAGGTTCCTACAGTAAAAGCCGAGGAAGCTAGGTGGTGCTAGCAACTAGACTAGAGGTTCCTACAGTATAAAACCGAGGAAGCTAGGTGTTGCCAGAAATTAGACGAGAGGATCCTAGAGTATTCAGCCGGGGAAGCTAGGTGTTGTCAGCAAGTAGACGAGAGGTTCCACGAGTATAAAATCGAGGAAGCTAGACTAGAGGTTCCTACAGTATAAAGCCAAGGAAGCCTGGTGTTACTGTTAGCCAGACCCTAGTCGTGGCCAGATCAGACTGGTCTTGTTGGGATATTCAAGATGTTGCCAGCAGACGTCTGCACCTTGAGAGGCTTTTCTGTATAATTCGTCAGCCTCACTGTTCCCCGGAATCTCGCTGTGACCAGGGACCCAACAGAGTAAGACATTATACTGGTTAGCGATCTCGTTTAAAGCGACACGCGGCAGTCTCCAATCAGGTCTTAGGGTTCAGGGTACCTACAGGCAGACACATGGAAATACTCTTGCAACCAGACGGACCAAAGCTGTTGGTATCCTTTTGTACTCTGAAAAGAAAGTGTGGAACGTATTCTAAACAACAGTCGCAACCACTGGGACGACAATAGCATATCGTACGCGATCGATAAGACCAAGATTGTCATTCATGTAGATGTCCTGGAGAAGACTCTTTTAAGTTTCTAGAGGTCTGCCAATGAATGCAGCCAGTCGAGATGATAATGTCGAGAGAACTAGATAACCATGGTGAATGAAACTATAAGGCGTCTACTGAAACACAGAACTGCATTTAGAGTCTTTTGAGGCGCCATAGGACCCTGGCATACACTGGCTAACAAAGGATAAGGAGGTTTTTTTTTTGTCCCCCTGTCGGGTTGTTGAAGTATCATGCTGGAGCACGTAGACACAAAAACAGATCCACTGTGCCACAACCTTTTTACTGTGTTTCCATCGTCTCTCTAAGAAAGTCGTGTTAGAGCTTCAGTGACAAGAGGCTTAGGGTACCAGCACTCAACACATTAGCTCCCAAAATTGAACATCTGATTCGAGTGCAAAGGCTGATTAATCTCCACAAGCGTTACAGATCGTGGTCTCACTTAAGTCTAACACGTTGAGATGTTTGCCAAAGGCGTAGCTAATAAGTTGTCCCCAGTCTTTTCCGCTGAAAGACAGCAAAAATGTCGCAAGACTTCTTATAGACGCCAGGAAGTTTCTGTTTAGTCTGCCTGCATTCTAGAGAGTTATGCCACCAATTGTAGAGAAATGAACCACCGATGGATGTCCTCACCAGGATACGGGCAGACCTAACGTGGATTCAGACCCGGAGACTAGGTCTAGTCGCTATTACTAGTCATCAGTTTTTTCTGCTGAAAGACCGCTAGAATGCCGCAAGACTTCTTACAGACGTCGGGAAGAATCCGTTTAGTCTGTTCGCATTTTGGGGAGTCAAGCCACCTTTAGAAGTCCTCATCGAGGATACGGGCAGACCGAACGTGGGTTCAGAGCCGATAAGGCCTAATCGCTATCACTAGTCTCCAGTCTTTTCTGCTGAAAGACCGCTAGAATGCCGCAAGACTTCTGACAGACGTCGAGAAGCATCCGTTTGGTCTGCCTTCCTTTTTGGGGATTCAAGCTACCAACCGATGGAAGTCCATTACGAGGATATGGACAAGCCTAGGTCTTGTCGCTCCTAGAACTTCAAGAGAAAAGAAGAATCTTGATGGTTCCACCAAAAATTGCGTCAGAAATCGCGCCATCTTGAGGATACGGGCAGACCCAACGTGGGTTCATAGCCGGAGACTAGACCAAGTGGCTATTACTAGTCTCCAGTCTTTTCTGCTGAAAGGCAGCAAGAATGCCGCAAGACTTCTTACAGACGTCGAGAAGTATCCGTTTAGTTTGCCTGCATTTTGGGGAATCAAGCCATCTATAGTTGAGACATGAGGATATGGACAAGCCTAGGCCTTATCGCTCCTAGAACTCCTCGATAAAAGAAGAATCTTGATGGTTCCACCAAAAACTGCGTCAGAAATCGCGCCATTTTGATTAGAAATTACGTCATGTTTCCCTCTAATCATGACTTAGTCAAAATTTCAACCCACGGTTTTTTTTTTTTCGATTGGCCAAACAATAACCAAAAAAATCTCCGGCACATGTGACGCTCCACCGAAATTAGTTAAAATATTGCCGTTGGGTCGCTGCTTTGACTAATCTTTGTCTTTGTTGTTGGTTCCCAAATCGAGACGAACTAAAAAAGTTCTCTGTCCCCAAAGTCGACCCGAAAACTTATTCTTTTAACAGAAAAAAATTTAAATAATTATTGTTTTATCGTCGCGTTTTTTTGATTTTTTTTTTATAATTTATTCGCCCGTATATCATTGTTAACCTTGGCAAAAGCCTAAGAAGTCGATTTTTATGATCACCTCACTAGAGTGACCACAAAGAACGTGTATGGTATTGGTATCCACAAAACGAACACACACGCGTGCCCTTTTAATGGAATGAGGGCTTACACTCCTGTTCTGGAAAAAGGGGGAAAAAAAAAGAGTCCATGGACCAGAACAAGTTTCTTGACCCTTTTTTCGTTCAACACTTGAGTCTTACTTGCAACTTTTATAATTTAACAATTTAATTTAATTTAAGTTTATCACCAACCTTTTGTAGATAAATATTTTTTTTATTCACTTTTTCCACTTAAAAAAAGGAACTTATTCTCCTCAGCGCTTGTTAAATGGTTTTTTTTTTTTTTTAGGTGCTGCGACGAACTAAGCTAAGCTACCGATCCGATCGATTCCGGTATTCAAAAAGAACTGATCCTAGTCACTTGCAATTCGCTACCAGCATGCTTCATTTCTTCTTTCAAGATACTTTCGGTTTTTTTGTTTTTTTGTTGTGCGATTTTTCTTCTTTTTTTTTCCACCACAAGCCAACCACTCATACCAAACCGAACCAACGTCCAGTTTTCACCACGATCGATCATGGGGGGTTGGTTGTCGGAAATGGTGTGGTGTGTGGTAAGTTTCGGGGGTTTACACCATGCACCATCCGATTGGAATCGATTTACGTCGATAGAGGCGTAGGACAGGAATCCGAGATTGTTTTGCGACTTTTGGGTAACGGGCATGGAAAGTTTAAAACAAGTTCTTGTCTTGGGGGTTAGTCATTACAATGGCTGTGCTCTGGTTTGCTTGGTTTTTTTGGGGAATAACCGTGCATTCACGATTTTGTTTGTCACGGTGTGGAGTGGGGATAGTCGACTTGACCTCTACCCAGGTAGAACTAGAACTAGGGTTCCGCTAGTTTACTTTTACTACAAATTTTTAATTGTGAAATACATATATGTATCAGTTGCAAGTGTTGCGGAAATTAAGCGAAGGCTTTGAGCTGTACTTTCTAAAAAGAACAACCATGTGATTGGTAGGAAGTGCATTTTAAGTGGTTAATTAGAGCCCCTTTCACTCCTCCCTCTGACAATACGTTCCTTTTTTTTAGACGAGGTATGTTGCCTTTTTACTAATGGGTTTTGTTTTCTTTTTCTTCTCTAGGTGATGTGTCAAGGTCGCCAGTGGCTAGTTAAAAATGATTGGCTCTCGAGTGGCTTAAGCAATCTTGAAAACCGGCACCCCAACCACAGGTAAGACCCAAACTTCCTTTCCCATTTCACTTTGAGCTTGATGAAGACTCTTTTCCATTTCACTTTGAGCTTGATGAAGACTTTATTTTCATTTTAGGGTCTGAGGTGCAGGCCGTGGACCACCACGAGCATCAGCAACTAGACGGGCAGTTTCAGATACTCCTAAGAGGCCAGGTGGTGCTGCACTACCATTGCTCGGTGGTCGAGCCCTTGCAGCCCAACTTATTCCATCGTTAGTACGTTTTCCATTGAATTTCTCCTCAAGTACAGCTCTTCAAATCCGCCCCCGAGGGACAGCGCAGTAGAGGAAGGCCACGGCTCAAGTGGCTCACGCAAGTTGAAGGGGACCTCATCCAACTAATCGTGTGAAACTGGAGGCATCTAGCTAAAGATCGAGCTAGCTGAAGACGCTTATCGGTCCCCCCGGACTGTAGCGCCTATAGGTGCGCGTATAACTTCAAACATAGAAAGTACCTCAAAAGGTGGAAGTCCTTGCTAAGCTAGGTTTCACTTTCAAATTTGTCACTGGTGCTTGGTGAGCTCCTTCGCCTTTATGTTCGTAGACAAATCTCCTCTCGGTCGCTAAGAGATCGAAGAGAGTCTCGCCGTCCACCTTCCTCTAGTTTCAGAACTCCATCGTCCTTGCCAATGGTGCTTGGTAAGCTCTTCGCCTCTTCGCTTGTCACTGGTGCTAGGTGAGCTCTTTGCCTCTCTTCCGTTGGGACATCGCTGGGAGTCTCGCCGTCCACCTTCCTCTAGTTTCAGAACTCCATCGTCCTTGCCAATGGTGCTTGGTAAGCTCTTCGCCTCTCGGCCGCTAGGAGATCGATGGGAGTCTCGCCGTCCACCTTCCTCTAGTTTCAGAAATCCATCACCCTTGCTACTGTTGCTTGGTGAACCTTCACCTTTATGTTCAAAGACAAATCTCGAGATCGATGGAAGTCACTCCCACGACTACGAGGACGGCTAGTTCCGACATCGTACGATAAGAACTTGCTAATCGAAGGGCTCCACGTCTCTGTACTGCTGCTTGCAGTTGGGCCACCTGCATTTGCCATGAGTCTGCTGAGTAGTGCTCAGCTTTCGCTCCAATGACAGCATTCTCCCTAGTCGAGTCCACTTGAAACTCTACAGCCACCGGGATCTGTCTTCTAGTCAGAAATACTATCTCTGTCTTCTCTGCCGCCAGTCTAAGGTCATGGTCTTCCATCCAGGCCTACAAGCGTCTCATAACTTCTCTGTGCATCTTCGGTGTCCCTTTCTGTAATCACCACGCCGATGTGATCTGCGTATCCCACCAGAAAGGTGTCTTCAGGCAGACACGGAGAATACCATCGTAAAAGGTATTCCAAGGCTCATGTCCTAGGATTGAGTCCTATGTTGGTCCTGCTCGGTGTCGTATAACAGACTGGGAGCCTTTACCATGGTGGTAGTCCTTAACCATCCATTTCTTACATCGAAGACTGCCAACAGGACGATTTTTCTTCAGCGGTAATCACCCTGTTGGACCTCTTGGACTGCCTTTACCATTTCTTCGACTCCGCCTATTGTGGAATGGTCTTTAGGCTTCTGGATCTTGGGCTTCCGTCAGTTTCTCGGCCGTGTCTTGCATACACAAAGTTCTGTACGCCCTTTGCTGATACCAAACGTGGTATCCTCCAGCTCTTATAGAAAATCCCGTCCTTAAGGCAGAGGAACACTTTCAACCCTTCCCCTTGTATACCATCGGGTCCAGGGACTTTCCTGTTCTGTTAGGATGCCGGGACCAGGAGCACCTTCTCTTCGCTGAAAAATGGGACATCCTGGAGCATATCAGTGCAAGTTTGTTGTCAAAGCTTAGATCAGTTGAAGCCTGTAAACAAGGTACCGCTCCTAAAAGTGCTAGAAAGTAGCTCAAGAGGTGGAAGTCACTTTCAAAAACTGATTTATGTGCGTCTCAATTGTAGTGAACAATTGTCAATTCCCAAGTTCAAACGAGCTTATTACTCGTCTCGGGTTACAATTCTATTTCGCCCGTCTTAAGATTCAAGACATTCTAACTGTGGAGAATCTCATTCAAAGTTTAAGTACATAATTCATGTTGTTAATCGCGTACATTACGTATCCTAAAGCATTCTCCAATCGTCTAATCTGCTGTGGATAAACCTAAAACTTGTTTGGAAGCCGATAATTTATGGATGTTTCGTCTTGAGAGGCTTAAGAATGTCCCATGACAAATAGTTCTAAGCAAATGAAGAAGAGCCGTTTAAAAATAAAAATGAAAATGACCACGTGTAAATGGAATTTTAAACGGTGACCTTGGATGGAACGCTATAAATATAAGTTGGCGTGTCTACAAGTAGGGGGGTCCAATAAATTTTGATGTCACTTAGGTTTACTTGTACGGTGGTGGTTTGAGGTTACCTAGGCGGGGACTGAATTAGGAGATTTTGTCGGACTTGGTGTAGTGGGTTCATGGTTGAATGATTGCAAGACTTTAGACTAGGATCTTACATAGGTCTACGACGGTATGCTGTTGTGCTGGTCTTGTAGTCGAAATAAAGAGGCATGTAGTCGGTTTGTTACTTGTCAGGGGTCTACCAGTTCTTTTGTTCTACTAAGGTCACAGGACACTTGGTTCCACTTTGCCCGCTGAGCTCATCATCATCATCAAGTTCCTTCAACCCCGGGCGGGGCATAGGGTGGCAAGAAATCTCTTCCATCTTTCCCAGTCCTTTTCCTCTGGGCCGTTGCTTCAATTTTTCAACCTTAGGTCGTACGTCGACGTCTACGGAGATACGTCAAGACAGGCAGCACTAATGGCCTTAAAAACTTTGTTGGTTGGATGGTTGGTTGGTTAAGGAGGGTGAGATAGCTCTTTACTTAGGTCATTTGTTGGACCCGTTGTAATTCTCCTCCGAGCAGGGGGTGTGTTCTTCGTCTAAGGAAGGTTTTTAAGGCTGGTTTTCACTTTCTGCACGTGGTATTACAATGGCCCTTCGTTCTGGTCTAAGTTGGTCCCTGCTCAGTGAGATCAGCCAACAGGTCGGGATAATCTTCCTAGAAAACTGAAGAATGTCACTGATGACTTTGCTGACAAGTTGCTTTAGATTTGGTATCCTTAAAGTTGTGGTGTCCCACGAGCACCTGGACCCCCTTCTGGATCGCGAAGACTTCTGCTTGAAAGAAGGTGACATGAGGTTCGATTGGCGGTTGGAAGCAGTACACTCCCGCCTCCGATTCTTTTACGATATTGGAACCGTCTGTGTATGCTTGTTCGAGGGAAAAGTCGCTGAAAAGTTGTTGACAAAGTTTAAGTTCTTGTTGGCAACGTCGTCGTTTGCTGGATAGAGGCCTAGGAATCTTAATGTGGCCATAAACGCTTACACGATAGGGTTTCATCTTGTCTGGGACTGTATCAATCTTGTTGAAGACCTTGCTTCAACGAAAATAGTGATTGTATGTGTTTTAGGACTGGAGGCAGCTAGCTAAAGATCGAGCTGGCTGGAGACGCTTGTTGGTTGAGGTCCAGGTCCACCCCGGACTGTAGCGCCACCTTAAGTATGTGCTTTGGGTCATGTAGGCTTGAGTGGACGGCAAGCGGGGAACAAGACGAGAACCGCTGAACAAGAGTCTCCAACGAACTCGACCTTTACATAGCTTGCTCCAGTTTCGCATGCTAAGTTGGGTGAGGTTGCGTGGGTCCCCTTAGTCGTGGTCTTTCACTACTGCGCGGTCCCTCGGAGGTGGATTTGAAGATTTTCCGAGCCAGAACATTGGTGTCCGTCGGCTCTGCATGACCCAGCCACCTCAGTCGTTGAACTTTCACGCGCTACAGTCCGGCGTGAACCTGGGTCCCAACCAACAAGTGTCTCCAGGTAACTCGATCTTTATTTAGCTGCCCCCAGTTTCGCACGCTAAGTTAGTTGAGGTTTCGGTGCTTAGTTGTGGTCTTCCTCTACTGCACGATCCGTCGGAGGTGGATTTGAAAATTCTTCGGGTCGAAGCATTGAAGAACAAAGCAAGACTGCGGCACATATTGCTTGTGAATGCCCTGGGGCTGCAAAGGACAGAACACTCCACTGAGTCCGACGAAGACTTGGGGAGGGTTTATGAAAAGCATTTGGCGACCACAAATAACCTCTATAGGACGCAGTGGTTCTTCCTTACTCGCCAACGTCCTTAGCAATACCACTAGCTTAAGGAAAGGGACTAGACATCACTGTTGTCTGTCTTCAATTCCTTCAATCACTTGTGACATCTCAACAGCTTCTTCGAACTCCCTTCAGGACAAGGGTCAAACAGACCACATCCATCATTCACACGTGTATGTCACACGTAGAATGACAACCTACGTCAATCAACGCTTGGCTGATTCCTCAGCCCAAAACTCTGCCCTGCGGCCACAGGTTCATTTCGGGTTCAACAAAATCGTAAACATTTTGGGGGAATCACTGAGTGAGACATCTCAGCGTTACCAAGAACGCAGCGACCGATCAATTAACACAGAACCGTCATCATAACAAGAATGTGACCAACATTTCACTCTCGACGAAACCCAGGTGCGGTGTGTGAGTGCCTGTGCGTAATCAAACGGGTTTTTCTCACCGGAACAGCTCCAATGGAAGGCATTTCACACAGCGTTTTCCATTTTCTTGTCCAAACTATTCGCGTGTGGAACTGGTTTTTGGGCACATGAAACGCTCTATTGATTAATTCGGCTGAGACATGCTAATGTATCTGCGGAGCCACCTGGGAAACCCGCCCAAACTAGAGTTAGAGTCATAAAAAATCGCTTTATTGTTGTTGAACTTGACATTGGTGGAATGGATTTCAGTGATTCAGAGGGTCACCGGTTCAATGGAAGTGGCATAGGTTTGATTGGTTCCATTGAGATGTTTCTACTGATTTGCATGCTGTTTCGTTGATGGTGATGCGGCAATCTTACGATGAACCTGGGCATCAACCAACAAATTAACCGCAATCAACTGAGGTATTGTGGAGGAACACTGGAGTGACTCAAGGCTGAATGCATGGACTACATGCTTACATTACAGTGGCTGTGCTTCCGAGTGGAGAAGGCCCCTTTACAAACAAAAACTGTCACGAGAGCCCCCAGAGAGCTAAGGCAAAGTTGTCGCATGAAAGGAAGGAACCATTGCCTGTCGAGAGTTTGGTTGTTTTGCTGAGGCTCGAACCGCCTCGTTTAGCAGTTCAACGCACTAATCACTAAGCCACAGCGATGACGCTAGCATCTGTTTGAGAGGTATTTGGGTAATCCTCCGAACACACAGTATATGTGCAGCTGCCTCCACGTCCTCTTGACACAGCGTACTGGTAGCAGAAGTCTCCGTGTACCTGGTCACCGGCGTACCTCGCGTGATTGACAAGAGAAGGTAGGTATAGGTAAAGTGGTCAAGATGATATGGGACCTTCTTATTCCCAAAGACGATGGGCTTCGCTCGAGTCAATACAAAGGCCCTCATTGACAGTGAGGATGTTCGTGCTATGACCATGTGGCCAAGTTGTACCAAACCAACTCAACAAGGGAACGTATTAAAGCCTCACAGGGCGTATTGTGTGTATCTGCTTCGGTAAGGAAGACGACGAAGGACTAAATGTTAGTCCAGGACTCTTAAACAGACGGAGCTCAAAGAGACCAACTTTCCAAAGCTGATAGGCTGACAGATATCGATTTTCCACTAGATGGCACTACAACAGCGAGCGTATACACTCGGATTAGACAGTTAAATGGTCATCAACGCCTTCTCTAACAATACGTCTGCCTCCACAGACTAGGAGAAACCGATCGAAAGACCGAACAGGCTGGAATGAGGTAACTCTACTCGCAGGTGGACAGAAGGTAACATCTGCCTCATCGTCAAGCAGATTTAGCCGAAGCTGGATCACAAACGCTCTCACAGTCTCAAGCACGTCAATAGGCTAGGCCTCCTCTACAACGACTTTTGCAGAAGCTGCAAGGACGAGCAGGTGGAGAAGGAGACAATTCTCCACCTTCTCTGCACATATCCGGCCCTCTCAGCTCGAAAAAGATCAAACTTAGGAGCCAGCTAGGCTGACATCAGCAAAGGGAGCCTCCAGCGCTTCATAGCACATGTCCGGCCCTCTCAGCTCGAAGAAAAGCATACTTAAGAGCCAGCTAGGCTGACATCAGCAAAGGCAGCCTCTAGCGCTTCATAGCACATGTCTGGCCCTCTCAGCTCGAAGAAGAGCAGACCTAGCGCTTCATAGCAAGCTCCAGCTGGTTCTGCGGGCAGTATTTCTGGTTGAAGTACAGATCCATGTGGTTTGGTCTAAGTGAGGTTGCAATTCGCAGCCTCCCACTCCAATCTAAGCCTGGTCAGCGCTGCTTGATTGCAGGATTAGAGAGGCACATTGTAAGCCCATAAGTGAGGTTGCAATTCGCAGCCTGCCTCTCCAACCTAACCCTGGTTAGCGCTGCTTGATTGCAGAATTAGAGAGGCGCATTGTAAGCCCATAAGTGAGGTTACAATTTGCAGCCTGCCTCTCCAACCTAACCCTGGTTAGCGCTGCTTGATTGCAGGATTAGAGAGGCACATTGTAGGCCCATAAGCGCTTAGTAGCCGATTTGAGGAGAGGATCATCTTGAAATACGGTCCTTCCACTAGTCTTTAAAGTTTATTGAATCTAGACACACGGTCTTTTGCCTTTTCACTGTTCAAAAGCGTGGTCCTAGGCAAGTTATATCCTTGGGGAGGAAGTTGTAGCTGGAGTACAATAGGGCGGCTGTTCATTAGGACGCCATCTCAACTTTCAATCAAAATACAATCCACCGCGGGCTGATTGGTGAAACAAAGGGAAAATATGCGGAATAACGACCCGAGCCGACCATTAAATCAGTTTCTGGTTAAATTATCCCAGCGTGCACCAATAAACAAACATAAAACTAAGCCTGTCCCGCACAGTACTCGTGGCGGCCATTGTACGTGTGTACTTTCCATTTAAACAACCAAACACTTGACGAAACGGTTCTAAATTTGTTTTTGTATCTCAAGTGTGAGCATAACAATCTAACGAATGCAAAAAGTATCCACATACAGCAAACAATCGATCATTTGTTACGAAAGTCGTGTCGTGTGTGTCAGTCAGCCGATATGGCCGGTAACCGTTCGAAGGTTTTGGTTGCCAAGTAGAATGCAATAGTTGCGGACCCGCGATAGAATCGTGGTCAATAATTGAGAGCTGGCCAATGCCATGGGTGGCGAATAATTTGGCTTGAGGCTGTCGCCAATAAATTAGTTAACAATGCGTGCAGAGATACTCGATACCTTGACCGGAGCGGATTTTGTAATTTATAGTTGAGCCGATCCCTGGAGATGTTTAAACACTTTTGGCTTTGTTGCAATTTGTTAGTCAAATGAGACAGGCTTCACAAATTGCAATCCACGCATGGAGACACGTCTTATTAACTTGTGCTGTCACAAGGGTTTAAGTCGAGTTAAGACGTCTTATGTGGTCTCTCTCTGTCGAACAACTAAAGTGATCCTTCATAAGTCCTGAATCATACCATTCCTGCTCTATGGCACAGAGGCATGGACCCTGCTTTGAGATGGTCCCGTCTGCATGGACGGTGAGTGGAGGAGGAGATACAACGACGAACTGTACAGGTTGTGCAGTGATATCGACTTAGCCAGAAGAGAGAAGGTCCAATGACTGAGGTGGCTGAGTCATGTAGAGCGGATGGACATCGACAAATCATCGAATCCACCCCCGAGGGACGGCGCAGTAGAGGAAGACCGTGACTCAGGTGGCGCAGGCAAGTGGAAGTGGACCTCAACCAACTTAACGTGCGAAACTAGAGGCAGCTCAAGCTGAAGATCGATCTGCCAGGAGACGCTTGTTGGTTGAGGCCTAGGTCTACCCTAGACTGGATACCAGTCCTCCGGCCTGGAAAAACTTTGAATCCACCCTTGGAGTGACGGCGCAGTAGAGGAAGACCGTGACTCAGACGCAGCTCAAGCTGACGATCGATCTGCCAGGAGACGCTTGTTGGTTGAGGCCTAGGTCTACCCTAGACTGGATACCAGTCCTCCGGCCCGGAAAAACTTCGAATCCATCTCCGGATATGGCGAAGTAGAGGAAGACCGTGGCTCAGGTAGTGCAAGTCAGTGGAACATGTACTTAACCCTCGAGTTGGCTAGAGACGCTTTTGGTTGAGGACCAGGCCCATCCCAGACTTTAGTGGCTTGGGCTCTTCAGTCTTCAATAAAAAGGCTCTCTCTTTTCTTAACTTTTCCAGTGACAAGTGAGAAGTGTCAAAGACAGACTCGGGCAACAAATGCCTTCAAGCTGATCGAGACAAATTGGTCATCTCCCGGTCGGAAGACAGATGCTAGTGTAGACACTGACGAACTCGAGCTTCGGATCGAAGTCCCCCTGAGGACAAAAGTGGTCACCGTTGTTCAGTGGTTAGAGCATTGAAGATTTTCCTGGCGGTATTTCATCGATCGATTTAGGGCAAATTCTACGATTTCGTCCTCCTCCACCTCGACGCTCGACTTTGCTGTGTGTTTGCTTATAAGTGTTGAATACCCGTGGATGACACTTGAATTCCACGGAAGGGTTTTGTATCTAAGCGCCTCCTACTTTTACGTTGAACTTGTAGACGCTTCCAGTTTCGAAGGAAGCCAGTGTTTTGATGGCAACTTGACTGTCTTACAATCAGTAGCCATGAATTCCCACAGAACTTGCCCTTAAGCTGCGAGTAAATTGGTCCAACTTCCCTCATCTGTTCTTGATTCATCCACATACCGTTTCCTTCATGTGCCGCTCCTTGAGGGTTAATACCATGAATTCATTTTGACTCTTGTTGCTCAGTCTTCTGGTGAAGCTCTTGATTTCATCTCTAAACATGTGTTTGCCTTAAACATGTGTTTGCTTACACGTCTCTTGGTGATGTACTTCACCATCATCCATAGCACGGTACGGTTCTTTCAGTGGCTCCCTTAGTGTGTAAAGTCGAGGTTTACCTACTTGGGAGACGACCTCAGACATGTGTCGTCAGAACTCCAGGTTCAATCTGCAAACCGTGAGCGTTCGAGTGACGCTTTTCGAATGCTTCTTCCACGAAAGCTCCTATTTTCCTCAATATCCGCTCCTTCCAGACGGATAGGTCTGAAGTGTTGTAGAAGCCTCCTTATGGAGGCTGGTATCACAGTGCACTTGTCTGCATTGGGGCTTAAGATTCACGACTTTCTTCTTGTATCAGCACAGATCCAATCGAGCCTATAGAGGACTTTGTGTGCTGCGAAGCCATGAAAGGACACTTAGTTGAGGGCAACCTTGTGCTTTCCAGCTCTCATCTCAGTGTTGTTCCACTGGTGTTCTGACAAGTCTCAGTTTACCCCGTTTTAGGTAGGACTTTCATGTCAAGGTATAGATTGCTCTTTCTTTGACTTCTAGGGATCTGTCTAAAGACAGATATAAGACGGCTCTGTGGAAGCAAAGGCTACCATTTCTGATGTAGTTATCCACAGCCTTCTTCATCGTCTGTCTAAATTCCTTTGACCTTCTCCAAGGACATGCTAAAGTGCCAGATCCAGTACGATTTCCTGTTCTCAGTTGCATGCCATGCCTTAGCTCGTTTAGTAATTTTTTGTAGGAAAGTGGTTATCTAGAGGAACCAAGTTCAACTGAAGCTGTTGCCCACTTTGTTGTGGCGGCAGACGTGTCCATTAGGCAGGTAGAACCATCTGTCCACCTGCAGTTGGTCATATTTATCGCGTTTCTTTTGAGAAGCAGGCCTGCAATTGGCGAAAGGAGTCTTTAGATTCAGTTCGTCAGGTGAGATCTCCATTCTTCCATCTCATCACACTAATCGAGTCGAAGCCACATCATTTCACAAGTCTTCAACCAGAGCTGGCTTGTAAATTGGACCGGAAAATTACTGAAACCGAAGGACATCAGAGCTTGTTTTTAAATATTTTAGGAGTCGTTTGGACATTTTATGAGTTTCATAAGTAAATTGTTCCATTGCCATGGAATCTAAACCAAAGGCGGTCACACCGACAAGTCAAACGCCAACGACAAGCCGCCGCCGCCATAAAATTAAAACAAAATATATCGAGTGGAACTTGAATGGAACCACAAATTAATTTAATTAAAAGCATCAGCAGCGTCATTGGAATATATAAATCAAATGAAAGATGTTGCGCAACACACGCTCGGAAATTGAATAAACATATCGATTGACGTGGTGTGCTCCAGGTGGAGGGAGTTTCTTCCTATAAAGACGAGTCGACAACTCCATTTGTTCAATCATTTTGTTTCTTTATCCACATTTCACTACAAAATTCTTTCAACGCCATCTAGTGTCTATGTGGGTTTGTGTACATGCTAAGATGGACATTATCTTTGATTTTTTTTTGTGTGCTCTCTAATGGATATGGAATCCGTACTAACTGGCATGAACAATTCGCGGGGACCTTCAGTTGGCACGCTCGTACGTAACAAACCACTCTGCACTCTCTGGACGCGGGGGTGGTTTGAGTTTGGGTTAAGGTCCTCCGCTCTGGCTTTCAATGCCTTCCACCTTCTTCTGCACTCTTCTTTCTCTCCCCATAGGACTGTCGTTAAGTATTACTTCGCGGGCTATGTCATCTACATCTGCAGCTTCCGCTTAGGCTCCTCTTGATCTTTCCATTTTTCTCAGTTCGTTCTGTATGCGCTCGTTATGAGGGAACAGACCTTCAACCAGTCGTTGGACTTGGCATGCTTACTCTTCCGCCTGCGAAGTGACTGCAGGCCCTCTTCATCTGGGCAGAAGGGCGAGCTATCGTGTCCAAATCTGTGGAGAAAGCCGACGTGCTCGGACAGTAGTCCTTGGGGGGATCAAGTTGTGGGTCCATCTGAGTTATCCCACCTGGTTTGCGACAGATGTTGCTCTTTCTTCAGCTTGGACCATCCTGGTAATGATGGCCTCTTGCTGGTTCGCCTAGGCCTAGGAAAGCCCAGTCTGAAAAGAAGACAAAAAAGACGCAGTTCGCCTAAGGTTAACCCTTTGCATCTCGTTGGCAAGAATGTCGATGAGGACCGTTCCAGGCTGCTTCGTCCGAAATTGTTCGGAAACCGCTTGTTTTCCTGATTGCGGAGAGCCTGTATGCTGACGAGAGCTTCCTTTTTGTTTTCTTCGATATAAGTTTCGCCGTCTAGACTGGAGCAGCGTATAGAAGGATTGAGCTGGCCACTCTAGATAGGAGGGTCCTTCTAGCGTATCCAGGACGCCTTTTTGACTGTAGCAAGTCGATGTGCGTTTTGACGTTCAGTCTGATGCCTTCCTAGACCTGATTCCCAACCCGGAAATTTGTATATTCCATAATCCTTCGGCTGGTTACTAGGACAGCTTCGGTCTTGTGGTCAGCGGTAGACTGTAGCCAATTTTTGATACTGGCATGGCGTCTGCTCCAAACGTGGCGGACTCTATCTCGTGGTAACCACGACGATAATCACAAAACTCTGTCATACGTTATATTCCACAGGAGAGCTCCAAGAACCCACCCTTGTGGGACGCCTTCATCGATCTGGTATCTCAGCTTCCTGATAAAGTTCGTGACTGGATCTCCAAACGCATGACCAGTTCGTCGAGGTAAAGCCATTTGAACGTCGAGTGCAGTTTTGTTCGTCTGATAAAGCTCCTTTAGCCTCTGCCACCGCAAGTAGTCAGCGGTTCAATTGATGGCTCTTCAGGTGCCTTGTTTCCTTTGGGACCTTGTTTCTTAAGGTACTGTCGGGCAGGATATTTGTTGGGACACACTGCCCTTCATCACCATCGATCTCAATCTGCTTCGTCACAGACGCCATCTTAATCGTCTTGCCTTTGCTTTCCTTGATGGCATTTTCGAGGACACGTCTCGCCAGCCTAAACGTAGTCAAACCTTAAACATACCTTGTTGCAGCATACCTGGACATATGCCATAGTTTTGCATCACTTTGTGCGATTGTAATAGATTTCGATTGGAACTCCATGAGAAGTCACATTGAATTACGAACCCTGTTCAATGGACCAAGCCCTTAAATCTACTTCGATCCAATCTATTAGAAGGTACACCACCGAATCCCAATTCAATTGATTGTCAGTCAACCTCTGACCTTTCGCACCATTTCCCAGTCACACGCACGTACGCACTTTTTCCAGTGTGAGTGTGTGACCCGCATATTCCACTGATTTACTTCACTTTAATTTCAGAGAAATGCCAAGAAGTTACGCCCCATCCCATGGGGAATAGCACACGAAACTACCAACACCCCACCCCTCCACCCATCCACTTTCCTTTTTCAGCAAACAAATCAAGGAAATGACTATCGACCAACACACTGGATTTCTGTTTGGTTTGTGTGTTTCCTTCTTGTGATTTCCGAATCCACCAAACGTTTGGATTCTTTATGTGTGATTTTAGGAGCTGTCAAGGATGTGTTTACCCAACCTGTAGCAAGGAAAAAACAAAAAAAGGCCATCCTCCACCGATATCCATCCACCATCACACAAGGTCAGGACGAAGGAACGGAATGAATGGTGTCGAAAAGAGATCGCCATCTCCCTTGGAGCTAATTTATCTGTCACGACACATCCTTTATTTTTTGTCCCACTACCACCACCACCACCACCACCACCTGAGGGTGCGAGAGGGTAGATGATGCGTACATCAACACGCATCATGACACACTTCAACGATAAACCTCTGGCATTTCAAGGAGGAAACTTCCAGGGCACGTAGTGCCTACGAAGGCAATGAAAATGAAGACCGAGCTTGGAGGAGGAGAAGCCTCCTCGTAAATGTAAAACATTTATCTTCATTGTTGGCGGCGGCGGCGACCGTTGTGTGTCATGCTGGCACCGTGGTGTTCAAAATCAAATACCGGAAACGGTTCGAGTAATTAATTTGAGAAAAGGCTATTAGCAGAGTGGTTCCTGTTTGTTAAAGGGTTTCCATCATAATACCTGTTCCGCAACTTGAAAAGCTTCACCAGCTTACAAGGGGCATTCTGTGTGTGTGTGGGGGTTTGTCTAAAATTAGAAAAAGTCTTAAAAGTAAGTCGGTCGCGGGGACTTTGGAGAGAAGTGCTAATTGAGTGTCGTAAATGTGACGAAAGAGCTTATGGGAATCTGCCTGTTTTGACACTCGTTCGACGAGGGTGCAAAGTTCGCTAACCACAAGATTGGACGACCGGTTTGTTGCACTCTTCTTCGGAGTCCAGCTTGAGAAGTTTAAAATATTTGTTCGCGTATCGTGTGTCATAATCAGGAGCGGAACACGAGTTTGATAATTACAAAGGCCCGCTGGGCACAAATGAATTAAAATTAATTACGAGGAGGGAACCACAGACTATTTTGGGCGGTACTGTTGCGTCATACTTAGGTACTCTGTTGAGATGTATTTTAGGATTAAGCTTCGCCGAAAAGTCGAAAGGTACTGCGACCCGAAAGAGAGAAACCACGTGTGGAGTCATATCCGCGTGAGTTGACGTCTATCATCAAGCCTAACCTGTTTTTGTTGACGATTTTCCTGATGGAATTCCACAGATTTCGTCCTCCTCCAGCTTGACTTTGCTTTCAGGTGTCTTACAAGGCTTGACTACCCGTGGATGACACTTGAATTCTAGGGATAGGCTCTGATTCTGAGCGCCTGCTTCTACTTTCGCATTGAACTTGTTTAGACGCTTTCAGTTTTGTGGGAAGCCAGTGTTTTGATGCCAACTAGACCGTCTTACAATGAGTAGCCATGAATTCCCACAGAACTTGCCCTTAAGCTGCGAGTAAACTGCTCCAATTCCCTCATGTGTTCTTCATTCATCCGTATACCGTTTCCTTGATATGCCTCTTCTTGAGGGTTTGTACCGTGAATTCAAGGTGGTGAAGCTCTTGATTTCATCTCTAAGGATCCTTCTTCATACCGTCTTTGAATATCCTCGTAAAAGTTCCGTTTAGTGGTTCTAGGAGACTGCCTCAAACATGTGTTTGCTTACACGTCTCATGATGATGTCCTTCATTTTCATCCATAGCAGGGTACGGTTCTTTCAGTGGCTCCCTTAGTGTGTAAGGTCGAGGGTTACCTCCTTAGTTGCTGAAGGAGACAACCTCAGACTTGTGTTTGGCTTATGGTACTCGGTCTAGAGCACTACGTACTTTCAGTGGCTCCCTTAGTGTGTAAGGTCGAGGTTTACCTCCTTAGGAGACGACCCCAGACATGTTTCGTCAGAACTCCAGGTTCTATCTTGCAAACCATGAGCGTTTGAAGGACTCTTTCGATTACTTCTTCCACAGAAGGTCCTATTTTCCTCAATATCCGTTCCTTCCAGACGGATAGGTCTGAAGTGTTGTGGAAGTCTCCTTCTGGAGGCTGGAATCACAGTGGTCTTGCGTGTATTGAGGCTTTAGATTCACGATTGTCTTCTTGTATCAGCACAGATCCAATCGAGCCTATCGAGGACTTTGTCTATTACGAGGCCATGACAGGACACCTCTTTTAGGACAACCTTGTGCTTTCTAGCTCTTATTGTGTGACGTTCCACTGGTGTTCCGTCAGGTCATGCCAAGGTAATGATTGCTCTTTCTTTGACTTCTAGGGATCTGCCTAAAGACAGGTATAAGACGGAATTCCTTTGACCTTTTCCATGGACATAGTGTACGCTCAAGCGCCAGATCCACGATTTCCTGTTCTCAGTTGCATGCCATGCCTTAGCTCGTCTAGTCAAGTGGTCACCTGGAGGAACCAAGGTCAACGGAAGCTATTACCCGCTTTGTTGTAGCTCCAGATGTATCCATAATCGGCTTAGTCCGACTTTTAGACCACGGTTAGGGTTAGGGAAGTAGGTGATGAGGTTCCCTCATGTGGAAGCCTCCGTGGCGTTCGTTGGCAATCACCAAGTAGTCTTTGCAAATTTGTTTATATGAGCTTGTGATCTAAGTCCATCAGTCCTCTGCACTCGTTGATGAGTTAAGTCGGCAGCCAGTCTGGCGTAAAAAGCGTCTTAAGGTGGCGCTACCTACAGTTCGGGGTAGATGCCAGTGGAGCACGAGCGTCTGGTGGAAAAAGCGTCTTAAGGTGGCGCAACCTAAAGTTCGGGGTAGATCTGGCCCTCAACCAAAAAGCGTCTCCAGCCAGCTTGCACGCTAAGTTGGTCGAAGTCCCCCGCCACTTGCGTTGGGCACCTGAGTCGCTGTCTTCTTCCAAAGCTCCGTCCCCGAGAAGGTGGATTCGAAGAAGCGTCTGCGATTGTGTTGAATGTCAATCAAAGATTGGGGTAGCCACCATTCAATGGCATTAACAGAGGCTAAGAGAGATGATTTTCCACGTGTGAGATAGGACTATGTCGTCCAAGGGTATCAACTCTTCCGAAAAGTAGGTGAAGATGAAGGATTCTGAAGCTTTGACATGATAACATTGGGCATCTTACTGACGATAGAATCAAGCTGACGCTCTGGTTCTCGAAGATGAGGGGCTTTAGGAGCGGAAGATCAGAGGGGGAGCTTCGCAGCATGGAACGCGTGCCCATTTCCATTCGACACCGTGCATCTTGATCCTCTGGGACCTTGACAATCTATGATCTTGACCATCTAGGACCTTGCCAATCAAGAAGCTTGACAATCTAGGACCTTGACAATCTAGGCCCTTGATCATCTAGAGCCTTGACCATCTAGAACATTGACCATCTAGGACCTTGACCATCTAGAACCTTGACCATCTAGGCCCTTGACCTTCTAGAGCCTTGTCCATTTAGAACATTGACCATCTAGGCCCTTGACCATCTAGGACCTTGGTTATCTAGGACCTTGACCATCTAGAGCCTTGTCCATCTGGAACATTGACCATCTAGGCCCTTGACCATCTAGAGCCTTGTCCATCTAGAACATTGACCATCTAGGCCCTTGACCATCTAGAACCTTGACCATCTAGGCGCTTGACCTTCTAGAGCCTTGTCCATCTAGAACATTGACCATCTAGGACCGTGACCATCTAGAACCTTGACCATCTAGGCCCTTGATCATCTAGAGCTTTGACAATCTAGGACCTTGACAATCTAGGCCCTTGATCATCTAGAGCCTTGACCATCTAGGACCTTGACCATCTAGGCCCTTGACCTTCTAGAGCCTTGTCCATTTAGAACATTGACCATCTAGGCCCTTGACCATCTAGAGCCTTGTCCATCTAGAACATTGACCATCTAGGCCCTTGACCATCTAGAACCTTGATCATCTAGGCCCTTGACCTTCTAGAGCCTTGTCCATCTAGAACCTCAATCATTTCAGGCCTTTTACAAAGCGATAGGGTGGGACCACGTATATTCCGTATCAAGTGTACCATCCTACGAGCTGTGAACGTGACGAATAGCAAGGGAAATTAGCTAAGCGACGAGGTTAGCTATTTTGGATAGCCAAGAAGGATCGTCTCCGATCAAGGAACTGCTCAACCAGTTTTGTGAGGACAATGCAATTCAGCATATGAAGACCGTTGTCAGGACTGCTAGGGCCAACGGCTATAAAATACCTCGCATCGCTCAAATGCATGCATACTTCAGAGAAGGGGGAGGACTGGGAGAACCGTCTAACTCCGTGGGACTTAAAGCATTAAAAATTCAACTCATTTCCAAGGTTTAGGTCGACCTACTCGTCCATCGAAACGGGTGAGTCGACTCGAATTGGTGTGATATAACCATTCCTTCGTCATGACTTTGTCAAGTGCCATTGAAAAGTTGTTACTCCATGCGTCGCTCTTTCGTGATCTTCCATTTGGAAGATCGAGCTCAATTAAGTCTCGTAGTCGTTAAAGTATGAATTACATATCATCCGCTACCGCCAACCTTCCAAACCAGCTTTCATTGCTTACCATGTTTAACCAGTCAATCTCAACACGCTGTCTGACAAGTTGATGTCTTGTCGCAGCTATTGAGTCACTCTTCGATGGTAGCGAACAAAAAGATTGGGGGATTCCCTCAAATCGAAAACCACAAAACAGCCACTGGTCCAGTAGCCATACACAAGTCATGTGCCTAAGAGCACCATCAGACGTATTCAATAACAGCATCAGCAGCACTAGTAACAGGTGGAATTGGAAGTCTATATTCAGTGGCTTATGGCAGCTAGACTGACAGACACAATGCGTGACCATACTCCGGTTTGAGAAGTTCATTAGTTTTGAAGTTCACTTGCCGCATCTGGCGTGACATCCGATTGAATAAAGTGAACTGCAAGCGCTGCAGTTCGTTTAGCCTTGATATTGAGATTAATCAAGTGGAGCACTTGTAAGACTGTTGTCGGGGCGAGAATTTAGAAAGGGAGGCGGTAGCCGCCGCACACAGCAATGATTTTCAATTGAACAAGTCGTGATAAATTATTGCCCGCTCTCGAGATATGTATGCGCTTGCGTTTGTGGAATATAGAGGCTTCGTGACATAAATGTTAATGAGATCTCGTTAGATGTTTTTCTATGACATTTTCAAGTCGTGGAGGTGGAAGGCGTTGGGGCGGCAGAGAGGTTTATTGTACCCCTTTACCAAAGTTGGCTTATAAATTATTTATCAGGGGCTAGAGGAGGCAATTAACGCTCTAGTTTGACCCAGAAGTCTGAAACGGGCCAGAGTTGTTGCCTTCCATCCCCCATATGTCATAGTTTTGCCGTATCGAAGATCTCTAACTCGGATCTAAAGACAAACAGACTTGGTCGTATGGTCATACCCGCTGTGCGGCACCGCTGTTATAGAATCCTGCCGCAGTGTTTCCCTACTTGTCGTAAGAGGCGACTAAATGGGAGCCCAGATCGCATTTGAACGCCGTAGCTTGCGTTGGACAGCTAAGCGAGTGGACACAAGTTCGAGCCCCAGCAAGCCAAACGTTTTTCGCGGAACTATCTCAAACTCCCAAGAGTATAATCTGCCCTGAGGAAGCTACTCAATCCGCCGTTTGGGGTCGGCAATAAAACAGTAGGTCTCTTCCATTCGTTGCAAGAAGCTAGGTCCCGGCTCTCTATGAGCTGTCGCGCAAAATATTTGTAGTTTTGATGAGCTTGAGGCGAAGTCTGGGTGTGAAGAACGGGTTTCTAGGTCGGGAGTCCTTGAGTCCTTCATCTTGTGATGACAATTCTCCCTCTTTCACTATCTTTAGAGGTTTGATGTGGCCTTATTCCTTTGGGACATTTTCATGAGCTCCAACAGTGGCCCTTGTCGAGGATCTCGTCACATCTCGAGAGTGTTGACACCTTCCCACGATAAATTTGGTTGTCAGTGGTCTTTAGATCCCTCGATCGCATAACCAGCCTCTAGGACGTTTCCAGAGGTGATGACGAGAAATTGGTTGGACACTCATGAACTAATCCTGGATGGACCTCAGTCTCAACTAACAAACGTCTCTAGCCAGCTCTGTCGTTAGCTAGCTACCTCCAGTTTCTCACGCTAAGTTGGTTGCGCACGCCACCCGAGTAGCGGTCTTTCTCAACTGCGTCGTCTTTCCGAAGACGGATCGTTGGTTGTACTTTGACTCTCCTGACTAGGCCGAGGTCGCTGTACAGCCTATACAGTCTGCTGTTGTAAATTCTCCTCCACTCACCGCCTATGCCTTGGAACTAGCAAACCTTGACGATCGACATTTGAAGAGCGAACATTTTAAGGCCGCGCCACCTCTTTGAAGCCCTTAGCGCCAACAAGAGCGATAGGACAAACTTTTGCCTTGATTTAGATTGTCAAGGCTTCTGACTAAAGTTTGCATTTACATGTCCACAAGTGGAGTCTACGAAGCTGTGTTCGTCGTTGGATCTCAGCAGCCTTAGGAGTCATACAGACGGATCTAAGATGAACATGGGCCCTCATGCTGGAGTCTTTGAATTTTCATATCGAAGTCTACGGGTATGGATTCTGGTGTCTTTTAGGCTGAGATTCTACTGACTAACTTGTTTAGGTGGCGCTACAGTTCGATGGTAACCTGAGCCTCAACTTACAAGCTTCTCCAGTAAGCCCGGTCTTTATCTAACCGCCTTCAGTTACGAACTCCAAGTTTTCTACATGTGCGCGTCACTTAAGGTGAGGTCTTCTTCTACTGTGTTGTTCTTCTGGGTGAGATTCGATGACTCTCGGGCCCGGAGCATTGGTGTCCAGAAATCTATTTTTTCGCCTTCTCAGCTAGATAAGCAGCAGTCTCTGGTGTCTCTCCGCATGAATTCTAAGCTTGTAAAGCAAAGTCCAACTCTGATGACGGCCAGTACATGAGGATACAGAAAGAATTCTCAGGTTCCCGACCTAGGAGCTTATCAAGACGCTTGCACAGGTAGGTTTTGAGAACAAACTAGGTTCCATTAGGCTCCAGGAAGGAACAAAACTTTGTCCCTGTCCACAGGCAACCAAAAAGATTGAGTGGACTATAAACTCTGGCAACAGGGACGTCCACAGGCTAAGGGAAGATGGCAAGACGGACCACAAAAGCCTGAAGTATCACTTAAAGCAATCGTAGGCTCTGCTTAATACCACGCTCCCACCGGGGTAAACAACGGATCCTTTGAAATCCAAGTGAGGCCGTGCATTACAAGGAACTTCCTAGGTTAGGATAGGTTAAGTAGGAGGGTTGACAGGGAAGGAAATCCTTAGGTCAATGTAGACCCATTGTGATGCCCCAGGGGTTGCAGGGGTAAGCCTAAGCTCTATCAAGCCAGCCCGCAGCGCTGATGAATTTGTGAATGTCAAGCACGTACTTGCTGGACAGTTCTTCTAGATCCTGGAAAAGGTGCCTTCCTAGGATCTTAATTCTTGTTTGGCAGAATGCTGGACAGTGGTAGAGTCATCGCATCTCCTGCATAGGTACAACCTAACCTAACCTTAGCCGCGAAGTAAATGTTTTACCGTGAGTGAGTCCCACGGGACACCTATCGGGGCACTTCTCATACCTGTAAGGGACACTGAACAACTTTTGTGTCGAAGTGATTCGTCTTTTTGTAACTTTTCCTGTGCTTCTCTAGCTTCGTGTGTGAATCTGAAGACATATCCAATGTCCGGCACGTATAGGATCTCATCCTAAACAAACTAAAACCACAAGAGACTCGCCTCAGGGGACTCCAAAGCATAAGTATACCGGATGACACCATTTAGTCCTTCATAAAGGCGGTATAATACCTCTTAAGGGGCCAACCTTCCATTTATGAACAAACATCATCAATACACACACAAGGCCACGTACCCGGTTTCTCCCCTCGTGAAACTATATGTTACACCACCACTGCACCTGGTTTCATTGCACCAAAGTGTTGTATCCTCTCCTTATCCTGTTTTGTTGCCTTTTTTTTGCGTTCGTAAGTGATATCTTCTACCCGCCACGCCGTTGTTCTAGATTTAAATGGCACACTCTGACACACAACTCGTGTTAGACACTTGTTTATGTCAACATCCTTCCGCTGTGAAGCAACTCTGTATAGTCCTCCATGTATCCTTCATGATGTCTCCCATGACAACCAAACCATGAGAACGAGACGACAAACAGAGATGGCAATGGCAACGACAAAATTCGAAAGCGAGAGACTTGCTACAAACTGCGCAAAATCCTGAATTATCCTGCTGACATTTCCTTGACCACATACCGTGTGCTTTTTCTTTCATTTTTTTTTGTCAGAAAAAAAGGATTTTAATCGCAAGAATCGCGTTTTTCATTCTCAGTACAAATATTGACGTCGTCGTGTTCGAGTGTGACATCCTTTTTTTTGTTTTTTCGCAGTCAAAACACCCACAAAAATATCCTTTAGTCGAGAGCGTTCTAAAATTCCAAGTGAAAGTTTGTGATTAAAACTTGTGCTTAGTCCTTAGAGATTTCTATAAATTTTGGGTGTCGTCTCGTTAAAAAAAAAATAAAAAAAAACCGAAATCCATTCCCATATCCTTGCCTTTTTGATCCTTCCGTCGTCGTCGCCCATCCTCTGATGGGCACAAGTAGATTAAATCCGACGAAAGAAAGTGAAAATGGAAATAAAAGTGAAGAATGCAAGAAAAAGTATCTGAATCTGAACTGATGAGTGAAAATTGATTTTGGAACTTTTGTTGGGTGTCCTGCTGGGGTAAATTGTTGTTGTTATTGTGACAGCAAGGACTTACTACAACTGGGTGTGTGTATACACAGTGATAACCTTTATTTGGGTTAAACTACTGAATATTCAAAAAAAAAAAAAAAAAAATGAGACGCGTGTGCGGTGATCCTTAAGAATGAATCCGACCGTGTATCCTTTTTCTTATCAATCAACTCTGTGAGGTGTAAAACGGAAAAAAAATTTGAGACGTAGTGTGTTTCATTAACGAATCAGCGCCAGACAGTGGTGGTGGGGACACAACAAATCCTTTTCGCATTAAATTTATCCCCACATGCACACATAGGACACAGAAACCCTTGTGTTAGCCATCATATCGACGTCCGAAGCAGTCGCAACCAGCCACATCTGTATGGAGACAGATGCTAAGGTAATTTATTCATCTCACCGCCCACGCATATCCTTTTTTTTTTGTTCCAAATTGCGACTTTTTTTTTGACGGAATCAGTTCATCCATATCTCCCCAAAGGATAACAAAAGCAAAAACGCGTTGTTGCATTAGGGGGGAGGATTTGGGAGGAAATATGATTTTTATCTCTCCACATTGATCCTGCAAGTGATGATGATACAGAAGAGAGAAGATGGATTTTTTTTTGGTGTGTGGCTGGCGGCCTCCAAATCCTTGGGAGCTGTTGAATGGCAATTATTTATTGGGCGTGGTTGTGTTTTTATTTTGTTGTTGTTGTCAGTTGTTAGTGTTTAGCAGGTGAACCGAAAACCACCCGAGAATGAGTGACTTTGACCTAAATTTCAAAAAAAAAAAAAACGTTTCGTTTCGTTCGTATCCTTTCACTTTCGCTTCAATAATTCAAATTAATTTTTTTTTCCTTTTGTTTTCTCTGGGTGGACTCTGAAAAAGGATACACTAATGGAATAAGAAGTAGGAATCGAAGGATTCGTGTCATAATATCACTTTCGGCTAATTACCTTCATTTGTTGGTTGAGAGTTGTATCGATATCCTGTTGGATGCTGTGATGGCGGACGACACTCTAATGGATGCCAACTGTAATGGGTTGGAAGTAATAGGAAATTAATAATCGTGGAAACAACGAGCGGTGAGGGTTGGGTTTTGTGATTTGTTGTGTTGGCACCTTGTAGGGATTCAATTTAGTCCTTGAAAGTCGTAAATTGCAGACAACCATCTCTTAAATGGACCGGCAAAAGGTTGTTGGTTGCCACGTGGAATTGCTTTTTGTGGAAGAAATGGGTACAGCTTCCTTCCATAAGTCATCTCGACCTGAAATGGCGATTCAAGGATTTGCTCTGTGGAACTTGGTAGCAAAGGAGTGGTGACCATAGATTGAAAAGGCATCTTGCCACTCTGAGGCTTGTAAACTTGCATTGTGAGGCTTTTAGAATGGTTCCTTCACTCTGAGACCTAGAAACGTCCATTGTGATGCCTTCAGAAACGTTCTTTCACTCTTAGACCTAGAAAGGTCCATTGTGATGCCTTCAGAAACGTTCCTTCACTCTGAGGCCTAGAAACGTCCGTTGTGATGCCTTCAGAATGGTTTCATTAGAACAAAGTGGGAAGCTCCACCAGACTATCAAGATCTTCAAAGAACTGCGATTCCAGAGGTAGAAGGCATCGTTTTTGTTTTTTAAGATCGAATGCTTCATGGACCGTAGAGGGTGACCAAGTTCCCTCAGTTTGTCGGACACTAACCGACTAAACCCTCTCTATCTTCAGACGACCCAATCCCGGAACTACAAATTCAAATATTTGACAGCCCATCAAGAGCCAAGGCCTTAGCTTCTCATAACCACGAAGCGAAGGGACTTGCAGTTTTATTGCCGACTCCGAACGGGGGATTGCGAAGCTTTTTCACAAAAAATTATACTCTTGCAGGTTTGTCATGCCTGTGAAGAGGTGGTGCCATGTTTGATGGGTTTTGAGGATCGAACCTGTGTCCTCTCGCTTAGCAGCCCACGGCGACTGGAACCCCGGAACAGCTTCTTGCATTACTTTTCCACTTTTCCTAGCTCCTATGGGCTCTACTCTTCTAAGGTCTCTCTATCTTCAGCACTTCCTCGTTGTAGGAGCACACTCTGATCTAGATTTCCTCAGCCGTTATCTTCGTTTCTATTCACCGTCTCTCTGCAAGCCATCTGGTGCATTCGAAGAGTGTGTCGCCAGACTGACCAAGCCAAGTGTCTAATAGGTTCATGCTCTTTCCCATCGCCTGGGCTTTTCGTTCGAACCTTGACTTCGGTAGGTAGATTGAAGAGAGAGCCTTTACTCAGATCTCTACGGAGCCATTGTGTTTCCCTAACGTCGAATGTCAAGTCTAAAAGAGAAGACAAAGCAGACTTGCTTAAGTTAAAGGACATTTCCATCCATTTCATGGTCTTGTCTTCTTTTTGAAAGCGTTGAAGCTGGTATCTGTTCGTCCATAACTGTGTGATCTCCTGAGTCCACGAAATCGGGCCAAACCGAGACCTACAAATCACACCCTCTACAACCAACCTCGGAACCCTCGATCTTTATGAAATCACCACTCATCAGGGTAGAGTGGACCAGTGGAGCTATTAACGAACATAAACTCAAGTCACGCTGTCTTATGACAAGATTGGAGGAACTGCGACTTAATAATCCAATCCTTGCTTCAAAGCAGATTAGATGGCGTCAATCCTGTTAGAAGTGGTATTCTCCCACGGATGGATCACGTTTTACCTGAGAATCCTGCTTAGTTGGAGCAGATTCGGCGGTGGCTGAGCTCTAGCCACTGGTTCAATGTTGTCTTGAAGCTTTTTCAAGGCACCCTTGCTTGATTGAGCACATTTTCATCAGTGGTCGTGGCTCAAGATCTCTCGGAGAACGAATCAGAGGTCACATTGATTGTGTCTTTACGAAGACTGTCAGTGAGCAGGGGATACACCATCTCCAGCGCTCACAGAGTGCACAAGGATAAACCACTCGGAAGAGCATCATTTGCATTCGGATAAAGAAAGGCATCCACAGCAGAGACCGGTATACCGTGGGAAGGCTAATTTCGTCCCGTCCAATCCGCGATGTTCTCGGTCATCTGCCCCTAATTTCTCTGCTCCAGCGTTCTTCCCAACGACGTGGTTTCTGTACTGCCAAGAGGTCAATAGGTGGGTGTACCTCCAGCGACCACGAGAACGGCTGGTTCTTGAGACACTTCGATAGGAACTCATGACCCGAAGATCTTCTCTTCGCTGTACCGCTGCCATTTGCCTTCTACATTCAAACAGGAGTGCATCAGCCCAGATCTCGCACTCATACAAGTCATAAGTAGTTTGCGCCTGTTTACTGTGGGGCCTCCCAAGTCTGTCATAAGTCTACTCAACGCTGTGGTGATCTTTGCAGTCCTATCGGATTCGTACTTGATCTGCTGCCAATCCGTGAGCCTCATTCCCAAGTTTTTTACAACGCCTTTTGTAGTTATTGTCTCCAGCCCTACCCTCTTCTCGAAGATAGTAGTATGCCTCCTAGTCAGCAGAGATATCTCCAAGCTCAGTTCATGGTCTTGAATTCAGAATTGGGCACGTCTCATGACTTGGATTACTTCCTCAGTGTCCCTGAACGAATAAGCATCCCTTAACGTCTGGTGTTCCAGCTTAGACTAGGAGGAAAGAGGTTGTGAAGACCAGGAGGCGTGGAGGCGTGGAGGCAAAAGAAGCAGAAATGAATACCTCTTGGCTTTGGACGGCTCTGGAGAAAATTTGGCCGTAAATCATTGACTCTGGGTACCCAAGTAGGAGTTCGACTTCGCTTGAACTCACAAAAGCAGACACAGACAGGCTTGACCTTGGGTCTGTAACCCTACTTACCAACGAAGAACTATTCCAGCTCTCATCAGGCGTTTCCAGACGAGATGAAGGAGAGAGTGTCATGCCTGTCTGTCATGTCTGAACTGGACCGACTTTTGGACAGCGAAACCAGAGAGTGTCCAAAAAGTCGGTCCAGTTAAGAGTTATTTTCTAAATTGACACCACTTATTGGTTCATGGCGCAGGCGGACAGTCCTCTTTAAGCCTTTTTTACGTGGTTCGTCAGAGATTTGGTTTATGGAAGACAGCCTTCTAAGCCATTATTAGCTGTTCCATCAGAGATTCAACCTTTAAGCCCTTCTTAGCTGTTCCATCAGAAATTCTGTAACAGAGACCCGCTTCCATTTAGAGATCCTGTTCTGTTTGTTCTTACATTCTGACTGTCACTCTCCCTCTTAATCTCTTCATCTTTCTTCAAAAGAAGTTCACCTCGCATCCGGTACAAGGAATCCATTCAATTTGTCTAGCCATCTGGACATCTGGCAGTCAAAAAACAAGTTTCACTCGCACAGACAGTAGAGACACCCAACAAATGTATGTCAATCCTGTCATAGAACCATTATGGCTGGGCGCGCACACAAACAGCTTATGTCAGATCGATTAGCCATGACGGCCAATTATGCTGATTTACATATAAACACTGACAGATGGGCAAATGGAGTTATTCGCTGTCAATTTGTTGACATCTAATGCTATTTGTTAGAGAAAAGTGGTTACTGAAAGTGCAAACTGACATTAAAGTGACATTAAACTTGACATCTTTAAGGTGGATACGCAATTTAAAGAATTTATATTCAAAAACAATGTCATTGTCGTCTATTTGTACTTGTAAGCTATTTTTAACGCACGAAAATAATGACAACAAGTTCGGAGAAGAACTTTCAAAAAGTCATCAATCCTCCATCAATCATAATTTGCTACCCACCAACAGGGTATAGCTTGTTGCCATTACCAGTCGCACAGCATGTCCTCCTAACCTCATCTCAATGGAAATTGAAATGTTTCATTAAAGTGAACAAGTGTGTATGTGTGTAGTCGTATTGTATGCACCATGAGTCTTGGATAATGGATCTCCGGTTAGAAAAAAAAAGAAACGCTTTCCGCTCTGATTCCTTTAATATGGTGGTTTGCTTGCATAAGTCGTCCTTTTGATCCATTCATGGGGTTTTTGTGGACTGAAAAGTTGGTTGTTCTGTGCCAAGATGGTTGAGAATGGTCATTAGATACTGAAATGCCATACCTAAGGCTTGTCTTCACTTCCCAAGGGCACCACGATGGATCTACATTGATGTAAGTGTGACGGGGGAACGAATTCCTTGCCTTGTCAACCCTTCTACCTAACCTCATCTAGTCTACACTTCCGACCCTCTTCCTTTTTTTTATGGACTCGTCAATGGACGTGGAATCTTCATAGATGCTAGTCCATACACGATTCGAGGGCACCTCCAGTTGCCACGCGCCTACCTTCTAAACCACACCTCTGAACTCTCTGGACGCGGAGGTGGTTTTAGTTTGGGTTAAAGCCTTTCCATACTTTCCACCTTCCCTTGCACTTTTTTACCACTCTCCTTGTGGGACTGTCGTTTGGTATTACTTCACGGAGCTATTAAGCTATGTCACCTGAATCTACCGCTTCGGCTCTTCGTCTCCAACCAGTCGCCCTTTGCGGACTTGGCAGGTTCACTCTTCCCTCTGCGAAACGCCTGCAGTGGAACATTGCGTGTTCTTTGTCTTCCTCTTCATCTAGATATTCTCGGCAGAAGGGCGAGTTATGGTGTCCAAATCTGTCGAGATATTTTCAACAGCCGACATGCTCGGACAGCAGTCCTTGTAGGGATCAAGTTGTGGGTCCATCTGAATTATCCCACCTGGTTTGCTAAAGATGTTGCTCTTTCTTCATCTTGGACCATCCTGGTAATGATGGTCTCTTGCTGGTTCGCCTAAGTAGGTCCGTTGTGTTCCCTTAACGTGGACAGTCCAGTCTGAAAAGAAGACGAAGAAGGCGCGGTTCGGCTAAGATTAACCCTTTGCATCTCGTTGGCAAAAATGTCGATGAGGATCCTTTCAAGTTGCTTCGTTCGAAATTGTTCGGAAACCACTTGTTGCTTTGATTTCGGAGAGCCTTTATGCTGACGAGAGCTTCCTTCTTGTTTCCTTCGTCATAAATGCTCCCGCCAAGATCGGAGCAGCGTATTGAAGGATTGAGCTAGCCACTCTAGATTAGAGGGTCCTCCTAGCGTATCCAGGTCCACCTATGACGCCTTTTTGAATGCAGCAACTCGATGTGGATTTTGACGTTCAGTCTGTTGCCTCCTTAGATCTGGTTCCCAATTTGTATATTCCACAGTCCTTCGGCTAGTTATGAGGACAGCTTCGGTCTTGTGGTTAGCTGCAGATTCTAGACAATCTTTGATACTGGCATCTGCTTCATACGTGGCGGACTCTATCTCCTGGTAACCACGGTTTTAGTCGCAGAACTACGTCATACGTTATGTTCCAGAGAAGAGGTCCAAGAACCGACTCTTGTGGGACTCTGCCGAGACAAGCGTGTAGAAGGATTGAGCTGACCAGTCTACTACTTCCGGTATATTTGTGGACATTTCCTCGAAGGCTGTGCTGTCTTCGGTAAAATATTGCTAAGGTCGCTCCACAAGACTAACTGAAGACAGCAGACAAATGGTGCTGTCATGTGGCATCACCCCCTACGCATGGAGACTTGACTTGATTTCCACCGATTTCTGATGAAGATGGGTCTATCGCTCTCTGGTAGTCCTTTCACCCGATGGTGACATCACTTCCTTTTGGTCTAAGGAAGCCTTGAGCTTCCTCAAGAATTTCATGGATTCCTACTCGTCACAACCAAGTCAGACTTCGACGGTTGACTCGAAGGTGGACTCACTCCTACTAGGCATTGGCAAAGAAAGTGTTTAGGGTGCACGAGTTCCTCTTGTAGCTTAGCGACGATGTCCCGGAGTCTAGGTTGACATAAGGAATACTTGTCCAAATGATGTTTTATCCAGGTTTAGACATTCCTCATTCCCACTAAGTCAGATTGTTTCCTTCCAGTTCCTTTCAGGTGGACCTTCCACATTTCGTCCTTTGTTTCACATTCATATGTCAAAACAACTCAAATGAATTGTTAAACGGTTGAAGGGTTTCAAAAGATTTCCCTGCTCGGCATCCTTTACCCACTCAAACCTTCGAAGGAAGACTGTTCTGTCACCTTGTCACTTGCGCTAACCTTTTCTTATGTCATCGTCATCTTAACCTTGCCCTTTGCATTGAAACCCGAACCGTTTAGTCATGGCTAATATCCTTACAATGGTCGTTGAAGCCGCTTAAACATTCATACTTCACATCACTGGCCTTGTCCTTGTAATATTCTTCCCTCGTTCAGACAAGAGACTACCACGTGTGTCATTAGCAAATGCCTCGTGTTATCCGGATTTTGTAACCCCATCCGCTTTGGTTTCAATGTCAACTGGCTTACTTGTCATCAACCTCTTTTCTTCAATAAAAGTTGCATCCTTATGTCCCCATCGACACATCCTCCCACACAAAAACACACCCTCATCCGTTTAGAAGTACCTGTTACACAGGAGTTCCCATTTCAAACGCAGCCAGACAAACGGAGAGTGGTGCTGAGGTACATAATTCCATGGAAAATCAATGAGATAATTAGCTTCCCCCAGGAGGAGCCTCTCCTCTGGTGCGTGTACTAATGGAACTTCTCCATAAAAGACAAAGAGATACCAATCTCCATATGTACAGTCGTGTTCACCCCCTGTCTCTGTGTAATCTAATGCTCAAGACGCCACCAAGTCCAGGTCAAGGACGACAGCCAAACGAGCTGGAGATCTGATATGGAGCCAGAGAGCATGGTCAATCTTTTAATTAACAGAGTTGAGGGTAGGGGGGGGCGCCTTGACCGCGGTCCGTGAGGCAGATGTTAACTCCGAAATGTCAAAAGGTCTTAACATTTAGAAACCGATGGAGATTTATCCTTTTCATGAGCTTCCTCTGCCGGAATTTCCATAAAAACCGTAAAGATTTTTAGAGATACCATAGCTGGTCGTGGTTGGCCGGGAAGGAGAACGGAAATGTGCTCTTTACCTTGACCGTTTGGGGATGCGATGCGATGAGTGGAATGTAAAATGAGAAGGAGTCGATCAATTTTTGTCATCGTAACTGGAGGGGAGCAAGAGCAACTCAAAATGGCCATCAGCGATGGAGGAGTTTAAGTTTATGACCACATAAGTGGGGCAAGCAGTTGATGTTCCTATTTCGCTACGTTTGGCGGTAATGGAACTGGAAATGTGCTCTCCTTGGGCATTCGGTTGAAGTTTCATTGCCGTTGTGTCATCGAAAGTCATTTTGCACGATGGCATCGCCTCTGATGGAGTTGTAGAGCTCATGAACCCTTCAGACATTGTTTAGGATTGCCCTCTTGAAAATTGTGACCAAAGTCGGAAGCTACTGGCCAGACAGTGGCCCTTAGTGATGCCTCAGTGACGAAGAGCTTGAATTTCAAAGAGTTTTGTGCTAATAGGAGTAAAGGTGTTGTCTGGACCGTTCTTAGTGAGTGAATCGGTCGTGGAATTTCTCACCGAGCTTATCCTAGCTAAAGACGAAAGCCCCATGATAGATTCGAGGAACAGCGTTGATTTTGCTGAAGCTGAGCCGGGCACTTTGAGGAGAACCCTCTGCGCCGCACTCACAGGGAAGTGGGAATCTTTTAAAGACAAAACTGAGCCTGCTCCAGTAAGAGTGTGAAATTTCCAGCCACCATCCCATTCTCTGGCCTTTTTTCTCACGGAACTGCCTTCTCGGCATTTCATCGTATAGATCTGTTGAGATGCCTATTAGGAGGGATGAAGTTCCTTGCACTCTCCCATTGTCTTAGGGTCTTGAACCACCTTCAAGCTTCAAGCTGCATAGTTCTTTGGTATCTTGGAGGAAGTCTTCCAAAGGCCTGGCCAGATGCAGAGAAAGTTTTCACAGCTCCCAAAGACTGTATTACAACGAGTGGAGGAGTGAAAGATTATTCTGCCTCAAATGTGGAGTAGTCCTTGTCAAAGCTGACCGAGATGGTTGTCTCGCGGAATACTTTAGACTCAGTTCTGCATCTTTTTTTAAGCTTTCCCGCCCACCCTTGGGAGAATGACTACAGTAATCTCGCTTGGAGCAGTGTTTAAGTGGCACGTCATCCAGAAGTATATTATGATTCATGCGTATCATGTCATTTAGGTAGTGGTCCTCCTAGAGGAGGCACTCTTAGGCCAAAAGTAGGACTAGTCTGTGAGTCCAGCTTCAAATTGCATCTGAATTTGTGTTGAGATGAAATCCAGAGCGACGAAAGCCCTTCATTTCTAGCTTTTAACCGCAGTGACATTGTTGGTTTTTGTCCAACCCTAGCAAGGCTATTCAGAACCAGCATTCCGGTTCCAAGGCTTAAATTCTTTCTTCAGATTCTACGGCAGAACTTCAGAAGGGTAGTTGCCCAGTTGAAGCTGCGAGCTATTTGAGAGTTCCACAACAATTTACTGTCCACGATTAGATGAGGTTAGGTAGGTTGTCAGCTTATACCGCCGACGCACTTAGACCTAGGAGGAACACCTCCACCTAATCGTTGCCTCTTGTTGTGTTAGATCGCCAAGATTGTGAAAAAAGAAGGC
The DNA here is from genome assembly GCA_951813785.1 of Criorhina ranunculi. Classification (NCBI taxonomy): domain Eukaryota; kingdom Metazoa; phylum Arthropoda; class Insecta; order Diptera; family Syrphidae; genus Criorhina; species Criorhina ranunculi. The sequence goes on along the minus strand of OX638385.1, from coordinate 4,512,677 downwards.
CCCGAGAGGAACCGTCTTATGAGAGAGGGCGCTGAACAGGTACAGAGGAATTAAAGGAGGCGCAGTCCAGTGGCATGACTCTGGGTAGTCATAGGTATGCTTTCTCCAATCTTCCCACCAATTTCTTCATCTTACGTGATAATCCTTCCAGGAGTCTTCGATTTCAAGTCACCGTAGTCAAGGCTTAAGTAGAAAAGTATGGTTCCAAGGGCTACCAGTAAGGATGTTGAGACTGCCAATTTGAAAGACGTGTCTGTCGCCCTAAACAAACGGGGAATGCAATAGTTAATTAGGAATCTCAAGCAAGAACTTCTGAAACGATGACACGAAGACTGGTAAGCACTTAAACACTTCATAGACACCTTATGGTCCTTCTGTGTCTTAAGTAGTTCCCCGACGTGGATTGGTTGATTCATTTTAAGTAAGGTTCGCCTGGCTCTCTAGTGCCGATGAGGTCGTTTAAAGCCCAAAGTGGGTTCAAGTACTGTAGTCTCTTCCAGTTTCTCGTCTCTAAGGCTTCCTCCAGCTTTGAGGTAGTAGAACACCTTAACAGTCCAGTTCCGCCGGTCATAGCGAGAGAGGGTGAATTTTAATTGGACCTCAATCTCTTCCAGTTCCTCGTCTTCCTCGAGCTTTGAGGATGAGTTCCGCCGGTCGTAGCGAGAGAGGGTGCAATTGATTTGGACCGTAGTCTCTTCCAATTCCTTGTTGTCCTCAAGCTTTGAGGTTGTAACACAACTTAACAGTCCAGTTCCGCCGGTTAAAGCGAGAGAGCATGCATTTGAATTGGACCGTAGTCTCTTCCAGTTCCTCGTCGCCCTCGAGCGTTGAGGTTGTAGTACAACTTAACAGTCCAGTTCCGTCGGTCATATCGAGAGAGGATGCAATTGAATTGGACCGCAGTCTCTTCCAGTTCCTCGTCTTCTTTGAGCTTTGAGGTTGTAACACAACTTAACAGTCCAGTTCCGCCGGTCATAGCGAAAGGGGATGCAATTGAATTGGACCGCAGTTTTTACCAGTTCCGCGTCTTCCTCGAGCTTTGAGGTTATTCTGTTCATAGCCTGATGGTGTTAATGAAGTCGAACTACTCCTGTCGTATGCAGTTGTCTTTGTGGAACGTATCGTCGAGGATCAAGAACATAGGCCTAGCACGCAGTAGAGAATGATGCTGGGTTTCAAACAACAAGCCTGTCAAGTTAGCCCAGTCCTTGGGCACCTCCAGTTACGCACTCCAAGTTGGTTGAGGTTCCCTTCGACTTGTGTGCGCCACCTAAGGCGCCTTGCCTTGATCCTCTCGGTTAGAGGGAATAACGTTAGCTCGACGTAAATAAATTGATATCCAACGCTTTTCGATGTCCTTCGACATTTTTGTGTCCGACTTGAGGTTGTTAGGCTGTCGTCCATCAAGCCAGCATCCTCCGATAAGTCATATATACCGAGTCAAGGAAAGTTTTCACCACCTCATCCGTCTCATCATTCATATTTTCGTCAGTGGAAGCCCTCCTGTTGTTGCTGTTGTTACCTTGGTTACGTCACAATCACAACCACTCCTACCCTAGGTAAGGAAAAAAATAAAAATAAAAAACAAACATGGTTTCCCATTCCCATTCCCATTACCGTTCCTTAGTTCCGGCAAGGAACTGCGCAAAATACGAGTGTATAATTTTTTAATGCACGATTTGGATAAAGGAACATAAAGTGTGTGTTGTGTGCAAAGGCCATAGCAGCAGGGCATCGCGGGTACCAGGACGATCTCCCATATACGTACATATATACGTGACATTTTGCAAAGAGAGATTCCTTTTTGCTTCCTTTTATTGGTTTTTTATTATTTTTTCTTCCTTTTTTTCGGAGAAAAAATGAAAGAAAATCCACAATTGTACGTGTCAAATGAATAATTTTCTCAGGAAAACTGTACGAACCCCCCCCCCCTTCACACACGTGCTCTCGATGAACAATGAGACCCTCCTTCATGGATGGATTATGTATACACACATCCATATGGAGGTGCTGATACAGGGGCTAGGACTTCATCCCAAGATCCGCTTTGACATTGAAATTGTTTTTCTTTTTTTTTTTGCGTCTTTTTTTGTGGAACTAATTTGAACGCGCCTCGTCCTTGGGAGAAGGAAGAGAATTTCTCAATACTGTGTGTGGACCAAGGAGGGTTGTTAGTTAGTTAGAAGGCTTCACAATGTCATTGTTGTTGTTGTGTGTTAATACAGCTCAATGAATCCACACATACATTCACAACGAAGAACATAATCCATAAGTAGTTCAATGAAAAAGCTGCCTAATAGGCTAGGCACTATCGAATTATTGAATAGCTCCGACTGACTGACTGCCTACGTCCGTCTCATTCATGCAGAAAGATATCCTTCAAAGGACCCCACATGCCCCATTCACTTGGGCACACATCCTTCACGATATCCATGTGAAAGGGGAAGCGGTCCATCCGGTCTCCTCTTTTTTTCTTTTTAACTATTCAGAGAGATGAGCGGATTTATCGGAGACTGTTCCTCCATCCGAAAGGAAGAAAGGTCCGTTTGGAACGTGAGGAAAATTTGATATACTTTCGGAGGAAGGCTTAGAGATATAAGCAAACGAGGCGAACATTTTAATGGACCCCCCCGTGCACCTGTTGAGGATTCTGCTCCACGTGTTTTGGAATTCGAAGGTAATTTCAATGTCGACTTTGAAGTAGTTCAAAGGTAGTTCGTTCGGTGGAAGGACAGTATCAAGGTTGGGTTCATTGGATCGAGTGTTCACTGTCGTAGGACATGGCTGCCAGAAATAGCATGAAAGTTGGAAATTCATATGTTTCGGTGGCAGAGAAGCCAGCTTTCGGTTACATGTCACAGTCTTCTGATAGTGGATTCCATTACAGTGACACTTTCTTCGACGAATTGTGATGTGTTTCCGACCTAGATAACGCGAAGGAACCTGATCACGTAGCACTGCAGCTTGTGATTGACAGCGTTGCTGCACAGCAGTGCTGTTTCCACATTGAAAGGAAGCACTCGTAGGTTTTTCAGATTCTTGACAGGATTCCGAACGCAGCTTTGGTTTTTCCACAAATTAGAGTTGTTATCGGCGCTTGCGCCTTAAGGTTCTAATGTGGCTTTCCAGTGCGACTGTCCCTTTCCTCTTTTTCAAGTTAGTTTGAGTCTCTGGATCTACAGGAGATCTTTCCCAGATCTTTTCGAAGCCGTTCGTCAACATAGTTCCTTCAAGGACTTGATCACCTATCGTCCGTTGGTCAACACAGTTCCTTAGAGGCCTAGATCACCTATCGTGTCGACGTCGTCGTCCCTCATTTAGCGAACTTGCTTCCAACAAACTCTTGTTGTTCCTGTTGTAACCAGAGAGTCTTGAGTTGCTGTTGACATCGACACGTACTCTGCTTCGAAGCTCAGTCTGCGTCCTAAATAGAGTTGTCAGCGTGCTAAGTCTATTGTCCAGCAATGCTTCTTCGGACTTCGTTGTTCGTTACGTTGAGTCTTTTTTACCTTTTCCTGTCGGGGTGTTGGAGTATAATGCTGAAGCACTAAGACCAAGAAACAGGTCCATTGGACTACTCGCAGGTACAACCCCCTTTTACTGTGTTTTCATCGTTTTTCTAAGAAAGTCGAGCAAGAGCTTCAGTGATAAGGAGCTTAGGTTACCAGGACCCATCACATCAGCCCCGAAAATCTGCCACCTGTTTCGCAATATCGTAGCCCTCTCCATAAGCCTAACAATGTGAGATGTTTGCCAAAGGCGTAGTGTCCCGTAGTTATCTGCAGTCTTCTCCGCTGAAAGATGAGAAATATGCATCTGCCTGTATCCTGGAGTCATGCCACCTATTGCAGCTTCGGTACAAGTCCCTTATTCTATCCAAGAGCAAGCACCCTTAAGATGGAATCACACACAAAACGACAAGCGTGGCTTGTCAAAGGCGTTGTGCCCCGTAGTAATCTGCAGTCTTCTCTACTAAGAGACGAAAAATATACGTCTGCCTGTACTCTGGAACGTCATGTCACCTACAGTTGTCTTGTAGCATCGGTACAAGTCCCTTATTCTATCCAAGAGCAAGGAACCAAAGATCGGAAGCACATATAAAACGACAAGCGTGGCTTGTCAAAGGCGTTGTGACCCGTAGTAATCTGCAGTCTTCTCTGCTGAAAGACAAGAAATATGTATCTGTCTGCACTCTGGAACGGCCTGTCACCTACAGTTGTCTTGTAGCTCCGGTACAAGTCCCTTATTCTATCCAAGAGCAAGGCACCCAAGACGGGAACATACAAACCTTCTTCTTCCTTCTTTTTGGACATTTGATGACCTTTTCGTCGCGGGTATCCGTGTCCAGGTCGTTGTTGGCACGTCGGAACGTTGGTTGGCACCTAGAGCTGTGTTTCGAGAGCCCTAAAACTGTCTCCACAGCATCAAATATATTTCAAACCGATCGACAGATCACGTCGCAACAGTCCAGCTTGTGTTTCGTATCCTGGAACATCAGAATCCCTTCTAAGGCCGTACTCTGGTACTCACTTCTCTCAAGTTCTACCACAAGACTTTCCTACAGCCCTTCTACGACCGAAATTTCTTAATGCAATTACCAACCTCAATCAGTCTTGATAATTGAATCTTGCTGACTCAACTCTCGCTGTCAACCAACCGAACTTCTGTGCCACTGCCACCACCCACCTACCTTAACTGCTGCCATCTTTTGGGTAATTTCATTTACATGACCTTCGTACGTGATTAACCTTTCAAAAGGATGTCATACGACGCAAGGACATTTCCATGTTGAGCTCCTAAGTAAGCTCCCTTGATGGAAGTATTTTTTTTTTTTATCTTCTTCGTGTGTCACAACTGTAATTACCGCTAATTTAAATCCCATTTAACATCCGTGCATCTCTAAAGCTTGACGTCGTCGACGACGACGACGAACGGGAGTAAACAGTTAAGCTTCGCTGTACAAAATGTAATACAACTCTAAATGTCCCCTAACCTCACTCTTTCGGCGTGCTCTCACCACTGGGGCTGGAGGAGAGTCTCCGTCTCCGTGCCACGTTTCTTTATTTCATTCTAATGGCGCGGGTTTTTCCTTAATTTCGTGGATGAAAAATGAACAGTTGTGTGCCAAAGTCGATTGGACTGTGTTCCGAAAGCCAAAAGTGACTTGTCGGTCGTTATCCTTCAGGCGGCAACCGGAGAGTCTGGAATGTGAGAACTAATTTTCACAACTCCTCGACTGGGGGTGGGAATGATTAAAAAAAAAAAAATGGAAGAATGGGTGGAAGGCAAGTGTACGTCTGGCCATGGTTCGGAGCTGATTGATTGGAACTTCCATGTTCCGAGCTGACGTGAGAATATCCACTTTGCTGGGTTGATTGAGTATGTATCCTCTCCAGCGTGTCCTTGACCAAATGGATGCTTTGGCGGAAATTAACTTGAAGTGAACAGCAAAAATGTGACAAAATTGTCGTAATGGATGAGTCTTTGATGGACCGAGTGAGCTGAGGGGAGATCTAGATGGGAACTGAAGAAGGAAATTGGTTAAGACACTAGGGAAAGTCTAGGCAAGTTATTTTGTAGACTCTGCCTTGAAAGTGACGAAATCTGTGGCTACCATCTAACCGAATGTCTAGCAGTCTTTGAAACTCCCTCTAGATCGGTCCAAAACTGCCTAAGGAACGACGGAATAGGGTTGTTCTCAATGACACCATGCGGAGGGTTTGATCTATTCAGAGCTTCGATTCGACAGTCCTTTAGGCTTTGCTCAGAAGACCAAGAGACTACTGAGCGTTCTATCTCAGTCGATAGTCAATCATTCATTCTGTGATTCCTCTATGCTCGAGATCACGACATTCTCCAGTCGTAGGAGAACTTTGACTGGCCCAAACGTTCTTTAAGGTCGCAATGCGTTTCTGGTCACCCTCGCGATAGGTGAAAGTCAGAGTGTCGGAGAACAGAGCAGTTCGGCTAGTAGGTAGCTGGGTTGACACTCATCATCAGCTTTGAAACAGAAGACAAGAGACTGTTGATCAAGGCGCATCCGGATAAAGAAGGCTCCTTACCTCGATCTTATTTAGGTCTCCTAGCTTCTCAAAGAGGGAACTGCCAAGAGCCGGTTAAGGAAGGATTCAACTTGCTCTTCACTTCTTCAAGTTCTGTAGTAGGAACTCTCTGCAGTCTCGCTGAATGGAAAAAAAGGACCAATGACCTCTTAATGACCAGAGAATAGCTCGCGCTTCTATCCAGCTAGTCCTTAACAGAGAAAGAGATCTCTTTTGGTCAATCTGGCATATCCACAGTATACTTACTTACTGAATCAGACCCTCAACTAGTATGTTCCTTAGCCAGCTGCGTACGTTGAGTTTTTTAAGGTACGGAGATGCGGTCGTCCTCTTCTGAGCAGCTCCTCAGGGATGTGAAGTCGAAGATTCTTTGGGCTGGAGGATTGGTGTTCGTCCTCTCTACATGAGATCCGACCAAGTTGGTGTCAGAGTCCAGCCAAAGTCCATGCATCTGCACCATACACCAGGACGGGGATGATGAGGGCTTTGTACGGCGTCTCCTTGCTTCTTCTCGCTAGGACCTTGCTAAATAAATGTCTCCTACAGCGATTGGCGAATGTGCTTCTATGTTGGATCTCCTTGTTGATGTCGTTGGAAGAGCTAGTTAGAAGACCCACAAAGTCGCATCCTCTTCAACCTCTTCTAGACGATCCACAACTTCCTGTTTACCAAACTGATCCACGTACTCTGTCAAAGGGAAGAGCATTGGAGAGATGTAGTGCCCGTGCATCCAGCATAGATCCGTTTGCAAAGTTTTGACCAGCTTTGACTTGCTTCTTACTGACCAAACAATTCTTAACGACCTCCTAGGCGTCTCTGTATGTAGTTCTATCCTCCCTGGTCACCGTGGTGCAGCTTGGACAATGGCAGGGATACACCACAGCAATCATTTCTGGCTCTAAAGGAGCAGTTGATCCTTAGATTCTTCCAAGAGGAATCAGCTTTTGTGCCGGTCACCTCAACTTGGATACATTGTTGTAGAAGATTCAGCCCCTTCGGCGGTTTGTACTTGTCGAGAATTCTACTATGGAACCTCCTGTGGGCTTATGCTCAATTGATTCCTCCCTGTCTCCCCACTTGGTTTTGACAACCATACGGTTGACAGAAGGACCTGTGCTTTGAATTCACTTTTCCTACCCAGAAAAGGTCCCTCTTCCCTTCCACTTTCACTTCTATCGACCTGCCACAACTTGCCATTGGAATCCAACCCAACCTCAAGCGACTTCCTATTGGATTTTGACTCAGTCATTCCAGAATTAATTGCGTGGTTTCTAGAAATACAACTGTGTATCCCCTATTTTTTTGTGTGTGGCAACAGATGTTCCACAAGTCATCCGCGTTCACATGACATTTAAAATTTCCTCATCTCTCAAAAGGATATGTATACATCCTTGTATTTCATTTAAAATTCCATGAAGGTGTCCTTGATTTCCATAAACAAACACACCTCCACACGGACTACTCCACTCTGTGCTCGTGCCAAGAGCACCAAACGTGGTCGCTTGCAACTCGTCGTCGTTCTTCGTGTTTCAATTTTAATAAATGAATAAACGATTTGATAATTTCATAAAATATCCAATAACGGTAAAAAGAGGATCCTTAATTAATTATTTACAAGGAAATTTCATAATAAAATGGTTGTCCCACTACACTACCACCACGTTAAAACGTAAAGGAAGCTCAGGACATCCATTCGAAATCATTAAAATTTCACTTGAGTAAACTTTTTTTTAAGTGGACAACAGTGGGCCCCAGTTCTTAACGGAAAAGGTGGGCGGAACAGTAATGTTTTTTTTCACTTTTATCTCGGGTGGCCATGGCCATGGACTTGGGATATGACGAAACGGAATCCTTGTTATTCTTTTCCTCGTCCGGAATGTAATTGAAATTCTAATTCTTTGCATCCTGTGAGTGTTGTTTTCTATTCAACGTGGAGGTGGAATAGAATAACATACCCTTCAGGGGGATGGTACATATTTGTGTTTTTTTTGTCTAAAGGTGCACGTCTCAGGGTCTTGACCTGCCATGGGTGGAGGCCATATTTAGTGGTTTTATCCTGTTTGGAATTGTTTTTCTTGTTGGTTTTCACGTAAAAAGTCGTTTCAAAGGTTGATGGTGAATATTTGTACTCTGTCCATGTGTCTGTGGGTCTGCTTACATGACCCATCGAAGGATCTGCTTCCAAGTTCACTGTTTGTGGCTTTCTCGGATCAAATGGATCCCATCCACAGGAAATAATTGGCATTCTCTCAGTGACATCTTGTTGTTTCTACAGAATATACTTGTACAATGGACGTGGATTAAGCACGACTTGAAGCTCTTCCAACTGCCTACAAGCATTGTAGAGGGAGGCTGTGGTAAACAATACCAAACATTTCTTAAAGCGAACCCTCGCTTCCCCCCCAAAAAAAAGGCCCCGAAAGTCTGTGTAGACCTTCATAAACGCTTCAAGTGCTTTGTCATTCATGGACACTCTGCAGAAGGTAGAGTAGCCAGCAAAGCATCGTCGGTGACTGCAAAAGCTTTGTTGAACTGCGACGGAAAGATGGAGGTGTGACGGGAAGACGGGGCTGGCGAAAGACGAACAGACGGCTCGCATAGGTTTACATGGGGTCTTAGTCATTTTCTCGGACATATTCGCTTACTTATCAGACCAGCGAGCCTAACCCAATGTCGCCTTGCATCCTTCATGGTCCCGGGCATGCTGCTTCCAGTTTATAAAACCAAGGTTTATGCGAGCATCCTGGACGTTCGATCTTCCTTTTCTTCATGAACCAGGTGGCTGGGTACGTATTCTAAGATGAAATGTTCCAGGGCATGGCTCTGATCGGTGACAGGCAGTCATCTGTAGAAGATTTCAGCCGCAAAAGTCAAGACTCCTTTGATTCCTATTAAGAATCATACCTCTAGGTCCTTCTAAGAAGCCAAACTTGAGACCTCGGATCAAAGAAAGATTTGATTCTGGTGGGAAAGAGCTTTTAGTTGTGGTGAAATGAAGAATCTTCTTGAGGTTTCGATGTCTGTCGTACGACTACAAATGCAGATCTTGTTTTGGAGTCGACCTACCAGTCCGTAAGCTTCTACGTTGGATCTCCTTGTTGATACCGTTTGGAGAGCTAATTAGGCGATCCACAGCCATCTTTGGTACCCACAAAGCCGCATACTCTTCAACTTCTTCAACCTAAAAGATCCGATCTGTCGTACGACTCCAAATACAGATCAACGAGCTATCTTGTCTTAAGAGCCGAACTACAAAGCTAAAAGCTACACTAGTACTGTGCTTACATGCAACATTTGGGACGGATATGCCTCGAGACACATGTAGGATCGCCTTTTCTGAAGATAGGACATATAGAGGTGATAGTCCAATCATTGAGATCGTGTTTGGTTGCTGACTTGGTACGTGTACGTCACCCAAGACATCAACTGAGATGAGCTCCACTGAAACGCCATCAGAGTCAGCGGCCTAGTTGTTGTTGAGTCCGCCGACATCTTCTAGATTGGGAGGCGTGGGTTCACACTTTTAGCATTAAGAACGTTGGAAATCCGACCTCTTTGCCAAAGCTATAGTCCGGGTTGGACTTGAACGTTAATCAGAAAGCCGCTCCAGATTTCCACTAGTCACCGATCAATCTATTCGCCTCTCTTTGGACACGATTTAGTAGACTGAAGCACGTTACGAGAGCTCCCGCCCAAAGATACGTGTTGCTACCAAGACTCGAATAGTAGCCAAGTCTATAAGAGTCAACTCGAGGCAGCTTTCATTGTGAGTGATTGTCTTGTTCCAACGAAGATCTGAGCTGACATATGTAAATGTCAAGTGATGAAGCTGTCTATCCTTCATGTAATCTTCTTAGGAAAGCCTTCCTCACTTCACTATCCGGCCCATGGCTGCTCCATCAGGCTATAATGCTGATACTGTTCTCATCTTGTCGCTCATGAATTCAATTTTGGAAGCTGAGTTCCTGAGAAGGAAACTCTCCTTCATTTCCTCTACCAATGTCTGGCACTAGCAAGGGTGAGACTGCCAACCACTCTTCGATGACCTCAGCTACATCTCAGGTAAAGGGATACGAGACCTAATCCGTTTTTTAAACACCGGTCTCACAGTCTCACATCCTCAACAAGGTTACACGAGTCGTGGTAACTAAAAGGCACATCCTAGTGCTATTTGGTTTCTGTTGAACCGCCATCTCTACCTACCTACCTACCTACCGACGATTGTGTTACAAAGTCCGTTGATTTCGGCTTACCTTTGCATATTCCACCAGAAGTCCTTCTATGTCTTCCTTTTCCACGGTCAAAGAGTGCTTTCAGATCATTTCTCTTCGCCTGGTAAGACTCCTATTTCAGATTCTCGCCGGAGTATCAACTAAGCTTTGGCTGGTCTTGTGAAACGTATGCTGCTTCCTGTCTCCAATTCTCACGGTCTCTGTATGCAGATGGCAGTCTTCTCCAAGGCGCACGGTCTCACTAAACTTCAAGACTTAGCTCTGTATACAGATGACAGTCTTCTCCAATGCGCAAGGTCTCACCAAACCACAAGACTTAGCTCTGTCGTCTAGTTCTTGATTCCAACGCCATCTTTGCTGAGGAAGTTCGATAGGACCTGTCTGCTTGTACACCTCAGTTAGTCGTCTCATTCTTCGTTAGTGAAAATGGAACCGAATATCCCTCAAAAAAGGACTCTTTTGACAAGACTTCCTCTGTCTTTACCAGCAATTCTTGTCTTTCAATTTGAAAGGACCTATACTTACATTAGGTGGCGCTACAGTCCGGGGTGGATCTGGACCTCTTTTTGTTTCCCGATGTTCTCCATCTCCCGCCTCAACTTGATTGAGATCACTAAGCTACCACCTCCACTGTCTCATGGAATCCATTTCCCCCTCAACCCCGTCCAAGAACCTCGTGTCTAAGTAACAGCCTCCATCAGTCGTTAAATTAGCTTGTGTCTCACTCTCTTCGCCCAGGATTATAGCCATTTTCTGAAATGATTGCCAATTACTTAACCTGAACGCCTTCAAAGAACAACTTCTCAATTTCTTAAGGCTTGTCGCACCGTATCACGACTTGTTACATCATAAAGTCATCATTTATGACGACGCGATATCCTGTGTGTGTGTGTGTGTGTGTGTTGTAATAATTTTCATTGCTCCGGGAGAACAATCAAAATTTATTTTCACATCGCGGAACGTGTACATGTCCCTCTCATGGTACCGATTCCGTTATGATTTTTTGAATACAAATAATGAATTTGTATAGACAGATCCTGTGTGTGTGTACTGTGTGTCCTGTCAGTCTTCATTTAACGTAATAATTCGCAGAAAACTGTACACTGACATTCATTTCCTGACATGTTTCCATCCTCCAGTTGCGCCTGAATGGATCTCCAATCGATAATTGAAGGATGTATCTGCGGAGAAGTGGATTTGAAGGATGCGCCCAAAAGATTTAAATGCTCTAGGGCGTATGAGTAACTTTTTTTCTTTATTTTTTCGTTTGAAATGAGAAGTATACTCAGGCCCCGTTCGTAACTGGTCGGAGGAGGGGGAGTTGTGTGATATGGGAGAGCTCTGCCTGTCAATCTGATTGTGTGCTTGGTTTTGATTCCAAGCCGGAGGCAGTGCCTTGAATCTTTTGAGGAGGCAATTGAATCTTTTCAAGTGTTCATTGCTTTGAGTTAGTCCAGCCTGGAGTGCTGAAGAAATTTGGAAAGTCACTAGGGAACTTGGCTTATGGAGCTTCCTTCGAATTTTTCAACGGAGACCCGTCTTATAGAAATGCCGTTCTGTCGTTGGCAAGATCGAGTCCAAACGTATAGTTCTCCGAAAAGAAAGGTAACCAGGATTCTCTGCCGGTTCAAGTAAGAAGATTCACTTGAGAAGGGACTTTTTCTACCATTCGACTGGTCTTTCGAATACTAAATCTCTTTTGAAGGCAAGGTTCTTACAGGATAAAGCCGAGGAAGCTAGACCAAAGGTTCCTACAGTATAAGGTCGAGGAAGCTAGGTGTTGCCAGCAACTAGACTAGGGGTTCTTATAGTGTAAAGCCGAGGAAGCTAGACCAGAGGTTCCTGCAGTGTAAAGCCGAGGAAGCTAGGTGTTGCCAGCAACTAGACGAGAGGTTCCACGAGTACAAACCCGAGGAAGCTAGACGAGAGGTTCCTGCAGTGTAAATCCGAGGAAGCTAGACCAGAGGTTCCTACAGTATAAAGTCGAGGAAGCTAGGCCAAAGGTTCTTACAGTGTATGGCCGAGGAAGCTAGACCAGAGGTTCTTACAATACAAAGCCGAGGAAGCTAGACCAGAGGTTCCTACAATGTTAATCGAGAAAGCTAGACCAGAGGTTCCTACGGTATAAAGCTCAGGAAGCTTGACCAGAGGTTCCTACAGTGTAAAGCCGAGGAAGCTAGGTGTTGCCAGCAACTAGACTAGAGGTTCTTACAGTGTAAAGCCGAGGCAGCTAGACCAGAGGTTCTTACAATATAAAGCCGAGGAAGCTAGACGAGAGGTTCCTACAGTGTAAAGCCATGGAAGCTAGGTGTTACTAGCAACTAGACGAGAGGTTTTTACAGTGTAAAGCCGAGAAAGCTAGACAAGAGGTTCCTGCAAGTTTAAAGCTAAGGAAACCGGGTGTTGCTGTAAATCAGACTCTAGTCTTGGCTAGGTTAGCCTAAAATTGTTGGACTGGTCACGATGTTGCCAACAAACGTCAGTACCTTGAGAGCATGACATCGGGGAATACAATGGATCCATTGAGACTCGAGTGAGGCTGTACAAAAGTGCAGCCACCCCTTCAACCTAAACATACCTTGAGAGCATTGTCTGGCTTATTCGTCAGCCTCACTGTTCCCCCGGAATCTTGCTGTGACCAGGGATCATTATACCGAATGTGTCCAAAAATCCTGTGGTTTCACAATGGATCTCGTTAGGTCTAAGACGCTTATCACCAAAGCTCAGTACTTGCTATCGTTTCTTACTTAAAGTGTCGCTACAGTCCGGGCTGGTCCTGGGGCTCAACCAACAAGCGTCTCCAGATACCTCGATATTTAGCCAGCTGCTTTCGCAGCTTGAGGAAGTAAGATGAGAAGGAATTTGGATCCCATCCCTGTCAAGTCGTCCGCTTCTTCGATTTCCGTGAATCCACTACGGTCTTGTCTGCTGCTGTTGAACTACTAAGCTGTCTACTCGACTTGGACCTCAATCAACAAGCCTCTCGAGCTAGGTCTTGTTTCACACATCAATACGCCACCTTCTCTATTGTGACGTCCCTCTAGGGCAACTAAGAGTGAAGCCAGTGTGGCCTGAGACAACTTATTCGGACATTATGTCACCTGTTCAGAGCCGGAAGAGAAGTCTGAAAGCCCATTTATCTTAGTCCAATCGATCATTCATTCATGCTGCTCCACTGCGACCAGGTTTTTTCCCGTTGTCTGCACAGCGTCTACGTCCTTATTTTTATGATCTCGAATTCACCTACCACAAGCCTCGTCATTGGTAGGCTCCAAATGGGGGTTATACCGCGCAACTCGTTGACCATTACATTCAGATGGACCTGTGTGCATCAACCAGTTCCTCCAACCATCTCTTTATAACTTGTGCGCGCCGAGTCTTTCTCTACTGTGTCTCTCTCCTCCAAGCATAGCGTTACAGTGCCTGGTTTTATCATTCGTCTGCCTGAACCCTTCCATGTCTACTGTGTTGGAGTGGAGCTATTTCGGTATACATGCAGAATCAAACCCTTTTTTGTGTGACCACTCCTTGATCCAACAGTGATGAGCAAACTTCTGTAATCAATCTGACTTTGGAAAGATTATGCCCCAGGGACGTGATAGAAATCCAAAAACAACCCTTGCCTCTCTGAAATGTATACAAATGTTTAGAATATGCAAAGTCCTGCTCCGCCAGGGTCCATTCCACTGTTGAAAACCTTTTTTTGGAAATAAATTTCGAGATCAGAAAATTGTAAATCACTGTGTGGAATGTGTTTGGAAATTTATTATCACCACTCGGTCATTTCGATGGCCTTCGCCTTTTCATCGGCACAATGCAACCAAAACACACACACAAACACACATACACCCCTTTCAGTCACATGCGGCCTTCAATCCTCGGCGAGGAGTTCATTGAATCGTTGCCCATCATCCCAAAATAAAGAGAACTCCATCGATGACGACCAGATGTGTGACCATTTTAACGAGCAAATACATCACATCAGCAGCGGCTTGATGGTTATTTTTAAAAAAAATACCCGTCGCAGGCTCGAAATTGATTTTTTAAACAGGATACACCGCGAAGGATCAATGAACCCTGCAGTAGACAGATACAATATCACACGGGGGAGGGTGTTCTTCGGAATCGGAATGTGCAATCATAAAGGAATTCCCTTTCTGAATAATTCAATTGCAATGGGATACCTTCTCCCAGCAGAAGCCTCCCCAGGACTTTAGGGACACACCCCTTCCCTGTGGAAGGTCACTGAACAGCGAGACTAATTCAACAACAAATCCACTTTATTGCTTCCCAGACAACAGTTGGTGTTGCGACGGAGAGGCCCGAGGCAAATAGGCACGATGAGCAGCAGCAGTGTGTATCATTTTCGACTTGTGGGTGGAGACATTCCAATAATAACGGTTATTCTGTTAAAAGGTTGTTCACGACACACATTTGATGGTTGATTTGAAGGAATCCTTTGTGTCCTGAAAATTTCAGTTAACTCGAACAGAACGGTTGGGAAATTATCCTCTTTAAGGAGGCGGACGAGATTTAGTAGAAGTGGTGTTAGATGATACGGATTAAACGGGATTCAAGTAGTTGATTTAAGGAAATGTTGAGATAAGTTAGAGGGAGAGAGGGCTCCTGATTGTTAATCGCGTGTGGAGGTTACCAGATGGTGGTACAGATGTCGCTAGAAGCATAGATATCTGGAAATGTTTGACACTCTTTGGCAGCATCATAATCTAGACAAGGACGCTTCAAATAATCTCCGTAAAAGCATAGCAAAGTAAGACCCAGGAAGCCTTTCCGACTTTTGGGTCAATGAAGCAAGGATGCTTCAAAAAATCTCCGTAAAATCATTGCAAAGTAAGACCCAGGAAGGCTTTCTGACTCTTGTGTCAATGAAGCAAGGATGCCTCAAAAAATCTCCGTAAAAGCAGTGCAAAGTAAGACCCAGGAGGCCTTTCCGACTCTTGTGTCAATCTTTTATGGATTTGACTTACAATCGATTGACGAACTTGTACATTTGTAGGACTGATTCCAGGGATGACTGGCACTTCCTTTCCTCTTATGTCATCATACACCATTCGGAGTCTGGGTCTCCACTTTCTTCCACAAGATGTGAGCAACATTGGCATCTCAGTTCAGGCTCAGCTCAGCTCAGGGTAGTGACTGACTGAGAACTGCTTCTAAATCTAGTGATGAAAGCTCACAACAAGAGGGGAAGTCTTGGCTGTATACGGGTCATATACGAGCGAAGGTCTGCGACAGAACACTGACTATCTAGATGGTTACATGCTGTGAGGAACTTGGGTCTCAAAGGAGACCTTTGTCTGCAGCTGACTTTAGCTAGTATGAAATCCTCCAAAGATTTTCTGAACTTGAGATCAATTGTGTCAACCAGTTCCGGTGTTAGAAGTTCAACAACTCCCTCAGCTCGATTCGGCTTACAACACTATCCAAAACTTAACCCTATACGCACTCTCTTTTCCAGCATCTCTCCCGAATAAGGTTCGTTAAGAACCCAAGGCATGCCAGATGTTGGTGGCAAAGGCTGGCCAGCTCATCCTTCGTGTCTTGTGACACAACTTGCGCGATATTGCAGGAGATAGACCCTTAACGACCTTCCTGTCATGATGCTACTCGTCACCTGGTAGAGAGTTAGTTAGTCGTATTAGGGAACTTCCTGCGAAATTTTGTGTGTTAAGCTGGTGGCGCAAGGTGGGATTGACAAGAACTACCCCGTCCAACGTGCTGAGCTGAGCAACGAATAGCCTATCGCCGTCTTCCTCATCTGTACCAAAATTGCTTCCGTGGCTCTACCTAGTTTACAACAATAGCGTCCAAGCTGAGGCTCGATTTTGAAGCCGGCGAGAAGCTCATGATTTTGTGCCGGACACACTAGATTTTAGTGTCCAACTGGTGAGAAACCACACACACGCTCAATTCTAAAGAACTACGGTGGGAGCTGGGAGAGCTAGCTGTGATCGAATGGGAATGGCATGGGAAAAGTGATTGGCTATCAGCGAGAAAGACAACCTCAACGCAAAGAGGCTTCCACTCACATTTGGTTGGCCTTAAGCACCAGGTATCGCCTGAGACTTAACCTTCAATAGAGACGATTCCATAGCTGACTTCAAACCCGAAGTGAACACTCACAAGGTCTCAGGACATCAGTTGACAAAATTGTTTTGATTTCTACTAGAAGCTACTCCTGCCACCATTGCAATGGAACCCTTAGTTCTTGCTCGGAGACCTTTAAGCCGTCTGTTAAGCTGCACTTTTCGTCTACAGAACTCAATAGCTTCGCTCTTTAGTTTGACTAAAGCTTTGTGCTGATTCTTCTCTTCTAGGTTCTATGAGCGTTACGAAGTCTACATTTAAGGTCTAGAGGGCCACTCACTCAAGACAGTAGATGCCTGACTTTTTGGGATTCATTGCCGTTTGTCTCATTCAATGGCTTACAGGTAGCGTGTCTTCTAAACCCCACTTTGACCCCTAAATCCGGTCTAAATCATTGATATTTCCCTAAGTTTTTACGGCAGACCTAGAGATCGTTGTCTGGGATTGATAGACCTAAGTGACAAAGAACGTGGCTTGCAATTTGACTCATCAATGGCTCCTCATGTCAAGAATTCTTCTAATTCCATAAGTGTACACCAGTTTCACTACAGAAGACATCCGAATCCAACCCTATCTCTCCCTCATACAGGAACTACAAGCCAAGAACTACAAGCCAAGAACTACAAAGGCGTCAATTTGACGTCCACAGCCTGCTGTTTTCAGACCTCGATTTGGTCCTATCACACCGAAGTTCTTCCAGGCCACCAGGAATCCCAGCAGGCAGATGCTCGCTTTTTTTGCCACCGAAACTCACTCAAATGCCTTTCCAGCGTGTAAAAATTGACAAGTCCATCGCAGAGCTAAGCCGGCCCACAATGTTGCTTGTGGTTATGTAAGCCGAACATCAATTGGGGTGGAACCAGTCTCTGAGCCCTGCATCTGCTTTCTTTTCCTTTTTTTCCTGGGCTACATTGAGAGTCCTGTCAGTTTCTTGCTCCGTCTTCTATTTTGACAAGTTCTCCCGTCACACCTTCAGTTCAGCTTGACAAAAGACAGATTCTAGTCAGCCTCAGCAATCAGTGTTTCCTTAAGCCTGTTCTAGGAAGGATATTTTGCCTCCTGTAATCGAAAACGTATTCATTTGCTTCCCAACTTTTCGATTGTGTCTAGCGTCCAAGTCCACCTACACACACCCATCAATTAACCAGCATCGTCTTTCCATTTCATTTCAGATAACTTAACTGCAACGTGTGACAAGGACATGCACCCACATGCGAACTGGGCCATCTAAGGACAAGATCCGTTTGTCAGCTAATATTCACGACCAAGTCCTTTAATTGTTTAGACGGATGTCCAGTCCATGGTGTCACTGATAATTGCATTGGCATCGGGAGCACTCAACGTGCGGGCATACCATCTCGACGACAGACACTCATCACTGCATGATGGCATGACCCCGATTCCGAGGAAATCTAATTGGACGCGACTCATTTGTTTGTTTTTATAAGAACAAAGGACATACGAGTACGTACACGTAGCAGGAATGGGAAGCCTTCCGAACCTCCATGAACTGGAGCGCATTGAGCGCAAGCTCGAGAAGGGAAGAGAGTTGGCGTTGATTGAGCAGCGAGCAAGGGCACAAATTGAATGTAATCGAGAGCGGGAGCGAGACAAGTTGCCACATCAGCAGGTATGACGGAGGGAGGGAAGTCCTTGGATACGTTTGTTTTAATTAATTCAATTGTAGCACTCTCAGTTCAACCCGTACATTGTGAATGGAGCAGGGGGCATCGGCACTCCAGCACAAAATGCCAAGCATCACCATCGACACTCACTGACGGCGAGGAGAGTTTTGAGAACCCGGAGTTCGGGTGGTTCACACAACGTCTGGGATGAGCCCATGATTGAGGTAAGTCGCTGGACCTTCTTCTTGAATTCAAATCTAATGCTTTGGTCTGTTTGTAGCACCTTGCTGCCTACTCGCCCATGTCGAACCGGTCGCATAGGATAAATCCTGTCACACCGTACCAAGTACAAGCTGCATTGGCAGCCAGCAGGCGGCGTGAATCAATCAACAGCTCCATTGGAGCAACCTCAATTCGAAGACTTTTAACGCTCAACAGTCGTAGCTGCCGTCACAAGATACCAGCACATGTGCGTTCAAAAGTGTGCAAGGCGTTCACATTCCTAGCCGTGGCTCATGGGCTCATCTGTGCGATTCTACTCCCGCTCGTCGGACTGCAAGGCTCCAACTCAGTGTGGCACCATCGAGAGCAATGGGTCCGTGTGGGACCAAACATCGGATCGATGCTGCTGAGCATTTCGTTCCTCATCTCCACTGTAATGTGCTTCATCACGACAAGACTTATACGAAAGCTTGGCTACACTATACTGATAGCTTCCAGCTACATGGGGATGTGCATATTCCTCACCGGCCATCTGTATCCATCGATATTCACCCTGATCCCGGCTTATGTGATTCTGGGAATCACTCTGGGTCCGGCGTGGATAGGCAAAATAGCGCTGGTGGTCCACTTTGCCAGCAAACTGAGTTGTTCTCAGCATGAGTGTGCCTTAACGACAGCGGTGGACACTGTCGACGAGCACAAGGTCTTCTGCAATCGGGAACAGAAAGTCCGACGGCTGGCCAGATGGTTTCAAGCGTCTCAAGACATCGGAATTATTGTCGGCGCTGTGGTGGCCTCATTGGTGTTGGTATGCACCTCGACTGATCTGAATTGTTTTACATTTAACTTCATCTCGAGCCCAGAGGTGGTAGCAGCTACTACCACGATGCTGGCACCGGTAAGCAATGACACCGAAGCTATGCCAACACCGGCAGCACTCACGAATAGCAACTTCTTCTATCCGTTCGACGAGATGTACAATCATAACGAGCACGGCGAGAGGATATGCGGCGCCGACATGTGTCCCGTGTGGACATCGCCAACAGATGAAGAGGACTTCAACGAGACAAAGTTTTACTCCCACTTCGTCGGCGAGAAAGGACGTGTCGGTGGAATCTCCTTGATTTGTATTTATTTGACGTTCTCCATCGTAGCCTTTGTGCTGAGCTGCTTGGCCGGCAAGATTGACTGTACGCACCGGCATGAGCGAGTGAAAGGAATGACGGATACGCTGTTATTCGCCGGACCCATGGCGTACTTCATTGGAACCGAACAGGCCTATATGCTGGGAGATTTTACAAGGGTAAGTTGGAGTTCGTCCTTTCACACGCCCTTAATGATACTTACTTCTCTCATTTCAGGCGTTCGTATCGTGTTCCCTTGGAATAAGTATGGTCGCTGGAGCTCTGATTGGCATGGGACTTATGCAATCCATCGTCTCCTGCACTCTAAGTATGCTGCTGCGGTATACAAAACGCATTGTCATCATACGTGAGTCCTTCAAAACCACAAAAGTCTTCACATTCATATTTGTTTCCCCACTTACAGTTGCGGGGTTCTTTTTCCACGCCTGCCTGCTGCTGGTGTTATCCCGCTGGAAACCCTCCAGCGACGATAGTGCACTCTTCTATGTAATCGCCGCCAGTTGGGGTGCCTGCAATGGCATGTGGGAGACTCTCCTAATGGCCCTGGTCACCCTCAACCATGCCAATCACATCGTCGAAGTCGTAGCGCCGCTTCAAGGACTTCGATTCCTTGGACTCGGAGTCACATTCGCTGCACATGGATTTCTCTGTGAGAATCCAAAAATCCTCATCCTTGTCATCATTCTCGTTGTGAGTGTTCCCCCCTATGCCATGTTGGAGATCCGCCTGGAGGCACAACGCAAAGCCCACATGATGTCCCTATGACGAAATATCTTCAGTTAGTCCAGATCGAAAAGGATCATCATCAGGACTAACACCATGTAGTATCGAAGCACTGCCACAGTTAACACCCCCGACCGTGAAGTGTTTCATTGTAATCTCTTTTGAACGGGATGTCTCCTGAAGGAGTCACAAAACGTCACTCTCACATAGACTAAGACTTTTAGAATTGAATTTATCCTTAAGGCAGATAGTTGAAATTACTTTTGTATTATGAAACACACACACACACACAAACACAGTATTACTAGGGATACAAAGGAACTGACAGTAGCGCGCATAGAAACAGGAAACATTAACAAAAAGGACATAACCAATTTCGTCAATTCGTCAAAATCATTTTTCTTTAGAAGAAGCTTATTATACTCGTACTTATCCTTAAGGACTCTTTCTCTCTACATATATTGTTAAGGTATATACTTTTTATTTATGATTAAGGACATTCTATATATATATATGGTGTGTGTGCGTGTGATACCCTTGTGCTATCCTTTTTACTTGTAAAACTCTCTTCCAAAATCTGTCGTTCGTTTGGTGTTCATTTATTCCGCTCTGTGGTGGCACATATCGTAAACGCATTCAAAAAAAAAAAAAACGATGCATACTGTTAGGATTAGTTACAATTACAAAAACAAAAACAAAAAATACCGTACAAGTTGTGCCAAACCAAAGACACTGACACAAGTGGTTGTGGTATTAGGTTGAATCTTGGTTTGATTAGGTGTTGCTGATGGGGCTGAACTTGTGTCCTTACTCTTTGGAGTATATTTCCTGGGGTGCCACCATTCTGTAGAAAGGTCTCTGTTGACGAGAAGTGAGCTTTGAAGATCGTTGTCAAGTGTCCAACTTCGTTGGTGGTTCCTCTTTGGCAGTTGAAATTGAAATTCTTGTTGAATTTGTGTTTCTGGCATTTAGGGTGTGGAACCTATGGCTTCTATGCTGAGGCTGTGGAGATACAGACGTTGGAAGAGAACACAACTCACTTTCTATGCGAATGTCCTTACACAGAACAAGAAAGACGACCCTCGGTGAATACAACTTCAATGACCTGGGCGATCTGTCTAAGAAGCCATCAAAAGTGATTCTAAAATTCACTGCGAATTAAGGGTGGTTCAGGGTGGTCGAGGCCGAGGTTGATCGTAATTATACTCACTCAGACCTTTCTCTTATTTTTGTCCCTTCGGGCTGGACATTCCACGTTAGAGGAACGCAATAGATCCGTAAAGATCAGGCGATGCAGTAACATCTTCAACCTAACCTAACCTTTGGCTTTAATCAACGTTTCTACAGACGTCTTCTTCAGTTGCCAGCTCCTATAGCTAAGACTTCTCCACTTCGACTGTTTGTCCAGATTCTTCATCAGTTGCCAGCTCTTCTAGCTGAGACTTCGTCACTTCAGCTGTTTGTCCAGATTCTTCGTCAGTAGCCAGTTCTCTTAGCTGAGACTTCGTCACTTCACCTGTTTGTCCAGATTCTTCATCAGTTGCCAGCTCTTCTAGCTGAGACTTCATCACTTCAGTTTAAAGCTCCACGTTATCCAGGATGTCTGTGCATTGGGGACAATTCGAGTGGATACTGTGCTTGGACCAGTAGAAATCCAAGGAAGTTACGAGTAGACATCTTCTTCTCTTCGTCCATGAACGGCTTGATCAAGTCTGAATGAAGAGGATAAGACAATAGGCCCGTCGGCAGTTAGATGACTAAGTTCAACTTTGCAACTACTTTACATATTTCGTTGGGAACTACTTCTTCCACCTCCCGTCTACGGGATGCGGTCTTAACCGAAATGGTCGTCGAGCCAACAATATGAATAGAAGAGTAACGCTCTCCAATATTTTCAAGGCTATATGCCACAAGCGCTGCAGTTAAGCGGTTTTCCCTCGCCTAATAGAGGTGGAGGTGGTGGAACTTCCTTCAATCCTAGGAAGACGACAGCCTGTTGCAGCAGAAGACACACAAATATATGGGTCCACCTGTTGGCCAACATTTGTCAAAAACTACATCAGATCTTCAAAATCCGGGAGGAATCCACACGATAAAAATGTTGTCGAGGAAGGCGTCTCTTACTGTGTTGCCTGCCTTATTGTGATGCGATCTGTTCTAGTGAGGCAGCTGAGCCAGATGAGTTGGCTGATTCCGACTTCTGTTGTGCTGTTCCTGGGAGGGGTACGAAGGTGGACTGAGCCGGTCATCATAATCGCGGACCCCTCTGTCGTTCAGGCCATCTTCCTCTGTGTCCTTGGTGCCTCTGGGGTTGTAAGGCCGTGTGCTCTAACGAAGATGTGATAAGCGTTCATTTTGTCCACTTGGCTGCAGCTGTTGGAATGTGCGGTGTTTGTTCCTTTAGGAAGCAATTCGATGTCAATGGTGCTATGACGGGGGCGACTTCTGCGATAAGCGATGAGGACTGAGACGAGTAGGAGGAGTATCGTTGAGATTTTCCTCCTAGGGACTTGGTAGTGTCCCAGCCTTCATTGTAGACCTTGATCTATGAATGGCTTCCGACAGAGCATCGGTGTGAATTATACGTATGAACACGATCAAGATTCCTACTGTTGGTGTCTAGAGCCTCGTTTGGCTGCAAAGGCGGAGGATATGCCTGTGCCTGGAGCCGAGTCGAGGCATTATGAATGTCCTCCGGTGTTAGAAAAAAGCATTTCCTGACTCTGCAGACAGCCACGCCCTGACATAGTACGTGTTCCACTGATTCGTCTTCCTCTAAGTAGAGATTCAGATTCAGATTCCTGAACTGAGGCTGCAGTGACCGGTGAGGAAGCCGGATAAGAATATTTTTTGATGGTTTTGTTCAGGGGTCGGATTACCCTTTTAGTCCGTCTAAGTCTCTGAATGTTGTTCCAGGAATACAGCGACTTAGACGTCGATAAGAACGTGTACAACTTCCTCTGTAAATTCACAGACATCAGCAGAAACAGAAAGTGGGCTCGCGAAGGTTAGTTCTTGAGATAACTGGACGTGTTTCGAGGAAAGTCTCTAGTATGGACTTGTGGACAACGATCCACTCTTCTGCTTGAGTCAGTGGATTCCATTGCATGCCAAAACTTAGCAATGGAATCGTCTGCGTCGTAAGGGGTTCTCGGTCCATTGCCATTTCTCTCGTCATTTTCTGATGGCTATTGGTTCCTGCTTCGTTCGCGACAATGGAATTGTTTGCATCGTAAGGTGTTCTCGGTCCATTGGCACTTCCTTCGTCGTATTGCGATGGATATTGGTTCCTGATCCGTTCCCATGTTGTAGCTGTTCATTCGCGTTGTGGTTGGGCCAGAAAATCCACTGTATGTCTACTCTCGATGTTGCAGGAGCACCCAAGCTGCATATTTTGACGCTGCCAGGGCCCTCAGGCTGCATATCTGAAGCCGAGAGTGACTTTCTATTGAGTTTGAAGCTCCATTCATTTTTAGGGTCTACCTCGTGCCACTCTAGACGGTGCTGGAGCATCCAGGCTGCATATCTGTGGCCGGATGTAAGTTTCCATCGAGTTTGAAGCTCCATTCTTTTTTAGAGTCTACCTCGTGCCACATTCGACGCTGCAGATCTGTTGTCGGGAGTGACTCTCCATTGAGTTTTAAGGTCCTTTCGGCAAAGAAAATGAAAGAAAATACGAGAAATTGGAGGGAGCACCGTCACAAGGACTTCCTGTGACACTCTGTGAAGTAGGTGAACTACTCATTAACTGGCAACGGATCGCCACGATAGGTTGCTCTTTGAAGCTGCGGTCATTTAAATAGTTCTCGTCGGTCATTGGTGCATTGGAGTAGAAGACTCGATGTTGATTCCTTCAAATCCATCAAATTTACCCTTCTGTTGGTTGAAGTCAAACTTCCCAGAGACTCTTCAGCCTACCATATCACAACCATTCAGTATTATACACGCTAAATTGCAAGAAAAAAAACTTATTTAACGTTGTTTAGTTCTAAGAAAAAATGTCATTTTCTATAAAAAAAAAATAAATAAAACGCAACAAAAAATAGTTAAATTAGGTGAAAAATTATATTTATATATATTTACTAGTTATAACCTCTGTCAATGTTAATTGTTTGTAAACAATAAACTTGCAGAAAACGTACAGATTCAGAATGTTAACATTTTAATTGTAAAACAAAAAAAAAAAAAACAATTTACCACAAATAAACTATAAAAAGAAATTTAATTTAATTAATTGAAGCTCTCTGTCAACAGATAAGCTGGAGAGGAAGATCCAATCCAGTGGTGGTGTGTACCAGGAGGAACGTCATCATTCAAATCTCTAAAGAATTCCCCCACACCCATTTATCATTTAAGGCCATCAAACGCCACACATCCGCATCCATTCAAACACATCGCATCCCAACTCCATGCACATCTCATCCCAACTCACATGCTCGCATGTGGCGAACCGAATTCTCCACTGAAAAATCAATTTCCACCAGGCGACCAGGAACCCAAGCATTCGCAATAGGTACTCACCCCCTCCATCCCAGTCGTAGTGATATTTTTTTATTTTGGCGCCAAAAACAAACCGAAGAGACAGAGAAGACGAAACACTCATCCACATTTTTACACGTCGTCTCTCTTTCTTAACCACTGTACGCTTGTGTATGTGAAATCGGCGCACAAAGAGGAGACAGATAAGTTTGAGTGGCACAAAGCAAAACATACGTGGGTGGGTGTGGCCTGTGATCGTGTGTTTTGACGCGGGAGACCAACAAAACTGGGCGACGATCGAGGAAGAGTATACCTGCTGGCGCTTATGGGCGCCTGGTACTCCAGTTGGATGTAGTGGAAGAAATTGTGGCAACGACGACGGTGGATTTTTTTTTTCCTTTTCCAGACCGAAGAATTGGAATGACGGAGGTGGTTGGCAGTGGAATGGTGTCTTGTTGTTGTCATTAGTGTCCACGTCGATTCGAGCGGTCGTATCATGGCTCAGGACTCCCAATCCGTCATGGAAACTCACAATGTGGTGGCTTTCATCTCTCTAGCTAAGGTCTTACGTAGGATGTGCAACGAAGACAAAGAATAAACAGAACACATACTGTGTCACTGGAATTGTCTCATGAGAACTTACTACAGTTCGGGGTGAACCTGGGTCTTAACCAACAATCTACTCCAGTTAGCCAGGACCTTAGCGAACCGCCTCCAATTGCGCACTCCAAGTCCCCTTCTACTTGTGCGTTAGCCCAGTCCTTGGTTAACCGCCTCCAGCTACGCGTTCGAAGTTGGTTGAGGCGAGGTCTTCCTCTACTGCGTTGTCCCGCCAGGTTGGATTCGAAAACTCTTCAGGCCGTAGCATTGGTGTCCATTTGCTCTACATGTCCTACTTACTTATTTAGGTGGCGCAACAGTTCGGGGTGAACCTGGGGCTCAACCAACAAGCTTCGCCAATTAGCCCGGTCCTTAGCTAACCGCCTGCAGTAACGCACTCCAAGTTGGTTGAGGTCCCCTTCTACTTGAGCGCGCCAGTTCACGCGAAGTTTTCCTCTCTTGCATTGTCCTCTACATGTCCTAGCCATCTGAAACGACCAATGTCGCTGTACAGCTCGTATGATTCGTCGTTGAACCTCCTCTTCCAGAGCCCGTCAATGCAAACGGGACTGAATATCTTACGAAGAATTTTTCACTCGAAGGGACCAAGGGTATCTTAATCCATGCTTCAGCGCCATAGAGCAGGACTGAGATGATTAAGGACACGTCATCGATTTCTGGGTAACTACTACCTCACGGCGGAAGATATAACCACCAACTTAGCCAAAAACTTGGCTCATCCGGGCCTCATGGAGGAGCTTTAAAAAAAGGGGACGTCATAATAGACCCGCTAGTGGCCGCAGCTCACCCAAAGACATCGCTCACTCCGGGCCTCATGGCGGAGCTTTAAAGAAGAGGACGTCACAATAGACCCGCTAGTGGCCGCAACTTACCCAAAGACATCGCTCACTCCGGGCCTCATGGAGGAGCTTTAAAGAAGAGGACGTCACAATAGACCCGCTAGTGGCCGCAGCTTACCCAAAGACATCGCTCACTCCGGGCCTCATGGAGGAGCTTTAAAGAAGAGGACATCACAATAGGCCGCAGTCATAAGAGACTTAGATCCACCTTACTACATAACCTATCTCTCTAGCCAAAATCTTAAGTCCTCGACTGATAAGACACGCATTGGAGAACGTCTACAGACCTCATCTCATGAAACCATTGAAGTCCGACAAAAAGAACAGGCACCCTTCCGGTATCAGCCCTAACTGGACACTGACTCCTGGTCAAGGCGGCTGTCCCCACTGAGCAGGGACCCACTTAGGTCGGAATCAAGGCCCATTGTGATACCGCGTGTTGAAACCGGAAACCAGCCTCAGAAACCTCACATGCGGAATTGCCTATAAACTACAAGGCTAAGTCGGACTAGAAGTTGAAAGGAAAGCAAAGAAAGAAAGAGACAAAGCGCATGCGTAAGTGGGTTAACATTGCAAATTCTTTCTTTCGTGTCTTTTTAGTTAAGCTGAAGCCATGTCAGGGGCATGCGCTTACTGAGTTTCATGATAGCTTGGTTGTGTTCCTAGCTTCTCTACAAGATTGAAGTTTTCTTCTTCTTTCAGTCGTGATCTTCCAAGGGAAAGGCGACTAGTAGTTCCTAAGAGTTGTTCTGTAGAGCATTTGAATTGTTCAGTTTGAACTTTAAGCCTTAAGAGCTTCATCTTACGAATGAGCTCTGTCATGCGGAACATCGCGGCAAAGTCAACGAAGTGAGGGATTTTGCTAATAGATCCGTAATTTGCGCACAAAATCATCTGGCGAGACAGATACTGGCCACTTTCGCTGCTCAGGGTCTCAAAGTCTCTGGTTACCAATGTCATTGCAAGGACCCACTTCAACTTCCACTTGTACCTACTGGCAATTACTGTCATCAAGACTACAGTCACCCATCTGATTACAGTAGTTATCGAAGCTTTATGCAATTGATCAACCGTTACGCTGTCCATTGAGGGTACAAAGTTTCATTATACATTTGTCTATCATCGGTGAAGTCTATTGTTTAATTGCAAATCAACCCAAGCATGACCAAACACCATCAATTGCTTCCCGTTTGGTACCCAGACCTCTTGCTTGCACGCTACCACCTGGCACTTTCCAAAGGAATCCAACAACCAGCGTCTACCTAATGACTTCCATCTGTTCGCCAATGCATTACCCAACGAATGCATGTGCAAACACCACAAGCCGCACACCAGGTTAAGTGCGTTAGGTTATGCAAACCGAGTCTTCTCTGCCGCAACTGGTGTTGGTTGTGTCTGACCCGTTGAGTGTTCCAGGAAGTGATATGAATCTCTGGAGCAGGATCGTAGAAATACACTTCAATTAGGAGTCTCCATCTCGTTCAAGGTCCCAAAACCTGTACAATCCACTAAAACACAGACTTTGGCCTCGAAACAAGAGAGAAAAGTGCTGAAACTTGTGTCACGGCATTGTAACTTGTATCTGTGAGATGCAATTTGTAAGTCTCACTGCGGGTGAGATACTGAAGTTGCTGCAACAGGTCTCTTGTGCAATAGCCCGCAGAGGTACCTACATAAAATGCAAAAAAAATATGCTTTCTCTGTGGCAAGTGAGATAATTAATCCGGCAACGGAGCTGTAAAATACGAGTACGAGATACTTTATATGTTTATGACTCGCAATGCAACTGTTTTTAGGTCACTAGAAGGTTTTTGTCGTCATAAAAGTCACATTTGGACTGAATAAGAGCGTCTTTGGCAACACGGTCGAAAGATTTGGCAACATCCCTCGGAAAATAGAGAAAAACGTCTAGGATTCCCACACCTTGACATGTCTTCGCTGTCCTAGATCTCCGACCATTGAGTAGCTGTGGCCAAATACGAAAGAAGAATCGTCTCAACAGCAATGAATCTTCTGAGAAGGTTTCTGTCCAGCTCTTGATAAGCCCACTGTCGCCAGCTAGTGCAGTAGATCAGTGGCAACATTGCCAAGAAGTCATCAGAAATGCATCGCCTTCTGTGAACTTTTGGGTTCCCTTCGACATTCAGAACAAGACTCCTGGTTCCTAAGGAACGCACACGCTGCCTTTCTAGTACAGCATGTGGACATACCAGACAGACATAGGTAGGTAGGTAGAGGTGGCAGTTGCACGTGAACCCAAGTAGCACTAGCATGTGCCTTTTTGTTGCCACAACTCGTGTGACCTGGTGAGTGTCGGTGCCTGGATCTAGCTTTTGGAGTATAGAAAATGGATTAGATCACGTATCCCTTTACCCGAGATGTCGTTGAGGTCTTCGAAGAATGGTTGGTTTAGTGGACGCAGGCAGAGGAAATGGGAGTTTCCTTCTCATTTTCGTTCCTGCAACTGGGGCAGTGGGGGTGGATGGGATACTCAGTTTGGCCGCATGGTCTCGAATTGGCCAATTTCCCGGGTGGGTTCTATAAGGAGATCTTTTGTTCTAATTTACTCGTAGTTCGGCCAAAGCTTCCTTGGTTAACTCCCTTGGCCTTCTGCAGGATTTGTGAGTGGATTTGTCCTTTAAATATTCCTAGCGGGATGTGGACCCTTGAGGATGGGTAGGGTACTGCAGACTGTGATGAGACTAGTACCAAGCTCACACCGAATCTTTAAATCAAGCGTTGTTTAGAGTTCCTGATGGCAAAAGACCACAATCATCATCACCCTCTGATCACATTCTACATTGATTGACATTAAGACTATCTACACACCGTCGAATCAATCCTCTGTAACTGACAGACGATCACTTTATCCCAATCAATGCATTTAGAGATAGGAATCCCGAAGACTCCCGTACTTATTTGAGGACCAGCTGAACAAATCCATTGACAAAGTCTCACTTGGTTTGGTTTCCATGACTTTGCCAAAGTTCTGTTTAAGGCTGTTCCCTCCTCCTCATCCTTTCTAATCTCACTTCACACATGTTGCAAGCTTCCGTCTTGAAGCTTTTCATCTCGAAGCGGAAGAGGCTCCATTTTATACTCCTTCAGTTGCAAGACTTCGTTAGCATTCCACTATTCCACATTCCACATCTGTTCACCAGCTTACGTATCACTTGTATGTTCTTGGCAAGATCATCACTGGATTCAACCTGAACGTATGGCGACTCTTGGAGGGTCTGAGCCTGAACTAATGCCGCTTTTCATCCTTCACGGCCCCGGGCACGCTGCTTCCAGTTTCTGGCATCCACGATTGCCTGAACTTTAAACCCGAGGTTCGGTCTTCCTTTTCTTCATGTACCAGGTGGCTGGGATTCAAAGATCCTCTTAGCTGCAGCATTCTCGTCCATTCGCTCGATTTTTGCCTTCCGGACTACATCCACATCTTTGTACAGCTCGTGGAGTTCGCGGTTATATCTTCTCCTCCATTCGCCCTCGACGAATGTTTCTTTCGAAGGAATCCCAAGATCTGTTCCGCTTTCTTACTTATCGTCCAGCACTCAGCTCTATAAGACAAGACTGGCAAAACCACGGTTTTGTAGTGCATGCTTTTGGACCTTCAAGTCAGGAGTTTGGATCCTAGTTGTTTGGACAAACCGAAGTAGTAGCGGTTACCTAAGGTTATCCTTCGTCGAATCTCCACTAGGGTATCATTTGTGGAGTTTATCTTTGCCCCGAGGTAGATAAACTCCGACAATAGAACGAATATCCTTCCTAGTGCAGCGCTAGGTAAAGCATTGACTACTTGAACTTGAACACTGTCTACGTCGAACTAGAAATAAAAAAGAAAAGATTAATTAGTGTGAAAGGACACGACTGTTAACTAAGAAGCAAACGAAGGATCAAGATAAAAAGGGTTATTTGGAGTAGCTTACCCACCTACACACACGCTAATTCTTCTATTTCCGACTTTTCATTTCTTTTTTGTCAAGCTGGGCTAAAGGAGCGGCAGGAGAACACTTTCAAGTCCAAAATATCAGACTAGCAAGTCCCTTAGTAGAAAAATTGCGCAGAAAGACGTTCGTTCAAAGCGAACAAAGGGGGTTGATGGACAGACAGAATTAGGTCCGATGCTTCTGATTTCTAAAGGAAGTCGAGGCACCAAAGCTGAGATTTGACATCGTCAAGCTGTACTTGGTGAGAAAATAGCTAAAGTGGACGAACTTACCTGGAGCTGAACGTGAAAAGGCACAGAAGACCCAAGAATATACCAGAGTTGACATCGTTAAATTTGAAGGAAACCGACTATAGTCATCCGAAGACAACGTCTGTAGTCGCTGTTCGACAAGGAAGTGATTTCTGACGAAAGGAAGACAGTCAACGCGTTTACGAAAACGTATTCCTACACCTTCTTCGGCTTACACAACCACACGTGGGCGGGATTAGCCTGCGAAGGATTTGTCAATTTCTACGCCCTGAAATGACATATAAGGGAGTTTCGGTGGCAAAAAAGCGAGCAGCTACCTGCTGGGATTCCTGGTGGCCTGGTAAAGATCGGGATCTGAAAACAGCAGGCTCTGGCTCCGAATTGACCAGAAATGTCGAAGTGTTGGATTCGGACGTCGATCCGTCGTATCGTCGATTCGCCGGGCCGGAAGCCACACTGATAGGTGCCAATGAGTGTGGTGCAAAACGGTTTTAGTCGTTCACACAGTACACTGGACAGGATCTTGTAGGCTACATTAAGCAGGGATATGCTGGTAGGGCTGATAATCCAGTCGTCGGGCATGCTTTCGTCCTCCCATACTTTGCAGATCGCCACTTGTTTTGAAGAGCTCTGACGGTAATCCGTCCGAGCCCGCGGCCTTGTTGATCTTAAGCTTTTTAATCCCGGTACCGACTTCCTCTAGGTTGGGTGGGAGAACTACTTCATACTCTATCACTGGTCATGCCCATCAAGCAGCTGCTGGAAAAGCTCCGTCGCTTAGGTCGATCAAATCCAGACAAGGATCTTTCCATAAGTCTGCGGTGGTATCAGCGACGTAGATTGTATATAGAAGTCAAAGTATTGAAAGAGGAAACCGTGGTTTCCAGGGATTGAACCCCAAAAATAGATCTTCAAAGAAGCGTGAGGGCAAAGTTTCTGGCGATACCTAGTGATTAAGGCCGATCTTGCGTAAGTGGAAGATTCTCCACATTAGGAATTAACCCTGATCCCATTGCAGGCTGTCGTACTCAACTCTTGTCTGCCCTTACTACCAAGTTGTTGCTCTTTGCCATCGAAGCTTCAACTATGCTCTATCGTCCTACAATCGGCGACAACTCCTGCTCAGAACTTCTTTAGAATTGAGTGGGATTAGTGGTTTCTCACACTAGAATCTAGTGTGTCCACTGATGGCATCAAATCATGAGCTTTTCGATGGAGAACAGCGTACATGCGCTCTCTCTCAGAGTACAAAGAACAGTAAGTATAAGTTCCTTCAGTCATCTTCAGCCCTTTAAACCTTTTAACTGCAGTTAACCATCTACGGATTTCCCGTGATTTGAAGCATAAAACCCGGTCCTCTTTGAAGTAAATCTCAGTCTTTTATGGAACATCTATGCCAGGCATATGCATCAAGGTGACATCTGTCGAAACAATAAAACCCACTCCTTGCCATCATCTGAAAATCCATAAAACTGTTCCACATCCCATTCCATTGTTCCTGTGTCCTACCCGCCAGTTATCTGCACACAGCCACTGCACACTTTAATAGGAGCTGCATGCATCGAGTCCTGGCAACCTATTTCATGGTTGGCAGAGTGCCAACACAATCTCCCGGAAGTGCATTGTGCACAACGCAGGAAATGTGCAATTTTTCAGGACAACCAAGCTCGATGGAGCGATCAATTAAAATACCAATTCCAGCACGAGACCAGGTCTCCTTTTATTTATAAAAAAAAACACACACACTTCCACAAACTTATTTACAAAGGAAGCAGGTCCTCCTTTCACTGGTTCTCCTAGTCAATGCTGAGATTGCTCAAGCTATCGCTACAACTGGGGGAGTGGCGCTTTCCTTTCGTCTTTTTGGTATCAATTTTCCAGTTCGCCTCGTCCATCAGGTAGTCCCTGGCAAAGGATATCTCTATCAATCGGGGGAATTCAGAGCTCCACTCTGTACTCACCTCTTCTCTTTCATTATCTCCATCCACTTGGCTTTTATGTCCGCCATGGGTCCGGCATTACCGCCATACTCCTCGGGTAGCATCTCCTTTGGGACATAATCATACAGAGTCGTCGACCCCGGCAGGTGGAACTTAATCTACAAGCAACAACGCACGCTTTAACGTCCCATTCGACTGGGGTTGGTCTCCTTCACTTACCAACTTGAAAACCTCACTCTTAATGAACGGCTTCACAACCATCAGCACCTTGTCCAAATACGACGGGCAATTGAGCACATGCACCTCCTTCAGACGCACCGGGTGTGCCTCCTGAACAAACTTCATATACACGCGTAGTGAATTGAACACCACTCGGGTGAGGTGCCGTAGACTGAACCCGGCCATGTCAAAGATGGGAATCTCACCGTCTGCCATGCCAGCTGGATCTTCGGTGACGAAACGGCAATCGGCCAACATGAAGAATACCTTAACGCCTTCGGTGAAGTTGAACTGCAATAAACACACGACAGATGGTGGATGACCCACAAAAAGATTACTTAAGCTCGTCGTCGCTCACCTTGTCGACATCGAAATCTATCAAACGGTAGAAGAGCAGCTTGCTGCTGTTTGGTGTCAAACCAGGTATAGGCACTAGGTCTCTGGTGAATGGAAAGAGAGAGGGAGAGTGGTTAATGCATGGTGTTGCAGCAGTGTTGCACTTGGTGTGGCTGGCTGGTGGAACTTACGCAATCTCAAGCAAGTTGCGGCTATTCTCGTCGCATGGATCACGTTTGAGGAAAATCTGTGAATTCTTGTTGCGGACATTGTAGTTGAATTCGATTAGACGCTTGCTGTCTTCGACATTGCATGAGCAGGAGTAGAGGAAGCGTCGCAGCAGGAGGGGATCTGAAACAAGAAAAAGTCAATTTAGTTGGTTGTCCACATGGAACTTGAATTTTAGAAACGAAGTTGGGAACAACCTGGAAGCTGTAGCCAATAAGGTGTGAGGCGGGAAGTGCCACTCGAAATGCCTGGTTTGGTACCGTTTTTCCGGGCAAACACTCCTAAAAAACGGACGAAGAGTGACACCTAAGACACCTAAGACCCATCTACGGTACGCCGGGATTCTGTTAACGATCTTGGAACACCTAACTGAGACCTACTACCTGAGATCTTCGATAGAATGGAGTGAGCTCTGGCATCTAGGTTCAGTTACAAATGGAGAATCATTCATTGCAACCCCTGTTTCTTCGGGCTTAGAAGGCACTTTGGAAGCAGCACCCAATCAGGCGATGTAAAAGGCGTTCATCAAGACCATCTCAACCAACTTAGTGTCTGGAAAGATCTGCTAAAAAGGTAGACAATAGGAATAACGA
Source organism: Criorhina ranunculi (assembly GCA_951813785.1). NCBI lineage: Eukaryota > Metazoa > Arthropoda > Insecta > Diptera > Syrphidae > Criorhina > Criorhina ranunculi. Next base: position 4,479,101 of record OX638385.1, on the reverse strand, counting down.
CAAGGGGAACGACAGTAGAAATTCTGTCTCCCTTTTGGCTAGTAGTTCGGGAAAGGACATTTACACTAAGCACTCCATGTGGCAGACAGTTTTCGTTAGGCTAAACCACGCCGTGGAATGTAGACGTCTTCTACACTATGAGGGCTGCGCAAAAATTGGACACCGTTCCTGTACAGCATGAGCTAGACTTTTTGAGGCACGAACGATGTAATGGATTGGATCTGGAAGGTTAAACAGATCGACAAGCTGGCTTTAAGCTGTGAACGGGGGTTCTTCGACGCAGTGGAATGTAAGAAAGTTCGATGTGGAACGAGAGAAGTACGTGCAGCACGTGTCACAAGACATGGATCACTTGGCGATCTGTTCATGTTCTAGCACCACATCTGCTGGTGCTATCTAGGTCAACGAGTACACACAACCATCTAGGATTATCAGAAAGCGGTCTCCAGGGATCTAGTGGAGTTATAAACTTGACAGCAGGATCGTTTGCGAAGTCAGGAGGACCTGCTTAAATGAAGGAAAAAACAATTTTGCTAGTCAGTCCTGACTTCATCACCAAAAGTAGGACAAACCGCTTCTACTTTCACTTTAAGAATGAGCTAGAGAGCTTAAAGCAAGGAAGGGCTATCACGATACAGCGACAAGTAAAGAAGAAAGATCTGGCTCTTGATTCTCCTGAGTTCGATGATCCATAGCAATTTCTATAAGCACTCCCAGTTCGTCGTAAGTCATTCCACCAAAAGATGTTTCGAAAACGACTTAAGGAGAAGAACCATTCTAAGCAAAGCCTCTCTTTCGTGACAAGGAAACGCCCTTGGACTTCTAAGGAACAGTCCATCAAAACTGTAAGCCATTTCGACTGAGAAGTGGAACTCCTGAAAATTTCATCAACAGACATGGCAAAGCAAAGTCTACTTTCGGAATGCTATGACTTTTGTAACCGAAAGCCGTTCAATCGAAACAACGGAAGAAAGAGAGAGCACCTGTGGAACCCCTAAGCCCCTTACAATTCCAATCAAAGTGCAATAAATCAAAAGAAAAGCCCTCCAACTGGGATTAAGCCAGATCGACCTTCGCAACAAGTGTGGATGCCCTTCAAAACGACTACCGAACCGTAGCCCACAATTGAAAATTTAGTCAACCAGCAAACTGCAGACCCGCCCGGGTAAATCCCAACTTACTGCACCAACTCACCGATCTTGGGCAACTGCTGTTCAGTTTCCAGCCACTTTTGCAATTCTACCATTCCCGTGTCCATGTCGACAATGTAACCCATTTCCGGTGCGACAAGCCACGAGTGTCTTAACGTCCGTTCGCGCGTTACAAAATTCGCTTACTACGCGAGAAAAATGCGAGTGTCGCCGCACTTATAACACAACACACACACGCGCCAAATGTATATCTCGAGCCCGACTTACAAAAGTCGAAACATGAAACTGTTTATTGAAACTGTTTTGTTTGTTCGCTTTCCTTTTGGTCAGCGTTTTTCGCTTTTTTGTTTTGTCACTCACTTTCGGTGGTCGTACACACGAGTATCACTGGTGCTGCTGCTGCTGCTGTTGCTGCGACCGACTAACTTTGCGGTACGACGCTTCCTGCTCAACTGAAACCGAACGTGAAAATGCGGTTCAAGTATCTGCGACGCGAACGGCTTGCGCGCATACCAAGTCCGATTTGGGTTAGTTACCTGTCTAAGCGAATTTTCATTTCGTTTCCAGTGGTGACCGTGAAAATGTTTTCCACTACAAATGTCAGCCCTTTTGGGAAGCTTTTGACGCACGGGAACACTACGACTTGAGACAACCTTGAGCGAGACCTTAACCTGAGCAACGAGCAACTGAAATACTGAAACCCAGAGTGTGAGCATGAATAGCAATAGGGTTCCGCACACACACACAAGACTAAGAAAAACTACGTGGAATTGCAATTAGATACTTTTGTATCTTTTTTATGAACTTATTTGGAATTGGAATCACGATCTAATTTTGTGGTTATTTGTTGCAGTTGCTTGTCGGAATAATAACTATTGATGGACGACATGCGAGGAGATTGGCTCTGGATACTTCAAGTCGGTCTTTGGGACTGCGAATGTGTTTGTCTAAGCGGCGGGGACTTGGACCTTTGGCTTCAACTAACCGCGAGAAGTGAGTGTTAGCAACCAAAGTGGGGATAGCACTGGGGGAAGCCCTGCAAAATGGGATACAAACCTCCGCAACCTCCCCATTGATGTAGGAGAGGATCCTCATGGAGGTGCTTCAACCAGGATTTCGCAGGAGTACCTGCTCCTTTTCTGGGATTTCTGCCCGCCTGGTGTTTCAGAGGAATCATTTGAAAAAATCCCAAGCACCCCTCTGAGGCTCCCACTCGCTCCTATCTGGGAAAGCTACGATGGCTTCTAGCCTATTTTGTAAGATCGCCTCCAGGAAGGGTTCCTGCGAAATATCAGTAGGCTCCGCTGCGCCTTTTGTGGATTATAAGGCTCCAAACAACCCATCTGCATAAGAGAACGTCGACGAAATTTGCTTGAAAGTTCCAGGCGAACAGAATCCCTAGAAAGTCAGGAGATATCCCCCACGAAGTCATGGTTGAAGCACCTCCGTGAAGCACCCTCTCCTGCATCTGTGGTGCTTTGTACTCCATTTTCTGGGGCGACTCCTAGTGAGGCTCCTTGCTGATCAATTTCACTGAAGTTCCAGGCCAACAGAAATCCTAGAAAGTCAGAAGGTATTCCCCATGAAGTCATGGAGGAATCACCTCCTTGTGAGGCTTCTTGCAAACTGTCAATGTCTTCCGACTAGCTTTGTTGGAAGTAAAGGCATCAGATGGAAGCCTTTGGCCAAAACGATTGACCGTCTAGTAACTAGAAAAAGATACGAGCAAGTATTCCAAGTAGAAGGCTTCTTTGGAAGCCCCTTTAATGTCGACTGCCTCTGGGATATCTTTGGCAGACGAATATTTCCACTCCCAGGCTGACAGATTGCCGGTCGTAAACACAGCAATTGGAGCTCTTCGCACCCGATTTCTAATTATCGGTTCCACTCTTCCCAAGTGGGGTCATTAGTGGACAAGTGTCTAATGCAAATGTGAAGAGTACCCATCAACACCTCCACGCTCCTGCCACCGGCCGCTCAATTACCCAATCAATTAGTCGCCGTTGGCATATAAAAAAAAATTTAACTCCACATGCCTGGCAATCCTGGCAACCGCCACGGACCAAATACATAATATCCTCGTTTAGACATCGTGACGCTGGTACACGCGCACAAGATTCAATTTAGTCCTCCCGACCGAAGACGCTTTTAATGCCTTTGAGCCGTGTCGCCGACACACTGGTCCCCATCGAGGCAGCCAATATGTGATGACAATTCCTTAACCGGGTGGTTGCCCTGGTTTTATGGGGTTCTCGGGGTGTTTTATCATCACAGACAGACTATGTGGCTCTGTGGGCTACAGTGGATGGGGTGGCTCGGGTGGCCAGAATCAATGGTTTACTACTCGAATCTACTCCAGATACCGAGTTGAAAAAAAAAACACACTTACGAGGTAAATAACCGGCTTTCAGCTGTACATAGGCCGTAGAGTTGATGAATTTTCCGCCTGCCTGCCTGCCTGTTTGCCATAACCCACCCTAAAGCCATTGGGGATGCCCGTTCTGTTGTGTTTCTCGTCTCTCTCTTTCGCTCTCTGTGTGCGGTTCTTTCTTGTTGGAAATTGGGTTGAAATTGTTTTTCTGTTGACAGTGAGGGGGTTGACTTAATACGTCATCGGAGAGATCCACTACTTTAGGCTCCTCAACCTCGTTTTGTCCTCTTCACTGGCTTCGACACGAAAGAGGGTGGTCGATGGACAATGTGGACTTTCACTGGATGGCAATAAAATTGCGAACATGAGTAATGAGCTTTTTCATGTTTTCAGTTGTTGTACCGCTTTCGTAAGGAGGAAGCGGGCATTATGTACAGGAGGAGTGTTGCCAGAAGGAAAATGCGAGGTCAGGTCAGGAAAGAATCAGAGAAGATGGGATTTGAGGTAACATTCGAAGCCACTAGCTGTTGGAAGAGCTGATATCTGCTTGGAGAGAGTTTCAGAGAGGATGTGACAAGTGCTACTGTATCCTGAGACACCAGAGCCTCAATGAAGACCCTTTTCAACAAAGTGAGCGACTTTATGAACTAAAAGGTCTTCAATGCATCCCTAGGAGCGGGACTCTTCTTCTAGAAAGAGGATGAAGCTTTTGCTAGAGAGAGTAAGCAAGGTTTCTTTAGAAAACCACCTGTTTCGCTCGTTTTGGAACAGAGGCACAAGGAGGTTACGATGCCTATTGGTTTTGAATGCTTTGAGATTGTAAACGAAGCTCAAGGGATAAGTATTCCTACCCCCAGATGTTGGGGTTCCACAATGCTTCAATGATCCCTCTAGATTCCTGTGGTATCCCAATGGACCTATCACTAGTCTAAGTGTGCTGGCAACAGTTGGTAGCCACTTTAGCCTAACCAAAGGACTCAAATCTCCTGAGCGACCTCCTCAGGGACACATCGATATCTGGACTCTGGACTATCCGACTGAAGGCTTGGGACCCTAGGTTGTCAAATGCTCTGAGCCACCTCCTCAGGGACACATCGATATCTGGACTCTGGACTATCCAACTGAAGACTTAGGACCCTGCATTGTCAAATATTCTGAGCGACTTCATCTGAACTGTGGACTTTCTAACGGAAGACTAAGGACCCTCGTTGTCCAATCTTCTGAGCGGCCTCCTCAGGTTCACATCGATATCTGGACTCTGGACTATCCAAAGAAAGACTAAGGACCCTAGGTTGTCAAATCTCCTAAGCGACCTCCTCAGATTCACATCGATATCTGGACGCTGGACTATCCAACTGAAGACTTAGGACCCTCGTTGTCCAATCTTCTGAGCGACCTCCACAAATCCAAATCGTTATCTGAACTCTTCTACAGGTTTCCATTGCTAAAAGGTACACTTGAGCACAAGACTAACAAGAAAACTTGAACGAAAGAAACTGTCGTCCTTTTTCTAAACTTTCCCCAACCATTTGAACCTGGCAATGCCATCCCCTTCGAACCGAATATGTACAACAAAAGCAAACACACAATGAACTCCAAAAAAGAAAAAAAAAACACAAAACTTAGGAGGGTGGTGTGAGATGTTATTGCCCTCAGACACTGACACAAAGCAAAAACAAAGTCGCAGCCCCAAATTGGGGAGGAAACTCCATTCACTCTGACAGAGAGTCAGTATTCGTTAACCCTTCGACGAAAGTGTACACACGTCTCGAGCCGGTACCGTGTGGGATCCATCGCCGACACACTAGATGTCCTTCTCGTGAGCAAATAAAGTGCACCCCCAACCCTGTGTATGTCTTTTGTGTTGTTGTTGCATCCCAAAACTATGCAATAAATTCCAAGTGAAAAGTGCGCTGCCCTCTCGGAAACAGTAGCTTCGCGAAAAATAGCCCCTCCGTTGCAGTCAATTCAAAATTACATAATCGGATCGAACTCGTTGGCATGTTAACCTACTATTCGACGAAAAAAAAAAAAAAAAAATACGTGAAGCAAAGAAAATTCCGTTCGTAATCCCATCTACATAACAAGCAACCACCCCCTCCCCACTGCAGCACACAAACACACAAACACTGTTAGAGTAGTTCGGTCGGTACGTGTCTAATGAGACATAAAGGCTGCTACTAGGCGCATGGGACACCCCGACCCATTTAACGTCTGAAACCGTCTCGTACCCGTCGTAGTACGCTATAGTATTCTGTTGGGTGTCATGCGGTCGCTGCGCTAGGCTCTTTTGCATAAAATAGTCCCCGTGTGTGTGTGTGTGTGTGTGAGTGTTTAAGGAAGGAACCGAAACATTTGCATTTTGTAGTGTGTGCTGTCAAACATCCAACGAAAAACCGAACAAAAAACTATTTCCCCATCAAATTATAGCCGACTAGTTGTTTGGTTTACACACTGAATGCCGTCCAAATTTAGGCCCTTCCCTCCCCCTCCCCCCATTGCTCGTAGATTATGAACTATTTTTCCACCACAAAAGCCACAAAGTCCTCAGCGGATACATATGAACTTCAACGACACAGAGGAAACCCGTCTGCACGTTTATGACATTATCATATTTTTTTAAGGGGGTTCCTATCTACCCACCACCACCCCACCCCTCGGGCGAGCTAGAGCCATTACTATTATTTTCGGGGAAAAAGAAAAAAAAATAATTTATACGACGAGGGGGTTCGACGAACAGTTCAAGCCCAAGGTAAAGCGAAAGCAATAAAAGTCGAAAAAATCGCTGCTGTTGGGTTGGGTGTTCTTGTACTGGGGTGGCGGCGAATTGGATACTTAACCGAGGCGAACGCCCGTTTTCTTTTGCGGGGAAGGAGGAGAACGGCGATCAATCTTAATTGAAACGAGCAAATGAAACGGTACGCGCGGATTGAATGACTTTCCTTTTATGAAAAGTCATTCTGTTGGCGGAATAGGGTTCGAGTGCCGGGTATAAAGATTAGGAATGCATTACAGGTAATGAAATTGAAGTGATGAGTGATGTTAAAATGTGTTACGACTGCTGTTGGGGTACTTATCCTCCGGAGAATTGGAAATCGATTTTGAAACGACAGTCCTAACCTAAGACACAGCATTTGTCTGCTCTGTGTCTGGAATTTATGTCAACTCGAGTGCTCGAACGAAAAACCGTTCAACATTGACTAAGTCAAGGTGGCATTGGAAGACAACTTGTCCAAGCAGACGGATTTATCAACCTCAATCGAGGAGAGGACGACGACATACCGTCGTTTTCGTTAAAAAGTCTTGCAGACGCCTTAGATTGGTACAGACCCACAAGTTTATCGTCGTCCTACCTAGCCTTCGGCCTTATAGTAGCCACTTCGCTACTGACAAACGCCTTGGATTGGTACCGAACCTCACGTCCCTAGTTCATAGTCGTCTTACCTAGCTTTCGCCGCTTGCAAACGCTTTGGATTGGTACCGAAGCACACCTTTGCGGTTTTGGCCTTAAAGTAGCCACTTCGCTACTTGCAAATGCCTTGGATTGTTACCGAACCACAGATGCCTAGATCTAATCGACTTGAAGCTTGAAAAAATGTAGGCTTGTCACTGAACTCTGGTTACAAGGTCTTACCAAGGGTCGGTTGGACATTGTAAGCAGAGTTGAGTCCTACAGAATGTTCCGGCCATTAAGTTGGACCTTGTAAGCTGAGTGAGTTGAATAGCTTGTGTTGCAAAGCAAAGCCTAAACAAGACCTTAAAACTGCTTTTGTAAGACTGGAATGAGTGACCTCTGTGCATGGTCCTTGGGCTTCCTATTGATTGAAGTTGTGCCTGGCGACATCTACTGCCATATTATGGTGAAACTAGACCCAGTGATGCTTGACAACATCTGCTCGTGGTTGTGGTCACCTGTGGCTACCTCATACTACTCCCACTAGAGATGTTACCGAAGTCTCGGTGAAGCTTGACAACATCTACTCACTATTGTGGCTAAGCTGCATATGTTGTGCTCCTTGTCTTCGGTCTCGACTACCCGAGTATAATGAAACAAGACGCGGTGGTACAGGCGCTCTAAGAACCTCCACTGAGATGTAACCAAAGTCTAGGGGGAGATACTAAGGCTTGCGGTGTGCATTTGATTGTGTGGATTCTATCAATTTTGCTTCTAAGGTTGTGAAATAGCTTCGAGGTCATTGGGAGAGGTTCCCAGTACACGCTCAAAGCTTGAAGCTGTTGAATAAAGAACATTGAAAGAAAGAAAGTCAAAAACGATAGTTCTAGGTGGGAAGTTCAGACTTCGTCTTGAAAAGCCAGAATCTCCACGAACTTGCCTGTGCTCTGCCTCCAGCGAGTGTCTTTCTATGTCCACATTCGTGTCCAGAGATATCTTTGTCCGTTTGGTTTTTCTGTGACTCGAACCTAGGCCAGCTTTGCTAAAGGTTGCTCCATCCTCCTCGAATTCGTTCACAGAATTCCCTAATCAAGATCCAATTACTTGCAAACTTTCGTGACTCATACATCATTCCTTCCCCTAGCCACTTTTTTTTTTGAGTTAAAAACAACTCCCCAGTGCTTCCTGCCGCATGTGAATACATTTGCCTTGCAACCCGTACACCGTTCCGTCGGAAATACAAATAAATCCATTCCGAGACCCGAGGTCATCAATTAAAAGCGTGTGCCCTTCTCCCACGCCCCGCCCCCCACCGAACTTATCAATCAAATCTCAATCTTAAATCTAATTTCTCCCTCAGTCAAGTTAGACGAATGCCAGTGGGCACTCCTAAAAGTCAACAACCAGCCTGTGTTCCTTGTCCCACTCTTCTGTCGAATTGCACACACAAACACACACACATGAGACGTTAGACTTAATGCTAAACAAACATGCAAACCATGTTGGAAACCATGATGATGAGGAAATATTCAACAAAACAAAGTGCCGAGCAGACAGTTTAGGAATGGGACCTCCAGGGGGGGTGTGGGTTCTCGTCGGGCGGTTAGCATGTTTTTAATTCGAATACGAAATTTATCGTAGACTTTAATGGACTTCACCCAGCGTTACCAAAAGGTACACAGATAAAGAGATAAATGCCTTGAAGGGGGTTAGGCCAGGGTAGGCAACTGAAGGACTCGGGCTGGTGCATAGAAATGGTTGCACGAGTACATAAGGTGTTTTGAGGGTAAATAGGTGCTAAGCTTGCAATTTTTCGTTGAAAATTATATTGGAAGAGGGCATGACTAATTTAATGGAAGGGGACGGGACGTCTGTGTGTGTAAAAGTCCTTCGACAACTTGAATAGGGTTCTGGAAATCGATTTGTTGCACCCGTTTGAAGGTGTCGTTTCGCCTTGTTATTGCCGTACTGGCGGTAGTAGCGATGAGAAACTGGAACCTTGTGGTAGCCCATTCCATTTCCAATAGGCATCGTCCCAAAGAGATCTACTTCCTAGACGGTATGGGGAAATGAAGCTCAAGCTAGATAGATTGGTAGTCACATAGCCTTTGGGACGCGATTTCTTATTCAAAACTTGAAGAGATAGCCCTTTCACAGCTGAAGATGTGCAAGCTATAGGGAAGGTAAGTTTGTACAGGTGGCTGTATTTATGTACAGCCTCGCTCGGATCTCAAGCTCTAGGGAAAAGCGGTCTTTCTCAACGGCTCTAGAACTGAAACTAGCCTCAATAGGGTAAAGTGTGGTCTTGGATGCCCAGACGCCTTCTGGATGACAGGACAAAGGTCCAACGACTGAGGTGGCTGGCTCATGTAGACCGAATGAACACCAATGCTTCGGCCCGGAAAATTTTTAATCCACTCCCGAGAGGAAGACCGCGACTTAAGTGGCGCACGAGGCTTAACCAAGTTAGCGTGCGAAACAAGAGGAAGCTAGCTAAAGTTCGTTAATTGAGACCCAGGTCCACCCCGGACTATAGCACCACTTAAGGTACTGCCTCGTGTTCTGCAACACATGGGATAAGCTGGACGAGCTCTAGAAGCTTCTTCCCCCACAAGGCGGTAACCTTCAAAAAGTACGACTGAACGAGTTGAGATCTCTGGAAGTAGTAGGAACAGAATTAGACCTTTCATAAGAGATACTTAGGTAAATTTCCTGAAAAAGTTGTAAGCAGTTGCAGAGCTCTGAAGGAGACACCACTGGCTACTATTCTCGTTGATTTGAGGCCAATTTGACAAACCAAGCATCCTCATGTTTAAATTTCATGCTTTCTCGACTATTTCGGACACGTCATTAGAGGCACAACACTTCAACGGTCGTTGCAGGACAGGAGTATATCCTTGTTTGTAAACTTAAGCCTTTTGGGGATGACTTCCGACGGGGTAGTGCAAAATTGGATGCCTGTAGCTTTTTAGAGTTTAAAGTGCCAGTCTGATCTGTCTTTCTGACACATAAAGGTGGCTCAACTTTACCCCTTTATCTCTCATGGGGCCCTCTCCACCGCCTTGGTCAGCACCATGAGGTAGAGTTCACTAACTTAATCCAACTGATTCTAGAGCCTTCAAAGTATAGTCGCGAGCAGACAACCTTGTGGAACCTTACTTTAGACACTTGATCCATGCATCTAGGCTCTAACACGATATTTTCGTGATGCAACTTTGTGGAGAAGGACAAGAAAACATTCGTTGAGGAGCATAAGCTGGGCAGAAAGGGAGAGATTTATTGCAAACCCTTGTGCGTCATGCCCTATGACAGTAAGTAACATGTGATGGTTCCAAAGCAAGGAATTCCGCGAGATCTTACCACTTGACTCTTGGCATATTCCAGGATGAAACTAGAGTGACTTTAGAAGCTGTGCTTTGGCATCAATCGATAGCCAGATCTGGGAGCCACCAGGTCTAAAAAATGGTCAAAGACAAAGCCTTTAACAACAGCGGCACCGATGAGCAAACTTAGGACATTTTGGAGAGTGACTTCACTGACTAGAGTGGACATCAAGCCACCGACAGATACAGGTTATAGTTCGGACAAGACTGAGAGGGTGTTGTGTTTCTTTGGTTAAGGACGGGTCTGAAATGAAACGCGGTACCTCTAGACCGATGCTAGAGAGACCCAAAATCTCAGTTAAGATCAACGTCATTCAGCTAGTAGATGATAGTAGGTGATCATGCCATCGAGTAATTGAAACCCTTTAAACCAAACTGAAAGGGAATATGATAGTCTGTCTTGTGGACAAGCCCGCTTACCCCGCTCTACCCCTTTCCAACAGTGATTACGTCAAAAATGAATCAAAAATTTAAAAATAAAAAAAAGTTCAAGTGAAACAAAAGTTTAAAACAATGGATCCTCGCAAACAAAAGCGGCTTGGCCCAGCGCCAATAGCTTCATTTGAAAAGTCCTTCGAGGATAGTTCAACAGTAGCAACGAATGGATTACCCCCACATGGAACCACTATGCATCGGGTGGCATTGACAATAACAGAAGCTAGCGAGGAGGTGAGTACCAAAAACATTTATTCGACTAAGATATCAACGTAACCAAACTTACCCCGCAATCTACTCCTGCTTATCCTGTCCAACTTTAGAGCCCACAAAGTCAAAGTAGACCGCAAAATGACTGCCATGCATGTGATTTATTGGCCAAAATCACAGACAGTTGATGGGATTACTTCAAACTTGGGCGGATGGTTCCATAACCAAGGAACATCCACACTTTAGTACAACAAAACTGCGTGACAATGTTCAATTCGCCGGCCGTACAGACATTGTCGCCATTCCACTGTACATACGACGTGTAAACATTAATTTATCTCACCCCCATCTGTTGTTATTTATGTGCCGCAACCCCCTCCTCAGGACTAATGGACAACAATAGCAGACTTTGAAGTGTTTACACAATAAATGGTCTGAAGTGGTGGATACGTTTGGTTCCACCGCGCACCGTCACTAAGGGGCTATGTAGTTGGAACATTTTGAACTTGCGTTCGAAGCTGTGTAAACGTAGGTTTGGATGACGGGGAGTGCCAAGCTGCAAGTCGGATTGGACAGTGGGACAGTCACTGATATAAGAAGACCGTTCAATCGATTAGATTACTTCTAGGCTTGAGACAGTTGGTTCCATGGCCACAAGTGAGTCCACAGGCAAGGGTCGCAATTCCATGCCACCGAAGGCTGTTATAAAATTCATACTAGATTCGGTGTGGTTTAAGGTGGCGGCAAACGAACTAACTCCTTACAGCCTTTTATCACAATGAACCTACCATTGGTCTAAGTGTGCTAGCCCCTTCAATCTAACCTAACACCTTACTTCCACAACGGGGAATACAATCCAAAGTAGTCCGGAAATACAAGACAAGCTTGAATAAGTTTGGAAGACTGAATCTTCTAAGCCTCGTCTGGGTCCCAGAACACAGCGGGATTACAGGAAATAAGGTCTCTGGCTTTGAACCCACCTTAGGTTTGCCTATATCTTCGGTTAGGGCTTCCATCGATGGTTGGATTACTAGCAAACACAACCGTAGGTGACATGTCTCTCCTGAATGCAGGAAGACTAAAAGTATATTTCCCGACGTCTGTAAGAAGTCCGCAGCATTCTTATTGTCTTTCAGGAGAGAAGACTGCAGACAACTTATTGGAGTTATTGCGGAACACTACGCCTTCGGCAAACATCTCAACGTGTAAGGCTTACAATTTTAGAAGTAAGACTCAAGCAAGCCCCCAATCCTATTCCACAGTATTATGGCCCGCTGTAGGCAAAAAAATGTCCAAGAGGTGCCAAAGAACAAAGAGATACACAGCAGCTGTCATAAAAGTGAGACGTCTAGTACCTCATGAGCCTTAAAAGACCCTCAATCACTCCGGCTTACAAAGAAACAGATGTACGACATCGAAAGATCAAGGAGAGGGACACTCATCACTATCAGTCGGTCGGCCTACAACTAACAACTTTGAAACTGGTGGGAAACTACCAAAGAAGCTTGAATCCTGAGCTCAACTTGAGTTTCAATATAAAAAGACGGTTCTTCTAAAGCTTGGGAATCAGGGTCTCTAATCCGAGACAAGCTTTAGCAAGCTGCCGAGCACAGTGTCTATAGAGATAGATAGCCACTGAACAGGCTTCTTCAGATCTGTGGAACAAAACACCACTTCTCTTGCTCAAAGACTTGGCAAATAGAACGATGATCATGACAACATTCCAGGCTCTTTCAATTCTTCCCAAGACTAAGCTTAAGGCTCCCCTGTTACAAGGAACTGCATGTGTTACAAAGTGTCACAATCATCACCTAAGGCGAAGACCGACTCTAAAGTGTCTTAAAGCACACAAACCAACAGTTTCATGTGGGAAGGCCGTGTCAAGACCTCTTAGGCGAAGAGTTGCAGCATCATCGACTCCGAAAAGGCTTTTACGAGCGTTTTGCCTTGGGGTAAGGAGTTGGGAAGACCATGTCAAGATCATTTAGGGGAAGAGTTGCAGCATCATCGACTCCGAAATGGCTTTTACGAACGTTTTGCCTTGAGGATAGGTGTCAGAAGACTTAAAAATTCAAAGGGAGCTGCAGTAAAACACGAAAGAGTCATGCCGAACCGGCCTAAAGAACCTTCGCAATATAGGAAGACCTCGCGTAAAGAGGAGCGCACGAGTAAAACCGAACCTCAACCAACTTGTAGTGCCTAACTGGAGGCAGTTGGCTAAGGACCAGACTTACTGAAGAGGTTTGTTGGTTGATTCAAAAAAAGTTCACTGTCGTTGCAAAAAGGCCCAGCAAAGTAGTGACCAAATTCCTCTTACTCCACATTGAATTGTCTTCGCTGGTGTTTAAACTGTCAAATAAGCTCCAGTCATGCCAAAATGCTTGGTGTCGCCGACCCTTATTCTCACAAAACATGTTTTTCTACAAAAGTTTCGTGCAAAACTTCATAAAAACATCGCTTAACAAACTACAAAACTCGAAACTAAATTCGGTGGAAAAAAATGACCTCATTTCTACACGAAAAGTTGAACAAAAGACATCGGGCCCTCCTCATCCACCCTTTCAGCACTCCATCCGTCAAATTCCAAACAATTCCAACAACACAAAGCCCTCTCTACCCCCCATTTGTGCATTACTTTCGATTTGAAAGCAAACCACGCAGTAAACCACCAAATCAGCATTCCGCAATCCTTCGTGTGTCACCCCACAGAGGGGATGGATGAGGGATGAAAAAAAAAGTATGAAAATTTCCCAAAAAAATCCACCCTCTCATCGTCACGTGGCGTAGATGCCATATGCGCATGTCCACCGGTTCAACTGACAGTTTGGAAAATTGTTCCGAAAAAGCTTCCCTCTTAGTTCATCGCACAACAGTAAGCGACAAAACGACAAATTAAGGGCGCCCAGCTGTGTCAGTGGCACTGCCACCCCCAGCCATTGCGACTGACACTTCGAAAGCATTTTTCGAACTTCATTTCGGTCTCGGTCTCGGTGTGTGCCACTAGTATACAAAATTATTTCCGAGTCCTGTTTTGTGGAAAAAGTCTCGTTTGCAGAGTTTGATTCTAGTTTTGTTGCATAGTTTTAGGAGGCCGGAGGAAATTAATTATTTCAGTGGTTTAATTGAATTTTGGATAATTCGTCGCGCCGCAACAATGCGAGAAGCAAGTCCTTGGCCAGGAAATCAGTGAAAAACCAATTTTCCGTGATTCCTTCAAAGTGTGCCAATCGGTTTTGGTATGTGTACCTGTGTGTGTGTGTGTGTGTGTATACTGGTGGAACAAGCAAGAGAGGAAGAGAAGAGTGGTGGTTTCTTTGGTTAATGGCAACAAAATTGCCACACGGATTATAAATTATTTACAACGGCATTCAAGCGACTTGCAATTATTTAATCATTTGCTGGGCAGTGTTGTGCTGTCTACCTGGTGGCTTACGCTTCCCTGTCAAGGACTAACCAACCGACCCTTCGCTCTTTGTAACTCTCTGGCTTGTCCTCTCTTGCGTTTTTTTTTTTGTGTGTGTCAAAATGATATCCTCAAGGTTGTGTGTGGCGCTCTCTCTGTCGCTTGCTCTTCCTCTCTCTCGATTTGTATGAATGTCCTCCACCTTCCTTCCTTTTGAAGGAAGACGAAGATGACTGACTTTCTGTCGATTGTTCCACTTTAGCGGAAATCCTTCAAGAAAATCTACTGAGCCAAGACGAAAAGGAAGGAAATCATGGCGACAGTTGTTGTTATTTTGTGTCTTATTCTTTCCCCCCTCTCTCTCTCTCTGTGTGTGTGTGTGTTGGTGTAGTTGTATCATAGTTTAATTAAATTATTTAATTATTTTATTTTGTCACCCTATTAGATGATGGACTCTGGTGGCAGTGGTGGTGGTAGTGGTGGTGGCGATGAAGGACCTGGCAGCGGTGCTGATGACACAGAAAATCAGGGTGAAACGTCGGCATCGTCTAGTGACCGCAAGGCAACTCCTTCGAAGAAACAACTTCACGACATTGGTGGCAAGCGGCCACCACCAATTAAGACGAACGTAACCATAGCCGGTGGTGTTGTGGAACCGATTAAGAGCGCCACTTTGCATACCCCAAACACACCAAGGATTGAGCTAAGCCGTGCGTCAAGTTCGTCGCATCATGAGGAGGATAGCCGTGACAGCAGTCCAGAGAATGTATTCGAACAGGTGATGTTGTGTTTTGTAATGCCAAATGGTAGTGAGTAGACTGATTGGTGTTGTTTTGGTGACTTGTGTGATGCGGAAGTGGTGGGACTTGTTGGACAGAGACGTCAACTGTTGTGAGGTTTCGAGTTCAATTCCATCTATTCTCCTGCAACCATGACCAAATCGGAGTTGTAGCGGAATGAAGCGGAACCAATAAAAGGGTGTTCACGATACGTCGAGGTTTGGAAAGCCTTCCTGAAACCGAAGATTTTTTGCCGCAAGTCGGCCGTCGGGTAGAGCCAAACATGGATTCAATGTCTAATTGACATTTAGGCCACTAAGGCAACCATTTCTAATTCCATTGCATTCTGCTACAGATTACGGAATCACAGGCAGATAGGTGGACTAACTGAGTATGGAACCTCGAGCTACACTCTCCAAAAGTCTTCTCCTCGACTTTCCAAGATTAGAGCATTCGCAGAACAAAAAAGCCGAACAAGTTTCCTCATTTCCTCTCAAAGGGAACCCCAGATTGTTGAGGCAAGTAAGAACGTCTGTTATAACCCTCAAGGGTGCTCGACTTGACAAAAGAAAGCTCGTAACATTCAAGAAATGTTGTCGAAAGGCCATAAGTTGCTTGAGATGACATAGGGTAGGTAGGTAGAGGTGATGGTTCAACGTGTGCCTTTTGTTACCACGACTCGTGTGATTGATGATGTGAGACAGTCGGTTCCCGGATCCAGCCTGTGGAGTTAAGAAAACGGATTAGATCTCATGACAAAAATATCATTTTCCTACCTTTCGATGGCTTATGACCATGATTGAGCCTAGTTCCAAGCCTGCTCTAGCAACAAGTTCGTCGCATCGTTTTTGGGATTCCTCTCGATTCAGGTACCAAGGCCACGAATCAATGACTTTAGGTTCCTTGCGATAGCGATTCATAAGTTGGGACTACAGCTGTCGAACTTGATGACTGTTGTGCTTTGGAAGTTGACAAAGACCAAGAACTTCCTGAATTGAGGAAGAAATAGGCAATTTGATGGCCGCATAGTCCTTGTAACTTTCTTGGGTTTTTTCAGTTCCTTCTTTGGCTGAAAAGTTAGCCGGCCTAGGTTTGCTTTCCCAAGTCCCTTACCCACACCGAAATTCTGATGAAGCCATCGATGGACATGTCTCAGGTGAATGCAGCTAACTACATCCTCGATCTCGTCAGGGTGAATGGTTGCCGCCGACAGTCTTTATTTTAAACTCACCGACCTACGAACAGTAGTGTCACCCTTGTCTGAAGCTTGTGGTCGGTACGTAACATTTTTTTTTTCCTTCTGAATGTTTCCTTCTGAAATGTTCTTGACGACGGACCTACTGGTTATGATTATGATCCAAAAACATGCATTGATCTCCAGCCTAAAACTATGCAACGAAAAAGGTGTCAAATTCTCCACCAGACTGATACAAAGTACATGTCTACCCCTAGGAATTCCTTGACAGAGATTCTTTAAAAGTAGGCAACGCCACAGCTTGAAGCTACCCAAATCGTGTTTGAATATTGCTTGTGACAGCTGAGAAGCTCTCTTCCCTCAAGCCTATCACTTCCCCCCTCCCCCTTTAGTTAGACTTTAGAGTTTTGTAGTCATAATTGTAGTAGAATTTCATGGACTTCTTGGTGTTGTAATTGTTATGAAATGATTGAAACTAATACACATAAAGGTTGGCACTGGAACACTACAGGAAACAATTGGACTTGGTTTTCGTGAAGAGGGTGCCCTTGAATTGCGTAGCTCAACAGAGGAATTATACTTTATGGATCCCGAGGCTAAAAAAGAGGAACAAGAGAAAATTCAACAACAATTACAGGTGAGTGTGTGAGAGACTGAGTTTGTCATTGATGTTTGTAAGCCTTTCATACCCAAAACCTATGCACCACTTTGCAACAATTTACTTGGCCTAGTTTGACAAGACAGAGCTTTAAATCTGTTTGGTTAAGCTGTTCCGTGAAGCTCTAATGACATTTTGAGTCACTTTCGAGGTGCATCCCTTAAAGATTGAACTAACACCTCGTCTCCTTCGATTTGACACAGAGACTCTAGGACTTGCTTGAGATAAACTTAACGACACTCAATCTGAAAGGAATCCACTGATATACTCGACAGACATTGTAGCTAGTGCTGACATCGTTGGACCCAACTGCAGACTTTCGTAATCACTAGGAACGTATCCAAGTGTTCCCCAAACCTCTAAACTTTGAAGCAACAAAGACGCTATACGACACTGAAAGTGTGGTGGAGTTCCACAAGCATCTGTGCTAGGACCTATCTTGTACCAAGGCGCTCTAGCTTTGACGACGATAAAATTGGTGGCAGAAGAGTACCTGTAGGAAGGCAGCTGTAACGAATCTGTTCAGACTTGAGTCTGAGAAAAGGTGGAACCAATCCTCAAGAGGAAGACAGATTCATCGAACATGGCCAATCGGTGAATGTTGGAGAAGTAGACTTCTACCTTACTCAGCTGCTAACTTAGTAAATGCGGTTCTGAGTGAGCTGGTCTGGACAATCGGAAAGTCTACAAAAGACGTTACAAGCCCTATGCTGACATCGAATGTCTTCAAGGAGCAATGGAGGATGGAGAGGACTTGGAAACAGCTCCACGCGACATTTCTAATGGAATACTGGAGCTAATGTTGAGCCACACATCGCGATGAAATAGAGGGAGAGACCGGGTCCTAAGCCAAAAACTCCTACGTAGCTTACTCTTAAATAGACGAGGGTTCCTCCAACAAAAGGGTTCTTCTTAGAAGCCAGCAGCACTTCAGAGGTGAATAGATGAGAAGCCAAGGTCGCAGTTGGTCCAGAAAAGTCATGCGTCTTATTAGCGGTAAGACCACATATTCGGAGATACATCATGGGTGAGATTATGAAGCACTCAGGGCACTACTACCTCAGATGACGCCTACAAAAGTGAAATGAGTTCAGAACACTGAAAACCGAATCTGGAATGCCCTTTGCAACATAACACAGGGTTCGCTAAGGAAGAGTCTTCGTCTATCTGGACACGTCCACTCAGGAAACAAGTGAAGTATATCTTTCTGCTCTTAAAGTCTTGCTCAATCCTCGTACTAGATCCAGTTCGACAAAGTGAATTCAGTTGGAAGGCTAAATCTGCAAAGCCTTGTCTGGGTCCCTGGTCACAGCGGTATTACGGGAAATTAGCTCTCACACTACGACTTTCAAACATCTTAACGTGTAAGGCTTGGGGAGAAGGCAACGACACTGTCATTCGCGCTCGTATTAGGTGACAGATCTTTGGGGCTGATGCAATGAGTGCTGGTAACCTAAGCTCCTGGTCACTGAAGCTCTTACTCGACAGCGAAAACACAGTAAAAGGGTTTTACCTACTGGTAGCACAATGGACTTGTTTTGTCTGATTGCACCAGCGTGGTATTCCAACACCCCGACAGAAAAGGGACAAGGCCCTCAGAAGAATTTGCAGCCATACGTCAGGTCAAGCCATGCCTCAGTCCTATTCTACACACGATTAAGTCAAAAAGACTCGAAATTTTCATGGAAGACGTCTCGCTTTAAGTAGCTTGTCCTAGAATGGAAAAACAGTCTTAATCGCAGATTCGTGAGCAAAGCAGAAAGGTTTTAGATTCAAAAGAAGATCGATCATAAGGAACCTCATCTGGAAGATCTTGCCAAGTCCTTTTTATGACCGTACAATGAATAGACGTTCCCAGATCTATAGTTGGTAAGAGGGACCAACGTTTGAAAGGAACACAGTTGAATCTAAGGAGTATGTAGCCAATGGAATTTACGATTTAAAGTGGAGTATCACAAGGTTACACACTATGGCCCCTATTCCTTTGATTGAGTGTAGAATGAACTTGGACAGGTACGAGATGGGAAAAGAGACAAGGTGTGGAACCTATTGCCAGCAGAAGTCGAACCGGAAACAACGATGAAGAGGACATTTAGACCTCCCACCGGGTTCGCTGAAGATTCCATAACCAATAGACATTGATTGATAAGGTGTAGAGGGTAGTGTGCTCCGCTTGTGACCCAATCTGTGCAGGTTCGGACCCAGCAACAGCAACAGTCACCGAAAACAAAATGAGGGTTTCTGCTTGCCTGAGAGTAGGTTCAATGGAACGCAAACGAGCCTGAGTCGTCTTGGAATTGTTTGATCGGTGCTCCAGTACTGCGATACCTTTCAAGAAGCCCATTATGATGTCTGGAGCCCTTCTAGTCTCTCTAGATAGTGCGAGGTGAGTTCAGAAGAAAGCTGTAGTCACAGACGGGAGTCTAAGGTTGTTCTTGTCTAAATTCAAATGCAAGTACGACTATCAGAATGGACCTATCTTGGGTCTAAGGGGTGCTGGCTTCATCTGACAGCCACTTCAACCTAGGACTCTGTGCTTGGTTCCTGTCTGGAAAGTGCGTCATTTTTAGGCTTCCTACGACCGATTTGTGAAAGCAGAGAGGGCAGAAGGACTCTTAGCAGAGGGCAGAAGGACTAAGCTCTAAATAGGACTGTAGCAGCACTAAAGCAAATTAAATTATGAACCTTTCGGCACTGCTCATGATTAGAACTATTTAAGCTAAGCGTAGTTGCATCCTTGCAAGGAACTTAATGGCAAACTGTCGGCGTCTTCAGTTGTTTGCGACGAGAGCGACCTGCCGATGCTTGATTTTTTTCAGCAAGTTCGAAGAAAAGTCTGAAAAGTTGCTCCTGTGCTTCATTTTTCGTGCCAGAACAACACGCTTGTTCGCAGATTTGCACGTAAGTTTGTAAGGCCCTTCACA
Organism: Criorhina ranunculi; assembly: GCA_951813785.1. Classification (NCBI taxonomy): domain Eukaryota; kingdom Metazoa; phylum Arthropoda; class Insecta; order Diptera; family Syrphidae; genus Criorhina; species Criorhina ranunculi. Next base: position 4,459,198 of record OX638385.1, on the reverse strand, counting down.
TAAATCCCATCTTTTAGGATCAAATAGTCGGTTAATAGCTGCAAACTAGGTTAGGTTAGGCAGTAGGGTTTCCAGGGCAGGGAAGTCCTTCCCCCGGTCACACTTAGATCAGTGTAGATCCATTGGGGAAGGTGGGCAGGTTGAATAAGTGGCTTCATCTCATGATGCAGCCTTCACTCGGATCTCTATGGATCCATTGTGTTCCTCTTACGTTGACTGTCCAGCCTTAGAAGACAAAAAGAAAAGAAAGGTCTGAGTGAGTAGGAGCACGGTCATTCGACTTCCCTAAACCATTCCGAATTCGTAGTGCAGAATGGTTTTTGATAGATTCTTAGACACCTTAGCCCGTCTTAGACTTCGAGGGCCGTCTTTCTTGTTCTGTGTAGGCTGGAGCCTCCGCATAGGAAGTGAGTTCGGTTCTGTGATAATCCCTATGAAGTTTGATCTGTTTAGCGCGAGAATGTGTCCTGTGTCCTGGAGATGCGGCATGATGAGACTGCACCCCATCTCTCGTCAACTTGTCTACCCATTGGGCTAGCTGCACAGTAAGCCACAGATATACATATGCCGATGACCCCGAGATGGATTATGAGACTTGGCATGGACTGATAGACAATTCGTTCACGTTCGGCAACTCCACGAGAAAACAGAACTCTTCTCTTCCCAGCTTCAATCCAATTTCCAGTTTCACTTCATCGATAGTTCAATTCATTGCAACAGAGTGAGATAGATAGACGAAAAGAGAGGGAGAGAGAGAGAACAAATATCAAAGCTTTCACCAACAGAATGCCTTGCGGTCGAATCTCTAATTAACTTTCGCAACTGTAGCAAAATTTTCGATGAATTTTGCACAAACAATAACCGACAACACAACACATATCCGTTTGCATCCCCAACACCCTTACAAACTCGTACAACGTCTAACATAATTAAAATGTCTCTCTCACTCGCTTACATTGTGACAAACAAAGGCCTGTCTCTCTCTACTGCCTCTCAACGGCAGGACCTGGTGTAATGAAATTACGTCCGAAAACTTGTAACAAAGTTTATTAAATGCATCCAACAGACAAACAGGCAACAGACATACAATATTCAAGGACTCCCCACAACTTGAGCCTTCAATTGAACTGATATCGCAATGGAAATGCTTGCCCCCCCCCCTCCATCACACCACTCACAATGTCAACTCAAACAATTCAGGACATTGTATGATGGTTGGTGATGATGTTTCCTCTCTTGAGGCTTTAGAAATCCACCTGACAGGGTGTACCCGCTGTCTATCTTGTCTCCTTGGTGTTCTTCTCGATTTAATTAAACAGTTAAAGGACCACCTTCCGCCATCGTTACTTTTATTGGAACGTCAACAACGACGACAGGTTGTGGTTTCTCTAAATGTTGACAGGATGGGGGTGTAGGGATACCAACACCACACGTGAATGTAGGTTATTAGTTTGCAATTCAATGGCAGCAAACTGGCTATAAATGGGCGCGCAATACGTATCCTACTTGTGGATACGAATGGTGAAATGTTGTTAATTAAAAAGTTTATTCTCGTATTTGTTATTGTATTGTGAACATTGTCCATGTGTGTGTGTGTGTGTGTACATTGTGTGTCACCGCACATAAATGAATCACTCACCAACAACCACAGAGGAGAAGGACTTTTGATTTAAATGACTCAAATCGGAACAAATATCCTTTAGTTGCAGGCGATTCGCGTTGAGAAACACACTTAAAAACGGTTAAAGTAGGCACGCTGCCATTTTCCGTCGGAGGTTTCACAGTTAAGGTTTGTGTCCTCCACCAACAGAAGCCTAAGGATATCGAGGCAAGAAAAAAGAAAAGAAAAGTGCAAACAAAGTGCTTTGTGTGTCCTATTGTGGGTATTACATCATATCCTTGAACTATTTTCGAGTTCCTTTTTACAGTTCAAGGACGAAAAAAGTCAAGTCATTGTGAACAATCGAACTGGAATGGAACAAAGCTTGCATTGTTGCCAGATTCTGATTTCGTGGACGATTTTCTTTTAGAATCCCGATTCCATCGCGGTAAAGTCGAAATTTTGAACACACTTCACCTCAAGTTCACCCTATAACCTTGCCAAGGCACCAAGCTATTGATAAATTGAACAGTGATCAAAATTGGTGCAGTTTTCCCCAAGTTAATCGAACACAAACACACCACCATATCCCACTCCAAAAAATCCCCATCTAATCACGTCTATTTCTCGTTACAGCAAGCACGTCGCTCCTCGCCGCTCATTTTCAAATTCGACGAACACCAAACCTACCTTCAACAGCACCAGCGCAAGGATTCTGCTAGCTCTGAGGTTGCAGCTCTACTCTGCATATCGGGTCGCACAAGCCGTATCTCAAGTGTTGGCAGCCAGGGCTCAGCAGTGAGTCGGTTGTCAGCCATATCTGGTGTATCTCGGTCACCATCGCCGCATCGAATGCTCCTCGAGACATCCTTTTGTGGACCAAAACCTTTAGAAAACGTGGTCGATGGCAGCATAGTGAGTACGGTGGAACCACCAATAGCTGAAACTCTCGAGCAGGTGCTGCTGTCACGGAAGCATGATCCAACACAAGCGGTCTTCGCCGAAGGAATTAAAATCGAAAGTTCTCCGCAAAGAAAGAAGCCTCCGACGAGCATAAGCAATGGTGAGGCGAAGCGGAAGCCCATTGACATGAGCAGACAAAGTCGACAGTCGTCATCCAAGATCGCTGTTCCAAGTAGAAACCGCCTGACACCAAGCAAGAGTCCCGGACAATTGGTGGTTGGCACGACGCCTAGTGGAGCGGAGTACATACGCATCAATCTCAAGCCAGATCACATGTACGAAGACAAAGGCATTGCACCCAACGAAAGGGTAGTTGAAGCTCCATTGCCGGGTGCAAGGACCGGACACAAAAAGCCAATCTCGCTCAGCTTGGGTCGGAATGCAGCGATGGATGAAAAGCGATTGACACCCAGTTCCAGTCCCAAGCCATCGAGGCATTCAGCACTCGCCAAGGAAACCGTCGGAAGTCGGTCACCATCGCCAGCGAATGTGTCTGTCTCACGAAAAAGCTCCTTCTGTTCCCTGTTCAAGCAGAAAGACTCCCCAGATTCTCCGAAAGACCGCGTTCGGTCGCGAAGTAAGAGCCGGGACCGATCCACACCACAGTCGCAAAACCCGACACCGAACAAGCAAAAGTCCGTTTTGGCCATATTCAAGCCGAAGCGTCCCGAAGGCAAATCGAAGAGTTCCTCACCCATTGACCCCGACTTTGGGCGCAACACGCCCTCCAGCAAGACGGACACTCCAATGGAAACGATCTCCAGTGCAAGTTCAAGACCTTCCAGCCGGCTGAGGTACTATGACACCCCGCCCGATGGCAAGGGAATCCACATTCCACTGCACACGCCTCCTGAGGAAAAGGAAGCACGAAAGCTCATACAAGCCCTTGAAACGAGACCACAATCAGCACCAACACCCGTACCGACGTCTACAACACCAACCCCATCAACGTCGTCGGCCCAAAAACAGAATCCTACACCAACAACACCTGCACCACCAATCGAACCTCAACTGGAACCGGAGAAGACCAGGCCAATCACCCCGAAAGCCGCTGCTCCTCAAGAGAAAGTGGAGAAAATCCAGCGGATTGAGAACCTAGACGCAATTCACACACTTCCCCAGGACATCGATGACAAGGAGCGCACCTGGAGCCTCGAAGTCAATCGTCACAGTTCCCAAGACAGCCAAGACACCATTGTATCGGACACTTCCTTGCCGAACAACTGCTCGACAAAAGTGAGCGCTCGAACGAATCTCGAAAACGTCACCGAGAGTCCTATTCGCGAAAATGGAATCGCAGCCGAGGTGCACCGCGTCCCATCAGAGCCAGAGTCGATTCCACCTCTCGCACAACAATTGGAAGACGCCGCGGTAAAGGAGAAGAGACGAATCCTATTCGCAACTAGACTAGGCTCAGGCAGCCAGGAGCAGATCTTTAGCACACAATTCAGCCTCTCCAAGACGGAGAGTCTGTCCAGTCAGCTCTCAGAGCAGGCCTCCATCGTCGAGAGCCCAGCCCAGGAGCACCTGCAGCGGAAGGACACTGTTCTACGGAGACCAGACGACGTGGTAATCACTCAGAAGACCATCATGACCGGCCGCAAGGCGGAAGGGCTGAGAAAGCTGCGCTCTGTTGACGACACAATCACCCCGACCTCGAAATCTCGCTCAACTTCGGAGGACGAGAAGCAGCCTCCGGCTGTTGTCGGCGTTATGATGCGCAAGAAAGAGTCCACCAAGGAGGAGTGCAAACGGAAGTCCTCTCGCTCGGCATCGGAAGAGGACGATGTTGCGACTCACCGGCACTCGCGGTACCTCGAGAACTTTGACGTTCGCAAGAAGTTCCACGAGAATGTCGCCGCACGGAAGTCCACGCACACGGTGGCCACAAAAGAAGAAGACTTCAAGCCGACTGAAGAAACTCCAGAAACAAAGACAAAAAACTTTAAAGAGCCGGTTCCAGCGCCCGAGGAGGTACCTGAACCAAAACCATCATCATCATCAACAACATCACTGCCTCCGGCTCATTCTCAACCAATCGCTCATCAGCATTACCTCCCATCCGATAGACAATCAGTCGCATCGACCGATGAGCCTGCTGAGTCCTCCGAAAGCGAGCGGGACTCAGAAGCAGATCCGAATCGTATGAAGCGCCATCTGCCGCGCCACGTAGTTAGCACTATTGAAGACCACGAGAGCACCGGTCTGGTTTCACAGGATTCATTCGACGACGAGCTTCCGTACATTCCGACAACACTGCCCGAGGAGCGTGCTCACGGTGTTGCCCTGATACCAATGAAAGAGCGCGCCCACATGGAATTGAAAACATGCCCCCTGGACCGCCCACGGTCTACAACTCCCCTAAATCCCACCCATCTCGAGGAGTACTGTGGAATTGTGACACCCGAAGTCGGGGATCCCGAGCACCGGGGCCCGATCCGTGGCGAGAAGCTGCGCATCAGTCTACCTCGCAAGGACTCCACCAAGGAGAAGGCACAAAAATCGAAGTCTCCTCGGCGGACATCCACATCGAGTGGGAAGAGCTGGTTCGAGTTCGCCGAAGAGGCGATCCGTGGCCCCCCAGTCGAGAACAGCAAGCCGATGGGACCAACAAAGCCGCCAGATGAGAGCCACCCTCAGCCTCCAACACCTACGGTGCCAGTCCAAGTGCCCAACCACAACCGAAAGACCTCGGGTCAGTGGATAGACTTTGAGAATATCCCCGAGAAGCGGAAAGCACCGAAGAAGATCACAACCCTGCCCAAGGACTCACTGGCCGACGGCAAGGGCATGGGCGTTGTAGTCCACTATAACTACGTTAAGCCTGAGGAGTGTCAGTGTGAGTGTCATGAAGTCGAGCGGGAATCAGCGGTGACACACAAGTCGATAGCTTCGGTGGATCTATTGCATCAGCCGGGAGAGGACATGCAGCCGCTCCTAGAGCCAGAGCCATTGGACAGCATCGACCCAAGGTGAGTTTTTCATCTTCATCTCTATAGAGAGTTGCCTACATTGTCTTCCTTTTCAGTGACTCATCCCGCGACTATAGTTGCTATACAGACGACGAGAACGAAGCTCCTAGATCCAATCGGACTCAGGTAAGCCTGTCAATCAGTAACCGAACTTTGGATGACAACAAAGCCTCTCTCTCGTTTTAGAATGAAGAGTTCCCATTGCGTGGCGTGCAAAGTCCTAGAAACAAGAAATTCCCCGACAACCGGTACTCTTAAGAACGACAAGGCAGGTGTGGTGGACGGGGCTTATTTGTAAGAACCCTATTCCGCACAGACATAGAAGTTTGTAAAAATTTAATCAAAACTACAAGGTGTGTTGGTGAAACATGATAGGAGGGGGGTTGGGGACACAGACCCAAGTCGAGACTTTGTTCTGTAGCCAGTGAGTGAGGTTAAGACTTGACTTTCCTTTGAAGGAAACGAGGGTTCTGGCAATAGAAGGCTTTTCTACAACTCACTGTATGTGAATCTCCGTGACAGATTTATCCTTGCCTTGTACAGAAAGTTGGTTACAATAGCTTGGTTCGCGTAGTCTAGACCTAAACCCTTCTAGTTTTAGAAATTAAGCCTGATGTAGACATCGTCAAAATAAGTGTTTTTCGAGAACCCTTGCCGCAATAGGGAAGCCCTTCTAGTGTCAAACAGTCAAAAAGTGATTCCCTCGACTATAGTCAAGGCACAAAAACCCAGGTTGCTTGAGATTCATCTTAATTCGGTTCAAGTCGTGTCTAGACCTTTTGTGAGATGTTACAAGCTTGTGTTGGAAAAGTAACAGGTCCCTGTATAGCCAAACTTAGATCCTTAAGTAACCTGTCTTATGGAAGAGGAAGAATTGTAAGCCATGCCCCTTCAGATTCTTGTAAAGCGTCACCTATGACAGAAGAGGAGTTGAAAAATAGGGCTCTCTAGGAATCTAGCTGAGGGAAAGAGAAGACTGTTTAGAGTCTAGTCAAATCGTAGCAAAGCCGTTCAAAGCGCTCAAGTCGAATAAAGCGACCGACGTTGAGCCCTTCCTTCACAAGAAAATGATTGCCAAGCAACTTAAAATGGTGTAAGAACTGGAGGGGTACTTAAAAGTAATGTCTTGTCCGAATATGGTAGAGAATTGAATCAATGGAACCTAATCCGAACAAGCTGTGACTGTTCCAACAACGTCACAAGACTGCAGACTTCTGCGGATTGATAGGATCTTAAGAAGGAACCGAAAAACTCTAATACTTAGGCACGGTAGAGGAAGTTAAGTGGAGTCTTCTGACCTAGAGCACGGTCCTTAGGGAAATTAGAAGAGGAACAAAGGAGGTACCGATGCACGTTGGTTTTAAATGCTTGCGGGTTGTAGCGACCAGAAAACACAGAGCTATCTGGATCATCCCACATTCGTGTTGTACAACTTGAGACAGAGTCCCTTAAGGGTAAACTGATGAACATTCGAAGCCTGCTGCAGATGAAATGTTGAAGGGACAGAATGCTGCTGGAACATTCTGAAAACAGTAGACTTCGCAATTTCCCTGTCAGCCTATAAGTTTTCAAGTCTTAACGCATATTTTTGGATTCCATCTAGGTTCTAGAATGTGCGGGACAGATGAGACCTTTAGGTGGATGAGCCTGTCAAGTGCAAAAGTTTTACTTTCACCAAAGTGATGAAGAGATTTGTTGCACTTCTTGTTGAGGTCACCAGAAGACCGACGACCGTAGACAGAAGAGCTGACAATTTATCAGCGTAGAGCGGATGGACAATGTTTTAGGCCGGAAAATCTTCGAAAGTTGGAAGAGAACCTAAACGGACTTGGGGATAGGTAGTTACTATCTACTAGAATCAAGGTCTACCTCTAGTTAGCCAAAATATCTGCAGTGTAAACAGCTGGGAAGTTTTTTCATGCTAGGTTAGGTTAGGTTAGGTTAGAGTGGCAGGGTGCAATACTACCCGCAGAATCAGCTGGAGCTTGCTATGAAGCGCTGGAGGCTGCCTATGCTGATATCAGCCAGTTCGCTTAGGTTGTGAAAGAAGCTGGTTCCTGGTTCTTCGAGCTGAGGGGGCCGGACATGTACAAAGAAGGATCTCTTCCTCGTCCATGGTCATGGTAGAGGGTGCCCAGCCTGTTGGCATGCTTGCCGATGGTACAGTGTTCCATTGTGACACCTACTAAGTTGCTTAGGGGCAATCTTTTCTGTCTGATGAGACAGTGAGAGCGTTTGAGAACCAGCTTTGGCCAAATCTGCTTAGTGATAACGCTGGTGTTACCTTTTCTCCATCTATGGTTGGCGATGTCGATCGCGTTTCTTTCCGGAAGAATTGGTAGAGTTGTCCCCTTTCTAGAGAGTTAATCAGCCATGTAGTTGCCTGGAATGTCCCTAAGTCCCGGCACCCATATATGGTGAATTTTGAATTGCTCAGCCATCTTGTTAAGAGATGGTTTTAGGAGCGGCAGTTTAGGGCTGTTTCTGAGTTAAAGGCGATAGATTCCAGGGATTTTACCGCAGCCTGACTTTCTTCAGTCACGATAGGGCTTCCTTAATTGCCATTATCTCGGCTTGGAAGACACTGGAATGGTCAGGCAAATGGAAAGAGATGCTTGCGTTCACAATCTTTAGAGAATACGTCCCCGCTCACTCTCGATTCTGTTTGAGAGATAACCGTGTGGAGGCAGATGGATCCCCTTCGTTGTAGCTCAGAATAATCCTTCCAGTCAAGTCGGGAAGGGATAGTGGTGACGAAGTTATTATCGAATAGGAGTCGTTGAAGGGTGTAATCGGTGTTTTACAGAAGGAATTCTAGTTCGTTCAGAGTGGTAGAAGTTCTTAATGCTTATGGCTGCGCTACCTGCCACTTGGTTACTGTAGATATCTAGAGGTAACAGATGTGTCTAGAGCCGCCGTTGGGGTGGTTCTGAGTGCTTCACTGATACAAATACAGGCCAATCTTTGCACTTTCTCCAGATGGTTACGATTGATGGCTTTATTCAAGGCTTTCCACCAGACAATCACGCCGTATGCCGCCGAGTAGGCCCCACTTACCTCTTATTCTACAGAGCTATGGCCGCTTTCTTTTATCGCTCGAGGATGATAGGTTTCCAACTAAGCTTGTTATCGAGAATGAGACCTAAATAGTATGCTTTGTCTAAAAGTACAAGGCTCGACCCGTCCATGCTTTCATGCTAAAATGATTGAAGGTGTGTTCTACGTCAAGGTTGGAAGGTCTCAAACTCTGTCTTTGAAGATTGTTTAGTATGCTTCTCCGTTGTGGTCTAGTCTTTGCTCTCACGTTTGTCTTAAATTTGTAAGAACTTTGACACTTCAGGGGCGCCCTCTAAGTAGGTAGGTCTGCGACATAACGCATATGGCACTGCGACCTGCAAGATCTATTGTGCCTGGAGTCAGTTAGACAAGGAGGTCCTCTCTATCTTCCTAATGAAGTTGAGGATATCTCCAGTCGAGGCATTACGAATGTCCTCCGGTGTGAGGAATTCATGGTGGAGAAGGCGCTTCCTGACTCTGCAGACAGCCACGCACTCACATAGTACGTATTCCGCTGATTCGTCTTCCTCTAAGCAGAGTCGGCATTCAGATTCTTGAACTGTGTTGTAAATGATATCTGAGGCTGCAGTGACCGGTGTGGAAGCCGGATGAGGATATTTTTTGTGGCTTTGTTCAGGGGTCGGATGACCATCTTAGCCTGTCCAAATCCCTGAATGTTATTCTAGGAATACAGTGACGTGGACGTCGATAAGAACGTCTACAACTTCCTCTGTAAATGCAAAGACCTCAGCAGAAACAGAAAGTGGGCTCTCAAGGTCAGTTCTTGAGATAACTGGACGTGTTTCGAGGAAAGTCTCTAGTACGGACGTGTGGACAACGATCCACTCTTCTGCTTAAGTCAGGAGATTTCACTGCATGTCAAGGAATGGAATCGCCTCCACCGTAAGGCGGTTCTCGGTCCATTGCCACTTTCTTCGCCGTATTGTGATGGCTATTGGTTCCTGGTTCGTTCCCATGTTTAGCTGTCTGTTCACGTTGTGGTTCGGCCAGAAAATTCACCGTATGCCCACTCTTGACGCTGCTGGATCACCCAGGCTGCATATTTGAGACCGGGAGTGAGATTCCATCGAGAAAGGATGAGAAAAAAATGCATGCTATCCGAGTAGGTCCCCGGGGTCGTTGTGAGAATAAAATCGATTTTTTGGGGTCTGTCGCGTATCACATTCGACGCTGCCAGGGCCCTCAGGCTGCATATCTGAGACCGGGAGTTAGTTTCCATCGAGTTTGAAGCTCCATTCTGTTTAAGGGTCTACCTCGTGCCACATTCGACGCTGCCAGGGTCCTCAGGGTGCATATTTGAGACCGGGAGTGCGTTTCCATTGAATTTTAAGGTCCATTCTATCTATTCGCCAAAGAAAATTAAAGGAAGGACGAGAAAATAAATGCATGGGAGGCAGCACCGTCCCAACAGAGCTTGACTTTATTCCGCTTTGAGAGGTCCTGGAGAGTATTGAAGCAGCCTAGAATGGCTTTTGAGTTACAGCAATGGGAAATCAGTGCTTTGAGAGCTCCTATCGGTGAATGTATTGATGGTTCGGACTTTACAGATAGGTAGGTTGAAGAAGTTCACTCGGATCTCTACGGAATGCCTAGCCGGAAAAGATAATAAGAAAGGAAAGGCCTGAGTGAGTGTGACTACGGTCGTTCGGCTTCCTGAACCATCTCGAATTCGTAGTGTAGAATGTTTTTTGGTGGCTTCTTAGACAGGTCACCCAGGTCGTTGAAAAAGTACTCACCAAGGGCCATCTTTCTTGTTCTGTGTAGGCCGGGGCATTCGCATAAGAAGTGAGTTGAGTTCTCTTCCATAAGCCGACAGTAATTTGTGGCCTGAGATGATCCCCATGAAGAGTGTTAAATTTGATTTGTTTAACGCAAGAATGTATCCTGTTTTAGTGGCGCCCCCCTTCTATCATCTTTCACACAACGAACACAAATGTAGCAAAAAATTATTTAAACAAAAAAAAAACGTTTCTTCAACAAAATAATAAAAATTGTTTCACAATAACCTTATTCATGGACTAAAATTCACAATAAATTATTTAAAAAAATTTAAATAAATTAATATTTAAAGAGAAACCCTTAATTTTAAGTCCTATCTAGCCTTCCTTGCAATAGTTTCTTAGTTATTTTACATGTAATTTATATATAAACACATAAACACACTTATAAATAAACACATACTCTCTCCCCCTATATGGCTTTAAAAAAAAAACAACAAAAAAAATTCTATAAATAAATAAATATTAAACAATTTAGTATCATTAGTTAGGTAATCTAGTACTTTCTTTTCCTTTCGTTCATAATTCTCGATATTCGACTCTTTTCAAATGTAAAGGATCATAATTTTAGTCCTTTTTTCTTTGTTTTTTCTTTGTTAAACGAAACCCCCTTTGCGATTAACTAAAGCTCTAAACTATTTAATAAAAAAAATAAAAAACTTGTTCGCATTGATTGTTTATAAACAAAATAATGAATATGTAATAATATTATTATTAAACAAAATTTATTGATTAATGTTAAGTAAAACAACAAAAAAAAACAAAACATAACAATGTGTGCATGACTTTGACTAGTTTCATTTCCTTGAAGTTCTCACTTTTAAAAATTAAAAATAAAATAAAAACTAAAAAACATATAAGAAAAAACAGAATACTGCCACCATTCACAGTAGATTAGTTAATTATTCTTTTAATTTTTGTTTACTTAGCGCCGTTCTATAGCCGAATATAGTGATTTTTTTTAAACAAACATTTTATAGAAAAACTAATGCCCGTCGTAGACTACTAAGTGCGCAACTGATTCCCATCTTTAGACCATTCTCAATCCACTGACTTTGTTGTGAAAAAAAATCTAAGCTCAAACGGAGACTTAGAGAAACTAGGTGACTGAACACGCCTCAAGAAGCCTTCCTTAAACGGAGACTTAGAGAAACTGGGTCGAACTTATAGCATAGTTTGACTGAACACGCGTCAAGAAGCCTTCCTCAAACGGAGACTTAAAGAAACTAGGTCGAACTTATAGCATAGTTTGACTGAACACGCGTCAAGAAGCCTTCCTCAAACGGAGACTTAGAGAAACTAGGTCGAGGTTATAGCATAGTTTGACTGAACACGCGTCAAGAAAGCTTCTTTAAACGGAGACTTAGAGAAACTAGATTGAAGTTATAACATAGTTTGACTGAAAGCGCCTTCAGAAGCCCTCCTTGTAAATGTAGATGTGGAATGGATTTTATTGCTCTTTCCATGCACTCGCCACCTAAATATCACATCGTTGTAGATTTCTCATCAAAATCCACCAAATTTTGCCCTTGATCACAGGACAAATGTTGAATTGTGCGTTCCACAGCACCCCAATAGTCCCACCAGAAACTCCACTGTATAACGAGTTGTGTATGTCAACCGCAAGACCCTAGCAACTCCCCTTCATGCTTAAGACTAACAACCAGAGTCGCTCCTAAAATAAATGACTACATGCGTGCAACAACACCGCAATAGTCCCACCAGAAGCTCCAATGTTTTAAGACTTGTGTATGTAGATCGAAAGACCCTAGCAGAGTCGCTCCTAAAATAAAATCAAGCACGTTTCACCCTTTTGGTTGCAAAATCTTGGCTCAAACGTGAGCCAAACTTAAGCAAGCTCACGACTGATGCATAAAACAATTAAAGTCGGACCGAACTCGTCCGGGGGGAACCCTTCCTTGTAAATGTAGACAAGGCTTTTCTTACACACTTACACCCTGAATATCACGTTGTTGATTCCTCCTAAAAAGCAATAGCCATAAACTTAAGCCCTCAATCACCGGGAATATGACTTGAATTGTGCGATGATTTAGGGTAGAAGCAAGTCTATGCATTCAACAGCACCCCAAAAGTCCCACCACACCGTCTTAAGGCTTCTGTCAACCGGAAAAGACCCAAAAATCTATCGAGAACGTAGTAGCTGACCATCTAGCATTAAATTCTTTTATTTAACTCAACAAGTTGCAGAGCCCCTGACACTAGTGCACAAACTCACGTTTCTCGCGTTGACCAACGCAGTTCAACTAAAAATGTAACGCGTTGCGAGTCCCTTACACCTAGTTGATCAACTCATTCAATTGTTCAATGTCCTCGTACACCTAGTTTTGATCAACTTGTTGCTCGAGTAGATGAACTGCGTTTCCAAGTCCAAATGATTTTCTTCCTCGTCAATCCATCGCCATCTCAGGTTGTCCATTTTTGGATTTCATCCCTTAAAGTCGATCGGTAACGCAATCCACACCCTGAAACGGTTGCATCAGCATCATTTTTCGAAAAAATATGGTCCAATGACACCGCCAGTCCAAAAATCCGCACCGAACTGTCAATCTTTGTGGATGGAGATATTGTTCCACTATTTCTTTTGAGTTTTCGGAGTCCCAGATGCGACAAACAAATACGGCAGACAAATGGAAATGAGCCTCATACTCTTGTTCTTGATCTTGCTCATTCATTTCCAGAGCCCAATCAGCAAAAGTACGGCGTTGTGTGGGGTCTCTTGGCTTCAATTCTTGTGTCAACTGGTCCTTATAAGCATCGAGGTCAAGATCTTTATACAAAATGCGGTGCAAAGAGGTTGCAGATAGGCCCAATTCCAGTGATCGTCTCGAAATGAACACACCTGGGTTTTCAGTGATACTCTCAGCTCTAGTGGCGATATTTTCAGTAAAGGCAAGGTCTATCGGACGAACACAAATTGTAGTCTTCACATCACTAACCTGTCCGCGACGATCTTCACCGTGTTTAAGAGCGCAAATTTCCTAGCACTCAATACAACTCATTTACTTACTTAAGGTGGCGCTACAGTCCGGGGTGGACCTGGGCCTCAACCGACAAACGTCTCCAGTCAGCTCGATCTTTAGCTAGCTGCCTCCAGTTTCGCTTGAGATCCCCTTGCGCCACCTGAGTCGCGGTCTTCCTCTACTGCGCTGTCCCTCGAGGGCAGATTCCAAGATTTCTCGGACCGGAGCATTGGTGTCCATCCGCTCTACATGACCCAGCCACCCCAGTCATTGGACTTTCACTGTACAGCCTGTACAGTTCGTCGTTGTAACTGCTCCTCGACTAACCGTCTTTGCAGACGGGACTGAAATCACGCGAAGCATTTTCCTCTCAAAGCAGCCAAGAGCAACCTCATCCATTTTTGATAAAGTCCATGCCCATACACCATAGAGCAGGACTGGGGTTTTAAGGTAAACATAAATCACAGCAACGAAAAATTCAAAAAATTTAGCAATGCGTTGAAGAGCACATAATCTTGCTCAACGCGATGCAAACCACGTCCAATGAGCAACGCAAGTCCGTACACTTGTTAAGCAGCCATCTCCATGGACCAACTTCGAAGCCTCATCCACTAGAATTCCGCACGTAGTATACGAACGGGCATAATAGAGTTTTATTCATCCTTAAACTTAAATCACTTTCTTTTTGTTCATAAATAAAGAAAAAATGTTTAAAAAAAAATTTTTTCGAAAAAAATGTTTTAAATTAAGGAAAAAACAAAATATATTGTTCACATCTCTTGTAAGACTAGTGGAAAAAAAAACATGCACTCCATACGCAATAATAAGAAAAAAAAAAAAAGAAAAAATTAATGAAAATAAATAAAAAATATTTAAAACTAATTTCAAAAATAAAAATATTGACTTTTGACTCAGCGATGTTTTGTCCTTAGATGGCATTGTAGTCTACGTTGACAATGGGATCATAACCTTGAGAAGTTCCGAGGACTTGTTGCTGATTGATGTGTTCAATTGGCACATTTGTCGAACCTGTAAGAAAAAAGAAACGGGACTTGAGTTACAAGCTTCTTCGAGCATTTTGGGGAATGGAGCTTTTTTTTTTACATATACTACATCCCTTAGGATTATGTCCTTGAAAGGTTTGTATCACCCAGTGATGGAGAGAAAGGAAATCGTAGAAATGGAGAACAGCCTCATAATCAAATCCTTAGATAGAGGTAATCCGCAGGTAGGAGTTATCTCGCCTCTCCTAAGGCTCCTGTATATTTGGCACGGCAGCTCATGGAGAGCCAAGGCCTAGCTAGCATCTAAGGCTCCTAGTCATTTAATAATATCTTGACAGAGTTCGACAACATTGGAATCAATGTAGTCACGTATGCGGACAAAGTAGTTATTTTGGTATCAGGGATGTTCCTCTCAGTGATAAGTGAAATCACAGAGAGAGCTCTGACTTGGGCCACAAGTTGTGGACTGGGCGTTTATCCGAATTAAACTGAACTGATGCCATTTACCAATTTCAAGCTTCCACGTCTCAATAACCAATCACTCACTCTATCCCCCAGTGCAAGGTATCTTGGCCAAACCTGACAAGCTCAACTGAAAACTTAACATAGAACACGGAGTAAAAAAAGCATGCGTCGCCTTCTATGCCTGTTGTAAGACCTTTCGCAAAAGGTGGGGACTCAAACCTAAGATGGTCCTCTGGATGTACACTGCCATAGTTCATCCCATCCTTACTTATGGTTCGCCCGCCTTACAACATCACAAAACTAAGTAGAGGCCGACGAACAGCTGGTATTGAGACCACTGGAGGGATTCGATCGAGCCCGTCGGAGGCTCTTAACGTGCTTCTCCGCATTTTGCCCCTGGACTTGCACATCAAATACATTGTTTCGTGTACATTGTTTCGAGTATCAGACTCAGAGAATCTGGGCTTTGGTCCCCTAAACCCTATGACCATACTAAGGCTCTTGACCTGCTGCCTAGGGATTTGCCGTCGACCATAACTGACTACGGACCCCTTTACTTAAATTCAATAATAATATTCAGGTTCACTTTGCCGAGCTGTTGAAAGCGCCAGGCGATGACTTGGGAAGGAGTATGCACCAACTCGTCTATATCTTGCAACAAATTCAAGCTGTAGACTCTGTCTTAAGAGTGAAGAGACGTCTCTACAAATCCCCTATACCCAGCCCAACCCAGGTTGAAACCATTCTCATCAGCCCGCTAACCTAACCTAACCTATACCCAGCCCTCATTCAACTCAAAAAGAGTATTCTTGGCGGCGAAGTTATCCCAATGGAACAGCTTGCTGCAATCCACCCCGAGAAGTTTCTTAACTTCCTGACATCTTCTGGAGTGAAACAACTCATCTGGAACACATAAGGGAAGGCGCAATAGGACTATGCAGTGCCAAGAGCTGCAAACGACTCTCCCGAACATACGCGACTGAACAGACAGAGAGGGGTCTGAAAAGTTAAGGACCGCTTAGTGTTCAAGAAAAGGATTTCGGCTGCAGACTCACTTGACATTGAAGTCACAACATCTTTAATTTACTGGTTCCATCGAAAGTCTGAGGTAACATGGAAACTATTCCTTTTCTTGATTACGTTGGTGTCCCGCATAAGAAGCAGGAGCCAACACTGGGTGTTTGACGCACTAATCTCTGTTCTTTGCATCCCAATTGATGATTGTATCAACGTCAGAGTTGAACTCGGTTAACACAGTCTATCGCTGAGACTCAACGGCTTGGGGCCCTTGACCGTGGGGATGTTTGTATATAAGTCAAGAGTGCTACCATCCCCGAAGGAATGGATTTCTTACAGATGTTCTCTCTCTTAGCCAATCCCCTGAGTTAGTCCGCTTCACAAGGAAATACAAAATTCCCCACCCTCCCATATAGGGCGGTATGAAGCTCTGTTGGAAACCCAGCATTCGAGAGCGATTAAAGAAAGTCACCACAGCTCTGTAGGTCAATATTGACTCATGTCACGATCATCTGGTGGAACGCCTTGGAAAAGGCCACCCATCGTGGAATGTATATGTATCAGTGGAACCCTCAGAAGCACCGCCACCAGGCCCGTCTGAAAGGGAAGGCAAAGAATTAAGGTCGCGATCAAAACTCTGGAATGTGTCACATTAAACTCAAGTGGAGCCCTCAGAACCACCTCCACCAGGCCCGCCTGAAAGAGAAGACAAAGAAGAAAGGTCTATAGACAAGCCGCGATTAAATTCTTGAATTGTGTCCCTTTCAGCTCAAAAACAGCTCTAAGCTGCCAATTGTCTCCTGACGACTCACCTTATCTGGATGCCGGGGCATAGGAACACTCCAGGTATTGCCAGGCAGTGCACAATTCTATCGATTCTACCGGAAAAGGAGAATCTAAATATGCCTCTCGCCACTTGTAGGTTTCTACTCGGGAGATTTGTCCTTAGCTGGATCACAAACGCTCTCATTGTTTCTTCAGACAAAAAAGGCCCCCTATTAGGAAAGCACGCCAGTAGGCTGGGCCTCCCATATAATGATTCTTGCAGAAGCAATGTGGACGACGTAAAGGAAGAGATGATTCTTCACCTTCTCTATACGTGTCCATCTCTTTTAAGTCGAAGGAGAGCTGGCTTCTTCCACAGTCTAACTAAACTGGCTGACACATGCATAGGCAGTCTCCACTGCTTCATGGTATGCTCCGGCTGGTTCTGTGAGTAGTAACAGATCCATGTGGTATCACAAAGGACCGTCTCTGATCTAAGTGTGGAAGCCTGCCTAGATCGTTTGGAACATCTTATGGAGATTCTCTAAGGGTACAACGAACTAATTGAAAACCTAGTCTTCCTCTATATAAAGCTCAATGGCAACACAGTTAACCCCTTTAAGAGCTACCTTTCGTCTGTCTTGTCGGCTAAAGAGAGTAAACAAACTTTTAAGAGAACATTTTAGGGGAAATTTCACGGCGAAAATATCTAAATTTACAATAAGAGCGAGAGTAAGTGAAGAGATTTGATTATTTGAAGTTGAAGAGAGACTCTTACCGCATCTATTATTTTTTTATTTCTGCCAGGGGTACGGATTGCGGGGATACACTGCAAAAGTCAGTTATTACCACATCACTCTTGTTCGGTCTTATAGTTTGGCAAAATCCACTAGAGAGGACATCTATCTATACAAACTCAGCATTAAGTTGTCCGATATAGGGGTGGCAGGGAGCAATATCTGTATTTGTTTGTTTTGCTTTGTACATTCGCAAACAAAGGGGTGGGCGGGGGGAAGGAACCGGTTTCTTTTACTTGCACAAAAAAAAAC
Source organism: Criorhina ranunculi (assembly GCA_951813785.1). Taxonomy (NCBI): domain Eukaryota; kingdom Metazoa; phylum Arthropoda; class Insecta; order Diptera; family Syrphidae; genus Criorhina; species Criorhina ranunculi. The sequence continues at coordinate 4,441,526 of OX638385.1, read as the reverse complement.
TCCAAAGAAAATAAATTAATTTCAGATTGCGAGCAAAAGGAGAGGAGGAGGACGACCGACGCAACCAACTTCTGCTGATGGATCAATAAATTTTGACTGTGGAATCTCTGCCACGAGAATTTATTGATTTAACAAAAGTCACATGGCCACATGCAATAAGGAGGGTCTATAATATTTTAATCAGATTATATCAGAGGCAGCGAGTCGAGAATTTATAAGCAAGTCTACGACAAGTGACCAAATTTGGCGAAGCCAACATGAATAAATTCCATTTTTTCAGACACGAGTTGGTTGTAAAACTTTTACCCTTGGTAGTGGAGCAAGTGAGGGACAAACCGGTTGCAACTGGTATGGGGGTTTTGGTCATTTAGCGCGGTAAAAGTGAATGAGGGGGCTTGAGTATTGTGAAGAGGAAATGAGATTCCGACGCAATTCAGAAAAAAAAAGATCTGAAGTGGAGCATTATGCTTGTAGGTTAAGAAAAATGAAATGGAACGCAACGGGTATTGTAAGGACAAACACACATACATATGTACGAAGGTATGCATTCTTTGGAGTTAAAACCTTGAAAAGGAATTTCAGTGTCAGTCTATGATGTCCAAACTCAAGGCAAACGCATGAATGTAAACCATGTCATCCCAGATCATTGCAGGGTTTTTCAAGGAGACCCTGTTGTGGAATGTATCTTCTGAAAGGGAAATTTCCATTTTCAACGACAGCCAAGCCACAATCAAGTCCAGGAACCGCTTGTCTCACGGCGATATGGCTGAACCTACTCTGAGCACAGAAGTCCCTGGAATGGTACTCTTTCAACCCAAAGATCACCTTAGAATGCTGTTTGTCTTTCGACGAGATGGCTGAGCAGTTCAACCTGAACAGAAGCTCCTGGAATCGGTCTCCTTCAAGCCTAAGACCGCCCTTGTAGCTTGTCTCTCGACAAGATGGCTGAGTGTCATAAATTGAGGAACTCTACCGGAGAAGAGTAATCTCGGCATGATGACTCTACCTGTCGCTCTAGGTAGATTTAGCTGGAGTTGGATTAGAAACACGCTCTAGAAGCCTGGTTTCACTGAAAAGATGGGACACTGTCTCATCGGAAGGAAGAGGAAGATGAGAAATAGACAGCTTCTCTGTACTTGTCCAGCGCTTTCCATTAGAAGGATACGTTTACTTCTTCGATAATTTTGAGGACCCTGGTCAATTTGAATGTCAGGTGACTTCAACGCTTTATATGGGGCTCTAACTGGTTCTGTGGGTAGTTTCTGAGAAACTCTTGTTGGTGACTCATATGTCCCTACAGCTGATCACTGATTAAATGGCATAAATCACAAGAGAATACGTTCCAAGCTTGTTCAGTCTATACCCTAGGTGAAGGAGCCTCATGGAGCACGTCCAAAAACTGTGATATTTGGTCTGCAACAGCTCACCAACAGTGGCACTGAACAAATGAAGACCTAGCTACTGTAGGAAGGAACGAATCGCAATGGACTCAAGCTATGTTATAGAACAAGGGAACCTCAGCAAAGTCAAACTTAAGGGCGTGCTTCTATTCTTTTTCATACAAGAGTCAGTTGACAACTTACAGCTTTAGGAAGCATCTTGCACTCATCACATGGTAAAACTTCAGGTAATTCCTTAAGCTTCCACATGTACTTGAGCCAAAGAAAGGTCTGATGCTGCAGCTTAACTTCGCAAGGAAATCAGCTGGAAGTTGACTTTGTCCAAAGTCTTTTGATTGCGGAAACACTGCCTTGACAATATTAATCAGATCCCAACTAATAAGGCGGCAGACATTCAAGGGAAATGACCTTAAAGTCCTTAAAGCAGCTTCAGAATTTAATATCTCCCTGTTGGCTGTTGAGCAGTTGGTAGTGCATTGATCCAGGAGTTCCCTCTCAAAGCAATTGTGACAATGGCTGCCAAAGAAATTCGGAAACAGATAGGCAGCTACGAGTTCCGACAGTGAATTTTCCCTTATCCTGACTCTTAACCATTTTAACCAGGTTTGAGGCGCATCGCAAGTTCGGATTTTCACCACCAGCAGGATTGAGCTTAGTTGGAGACTTTTTCTAAGGTGTCGCTTCAACTTTTGCGATTTCCAGACAACAAGCTTCTCCAGGATCTTGAGAGAGATATCAGCTCGTGCTGGTGCGCCCCATGCCTAAAAGATGGAGGAGAGCTATAATTAGATTTTAGGTAAGAAAATGTATGAAGTGACTCACATACGTGGGCCTACACAGTCTACACTGGACTTGGATTCCATACCATAATTTGCCGCCATTTTAAGATCACTCAGGCAAAGCACCTTTCCTTCGCTCATATCGATGAGTATAAGAGCTCTTGTCCAAAATCCTGGGCCCAAAGTGAGGCCTACGTCTGTTGGGGTGAAAAAAGAGACACGTTAGATTTTTTTGAAAGACTGAACGCTCCAAATTTGGAGAAGTCTGGAATAAACTTGGAATAGGGTCTCTTAGACCTTGAAGATCTTAAGCTCAGAAATCAAATCTTAAACGTGCCTTGTAGAGATGCTCTTTACTTAAGGTGGCGCTACAGTCCGGGGTGGACCTGGGCTTCAACCAACAAGCGACTCCAGCCAGCTCGAGATGCTCTTTGCTTTATGAAAATCCGTCCAACATAGTGGAACATAGGAGGAGCATGGGCAAACTTCATGTCGTCATCGAAGTCCGGTTGAGACTTGTTTGCGCAGTCAAGGCTCTCTTATATCTAAGCGACCATCATTGACCACCTGTGTACCAGCAGGCGAGTAAAAATGCGTTCAACAAAGCTTAAAACTCGAAGAATATGCACACAAGGCCATCTGAATCCATTCTGTCACAGATACATTGATAGGAACTCATTGGTGAACTCAAATCTGTCAAATGCAGACTCGTGTGAAGCAATTAAAGTCATCGAATGGGGGTTCAATGGTTCGAGATACACAATCCTCATAATAATTGGTACCAATCGCTCTAATTTATGGAAATGCTTCACGTTGAACACAGCTGTCATGTGGTATGTCATATGCCAACTACGCATAGCAAATATAAGTCACTTGACTGTCTTTTGCATAACGGAGAGCACTTTGGTATAAAGAACAAGGAATAGCAGAACGCGCAGGGATGGCACTGAGGATAAAGATGATTCCAAAAGATCAGTAAAACAATTTGGTTTTCCTCAAGGTTCAAGCATAGCTTGAGAGGTTATACCGGCAGAATGCATCGGCACATCCGTCCACGACTGAGACAAGTAAAATCCAGAAATCACGACTCTTATTTATTCTTCTGTCGTCGAAGGCCTAGTAAAGTCACAATGAGACCTGTTCCCCAAAGAAAGTCGTGTAAGTTACCAAAGTGAGCGAGAGCTTGAGTGAAAGGACCTCATTAGCAGGTTTGAAGGCGAGACCTTGGTATCGACGGTGAGATTCAAGAACGATGCTGAGCCAGTCTTAGATAAGTGAGTCCCCTTAGAGCAAACGATTCATGGCAAACAACGTAGGTAGACAGAAGAAAGTTGATGATGACCTAAGCCAATTCTAAGCCTGACAAACTGACTTATCAGGCTATCGACTTCAAGAACGACTTTGACATCATGATCGGCACACAACTCTTATTCAACGAACACCTGGAGTAGGTTAGTGTCAAAGCCTTACGAGTAAACAGGGTACAGTGCAAGAGGAGAAGTTAGCTTTCCGTACCCGCTTACATTAGGAATGCGGGTAACGCAGCCAAGCAAGGAAGTACATATCCAGGTATAACTGCACTCATACGCATCATGTCAAATCATAGATGACTGTGAAAGAGGCTCTTGGCCAGAGTGGTTACATCTGTAGTGCTCTACGGATCACCAATATGGGCTGAAGCTATCAAAATGAAGTCCTTTAGGCGTAGGATTGAGCCAACTGTCATATGAAAGGAGAAACCACGAAACTGTGTCAACTATTCACGAAGCAAACCCACCAAAGAGGATAAACCTACTTACTTACGCTACAGTCCGGGGTGGACCTGGGCCTCAATCAACAAACGTCTCCATCCAGCTCGATCGTTAGCTAGCTGCCTTCACTGGCACTGCTAAGCTGGTTAAGTCCCCTTAACAAAGTTCTTAACCTGAACTAATGTCGTCTTCCATCCTTCACGATCGCGGGCACGCTACCTCCAGTTTACTAGACCTACTCTGCTGCCTAACTTATCGTCTGGCTTTCAGCTCCATTAAGCAAGGCAGGCGAGATCAGAGTTGGACACGGAGCCTGAACTTATCTCGCCTTCCATCCTTCACAGTCTCAGGCGCTCTGCTTCCAGTTTACTAGACCTGCTCTGCTGTCTTACTTATTGTCCAGCTTCAACTCGTCGCCTTCCACCCTTACGGTTGCAGGCACTCTACTTTCAGTTCACAAGACCTGCTCTGCTTTCTTACTTATCGTCCAGCTCAGAATTAGGGCCCCAGTTTTGACAAATGGACTAGAGCTTCATAGTTCAGAGAAATCAGACTTAATCTTCCCACTAATCTGCATAAAGTCACCGTCATTGCCTAAGACATTGAGCTCGACTTAGGAGACATCGTCTAAGATTGCAATTACGATGTAAACTTTTGTGATGGTCTGCGATACCCACTCCAAGACTCAGGTCAAAAGACTTAACAACATGTGGCGACCTATGTATATGTGATCCCCTCAACTCCAGGACTCTGTCCAAATCAAATTGCGAACCGAAAAGCTTATTAACATGCGGCGACATATCTCTTTAGCTCCTCACGTGATTCGAATACAGACACTGTCAAACGAATATGAGGCGTTTTCAATGAATTTCATCACACGTATGCATAGAACGTCATCAATTCAAAACTATCTCCGATGTGGGAACAGAAATAGATACACTATCTTCATATGAGCGAATCCACGTCGTCATAGTTTTAGAACACAAAAAACGAAAACGAAAGAGAGCCCTTCTCACGGCGAATAATGCCGTATCACTCTTTTAAATTTAAGTAGTAACTGCACTTAAACTACCTGCTGCTGCAAGCAGGCAGACTTCTTCTCAGATACACACTACCACATGGAAACATTCAACAACGCGGCGAATTTATCTGAATTCATACAAACAAGCTCAACACTTTCTGCTTCGTGCCGTTTTCATATAAAACGATTCGTCGCCGTGCATTCCAAATCATTGTGAGTTAAACTTTTGAACGGATAACAACACCAAAACAAAACGGAAACACAAGATAAAACAAAAAAAAATAAATAAAACCTCAAAGCAAAGAGAAAGTTGAAGAAAAAAAAATTATTTTATACAATCAGTGAACTATTAGACATCGAATTTCAATAAAAACGCAAGAATTTTAAGCAAAATTCCACAAGCAGTGAGGAAAGTTCTAGAAAAAAAAAAGACTTAAGAGAGAAAGACCGTGTAAAAGAGTACACAAGTGCCCAAAGTAGTAAACGAAGAGACATATCCAAGTGCCTTAAACTGTTTTCAGTGTTTTGCTAGAGTTTATATCGATTTAACAAATTTTCGAGTGCAAACACAAAACTTGTTGAACACCCCCACCTCCGAGGACAGAGATTAGCATCTCGTTAACCCGGTTTCTATTTTTTTTTGGCACGAAGTTTCGCACAAAAAAAAAACAGCATAACCATGGCCTTCATGATGCCTGTGATGAAAAACGAATTCGACATCTACAACGGTAGTCGAACCCGGAAGGTATCCGAGTGTAGCAATGCCAGCACAAACGGCGGACAACGGTCCCGCAAGGTATCCGAATGTAAGTCTGAGTGCCAGAGTTTCTCCACCTCGCCTGGCAATGGTTTCGAATATATGTCACCACACCATCGTATGCAGATGAATCGGTCTGCTTCGTCTCGTGCCGCATTTCCCAGGAACTCGTCACGCACATCACAATCATCGAATGCGTTTGCAATTTCACCAACACGCACCTACAGTCAGGCGTCCAGTCCACCCAAGACTCAGGCTGGCAGCCAGGGAAGTCTGAATAAATTCCACAATCGCTTGGTCGACAAATTGCGTAAATCGTTTCGCAAGGACACCGCAAAGCGATCATGAGAGCCGTCCCGGGTGTACTATGCTAACCAAACCTTCAACGATATTGACAATAACTGCACAACAACAACAGCAACAACGACAACTGTGGCAGTTGTGGAGCCACCAACACAACATTCCACACCATCATCCATTGTCCAGTCAACACGGGCGCTTCGCATCCGAACCGACAGCAGCGACAATGACGAAGTGGCGGCAACGCAACAGCATCGCTCCTCTGGTCGCTTTGCAACCATGAGGCGGCGCATCACAGCACCCCTGATGGGGCGAACCTCAACCAAGCATTGCCGGCGATGTCGCTCAACGATGGACGTCGATTGTTGTCGTTTACGTTCTTCCATTGTGGTGGCCAGTGGAGGAGGAGGAGGAGGAGTAGTAGAAGAAAAAGGTGGACCATCATCCAAAGGTGATTTGTATTCCAGTTCTGAAGCGAGCAGTATGACTGGCTGTGATAACACTAACACTGCCGAGCAGAGTCAGCTCCTATCAAAGTCCAAGCAACGCAGACCATTTTTCCGACGTCGAAGACGTTCTACATCTCGATTCAGCTCTTGTAGTGCTCCAGGCTAAAACAGAGTTAAGTCCAAAAATTCATCAACAAAACGCTTCGCGATGCTTTCTAACGATGGGACAAGTATACGCATCGTCACGCTCGCTTTACGTGCTTCTGATTGTGTGTACCAGCGGAGGAACGAGTTGGCACTGAGTGCCCCCCCCCAGGCAGGCATCCCCCCTGCATTATTTCAATGAAAAAAAACCTAACCAGACGTGACAGCCTTGAACAAATTTTTAAGGTTTCTCTCTAACAAGTGAATTGTAATATCGTAAATATCGTAAATAGAATTTTTTATCTTTACACACGCATACATGTTTAAACAATTTGTTAAAATAGAGAATATTTATATCATATACCGTTAATAGAGGATAGAAAATTCCTTAAATATTTTATAAACATTTGTACATAAAAAAACAAGACAAATAAGAAAACATTTTTAATTTTTTTTTTGCTTAATAAAATGAATTTATAGAAAAATAATTTTTTTGTTTTTATTTTTAACTTTTGATTGACAACTTGTTTACACAAGATTCGGTTGCAGTTCGAAAGTTCGAATTCGAAAAAAACACTTGGGGAATGTCATTTCGATGTCAACAAGAGAAACTGAACAAGAGAAGGGATGCAAGTTTACATTTGGAAGGGAAGGTTGTTTGTTTTCGTTTTTTTTTTTTTTGCAGAGCGGGACCGCCTTGATAAACATGGAATTCGACGGTTGATTTTGAAGAAGTTCGAGGAAAGATCGACTGACTTACTTCAAATCATCGATTTCTCTGTCTGCAGACAGGGCCGTTTTAAGCTATGAGGCAGTCGGTCACACAGCACAAGGTCTAACGACTTAAGTTTCTGCATCTCGATTGTGGACAGTGGACTTAAGTACTTGACTTAAAGAGTTCAAGCTAGCGGCCTTTCTGGACGCGCTGAAGGGATTATGACTACCCTTAAACTAGAGCACGGGCATTAGGGAAATTAGAGGAGAGACGAAGGAGGTACCGATGCATGTTGGCTTTAAATGCTTGTGGGTTGTAATGATGAGGGAACACAGAGCTATGTAGATCATTCCACATTCGTGTGGTACGGCTAAAGAAAGAATCTCTATATTTATTTGACAGTACGTCCGAAAGTTGGCTTGAGGGTTAACTGATGTGCATTTGAAGCCTGACCGGTATTGCGGATGAAGTTTTGCAGAGGCGGAATGCAGCTGGCTATTTCGCCAGATCACTTTTTGTAGAAGAATCGATAAAACAGTGAGAGATAGGAAATATGTCTTCGGTTTTCAAGCAAGTCTGTGGACTTCGCAATGTTTCTGTCACCCTATTAGTTTTATCGCCCGTTTTTGGATTCTATATAGAACGTGCAGGACGGTTTTTGGTGCACCAGACCAGATGTGAGCGTTGTACTCAAGCTTTGGGCGAATAAACGCCTTGTAGATTGAAGCCAGATCAGAATGGTTAAAGTATTGAAGAGAACGAATATGAAAAACTGAGAGTTCTGTCATCGGCGAAGGAATGAATTGGATTAGAAGTTGCAGACAAGAGAGAATGAGAAAGAGAGTCGGAGACAAAACGGAGCCTCGAAACCGTCCAAAAAGCGACAAGGTGATGTAGAAAATCGTTCCACTTCTCGGTGAGATAAGCCTTCGAATCGCCAGTGGACCTGTTGCTACGGAAACTGTACTGCCGGTCATTAAGGAGTTTTCGTGAGTCGAAATATTTCATAAGCTGAGGACTTATCAGCGTTTCCATGACCTTGGAAAGAAGGGACATAAGTGCCAAACTTTTCTTTTGGGAGTTTTTTCTTAAACTGCGTGGTTGGAGTACGAGAAATTAGCTGATATGACATTGTGGTCAGACCCGCCTATGCCGTGTATGCTCAAGACGAGACACATAAGCTAAGAACTGGAAGATTGCCATGTACACGCCTTGGCCTCAAGAGGAACCCCACAAGGAGAGTTCCTCACACCTACAATGGATTCTAGTTTCTAATGAAACTAGGGCACAGCGGTGTGCCGACGATGTTGTCGTCCTGGTAACCAGCAAATTTGTGAACACTATCACCAAGCTAATACAGTCAGCCCTGAACACCCTGAACAACTGGGCTAAAGGATGTGGACTAAACGTCAATCCCCAAAGAAACAGAGGTTGTTCTCTTTACGCACAAAAGGGGGACCCCCCTCCAAGTCTGAGAAAGGGCGAGATACCTGGGATGATGAAAATTATAACTCTAGGTCCGACTTTCTTTGGAAACCCATAAGTAGGTTTGCCATGTGGAAGTTTACTTTTCCATATCCCTGATGGGCATCATAGTACATCAACCAAGCTTTGCCTAACTTATGCAAGCTCTACAGCACCATGAAGAGTATTGTGCAGCACCAATGCACCAATTCAGTGGGATAGGTCATAGCATTCATTCAAGTGCGGAGTACCACAAGGTTCCATACTGTTACCGCTTCTATTCCTGCAATGACTTCTAAGAAATTGCCATTCAAAGCTACTACTCTCGGCTTGGATTTAACTCACTGGCGTACAGTTTAAACCCCAGGCGTACGTGACTTAAGTCATAATCACTTTAAACCACATCCGGTTCAAACCCGAAACTTCTAAAGAACCTTCTTGAGACCAGTTTCGAAATGTAAATCCATTTTGTAAATAAAAAACTACCGGCAAAAACTAAATCTACCACTTTACATTGTAAATTACAAACAAAAGGTCAAAGAACCACCGAAAGATACCGAAAATACCGCACCGGAAGTGAAGGTTATTACACCATAATTTGAAAATTCCAAACGAGTTTTTGGTTAGCAACTGTTGTTTACTTTCGATTGTCGAGAGGGAATCCATTATAAAATGTAAATTCACACGGTTATTTGAAGTTTTCGATTGAGGGGTGTCGCAAGGAGGCTTCATTAATTCATCGGCGTGTTCCAACGTCAAGTATTTTCATTCGCAAAATGTTCCTTTTAAATCGTTTGAATTAATTTTAGTCACACTTTGGATTTTTGGGTGTCACACGTTTGAAAAGTTGCAAAGTTGAGTGTTTTGAAAGTCTCATGCGGGTGTTAATGGGCTGGGATTTAGGAGTGGTGGAGAATGTCTTCAGTTTAATAGAAATTCTTCTCAGTTGTTGGGTAAGGAGGACCAAGGGAGTGTCCAAAGTGGAAGCTGTTGAAGGAAAAAGAAAAACCATCGACGTATTCCTTCAACTTCACGAACTGAGGCCTCTTCCTATACGCGTTCCTTCGACGCTACGAACTGAGGCCTCTTTCTAGACACATTGCTTCAATTCCACGAACTGAGGTCTCTTCTTAGACGCCTTCCTTCAACGCCACGGACTAGGCCGTCTTCCTAGACGCATTCGTTCAATTCCACAGACTGAAACTTCTTCCTGGACGCATTCCTTGAACTCCACGAACTGAGGCCTCTTCCTAGACGCATTCCTGCAACGTCAAGAACTGAAGCCTCTTTCTAGACGCATTCCTTCATCTCCACGAACTGAGGCTTCTTTCTAGATGCATTCCTTCAATTCCACGAACTAAGGCCTCTTCCTAGATGCATTCCTTCAACTTCACGAACTGAGGCCTCTTCCTAGACGCACAAGAGTCCCTGCTAGGACCCCTATTGTTGGAGTACAATGGAAGAAGGTATTACTTTACAACAGCGACGACAGAGTAATGGAGTGCCACAAGGGTCGCCGCTAAGTCCACTCTTGCTGGATTCCAGTGTTCAACGAAGTTTTGAAGCTCGAAATCTTAAGCGAGCTATGTTTGGAAAATCTGGATGGCAGACTTGCAACGAGGACTTTCATCTGAGCAAACTGCTGAGTGTTTCTTCATTGATTGGGACACGATGACCCACTTGCAGAGAGCTTCGAGCTGTCATTCAACAGCAGGAGCTTCATAAGGTAAGACGATCACCCTTTAAGGAACCAGAAGATAGGCTACAGTCTCAGAATTAAACGATTTTTACCATCCATACCCCCATAGGTAAGGAAGAGTATGTTTACAGCCCCTAATGTCTCTTTTGCTAGCAAGTTGATGGAACCGGACTAAATGGATCCAGCACTGTACTAAGATAGTCCTGAGATGCTGGAGTCAAAAAATCCTGAACGAATCATAGAACGAGTTCCTCGCGCACCATATCGAGTGATGTGCCACAAGACTGTTTGCTAGGACCGATATTTTTCCAAAATTATGTGATTTCGTGACTGGAAAGGGTTTTTCAAGAGAGATTTCCTCGAAGGTCCAAGAGATAAAGAATGGATAGAACATGAACTGAGAAGAGATGACACAGAGGGATCAAGATAAGGAATAAAGTGATGACGTACCTGCAACAATGTTCTAAAAGTCAACCTTTCTGTCGTGAAACTTTATTTAAAAGTGGAAACTTTCCATCACCCAATTAAATCATGGTCTTGCCCACACTGTGTCTACATTCCTTTGACGTGCCAAAAAAACAAAAAACGACATACCCCCACATTCCCTCATCTGGCGAGGAGAGTCCGTAAAGTATCATAATAATGCATTCAAGTGGACCCAAGGGAAGCTCGGCATAGCGATGATCTTCTCGTTTAAAAATAGAAAACGATTTTTTTAAAAATTGTTTTGTGCGCTCCTCAACGAATGGCGATGCAATTTGTTCTCTCGTCCCTCGACTCCGCATCGCCGTCCATCGGTTTGATTACTTAATCTAATTGTTTTGGCTCTGTAGATACGTCGTAGGTACCCAAATCATTACAGGGGGGGGGGGGATTCCAATCAATTGCACAGTGCCAACCCTTCAATATCAACTCAGACCTTGCACATCCATTTTTGGGCAACAAATTCACCAATTCCCTTGTTTACTTGGCCTTTGTTTACCGAAACAACGACTTCCCAACCAACAACTGGGAGTGTAAATATTAACAAAAAAAATTTGTCACTGTAACCGGAGACTTAACATGTGGAACCTGCAACCCCTTCCATGAAACGGACTGGAGAGGTTTTGCATTGGTGAAGTAATTAAATTACGTCTTGCTGAGCCATAGATACTATTTAGTGTGACATTACACCGACGAACTTGAGTTGGAGGCTCATCGATTGGATTACACACACTCTCTATCGGTGCTGAGTGTAGTTGAATTGGATAAACAAGACGTGTGTGTGTGTTAATGGAACGCATGTTGGTCTGAGTGAAATGAGAATTATTTGCAAATTCATCGCTAATTAATGTGGAGGCAGGTACGTGTTTTAATCGCTTCCTGGTGCGGGGCACTTTAAAGTTTTGTTCCAAACGATTGATTGGACTGCAAGTTCGGCTAAGTGGGAGATGACGGTGGATATGATATGGAGTGGCGTGCCACAAGGCTGTTTGGTAGGACCCACATTTTTCCACGCAATGGTAAAAGATGTCACTAGCGAGTGTTGTTGGGATAAGTTAGGTTAGGTGGCTGTCGAGCTTGCCTATGTCACTGAGGCTTCACAGAAATAGTGTCCTAGGGTCTGCCTCCTTGGTGAGTAAACGTTTCTTTCTCTTCCTCTTCCTCTTCCTCTTCCCCTTCCTCTTCCTCTTCCTCTTCCTCTTCCTCTTCCTCTTTCTCTTCCTCTTCCTCTTCCTCTTCCTCTTGCCCTTCCTCTTCCTCTTCCCCTTCCCCTTCCTCTTCCTCTTCCTCTTCCTCTCACTCTTCCTCTTCCTCTCATTCTTCCTCTCACTCTTCCTCTTCCTCCTCCCTACAGCTCCTGCAGCTCGTTGGAAAAGACACCCAATCTAGTGGCGTGCCTCTACTATATCGAAGAGGTTAAGTTGAAGAACAAGCATTTTATCCAAAGTCCGTGGAAAGGACACCCAATCTAGTGGCATGCCTCAGCTAGATTGAAGAGTTGAAGTCGAAGAAGAGTCATTGTACCCAAAGTCCGTGTCCAAATAGTCAAACCGTCAAGGAAATTGAGCTTGCGTTTGAGCTAATCAAGGTACGCGTCCTACATTTTGAGTTTCTCGAACCTAATCCCTGACTTGGAGGGCAAAGATAAGCTTCAAGCTTCCAAAACAGCAAATTTAAAGGCGGATATACCGAGTCCCACTCCTTTCTTGGTCACAACTTGATTCATGTTAGACGTCTTAGCACAACTTGCTCTAGCTAGAGAAAAGGAAGTCCAAAGCACGAAGATTGTATCCAACATACCCAACAGGACAAGTTCCAGAGCAAAGCAATTAGGGTACAAGCTGACTATAAGCTCTCTTCACGTCAAAGGCAAAGACGTCACCAAACACTTGACAAACTTTGGAGACCTTGTTCAAGGTCTGATAAAACGTAATAAGGCGCTTAGCTAACTTGATAATGGCCACAAGCAATGTACGTCAGTGGAAGCTAACTTAAGTTAGGTTAAGACTTCATAAGACTGATTGATTCTTTTTGGAAAGCATTTTGGTTGAGTGCAGGTGATAAGGGAGTACGAGGAGTCCGATAAGATTGGAGTATTCTATCATGCTTCGCATGACATGTCACGTGTGATTAATGCCGAGCAATGGAAGGCTGTACACAAACAAGTTTCTGAGTCCGTTCAGCTTTTGGAAGCAAAAGAAAAAATTTCAAGAATCAGATGAGGCTTTGATCTGAACCTCCGAAGGTGCTGAGCGATCTTAACTACCAACACCTTCAAGCGGTGACCGCAACGATGAGCAGACATACCTATGATGGGTCTGACTTGACTACACATGTGGAGTGGAACATTCGGTCCTTCACATGCCGAAGTCGGCGAAGTAGAGATGGAATGTGGATTTGAACACTTGGTTCTTCACATGCCGAAGTGGATGAACTACAGAATGCATGCGGCAGATCGGATGCGCCTGATTGTCCTACCACGTCTTAGAAGTGACAGCAAGCATAGAACAGAAGGAAGTGAACTATAGGAGCCAACGGAGTCGTGAGGTGTCTTAATTCGGCTGTCTCAAGGTTTTCCAAAGGAGAGAAGATGGCGGAAGGCTTCCTTCTAACAACATTCGCATCTTGACCAGTAAGCAGGCTCTGTATTGGCGACTGTTCTTCGGAATAAATGCCCTGGATCAGGGGTTACGCCGATAACCAAGCCGCCTTAAAAGCATCGTCACCCTAAACTGGGTACCAGAGCACATCGAAGTGGAAGGTAACGAAAAAGTCATCAAACTAGAGTGAGACCACATTCGAATCGGAGCTGGGACACAGGTTGGTCGAAGATGTTTCTTGGGAACTTTCTTACTTATGATGCACCGTCAACTCGTCAATTAGAGCGAATGGAGCTCGAGGAAGTCTTCAAACAAGTTAAACAGAATGATACCTCTATAAGGAAGAAATCATTCGAGGTGGAGCTACAGGAAGGAGGCTTTAGCTCTGGAAATCATTCTGCGGACAGAGGTTGGTCAAGATTTTTCTTGGGAACTTTCTCCCTCATGATGCACTGTCGAACTGAGCTTGAAGAGTGTCAATACTTGCAGATTCCGTAACAAAGCAAATGAATCTCCAAACAATTATGTCTGCCTGTCCAATCCAAGGTCAGTCATTCATTCAAGTGGACGAAAGACGACCCACTTTCGATGCCAACGCAGTGACACAGCTCTCCAATGACATCTGTCCGCTTGCTTGTCCAGCATTTAACTGTGAATTCATCGAGGAAACAGCCATCAAATCCATAATTTGTCTGCAATCTCTCGCGCATAAGTCTCCTAGTGAGGTCTTCCGGCTCAATGGAGCGTTTTTACTATGACCCAGCTCGATGACCTGCTTTAACGACGAAACACTCAATTTTGACAAATTACTCTTACAAATGCTACACACTACCGCCTACAACTGTTTTATAGTCCCATTATCAGCCTAAGTACACACAACGACGCATCTTGACGAAACAATTAATCTGCTCCTCCTCCTTCTTCATCCCAATAAAACCGAATAAACGCACTAGGACGTCCGTCAACACAAGCAACAAAAGGCAATAAAAGCTCGTTGACACACTCACACAGTTTTGCTTGTCATCCACGTTATTCTGACGCAATAATACCGCTGATGGATGGAAAATTCCGTAAAAATAATTCAAAGAAAGACGGCTGCCAAAACGTCCTTGACTACAGCGCAAGGACACACACAAAAAAGGTAAAAAAGAGGATTGAAACCTCAAATCGAAATGGGGTGTGTCTGGCGTGGTGTACAAATCTAAAAGGGAAACGATTACAAAAAGGATGAGCGAGAGCTGCCACAAAGGAATGAAAGTCTTGCATAAGCAAATCTTTAGGGTTGGGGTGACGTGTTTGAAACAGGCACATCCAGTACCAGTTCAAGAACTTTTCTTATTTTTTGCAAGGAAAGGGATGAGATTTCGTCGATGACGATGACAACAACGAGCACATGATTAGCTCATTCAACAGATGCATGCACCATGCATGGCGACGCCAATATTGTTTTGATGCATCGCGCCACCAGTTCAGAGACTTCTCGCCAGAATTAGTTGTTGGCGAGAGCATGAAGCAAATTGCAATTTACCGCGCCAAGAAATTAACGACAAGGAAGCCAGCAGCGTACACTCGGTGACATGCACTACACCAGAGATGGTTCTGTTGATGCGTACGATGGACATCTCTGTACTTTTCGAGTTAAAAATACGAAAATGTACGAGAATACAGGCGCTTCTGTGCGCCGTAAATGGCTTGTAGCGTGACGGCTAAATGAGCCAAAGGCAGACACCGCATTCCATTTGGCAGCTGAACGAGGCGAATGAGTCGATCGAGTGAACCAAATCGGAAATTTAAAAATAAAACCGGGAAACAATGGTTGCAATCGTTTTTGACGTCAATTGAGTGATGGGGCGTCGAAAATGGTGGGGGTGGTTGCATAGTTTTTTGGTGACATTTCGAAGGAATGAAACATTGATTCGAATAGGGAGATGATTTGGTTGGTAATAGCTCAAGAGTTAGCAAATAGTTGCGATAGAAGGACCACTGGAGTGGTTTTGGGCAACACGTTCCACAGGTTCCACACTCAAATCTGACGGACATACCCACCAAACATCTATCATTGCCTCACAATTAATGCTTGGGGAAAAATTAGAAAGTGGTAAGGACTATCAAACGCACAAGGACGATAGATTATAAGCAAGATACCCCTCGGTCACGACGGCTTTCGACAGCTCAAACACCTAATTTAACTCGCTTCTGAAGTTCGTTCTCCGCATGATCACCAAGAAACTAACACAGACCTTCCTTCTTTGTCTTCTCTTTCAGACTGAACATTCGACGTTAGAGGAATACGATGGATCTGTAGAGAGCCGAATGAAGGTTGCATCATACGAGATGTAGTCACCTCTTCAACTCGCTTCGGCACGCCTCTAAGGAACCTTAGTCTCAAATTGCTTAGGAAAGATGGTAGAGTGAGCTATAAAGTCCAAATTTGGGATGCCACAAGGTTGGACATTGTCGCCACAATTATTCATAGAAGTTTACGGAGACGTTCTTGTTTTGTAGATCTCGACGTTGAACTTTACCTTAACATCCGCCTTCGTACATTGGACATTGGACAAGAGTATTGCTACAAATATTGTGAGTCTGGTGGATCTTGTTCGAGCATGCTGGGAGCCTTTTCCTCCGTTTGCCTGGTCAGGGCACCATACTCATACCTAATCAGATGTGGACAATGGAAACGTGGAACTTATACTGGCAATTGATACCACTACGGCATTGACTCTCCTACTTACGCTCCACTGATACGATTGATCCCCAAACGATCACTGCTTCACAACTGGTCGTCAATATCTTTACGACGAAAGTATGAAAGACATACGTTCTACTCTAGCTAAGCACCCAGCCGAACCGCCAATCTTAGCCAACAGACAGTTTATTGGTCTTCAGCAAAACACCAGACCGATCCTCAACATTGAACACGCCTTTCTTGGGTGTCCTTACTGGATTCTGATAGACTTACAGTCACTGATCACTGATCTTCCAAGTATTTCTACCATTACATATCATTCCAAGCCTAAAAAAAAAACTGCTCCCGATCTACACATTCGATCTTTAAGCGTCGATCCTCACTCTTGATCGCTCAACTGATGCTCTATTGCAACTAATGGCTTCCAATCACTGATGTTTCAAGTCCGCCTGGCATCACAAATCGTTCCAACCCTAGGAGAAGTGCTCCCGATCTACACACTCGATCTTAAAGCACCGATCCTCACTCTTGATCGCTCTATTGCAACTGATCGCCTTCGACCACTGATCGTCCAAGTCTTCCTGGCATGACAAATCATTCTAAGCCCAGAGAGTGCTCGATCCTCACTCCTGATCGCTCAACTGATCCTCTTTTAAAACTGATCGTCTTCGACCACTGATCTTCCAAGCCTCCCTGGCATGGCAAATCGTTCTAAGCTCGATCTTTAAGCGCCGATCGTCACTCCTGATCGCTCAACTGATCATCTTCGACCACTGATCGTCCAAGTCGTCCTTGCGTGACAAATCGTTCTAAGCCCAGAGAGTGCTCGATCCTCACTTCTGATCGCTCACCTGATCTTCTATTGCAACTGATCGTCACTGATGCTCACCATTAATCGTTCATCTGCTGATCTCCCCTGATCTTTAATGAAACACGTTTTAATGATCGTCAGGGTGATCCCTGATCACCATCCACCTCTATTCCATGCCTCGATCGTAACCAATGAGTCATACCTTCTCCACAAAACGTAACCGCACAATTTGTTGCGCAATACTCATTCTCATCAAGGTCGTATCGTAAAAACCCTTCAGCACGCTTGCACTTGAAACAATCAAACACCCCCCCCCCAGCCACATCTGTTCCGTTATCAGTTGTTTTTGTTAACACAGTTCCAGTGCCATGTTATTGCCGCTTGTCACCTCTTATCGTAAAAAAAAAAAAATTTTATATCAATTGGCACGCAAAAAGTACTCGTATATGTATCCCGGAACATTCTGGGCCCATATATCACCGTGCTCCGCTATCAATTTCGGCGCCGTATCTAATTGTCCAACAACGTGTAGGCATGCATCTGGTAATAACCGGAAAAATTCCATGACATAGTCAGCTCTTGGTATCTAATCTCTGCCGCATGGCGTGCACCTTTGAATATTCAATTACCCACGCAATCCCAAGAGAGAGACGAGAGGACAAAGCGATCGATTGCTCACACCATTGGACCATTGGACGGTACCGTCCAAAGGTCAGACAACTTTGCCTTACGGTGTGTCGCGTGAAAGGCACGATTCTGTCGGCCTCCCATTACTATGCCCGGCATTCACTGATAGCATCTCGAAATAATTCCTTATTATTAGAACTAAATTGCGGAGGAAATTATTTATACCCCCGTATAACTGTAAAACCGATGCGGGTTTGAGATTTTAATTAAATTAATTTGATACCGTTAGAGAGGAGCGCTTTGTGTGATGTGTTATCGCGCCGAGCCGGGGGGAAATGTGGGGGATTCACAGCAGGATGAGGTGACGACGTTTGATTTGTTAGCTAGTGTCTTGAGTGTACATTCGTGGAGGAAAGTTTTCGACTTCTCGGAAATGATTTAGGAGTGGAAAATTTCAATGGAGCTTGGAGGGCCAGATTTCAGAACTTGCTTAGCGATTCGCTTACGAAGAGTCCAACCACTCTAACGAAGCTTTGGAACCCAAGAGATGAAGATTAAGATTGATTCTCAGACGCGTTCAATGTTTGAAACAAATACTGTGAATTATAATATTTCTCCCCCCCAGAAATTCTGGACACCAACCTCGGAGTAAACACTGAAACCTACTACCACCCGAGTTTCAAAGTCACTAGACCAACACTGGCGCTGTGTGAATAGCATGAAAAGAGTGTTCCTAACCCCCCGAGCGCAAGTGAATCATGAAAAAAAGAGATCCGATGTAAAGGTTAGGTTTGTGTCCCGACTAAAGCAGAGGTTTCTTGATTCAGTTAAGCAACAATTCGGAAAGGAAGCAAAGCTTCTGTAAAAAGATCAAGATGACGACAAGCGGTTTCTATAGGTTTACACAGGAGGTCAGTCTTAATCGACAATTTAGAGAGGCTCCTCTTTCAGGTACTCAATTTCAAGTCGAGCAGAGGGAATCGAAATGCTGAACTTAGACAATCCTTAATTGCTTAAAGATGCAAGATCAAGTCCTGTCAAACGCGGTTTCTTGGGGCTAGGAACGGCAAGGAGTGATCCAGTTTCACCAAGAAGAACCTATCAAAGGCGGATGAAAGTACACTTCTTTACACGATCACCTATGGACGTTATGCTTTCAGTGGCCAACCTGATTTGGTCTTGTAAGGCAGGGGGTTCAACTTCAGGAAGGCTTTCGGTGTCCCAAGACAGCAAGGACTGATCCGGTTTCATCGAAAATAACCTACTTAAGGCGGATGAAGGCACACTCCTTTAAACGATCACCTACGGACGTTATACTATCAGCTGTCAACGTGACTTGGTCTTGTAGAACAGGGTCTTCAACTTCAGGAAGGTTTTCAGTGTCCTAAGACTACTGTATCCTCATCTATTCCTAATTCCTCACGATCGTCACCATGATCCATGATCAGCAGAACGAAAAGAATCGGAATTTGCAAGAGATGCCTTTTTTTGCAGGCGGAACAACGGTACGGACAATGGTTCGTGTATTCGATGAAGATCAGACACCAAGAAGTGTCACTTGTAATTTGTGACTCCCATATCTTTATTGAAAATCGTCGCTCCAGAACTTTATCAAACTCTGTGGGGTTCTTCCATGGCGCCGACGGGAACGAAGGAGCTGATGAACTAGCAAAACTTGGCGATCAGACCTGGGTGATGGGTGTATGGGACTTAAAATTCAGCAATAATGCTACGTGAGGGATGAGTAAATGTCTAGACAGAACACTTCTTAGCTTTTAGTAGACTGAGCATCAAACTGCTTATAGGAGTATTGACAACGCGGCATCTTGACTTACGTAAAAGGTCCGGGACATGGAAGACTTGTTAGACATTTGCGTTGTGATTGCTCTTCACCTCAGAGACGACGGCACCTTCGATATCTGGTGACGCGTATCTTCATAGATCTGGAGTGTCATGCGGAACTACCAATAGAAGGTTCTAAAGGCATACAATAGACCAATATATGCCTCCTTGTTCAAAGAAGCAGACTGCCCTCTTAACCGTGACAAACTTCTACTTTGTACAGAGAATAGGAGTTTACTTTTCAGCGCCATCTAGTGTTCACTTCTGACTGGAATCTTATTTTGTGACAAATCTGAAAAACTAAATCCAAACTTGAACCATAAACATCAGCCACCACTGTGTTCACTTTGTTGACGTAACTAACGTCGGCATTTTGGCATTTTGGAGAAACCCTCGCGCCGGACTATGAAAGGGTGAAAGTCATAACGCGATACAAAGTCCGTAATGTGATATCAAGTCTAACGCACACCGGTGATAACCAGAAATTAATTCAAATTCATTGGCCAGTTAAAACCGCAAATGCCTCAAAAGCCACGACAAACGACGACAACGACAAAGGCGACGACAGTGTTGATGGAGCAGATTATTCAAAACCACCTCTCCCACCAACCCGACTTCAGGGTTCAGGCACTGCGGTAATGCGATCCGCATTGAGTGTGCTTGTCTTACGTTCCGGTAACCAAGAAACCGAGTGTAGCTTCAAGTCACCCCATCATCATCGCAGTTAGTTCAATTATTTAACCCTTTTCCTGTCCCCCGACCACCTTGGGGAGGCTGGTTGGCGCTCGGTAGTCATGCCATAGACAGTTCTGTTCATGTTGGGAAGTCGTTGCTTATTAAATTACGCTCAAGGACATGCAACAAACATCCATGTATGTCCTGGAAACAGTACGTGAACTTATGAACAAAAATCAATATTAGCCACAATGTGTTGGGGTAGGGTTTTGAGGCTTCACTTAGGGGCTGGGTTGGCTCCCGTTTTATTGCGAGCAAACTGCTGCGGTTCGTTTCTTGTTGTCCTTCGAAAGGCAATGGAAGGAGAGCGTTTATGAAGACGATGATGGACGATTAATTGTTTGCCAAGATGTTTGTTGCTTCAAACGGGGGGTGACGGAGGAGTTTTGTGAAATAAATGAAAATTTATGAGCTTTTGGGTTGGGTTTCATAGCCACATCATCAACTGGGATTAGAATGCAACAAGAGGTTGTATAAGTCGAAGAGCAGTCGAGGAGACTGGGATGGTATATCAAGATTGAACTGCGCTTCTAAAGAACCCTAGCTTCGACTTAACCGCAAATGAAACCCTCTCCAAGCTTATGAGACGTGCCACTGATTGTCTATTGAGATGAATGTATAAGCCTGACTTTGCAAAACCAGGAACAGATGAGTCAATGACAATCCTAAGTCATCTGCTCTTTTCAAGACACTGCCTCCGTATTGGTGACACTCTGGAACTAGCTTGTATTAAGCAAAATGTTGTTTAAACCGGGCTGACGAGTCTGAAAAGTCCATTCCACAATAGGCGCAATCGAGGAAGTAGTTAAGGCGGTCCAAAAGGCCCAACAGGGAACTGCCACTCAAGGAAAATGGTCTTATTGGAAGCCCTCGATGTAAGAAGTGCCTTTAACTCAGCCAGGTGGAGATAGGATACCGCGATATCTCCTCTCGGATGGTGAAGGACCACCACAAAGACCGGGAGTTGTTATACGGCACCGAGGAAGAGCAGCACTGGGCTCAATTCAAGGGTCGGACCTTTGGAGTAACTCTTGTGATCGTATTCTGTCTGGTGGGGCACGCGAGACGACATCGGCGCGGTGATTACACCAAGAGACGCCGAAGATGCACAGGGAAGGCTTAACCATGTTATGAGACGTGAGCATACTTGGATGGCCGTAGTTTGGTGGCGGAGAGGCAGAGATAGTCCTTCTGATTAGGAAACAAATGACCCTTGACTTCAAACTCACGGTTTGGTAGCAAATAAAGTCCTTATCGAAACGAAAGCTGAGCATTACTCAGAAGACTCATGGCTAATGTAAACGGCCCAACTGCAAGCAGGCGAAGACTTCTTATCCCGATCACGCATGCCATTCTCCTGTATAACTGTGAGGAAACAGATGGTAGCAGTACAGAGACGTGGAGCCCTTCGAGTTCTTACCGTACGGCGTTACGGAAGGGACTCCCTTTGATCTCTTAGTGGGCGAGAGGAGATTCATCTGCATAAAGGCGAGGGAGCTCATCAAGCAACAGTGGGAAGGGCAATGGAGTTCTGAAACTAGAGGAAGGTGGACGGCAAGACTGATTAGAGACGTAACCGAATGGACGGAACGAAAACATGACGAAGTAAACTACTACATCACCCAGTTTCTAGAAACTTCAAGCGAACCCAACTGGCCGACACGGCGGCAGCTCTCCAGTAAAGGACGCAAGCAATTGGCAGCAGAAAGAACCAGGCCTGGAACTCGAGACAGGCAACATCACTCCATAAAATGTCGTGGGAATGATGATCTCGAGGAGGAAATAGGCTCCTTTATCGAGACAGTGTTGCAAACGAAAAAGAGAGAGGAAGACGGAAAAATACCCTCATAGGGGGCCGAAGATGCCATAGGTAGAGACTCTCTCTACTAGAGAGGGAGTTTAGTCACTGGGAGTCTGGCACACTACGTGAGTGTAACAACCGCCTGACGGTACATGATGCATTCTCCGCCTCTTTTAAAGAAAAACTTAATTTTTTTAGGTTATGGTGGCTGTCATCCGGCAGATCGCTGAGAAAGAAGCTCCAATAGATCCTTTAGGATCCGAGTGAGGCTGTACATAAGGTGCAGCCACCTCTTCAATCTTCTTTTAGACGAGTACAAAGAAAATGGATACTTGTTTCTTTCTCCTCAACAGAGACATCATCTAGACTATAAAGGACCCGACAATCTTGTAGGAAGTGCCATCTTTATCCTTCAAGATTCAATGACAGATCGCTGAGAAAGAACCACCTACGTGGAGCAATCTTCTTTTTGACATCAAAGCAATCACCTAAGCTAAAAAGGACGCGACAACATTGTAGGAAATGTCATCTTTATCCTTGTGCACAACCAGACAACGGTTAAGGGTCAAGATTCAATGACAGCTAGATCGAGACTAGTAAAATTCGGACTCCATGCTGGAAACTGAAGAACATGGATGAACTGGATAAGCTTGCAACGTCCAATTCCTTTTGATCCCATGCCACAGAAACGATCCAACAGAGCTTAGATCTCTCCTCACCTCTATTTACATTTTTTTGAAACTTACGTGTCCGACACAGCCTTGGACTTTAATTGAGAAAAAAAATAATAAAAATTCCATTCATGTCGGTAACTATCTCCCTCCGCCCTCTCCCGCCAACCAGCCATTGTTCTCCACAGAAACAGAATTAACAACGCAATCAATCACGAATGCTTTACAACTATATTGGGTGTGTTCCTCGTAAAAGGGTCAATCCATGTTCATTTCAACGGAGAAATATTAATTTTTTGTTTAGGGCTCGTCAGGGTCCTTGCTAATTACACACCCATCATTTCTGTCGATATATCGATTGACCTTCGAGTCGTAATAGTTATCGAAATAAACAACAACAACCATTTTTAGAAGTGCATTGACGTATCGAAAGTTCACGAAAACATTGTCCTACCTCAGGGTGGAAGGGTTAGTTTTTTTTTGGCAAAAACAATTGCAATGTCAATTTGGTAAACAAATCGTGACAGTTGACACTTGATATTTGACATTTCACATGAGAGAATTGAAAGTAACATGCACTGTTCACTTTGACAGTTCGTGCATTGCGGTATCAACATCAACATCCGAGCAAAATAGATTCAAATTCCCATACAATTCACGTGACCACATCGTGATTAATCGCTTGGTGTACACATAAACATCGTTTCCGTTCTCTCTTCCACCTTTTGTTTGATCGTTATTCTCGTGTAAACGTCATCGTATCGGCTTTACATCAAATTTTTTGCTCGTTAGGTTTTTCTAAATTTAGATTTACGTATGCCACACCCATCTTGCAACGGGACAGTGATTGTATTTTCAAAACAAAAACAGAAAACTTGTAAAAATTTTCGAAAAATTTTGAAACAAAACACTCGTCATTTGACGTTCGAAACTGATCGATGATCGTTAAGTTAAAAATAGGAAAAAACATTTCGGCAAGAGGAATTTCACGAGCGTGGGTTTTTTTTTTTTTTGTTGGTGTGGTGCATTGTATATCGACTGCGTTGCGGCTGCCAATGGATAAGCAATGTCCAGAGGCTGTGTGTCCCAAAATGGTTCACAGAATGGCGACTTTTGTCCCAATTGACCTTGACGATGATCGTTTGTTGATAAACATTCGAGTTTATGGTAATTCTGACATGATATCGTGTGTGCAAATCTGGATTTGTGAGATCTTCGAAACAAATGGCACGCGATGCCTTCATGCTTACAACTTTGAAGTGAGCGACGATGAGTTGGGAGGTTCGATGACATCACCACTTCAAGGATGGAACTACATCGTCGTATCGCTACACTGTTACCCAAAGGACTTAAGGGCCCGACCTATAGAATCTGTTCTTTCCGTCGCGTCGAAGTTTGAAGCACGATGACAACACACACGGCACAGAAAATTAAATTATCCCCACAAGAAAAGAAGCGGCCACTTCTCAGAAGCAAGCTGTCAGTTGTGTAAGTCGAGGAGAGTAAGGATTCTATGGGTCGGACTCTTTTACTTTTCATCGCGGTGATCAACAAACAAGATCCTTCTGACAGATTAACCATTGATCTGTGGAGAAACATTAAAGGAACAGCATTCAACTCTACGACACCGACAACAGAGTGAATGAACACCTGACCACCAATGGAGTTCCCCAAGGGTCGATGCTAGGTCCGCTCGGACGTCTCGGACAGAACGTCATTCTCGACAAGGAATTTGTCTACCTAGGCTCCTACCGATCGTTGGTTGTTTGGGCGAAGAAGGTAAACTGAGAACCAAAGCCCTTTCCCTGCTCTATGGCACGGAGGCATGGACTTTGTCAAGATGAAAGAAGCCGACCTAGGTTGTTTCGAGAGGAAGGTCCGTCGGGTGATCTAAGGTGAAAGGAGAAGAAGCTACAACGACGAACTGTCCTGACATGTAAATCGGATAAACATCAGCGCTTTAGTCCGGAGAATCTTCGAATCTATCCTGGAGGGACCGCGCTTTAGAGACAAACCGCGACGAATAAGATGGATGTGACATGTAGATCGGATGAACACCAGCGCTCCAGTCCGGAGAATCTTCGAATATATCCCGGAGGGACGACACAGGAGAGGAAGACCACGACTCAGGTGGAGCACGCAAGTGGAAAGGGACCTGGACCAAGTTGGTTAAGGGAACCTCAACTTCCTCTGCCATCTTCTTCTTCTTCCTCCTTCCTCTTCCTCTAGGTGCACCGAAGGAGTTTTTAAGCACAAAATTTAAGTGAAGTTTCTTCTAATCATGTGGGCGACTTAGATCTACCTATGAGGCAGGGTCCTATTCTTGTAGGAGACCAAGTTTCTGGACCGATTGCAACTCAGCTAAGGTCTTTACATGACTCGTGGTGGTGAAGCTGCCAATACGGAGATCTAGCCCATTCCCCATTCTGACAAGTTCGTGAGCTCTTATGCTTCTTGTCATTCCCTATGATTCCAGCACTCACTTGCTCCGTAATGAGACGAACAACAATCTAGATCCACTTCAGGCACCTCAAGTCTACTTTGTGATGGACGCGTCTGAAACTGAAGGCCTTCTTACAATTGCTTCCAACATCTTCCCAAACTCCCTTTTGAGTTCTGTAACCGAGCGACAGCATTGTTCTAGTCAATCAAGACCGACTTTTCGTATGGAAGTTACCGATTCTAGGGATTCTTTTGCGACTTGACCATCCTAGCAGGAGCTTCTTTGTCAATTCATCTAGATTAGGCTCTCCTCAGCTCTGTTAACGTAAAAAGTATCATTTCTTACTTACTTATCAGGCCAGTGACCCCTGGAGGGTCTGAGCTTGGACTAATACCGTTTAACTAGACCAGTCCTCGTCCATTCCTTTCTAGATTACACCCACATCTTTATACAGCTTCTACAGCTTTATACAACCCTCCCAAGATCTTCTACGCTGTCTTACTCGTCGTCCAGCATTTAGCTCCATAAAGCAAGACTGGCAAGATCAGGGTTTGGTAAAGCATGATTTTTGGCATTCGAGCTAAACATTTGGACTCTAGCTGTTTGGACAAACCGAAGGAGCAGCGGTGGCCTAAGGTTATCCTTTGCCGAGTCTCCACCAGGGTAACCCGTCGTAGGTTCTTCGTCTTATCCTCATTCATCATATCATACGTCTACTGCGCAAAAAAAACTTTAAAACCAGAGTGACAGCATTGATAAAATTTCTAAAATTAGCTCATCCATTGTCCACTTGGTAGGCAGACGCATCCACTTGGTATTCAATTGATTCGCTCGGCCATCAAACAACGATCAAATAATTAAAAACGGAATTTTTATCTTAAATTTGCCACATGGATGTACGGTACGGATACACATGGCAATAAACCGATGCGGGATATATGTACTCGTACGGAGTATCGATTGCCTTCTTGTTCACATTTTTTACGAGTGACCGAAGCAGTCTTGAGGCGTTTCACGAAACTAGGTAAACTGAATTATTTATGAGAGTTAGGTAAAAATAGAACCGTTACACGTGCGATGAAATTGAGAATGAACACATGACATGACTCAAGTGTCGTTGCAACCGATTCTGATTGAATGCAATAAAAATAGAAAGTTGACGTGTAAAATGCGTTACTTCCACTTCTGACACCCAATGCAATTGGAGGCCTCGGTTGAATCGATTAGATTCAGTTTTCCGGATTTGTGGCCATCAAGGCACCAAGAAACAGTTGGAAGTTGATTCAATAACGAACTATACGAGATGTATAGCTACATCGACCTAAAACTGCGTGTTGGTACGATCGGGTAGAGCAACGCTCCGGCCTAAATAGTCTTTAAATCGAACTCCAACGCGTACTAGTGGAAGGGGACCTCAGCCAACTTGAAGTGCGTAACTGAAAAGGCTTGTTGATTTAGGCCCAGGATCCTAAGAAGCTTTATGAAATGATCCCTAGCTTCATACTGAATACTGGTGTCAGAAGTGGGGTGTTTCAATCGTCAAATGTCAACAATCCTTCTTCGGTCTTTAAATCGAATTCCGAGGGACAACGTGTACAAGTAGAAGGGGACCTGCCCAGGTTCCTAAGAAGCTTTATCAAACGATCCCAAGCTACATGTTGAATACTGGTGTCAGAAGTGGGATGTTTCAAACGTCAAATGTTAACAGATTCCCATCGCAACGTTTTATATGTGTTCTCTCCCGTAAGAGTGATGAATCCTTCTTAGGTACATAGACTGTTGTGGTGCTCAACAGGCTTTGAGCGTAAGTCGATGAGATAATCGAGCACTTCCTTGAGTCTTATGTTGTCGACAACCAGGAGTATCGAGAGAGCCAAGGAATTCACATCCAATAGGCCCCTTTTGGGCCTTTGATGCTCCCTTAGATGACTGGAGAATGACAGACTGAGGTCCAGCCAGCCACTATCGAGTTCCAGGAGTATCGAGAGAGCCCAGGAATTCACATCCAATAGGCCCCTGTTGAGCCTTAGATGTTCCCTTAGATGGCTGGAGAATGACAGACTGAGATCCAGCCAGCCACTATCGAGTTCCCTTAGATGGCTTGAGAATGATAGACTGAGGTCAAACTCTTTCACAGAGAAAAAGTTGAGCGATAGCCTAGCTCATAGAAGCACCAGACAAGCCAATGAAAAGTAGTACGATGTTGAGAAAAGAAGACGCAAAAACAAGGAAGACTGTGTTGCGTCAAGCAGTAAATAAAGGCCTTCGACAGCCTTAACTAAGACTTAATGTGAAACGGCTAGCTCTAGACAAGTTACTACGAAAAAAATTACGTGTCACGCCTTGCATAGAGGCAATGTGGCAAAGTTCTTTGGGATACCACAAGGCTGGACACTGTGACCTATTCCACTTGTGTAAATCTCAGGCTGTATGCGACGTTAAGGGCCGATATCTGTTGCTTTCTAATGGAACCGTCATTTGAATCTTCTGTTAGCTATGGTTGTGCTCGGCAATTCCTTGATCTTCGCAGAAGGGTCGGCTTTTGTTTGTGAAACATTGCACTTTCGGTGAGGAAGTTTGTGAAGCCTGGTACTTGTCACGTGACTGTAAAATGCACTTTGTCCTCGAAAAACGTTTTCTATGTGACTAACAAGCGTTTAAGGTGGCTCTACAGTTCGAGGTGATCCTGTGTACCTGGTCCTCAGGTAATGGCCTCCAGTTACGCACTCCAAGTGGGTTGAGGCTCCCTTGTGCGAGGTCCTCTCTTGCATCGTCCCTCTCCGAAGACCCTCGTTTGACATTAACAATATCCCAATGACAGATGCGACTTTCAACAATGTTAACACTTAAGTTTTGTGTCAACTTTTACCCGTTTTACCTCCAAAGGTGACGTGCCACCTCGAGAATGTGTCGGGCACGCTTAAATAACTATTTAACCGTGCTAATTAAAAACAAAATCGTAAAGCAATAACAATGAACAGCACCTTGTACAGCAGATATGTGTTAATAGATCGTTTTTCGTTTCAGCTTTTAACGTTGTCATGTCAATTCAGAGGTTTACTGACAGCTCATCCCGTTGAGAGCTTTTAATTCATGTCAACTGGAGGAAGTGTGGGTGTCGGTCTTACATAAACTTTACGAGCATGTATCGACAAAATTGCATTAGATGCGGACATTTGACGTGTTGGATGACTGTCAATCATAAAGTTTTGATATGGTTTCGGGGAACGTGAATTATCGCCCGTTAAAGGTGAGGAGACACAATTGCCGACGTGGCTGGAGTCACGTAGCTTTTTGATTTGATGTGCTGATGATGGGTTGTTTGTAAGCCAAGTACACATGGGAGTGTTTATACCCTCTGATTGCTGTACGTGACCGAAGGTTAAGGAATTTGGACCAATTCCATGAGAAATACATAAAAGATACACACACACACACACACACACACTCATACATTACAGACAAAGAGTGATGTCAACATTCGAAAATCCCACGCTTGTCTTAAAATAAAACCAGAAAAACAAATGATGGGTGTAGAGACATCATTTATTGCTTTGGCTCGAGGCCAGGAAAGGAACCACAGATTCGACAGCGTGAAAGACGCTATTATCAGATCAATTGCAGAACACAATTGAGGGAAGTTGATGGACAACAGGCTGTTGGACGTGAAAGGGTCATGCCTGGAG
Organism: Criorhina ranunculi; assembly: GCA_951813785.1. Taxonomy (NCBI): domain Eukaryota; kingdom Metazoa; phylum Arthropoda; class Insecta; order Diptera; family Syrphidae; genus Criorhina; species Criorhina ranunculi. The sequence continues at coordinate 4,412,659 of OX638385.1, read as the reverse complement.
CCACGCATTTGCAATGCTGGGTCTCTTGCAGTTCCAACTTTCTAAGTTGTCGCTACAATCCGGAGAATTGCGCATCTCAACCATCAAGCCCCTCAATTGTTGACCAGGTGCCTCCAGATACGAACAACAAGCCATTTCAGCCGATGCTGCTTCTTTACGAGTGATTTGGGATAAGACATCATAAGTGACGCTCATGGAGCAAAATCGAAGGATCCACTGCCGTGAGGGACACTCTGCTGAAAGCATCAAAATTGACGCTCAACGAGCACGGAGCAGAATCATAAGATCCACCATCCTGGAGGAGACCTACTGCAAACATCAAAACTGACGCTCAACGAGCACGGAGCAGAACCATAAGATTCACCATCGTGGAGGACGCCTGCTGCAAATATCAAAACTGACGCTCAACGACCATGGAGCAGAATCAAAAGATTCACCGTCGCGGAGGACACCCTGCTGCAAGCATCAAAACTGATGCTCACCGCCCATAGAACAGAATCATAAGATCCACCGTCCTGGAAGACACCTGCTGCCAACATCAAAACTGACGCTCAACGAGCACGGAGCAGAATCATAAGATCCACCGTCGCGGAGGTCACCCTGCCGCAAGAATCCAAACTGACGCTCAACGAACACAAAGCAGATACATTAGATCCCCCTGCTTCAAACTTCGAGGAGAAGGGTAATGATCGCGACGGAAGCACGATCTTGATGGTGGCAGTCGGGTTCGTAAAGTGCTGTAGCTCTGAGGGAGCTTTGCTCTAGGCGGCCTGACTGTACAAATCCAATTAACCTTTTTGGAACTCAGTTCTTAGGTCCTGCTTCTACAAGAATGGGCGGTGATGGCCCTAGCTAAGACGGCAGCTGACTACTACGAGTTGTAGCTTGGCAGCTACGTAAAGTCTGGAACGGATAAAGAAAAAAAGAAAGGAGAGACCTGAGGTGCTGTTGCAATAGGCGACCTAGAATGATCCGAGCTTCATAAGCTCGACTGCACAAGAACAAGATGTCACTCTTCTCATGGATTACAATTTGGACTTCTTGTCATGGGTTCAATCTCAGTCGGAGCCAAGAGGACACTTTTTGAGTTCTTTCATCGTCAAATCAGAGGGATGCGTCACGCAAGCTTTTTGGCAAGACGTGGCGAGGTCTGCCTTTCCGTATCCGAGGCTTGTTGTTGCTTCGTAATAGGTGCTTTTTTACGTGGTCAGGCAGTTACGTCCCTCAGAACCATCAAGACTTGTGAAAAGGCCCGATGAGAACGCTGCAAAACTCCTTTCTCAACCTGGAGAGGAAGGACTGTAAGTCGATGATCGAGTTAGGACACAATGGATATGGCCATCATTAAGAACCCAACGTGTGTGTCCTGTTTTGAAAGCGACGATACAATAGGGCACCGGTCCTCCTTTCGCGAGATAAAGACTTCACACGTTGTGTATCAATGTTCGACTCTTTTGCTGGTTGTGACTAGGCGGTGCACGTGCTTGAGGGTAAACTAACTCAACTTCTCATCCGGGGTACTTTCATCCCAACTAATTGGTCGTTTAAATAAGTACACCGGCGCCAGTACACCTAGTATTTATAGCTCCAAAGTTCAAACCATTCGCAAAGTGTTTCGAAGCATTCCAACGCTCACATCTCTCTGGGTGTGCCGTCCAATCGTATTGACCCAACAAACTTGCACCACAAAAGCAATACAATCGACGTGCCAATTGGTCACTCGTCGTCTCTTTGATTTTACAATTTGAGCCTTAAAGACCAGCCGTCGCAAACAAGTCGCAATTTAGTTCAATAAATTCCGCGAATCTGTCAGTAATTGAACCGGTTCGTGGCGGTTTTGACGCGCGATGCCAATTAAATGCCACAAGTGGTCTCATGTTCCCGATGAGAGTGTGTGACAGATACAAAAGCGTTCCGTGTAATTGGAAGATCGTTTGGGAAAATTTCCAAGATTTGATCTTTCAATTGAATTCGAATCGATGAATGAACAAGCATTGGACATGGGACATGTGGCTTGGGTCAAAGAGAGAGAAGCGAAGGACAAGTCATCATTCAACAAAATCATAAATGGTTACGAATTGAAGGGAACAATGAGAGATGAGACAACAATGTGTCCGATGACGCATTGGACCGAGTCTATAGTCCCTGACCTTGATTGCATTTTTCAGTGTTTCAAAGCCTCTCATCGAGGCACAGATGTCTCGCACTTGTGGCATGACACACACACAACTGCACACATGTAAACATTTCTTTTTTTCTACCAAACATATGTAATCAGATACATATGATAAACATTCCAACGGAGGAGCTAGCTAACCGACAGTAGCCAGCATTGGATTCTATTCGGGACCGCGCACTGCTGGTGTGCGTCAGATGTGTCGTGAGTAATTTCTGTTTAAAATTCATTGGCTGGCTATGTATTGTATGCGATGAGCTGCCCCCAGGAGCTGTATCTCTCGGTTTTTGTACGCAGAAGAGTGGAAATTTAATGAAGTAGGTTGAAGTCTTCGAAAACTGTCTACGTGGTAGGCCTCGGTTGGAGAAAGTTTTGTGTGGAATGGGAGATAGAATTGGAGCCAACGACTGATGGCTGTCAAGTGAGAAATTTCGCTGAGGATAACCAAGTGGATGTGGACAGAGAAGAGTGTGGATGGAACTACAGAACAGACAAGTCAAAAGTGTCAGAAGTGGAAGCGTCCTTTAAACAGTGAAATGTTGCCTAAAACTCAAGGTGATCTCTGTCAAAGGTTACCTCAAGAAAACTGTCTGAACAAAGCAGTCCTTCTCCATGCAGCCTAAACTGTAAGAGAAGACAAACATGGTTCCTACCTCAAGTGTCAGAAGTGGAATAGTTTTTACCTTGATCTACCGCTTCATGAATGGATTTCCCATCAGTCTACTGCCACAAAGAGAGTAGTAGACCTCTGTCGACACTAGAGTCGCCAAAGTAAACCTATGAGGTGTGCTCCATAGTTGCAACCATCTGTCCACGCGTTTGGAAGTCATATTGAGACTCTTACCTGGACCTGGCAGCAGATTCACACACTAAGTTGGATGAAGTCCCTTTTTACTTGCATACGCCACCTTCATCTACTGCGTCGTCCCTTCGGAGTAGATTCGAAGATTCTCCGACGCGGAGCGCTTGTATTACTCCGTAGTGAGTCTCACTCTAGTCTCCAGCACTCATGTCGGGAACCTTCCCTTGTTTAGAAACAAGTGATGCTTCTATCGTGGTGACATTGCTCTGGTAGTGCTTCTTAAAGTTTTGCAGCTTGGTCATCTCATATGAAACAGCTTTTACTCGGATCTTATCCTCCTTGGTCAACCTAAATACCTCGACTCCATCGATCCGACAACATGGACTGACCCACGTACCTAAGGCGGTAGCTGACTATTAGAAAGTTGTAACTTGTCTCCAACTTGGTCTAAATATTCAGCATTCCTTCTTCAACTTGCGCCATCTAATGAGACCACGAAACTGTTGGGTTCCCATCTTTGCTAATTCTTCAACTATCAGTCTTATCGACAAGACTGTAGGTGACTAGGAAAAGCGGGTGCTTGAACATCCGTAGTTTATCCTCTCCTTCCACTGTTTAGTCAAGACGTACGAATACACAAACCTACCCACACGAAGTGTATACCAAAATTGTTCAGGACTTCTCTGCTTTTGGTCCTAAATTGGAGTATTTAGCGTATACAACTACCCAATCTTGGAAAGAGGCGACACGTATTTGAAATACCTTCTCAAAATCCCCCGGCTTACAAATCCGTACGCATGTTGCTCTTGAATCTTGCTGGAGTTTACAATTTCAAGGCTAGGGTTACAAGTGTTACTAGAAGCCGAAGGAGTATCGTCAAGCCACCCTTAGGTGATGTTGAAGTGGCTGCCAGCTAAACCCAGTGCACTTAGACCAACGACAGATCCTTTGTGACATCACGTGGATCTTGTAAAGATTCTCCCAACCTACACGTGAAGCATACATCACGTCGATGCAACAGAAAGTCATCATCGACATGCTTGACATCATAGTCAAGCTTAGTGTAGCAACTAAGGGAACTCCTCACAGTTCTCCTCCTCGGCTCTGAGGCATGGACCTTTTCACAAGTGGGTCAGGACTCCCTAGCCGATTTCTAGATGAAGAAAAGCGACTTAAAGTGGACAAATGTAGTCAGAAGATGCTTTGGAAAGGGTCCACTCTAGTAAAAACCATGCAGCAGAGGAAAGTCTCGCATATAAAGTCCATCGTCGTTAGAAAAGAGGCCTAGCCTCTTGACTAGACGACTGCTCGTACTCATCATCACTACCAACTCAACCCACTCAATGTGAGCGCAAGCCATGGAATTTAAATGGAGTTCCACAAAGATGCGAATGGCGGCCTACACTGTTTATGATGGGAAAAAAGAATAAAAAGGTGGACCCGCACAAGTAAAAAGCGACAAATTGGTGTGGAAAACTAAAGGTACCTGACTAAGAATTGAACTATCTGGCGCAGCTGAGTACAAATATTAAGGGGCGACAACTCACAGGAAGCTAGGACCTAGTTTCTCGGAACTATTTATGTTGTTAGTGTTCAGGTGGTGCTACATACAGTCCGGGGTAGACCTGGGCTTTTGTTTAAGATTTGTACGCAGCAGAGACAAGAACCTATGGATAGGAAGCTCCAATTTCAAATTGAAAGTCGTAGGATAGGATATCCAGCTTGTCAGGATGGAGAGGTGGTGCTACAGTCTGGGATGGACTTGAGTCTCATCCAACAAACCCCAAACCATCCAAGTCTCCTTCCAGTTGCGTGTGCAATCAAAGTAGCGGTCTTCCTCTACTCCGTCTTCCCTCGCCGTCAGATTCGAAGATTTTCCATTCATGGTGCGACTTAGTGGTTAGCCAAGACCAACTTCGATGACAAAGTCCAACGAACTTGACCCCTCTCTGACGTCTGAATTTGCCTCCCTACACAACGTCACGCGGACGCATAAATCAAAGTCCGAAGTACCCAGACCACCTCAATTCCACGTCCCAAATACTGTCCCGCAACCGATTGCGATTGCAGCATAAACAAATACAACTCCAGTATCGTATGACCGATGGTACCCCTGAGGTATAGGTACCCCTCTACACATGCATCGGACGTTTTATGTTTGGAAAAATTCCACAATCTCAAATTTATCCGGAACCAAGAGCATTTCCAACAAAGTTCCATTGTCACGTGCGGTATGAGTTTTTTTCGCCGTAAGCGGTTTTTTTTTTTTTTTGCTCAGACTGCCGTGCCGCGATACGCTCCATCGGAAACCGCCAGTCCATACAAAAGCCCCGCCATTCAGCAGTGGAAATTTCCACTCACTCGCACAGCGAGAGTCTAAAATTATAACGAACATCGAATACTGTGAACATTTTCGCAATGTTCTCGTTGAAATTATTTCTTTTTTTTGCTCGTAAAATGCGGCGAAACAGACGCTGCCTGCCTGACCATTCATGACAGAAAAAAGCAAAAAAAAAATAACGTTACCAGCGCCAATATTATGATTAATTGTTGTGGGTTTTGTTTTGTTTTTTGTTTTCGCGTTTATTTTAGTTCTCATTCGTTGTGGCGAACAATGTTTTATGCATTTGAAAAGGTCAGCTTTGTGTAGTTAGGTTAGGCGCGATGTGTTCCAACAGAAATGCATTTCCATGAACTTCGAAACGTCAATGACGAATTGATGCTCGAAATTACGTGATGTTTTCGAGTTTGGAATTTTGAATTTTTCGAAATGTCAAAAGATACCCTGACAGATGATCGGCGAGAGAGAAAAGTGCGACATTTCATTCGACCTTCGCAATAAAAATGAGTGGCGACGCATTAAATTGTCGTATTTATAGACACTTGTATGCGTCGTGCACGTACAACAATCTATTTTTGAAGTGCTCATAAAGATTAGACGATTGGGGTCCAAAAATAACACTCGAATTGGAGAAATGATTCAGAGGTGTGTTTACCTGCCTTAAACACGTAGTAAAAGATCGTGTCGAATAAAGCGTACGGAAGGCGTGTTGTTTCATCAAGTAAACGTCATCTACAGGATTTCGATCGTTTGAGTGATGGGACTCAGAGAACAAACGGGATGTGTCAGCCCCAACGGATGCCATTGCTGTGCTCCTGCATCTTGTGTCTCTCGAAGTCAGACTCAAAAAATCTTAGTGCTAGACTGCCATTACCAAAAGGCATGGTCACGTTTCCAACCGACTACATCACACCCAAACCTAACTTCCACGTAGGATTCCCCACCAAAGCTCAGTGGAAGAAAGACGAACTAGTGAAAGACTTCGACACGGTCATCTACACGGACGGTGTCTACTCGGAATCACTGAATACGGAACCATTGAGCCTCACCCGTCCCAGAATTTTTGTTGCAAAACTGTTGGCTATCACAAGGTACTTCCTCAAGGGAAAGCTAAGGGAACAACACAAAAGATGTTTTTTTTCGCAGCCTTAAGAGGCACTCAAGTCTCAAGATACTTTTTCAGACAACTCTTGCTGAAACACTTGTTTTAAGAACTTATTTCGTACAGAGTCAGCGGGACAAGCGGGATAGGAAGCGAAAAGATCGCGGTTTCTTTGCAAAAATTGTGTCTAATCATGCCTCTTGACACTATACTGACTCTCTAGAATGAATTCTCAGTGAAGCAGTGGACCTACTTCGTCCGTCTACTTCTGACACTTTCGACCACAATCATATGCGACCACTACGACTTGCAATGACATCTTCAATAACTGACACAAACAAGTCTGTCGATCATCCACTTCTGACACGTCGACTAAGTCCTGACAAATCCAACTTCGTCCGTCCAATTCTGACACTTTCGACCACAATCATATGCAACCACTACGACATGCAACGATATCTTCCATGACTGACACAAGCAAGCCTTTCGATCATCCACTTCTGACACGTCGACTAAGTCCTAACACTTTCGACCACAATCATATGCGACCACTACGACTTGCACGACATTTTCCATGACATCTTCCGTGACTGACACAAGCAAGTCTGTCAATCATCCACTTCTGACACGTCGACTAAGTCCTGACAAATCCTTCTGCGTCCGTCTACTTCTGACACTTTCGACCACAATCAGTGGCAACCACTACGACTTGCAACGACATTTTCCATGACTGACACAAGCAAATCTGTCGATCATCCACTTCTGACACGACCACTTAGTCCTGACAAAACCTACTTCGTCCGTCCACTTCTGACATTTTCGACCACAATCAGTTGCAATCACTACGACTTGCAACGACATCTGCCATGACTGACACAAGCTAGTCTGTCGATCATCCACTTCTGACACGTCGACTAAGTCCTGACAAATCCATTAGCTTTCAGCTTTGAATAATCTTTATCTTGCACTCATTATGCATTCAAGTTGACAGCTCCCCACCTCCCCTGTCAAGCATTTGTCCTTGATTACTAATTTAAACATAACCAGACCCCAGTTGGAGCATTATTATTCAATTGCATCACAAATCAAGTACGCAAAGCAGCATGTCATTTGTGGCAGCGTACAGGGGGCACAGTCATCTAATTTTTTCGCATAAATACCTCAGCAGAGTGGAAAAACCCCAGACACTCCATTACCCGGTATCGGTGGGCAGAGATTTCTTCGCTTCCTGAATGAATGGCTTTGGAATTGTATGTAGTCTCGTGAGTTGTATACAAATCCGACACCAAGCTTTGCTATCGAGTGTCGGGGTTTAGTTACAATTAATACCACACGTCCCAACTGCTTGCTGATAAGATGCATTTCGAATAAATGCACGTTGCAATCTCGCTTACTCAGCTGTTGAGTGAGTAAGCGATGCCTAATCGTGCCTGCCACCTGTGCGTTTGACTTAGATAAGAGGAGCAACAATGTTTAGATTAAAATATTTGCTCAAGCAGATGAGGAGAACTTTGTGTCTTCAGAGTTGGAATGCTAATTTGTTTGCCAGTGCTGGGTTGGGTTGAGCGTTGTTTGTTGTTCCATAAATGGACGCTGAAATTTATAGACGTGTTTTTTTTTTCGGCGCCAATATTTGCTTAAGAAATTTTCGAAGTGCGTTATCAGGGATGTTAAACACGTAGTTACTCGTATGACGCACGACACTGGTAAATATGAAACGCTGGGAATAGACCAAAAAGAACGCTTGGTTCTTACGATTCCCTGTACTCTAGCTCTACTCAGTCCAGTCCAGCGAACAGTCACAAAGGTGACCATAAACTTCATTGGAATTGACATCGATCTAGAAGAAGCAAATGCGTATGATACAAGGTAGCTTTTTCTAAAATAACGATGGATCTGCCTCAAGGATATCACTTTTTGTGATGAAAATTCCCACACATTGCAAATGTCAATCAAAATGTCATCATGATACTCTTGATACGCTTTCGTGAAGCTGTCCTTGGTGTCGCAGACGTCTCCGATTTCTCACGGAAACCTAAATAAATGTGGTGGGACAGATTCAATCCGCTGGAAATGTTAAGGAAATTGGACCGCATTTTCACTGGGATGGCAGTGCAGACGTTTGAGTCACATCAGTGAACAAAGTTTCAGACCCGAATGGACAAAGTCCTAATAGAAGATGACCTACAAAAGCAGAGTGCTAAACTGGACATGGTTAGCTAAAGTTCGAGATGACTAGAGAGCTATATGGGTTGTAGCCCAAGTCCACTTTGGACTGTAGGGTGATGAAAACCAACTCGAACTATGTATCTTATGTGGCAGATGGCATCAGCTGTGGCGATTGATGGTCTTCTTATGGCTGATGGGACGTGCACCAACTCGGCATAAGCCAGTTACTTTTGATCCTGCTGAGAACTGTCAGAGAGGACTTCGCGCTACGTAAGAGTCTTAGTCATGAGGAGACACTAGTTGAGATTCAAAGTTACGAAAGCAGAACCCACGGTGACATCAACGTTCTCCTAAAGGTAAGCCTTCATCCACTAGGCTCCACATTCTTCTACAAACTGGTAAGACACAAGGATAGGTTCCCATAGGCTTTCAGTTAACTTTGCCTGACAAGAACTCAAAAGCGTCACAATTTAGGAATCATCATGTTTCTTTCAGTCAAAAGACTGAATCAAGTCTTTTTTGAGTCCCACAGCCCAACCCTGCTAGACAGATCAGGGACTAACCGAGTGTGCTTCTACATCGAGGAAGTGCTGAAGACAAAAAAAAAGAGAACAGGACCTAGGAAACGTGGCACCACCTTAAAGTTATTCAAGAATCAGTTCCAGAGCTGGTTCGCCTAAAGATGGAAAGGTTTTAGTCTGGGGAAACTTGGTCACCCCTGATGACGCATTAAGCAAGTCCAACGTTCTATAGGAAACTATTCTCTCTGACTTTCCCGAGCTTGAAATGATCAAGATCTCGAATCACACTTCATAAAGCAAACTGGCGACTTGCAGCTGAATAATAAAGGACTTGTGTGGTGTACTGATGGATCAAAGTTGGAGCCGGTATTTGTGGCCCTAATCACAAACTCTCAAAGGAACTTGGAATGTGTCCTAGTGTCTTTCAGGCCCCGAACTGTATGCCATTGACAGCCACGCAGCGCAACTCAAAAGCCGCTTCTGACTGCTTCAATCCTGTCAAAAACTATGGTGAGTGCCAGGATATTGGAGCTACTGAAGGCAACGAAATCGCTGACCACCTAGCAGGGAAAGGTTCTTCTGTAAGTTACACGTTAAGAACAAGTCTAGACCGATGGGAAAAACAGAACTACTTGTCCTTCTGGGACAACATTCAGAGGCCCAAGGTGGACTTGGCCTGGTATTCTTTCTTCACTACTCCAGGCTTGAGGATGTACCCTACTACATGGACTCGAGTCGACTCAGGTCTTTATCATATCTCTGGCTCTATATCAGAGTGGCATCACCGATGGAGCTTTGATTTAGCAGCTTTAACCAGCAAGTAAGCCCTTTCCAAAGAAGAAAGGCAGTAGTCGTAGACCTAGATCCCACTGAGCTCGGCTCTAATTCTTCCCTTCACAAGACTGCGACGAAGCTTGAGAGTGCAGTTGGCATTAAGGTCTTCTTATTACACATATCTTGGCATAATTGACTGCACTGCGACCATTTGTTTCCACTACTCCATTGGTGTGAGCCTGAAGTTCAGCTTCCTATAAACGGAAGCACCAGCTAGCTTCGTAGCCTTGGTCGATAGAGTGATGTGACGAAAAAACGGAAACAGAGGCTCAGACAGACCCAAAGGGTCATTCGACCAAAAGGCTTGCCAGTTTCCTCTCCGTACACTACAGCCTCAGTTATCACTTACATATAGGCTAGCGAAGACGAATCAGTGGAACAAGTACTGTGTGAGTGTGTGGCTCTCTGCTGCATCAGAAAGCGTGTTCTCCCCATGAAAATTCTGACACCTGGGGACATAAGAAACGCCTCGACTGGAGACATCCTCTATTAGAAAGCTCAACCAGGTCATGAGACGAGTACATCTTTGGATGGAACAACATGCCTTACGTCTGATCACAGAAAAGACGGAAATAGTCCTTCTGACTAGGAAGAGGATCCCAACTATAGTCGACTTTCAAGCTGGATCCGAGGTGATAACCAGCACGGAAGCAGTAAAGTTCCTGTTGCTAGCTATTATTACGAAATTCACTTGCGGTCACAATGTCGCTTAGCAAACTTATGACAGCCCGCAAACAAAGGCTTCCAATGGCAATTTGTCACGCCATTCTTCTGTGTGGGTGTGAGATATGGGCCGATGCACTGCGACAAGAGAAATGCAGGAAGCAAATGGACGCGGAGCCCTACGAATCCCAACTTCATACGGCGGGACCCCTATAGACCTTCTGTCGGCAGAAAGTACGTCTACGATAAAAAGACGGAAATTGGAGTAGCGGCGGCAATAGAAGAGGCAAAAGAGCTTACAAAACAGCTTTGGCAAGGGAGATAGAGCTCAGGAAGCAGAGAACGATGGACCGCGTGGCTGATCTCAAACGTTGCTGAAGGGTTGGAAACAGGGTAAGGTAAACTATTACGTCACCCAGTTGTTAACTGGACATGGGTACTTCCACGCGTACATCTACGAAAGCAAAACCGGTCCCGGAATGGATGGTGTTAGTAAAAAAGGGTTAAAGGTTGGTTTTTAGTGAGAAGGAAGAAACAAAACGGGGCTGTTTCCCGTCCACATTAGCGTTCCACTGCTTTGTTAGAAAGATCGAGGATCTCATAGGTCGCAGTGCCTAGAACGGCTTCCGCTGACAGCCCCAAACAATGCTCTGTTCCCAACACCAACAACTAAAATAAACGATAAATGTTCGTACAAAAACCGGAAACTCCTCTACAAGTGCACACCGGAATAAATATTTTCTTTTCGAATGTTTTCCCCCGCCGCGCCGCCACGACTTTTCGACATTTTTAGCCGACCGATCCGTTGTTATTTATTTATCTGACGTTGTAAGACAAAGCCCCCAGAAGCAATCTCTGGCGATTTGCACAATATCAACAAAACTTCGGATGAATGTGATGATTTCGGAAAGCTCTATCGTCACATAAAGGTCAGGGTGCTGCCGTGTTTACACACATTTTCGAACACAAAACAAAGATCGTCGAGTCTTCTTTCATTTTTCTTGGCACGGAATCAACTATGAGAAGTTCCATTCAATTTGACAATAGTATCTCGATTCGACCGCCTTTTTAATTTGCATAAATATTTTATTTTTAAACAATTAAAACAGACTATAAATGATCGCCCAGTTTATGGCAGAGTGTTCCCATAAAACTGCCCGAAAACGTCCCGAAAATAGCTCGGGGGAAATTTGTCATCTTGCCAAGTGTACATTCCTTAAGGCTTACGATGTGTGATTTTGAAATGAAATGTTGCTTCATCGAGAGAGAGAGAGAGATTTGTTTTTTTTTTTTTTTTGTGGAAATTAATAACAATTTCCGAGGAAATAATTACAAAATGTATCGAGGACACCGTTAATTGAGGGAAATTTCAACAAAATTAAATAATTATTCGAAATGTTTACAATTTATACGGACGTTTGGAGACTTCTTTGTGTAAAAATGACAAGTGAACACGCCGGATGCTCGGCGCCGTATTTCTTGTGGAGAATACGCATTTTTTTGATGACAATGTGACAATGGTATGTGAACATATTTGACGTACTGTCATGCGACTACTGCATGATCAAGGAAGGATTGCCGACGACCTTTGGAATCATAAAACGCAGATTGACGAGTCCATTTTGATTGTTCTGAACACCGTTGGATCCAATCCACTTCCGAGTCATACAACACGACTTCTTGGAGTGCCATTCGGTCTTTCACCCTAGAAAGTCAAGCAGGCTCCGAAGCACTGCTTCGAACGCGTATTTCCACCAATCAGGAATCAAGGAGACTTTTTTGTAAGTGAAAAACGTCGCTCCTTACTTAAGGTGGCGCTACAGTCCAGGGTGGACGTGGGCCTCAGCCAACAAACGTCTCCAACCAGCTCGATCTTTAGCTAGCTGCCTCCAGTTTCGCACGCTAAGTTGGTTAAGGTCCCCTACAACTTGCGTGCGCCACCTGAATCGCGGTCTTCCTCTACTGCGCTGGCCCTCGAGGGCGGATTCGAAGATTTTTCGGATCGAAGCATTGGTGTCCATCCGCTCAACAAGACCCCCAGCCACCTTAGTCGTTGGACCTTCACTCTTCTGGCTAAGTCGATGTCGCTGTACAGCCCGTACAGTTCGTTGTTGTATCTCCTCCTCCATTCACCGTCTATGCAGACGGGACCGAAAATCACCCCAAGAATTTCCGCCAAGAGCACCCTCATCCACTTAAAGTCCATGCCTCTGCGCCGTAGAGCAGGACTAGGATCGTCGCTCCTATTGTGCCTTCCCTTATGTTTCCTAGATGCATTGTTTCACTCCAAAAGACGTCAGGAACTTCTCTGAATGGATAGCAAGCAGCCAGCTGTTCCGTGGGGACCGAGATTTCTCTTTCTAGGTTGAAAGAGTGCTAGACATTCGGTTAAGATGTGTAGAGAGGTCTCTTCACTCTAAAGGCAGGGTCCACAGTTTGAATCTGTTGCAAGGTTCGTGCGGTGCAAGTTGCTCCTTTCGAGGTTAGATTTTCTTTGTGGGAATAGCAGCTTTGGAGTGTTGAGCCAGGCTTCTCTGGATTGTTGCAGGCAAAAGGGTTCGGGTCCAATAAATATTGTTGACAGTAAGTCGGCTTTTTGCACGAATCCAGAGAAGGATGACCATGTTGTTACTAGCTAAGTCCAAGATCACATTGCGGGTTGTCTAAGATTAGTTTGGATTTGATGACAGCCTAGTCGAACGCTTTTAGGGCAGCTTGACTGAAAGAGGCGTGAGAGCACTGATTGAGTCTCACACACTGATTGATGGCAAAAACCTCGGGTTGGAATATGGACGAGAATTCACCAAGGCTGCCTGAGAAGATCGCACATAATGACGCTGCAAAAACTCCGAAGCTAGTTCCTATTTTATAGGTCCAGTCCAAAATTTCCCGAAGTGGCGCCCCTATAAATGACAAAAAATCCGACTTGCTCCTAGATATACCACCGGGCAACCAGCGTACATTGTACACTGACCGCCCTGCTGCCACCAATTCAAACCAAATAACTCGGCATGCTTGCTTCAAAGAGCTCTCCTAGACCGGTGCAGCTTGAACGGATTCATATAGGCAAAGTGCGACGCTAAAGTCCCATACATTCTGTAGTTTACCAAACGCGTAAAGAGTCTATCAGATACGACTTCCATCAATCACTCTCTTGTAGGTGACGAGGGAACATCCTGCTCAGAGTCTTCCGGCGTGTAATGCTCTGAGTATCCATCTCCACCACCACCATCGTTTCATGGATCTTGAAGAACACTAAAGATTCCATTGGGATTGAGGTGGTAGTCCCTGACATCTTAGACAGACTTCAACAATGTTGATACTGACTTAATTGTCAACAGTCTAGGGAAGCTGGCAGAGCATACACCACTGAAGGGGCTGTTGCCTGATCTAATGAAATGAAGGTTGTAGACTGAACGTTAATCTAAATCTCAAGACGCGCGACAACTCATAGAGAGTCAGGGCCTAGCTTCTCGCAACCATCCATGTTGTGCGTGTTATATTTGTTCGCACGAATGGAAAGGACCTACAGGCCGGTGCGGACCGATTCTGAACGACAGATTGAGAAGCTTTTTCATGACGAATTGTACTCTTTGGATATTACTAAGGCTCAAGTCTGTGTCCACCAGCGATCACGGTGGCCATTTGCTTCGAAGAAAACACATCAAAGCCTACACCATAGAAGGGGGCTGTCGTCATTGCTGTTGTGGAACCTAACAGTGACTCAGGAAAAACCACACGAACAATGTGCTTGTAGACTGAAGGTTCAAATCTCAAGGCCTCTACACTGAACTTTGTGAAAAACGAGAGCTTAATCTGCAACTATAGCTGAACTTACATCCCTAGAGATCCCTCACTGCTCTATACTCATGCTGGACAAGTCTTAAGATAACGGAAGTCATGGCAATGGAAGGAACATGGAAGACATGTCAAAATACACGTCCATTATACCCATCGAAGTTATTGTCAAGCTGGATTTTGCCCTGATAAACGTCCTCTACAACGATTTTAACATCTACCTCCACAAATGGCCCCGAAAACAAATGAGGGAGTCGATGATCTTCAACGGTCCTAGACATACCATTGCAGTGTTTTTCAAGCTTGAATCAAAGCTATTTATCAAAGGCGCCCTCTGGTTATCGATGAACCCGGGTGCTGACGTTGCAGACGACAGAGAAATCTATAGCAACGTCCAAAATGCTCTCCGAGTTCCTGTCGAGAGGTTAAAATGACGTAAGGGGAAGACTGTGGGGTCTTCAAGGAGTCTTCTTACAATTGAAGGTTCTGCATTAAGTTAAGATCCATCAAAGCAACGTCCGAAATGCTTTCCGAGTTCCCGTTGAGAAAATAAAACGACTACAAGGGCAGCCATAGGATCGACTCCAGTATGAATGACGTTAAGGGAAGGCTGGAGAGTCTTCAACAGAGATTATGTATACATCATGATCCTACTCACGCTGAGGAAGGTTCTGGATTCAGTAGAAGCCCACCGAAGCAACGTCCGAAATGCTCTCTGAGTTCCTGTTGGGAAGTTCAAATGAGGAAACTTCCTCTGCCCATCTAGGAGTATTTTACTTTAAAGGCTTGAACGAATCGATGGATTCATTAAGAGGAATAGATGGTTCGAGAACTAGTAGTAGTCCCTCCATCATAGTAGCAACACAGTGGACCTTTGAGGGTCCAAAGGCATCCCACAAGCAACACAGTGGACCTTTGAGGGTTCAAATGCATTCCACAACGACTTGATTGATTGAAGTAGTAGTCACAGTCCCTCCCTCATAGTAGCAACGCAGTGGACCTTTGAGGGTTCAAATGCATCCCACAACGACTTGAATGACTGAAATAAACATGAACAGCACACTTAGAAGGTTTGAAACTTCGCTAATCAGTCTTCAACTGGTTCATGGACCAAATTTTAATCGAAATATTAGTTCCCCGGTTAAAAGACCCCTAAGACCTTCTATTTCATAACGAAGGCCTCACATTTCATCTGACAAAGTTCGCTTCGCCCTAATCAGTCTGTGACTAACAGTTTTAGTCACTGTTAGCCTAGTTTTACTGCCCCCAATAATCATAAAGCAAGATTCTACGATTATGAATAATCAGTAGACAAACAAAGTGTGACTCTCATTCGAATGGTGTGGTACGAAACAATGATTCCATTACGGTAGGTCTGTGTTTCTGGGAACAAACAAGCTTGCCATAACCGGTTTTACCCCGGTTTTGTAATGATCTTAACCAGTCATCCCCCCCAAAGATTACAGCACAAATCCATGTTGGAATGCAAAAAAACCGAAACAAAACCCCTAGAGACTAATTGATGACACTGTTGTGGAGATTTTCAGCTGTCAAACACGGTCAAAGTGGGCGCCGCCAATCCCCATATCACTTGATCTCTCTGCCTTAATCGAAAAGAAAAACAATAGCGTTATCAAGCCAACCACCACACGCTAGCCATCAATCAATTAAGTCGGGCGTGTGATGTTCATTCGATGTCTTGTCGTTTTATGACGACCAACCAATTATGGGCAATCAGCGCGATTAATGGACGCGCTCTTCTATCATCACATCGTCACCAAACCATCCAAACTGCGTTGTTTGTCAAAGGAAGTCAAATTTCCCTATCACACACAACACTGTTTGGAGGGAAAATTCCCTCTCAGGAGAATGGGATCTAGGAAACCCCGCGTCTTGCATCAAAAGGAAAGCTTCTAAGGTCACCGCCTTCAATTAGGCTTAACGAGTTTATTTGTTTTGATTGCATGTTGCGTATCACGAAACCATACATTTCCTTAGCTTGACGAGCACGAAAACACTTTAATTTGAAGGAAACTCTTTGCACATGCGACAGAATGTGCATCGTAATTCCTGGACGCGTCATGCGATTTGAAGTGCAACGATCAAGTGCCATACGACAGATAAGATGATTCAGTGGGGGAGATGCCTTAATTGGAATACAAAGTACCTACGGTGGGTACTTAATGACTCAAGTGTGCAATCAAGTCAAGTGTTTTGAATCGATTACGTCAAAACTTTCAAGGGAACGATGATGGGACAGAACTTGTGTTCCGGATGAGATAAGGAATTTTTCTTTGATTGCTTCGTAGAACACGGTGCTTCATGTGGGAATTACGTGGCATGACTCGACTATTGCGACCTTATTCATGCAAGTTATGCTTTTTGAGACAGTTCCACACATACCAGGTGCTCATAAGGCATGCATCCAGCTCACATGTAAGCCTACCTTAAGCCATAGAGAACTTCTTTCACGCTAAAACAGCCACAGAAGCCAAGGATAGTAGCAAACACTGCATATGACATGCTTGACGAATGAAAGACGTGATGGATGAAGCATATAACAAGAGCTGCGCGGGGATAAGGCTTCCAAAGTTTCATGTGTAAGAAGGCCTGTCGATAGAGACTATGTATCATGCACCTACTCAGTCTGAGGAAGGTTCTGCATTCAGTAAACAAACGCCAAGGCAATGCTCTTCGAGCTCCTGTTCAGAAGCTTAAACGAAACTATGCAACGGGATCTTACTCAATCTAAGGCAGGTTCTGCATTCAGTAAATGCTCTTCGAGTTCTGCATTCAGTAAAGGACCACCAAAGCAACGTCCAAAATACTCTCCGAGTTCCTGTTGGAACCCATAAGAACAACTGTAGTATGACTGACGTAATGGGAAGGCTGAGAAGTCTTCAACAGAGACTATGTTGATACCTCACTTAGGAAAGTTCTGGATTCAGTAAACGAACAACGACCTTCGAACTTCTGTTCAGAAGTCAAAACGACCATAAAGGGCAGCCAGAGGAACAACTTGACGGTAGCTAACATAAAGGAAAGGCTGGGGATCCTTCTACAGAGGCAATGTATGCATCGGGATCTTATTCAATCGAAGGAATGTCCGGCGTTCAGTAAATGCTCTTCGAGCTCCTGTTCAGAAGTTCAAACGACCATAAGGGCAGCTGGGTTAACAAAGTGACTTGAATCGGGGAAAAGGGAAGGCCGGAGAGTTTTGCTCCTTCCATCGTATTGTGTGGAGATCGCAAGGGCTACGTGGTACATTCTGCGACAGTGCTGACGTCCAATGAAGGTCTTTAAAGAGGTGGATGCATCGCGTGGTGCAGCCTTCACTCGGATCTCTTGTGGATCCTTTGTAAGCAATGAAGGTCTTTAGTTCTTTCTTTTCTCTAACGTCTAATTCTACGTTACAGAAACTATCTAGTCCCTAGACAATGATGGTAAGATGGTGTCGTCGTGAAAGCTGTCAACAGTCCCGTCTCAAAATAAGAGAATCAGAAGCTGAAGAAGGTAAATGAATCCTTTCTTAGCGCTGATGTAAGATGTATGATAAAACCTCGTGTCAATCCGGTTTAAGATCAAAAAAGTCTAGAATCGGTACGACAAAACTTCGGTACATAGATCCTCGAACCTAAGAAGTCCCAAACGATCGGTCATCACCATTTCTTTATCGACTTGCCAAGTTTAGTCATTCGTGCCAAACCCATCCGGCTGTAGAGGATGACGATGCAGAATGATCGTTGCCCCAAGACTTTCGATGTCAAAAAAGGATTTGACAAGGTGACGTGTAACGTTGGACGGTCCTCGGTCCAACTATTACGTCTCCAATGATGGTTAGAAGACCACTAGACACCTTCAGCTTGAACCTTCCAGTAGGTGCTTGCTAGCTTAAGGTGTGGCTTCTAATATGGGAGACTCTGGTCATGATAGAACTATGAGAGTGTAGTTAAACAAACAAAGTGAGAGTTACCGCCCGGCAGCGACTTCTTGAACAGATTGTGAGAAACTCATGAGGCAAGACCAGATGCAAAAAATTCTGTGCAGTTGCTTTTGCTAGCTGAACTCAGCGAGCTATCATCGGGGTATTTACGAGCATTGTGACGACAGCTGTCAACGGGGTGTGGGTGTCCACAAGATGGTATATCCAACGGACAGAATGTCATGTTTGACAGCCAACTTTTCGCTACCATTTGACAACGACATCTCATCAGCAATCAATCTGTGGTCTGAGAAGGTATCTGAGTAGTAAGGTCCTGTTCCAGACCAACTAAACACTCTACAAGATCCCAATTATCACAGTCCTACTCTCTGGCGTCATTTCGAGCGAACAGTTGTTCTTTATCGCGATTCAACGACGAGATATAGGGGCTGCACACGAACACTCTACAAGATCCCAATCATTACAGTCCTATGACGCTGAAACATGGGCTCGTTTCGAATGAACAGTTATTCTTTATCGCGATTCAATGACGAGATATAGGGGTTGTACACCGACACTCTACAAGATCCCAACCATCACAGTCCTACTCTATGGCGCTGAAACATGGCGTCGTTTCGAACGACGAGTTGTTCTTTATCGCGATTCAACGACGAGATATAGGGGCTGCACACCGACACCGACCTAGTCCTAGATGGCTAGAACGCCTACGCTCAAATCAAAGTGAACTAACTCAGTCGAGAAAGATCTCGCCATAGGTGTTGCGCACAAGCATTAGCCGAACTAAATTAAGCACCCTTAAGGTGCCCTCTAACCCAACCTTGAACTAAAACAAACCTTGTGACATAACTTCCATCATTGATTCATTTGTTTACTGCTTCGACGTGCGCCACTTAGTTTCGAATGTTTCCACTTCGGACACTTAAGTACTTATTCTATTTTTATCATCGACAGTCTCTGTTATCGTGGCATTGAGTCATAATGGTGAAGTATCTTATTCTAATTTAAGTAATGGACTGATAAATATGTAGTCCACAGGCTACAAGCTAACAGGCAAGGAGAAGAAGGCATACAACGTGGGAAGAAATACCAAAATTCAATGTCCAAACACCTTTGATAGACTGCCAATGTCCACAATAGCGATACAGCAAATCCCTAAACCATTCATAGAATTTTCCCTTAGCAGTCTAGCAAAATGAATAAGAAAACCCCAACTGTCAAAATGTCGTTAGGAATTAACTCTAACTTCACCCAAGTTGAAAATTAGTTCCATGAATGGACCAAAGCAGCGGGTCAGACAATAGTATACCAAACGGGGTCCACTTATCTGCTTGAATCGCCTAAAGTCGTTCGCCAAGAATCTAATTGGTCCATCAATGTAGTTCCAGGCGCAAAAAGTCACTAGGAATGACTAGCTTCATTGTAATAAGGTACGGGACAGCAAATTGAAACTTCTCTAATCCAAGGAGATTTTGTCAAGAAATAATGATAGCTTCGGGCTCAATCAAAAGGCCTTGGTTCTATGCCAAACCCCAAAAAGTCGCAAAGTTGTGACTTCAACTTGAAACAGAGCCCCCACATGCAGTTAAATAGGTTGTCATCGACCGCACAACTTAAACATTTTCGAGCTACAAAACGTTTTAGAAGTAAAAGGGGACCCTTACGCATTTAAGATTCAAACTTTAGGCGTTTCTACCTTAAAATCTATCACTCACCAGACTTGTGATAAGATTTGTGACTTGCGGCAGGAGCTTGAACTCCTTTCTTCTGTTTCTGCTTGGTTCATTTTAGTTCACTGATTTCGATTTATTCACTTTTCACCACTCACAGTTACTTTTACACCCACAAAAAATACCCCCAATTCCACTGCAAGCTCCACCTGTAAAAAGAAACAAATTTTTGTTAAAAATTCTTTCAAAAACTCAACAACAAAATCAAAAAATTACAAAATTATTTAACAAATTCATCCGCCATTTTCGTTCATCCATCCATTAAACAGAAGAAAAAAACCCTACAACTGTCTAATGGCGGGAAAATATTTTAAAGGAATTTCCCAACACCACGGCAACCAACGACAGCCATTTTTCAATGTTGCCAGTAGCCACCATTTGGTTTTTTCGTGACACCATCTGTCAAAGTGCGAACGAAAAAAAAAAACTCTCCTCCTACAGCGCGAACCATCGTTCTGTGTGTGGTCGGGTGTTGACTATTTTCAAGATTTTCCCGTAAACAAATTACAAAAAAAACTACTTTTTGCAAAATCCGGGACAAAAGCAAATTCCAAAGGATAGCAATGAACGTCAAGCAGGAGAAGTATAGCGTGGAGGATGAGGTGGTGCCGGTGGTTTTGCACCCTGGCACATACAGCACTTACACAATACAGACATTTCAGCCGACAGACGAGGATGCCACTACAGTGGCAACGCTGGATGAGAGTCAACTGCATCAGATCAGCGCTACGGTCAATGGTGAGGGTGGCATCGAACAGCAGATAATTCATCTGAACGAAGGCGATTGTTTGGAGATCGCCACAGTGACCTCGGGTCCAACCACAGCGGCACCAATAGTCAGTATTTCAGACAACTCGTATCACAGTGATAATTCAGCTGAGTATGGGGTGGTGCCGGAGACTAGTCGTGCCAAGACATACTATTGTCCGAACTGTGGCAATTGTTACAGCGCTGCTGGCAGTTTGAAGCTACACATTCGTGCATGCACCCGCGAGAAGGAGGCTCCCTCCAATGACGGCAAGAAATGTGATATCTGTCAGCGAGTTTTCAACTCGAGCACTTACCTGCGGGAGCACATGCTGCGACACACCGGAAAGGGACCGAAAAAGTGTCCAAAATGCTACCGCAAGTTCATCGATGACCTTAAATATGAGGCGCACTTGGAGACACACAAGCTGGAGGAAAGGATCGCCAAAGAAGCCGGTAGTCCAGTCAGCTTTGAAGCCAGCGGTGAGAAGAAGGTCGTCAAAGAGTACACATGCTCGTTTTGCTCCAAGAATTTCACTGTTGTGTTTGATTCGCGTCACACCAAACGGCGGTATGCCTGTGACGATTGCCGAGAGAAATATTCCAACGAAGAAGTGCTAAAACAGCACAAGGCCCAGCTCGAGGAGAAACGGGAATTTCGCTGCGAAAAATGCGGAAGGAAATTCGTCTTCGAAGGATTCTTGCAAAGGCATTTACCCACTTGCGATGGTACAATTCGAAGACGACGCGACCGCCAGTAAGGACTCACTTCTGCTTTCCTGAATTCTGAATTCGTAGGTCTCTCATTTGATTTTGATTTAATTGATTTGCTCTTTCTTCTTTAATTAACTGTAACGTTCTCTTGGAATAAAGATAAGTTTTAAAAAGTAAGAAGTGGTTGTTGTATCTGGTTTTTTGGACGAAAGTCCCCTCGTCTTGCACATGACTAGCCACTTGTGTGTGGCATCTTCTCTTCGGAAGAATAAATTAGAACTCTCGATCTGAAAGGCAACGTCCAGCACCATAAAAGTGTGAATCAACAACAGATCTCTGCATGCACACCAAGAAACAGTATAATGGGTGCCAAAGAATGGCCGCGATTGAGGAAACAACCCTGACAGGATGCTGCTCTATAAATCGTTAGTCATATTTGGTTTGACACCAAAAGTGTCCACCACAGACTCAGCTATTAACTTTGATACTGATATCAGCGAAGAGTCATCCCCAAATCAGTGTTTCTTTGGACCAATAGACAGCAATAGACTAGCAAGCCAACGAAAACAACCCACGCTAACTTTTCTCTTCAAATCAACGACATCCTTGTCCTTTTACATGGTCCATAGGTAAAAGCCGTCAAACTTGAGACACTTCACAACAATCTTGGTCAACCTAACAGCACTTGATTGTCAGCTCTGTGTGAACTCGAAGGGATTCTCTGAACCTTAACAATGAAAGCGAGAACCAAGTTGGTTCAACAGGGGGGGAAAGATTTGAGAACAGATCAATCCATTAAGTGCAGCTAAATGTGAGGGAAGGTAGCCGAACCAACGTCTAGATAAGTTAATTCACTCCGACTTGCACAGATCTCTGGACTTAAGGCAAAAGAATCAACGACGGTGGGGTATAGCTGCCTCCACTGCTGGCAGATGTGACTACCATGTCTCACAAATCGACAACAGAATACAGCCACAGGACGAACACGAACTTAGCTTTCAAACTACAAACCACTCGAACGTTCACAATGTTTCCTAAGGCGCATGAACACCGCTCAAGAATTGATTGTAATGTTTTGTGTTTACCTCATCGTCCCATGACCAAGTGTGTGGACAGGATTAAATGTTTCGTGTGTTTTGTGTCTTGACTAAATGTGAATTCTTGACCTGCCTCATGCTTGACTATTTCTTCAGCACTGTGTGTGCCTCCTAATGAAGAAAAACTGTTTAACTTTACTATTTCACACTCGAATTCATCGTAATTACAGTGAGGCTCCACACAACAAATCTATATTTCGCTCCCGAGTACATTCACACCGCAGGAGAACTTTATTTCAACGAAAAAATTAACTAAAATGGCAAACGCCCGACGCTTAAGTCCAAAGTTTCAAGTTTGAACGCTTGGCATAGTCTTTGTAATCAGCATGGGCATAGAATTCCTTAAACATCGGCGTGAGAAGTGTATCCTTTGGCAATGTCTTGTAGATGGGTTCACCATACCAGGTGCCGACCTAAAACAAACCAAATAACACCATCATGAGGTTGGAAATTTTCTGTCTGGGCAACTCACCTCCCATCCTTTAACATTGGCCATCAATTGGGCCTCATCATCTCGGTTCCTTCGCAGTTGTTTTAGGTATTCTCGGTCCCGTTCGGCAATCAAAATGGGAAAGATGACATTCTCGGCGGAACGCATCTCAATCTCCTCACGTTTGATTTTCTTTGCGGTCAAGTGATAGACATAGGCACCGACGACGGTCATGACCGCATAACCGCCGATCATTTGCCAACCTAGATGAGGCGGTGTGATGTAAGTGGGAAACGGCTTGAATTTGGTGCTCAGTAATGAGATTTGATTTACCTGTAAAATAGCTCTTTGGTGGCACCCGGGCGAATGGAATTTGTTTATATCCGCCGGGTGGAGGCATATCCTGCTTTTTGGCAGCGGCCGTCGCAGCCATGGTTCGATAGTTCGTGGAGAAAAATCGGGAAATTAAGTGGAAAAGAAGAAAATTTTAACTTTTTCTCCCGACGAGATGGAAATTCTAACTTCACAAATGACAGGAGAATTGGTTTGCATAACATGGCGAAACAGTGATGCCAAATTTGGGTTTATGCGAAAGATAAAAATAGATAAATTTAGTGAGTGAGGGTGTAATAAGATTTTGGATTTTTCACAGATTTTGTCAAATTTGTCCAAGGACTGTTGGAATGGTCAATAATTTGATTCCAAAAAAGAAAAGCTTTTAAGATGAAGCGAAATCAAGTCACAAATGGACAACATTGGCTGTGAAATGGTTGTGGGAATTCATTTAATGCGTCGCGAATCGAATACTAAATTGTTTTTAATATTTTCTGCAATTTTATCATGAAATATGAATGTAATTGCATTTATTTACTCAATTGACACATGAAACTAAATGTTCTAATGAATTTCTATCAATATTTTCATCAAAAAACCGATTTTTGAAGAAAATCGTAAACGTACTTGTGCGCAGCCAAAAAGTGCAGTAAAGTGTTATATGAACTGAATAAATTTTTTCGCTTGATTTTGTGCAAAATGAAGGAAATTTCAAATTTAGTGCGATTTTTATCGTTTTATCAAATAGAAACTTGAAGAATGAAAGAAAAGAGGGACTTGATGAAAGAATGAAGTGTTGAGAGAGGGTACGTGTTACCGAAATGATGAAAAAAAAAATCATTTAATGGGGAGAAGAATTGAGAAGAATCCGTAAGCATCGTGTAAAAACCGCTAATTAAACACCTCTTGGAGTAGTTAAATGATGATTTATTGCATTTTCCACTGACTCCGGACCAGGAATCGACTGAAATTGGACCACTCCTTATCATACAGACGTTTTTTGATCTGTTTGACCCACGAGGGACACATGGAGTCAACAATGAATGCGCGGCATCGTACTCTCTCCAATTCATTATCCAAGATCTCAACTAGTCTTCGACTAATCTGCCTCTCGACTCGTGTTCGACTAATCTCCCCCTCGACTCGTCTTCGACTAATCTCCCCCTCGACACGTCTTCGACTAATCTCCCCCTCGACTCGTCTTCGACTAATTTGCTCCTCGACTTGTCTTCGAATAATTTGCCCCTCGACTCGTTTTCGACTAATTTGCCCCTCGACTCGTCTTTGACTTATCTGCTCCTCGACTCGTCTTCGACTAATCTGCCTCTCGACACGTCTTCGTCGGTGACAAAGGAATGTTGCTTTCACAACTTGCGCCTTAAGGTATGACCGTCTTTTTTTAAAGACTTCAGCTGTCTCTTAGACAGTAGCCCATCGAGGGGCGCCAGTTTCGAAACGTGTTCAATATGTTCCGAGTTGCTGATTGTTTCCTTGGTTGTTGAATTGCTGGCGAACTAGGGTGTCCCGGACTGTTGTTCAGGGCCCCTACTCTATATTGCGATTCTAAAGTTCGGATCGTTCGAAAGTGGACTGGCAATTTGAAACGCAATTCATAAAATACATGCAGAATTTCCGCTTGCGAACGATCCGAACTCTAGAATCGCAATACAGGGCGAACTAGGGCATCCCGAAGGCAAGACGACCCATGAATTGTTGCCGAGCTAGTTACTCAGATCTGCTGACTGTTTCTTCTTCGAACGCAAGGTAGTCAATGAATTGTTAGCGATCTGGGGAGTATTGGACCTGGTTGTAGTGGACTGCTGACTGTTTCTTCTTCAAAGGCAAAGCGGTCCATGAATTGTTGCCGAACTAGTTACTCAGACCTGGTGGTTCTGGAACTGCTGACTGTTTCTTCTTCAAACGCAACGTGGTCATTGAATTGTTAACGATGTATGATGATCCAGAGCGTGTAAGTATACCTGTTGGTACCTATGCAATCAAGTCAAAAATAATACATCTTTGCGTCTTAAACTGTATTTATGTATGTATCTATGCTTAACAAAATAATTTTACACAATTTATTAAAAAAAAAAAGAACTAAACCAAGTACATCGTCCATCCAATGACAAAAGATTCAAATTCACAAAACTAAAATCAAGTTCAACATGAGAGAAGGACTTAGCAATAATAATTCTCCACCACTGGATGACGATAACACTTTGTTTACTTAAATTCTCTTAAAATCATTTCCATTTTTCATTCAAAAATTAACTTTCATTCGATTTAATTTAAAAATTATATTTCCTTTCATGATATTTACAATTTCTCTAAATTTTTTCTGCGCCAAAAGGACATTCTGAGCGCCACAAAGATTTTGTTTTGCTTTTGTTCGAAAGTGACCGAGTCTCCAAGGGAAAACTAAGTAAACACACACAACACAAATGGTAGATTCTTAGGTTTCCCTTGGACTTCGCCTTCACTTGCTTAACATCGAAACTAAAAAAGGATAAACAAAACGGAAGGATCTTAAACTAACATTTCTCATATCGATATGAGGTCATTTTAATAAAAACAAATTACATATGCATTTTTAGTTCAAAGAAAAACAATAAACTTTGTGACTTCTTCAATTAAAATGAAAAAAAAAATTATTTTTGTTTTATAATTTTGCTTCTATGTGTGTGTGTGTGCAATGCAACAGCATTCAATGGTAATTCTAATATAAGATACTTTCATACGTAATATAAACTTAAGAACTATCGCATAACGAACGTACAAAACTTAGGAGAAATAAATTAATTTGTTGATCGCATCGTTACTATTTGACGAAAGCTTCTGGTGGAATTTTACTTTCCTTTTGGAGTTTATCGAAGACAAAGGCAGCGTGATTGTAGTCCCAGTTGGTTTCTTCTAGGCACCTGGAGAGAAATAAAAGAGATTTAGACGTGATGATACACGCAATAGTGCAGTTTGAATCGACATCGTATGTTGTGCTATTCATTCTTAGGCTTACAACTACCACAACACCAAGCTTAACTACGTTCTTTCCAATTGACTTGTGACCCTTTACCAATCGCTACAATCCAGACGATACCAGCTAGAGTCCTGTTAAAGGAGCTTGTGATGGCCTAGTTACAGGTGAACCATATCTTCTTAGACTTGACTCAGCTAGTTTGTTGTGAAGGCGATAGAATACGCTTATGGCGCTGAAGAATGGACTGTTTGAAGATGTCCCTGGTGTCATATGCGTTGACGGGAGACAAAAACGTTGACCGAGTCATAAGACTGAGTATAGGACGTTTCAGATAGCTAGTAGAGTAGAGAACTAACTTAAGAGGGAGCAACTGGAGGCAGTTAATGCCCAGGTTCACCCAGAATTGCTGTGCCACCGTAGTAAGATCAAATGAATTTAGATGGCGCGTATAAGTAGAAGGGAACTTCAACCAACTTAGGGGGAGCAACTGGAGGCAGTTAATGCCCAGGTTCAACCGGAACTGTTGCGCCACCGTAGTAAGGAGATCAAATGAATTTAGGTGGCGCGTAGAAGTAGAAGGGAACTTCAACCAACTTAGAGGGAGCAACTGCAGGCAGTTTAGGCCCAAGTTCACCCGAAACTGTTGCGCCACCGTAGTAAGGAGATCAAATGAATTAAGTGGATGACAAACTATTCCACAATCGCGCCTGAAAAAAGATTCCTTCTGATTCTCAACATGAGCCCGGATGCCAGACTTTAGAGTATGAACTACCTAGACATCCACGTCCAACATTGCGTCTGTGTAGGGTAAAGTCTCTGATTCATTCAGATTGATCTCTACGTAGCATTTCATCCAGAAGACTATCTGCCTTAACGCGCCGAACTTGGGGAATGGTATTGAAATTACCAGATTGCTACTGAGGATGACTCCAGCACTTTGAGGGCGCTGCAACCTTTGAACGATCGCAAGCTTTTTAGACGTTTTTAGGACTGATTTCCGGCTGACTGATCAAACTTACACAATCGAAAGCAAGTCTTACCTACTAGCTTACTACTGACCAAGATCGAAGAAATTTCAGTACTTTGCGGAAGCTACAACCCGCTGCACGCCTTAAGAACTGATTTCTGACTCACTGGCCGACATTGTTAGGCAGTTACAGTGACACAATTGATTCAATACTGCTGCTACCCACTCTGTTCTGAAATTTCCATACTTACTTTCTACTCCATTCCAAATTCATGTTACTCTGCGTGCTCATGGCCTGAATCATTTGTAATTTTGTAGCTTCATCGGGTATTATGCTGCCAGCAGCGACTTGTGGTGCCATCATTGCAGCGGTTGCTGCTTGCGATGTTGATGCCTGAAACAGAACGGAAACCTCTCTCATCACTTGTCCAAATCACAAAAAATCAAATCAAAAACTCACATGATTGACTTGCAATCGACTTTGTAATCCTCCGGCATTAGGTATCGGCGGGAGACCAATTGGTGAACTTGTTACAGGAGGTGCATTCACTGGTGGTTTGAATGCTCTCTTAATTTGTGAATAAGATGCACCTGTAAGGAATATCAATTCGTTTCTTATGCAAAAACCAGCACCGGCTGGTACAATTATGAACTGCCTTTGGAAATATCGAATCTCTGTTGTGTTGCTGTTACTGCTGCCATGACTGGTGCTGGCGCCTGAATCCACATTAAATTCTTTAAAGAGACCGGCGACAGTGAAAGAAATCAATTTTGGCTAGAAACGTAGAGAAGAAATTGAAATAAATACCATTAATGAGAGGGAGAGAGGATAAGAGAATTGCAAACTTACAGTGAATAGAGTCAAATCGACGGTAAACGATTGTGGATCATGTTGTGTCTTTGGCCATTCGGTGAAAGTAGACACAACGGGGAGACGACCGAACTTAACAAGCCGACACTTGTCGCTGTCGTTGTTCATGTTAAGACGTCGTAAGTTGCGATTGAATTTGGAAAACGATGAAAGTCTGAAAGTGAGAAAGCAAAAATGAATGTTTGATTAGAAATTCGAGTAAAATTTAGGAAGTTCTGTCGAAGGTCTTGAAGCTCACTTGTAGCCGAAGACGACTTAACACGGATTTGGCTGAGATAACACTGAAAAAGTTTCAAAAACGAACGAAGCACCGAACAGGCAACGTGCTAAAGAATGAATTTGTAACGTTGGTATAGACACAACTGGAAGACTACTGCCGATGAAAAGAAGAACGAATCTGCGACAGACGCAAATGGCACTGCGACCTGAAAGATCTATTGTGCCTGGAGTCGGTTAAACAAAGAGATGCTCTATTTTCCTAATGAAGTTGAGGATATCTCCAGCTGAGGCATTACGAATGTCCTCCGGGGTTAGGAATTCATTGTGGAGAAAGTGTTTCCTGACTTTGCAGACAGCCACGCACTAACGTGTTCGTGTTCCGCTGAGTCAAGCTATAGGTGCTTGAGAAGGCAACTAGAAGGTTACTGTGTTCAGCCAACTCCAAAGCTGTTTACGAGATGGTCAGGTCAGATACTTGTAAAGACATAGAGTTGGATTCATAAGGTGGCGGAGCTGCCATTCAAGCAGATAATCCCCATCTCTCGTCAGCTGCAGCCTTGAAAAGTAGAAGGTTCCTGTGCTCAGCCTATTCCAAAGCCGTTTACAACGGATGATCAGATCGGACACTTGTAAAGACATAGAGTTGGGTGGCATAACTGCCATTCAGGCACCATCTCTCGTCAGCTGTAGTCCATCGCAGATGTCTTAGCATCATCTTAAGTATTTCTTGACCAAACAAGGCAATGTACATCAGAATATAAAGGGTCGTACTCCACTCTGAGTTCCAAGAAAACCGACAAATTATTGAAAAAAAACCTTCCTCTCTTACTTACCTCCCCGATTGACTAATCGGTGGCAATGCAATTGACAACATCGCTTGCTCATGATACGCATCCAATAGTGGTTGTCGATTATCCGAATCGAATATGATGAAATATTGCTCCAAAAATTGTCGTACAACATCCATTCCAGCGGCATCGCACAAAAATGATGCCTTTGCAGCTGGCAGCGATGCTGTATCATTGACATCAAAGATAATCTGTGGTTCCAAGTCCTTGCCGTCCTTTTATTTGTATATGTGTGTGTGTGTTTCATTAAGAAGTTTAAAATTTAACAAAATAAGCATAAGATCAAAGTGTATTTGGCTTAGCTTGTTAGCAAGACTTACCAGCTTGGTTAGTTTAGTGAACTTTTTGCGTACTTCGCTGTGAATCAAATTCAAATTTTGATAACAAAAAAAAAAAAACAAAAAAACAAAAGAATTAAGTAAATGTAAATTAGTAGGGCGTGCTAAAAGGAGGACACATGACAGATTTTTTTGTTTTACAGAGTTTTGAAACGAAATTTAAACGATGATGGGTGCTTGTGGGACAACAAAATCGTTCAAATCTGTGGATCGTGGGTAGGAAAAGCTGTAGGAAACGACGCCAAAGTTTCTACAAATGACAAAGAGAACTAAAAAGAATGACTACTCGGACTGTGGAGAGAAATGCAATCAAATTGTTTGCTGCTTACTGTCAGCGAGTCGCGCAAATGTTTCAATCAAATCTTTGAATGGCTCTTTGTGTTGTGGAACTTGTTGTGTTTTCTGTTTTTTTTATAGCAGAAATAAATGGCTATGGTTGGAGCTTGTAGCTCGTCTTTTTTATCAAAACACGGGTGATGCTAATGGCAGCACCTTTGCCTTGCTTAGTTTTCGGTTTTGTTTTTCTTTTACACTTTGTCGTCGTTTTATTAATTTTTTATATTTTGACTGGTGTGCACCTTTTTCGGGAACACCGTCATCAATGTCAATAGTCCCTAACGAATCCCCTTTAGCTTATGGGTACACAACTCCTGCGAGAGGAAAACCAGTGCACTAGTGGCAGGATCAGCTGCTCTTGGACTAGATACATTGTTGGTTGAGTGTTCTTTCAGCCGTTAAGGGGATTTTATTTGATTTTTTTAGTGCATCGGCAGTTCCAGATGACTATGATATGGAATGCCCGTGTGCAAGGACGTAGGATAAGTTAAGCGGTTATAGTTTCTTTTTTTTATTTTCATTTCATTGCTTGGCAAGGTGTCGCAAGAAGCACCAGTTATTGGCAAAACTCATTACGAATGTTAGAAGGCTCATCTATTTCTGCTTTCATTGTTCCTTTTCTCACGGAAAGCCGCTCAAAGGCATAGGCTGTCTCAATCAGACATAATCAAATGTTCCAACCGTTCATTCGATGGCATTCCTTGTTCCATTGTCCGGCTATTGTGATGCATTCAAAGCGATTGATTTCCCAACTTTGGATTCATTTCCTGCAGCACATGGCCAAATAAACTAAATTCCCCTTTCCCATCATCGTTACCACTTTGCTTCGCTCACTGTTACACATTCAAGGAATAAATAGAAAGTTAACAGCAAATCAAATCAAACGACACATAGTCCGTTCTGGTTGTCGTTGCCTCCAATGAGAGTACTCCGCCGCACATATTTCGTCGCCATTCTATTTCGTTTCAGCAAAACGGACGACAACGCCTTACGTGTGTGTCTCTTTTGACCGGAGGAGATGCAACGTCGGGTGCATGTGCCACCAGAATACATTTCATTTCTAATACACAAATTGATACCTGATATAGAGTGATTGATCTTTATAACGCGATCGCAGTGGGTTCCCTTTAAGTGCAAGTTCAGTGATGTGAGCATTCCGGAAGACCAGCAAATGGGCAAGTGATGGAATCTACAAAACAAGACACCGGTCTCTATTAGTTCAATTTTATGGAGCAGTCTTCGTTCAACTTACCCTATTTTCATCGAGATACAGAATTTTCAAGTGCGGCAAACGTTGGGAGATATTCTTGAAGCTCTCCATGGTCACCATTTGGTTGTCATTCAGATTCAATGCCACCAAATCTGGGATATTCTTTTCGATGATATCGAGTACGGCAGACATGATTTGTGGTCGTGCCAGAGAGAAGAAGACGTTTTTGAAATCGGGATCCGCATTGAATTTGGACAGATCGAGTGCTCTTGTATTGACGTTGTAACGTTTCACCATGGCCAGCTTGATTTTCTCCTTATATTGATCATCGATAGGCACTTGTGGTGTACCGGGACGAACACGAACCGGCAGTTTGAAGCCATCGTACATTTGGATGCCACGATCGCACGACTGAAGTAACTCGGCGATGCTAAAGTCATCGACAAAGAACACAACACAGTGTTTCTCTGTGCGCCAATAATGCGGGATGAATATCTCCGGAGAGATTGTTGCCAAAATTTGCCGAATGACCTCATCTTTGTTGTATTTTTGACCAAAGTTGATCTGAAAAGGAAGAGAAAAGGAATTTATTGATAAGTGGGCACGCTAAGGAGGTATTGACTCTGAAGGGAGAACAACCTAATCAGTCAGGCAAAGGCCTGACCAACACCATCCATCTGAGTAAAAAGCTCAACCTAATCAACATTGGAACGAAGGTTAGTTGAAGGGCCAGGGGAACGACATCGACTTAGTCAGAAGGGTAAGATAGATCACAACGATAGATGGACATCAAACCTTCAGCTCAAGGTCTTCAAATCCACCGCAGTAGGGAGAAGGCCTCACAAGCAGAGGACAGCAGCTTCACCTTAGGCGCTCTGTACAAGTGTGAAGGGATTTCCATCAATTTGATAACCGACACTCCAGCTCCAGGTCTACGAATCCACCGCCGCAGTAGGGAAAGGCCTCACAAGCAGAGGGTGTGAAGGGATTTCCACCAATTTGGTAAGTGAAACTGAAGAAGCTTGTTGGTTTAGACTCAGGTCTACCCCGGACCGTAGAGCCATCTCAGTATCCAAGTCAACAAGACGTTAGAAAATCTCCACCAAAAAGCGCTAGATTGCTGCCTTCAGAACTACCTTACAGCAGGAGTTTCAAAGTAAACATGGAAAGTTTGTAAAACATGAAGTGCTACAAGGTTCGCAGGTCGGACTTGCTCTCGTTATCTGGTATTGGTGTGGATAAAATCTGCAGCAGCTTACACATAAGCTAGAGTCACAACAAGCATTCTTCAATCTTGTCTCCCCATCTAAGCCATTGAAGACATAAATCTCAATGAAACGTGCGTACTATTATCAGGTGACATTGCCCGCACTTAGATGAAAAGATACTCTTTAAGTGGGTGTAGCGTGGTAATGAATTTTTGAATCTAGAACTACGGTCTCAAAATAGAACTTTTTATCTTTCGCAATAAATTTCTTATCAAAGACAAATCCAACGACAATCGACGTTGGTAATCAGACTGCTTCGACTCAGTTACGACAAATGATGATAGTTGCGTTCTCAATTTTATTCCCCTAAACTGTATTTAATTTGTGGTTTATGAAGACCTACAAATTGAGGACGTTGGTTGTGGTTTACGAGTATTTACTAGATAAATTTACTTGTTTAATCAAAACCTTTGTTTCTAAGCGAATATCGTATCTGTAGGTGAAGACGTAAACAGAAGGAACACCAGTCGTGTTTGGGACGGAAAAACAAGACGGGATTATCCAACTAGTGGAGTCTTATCGATAAGATATGCATAGACAGAGTGTGTTAGTAAAAAATGCCCACAAATGAAGTCTCCTACGATGTAGTGATACTACTTGACATACTCACAAGCACGTCTCTTGACAGATACCTACCCTTACTTCGACCTAAACCAAGCACTCTTTCCATTAAAGAGCAAGCTGAACCGTAGTATTGTTATGTTGTGTGCTCGGGAGGGTTGTTCACAGCCCTTGGCACTACGGGTTTTCTTCAGAATCCTAGTTTGCTTTCCAGAATGATCGCTAGATGAGTTGTTTCACTCCAGCAAATGTCAAGAAGTTAGGAGGCTTCTCTGTGTGGATGCCAGCAAGCTGTTTCATTGGGATAACTTCGCTGCCGAGAATTCTCTTTAAAGGACGACTGAGCATTCCGTTAGGAGAGGTCTCTTCACTCGAATCGGATGAACTTGTCATTTGGTGGGTTTACCAGAATGTCGCTGGCGAACTAGCAAAATCATGGCCAAATCTGAACCAAACAATGTTCGATCACTGAACTCAGCTTCGCATGGCATTCAAATGCGTCATGAGCATCGATTGCTGGTAGCTCGCTGATGAGAGAGCCTTCAACACACTGGTGACCGGCCCCATTTGACATTTATTCGGGCGACGTAGGTCTTCTTTGAATCGACAAATTTGGTTAGAGGATGCTGTGCTGATCAAAGTTTTACTTCCTTGTCTTCGTAGCTTTAAGATTGTACGTGTCATGGAAACGTTTAGGATAGTCTAGGGGTTTAGGAAGAATCAAGACAATTGCCAATGAATTGAAGAAGTGACTGCCGACATTTGCGTCTTTATTTATTCATTAGAGCACTTTAGCGACGCCGTAATATCATCGTAGAGTTTATGATTTAATGACAGAGGATGACAACATTCACTATTGTCTATAAGATACGAGTTATTGCCTTAGAAGGGCGCTATCTTCAAAGAGTACAATCAAGCGGCAAGATATAAAGTGGAATGCTTAACTACACTCAGTTTTTCCCTCTTATTACAGTTCACAAGCACTTCGAAACCTCTTTTCGGCTCCATTCGAAAGGTTGCCGTGTTTTAAGCTACCGATCAACCAATTCCTATGTCTTTGAAGCGTGTGCCTAGAAATATCGAAACAGACAGCCTTGTCGTTGTCTCTTTTTGTCGCTCTCGCTACGGTGGCACCGCCGAAACATTTGTTGGTTCTTTAACCACTGTGCCATGGCATGCTTCCTGTGTGTCTTCGAAGCGTGTCCCTAGAAATATCGATACAGACAGCCTTATCCTGGTCTCTTTTCGTCACTCCCGCCAGGGTGGCATCGTGAAGCACTTGTCTCTAAACACTGTGCCATGACATGCTTCCTATGTGTCTTCGAACCGTGTCCCTTGATATCGAAACAGACAGACAACGGTGGTACCGCCGAAACACTTGTTGGTTCTCTAACCACTGTGCCACGGCATGCTTCATGTGTCTTTGAAGCGTTTCCTTAGAAATATCGATACAGATAGCCTTGTCCTTGTCTCTTTTCGTCACTCCCGCCACGGTGGCATCACAAAGCACTTGTGTCTAATCACTGTGCCACGGCATGCTTCCTGTGTCTTTGAAGCGTTTCCTTAGAAATATCGAAACAGACAGACTTGTCCTTGTCTCTTTCGTCCCTCTCGCCACGGTGGCATCGCTAAACACTTGTTGGTTCTCTAATCACTGTGCCATGGCATGTTTCCGATGTGTCTTCGAACCGTGTCCCTAGAAATATCGAAAGGCCTTGTCCTTGTTTCTTTTCGTCCAACTCGCAACGGTTGTACCGCCGAAACACTTGTGGGTTGTCTAACCGCTGTGCCATGGCATGCTTCCTATGTGTCTTCGAACCGTGTCCCTAGAAATATCGAAACAGACAGCCTTCTCCTTGTCTCTTTTCGTCGCTCTCGCAACGGTGGTACCGCCGAAACACTTGATGGTTCTTTAACCGCTGTGCCACGGCATGCTTCCTGTGTCTTTGAAGCGTTTCCTTAGAAATATCGAAACAGACAGCCTTATCCTCGCCTCTTTTCGTCACTATCACCATGGTGGTACTTGTTGGTTCTCTAACCACTGTGCCATGGCATGCTTTATCTTAATCTTTGTGAAGGAGTAGGGATCTTACTATAGGAAGATGTTGGGTTGCCATTGAATAAGAAGTACCCACCTACCTATCCACCAATTCTGATAACGGCAGTAAAATTGATAATCCTTTCAATCTCTGCTTCATAAGGCTTACAGGACGCATGAAGATTCCTGTAGATTCCCTTTAGACCAAAGTGCAGTGGCGTTGTGCCAAGACATTGCTACGAAGGATATCGGTTAAACAAACGAGTTTCTTTCCACGAAAGAGCCACTTCATTGTAATCAATGCCTTCCCTGCGTTCGTTTGAAGTGTTCCTTATGCTCTCCAGAACACCATTTGTTGGATAAATGACATTCAGCATCCATCAACTGCACACAACTGGAAACTGGTGATTTGCATCACCTCTTCCTCTATTCACTTGTGCCGATCGATAAATTGATTGCACACCACACACAGAACGACACAGAACCATGACAAATCGGAAGTTTCTAGCGACAATTTCCATGAGATAAGATGGTGATCTAATTAGTTTCAATAAACCCGCCCCCAAACACTCCCCAAACTCTGGACTACGAGTAATTAAAAGATCTGCACCCGCATATTCAACAATTGGAATCAATAAACGCGTCTGTTTAGCAACGCTCCTCCATTTGACACTAATTATCCAGAACACCAAACAATGGTCGCTCTGTCATTGAAGAAAAGATCACGAAACACAGCTCTACACACAACTGATCTTGCCTATCAACTGAGTGATCTTCGAGCTCGACGATCAAGTGCGCCGACGGCAGCAGCAGTAGCAGCAGCCGCATCATCATCTTAAATTAACGAGAATTCTTATCAAACGAACACTCAACCAAATTGGACTCCATCTCATGTCCAAGCAGTGGTCACAGATCAACTTGATCAGTTCTAAAGCATTATTCGCCTCGTAAAGATCACCAGAGAACAGCAGTACAGACACGCTAAGGTAATGACTTGGGCATCTTTGATTTGCTGCACCCTCCTCCTCCTGGGACTACTAGTGAATCCCGCGTTCTCCTATGTCGTGGACAGTTCCTCCAGCAGTAGCGAGGAGATAACAGAAGCACCTCCCAGTCGTCAGCATGTGTCACGGATCGCTCGTCCCGGTGAGATTGTAACTCCAACTTTGTCCGAACTAACTCAGTTCTTTGGAGCCAAGGAATTCGATGACAATCGCTTGGGTGGACCCAACTTTCCCAGGAACGAACAAGTGACAACCTCGTCAAAGGCAAACGACAAGAGCATCCTCAGTTTCAATGATTTGCTGACATTGTTAGCCGTTTGGCATTTGGCCAATGAATTCAATAATTACCAAGTGAATACCGAGCAGCCGTCACCACCGGTCGAGATGCGTGGCAACGAGGTGCTGAAGTAAGGCAATTGCGTTGTGCACAAATG
The DNA here is from genome assembly GCA_951813785.1 of Criorhina ranunculi. NCBI lineage: Eukaryota > Metazoa > Arthropoda > Insecta > Diptera > Syrphidae > Criorhina > Criorhina ranunculi. Next base: position 4,376,194 of record OX638385.1, on the reverse strand, counting down.
CAAATAGTTTTGTGCGAGAGAAGATGATAAGTGTACCGAGTATTATCAATTGACATGTGACATGATCGTGTGTTTGGAGCACTTTTTTTGAGTGAAATATATATTTTTTCATAAGAAAAACTGTTCTTTTGTTTAGTTTGAGTGAACAACTTAACGGTTTTCTAATTGTAGATCATTGTGGGTTATCGTTTTGTGGAGAGTTCACGGAAGAAATTGTTGTCAAACGGGGTTTGCGAGTAGGAATTAGTTGAAAAGTGGCACAAGTCGCTGGAAGTGATACTCTACTTGCTTGTCGAGAATGATTTTGGTTCATCATATACCCTTGCTTCGACTTGGACACACTTTTAAGCGTCTACCCTGCTGTATAGTAGGAAGTAGGAAGTTTAGAGGAGTGGGAGTACAATTTTTGTAGTCTGCGTTCTGTAGGGAGTTCCAAGACAGTCACGGGAGTAACACTGATCTCTTGGGATGATGAGAGTACCCATCTGTATAACGCATCCCGATCTATAAAGCTGACGATGTGGTACTGCTTCATCTGGTTGTAGGTAATGAAGTTCCACAAGGTGCTTGGTCCGATCATGTGGAACGATACGAAAAACCGACGAGCAATTGTCGAACATTTTTTGGACAAAATGAAGCAATAAATCATCAAAGACTGACCCAAACCTGTGACTAGATGGGATGGAACTTGAAATACAAGCAGAGTTAGTAGTTATTTCACAGCTGGGTAGGCGATCGAGGTGTGCCGCTGACTTATTGAGGATAGTGTCAACTGGTAGTGTGCCAAGACACCATGAAAAATCGACTCCTGGTAGGGATCGTTCAGGCAGTTATGCGTTACAATGCCCAAAAGAGCAAATCTAAGCATCGATCGGTCTTGCTTGTAAGAGTCTCTGACATCATAGATGGATTCTATAAAAAAGATAAGGAATCTGTCGTCGGATTCGGAACATAGGAACGAAGACGTGACCTTCTATTCGTGTAATGGCCGGGAATAGGTTGGTTCTGTGCTTTTCATTGTATAGGTCGCCCCGTTTGAAGATTTTTGAGGTGCGTTCTAGGCAAAGGTAGAGTCTTTGGACTAGAGCTGCACCACCTCTTTCAAGAATGAGAAAAGCAACTAAGATGAGAGGGCGTACTTGATTATGTCATTTACCAGGTCCTCACCGGAAGTGTTTGTGCAGCTAAATTGTCTAAAAGAACGGCGAATCAGAGAGGCAACTTCCGTCTTTATAAGCAGTGTCAAGGCAATTCTGTCTAACTCTGTTTCTCCGCAATCACTGGTGCTCCAAGAATCGAAACAAAAAGCAAAGTATCCGACTGAAGCAGGGATGAACGAGAAGCTTCGAGAGAGGCACCCTGAAGCGCGAGCATTTCTAAAATGACGCCGAGTAACGCCGAACCTTACAGCTCTTCTTTGATAAAAGGTTAGGAAAGTGGCTGATTGCATACAGTAAAACTGCCAGAAGCAAAATGGACGGTCTTCCAAGCTCTAGGCATGGGTTTCCGTGATCACTTCGAATGCAAAAGCATTAATTGTTCGGTTTCTTACCAGAAAGCACTGTCTTTCACACAAACAGGTTTCAATAGGATGGACATCCCATGACTAGACTCTATTAAGAATGAAATCGTGTCGGACAGACTGCCAAGGCAAAGGTATGTATGAGCAAATGGAGAAGCAAAATTCACCGAAAACCGGATGGGCTATTGGTAAATGTCACTGATGCAGGAGATCAGGAATCAAATTTACAGATCCTCAGTCAAAAACAAACTGTAGCTCGTCATCCCTGCCTGGTAGCAGATGAAAATGTAGCACCTTCGCCCCTCTAAACTGATTGTTGTTGGTCGTAGGAGCACAGCGCGCGGTGGCTGTCATTACTCTAGAGGACTACGTGAAACCTGTCTACGTCTACCTGGGAAAAGAACATTTAACCGACAATTGATGAGCTTTTCTTTGAATAACTCTCGCATTTGTATACGGCTTGGTTTGCATTGGTCTAGCATTCGCCGTTGAAGCTCTTGGTGATGTCCTCCAAGCATTCCTAACCATCTTTGGTGTGGTCGCAGGACCCCTTCTGGGACCCAATTAAAAGGGAAGCGTCATTCGACTTCTCTTCGGTTTATCACTTGTGCGTCGTGAGATGTCTGTTAAAGTCCATGAAACAGTTTAGAAGAACAACTTTGTAAGCGTTTTCTCGGGCAATGGAATGGAATTGAATCACGCCACCTCGTGCAGTAAACAAACTTTTTTTATGCCTCATCAGACGAATTTACGTAATTCAATCCGCGCTCCACTCATTTTTGGAATTTCCCATGCAGCATAACAAAAAAAAAAAAAAACACTCTCGCCATACTTGATGCCGTACCCGCACATTGTTTACTTTTCCATTTTCCATGGAATTCATCTAAACTAGACCCACAAACGTGTCGTTTTTCATTCAACAACACACCCAAACCGATGCGTGTCGTATTTTTAGGATTTACAACAGATTACTCGTTCAAATGTGTGTAAGTGGATGTCTTTCCATTAATTCAGCAACGTTAATGCACAATTCAAGTTCAATTTATAGAGCAGGTCGTGCCTTCGTACCACTCCACGTGCTGACCCCACTCGCTTTGAATTCTCTCATTTGGACACTCACAGTCGTTTTTTCAGTGAAACAAATATAGAACTTTGTGCCTCACTTCCACTGACATAAATTTTTGTTCGAAGAGTTCTTTCGAAAGTCGCCATCATTTTCGGAATAACTGACGGCGAGGGTGGTGTGGCGCACAACACAACATTGTAGCGTTCTAGGTGGAATTTATTCGCTTGCAAATCTCGATATCATTTCAAGGAAATACACTTTATGACTGCAATTACAGCTATTTCTAGGTGAAAACACACAACGTTCTCGTCTCGACTCTGCGTTGTTACGATCCACAAGTGTGTAGAGCGCGCTCTGGCACAGTCTTAGTTATCGTCTGACGTTGCTGCTGATTGGTTTTCCTTATTCGTTTTGATTGCTGTTGATGTGATTGTTGTGTGCTCCGTCTGTAATTGTTTTCAATTCAAAGTTCAAGCAAAGAAAACTTAAATTCGAAGCGAACGCGAACGAAAGAGAACTGGGACAGTCATTGTTGGAGTGCGATTGAGAGTGGGTGACGTGACGCGACGGGCGGTCTTACGTAAAATTTAGTGCTTTCTGCGATTTATTGGCCTACTTCGGTGATGATAGTCATCCCAGACTGATCTGTGATATAGAGTTTACTTACGTTCCACTTGAAAATGTCCGTGTTTTCAGGATGGGATTACTGCATCCTGGCGATCGTGCTGGTCATTTCGGCTAGCATTGGGATCTACTATCGTCTGACGGGTGGAAAACAACGCACCACGGAGGAATATCTGTTGGCAGATCGAAGTATGAGCATATTGCCGGTTGCATTTAGCTTGATGGCGAGTTTCATGTCGGCAATCACCATACTTGGGGTGTCTATGGAGAACTATCAGTACGGCACCATGTTTGTGATCATCAATCTGTCGTATGTGCTGACTACTCCCATCGCTGCGTACTTAATTTTACCGGTATTCTATCAGCTGAAGACCGCCAGTGTGTATGAGTATTTGGAGAAGCGATTTGGCTACGCCACAAGGCTGGCTGCTTCACTGGCATTCTCGGTGCAAATGATCCTCTACATGGGTATCGTTCTGTATGCTCCTGCGTTGGCCCTGGAAGCCGTGACTGGACTTGATCGTGTATTTGCCATTCTGGTGATCGGTTTTGTGTGCACCTTCTACTCGACGATTGGTGGAATGAAGGCTGTCCTGGTCACCGATGTCTTTCAATCTCTTCTGATGTTCGCTGCGGTTTTCAGTGTGATCATCTGTGCTACGATCAAAGCTGGTGACTGGGCAACCATTTGGAGGGTGGCTCAACAGGGTGATCGAATCAATTTCACCGACATAAGTGCTGATCCTACACGACGCCACACATGGTGGACCCAGATCATCGGTGGAGGGTTCACTTACATGTCCATCTACGGGGTGAATCAAACCCAAGTGCAACGGCTGATGTCCGTTAAAAATCTGAAGGCTTCCCAACAGTCGCTCTGGTGGAATCTTCCGATCCTCTGCCTGCTCAGCTTTAGCACTTCCTTTTCTGGACTCTGCATTTACTACTACTACCAAAACTGTGATCCTTTCCTCGAAGGCCGCATCAATTCTCGTGATCAAATCATGCCGCTCTTCGTCGTAGACACTATGGGTCATCTGCCTGGCATTGCTGGTCTCTTCGTCTCGGGCATATTCTCCGCCAGTTTGTCCACCATCTCTTCGGCTATCAGCTCTTTGGCTGCCATTACTCTAGAGGACTATGTGAAACCTGTCTACGTCTACCTGGGAAAAGAACCTCTAGCCGACAATCGACGAGCTTTGCTCTCAAAAACTCTCGCATTTGTATACGGCTTGGTTTGCATTGGACTTGCATTCGCTGCTCAAGCTCTTGGTGGTGTCCTTCAAGCATCCCTCACCATCTTTGGTGTCGTCGGAGGGCCTCTTCTGGGTCTATTCTCCCTTGGCATGTTCACAAAGCGAGCCAATCAAAAGGGAAGCATCATTGGACTTCTCCTCGGTCTATCGTTTGCCTTCTGGATTGGATTTGGACAGCCAAAACCGCCGCCACCTCAACTACCCATGTCCGTCGATGGATGCCCAATCGAAGGAGACACAACACCCAACACATTGCCAGCCTTTCTCGCGATGACAAAGGAGTCAATCCAAGACAGTGACTACTTCTACCTCTACCGACTGTCGTACATGTGGTACTCTGTCCTTGGCTTCCTGGCTTGTTTCATTTCTGGATACATCCTGAGTTGGATTTTTGAATTACTTAAGCTCGACGATAATCCAAACATATACACCGACAAGGAACGCAGTCTATACAACTGTGAGCTCTTCGTCCCGCCAATTGCGAGACGATTGCGATTGAGGAACAGTAAACGGGCGAACGAAGGCGCCCATGAGACGAACGGAAGCAAGACGGTGGCAACGATTACTTAATTTTCCTATAACTGTACTTAAATTTAGTTTTAAGAAGAATGTGTGTTTTTTTTTAAATAAATTTCGATGTTCCACAAGCGGAAATGTGTTCTGAGCGATGTGGTGGATTTTTTCATGGTCATTGTCGATGTGATTAGCTGCGCGATTGTGCTCTTATCGCCGTCTATCAGGCAACTGTTGATAGTTTAGAGTTAATCTGACGTTGTGAGAGAAGGAGAGATAGAGAGCTACACATTTGCGTCACAAAATTCACCCCTTCTCTGTGACAGATCAGCCCTTTGGAAGTTGTATAATCTCTAGACTCGAATCGGTGTAGAAAATTTTAGTGATTGACACCCAAAGGCTAAGAGAACCACAAAGATTCATAGACTTTCCATGTAAAGGAGTGCGAAACACAAAGCAATAGCTGGGTTGGTTGCCTCTACGTAGTGCTCTCTGAAAATGTTCAACGAGTGACACGAACGACTGTCATTCTAGAAGAAGATTCAGATTATAAGCCAACAAAGTGAACGAGTACCATTCGTTGAATTCATTCTTTCCCTGAATTCATATCAAAGACCCAACGATCGACGAGTGTCTTGGATAACTCGGAACTTGAAAGTGACTGTCTCAACGAATTTCGAATCAGTCCACCTCTTTGCATCCGTGTCGAGGAATTTCTTTTCTCCTTTACCCACTCGTCAGCCAAAGGCAGCAAAGGAGATAAGAACCGGGAAACTCCGTCGCTGACCCGACGGGGCATGCGTCATGCGAAAGGAATGAGATAGCTTTTCAATTCATGACCTAGGTTCGAGCAGAATTGGTCGTGGAACACCATCGGGACTGTAGGAAACAATGGGATTGTCTTACAAAGCCACAAGTCAGTAAGTTCACGTTGCCAAAGTAAAGAACGAAAGACGCAACGTCAAGATGTGAAACAAATAGACCACATCAGACCATGGAGACATGTGATAAAGAAAGCTATTGTACGTGGGAATGAAAGTAACAAACGTGACGTTGGTTAGCAAACCATTGTAAATAAGCTCTTCCCCCGATAAATTGTTTATGGATAGCTCCACGTTTCTTTACCGGTTGCGAGTGGTAAATGTTAGTACAAATGTGTTCTAGTTGGTCTATGGAGATAAGATTTACACTTGTTGCCCTTATCGACGCTTATCAGGCGCATATATCCTAAGTTAGTTGCGTGGTTAATCCGTTAAGAGCGAGTGCAAGAGGTGTACCCTTTCCTTTTGACTGCTTAGTGACGCAATTGATGTTGATAAGCACGCTCTGGAAGAATATCTACACGGTTGTCATAGCTAACCGCTTCTCCGTGAACCGATTTTAGGACCAATTCTCTGGCTTCCATGATCCGATTCTTTGACAAAAGCTGGTGACAGTAACACATTTTGATTCAAAGATTGTTTAGCATACGGAGGTCTCTTTGCTCTTTAACGTGTCTTACCAACATTTCAATCATTCACGGGCTTTCGAACGGTTTACTGGAACTAAGAACTAGGCAATTGCAAGTTCTGAACCACACTACGATTTACTTGGAGAGTCGTCAGCCGTGAGATAGATTGCCTAAGATCACAAGTGATTGATGTCAATCTGATAAGCTGTGGTAATCTTCAGGGAAAAAGGAAGCTCCTTACAGCCTCAAAACATCCAAATCCACATAAATAACCGCCTAAAGACAAATGTTTGGTTGCCTGCGTGATCAAAATGCCACTTAAGAGCTCAACTGTCTACTCCCCGCTTAGAGAAAATGTAAATAAACTACGGATAGAGGGACTGCTCAACTAAATCTCATAGAACAACATCGTGGAGTTGTCGTGAAGATTAGAATGTACTGCAGACTTTAGGAAAGAATTTTACTTTTGAAGAGGGCAGCAGAAGCTACAGGGTAATTCGACTGCAAATGCCATATAAAGCGACAGAAATCGCAGCTGATTATAGCTATTTATAGGTCCAGACGGCGCGGACTTAGTCCAGAGACTCGATAGCATTCTTCATTGGGCACTGGAAATGCATACTCAAGTTCGTATGAGGCACACAAACAATTCAATGGCTCTGTGGTGGAATCAATGGCATGGACGTAGATCTATGGCGTTTGGTTTAATCACAACTAGACGCACCCTTTCTGATCTTCGAAAACGACAAATAATGCCCAGAGTTCTGGCATTTAAAGGAATACGCGTGGAAGAAACGTGACAACGAAGTAATTACGATGCGTTGCACACCCTCTAAGTAACCCCGTATAGTTCTGAAGGTCTTCCGATATGGAAAAGACCATGATTTGATTGCCACATTCTCGGGAGCAATCGAACTGCGGGCGTGAATTAAACGACGAATGCTACAAGTTTGAACAGCGATATGAATGCGTCTTAATGGCTTGGAATTCCTAGTCAAAGGTGGGGGCATGTAGAACGAACGAGGGGATATCGTCCGGTCTGGGAGCAGTCTACAATCTTGACAATGCAGTCCACCATCCTGCAGTCTCATCAGAGGTCTCCCATTGCCTTGAATGCTTTAAAATCTTGCTTCAGAAAGCGAATGTTCGGTGACAAATCTTAGAGGTGTTCACCTATGCTTCCCGAAACCCTCTGGAGTGAAGGAAGTAGTGCTGAACCATCTTAAGAGTTAGGCGACCGCAATACTTGTGTTTATGAAATCGTCCCGTTTATAAAACGAATACTTATACTGCACAGCAGCCACTCCAGTGATAAACACTTCCACCAGATGCCGGTTGATCACTTCCATTTCATTCTTAAGAACAATCCTGATAAGTCCTAATTTATTCAATTCTTCCATAAAGCGTAACTAATTCTCCTGCAAATCTGGAAACCAAGCTTATTCTTTGCAGTCTTCTCGAAACGGACAAAAGGAGATACAAGAGATTGAACGACACTTTTTTTATTCTCTCCTCGGGTGAACCTAAAGCTAAGTATTTCTTAGCTGGAAACCCCAATTACAAGGCAAAGAAGACGCCAGACATAATGGCAAAACATAATTTTCTTTTAATCCAGTATAAGCACAAGGAAATCTAATGCATTTAGGTAGTTTTGTAGCAAATATTTCACTCACCGTAACTTGGTACCATCCCAATGAATTCGGAACGAGTTTTCTGACTCCAAATTTGCCTCGTGGTATTGGTGAACCTTTTCTCCTGCCACTACCACGTGCCATATCAAACTGCAATACAATAAACGGATACAAAATTAATTTCACAATTCCCACGGAACACTGTCATGCATCCAACTCACCCTGGACCCAAGGAAATCGGCCATATCATCATCATCCTCTAGCCGCGACCGAATTCCCATTGCAGCCATTCCACTCTTGAGTCCACCCTTGTTTTGATGCAAACCCGAGGGTTTAAAACTAACCCTTCGGGTTGTTGACCTATCCTTAACCCGATCATCATGCTCTGCAAGAGGAAATAATTAAAAATTTTCCCCGTCTAGTCGCCATAATGGCGGCTTTAACAAAAAAAAAATTACTCTTACCATCAGAGTAGGAGGTCAGTCCACTAAATCTTCCATTGACATTATAATTATTACGTTGTCCACCACGTTTAGGCATTTTTTCTTTCTATAATTGTTTTCCTCAATAATTTTATGCGTTAAATTGAGTTTATTTGTTGTTAAATTTGTTTAAACACGCGCAAAAAATAAGCAAATCCACACTTTTAATGCAAAAAATTAAATGGTGAACTGTCAACTTCGGTTTGATGTGTGAAGTTGGGTGTGGTTCGGAATACAATCGATGTGCGAGATGTGGATAAGAAAAAGTTTTTGAAAATAAAAAAAATTTAGTTAATAATTTTTTTTAAAAAAAATCAAATAACTGATAATTAAAACTGTTTAAATCTTGTGAAACAAGTTTAAAAAAATCCTTATATAATTACGCTTCAAATTAGAGCACAGCTCCGGTCCAACAAAGTCGTAATTATTTAAATTTTACGAAAGAACACATGCCTTAGGTGCTTTTGTGGTCGTTTTTCCAGTTGTAGGTGGCCTAATGGAATCTGAGGACTTGATTTCTTGTCGCAATTTGAGTGTGGGATTTTAATTGCTAGAGATAATTAAATCAGAGCAACTAGGTGGATAGATTCAACAAGAAAATTTCAGAAATTAGTTGGGAAATTGGTAGTAAGCATGGAAATGAGCTATGGTAATTGTTTTCAGTTTTTAACTGAATTATGGGCTGTGAAAGCTGTATATGTAGGCTCAACCTCACAAAAGTTGTTCTGCTTCGATTTTGGACACATAAAAATCCCTTTTTGTTGTTAAATAGCCTTGTGTCTACCATCTTGTTAGGTGCCACCTTTGTCTGTGATCTTGAAACCTCCAGTTCAAAGAAAATTATCCATTCGCAAACTTGCTATTTCAATCCCTTTATCCTTCATTCCTTTTTCCCCCCCTTTCCTGAAATTTTCCCGACTTCTGCATTAATTTCCTTAAAAGCCATCCGCACCTGTCCCAACTCTGACAACAAATTCCCTTTCAACTGTCAACTGAATTCCTGAACGTGGGAAATTTACTTCGCCATCGTTTTCCGTCGTTTTTAGATGTAAATTTATTCGTTCGTAATTTTCTTTTCGTGAAATTTCCATTTAAATTTGTTTCATGTGAGTATTTTCTTATAAAAAAATCATTTTTCAACTGTTTTTCCACAAAATGCGATAGTTTTCGGTGTTCCACGGTTGAAATTTCCATGGAAATATTCATTTTTCTTTTCAGTGAGAGCACTTTTTTTTTTGCTTCGATTGGCAAAAGAACCGTCATCTATGGGTGCTCCCCTCGGTTTTTTAATGGCCGTTAAATTTGAAATTTAAATTTTTCTTTTTAGTTCGGGTCGGTGGGGAGGTTTTTCAATCGGAAAATCAGTCCTTGTACGGTTTGATGTAGATTTCGTCGGTCAATTGTTCGCGTTTGTCCACTTTGGATGGAGGAAAAGTGTTCATTTGCGTTCTGGGTGTCCTGCCAATTCGTTCGGTTTGGTTTGGTTATAAGCGTGGACATCTGAGACTGGAACTTCAAGAACACAAAAAAAGGTAATCAGGCGGAGGAGCTTGTATATCAAGGTAAGTGGGATTGACTTGCATATTGGATTGGGTGTGGGCCATAATGTATTTTGTTTTCATTGTTTTCCTCTGTCTGCCTTAGTTCGATGGAAGACCAGTCGATTCTTTGATTTCGTTTTTTTATGCTAAACAGGGCACTCTTGGGTTGGGTGTGCATTCAGGTTTACTCTGAGAGACTCCAGAGATCTGCTGCCACCCTGCTGAGTATTCAACTATAGACCTCTGTTGTCTTTGAACGCAACTGGTCTTTGTCAGTTGCCTACAAAAAGCTGATTGAGAAATGGACCGATGGATGGAAGTTGCAGATTACATTGGAGTTGTTGCCTGTACACTCCAATGCGAGCAGTTAAATGGTATAGGGCGTCTCATACCAACAAACAGAGGCAAACACACTGTCTTGTCCTCGAAAGTGGCAACGTCTCACTCGGCATCTTCGTACTTCGATGTTGTAGGAGCCAATGTTCCGCTGAGGACAGGTCGGTTTCCAGGTACAGGAAACGAGCCACGTTGATAGGTCGATTACAGAGTGCTTCTTTGCGCAGGTTGGCTAGTTTTGGTGCGCATTCGACCAGGTGTCTGGTGTCGTTTGGATCATATACCCGTAGTCAGGGCATTTGGCTTGACACTTGCTTGTCTTACTTGGAACTCTTTATGGCGTCTATAAACGCACATTGTTTGTTGATTGCAAGCCTTCAGAACATTGATGTCATTGAACAGTTCATGGTCCTTAAGCTCATGCTTTTGAACAGGTTGTCTCGGAAGTCTGGCTTCTTAACGAAACAGTTGATCTTGATGGCATTACCAGGATTTTTTCTGAATCGTTTCTGCATTCTTGTCGATGGTCAGCTGTCCCCATGGAGACAACTTCTCCGTGTGAACAGCTTTTAGCGTCTATTGCTAGTCTCAGCTGTGCTAGTTCTCAACACCCAAGGTCTTGAGGGCTTCAATGTGGTATTGCCGAAGTCTTTGTCCAGATCCAGGAAAGGCCAAGTGGTGAAGCGGATTTCTGTAGATGTTTCGGCACGCTACGCATGTTAACTTGCATTTTCTTTGAAACGCTCTTTGACGTTCTCTAAGGTTGAGTTACGTACCCGAGAGTGGCCCTAAGTTCTCCCATTACCTACTCGCCTTTTGCTTGTTCTCAAACCTTCTTGTAGGAGTAGTGTCTTCCATTTCGGCGAAGCTGCCTTCGGTGCTTCTTGATCCTTCATTTCCGATCATCTGTGGACTTTGGATACCCACTTTGTCAATCCGCTGTAGCTTCCACTACTTAGCTTGCAAATCCTATCTCTGAACATGAAAATCAGATCACACGATCAGTGTCGACGCCTTGGGGTCCATTTTAGTAGGCAACAAGCTCAATTGAAGCATAAAATCCTCCAGATAGATTCAATTACAACGCAGCACCTCCGGAAAGTGAACCTCCGCTCTAGTGCATAAGTTAACTTGAGCCCGCGGGGTGGTCTCAATCTCAATCTTAATCTTAGTCTCGAGCTCAGAGGCAACATAATGCAATTCTCTCTCATGGAGCTCCCCCTCCCACGCACCAAATGCCCCATAAAACGCACCACTCTCCCGCTGGCCATTGTGCAGTGCACTCTACCATCGTCGTCGTGGGACCCCCAAAACACGATCGTTTGGATCGATTTTTATTACTCAGCCACGATCGCGGCGAAGTTGAAAGCTGTCTCTGTGTCTGTGTTTGCCCGCGGCTCTGGGTGCTCTGGTGCTCTGTGCTGTGTCGTCGACTTACAGTGACGCCATTTGTGTGTGAACGCGGAGAGAGAGACCAACCAGCCAGCCACCATCGCGCCTCAGATACTTTTCGCAAACAGACCGGATTACCAGTTGAGTTTGTTCACTGATTCGCGCGGTACTTGGCGCGACTTCGGTCAGTTTGAATATTTTCGTTTTTTTTTTCGTAAAAGTTTTACCACTCAAGGAGATTTGTTTGTTCTCTTCCTCCCCTCCGCGGCACCCCTCGCTTATTTTGTCCCTCTTTGCCGGAGCATCATTATTTTGTTTTTTGTTTTTTTTTTTTTGATGCAAAAGGTCACATGGTGATCGTGGTAATCTCTCGCTTTGGAGTGATCGTGCGGACGATGTCAGCCGTAAATTAATCGCCGCGTATCGGGCTTATCACACAAGTTATGGGTCAAATGGTACCCCGATGACGTCGTGAATATTTGGCGGGAGAAGTTATTTTCAAACAAAAAAAGATCGTTGATCGTGTGGAATTTGAATCGGAATGCAAATCTATCCACGAGATACAAAGTAAAAGTTCGCATTTTATACAAAAAAAATCGTAAAAAAAAAAAAGTATCTCAAGTCGTTTATGCAAATTAAATGGAAAGGGTTCCACAGAAGTGGCCTCCCGGTGCGTGCTTTCAATTCCACATATGTGTTCTGTTTATGTGTGTATATGTGTGTGTGCATCTTACACGGTGCAAGTGTGAATATGTGTCACTAGGTCGATCGTGGGAATAGAATAGAGCGCGCGTCATCGATAACACGCCCGCGTCGCGTACTTTCAGTTTCATTCACCGAAATTTTGAAGCAACAAAAGCAGAACAAAAGTATCTTCGAAGCAACAGGTGAGTCTTTGGGATTGATTCCTCCGATCGTGTGGGTGGTCTAAGTGTGACGTGACTGAGCATTGTTTTTGGAAGTGGGAATGGATGGTTAATGGGATCTCTAATTCGACGATGGATGCGGCACAAATCGTTTGTTCTCACCTTCGATGGAATTTTTCAATTAATGAAACGTGTTTCTGACGTACCTGACTACGTTTTTGGTTTGTTTGGTCAACCGAGGGAAGGGAATAAGGAGGCACGTGCTAAACTTTGAAGACTCTATTTGCATAACGAAATGCCTAGTTAGTTGGTAGTTGGAATTGATTCCATCAGTCACAGGTCAGTGATCGGATGGGTTCAGTGAGTGGGTAGGTGGAGGAGATTCGTGTGCGCTCATCAATCACTGGTTACATTGGTGTCAGTTGACTTTTATGACAAGGATTCGGTCTCTCTGAGCTGAGTGATGCGATCAGAAGGTACTTTTTGGACTTCACACAGCTAAAAGAGTTGGTCGAAGGAGTCCTCGTAATCGCTCCACTTCCCTGATTCTCATGCAGTGGCATCTACCAAGCTTTAGACAAATTAATCTTTGTATAGCACGCTTTGGGTTTTGTTCTGATCCACCTCGAGACGAACACTTTTCGTTTGAGAGGTCTTACATGACTTGAAAGGCCTTGTCATTTGGAGTTCTGGAGTCCAGGAGCTCTATAATCCCTTGGTCTACGATGGTGAAGACTTCGAACCAGTTCAAGGTGATTCGCTCGCTTTGTTCTCTTCATTGGAGACTTTGAACCAGCAGAAGGCAATTCGCTCGCTTTATAAGATCCTTTAAGCTAATTATGGGCAATTCACGCGCTCTGTTCGCTTCATCAGAGACTTTTAGCCAGTTGGAGGCAATTTGCTCACTTCATCAGAGACTGTGAGCCAGTTCGGGGTAATTCGCTTGCTCCGTCAGAGGCCTAGAGCCAGTTGCGAGTAGTTCGCTCGCTTCATCCAAGACTTGGAACCCGTTAAGGGCAATTCGCTCGCTTCATCAGAGACTTTGAGCCAGTTGCGGGTGGTTATCTCGCTTCATTCAAGATTTGGAACCTTTTAAGGGCAATTCGCTCGCTTCATCAAAGATTTTGAGCCAGTTGCGGGTGGTTCGCTCGCTTCATCCGAGACTTGGAACCCGTTAAGGGCAATTCGCTCGCTTCATCAGAGACTTTGAGCCAGTTGAGGGCAATGCGCTCGCTTCATAAGAGTCTTCGAGCCAGTTGTGGGTAATTCGCTCGCTTCATCAGAGTTCTGAGCCAGTTGCGGGTGGTTCGCTCGCTTCATCCGAAACCTGGACTCCGTTAAGGGCAATTCACTCGCTTCATAAGAGTCTTCGAGTCAGTTGCAGGTAATTCGCTCGCTTCATCAGAGTTCTGAGCCAGTTGCGGGTGGTTCGCTCGCTTCATCCGAAACGTGGAACCCGTTAAGGGCAATTCACTCGCTTCATCAGAGACTTTGAGCCAGTTGAGGGCAATTCGCTCACTTTGTTCGCTTCATCAGGGACTTTGAGCCAGTTGAGGGCAATTCGCTCTCTTGCTCGCTTCATAAGAGTCTTCGAGCCAGTTGTGCGTAATTCGCTCGCTTCATCAGAGTCTTCGAGTTAGTTGCGGGTGGTTCGCTCGCTTCATCCGAGACTTGGAACCTGTGAAGGGCAATTCGCTCGCTTCACCAGAGACTTTGAGCCAGTTGAGGGCAATTCGCTCACTTTGTTCGCTTCATAAAAGTCTTCGAGCCAGTTGCGGGTGGTTCGCTCGCTTCATCCGAGGCTTGGAACCCGTTAAGGGCAATTCGCTCGCTTCATCAGAAACTTTGAGCCAGTTGAGGGCAATTCGCTCGCTTTGCTCGCTTCATTAGAGTTTTCGAGCCAGTTGCGGGTGGTTTGCTCGCTTCATCCGAGACTTGGAACCCGTTGAAGGCAATTCACTCGCTTCTTCAGAGACTTTGCGCCAGTTCGGGGTAATTCGCTTGCTTCATTAGAGACTTTGAGCCAGTTCGGGGTAATTCGCTTGCTTCATCAGAGACTTTGAGCCAGTTGAGGGCAATTCTCTCGCTTTGCTCGCTTCATAAGAGTCTTCGAGCCAGTTGCGGGTAATTCGCTCGCTTCATCAGAGTTCTGAGCCAGTTGCGGGTGGTTCGCTCGCTTAATCCGAAACTTGAAACCCGTTGAAGGCATCATCAGAGACTATGAACTTCGGTCTGCCGACTCGTTAGGAGCCTAAAAGTCTCCAAAATACCATCGACTTGTCTAAAATCGTCTTCGCCCGGGAAAGATTGAAGATCAAGTTGGCGAATCAGCTTTCACACATTTTTCACAGAGAAAACAGTCTGCCGGTCATCATCTGGATTGAGGTTGCTTTCCATTGCCAGGTCATTGTTCACTTTGTCAGTTCTCTGCTCCAAATAGACCGCGAGACTTTCCAGACTCATGCCCAATTGAATGTAATTGATGGCCCCAACCAAAACAAACAAGCACCTGTATACCCTACCCATTTCAATTGTATATTTCTTGTACAGTTCCCATGTAAACATCGAACATTTCTCTCCGCGAAACCATTTATACAAACAGTCCATTGTTTGGTAAACAAAACCGCTGACAGATTTCATTTTTGTTTGATCTACTGGTGGAGCAGGAGCTCCTCTGTCTGACCGTCCCCCACTCAGACCAAAACACTGACAATGGGAACTAGATCACTTCAGGTGAATTGAATTCTAAAAATCCAATCGACAAGTTCAATTGTACGCGCTGTCACTGGGTGCTTTATGGTTATTAAGTCGTTTGTAGGTGAAGCGAATGTTTATTGAATTGCAATGCTCTGGGTGATTGCTGCCTCTCTCTCTCTCGTTCTTGTGAGTTGGATGTGGAACGCATTGACCGTATACGGGAGCACGGTATTAAGGTCGAATTCGTTTAACACTCACACACAATCGCCGTACATGCTGGTCAACGAATAAAATTCACATTAAGATCGGCTATCTGTGGAGGGGGGAGGGGGAGGGAGCTTCCTCTCGGGGGATCTGTTCTCGCTTTATGACGGACTATGCGTGTGTGCGTGTGTGCCATGGAATGGATTTTAGATGGATGGGTGACGTTTATGATTAAAATTCATTGGAATTTCGAGAATCGGAGTGAAAAGTTAGCTAGCTAGCTGATGTCAGCCTTGAGGGGACCTTGGTTAAAGGAGGGAACGAAGGAATTCGCCTTAAACCTGGTTTAGAAGTTTTTTCAGAGAATAAACTACTAAAGCTGAGCTTTGAAGATGTTTCAGCTGCTTAAGGAGGGATTTGAGCATGCGTCGAGCTCGGGGTGTAGTCAATTTGAAGTACTAAAGGCGGCTTGGGCGATGTTTCAGAGGCTTAAGGGGGGATTTGAGGAAACGTCGAGCTCGGGGTGTAGACAGTTTGAAGGACTAAAGGTGGCTTGGGTGATGTTTCAGAAGGTTAGGGGGATTTAGGGAGACGTCGAGCTCAGGGTGCAGTCAGTTTGAAGTACTAAAGGTGGTTTGGGCGATGTGTCAGAAGGTTGGGGGGATTTAGGGAGACGTCGAGCTCAGGGTGCAGTCAGTTTGAAGTACTAAAGGTGGTTTGGTGGCTTAAGCGATGTTTTAGAGGTTTAAGGGGGGATTTGAGGAAATGTCGAGCTAAGGGTGTAGTCAGTTTGGTCTTCTATTGAACTATCGTGAGAGGCTTGGGCTCTGCAGAGTCTTTTCATCCATGGAAGTAGGAAACTGACTTGTATTCAGCTCCTTCGACTCTGGGCTCTTCCCTGATTCCAGACGAGGTTCTTGTCAGATGGCTGTGGAAGATCGAGATAAAACGCTAAATCAGTTGTTAGGTCCCAGTCAACAAGTCTCAAGCCACAAGCAATTCCGGTTTTCTCTACAACGTTGGCCCTTCGTGCTGGTGTCCATTTACTTTACACGCACAAGCGTCGATCTATAGTTTGTCGTTAAGGCTTTCGACAGATTTCATGCTCTTCCTCGCCTTAGAGTAAAACTGAGGTGATGCTTTTTCAGCCCAAAACAACAGCGATTTGCAAAAGTTATTCTTCATTTGATCCCTGATGAGACGTTGTTGTCAGATCATCTGATACGGACCACTCACTTAGCGGTTCCTCAGCGGTGCCCAACCGAGGCCTAACTAAAGAGAAATATCAGCCTCTACAGCTAACTTTAGCCGTCTAGTTGCGACCAGTGCTCATCTTGTGCTTGTGGATTTCCTTTCATCCAGTGGCCGGTGTTCTCATAAAGCAGTCCATTTGGGATTCGTTTTGGATAGAGCTTTCGTAATACTCTTCGCTTCGGTCTCCAGACCCATCTCGACTGAACCCATCCGAGTTCCATAGCATGTTGTCAGATTTGCTGCTGAAAACAGGAAAAAGGTAGGAGCCTCAGGATGCGGCCTTGTTGACCTTTATCTTGACGGAGCACCTTTGTAACTTGTCTAGACGGGTCTCAGGTTAATGGCTCCGCTCTTTAGGTTCCTTTAGCATCAATTCCTGTTCTTTTGCGAGGCATCCTATGTCGTCTTAGTAGGTTTCGGGTCGTGAAGCTTTGTAGTAACCCAAGGAGTTCCTCATGTTCTTTGCAACATCGTCGCTAGGACTGTCTGTTTCTGTCGCCCATGGATTTCCGTTGCCTGTGCTTGTCCAAATGGTACAAAATAAGTGGAACTGATTGAGTTTTATCACGAAGAGGGGGTGACTAGAGATAAGTCGATCATCCAGGGCAGGCTAGAAGGAGATCCGACTTGCACTCCCTTGTGATTGCAACCAATTGTCCAAACGCGTTCTTGTGGACTTTCATTCTTCGTTGACCAAATGAAATGGACACTTTGTGTGACATTCTGCGAGGGTGAAGCCTATGCCTTACTCAAAAAGGATACATGTGTGCTCCTACAAACGTTCAGTGGGAGATTTGCTCGCTTTACTCACTTCGACAAGTTGGTTGGAGTCCGAGATCCACTCGAAGTTGATTTCGATTGGACACATTGATGAGTCCAACCTCACCTTTTTCAGGTGCCCAAAATCTACTTAGCCTACACACAAGCCACGAGACCTACATATTCGTCAGTCAAAGCCTTAAGACAACATGCAGTCCACTTGTGATCCACACTCGACTCATCGGCCATCACCAACTGCATGATGACATCATCCAACGAATGCCGGCATCCATTGTGTCCCGTTCGTGTGTCTTCTGACGTCAAACGTCTTTGAAAATCCTCAAAAGTTGATTAACTTCTTTCGAAATCAAAGTGAGGGACAAAAAAACAACAACAAAAGAGAAGAAGACAACCACCACCGGCGAAATGAATATGCTAACCGTAAGTGTATAGGCGGCGATTCGCTTTGTTTGAGTACGAAGTCGAAATGCGTCAGAGGCGCTCAGGCGGCAAATCTTGTTTGCATCCCATTAAGCCGAGAATGATTAGTGACATTTGAGTGTGATAACCAGAGAGAGAGAGAGGGAGCACGGCGCTGGAGGAGGAACCTACTCCCATTTGTTTATTATTTTTGTTCTGTTTTTAGATTTAATCGTGCGAAGATGAGCATAAGTGTGGTGACAGTGACACGTTAGGGAGGGCAGAACTACTATTTTTAGGTTGTCCATCTGGGTTTGTGGTTGTCTATTTTGCATGTGGAAATCTAGCTATCGGATACCTTCAAAGGACAATACCGCGCCGCCTTAATCGGTTTCATGTCGTATCGATGTGGATGACATGTGGTTTGGTTTGTCAATCGATCAAATAAATCATAAAACCACAAACGCAGGTTGTGTGTGGCGTGAGATAATGGTAGCGAAACCTCTCAAAGGCCACAGTTGAGTGGAAACTAGGGTAACTTAGGGTTTGGGTCTGAGAATTACGTTCTAGGGCTTTGAAGACTCATGAGAAGTGAGCGTTTTACCTCAAAAAAACTTATTTCGTCACCTTAGTTGACACATTTAAGCTTCATTGACACATTCTAGCGTGATTGGAAGTGTCGTGAGAAGCGAGTAAAGCGAGCGACTACCAACAAAAATGATGCCATGATTCAGTGAGCGGATTTGGTAGCAGCAGGTGACCCATTCATGCTTCGTTGCTACATTCTAGCACTTTGATGTGTCTTGAGATGCGAGCAAAGCGGGCGCCTTACCTAAAATATGATGCCACATCTCTCTGAGCGTGATCGGATCAATTAGTTGACACATTCCATCTTCAATGCCACAGTCTAGTGCGTTTGGATGTGTCTTGAGACGCGAGCAAAGCGAGCGACTTTCCTGAAAAATGATACCACGACTTATTGAGTGGGTTCCGTCACATCAGTGGACACATTCCAGCTTTACTGCTACATTCTAGCGCTTGGATGTGTCTTAAGACGCCAGCAAAGCCAGCGACTTACCTAAAATATGATGCCACGACTCTGCGAGCGGGATCAGTTACATTAGTTGACACATTCGTTCTTTAACGCCACAGTCTAGGGCACTTTGAGGTGTCTTTAGACGCGAGTAAAGCGATCGACTTCCAGCAATAATGATGCTACGACTCAGTGAGCGGGTTCCGTCGCATCAGTGGAAGCATTCTAGCTTCATTGATACATTCTAGTGCGATTGGAAATGTCTTTAGACGCGAGCAAAGCGAGCGACTTTCCTGAAAAATGATCCCACGACTCTGTGAGCGGGATCGCAGTCTTCGCTTTTGCAACGGTCATCCAATACTTGGAACACCATTCACTTGCGAAGTTTTGTCACTTACAAACTCGTAGATGTTCTTTGAACAATAGTCCCGAGTCAATCATAGCCCGCAGAGCCCCTAAGTTTTTACTTGTTGGTGTCTGGTGCTAAGTCTGTGTCCACCA
Source organism: Criorhina ranunculi (assembly GCA_951813785.1). Taxonomy (NCBI): domain Eukaryota; kingdom Metazoa; phylum Arthropoda; class Insecta; order Diptera; family Syrphidae; genus Criorhina; species Criorhina ranunculi. The sequence goes on along the minus strand of OX638385.1, from coordinate 4,356,647 downwards.
ACCCTAAGGATAGTCGTTTCTTTCTTCCCTTTGCAACTGATCAGCACCGATATTCTTACCAGTTTCACCACTACTACTCGATCTTAGCGTTGACGAAGAATGTCGTCACAGCAGTGGATCCTAATTCGAACCTTGTGGTACTCCTCTACCTGTCTTCCTCCTCTACGGTGTCTTTCTACTAGTCTTTTGCTTTTAATGGTTCCCTCCGTCCATCGTACGCCCCGGACCATTGATTAAACCGTCGTCGCCCAGTCACTTTTCCCTCATATCCATGTGGTGTCCTTGACCTTAAGCCAATTAGCACAGTTCTACTGACGCAAGTCGTTAAATTCCCCAAATGGGTTCCACACTCGCACTCTTATGCGATTATAGTCCATTTCCCGCTCACTTTGCTTAGATTAGACTTTACGCTCCACCACCACGGCGGGTGTTCATTTATCTTTCCAACTTTTCGTATCTTAATGTGATTAATCAAATCGACGACGCAAAGTTTGGGTAAAGCTGGTTCGCATTTTGGTTGCTTGCGTCAAAGACCATCTCCCTTGACGCAATTCCACCTTTAATTACGAGAACCGAGAACATTGACCCAAATCCAGTCAGCGGTGGCCTAACTGGAAACTGGTTGCAACATAAAATGAAACAACACAAAGGGGGGGGGGGGGGAGAGGAGGGCTTCACTCGATTCATTGTGATTGACAATCTTGCCCGGACCCGGAAGCAATTAATCATCGCATGCGAATAGCTTGTCTTCTCCCCTGATAGTGGGATGTTTGTTGGTTTCTGTCAGTAGATGGCACTGCAATGAACCTCTCCTCACTAAGAGTGCAATCAAACTTCGCGCCTTGGGAGCGTGTCAACTCATCTGTGTAATTGCGCGCCTGGGAACTCTCTCATTATGGCACTGCACGACTCGTCATCATTGTCGAAGCAGCGAAGTATGCGATCACACTCGATCAGCCAAATGAAGTGTAAATATGAGTGCGCGAGTGTCTGCCTACATAGTTCTGCGCACCGTAAATGTTTTTAATTAGTTTGCACTCTTGCTGGCTGGCAATGCGCGCATATTTACGTCTGAGACGAGATATTATTCAAAACGGAACGAGCGTACGTGTCAGATATTGAGTTACGTGATTCCGCTCATACTTGGCCGGATTGGTGTGTTACTTTGAATTTTTAATAAGAAGATACGCACGGTGTTATGGTGAGTGGACAGTGTGACCGAACGCAGTTTTCAGTGGCAAAATGCGCATAGAATTGGTCGTAGCAGGGTAGGTGTGAATAAAACAGTCGACTGAGCTCTCTTATCTGCTACATAGGGCTGAGGCTATTGTAGTTCTTGTTAGATCTAGCTCCTTGATCTTATCTTCTACTGAATTCCCAGCGATCTCTGGCACTGATGTTGCAGTGATCTCACACTGGTGTCCAACTGATCTGATCCTCCGGTTTCCGACTGATTTCTCAATGATCTCCCACGGATCTTCCACTGATCTCACACTGATTTTCCATCGATCTCACACACTGATCCCTTATTGATCACACGCTGGTATCGCACTGATCTCCCGCTGGCTTCCTACTGATCTCGCACTGATCTTCCACTGATCTCACACTGAACTTCCATGGATCTCTCACTGATCTCACACTGGTACCGCACTGATCTCCAGTTTCCCAACCAAAGTCAGTCATAGAACCTAGCGTGTCGTAACAGACAAGGTCATGGATCTAGCGTGAAAGGACCAAAGTCCTCTGAGTAAAAGAGGTTAATACGACGACATCCATAACAGATACATGTCTCGTGTTGAAACTGTCAAGGCAGTTCGTCTTAATGGAATCCACAATGTACCCCTAGCCAAGGCTAGGTAGATTAAACAGCTTCTTTAGCCTTGAGGACTTGTTGGGCGTAGAAGACTTAGAAAACTGTGGAGGTTTCGAAAGACTCAAACTTATTTTCTTGGCAATGTTGCTCAAGTGATTCCAACGGACCTTGGGTTCAGTTTTGAGAGACAAAATCTCTTGGGAAGAAATGGAAGAGGCTTCTTGTATTCAGTTTTTTATGAGCTGCGCCCTGACTAATGGTTGATGCCAGACAACAACATCGATGTAGGTCCCTGTTTCATAGCTGATTCCGTTAACTTTTTGTCCAAATCCGACTGCAACTTCATTGGAAATGGTCACACTTCTTGTCTAGAGCTAGCTATCCGCTACAACAATGCTAATTGCACTAGAAATGCGAAGCCAGGTATGTCCCTCGCCAGCAGGACAAACCATAGACAGTCCAAGGGTACCATATGCCAGACTACTGAGCAGATTTGACCGAAGTTGAATGTGAAATGATCTGAAAGCTTGATCTCGCTTAGCAGACAATAGATGTCATCACCGGAAACTGCCGTCGAGGCAAGAACGCAACAAGGCTATGCGAAGAGAGTATCTTCCGCTTCGTATGTACATGTAGTGCTCTCTTTCGGTCAATAGGAAGCTCCATTTGGGAGAATTCTTCTTCAATTCCCTCTGCGATCTCGTATGATTTATTCGAACTTTCAAGTGGTTCCACGAGGACTTCCGCTTCAGATCGAGGTATCACACTGCAACTATAGCTTAACTCAACGTAGTCATCCGGCCTGGTTTCGCTCGATGTCATTTCGGGTTCGACCTTCAGTCACGCAAGGCTTAGGTTAGGTTAGATTGAAGTGGCTGCCATTGTGATACCACATGGATCTGGAAAGCTCTTACCTTAGTTAAGGGTTTTCGGTTTGACGTGTTCCCCGAGGACTGTCTTCCTTTTCCTCCAGCGGCTTGAGCATGTGTCCATCACTGCATCTACACATCCTCTGCATAGGTCCGCTGTACGCAAACGCATTCTACTGATGCGGCTGCTAGTAAGAAGAAGTGAAAGGTGACTCCATGATGATTTAGTTTGTCAAGAGCATCCTTGAGGTGCGGCATGTTGTAACTGCATGTCATCGATCATTACCTGGTTCAGTTCAGGTCCAAAATAGGAGAGATGATATCGAGCGACAACAATCCGACGACGAAGCCAAAGAATGAAACCTAAGCGACCTGATAGGGAAGACGACGAACGCAAGTACTTCGAGCGGGTGGTTTCCTCTGCGTTTGAAAGAACCCCAAAGGCGATCATGTCGGTGTTCATAGACAGTGTGACGGAGGTGATCCAAAACCTCCAAAGAAACAAGAAGGCGGTCCAGGAGAACGTTTGCGAGCTGGAGGTTTCCGGGAGTCGCCGCAGAAAGCCACCTCGAGGGACTACTTAAACCTGACGACACAGTCTAATCCGATGGATCGAAATCAAAACGTCAACCCAATACTTGGAAGGTGGTGCGAGCAACTTTCTTCTCGCGGTCCGTTGAGGAAAGTTGACGTGCACAGTGGAGGGGGGGGGGGCGAGTTTGATGGGACGTTGAAAACTATGTCCGTCGATAGCTTCTTCTTATGTCTTTCGTTATACGTCCGTTAGGGATCTCCCTTTCTAGCTTAAATGGCACGAGGTTTTGTGTGCCGAGCAGGTGGTGCAAGGTGGGGTTGAAAAGAACCATTCCTGTCCAACGAGTTGAACTGATCCACCGTCCACCTCAACTGTACCAAATTTGCCTCCGTGGCTCTACCCTGGCTCACAACAAATGTTCGAAAGCACTTTTAAGAAGGTTTCCAACCAACAGATGGCGCTTTCATTTTTTCTTTTCATACACTGTTCGCCCCCAATGTGCTCTGTCGAATCCACCCGACGACCATTGATTTTTATGCTGTGCCGGCTCTAGACACTCTCTGCACACATGAATGAACCGATCAATCCCCCTGAGGCTGCATTTAATGCAAACCTCTAGTCTCCTTGCCACTGCTGCGCACCTAGAATACATTTTCTTATAGCAGAAGTCGACTGTTTTTTTTTTTTTTTTTTAATTAATATCCCGGAGCGGCACATTTCACTTTCGTTGCTTGTTACGCTGGCGTGTTGGCATTGATTTACAAAAAAATGCGCCAATACAACGGATAAGTGCACGAACAAATGTGTGTGTGTGCGTATGAATTTTTTTTATTAAATTAATCGTGCCAGTAGATCTTGCCAATGACCTTCGTTCTTTGTCGGTTGGCGCGATCGTCCACAGATCGGTGATGGTGGTCGCCATCGTCGTCATAACTGCATTTTGTGCTTATCTGGACAAAAAAAGTCGGAGCGCAGTACATACACAGACATGAATGACGGCCGTTAATTCGCATTTGCAGCTATAATTTGTGGAACGAACGCGTGAAATGAGGTCTCAGTTCCTGGAATTTTGCTGACCAGATTCGGATTTGGTTTCAAGAAACATTTGTTTAATTGAACGAGTGATGAGCCCCCAGACCCGGGTTGGGTGGGAACTCGATCTAATTCCATCAAAACGTTCGTTAAACTGTATTTTTCTCTTGAGATGATGTAATGGGTAGTGTTGCACCTGACGGATACACGGTGTGTAATAGGATATTATATTGCTTTTACCTTACAGAGAACATCCGGTCAGTTATAGCCTTCAAACTCAAAACTAATCAAGTTTTAATGGGCGATAAATATGTTTATACATTCTCGTAAAGTTGGACGCTGTTACGTGACGTATGACGATGATAGAGAGAGGTTTTCCAATGAACATAGGCGTTCTGCGTGCCAAGTAGGGGTTGTCAACCTTTTTCATTGAGTCGGCGGTCGAGCCTAGGCTTAGGGTGTAGAATGCCGTGAATACTCGTGGAATTATACGTGTGAAAGAACGTCCCTTTCCGATTCGATTCTACAAGTCCTAGATCTATGAGTCAGAGTTCTATCGATGAAACTACTTCGTCGAGCCACAGTTCTATCAATGGACCGACTACGTCGAGCCAGAGCTCTGTTGACGAACCAAAGCCAGTATTCTGTCGACGAAACGACTACGTCGAGCCAGTGTTCTGTCGATGAACTGTCTACGTCGAGCCAGAGTTTTGTCGATGAATCAGAGCCAGGGTGCTCTCGACGAAACGACTACGTCAAGCCAGAGTTCTGTCGAAGAACCGACAACGTCGAGCTAGAGTTCTGTCGATGAACCGACTACGTCTAGCCAGAGTTCTGTTGATGAACCAGAGCCTGAGTGCTATCGACGAAATGACTATGTCGACCCAGAGCTCTGTCGATGAACCGACTACATCAAGCCAGAGTTCTGTCGATGAATCGACTACGTTGAGTCGGAGTTCTGTCGATGTACCGATAACGTTGAGCCAGAGTTCTGTCGATGAACCAGAGCATCGACTACATCGACATATGGATGTAGACAGAGATCGATCCATTCGCAGATATCGGAACCTGTAAAGAGTCGTCGAATTCGGGAACTACTAAGAAAAGGGATTGGAACCTCAGGAGTTTCCTGAAATCAGTAATGTGAAGGTCATTCAGTCGGTAGAAGAAGCTTCTACAGAGAGAACTCAACCTTATGTTGGCTCGTGAGGGACATTCAACAGAGCAGGAGTCGTATGGATTCTGTTTCCTCTTCCCAGTATCCTCTGGCCATAGTGATCTGACGCATGAGTCTAGATGACACCTTCGCGTGTTAGCCGAGTTTCCTCATAGGGAGGTGTGGAAGGCTAGCTCTTAGTTGAAGCAGACCAGACTCCCATCCTTTCTAGAACTGTTGACGATGTAGTCGGTCCTCTGTGATGCATTTTCGAGTTAAATGGAAGAGTTACCTAAGGTGTTGGCAGTCCATCGACCTATTTGGCTTTGGGTGTCTTTTTTGTGTGTTTTCTGGGATCAGATTCAACATTGTCTTCAGTGCCGGGCCTCCAATAAGCCACACTTACAGGATGACACTTCCTCTCAAGTACTTCCCACTGGACAATCGAGGAATGGATCACACTACAACGGTGTAGAGTCAGTTTACAATCTTGAGTTTGAAGCACCATGTGTGGTAGAACATCTTTTTGCATGCGTTTGAGAAGAAGCCAACTCAATTTTGAGTCCAGAACTACGCCGTCTTCTTAAGCGATAGATCCATAGATCCACCTCTTGGAAATAGCACAATCTCTGGTCTGGAGAGGGGGAGGGAGGGAAGGAGAGATTCTCCTTTGGCCCAGCCAAACACTAGTGACAGTGCGTGGTTGAGTCTTTCGCTGAGTGTAGGGGGAGCTTTCCTTGTACTAGAATGACTTTCCATTTAGAACCTTGTGGGATCCCATCGATTTGTCAGATTCTGGGGTATCAAAATGGACTGACCTAAGTGTGTTGGCGGTATGTGCTGACTGCTCTCCCTAACCATGCATACGAAGGCTAGAATTGCTTTACATTTTGCATTGACACTTTGGCAGGGGATTCAGGATTCACCTCCCTGTCCTCAGTCAACCGTTCTAGACCTCAATCTTGCTAGACATTTTCCAACTGAAGGCATGTAAGATCTTTTAGGTCGCAGGGCTTTTCTAGAGTCTCTGCTAAGCAATCCCTAAATCGTTTCAATTGCTTGGAATGGCTTTGTTCACATCATTCCATTTTTTCTATACTCTCACGCCTTTCCTCGTAGTTGTTGGACGTCTATCGGCAATTTCTTGTAGCCTGCTGGAGATACAGTGTCCTTTTCTTGTCAAGTAGATAGTCAAGTGATATCAAGAGCTTAAGACACCCAAGTTCCCAAGAATCAAGAAAAACCAATTTGACATTGGACAGCCAACAATCTTAATCCACACTCGTCACACTTACCATACACAAGCGTATGCATGTCAATAATTTCACCAACAAAACATACTCTCAACCGTTTCAACAAATTTATACTTTCAGCCGTCAAAATAAACAACGCTCCGCACTGCCCGCGCTCCACTTGCCCGAACAATGAACAATGATCGAGAGCAAAATTCACCCCGAGAATTCCACAATCGTAGAATCAACGTCAATTGCTACTCCCGAAGCTGCAACGTCCACAACGACATCAAGTCAAAAAAACGAAGAAGATGCCCGGAAGTCGATCAAAAAACTCGCCGCATGTCATAGGTGAGTGTAAAACGGTGTGTGGCTTTGTGTGTGCTTTTCCGCTGTCACCCTCATGTCACTAATCACAACACACACCCGTTGTCACATCTGTTGTAAAACTATTAACGTCAATTGAAGTGTCATGCAACATTTCATTCTCGGCGGTTTGTTAATTAAACGTCAACCACAACGACAGAACAGAACAATATCCATCGCCCCTTCCCGCACAAATACACACACAAAAATAACATTTATTGCTGCCTTTTGCTAACGTTTATCTTTATTTCCCTTTTTGTAGGCAATTTTATCGCCGTTTATCGCACGTAACCACGAACACCGACACCGACACCGATACTAATACCACTGCAACCAACGTCAATGACAGTAATATAATAATTATGGCAGCTACGACAGCCAGCACTTGCACTGATAAGAAAAGCTCCCCTGTCGCGGCGACGGCTCAAGAGAGCCCAGAGAGTACTTCAACTGTCAAAACATTAAGCAACAGCGACGATCAGCTGAATGACCCGCCACCATCGACATCATTATCATTCTCCTCCTCCTCCTCCTCATCATCATCATCATCATCATCATCATCAACATCATCATTATCATCATCCACGCTGTCAGTGGCGGAATTTAATGACAGCGAGAGAATCATTGATGATGTTGAAACCACTCGACTGAGTAACAATGTAATGCGTGTACTTAATTCTCCTGCTGACGTCAGTCACCGGCTACTGATAGAATCACCGCCACCAATGACAGACGCAGTGTCAATGGGAACAACCGAAACGTACCAAGGTTGTAGATATCTCGAGACCGAGGGCGATGGGACGATCCGCCGCCGTAGACGGGGTTCAAAACCACCACCGACGACGGCGACAGGGACTACAACGACAATCGGAAAAACGATAGACGTAAGCAACAGCAACACCGATGGTGGTTCTGATTTTCCCACCCACACCACTACGACGACGAATGTCAGTTTTGGCAGCGGTGTAAACAGTATTTGCGATGGCGGTTCCACTGACGTTCACAACGATAAGCGGAACAAAAAAACCAGCACAACCATCAGTACAACAACGACAACAACGACAGCGACGACGACGACAGTACAGTCAGCAGTGTCGGTATTGTCTCCACCACCACCACCAGTGAATAATCATAATAAATGGACGAGCACAGAAGACCCAAAAGTTAGTTGCCATTCAACTTTTGAAACGTCCACATCGTCGTTGTCGTTGCTTACCGTTTTATCGTCTCAGTCACGATCGTGTTTATCATTTCCGACCGCTCATACACCAGCAGTATCACCATCATCATCATCATCATCTACAACTGTCCGACGATCTCTAGTGGAACAACGTAAACGCGATCTATTCGAACGCTCGCAAGAGGATACCAGAGCTAGAAGTAGATCACGATCACCAATCAGCGAGGATCTTCAACGGAGTGCGGCGAATTTCCCCTCTGTCGATCGACTTGTCAAAATGTATACAAAACTTCTGCAGGATAACAAGCAACCAGCAGCTATGGTCAAGGATACCACTAGTGCGGTGACAAAACTATCAGAAGATCTCGAGAAGAAAATGTCTTTGAAGGAAGACGAGGATCAGTTGAAGCCCTCGATCGATCCCCATCGGAATAGTCCGCTCTCGGATGAAGGCTGCACCCTGGGACAGTCACCCTACTCCTCGGACTGTGATGAAGGTCAAGAGGATGATGCAGAATCGGTGAAGCCTGCCAAGAAGAAGAAGAAGAACGTGGCCCGGTCGGCCAGCAGTGATTCGGCACTGGGACTTGACGAAGAGCCCATGGAACCGCCAGTAAATCTCAACCAAGGTCGTCGTATGACCCTCACCGTCACAGATCTACCACTAAGGCCCGCCCTCTTGCCGCTAGCTGAACCAACCAACCTGCCAGACTCCCCAACAGCAGAGGTGCAAATCTCCCTGAATGCCCTGCTCACACAAACTGCCATTCCCAGCAAGGTGCTGCTCGAGGAACGCGTGGTGGAGATCCCCGAAGACCGTTTCGGATCGCTGTCCAGTTCCCGGCGGGAGTCCGCTCAAAGTTGCATGAGTGACTATCAGAACAGTGAATGTGGTGGAGTGCGGTTCGTACGAACGCCATCGGTTGTCGTGTCCGACTACTCGGACGATCTGATGTGCGGCATCACCCTCGAGGAGATCGAGTACTTTCGGGCGCAGAGACTACGGCGGCGATCATCAGTCGATACCTCCGGCACCGAAAAGGACGACGCAGCCTCCGATGTCAGTGCATCGTCATCATGCAGCAATCTATACTACTGCGGTTCGACAATCAGTGCACTAGATGGCGCTGAATGCTACGTCAATGGAATTCGTATGCCAATCGATCGTAAAATCTCCGATTGTTCAACCTGTGAGGGCAGTGGAGACGAGGACATTCAATCGTTTGTGATTCCCGAAAAACCCGAAGATCTCCACGAATACATCAGCTACTGTACGGATCAAATGGTCGCCCAACAGCAGCAGCAGCAGCTGCAGAGTAGGAAACCGAAAAAGGTAGGCGGTACCACCCACAACACCAACACCGATACCTGCAACACCAACATCTACTATAACAACCCGTAGACCACAATTTTTCAAAAAAAAAATAAATAAATTTAAAAATTTTTTTTTTCAAATAAATCTCCAAAAAGCGGTCCGATGTCTCCCAAAAGTCGTCGTCGGCCTTTGTATACTTGTTAAGCCTTCTTCTTAAGTATTATCCTCTAAGTATTAACCAACAACAATATTTGTAAGCTCTTTTATACATTTAAGTGTCCACAAGGATGTCTCTGTGAGCTGAACAGCGGGCTTCCCAAGTCCCGCTCAAAACTGCTCCCAAACACACGTTCGTTATTTTTTTTAAATAAAAAAAAAAACAAAAAAACAAACAACATTTTTGAATTGAAATAAACTTTTTCTGACTCGGTGGGACGGGGGGGACGGGACGTATGCATATATTCAACGTTGCACTCTTGTGTGTTGTGACATTTTGTGAGTCAATCATGTGCGTAGATGCGCGTATTTTTTTTACGTGTACGTCACACACTAATTGAATATCTCTTATGAGGGCTTGTTGGACTGCTGGGCTTTTGTATGTGGTGTCGCCCAGGGAGCATGGTTAATTTTTTTGTTTTCTCCTTTGATCTTCGATTTCAGTTGGGAGTTTCATCATTTGACGTAGATAATGATTAATGACGTGTTGTGTCACAATATGTCAGTTTGATAGTTTAATTGGTTCGTGGTTTAGTGGTTTATCTTTGAAAAAATGGATCATTCGACTTAACGTGTACCTCTGTACGTCATATAAACGACCTTGTCGGTGTGGAAGTCTGACGCATGTATATGCTTGTGGATGAATCAAAAGTCTAATCGACGTTATTAGTCATTGTCAGCTAATGGGTGGATTGTTACAAAACACAATCGTAACCCAGACTACGTGGCTGTAACCGAGTGACGCAAGTGGGTACAAGTAGATGTGGAACATAAGTTTCTCGTTGTCTTGATGGATTTAGAAGTTGTTTTTTGGTCCTGCATCAGCAGGATTTTTGCAATATTTGTTGGTTAGAGGATGTTCAAGGACTTTTAACGGACAAAGATGTAACGGTTGGCTTCTGATTTTGATGCTTTGAGGTGAACTGAGGTAGATTGCATACTTTTTGATGACTTTTCGAGAGGTTTTTCGTAAAATCGAGGTTTGTTTTGGGCAGTGGACTTTGAGTTACAAAAGTTTTAGGACGATCCACAGAGGATAATGAGTCCTGTGTCCCAAACTGTGTTGTCAAGTTGTTGTATCAGTCAGACCTAGACTTCGAGATACAGAACTTCTAATGCGATCCACAGAGGATAATGAGTCCTGGGTCCCGAACTGTGTTGTCAAGTTGTTGTATCAGTCAGAGATACAGAACTTCTAATGCGATCCACAAAGGATAGTGAATCCTGGGTCCCAAACTGTGTTATCAACTTCGAGATACAAAACTTCTAATGCGATCCACAGAGGATAATGAGTCCTGGGTCCCAAACTGTGCTGTCAAGTTGTTGTATCAGTCAGACCTAGACATCGAGATACAGAACTTCTAATGCGATCCACAGAAGATAGTGAGTCCTGGGTCCCAAACTGTGTTGTCAAGTTGTTGTATCAGTCGGAGATACAGAACTTCTAATGCGATTCGCAGAGGATAGTGAGTCCTGGGTCCCACATTGTGTTGTCAAGTTGTTGTATCAGTCAGAGATACAGGACTTCTAAGGCGATTCACAGAGGAGAGCGAGTCCTGCATCCCAAATCGTGTTGTCAAGTTGATGTATCTATATGCCTGACAGCTTTTCTTCTAAGGGTTTGTCCTCAAACTAGACAAGACAATCGTACGTAGTAAGATTCAGTGCTATTGGGGGCCTTTACAAGGTTGTTGGCCACTTTGCAACCTAATCTTAGCTAAATCTGCTGGTAAATAGGTCAGAGAAGGTCTCTTAGTCTCGATGGTTCTATCATTTATTAGCGACGGTACTAAGCAATCGAAGTCAAGCCATCTAGTCGTTGAATCTATTGATCTTCGACATCAATGACGACAAAGGGTTCGTGTCTACCCTTAAACAAGAGCACGGACATTAGGGAAATTAGAGGAAAGACGAAGGAGGTACCGATGCACGTTAGTTTTAAATGCTTGAGGGCTGTAGAGATGAGGAAGAGTCCGAGGTTTCACTTCAAGTCGTAACAGGTTGAAGTAGTCACTCAGGCAGTCTGGTTTAACGTCAATGGCGCTCGGTTTTGCAAGCCAAGTCCTGTCGGTTGTTGTGAAGAAAGGTTTTGCAATCCTTTTCGTAAGAAAGACCGTGTCTGGCTTAAGCAACCGCTTCAGAAATGTGAATTGCAGCACGACGCCTAGTTGACTGCGTGGTCTTCCCATAGATGGGCTACATGCTAAGTACTTAGATTTAGGTTGGCCCTTGGTATACAGCTCGGAGGTATTCCACCCAACAGCTCCTAGTGGCATGTATGCTGCGGCGTCGTCGACTCTATGCAACTGTGACATGAAAGACTAGCTCTGATGCTTGCTTCCTATAATAGGACTTTCTGTATGGACTTTGTAACCTGTGCACCGTATGGATTGTAGCCTCGAGTTTTTCTGGGTTTTTGATCGAGGATTTGAGATGCGTTTAGAAGATCTAATCATACTACGCCCGTCTATGATTCATGTTCCACTTAATCCAGTCGTCAAGACTTGCGTTGTATGTTCCTGGGTACCTACGACAGCCTTCTCAAATGGGATATCTCCGTTCGTAAATTCTGTTTCATTCCGTCTGTCATGTGTGTTCGGCCAAGTCTAATTCTGAAGTATCCAAGCTTTCAAGGAGCGTTAGTCACTGTTACTGGCAACTTGTGGAAAAGTTTTCTGCTAAACCCAAGCGGTAGACTTCACATAGCTAAGGCACCATTTCCCGAGATGATGTTAGTATGCCAGCTCCCTCTTGCATCGTGACCGCTCTTAGTCTTCCAGAGACTCAGAACCGGACTTCTTGTTGCCTGGTGGACATGTTAAGCCCTTCTTAGTCCATTTATCTTCTCGAGTGCCTACAAAACTTCTCGGAAAGCCACAGCTCGAAGTCTCAAGATGGTATTCAGTTCTGAGACCGCCGATTGAACAGTTTGTTGTTAGATTCGCCTAGTTAAGCCTTCAATCAACAGCTTCGATGTGAAACAAGGTAGTACTGAGTTCTTAGACTGACAATTGAGTAGTTTCTACCTAGACTCAGTTCAGTTCAGCTCTCCGCTCTAAGTCGCTGCTTGATGACGCGCTTCGTTTGTTAAAACGTTTTTGAATTACTCGAACGATTTCTACTACGTTCTAGTTTGACTGCCCGTCCTAAATAAGCCCCTTCAACCATGGCTAATCCCGTGCGGATTATTCAGTACGTGTTTAAATTATCAACAATCAGCGCGTCGTCACAAAGTAATGACGTTCGTCGCAGCCCCTAAGTGCTTTTCTTGATGAACTGATCAACTTCATGTTAAATCCCACGTCCGCCAATGCTCGTCCAACATTAGTTAACTATTCAGGACAAATCCGATCGAACCATTTATGCTCGGAATGTAAACATTCGTCCAAATGCGTCCGCAACTCCTTAACCATTTTGCATACGTTTAACGATTTTTTTCAGACCAAAGACAGTCCTTTGTCGAGTAAACAAATCCCCTCTGTGCGCCCTGCCCCAAGAACACTTGTTGAATTACTGTTCTGTCTCTGCCCATGACCAAACTCAACACCATAAATGTGACCACGGCTTTATGCGAGTTTTATGTGTTTCCCCCCTTCCAACTTGGGTTTCTGCACGTTTCGAACATTGCTGCCTAATTGAGGTTTACGTACGCAGTACATCCGTGGCACATCTACAGCACGTGCGTCATGTTTTCCAGTCAAAAAATAAAAAATAAAAAAAAAAAATTCCATCGCCATTTGCACGCCCGGTCGTTTGGACGTAGCGGGGGAGAGCACTGTTTGTTTTTTGTCCGATTATTTTCATAAATTACCGTGATATCACTTGATCGGAATTAGAAGTTGTTTCAATCGCAATAAAAGAAAAGAGAAGGTAGTGCGACATGGTCGTAGTGTGATGGACGTGAGTGGGGGTGTGAGGAACCTCACTTTCATAGTAAAGTGGTATCAACCTCTTCACTTTGTCAACTGGAATTACGTTCAATGGTGCGAGGTTTTCCGGGAATTTCCCGATAGAAAATGCTGCTGTCCAGAGCAGAGTCCAGTGAATCTGTTACAGGATTCATACGGTGGAAGCTTCAGCTTGGAAAAGATCCTTTGGGTGCTCATTCAGTGCTGTCGAGACTGGGATCTCGGAACTGGTACTTACTTATCATACCTCTGTGTGCCTCTGCATGACTGTATTGGTGTTTCAATTCTTTTCAGCTGTTCCTTAGCTATCGTGACTCCTCTTTGACTGTTTCGCATCAAGCTTTTCTAGTTTAGGTTAGGTTAGGTAAGATAGGTGTCTCAACGGAACTCATTTAGACTCAAGGTCCATTGCGATATAGAATTCTAAGACGGCTTAGGTCACTGCTATCACTGAAGTGATAGTGACCTAGTGATAGTGACCTAGAAGTCTTCTTCTGCTGTGACATAGCGCTGGACAGTAGCCGAGAAGGTGGGTTGTAGTTTCCTCCTCCTCCTCGTCATCTTAACAACTTCTAAAAGGAATCAATCTTTCTTGGGTAAGCTTCGATTACTATAGGGTTGTGATTCTTTTGCAGTGTCACTTTCCACTGCTTATCCATTTTTTTAGACTTCTCTTTAGCCGAATTCCAGACCTGTCCTTGCTTCTCCCATTCAGGACGTACATCGATGCCACTACTAAACACCAAAAGTCGTGTACTCTGTCGATCTGTTGTCCACTGCTTTGTAAGAAAACATCATCGACGTAGGTTCTAAGAGTCCAACTCCGATAGAGAACTGGCATCTCACTGATTACCACCAGTAAAGTAGTGAAGACACTATACAACCTTGTGGGACCCCATTTTAAATTCAACAATCTCTCTGATAGCCTGCTACTTTGAAGCACATGACTGTTTACGTCTTAGGACACCTCTCCTTTCTATGCAAGGCCATATGCATTCTCTGTTTAATCTATCGAAAGACTTCTCGAAGCACGTTCGGTTGTGATCCGGGGTGGGTCTGTACTTAGCCGCTTCCAGTTTCGAACGTTAAGTGGGTTAAGGTCCCCTTCCACTAGCTTACTCCACCTGAATCACAGACTTCCTCCGCTGCGCTGTCCCTTAGAGGGTGGATTCTAAGAATTTCCGGATCGACCACCCCAGTCCTTGGATCTTTACTCTTGCAGATGCCTCTGCAGAGCATGCACAGTTCAAGGCCGGATCACCCAGTGTTTTTCAAATGTTCCTTAATGCGAACAGTTTTGTAAGGTCGTCTTCCGAGCCCTCATCCTCACAATAGTTGGAAGCGTCATCAACATCGATGATTCCTTTGTTCCGTAGCTCACGCCACCGCTTCATCTTCTCGGAAATCATCGCCGTGTGGAACTAGCGCTGATTTCTCTGCACTCAATGACGTAGCAGTCGTTGGACAGCACCCGGGTTATGATGTACGGCCCCCGATAGAGCAGCTCAAGCAAACAAGAGTCTCCAGTCGCGGCGGCTTCATGCTCGATCAAGATGAGGTTGTCTATTTCGTACCGTGTTGGCTTACGGTGCCGTAGGTCGTATCCCATATCGTCAAGACAATGTTTGAGGATTCTCCACCACCCACTTCTCAGTCGAAATAGCTGGAGCCTCCTGATTCTGAATTCCTTTTGAAGTTTCCCTCTTTACGCTGCTGGATTCGGTTGACCTCATTGTCTTGATGACCGCTCTTAGCTTGGTATCCTGGCACTGCCAGCCAATCATCGTCAGCGATGTGGAGGTTGAGGAAAACAAACCTGTTTTGGAATCTCTGCGGTCATTCGTCAGAGAAAGTCGTAAGTCTCCAAAGTCATTTCTATAAGTGGGTCTGCAGGAGGTCTACCCTCTTTGTTGGCTAAGATTTAAGCCCTTTAGTCGCGGTAATGATGTCAAACTAACATCGAATAGCTCATTCCATCTCCATACTCATTAACCCCTCTGAAGCCTTCATAATTCTATGCACGGCTCTACTGTCGCATCTATTTGCAGCTTCTTCGCTTTGTTCAGCTAGAAGTTGATGTCGTTTCTTCGGTTTGTTCCGTCAGGATGTTGACTAAGAAGCATTCAAGGGTCCTTCTATGTCCAGTGGCATCTGATCATCTGATCATTCTACAAAGAGGTGCCAACTGTTGGTGCACTATGGAATGCCTTGGTCTGTTGGTGTTTAATCTTAAACAGTTGAGAGTTCCTTAGTTTGCGACTATTACAAGTTGCAGGCGTTCCATTTTAATGTTGGTTCCGCGCCTGTTTCAGGCATTTAAACAATTTTTTAACCTTTGACCGACCAATTTGGTTGAAACTTTAGTGGCAGAAGGGTCTTGGTGGAAGATTTTGTACTAATTTCCCACCTTTGGACAATATCCAGTGACTTGGGTTATTCCTTGTGACTAACTGCCTTCAGAATGGATTAAGGTTGGATTGGAGAGATGTCTGCCATTACAACAGGCTTAGATCTCACGCCAGATGAGCCCTATGATTCGAAGGTTCGCTTGAGGTTCCAAAACTCAAGACAAAATGGACTTCTAAAGCCCGATGACTCTCTTGGATTTTCCATCCAATCAATCCCAGATTGACATTGACTTGGATGACATTGAAAATTGTTCGCCTTGCCATGACCAAACCCTCTTATCACACACCTAATTCGCTGAGAATGGTCTGATAGGAGACCGTAATCAATCATTTCATGACTAACGTCGATATTTCTGGTTTAACGCGGTGAGAACCTACCCTAACCGGACCTAAAAATCTCTTACAAACCTGAAAACCGTTAGTCTGGTACTGTACAACACCCTAGAAAACACAATAAATCAATAAAACCGTTTTTTTTTTTTTCATTTTTTTTTTGCAATATCAACACGATAACGAAAATGTTACTCATACGCCCCAGTTGACGAGTGAAATTTTCAATTAAATCAGCCGTGGCAAGGGACAAAATTGTTTCGAAAAGGCTTCGCTTGACTTTTGGGTTACGGGACACCCCAAAGGAACGTAAGCACAAGTAACGGCAAAGTGACAAGAGATAAGATTTTCCGCTTATAAATCTGAAATTGAAAAGTTTTATCAACCCCGCAAGGGTGGGGAGGGGTAGGAGTAAATAAAAAAAAAATTTTTTTGACGAGAATTGCTATTAATTTTCGTTTCAGATTAAGTTATCACTATCTCGAGGGTGATAACTGTTCATTTTTTTTTTGTTTTTAATTGTGCGTGTGTACAAAACCCAGTTTGTGTGCTTAGTGTCAGTTGAAAAAAAATTATAAGCAGGTGACGTCTTAGGTAAGTTTCATGTTAAATCTGAGCTCGTGGTTAGGAATTTCCTGTGTGTATTGTGTATGGGAGTCAAGGTTGGAATGTGGGGTTTAAGTTGACTTTGCCAGAACGTTAGATAAATAGGGACATTCGTAGGAATGAGGAGAGTTTAGTACGTCAAGTGGAAGGTGTCATAGTGATTCGAGGAAGCGCTACGCAATGTAGATTTTGTGAGGAAACTCTGTTGGAGATTGTGAATCGCTCGTGTGGCGCGAAGCAAAGTCTACAACATTCTGTCTGTCCAACGACAGAAGCTCTTAAGGCGCTCCTTCATATCCTGCCCTTGGACTTGCATAACGTTGCGCGTAGTGCAATCAGATTCAGAGAATCTGGATTTTTGTCCCCTTGATCTTGATCTGTTGCCTAGGGATCTGGCCTCGACCAAAACTGTCAGTTTCGAGAGAGGACGGAATGGAACAATAACTTATCGATCTTCTGGAGCAGGTGTCTTCTCAGCGGAACTGAACGTATCCAAATCGTACCGCCTTTCAGACTCTTCGAGTGTTTTCCAGGCGGAGGTACAAGCGATTAGAGAGGCCTGCAAGATACTTTAGCTCCTCCAACATAGAAATCTTTATTGACAGCCAGGCTGCCATCAAAGCGTTGCACTCACTTACTTCGTCCTCGAAATTAGTAGAACAGTGCTCGGTTTAATATCACTCTCCTCTGGATTCCCGGTCACAGGAATGAGAGAGCCGATGCGCTAGTCAGATGTGGTGCAACCTTTGATTTCGTCTACTCCCCGATGGGACTCATCAGGAGTAAAATTCTCAAACGCTCCTTGAGATTGCTACACAAGGCTCAGTGGAAGACATTTCGGGAGTGGAACTTGCTATAAGTGTTTTTGTATCCTCGGTCAGGGCTGTCATTGATGAACGGAATGATTCTCTAGGATGCAGGTGAATAAAAAAGAAGCTTTCGGACGCCTGTATGGAGCTTCTCAGTTGCGTCTGAGTACTCCTAAGGGCTGTTAGAGAGATTGGCAGACATGATTCAGTTGAAGCCTGCCCTGGGTGTTTCTACAGTCTCCAATGGACGATTAGGTCTTCTACGAACACAATTGCTTATGCAGCATGACTTGGAAGGTCTATAAAGGCGCTGCTTAACGTCTGTAAGAAGTCATTCTTGTTGTCACTTAGCATTCCCTTTTGACAGTATAGTCTGTGATGCTTATGAAGGCGGGTGGATTCGTAAATTTTTCAGTCGGAGCATTGGTATATATCTGCGCTCTACATGACTTAGCCGCTCAGAATCTTCGATTCTACCTGCAGTCTCTGCTATAGTCCTTCGGTCATCCAACCATGACCAGCAGCAGTCAATTACAGCTTCAATAGACTGTACTGAAGTGCTTCTCATCTGATTTATTCCTATTAGCAGTTGATTTCCTTTAAACTAGTATGGGTGTCCCACAAGGTTTAGATCCTTCGCCTTGTAGACGTGAACTGCTGTAGGTTGCTGCCAGTTCATCAGACCAAATATTCTGTTAGCCCCGATAGCTTGGTTTCAAAAGCGAAGTTTGCTTGAGCAACGTGGTCGACTTTTCTAACTATATCACCATCTTGGTACAGCTTATAGAGTTCGTGGCTCCTCCGCTTGTTGTCCTCACAAATAGGAGCGTATATCCGACGTAGTATACTCCTATCGCACGAATTCAGTATCCCTTTTGCTTTCCTGCTTATTGTCCCGATCGGGAAGGATGAGTGTTTGAGCTCAGCTGTTCCTGCGGATTGAGTGAATTCCTATACTACATCGAAGTTATCCAAGCTGTTGGACGGATTTATGAAAGATTGTGTCTTGATTAGAAAAACTCAACTTTACTGCACTTAGGTCCTCGTGGACCCATGATGCCAATTTAGAGGCTATTTTGAGACTTTAAAGACATTTGGGCCGAGATACCTCTCCTTAAATTGACCTAGGGACAGAAGTTTGACTGAAGAATGATATTTTGAGACTTTTGGACCGATCGAAGCGAGCTTTCTATTCTAAAATTGTCCTAGAGACCGAGGTCAAAAAATTATATTTTGAGACTTTTGGACCGATCAAAGCGAGCTGCCTTTCCTTAAATTGACCAAGGGACAGAAGTTTGACTACAAAAAAAAAAATATAATTGGGGACTTTTGGAGGTCGCTTTTATCGGTCCAAAAGTCTATCTACGGATTGAGGTTTATAATGTGATGGATGTGGTGTCCCTGTCCAATTTTCATGGTTATTTAGGCTTAACTTTACGTCTCCGTTACGGAGCTACAGACTTGTTTATTCAGCGTTTTGCCGTGCGTAGGTCCCAATAAATAGTTCATGATTCTTGATCTCCTTTAGGTAGTCAGTTTGTTTATCATCTTACAGCGCCGGCGCCTTCGATGTCCAGACAACCAATAACCAACGGATGTCGCTTTGCTCGTAAAGCATTTTTTTTTCAATTCTGAAGCCTAAACTCATTGTTAACTTTCTCAAGCTGGATTTGCAAATTCCTCTCTTAGTCACACTCTGGGCCTAAGTGAGTCCTACGGGACACCTATCTACCTAACACACCCGTCAACAGGGAGATCGCGTGAGATATGGTATCAAAAAAGCACACAAGCCGCTTCAAAGACCTTAAAGACTCAGAAAATGGCATTTTGGGAGCTTAAAGTTTCCGTCGAAGCGAGTGAAGTAAGCGATCTTCTCTTAAAATGTGTGTAGCTAGCAATATTATTTTAAGGGTACCTCTGGTCAATTTTCACGGTTGAGAAGCTCGCTTCTCTCGCTTCGACAGATACAGAGAATCAGAGTGTCTATCTTCTCTTGTTTGTCTTGCAGGTGAATTCTTGAGATTTTATGGTTCCAGGACCTAAACTAATTGGACATCTACGCGTTCTGAGTTAAAAGCTTCTGATGAAGCGAGTGAAGCAAGTATAATTACAACCTCCCGATTGTTCACAGCCCTTGGCACTGTGGTTTCTAGCGAATCCTATTGTGCCTTCTCTAGTGTTCTATAGATGAATTGTTTCACCCCAGAAGATGTCAGGAAGTTGAGGAACTTCTCTGGGTGATGGGCAGTAAGTTGTTCCATAGGGAAGACCTCGTTGTCGAGAATTCTCTTTCTAAGTTGGAAAAGAGCTGGACATACTCTTCACTCTCAAGGCAGATTCTACAGCTTGAACCTGTTACGCGGTTCATGTTCAGGCGGCAGTGTCCGCTGAGGAATCCAATTAGTGCTCTAAGGTTGCTCCTATTGAGGTTCACAATGAAATTCGATTTTCTTTGTGGCGGTACAGGGAATGACAGCTTTGAACGTGCTTTCCCTGGTGTGTTGAGCCAGACTTCTCTTGATTCTTGCATGCAAAGACCCTTTGAAGGGTTGGATCAAAAGAGTTTTGTTGACGCGCCGTCTTTTGCCAGTGAGTCGGCTTTGCCATTGTCTGCAAATCCACTATGTGCAGGAATCCAGTGAAGGATGACCATATTGTTCCTAGCAAGGTCCACAACTACATTGCGGATTTAGAGTTATGACAGGCGAGTCGAGCACTTTTAGGGCGGCTTGACTGTCTGAGAAGATAAATATGATTTTCCCCATGATGTGAGAGGACTGATTGAGTCTCACACATTGATTGATGGCAAAGACTTCGGCTTGGAATATGGACGTGAATTCACCAAGGCTGACTGAGAAGTTCGCACAAGATGATTCTCCAAAGATTCCGAAACCAGTATCTGTTTCCATTTTAGATCCGTCCGTATACCAAACGAGGTCAGAAGGTGATGGTTGGGGTTTGTGGTTCTCCCAGTCCTCCTTCAAAGGGATAACTATTGAGAAGTTTTTGTTGAAGCCATATTCGAGTAGCATGTCGTCTGGAGGCATGCTGAAGATTGTGTCTTGCTCCAGTATTTCAAGCAGGGATAAGTGTCCTCATTCATAGAACTTTGGGTCGAAGTTGCTTGAATGAAAAAGTCGATGGATGCCTAGTTTAGCTTCCGTTGGAATACAACTTTGTTGTGGTGGTAAACCCAAGATGACGTTGAGTGCAGCAGTTGGAGTTGTGCGAAGGCATCCTGACATGCAGGTTATGTGTATCTCTACAAATTGTTCACCCTTAACTAGCTCGCTTCGCTCGCTTTACATAAAACTTGTCATCGACATGTATAACGTCAGGATTTGCTTATTTTTTGTCAACAAATGTCGCCACCTAAATAATTCATTGTCTTACTGACGCAAAGACTACACGAAGCACGAACCTATTTCCATCCAGCAAAGGTCTAATCACAAATCCTAACACAAATTGTCCCACAAATATTCACCTATAACAGGTAGAACCAACGAACTTTATGCAGAATCACTGGAAATTTACCAAAAGCACTGTTGTCATCTGAATAATGTTTGTCTGTAGGCGGAAATGACTTTTTTAGAGACACACTTTCCAACATGTTCCCTTGTTCTAGCATCAAGTACATGTAAGGCTGTTAATCTTTTTCAATTAGCATGGCCCGCTCCACCCGCGCATCCCCATTTAAGTTCGTTTCCATTGCAAAACATTGTGCAAACAATATTGTAACCGAGATAAGTTTAGCAGTGCACCTTGTGCAGTTGGCAGGGCACCAGTCCCATGTGCCCACATTCTCATAGTATCTTTCTGGGTTAAACGCCGTTGATACAGTTCGAGTGTTATACATAAAGTCGTACATACTTGTGCTCGCTGTATTGTTTTTATCTAAAAAAAAAAAAAAAAATGAAACACTCATTCGACGCTTGATTGACGTCAAAGTCTCGGATAGACTGGAACAATAAATAACTGAACACCACCCCGAGAATACCCCGTGAAAAGGGGTGTCATAGCCTCTAGCTAGAATGTTGCAATTGCCTTCTGGATAAATCTAATATTTACTTCAGCGATAAAGATACAAAGGATTGTGTGTAGAAGTTTACCCTTTCTCTTGTGTAAATGTTGTGCGCGTTCGTTTTAAGACGGCTTTGCGGCTTGATCATGACTTTTTGGCAGGTCTTGGGAGTGTTTTGATTGACTAATGGTTGTTTGGCTGAACGTTGGTGTAATAAATTATGGTTAGGGCTTAAACGTGGCTGGGAAAGATGGAAGAGATTTGTTTTCGCACTATGTCCCGCCCGGGGTTGAAGGAACTTGATGATGATTAGGGCTTATGAATCCATCCCTTGGTGGCCAAATGGACTTTAATATGAAGTCGATCGGATTCGTCGACGTCAGAAGAAAAACGGGGAAAAAATATGGATTGTGCCTCTCCCTACATCAGTTTTTGTCTTGATCGCTCGCTTTGTACGCTTTGACGCGGACTTCAAGCTTCTGGAATGCATTTTGCAGGCTGGCGCTGCTACAAAAAGTGGGATGTGCCTGTGTCTTCATCAGTTTGTGTGCCTCTCCCCAAACAATACCAGTTTTTGTCCTGATCGCTCGCTTTGTTCGCTTTGCCGCAGACTTCAAGCTTCTGGAATGCATTCTGCAGGCTGGCGCTGCTACAAAAAGTGGGATGTGCCTGTGTCTTCATCAGTTTGTGTGCCTCTCCCCACACTACACCAGTTTTTGTCTTGATTGCTCGCTTTGTTCGCTTTGACGCAGACTTTAAGCTTCTAAAATGTATTTTACGGGCTGATGCTGCTTCAAAAAAGTGGGGGTGTGCCTGTCCCTTCACCAGTTTGTGTGCCTCTCCCTGCACTACAGCAGTTTTCGTCCTCATCGCTCGCTTGGTTCGCTTTGCCGCAGACTCCAAGCTTCCAGAAGGTATTTTTCCGGCTGTCACTTCTAAGAAAAATAGTGTTTACCCGTCTGTTTGTTCACTTTTCTCGCTTCCGGTGAAGACTTCAAGCTCTCTGACTGTATTTTCCCGGCTGTCGCTCTCACAAGGACGACATACTACCTCCGCTGCGTCACACTCTTTACCAATCGCTGCGCTCTTATTTCGAGTTATTGCACTCTAGTCATGTAATCACACTCAAGATCATGTAGAGAGTCTGCTTACGTCGATCAACTTGTGATAACAATGCAAAACACATGTCTAGCCTGAGTGTGTGCATTTCCTAAGTCGTGAGCAAGCTGATTAAAATGCTGTCACAAGCGTCATCAAGTGAAGTAAGCAGTATTCCCAAGTCAATTCGAGATAAGGTGGTCACAGTGCCTATTCTGTTGAAATGTGTCTGAGAATTCGTAACAAGAAGGACACACGATGGTATGACTGTGATTGGCGACAACGACCTTCAGTTTGTGAGAATGCATTTTCTGGTTGACAATCCCAGACGATTGTGGGAGTTCCGAGGAAGTTGGTTCGAACTTTTGTTCACTAGTTGTTCGTGAATTTCTTGAAAATTGGTTTTCGTCAGGCCTAGTGGGAGCTGCTTTAAGGCAGACCACCACCGATAGCACAACCATCGACATGTCATCAGCTATCTCCGAAGTAAGCCTCCTGAAGCACTTCTCCATTAACTTTTGGATTCGAAAGCAGAAAGAACAGACTGCCAAGTCTCAGTTGGGATGGGGACATTCTTCAGACACTTTGGTCGTAGCTTTCAACAACAACTCTGATCGTCCTCGTCACCTTAAGGCAAAAGCCGGATTCAATGCTTACTTCGGCTTACTTGACCTAAGTGTGACGGAGAAAGGACCTCGTTTCCCATTAACCCTATTACCTACTTCGGCTTCATGGAGGAAGCATTCGACATGCAAGACTCGGCCATTCGACAAAGACGATGGCATCGAAACAGAGCCGTCAGGACAAAGTCAATAGAAGAAGTCACACCAAGAAGCTACGTGTAAAGTGGAAGAAAGCCATGACAAAGTTGCTTCTAGCTAAACACACAAGGTGCTCACTTTGGTCTAAATATAGCTCTCAGTACTCCAAGACTTAAGCGTGACTCAAGAGGACTTCCAGGCTGAGCTCTAGAAGTCTGTGATTTACATCTTCTCCGCTTATCCTTCATCTGAGTCGTGGGGTAAGGTAGCACTCAACTGACTCCATGTTGTCAGGAGGAATCCCCAGACAGATCCAGAAGAGATGCCGGATTTGATTAACCTTGCCGTACCAAGAGATCGCTTACCTGATGGCAGTGCATAAATGACACGTCTTGGAAGTCGGTTTGGGGACATGGGTGACCAAACTATCAGAGTTAAGATCTTTTCGATGCTTCGATACTGAAATTGCGATTCAGCGGGTTTGTATGGACCTATCACTGGTCAAAGTGTACTGGTAATAGCTGGCAGCCACTTCAACCTAACCTAACCTTCGTTACCGTCGATTTCACTGTGTTCTGGGATTAAGATGAGAGTGGCTTTGCTACCATTTCCACTTTCTCCCTAGACCACCCACTCAGACTCCATCAAAAGTCGCCTGAGGAATTATTTTCCCAGTCTTCCCTATCACTATGCATCCTTTCCACAGCTTAGCCTTACATCCACTTTCTTACTAAGCAGGCCAGTGACCCCGTGGAAGATCTGAGCCTAAACTAAAGTCGCTATCCATCCTTCATCATTACGGGCACGCTGCTTCCTAAAGTCCCCCGTCCCCGTCCGATTACCTGGTCTTTGAACCGGAGCTTAAGTCTTCATTTTCTTCCTGAATCAAGTACCTGTGATTTGAAGATTCTCTTAGCGGCAGCATTCTCGTCCATTCGCTCGATGTGGCCGAGACAGTTCAGTCGACAGAATGGATTTTCCTTTCCAGATTACATCCACTGGTTCTGGAGTTTGGTCTATCGTCGATTTGTCGAGCCGGAAGCCATACTGGTAGTCGTTCACACACAGTACACTGGATAGGATCAGGATATGCCTCGGTAGTTCTTACAAGACATAGGATCAGCAGATAGAGCTGATAGTCCAGTCGTTGGGTATGCTTTCCGTCCTCCCATACTTTGGAGATGATCTGAAGCATTCTTCTCACCAATCCATCTGAGCCCTATTGTTCTTTAGCTTTTTAAGTGACTGTGCCGACGACCTTCTCCAGGCTTGTCGGCCTCTGGGCCTTACATTTACGTACGTAGGTCATCACTTGCTTGTCAAGTGAAAATCTTATTCCGCCTCTTAGACCTTATCTCTCTCTCTCTCTGTCAACTTGTGTGATTAGAACGAAAGTAAATAGTTCACGTTGCACATGTGACCGTCAACAGCGATCTAAAGCCGAAGAACAAACACCACCACACGTCCAAAGGCATAAATCTTCTACTCTAGCCTAAACTGTGTCTCCCTCTTTCTCACACTTCACTTCCCGATAACCGCTGCCGCTGAAGGGACTTGAAAAATAAAGTCCACTTAATTTTAGAATACGATTATTTTATTATTAGCCCGCCTCAAGTGCTGTGTTCCTCATTTACAACCACGTTGAGGAGCTTGTATACAAGTATACCTCCGTTTTGACGTCAAGCAGCAGTACCGCTCTCTCTCTTATCAATCTTTTCGAGTTGTCATCACGAAAATCCGTACGGAGTATCTCAAGTAAATAAACTCTACGTAGGCAGACGGAGAATATTAGGCAATAAACTGTCACGCTAAAGATTAATTTTGTTTCGCGTAAAATTTATGAAAAAAAGTGGGACTGTGGTGGGTCTTAACGGATTGACGGTGGTAAATTAACGTTTTTTTTTTTCTTAATTATCTTTACAGGTAAGAACGTGAGCTGGACGGATATAACTGTCAGTGTGTGTGGACGACTTAATTCAGATAAATTTCAGTAAATACAGGTATTTTGGTGAATTTTTTTCCTCAAACTTTGTTATTTGTTTAAATTTTTTACGCAGCAGAGACAGGAACCTAAGGATAGGAGGGTCTGACTTCAAGTTGAAAGTCGCAGACGAGGGTATCGATATCCAGCTTGTAAAGATATGCAGGGTTGGTGCTATAGTCCGGGCTGGACCTGGGCCGTTGTTTAAAATATTTACGCAGCAGAGACATGAACCTATGGATGGGAGGGTTTGACTTCAAGTTGAAAGTCGTAGACTAGAGTATACACCTTGTGAGTATGTAGAGATGGCGCTATACCCCGGCCGGACCTGGGTCTCAACCAACAAATGTCTCCAGCCAGCTCAATCTTTAGCTAGCTGCCTCTAGTTTCGCAAGCTAAGTTGGTTGAGGTCCCCTTCCACTTGCATGTGCCACTTGAGTCTTGAGCCTTCTCCTACTGCGCCGATTTTCTGGACCGAAATATTGTCCATCCGTTGGGACTTCACGGTGCTCGCTAAGTCGACGTCGCTGTATAACCTTTCATTCTCTAAAAACCTCCAAGTCCATGCCTCAGCGCCATAACACAAGACTGGGATAGTAAAAGTCCTATAAAGGGTCACTTTGGTTGTTTGAGAGAGCGCTTTGCTATTTAATTGCCTTTTTGGCCCAAAGAAGCAGCGATTAGGCAAGAGTTTCGAACAAATAGTCGAGCCTTGGTAGACAAAGTCCCTAACTACCTCAAAGTTGTATCTGTCTACGGTGACGTTCTATCCGAGATGTCGGTGTTGGGATTGATTTCTACGTATTTCGTGTCCACAAAGCCGCACCATGTCAGTGTTGGATGTCCTTTCTTGTTGGCAGCATATACTTGATCTTGCCCTCATTGACCGTTGAACCCATCTTTGCCGCTTCCGTCTCACGCTGCATTGTTTCGTGGACGTATGTGAGTAATTAGATGGTCTTTTGAAAGATGTTGGCTCTGGCGTTGGCCTGTGTGAGTTTTGTTGAACGCGGTTGGCCAGAAACTAGATGAGTGAAGGATGGTTGGTTGGCTGTAGAGGGTAGCTCTTTACTTAGGCCACAGTTGAGCTCGTAATTCCCCTCAGATGACTGTGTGGCTAAAGGAGGTTTTGTTGCTATTGCTGCCGTTTGAGTTTTTGGAAAACTCCACGATGTTACATGGATCCCAGTAGTTACTCGTTGGTGTAGTCTAACCGTGGCTGGACAGTGACAGAGGAAGTGTTCCAGGTCCTCTTTCTCCTTGCAGTCTTTGTAAATAACAGCATCATCTAGTCCAATTCTGTGTACGTGCTTATTGAGACGTACATACATATGTGCCCTGCTAGAAGCAGTTTGACGATGCCTTGCCACTCTGAATGTCACCAGGTCTATCTAGTTTTGAAAATCACGATTGATCCTGGGTCCTATCTTGCCATTTGTGGTACGCACCGTTGTTCCTGTTTCCTTTCTATGGGTTTTCCTTGAGTGTGGTGTATCTCGAAGACTTCACCTCCCTCTCGATGGTGAAGACTTTTGCCTGAAAGACTGTGACATGAGATTCAAGCAGTATACTCCTGCTTCCGAGTCGTTCACGATATTGGAATCATTTGTGTCTGTGATATGCCTTCGGGATGTCCTCTGCTGCTATTATGCCTCCACGACTTCCTCGAGGATTGATCGATCAGTGGTGTGATTTCACGATCTGTCGTCGAAGTGGCCCTGGATTCTCAGTCTGACAGCCGAGGTTGCACATTCCTATAACTCAGTCTCCAAAGTTTACACTTTTTGCAGGTTGCAAGCTGTATTTTATAGGCTTTCCCAAGAGTTTTCTAAAGTTTTGTGAGTCTTTTGGAGCATATAAAGCATAAACTGTACAGGGAGGGGCGATAGGGCATCAAATGTGCCTCCACACCATACTGTTCCGAGTTCTTTAACGCGCTCCAGCTTTTTTCATCTCATTTGCCTCTTCGAGAGTTCTCCGTCAAATTTGCTTAGGGCAACCCACTCTTCTGCTCGATTGAGGCTACTGACTTGTTTTCATATAAAGACAGTCGTACGCGGTTAACTTTCTTGACTTCCTTGACTTGCTCGCCAGTAATGCTTCCTTCAGTTTTCAAAACGCAGTTCCGTTTGGTGGGAATGGCTTGCCCCAGCTTCTACAATACTGCACTAAAATTCACTTTAGTCCGTACTGGCTTTCCTTATTCGCCTTCGACTGAACTTGGAAGAAAGACTGTCCTTTCACGCGGTTTATAGGTAGATTGAGCCCTACACACCTAAAGTCTCGCTTATCCAGATCCCTTTCCGTAATCTTTCCAGTCATGGAGTCCTGATTTCGGGACTACGGATTGTCCAAACGGGATCCAAAAAATGGTCAAAATTGTGGGTTGGACCACTTGAAAATCTCGTACAACTTACTCAGGGCAATGCTTAGATCGGTCTCTTGAGAGTTAAGTGCACAAAGTACCTTCCTTGGGATCTGATCTCTTAATACAAATTCGTCATGTTTAACGGTCTTGGGTTACCTTGTCATCGACTTGGACAATCTCCGTGGGCTTCATGTCATCGTCATGTATTTTGGTAGTGTTTTCATGACGTGATTTTTTGTGGACATCGGGTCATATCCAGCTTTCTATTTCTAGTCTTTCACACTGAAGGTAACCTTTTGAAGGAATTTCTCTAGTTTCTCCGTCTCGAAATTCCTCCAGCTCCCATAAATCCCCATGTCTCCCCTTGACATTCGCGTACAAATACGTTTGTGTACTCAAAACTTTCACTGATACCACTGTTGTAGTCGCGCTGATAACATGTCGCTGTCAACACGCCAATGAATATCGCAAAACAACCAAAGATACCAGATTCCGTAAACACATCGCAGTTCTTGTGTTTTCTTCCCCCAGACGTACATACCATCATCCGTTGATGGTTTTTTCCGTCAAATAACCAAAATTCACACACCCCCAAAGCATAATCTTTGTTGGAACGTAAAACGAAAAAACCCCCCCTTCTCGTTGAATATCTATCTAACTCTGACCGATTTATCAAGCCCGATAAGATGCAGTCAATTAGGTAATATCTGAGTGATGGGTTACCTTTTGGAGTTGACTTCAGCTATAGCACTCAGGTGTACGTGATAGATTTGTTCCATGGTTGGCCCCAGGCTCGACATAGATTGGTTTTTGCATATCATGGCGCCACAACAGCCACTTGACGCAATTAGCAACAATGACTTGTAATGGGCCAAGCCATTTGGCTAATGGGGGCTGGAAGTGCTAATTTTTCGTAACACACTTGCGATAAGTGTGAGGGAGGCAGTCTCCAATCAATTATCGGCTTTTAAAGTGCGCAAAAGGCCTCCGAAGACGATGTTTATCGATTTTTTTTTTTTTTGGGTTTGCTTACGGAGTTTTTTCACAGATTGTATCGGGGAATTTGATGATTTAGGGGACCTAGTCTAGGAATCCAGACAAGCCATTAAACTGTGTAGTCAGAGCTTCCACAACCATGCCTCTACCCGAGAGAAATAAAGGAAGCGTGCTGTCGAAAACGACCACTAACTAACCTAGACTACTCCTATACTACCCTAAGCCTTAAGCTGCGCCACCTACCTATCTCCCAGGTAACTTAAAACTACCCTAAGCTAATCCTATGATTTAACGACTGCGGTCTCCCGTCTCTCCCGGATAGGAGTTCGTCGAGAAGCAGAAGCCCGCCAGATGTTAATGATATTGGCGAAGCTAACCCTCCCATATGCCATTCCATTTGGCCGATGTTCTAAGGAACAGCCTCTGAATTAAGCCTTCCAGACACAGCCTATGCCGTGTTTGTTGAGAAAGAGTAAGTCGTCTTGTTCTTGGCCCGAGTCGTACTTCATAGTGTCTCTAGGTCATCGTCACATTTAAGAAGAATGGCCTATCCACTCCTTCAGACACCAGTCGTACGCAAACACTACTCAGACCAAACCACCTAAGTCGCCGTCTTCCTCTGGCATCAACGATATGCAACCACTATTCCGGTCTGCTCTGACCTGCCTTGTCATTGTTTGAAGATCATTGGGTCTATAAAGAGGTTCAGTCCCCTGCATTGATTCATCCTCAACCGTTCTACAAAACCTTTTGCTCAGAAAGATCCATTCTTCCATCGAATTTCATGAATTTACTTCTTTCGAGCGCCTTAAGGTATGCTACGTTTTTAGCTTTAAAGTGGTTTACTTAGGTCTCCGAGGATTTCTTCTTTTCAAACAGTCGGCTCAAGGTAGAGAGGGGGAATCCTATGATTATGCGAAGCTATCTGCTGACAAACGATTGCCACTTGCAGCCCAAACCGGCAGCGACAAAGTCTTCCCTTGATTTCTCCTCATAGCTGGTATTTCTCTGTCCCGTCTCTCTATTCGTGCCAGGCTTCCTCCAAGTTTGGTGTCCAGGTAGAGGTGGCGATTCAACAGAACCCGAATAGCACTAGGAAGTGCCTCTTTGTTACATTTTGGTGTACAAGCACGACGATCTGTCGAGCCCTACGTGGTCTAGTTTCAATAAATTTTGAATCATCCTCCATTGTTCAGTTCCTGATCCTAGCCTTGTTTTTAATGATTTTCCTTGAGGTGACCCATCGTATTAAGTCACAGGTTTAAGCTTCATCTAAACGTTTTTCGCGGTACCACCTCTTGGAAGGTAAAGACAAACCTCCGTGAGTAATATCTGTCATGAGAAGGCTTCTTCATCCGCCGTTGGGAGTCGGCAATAAAGCTGTATATCCCTTCCATCCCTGGCTCTTGCGCTAAATATTTGTTTGTTTGGCTCATCGCATCCATCAGAGCCACCATCTTGGATTGATACGTTCAGAGGTTTGATTCAATTCCTCCGAGGGGGCACCAGCTTACGTCTTCCTACACCGAAGTCATCCATCCTCAACCAACGTTTCATGATACCTTTCGGTAGCTCTTACGTTCTTCATCTCATCCAGAGTTAGAACTTGTCCTCCGAGAAGAGGTACACTTAGACCAAGAGTAGGTCCGTTGTGATACCAATGGTAAGGGCTAGGTTCCAGTATCCCATCCTTATTTTCGTCCAACAACTGCCTATTTCTGACTGTTGTACCAATAAAATGCTCTAGCTGCTGCTGTTATGCTGGAATAGTTCTAGTAGAGAGGTGCTCCTAGTCACGGAAGTCGTAGTACCATGTCCAAATGTGTTTATACGGCTTGGACGGCCTTTAAACTCCTGATTTGGAGCCCATAGATTGTTTGACACTTGCTAGCGATGATGTGGCACTCCTCGTCACGACCTACATTTTGGCTTAAGCCACTTAACCTAACCTAACCTTTCTGTAGGTCCGGCTTTACTTGTGCCTCCTCTACCTATAGCAGCTCGCTCCGTGCCAAAAGCCGGCTGTGCTACGAAACATAACAACCTGGGAGAAGCATGTCAGACATAAGTCCAGTTCACTCCATCGAAAGGCTTCTCCATAAAGGTTGTATAAGGCGAGGGATCTCTATTCAAAGACTCGACGATCAGACGAACAGAGGTGTACTTTCTGGATTTCGTTCAGCTTCTAGTGGATTCTTGTAGGAAGTCTATTCCCATTCTCCAAATCCTTGGCTCAACGTGAAGACGAGTAAGACCTGTTGTGCTTGCTCAGAACCAGTGGAGTCTTTGTTTCTTAACTCACCGTGCCAGAATGAGCCAGGCGCTTAATAGCTTCCTCATTCGCCGTCCAAATTGATCAGCTATCATTCCAAATTCAATTACCACCGCCAAAGGTCACTGCGGAGTGGCTACTCGTCTCACCCCCAACTGCAGACCAAATCAAATCAATTAAAATCCACAAGCGACCACAACGTTTGTTGCTTGCATTCGCAATCGAATCAACCATCACACTCACACCCAATTGACGTCGAAGATGCAAACTCAAGTTGCACACACGATATAGTACACGACCGAACGATGGACAAGCCTTAATTGAATTAGGCACGTGATCAGTACGATCAATTAGATCGATGATTATGGGGGCAACCGATGCGAATCTCGATTTGATTGATACTCTCGGTGACACTTGTTGGCCCCCAACCAGCCGCCGCCACCGCCAGGTGACTTGAGCCCGATCGACTTGACTTGGATAGTCCCCATCTACGCACTTGTGATGATGCAGCCAGCCAGGTGCGTCCGGTGACGGTGGCTTGACATTTCGAATACCCAATGACACAACGAACACTTGTCATTGGGGGAAGACAGAGCGGCGGCATGGCGTGGCGTTCTATTAACGATGGACCAGTCGAGTACCGTGTTGTGTGAGCTAATTGCTTTGTAATGTTAATTGAATGTCTTTCGGGTGATGTTTACGAGATCGTGATATGTATCTTGCCGCAGTCTATACGCTCTAATGGGCTCTGTTCGCTTGTTTATCGAAAACCTGTTACAGTTACGATAACCATTCGCTCGATTAACAAATTTTTTATTTTTTTTTTCGTTCGTTCTCCTTCGGTTCGTTCGAGTTCTGAATTTTCATGGCTTCCATTGACGTCACAGTAATTTCAAAACCATGATTCATTACACATTTCGGAGACCAGTTGACCGTAACAAAGACCGCGAGAACAATTATGTCGAGTGTGCGGTTACAGGTTTGAGTTATAAATTGTGGAAGTTGAACGAAGGTTATCGGATGGAGACGAGCAACGTTTTTGTGTCATTCCTCGTTCCTCTTAAGTTGACTGATTCATGTCGAGCGATATGAGTCTGGATTGGGAGTAGGAAACGGTGGAAAATGATATGTTACTCGACCTAGTAACGGAGAAAAAGATTTGGGCAGACTTGCCAAGGCTGATAGGCCTTTTACATGGCAAAAAATGCTCAACACCTGTTCGATGGACCTTGTAGTAGCTTGGAACTAACTTTTGGAAGGTTTTTGTTGAAGGCTTAGGGTTCAGTGGATTTTGGAAACTAGATTCCCTACGGCTGTCGATTCGAATGTGAACCGGCTTTAGGGGACTTGATTCCGGACGGTTGTGGGTTCAAATACGGACCGACTTAGGCGACTCGATTCCCGACGGTTGTGGATTCAAATACGAACCGGCTTAGGGGACATGATTCCCGATGGTTGTGGGTTCAAATATGGACCGACTTAGGCGACTCGATTCTCGATGGTTGTTGGTTCAAAAACGCACCGACTTCGGCGACTCGATTCCCGTCGGTTGTAGATTCAAATACGAACCGGCTTAGGGGACTTGATTCTCGACGGTTATGGGTTCAAATACGGACCGACTTCGGCGACTCGATTACCGTCGGTTGTGGGCTCAAAAACGGACCGGCTAAGGGGACTTGATTCCGGACGGTTGTGGGTTCAAATACGAACCGACTAAGGCGGCTTATTTCGTACCTTTAACAGCCATTTACAGGATTACAAAGCTGAAGCTCTCAAAGACAAAGACGAGCCCATAGCGAGTTGAAACTTCTGTGACAAGGAAGACTTAGGTAACCAGCGAGGCTTTCTTCTAACAGACATCGGAAGGAATCTTGTCACTTTCAGTTGAGTTAGGTGAAAATCTAGCAGTCGATGGAAGCTCTAACAGAAGATGTGGACAAACTGAACCTTGCCTAGCAAGCTCATAAAAGATTTCATGTAGCGAAGCTCTGCATTGGCCAGACAGATTCAGTCTTCCAACCGAACTGACACAAGTCTTTCATTCTCGAGCTATTTTGGATCGATTAAGAGGATTTAGCAAAGCTTGGCTGTAGGCCCCAGTGCAGCCGAGACAAGCCGTTCTTTGGAGTCTAGTCTAGTGAAAATAGGAAGCTTTGTGTCTTGTCAAAAGCGTGTCGACAGCAATATAATGGAGGAAGGCTGCCGTGAAGCAGTGGGGTTTTGACAAGCTCCTCAGCCTTAGGGTCGCTTTGGAGAAGTTTTTAGCGCGCCCGTGATGCAATGGCGAGCCACTCATTATAAACGTTGTGAGGGTCGATCTCAGCACTTAGGTGAACAGCCAGTGCTTAGAGATATTTAGCATTGTCTGAGGAGCTCAGAAGCGTTTGGGTGGTGAAAAGAATCACCTCCGTCTTAGACAAGTTGACACCAAGGCTGCAGCTCTTCGTCGAAGAGATCAGCTTGCTTATAGATATTTGACAGTGTTTGAGGGTTCTTCTTGACACAGAGACGGGAAAATTGTCCACGTTCACTACCACATCACACCACCTATCCTCTAGCTTCGGAAGTACATAGTTCTTGAGGTGTTCCTCCATGAGTCTTCTTTTAAGCTGGACGGTACTTTTTCGAATGTTTAGGCTTTTCCCAGAATGATAATGACAAGTGTCCCAATGGCATGGTATCTCTAGAAAGTGTGCTTGCGAGGCCTTCTCTGCTTTGGGCATCAAAACTGCTTGCAACTCAGTTCATTTTTCGCGACTCTTTCCAATTTTATCTTGACGGTGAACGATCTTCACTGCATTCTACTCCCAACTCATGTGACTCTTGGCACCCATTCCAACTCTCCTTTCCGATTGCATTCAATAGAGTGGCTAGAGCAGTAACTCGGTCACCAGTGAATAATTTTTCTTAAGAATTCATAGCTCAACCTTGCGTCCTACATACGTCAATCGAAACCCAGGGCAGTGCCTCTATTCATCGTTATTCTCACGAAAGAGTCTTATCAATCCTTCTAGCTTTGACTCATTTCTATTAATGCATTCTCACGCCAACTGTCAGTGACCATAACCATCAGTTTTACCACGTCATTCGACAAAATATCCCAAAAAATTACGTCTACCACACTGCGAGTCATCATAATTCCACCTTCACAGGCGAACACTTGACTAAAATCCCACTTATCTGCGCTAATTTATGACCCCACACTCAGCAGAACTCTCATTACGTTGCACTTAAGCCGCCCCAAAAAGTTTATGGCAACCCCCTCATACACATTCCGTCGCTTTGACGTCATTCGAGAGTGGGTGTCGCACAAGTACATAATAAATCTACTTGCCACTTGCCACAACCGAAAAATCCATCAAATCACCATCAGACCTTCAATCAGACCCTTACTGTGACCCGTGTACGTCATTACGATTGACGTACTCTGGTGTGCAATTTGGTAAAACTCGAACGAACCGGATGGACACCGGTGAGAATCATCAGTCTAGTTCAGTCCAACAAGTGACTTGCGCTACTTCTCACGGTTCGGTGTGACGTCGGCTTCTGCGGAAGTGACCACCCATCAGACGTCTTTGATCGGATCAGATCGAACTGTTAATTTAGATATTTTGTATCTATTTCTGTTTATGGGCAATCAAATTGGGACTTAAGCCGGTGATCGGACGATCTGCCTGGTCGACCAGATGAACAGGTATTCGTTGACGAATATAGATTTGTATGACGCGGAGTGGATATACATTTTTAGTGTCAACGCAGGTAGACCTGACGCTGACAGATGGCAGTGACGGCTATGTATCTGCGCCATCATTAGGCTGGGATTCCAGACATCCAGGCGGGGGTATTTTTATCGAGGACTCAACCAACAAGTTGAAGGTCCTCTTTCTACCAAAATGATGTTGACGAAGACGTCTATAAGAAGACGTTCTGACTCAGGAGCACTCTTCGTCTGTCTTGCTTTACAACGGGTACCTGTTGGCTAAAACCCTTGTCGGAAGACATTCTGATTTAGGACCACTATCCGTCTAACTTTCCTTAGGACGAGCATTGACATATTTTTCAAGCTGTCACGAGCTGGTACCTATTGCTGTGCCTTGTGTGGTCCCGTCTTAGTTCTCGCTTATGGAAGAGTCGACTGATGTCGCTTTGGCCCTTCCTCCAAGCCACAATAGGATTGTGTTTGGTTGGCATTCAGTTCCGGGGAGATTAGGCTTTTGTGTGACATGATCGGGATCGTGGCTTGGTTAAGAACTGATCGCGACTGTGCCAAAGAGTCTAAGGTGCGTTGGATCTGGTATAAGAAGTGATCGTAGGAATCTTTGTGTCCTGGGAGAGCAAGCATCTTCTTCCTCCTCTCCGCATGTAGAATTTGCCAATTTGGGCGATCAGTTCCACGATCACTCTTAAGTTGCATCGATTTGAGTTTAGAGCGTGGCTTGAATCCTTCACCTACGTACGTTTCATTTGGGTTTTTCTACCGCCAGGACTGGGAGTCACTGGACTCTTACACTGTGATCCGGTACTCGGAGTTCCTCACATCTCATGGATTAGCAAGTATGAGTTCCCAACCGAGACGGCAAGTTCGAACTAAACACCAGCTTCGTGGACTTTTCAGTCAGACTTAGGTTCTGATACAAACTTCGTGGACGTTTCAGCCCGAGGTTCACATTCTAGGGTTTCCGACTGACAACCGCTTCGTATGGTATCTTGGAGGCTGAGCATCGACTGTGTGGACTCTAAGTCTTCATATAGAGCTCACCTCGGGTCTCTAGCAATGAAAGGGTTAAGTGTCACAGCAAGTGAGATGAGAAGAGTCCAAACGGTCGATCTTTTCCTTAGATTTTTACGTAAGAGGGGTCTTGCAAGTCTAGCTTTCACTGATCGGTGTCAGTATTCCTGAGAAGGGAAATTGTAGTTCCCTTTCTGCCAAGAAGCTCTACGATAACAGTCTCAGAGGTAGGCTTCGTTCACGTGGCTCATTTTTGACTCAGTGGATACGTTTTGGAATCTCTTTCAATCATTGCAGGACGCTGACTCTTCCCTGAAAAGTCGTGACACGTTCGGGGACAAACGTCTCGATCAGCCACGAGTCTCTCTGTCATTCTTTCTGCATTTCAAGCGCACGTAGATGGCTTCTTGAGGCTGAAATTGTGCGATCAGTAGCGTCAATTTACTTCGTCTTCTCACTTGATGTTGCCTTCTCCTCCTCCTTCTCCCTCTCCCCCCGCCATGACCCAAATCGTCTCCTTCCCCCTCCTCCCGCTCGCCTAACTAATGATCACCATCGCAACAGCAACTGATCATAACTCCCACACACCAAAGTATACAACAAATCCCGACACAATTTCGACCAAAAACACTTTATTGCTGCATACTTTCAGGTGCCATTCGATCACATCTTCACAGTAAAGTCCCCAAATAGTCACCCCCACGCCCATTTTGGGCTGATGGAACGCTGCACTTGCATCGGGGAGTCCATTCAAATTATTTTCACATTCACGTCTTGATTTCCATTGCGCGGATATGTCTCTAACGCAAGTAGGCGTAGGACTCGCATATTTCAACAATTTATCCGCGACGCAACCAAATTAGTTTTCAAATTGATTTTTCGTGCCGTTAAGCCGGACTCGTTTGATTTATTACCCTCCAAAGTGGAACTTATCCATAGCACCGACTACGATTGTCCATTCGATGTCGGATTGTGGGTTCGAAATTAATTCAGAGGACGCACACAGAGAGCGTCTCCAAAACAGGAAACTGTAGGATGACGGCCGACGTCTTTAATTAGATTAAGCAGAGATGCCAGGCGACCACCGTCAGTAAATTAAATCACAGAAATTAATTAAAACGTTGGTGACGCTACAAAATCGTCGACAGAGCGGGCACACATCCGAGCATCATTAGTCAGCTGCAGAGGCACACAGGCTCTCAGGGATGCACATCATGTGTGCATGTGCACTCTGTTTGCAGTAAACAGGGGACTAATGTCCCCGCCTGGATATGGTGCGCACGCGTATCCGAACACAAACCAGACGCGCACATGCACAAAAAAGTATCTGAATTCCGAATGCTCATCTAGGGAAGCCATAGATGTCGGTAATTTCTTTAGAAACAAGTGAATTTCCAAAGGAATGACGCGAATCGGATCGAAGCAGCAGAACAAAACCCATCTAGAGGAACACGCAACGTTGCACTTGGTTCGCAAAGATACTTTTGCGCCCTCGAAACAGATTAACATGCAGAGATGGTCATCGTAGAAGTATTTCAGTTCCTCCCAATGAATATGTATCCCTCGAGTAGAGATTGTAATTGATTAAGACATCGACATACGATCAAAAAGACATCGATTCTGATTTGCAGTAGTTGGCGTTGGCTTCCTATCAAACTGGCCCAACTGGATCCGCTTTGAATACAATAAAAAATGTCGAAGTGGACCATTCCAAGCCAAATGTGAGATGCTGATTGAAGAAGAATCTGATGGACAGTGCACAGGAGTACGGGAGTACGTGGGTTTTTGTGTTGCCACTGGACGGGACAGTATGGTCATGAGATGTCGATGGAAACGTGCTACAGTTGCATATGTTCTCCCCAGAGACTTGAACGATTGCATTTGGATTTACGTCGTTCTCATGCCGTGGCTGGGTGCTTGGTGGGCAGTTACTTGTGAATTTTATTGCTAACGAGGGGATTGAGAGAGATGTGGTGACAAGAGTCGTCGCTGAAGTGGAAGGTAGTCGATTTGTAGAAGAAATGTTGGGTTTGAGTCTGTCCTTAAGTCGGTTAGGGATTTGGTAGAGCTGAGGACTACCTAACAAGTGATTTCAAGTGAAGAAATTGGTTGCAGATGAAGGCTAAGAAGAAAGGCTATACTTTCAGAGGACCCCTCTTAGAAGAGAAACAAGAAGAGGAGATAGTTAGGACATTCTGTCGGGCTTGCTAACTCTACACATGAGGAACGCCCTGCGTGCGGTGTTGCGACATGTTGGAAGCCTTAGAGCACACATTAAGCAAAGCACAGTATCTTCTAAGGCAGGGAGCTGGTCTTTGATTCCCCAAAAGTCTCAATTATTGGACTCGAGCACGATTTAGGGAATAAGTTCCACGATTGGATCCTCCAAGTTCACACTCTGTGTCACCCGACGAGCTTAAGTCACTCAATGACGACATCAGACGAAAGCTATTCCGTCAAATTTATAGAAAACTCAATGTAGACTAACCTCAGCTGTCAGAAGGTAGGACTTCAGTGCCTCTAGTTGGGCACTACAAGTTGGTTGAGATCTCATTTTCCTTGTGCTTAACCGGACAACGATCTAAGAGAGTTTTATTGATTTAAGCACCCGTTTTTCCTTTTGTGGATCTTAAGCCTTCCGCAGCTCCTTCTCTTTTGCTTCATGTGCTTCTCGATTGATTCCGCCTTTCTGTCATCTTTGGTTAGTGGATTCCATTGAATCGCACAATGAGCTGTGGAATAGCGGCGTTTTTGAAGAATGTGACCAATCTACTGTCTATTGGAACCTGGCTAGTTCTTTGGGCCCGTAGACATTGACTTAAGTGCCATTTCTCTTGAGATACACCCATATAATAGCGGTGGAGGGTTCACCTCCTATTTTAGGTTGGATGCGAGAGTTTCCTTCAAATTTCTCTGTTTGTCACCGTCTAAGGAGTGCAAAACACAGCCTTGTAGGACTCCACTTTCGATCGTAAATTCTTCTGAAAACCTCCTTTGGAACCATGCGGTGAGCTCGAGCTATGATCACCGATTAGTTCGTCATACCTACTCACGACGTCCTCGTTGCGTCTTCTCTGCAGTCGACCTTCCTTAGAAGCAAGCCTCTTGAGACGCAGAGCCAAATAGAAAGCTTTTACATGTTACTAGCGTTAATAGCAAACCTTCCCCGGGAAGTATACAGCCTTGCGGGGCTCCACTTTGGATCGTTAATTCTTCTGACAACCTCTCTTGAACCCATGTGATGAGCTCGAGGTATGACCTTCCCCGGAAAGTATACAGCCTCGCGGGACTCCACTTTGGATCGTAAATTCTTCTAACAACTTCCTTTGGAACCATGTGATGAGCTCGAGCTATGACCACCACGACGTTCTCGTTGCGTCTTCTCTGCATTCTATCGTTCTTCGACCCAAGACCCTAGGGAAACATCATCGCTACACGACTAGGTGATTGCCAAAAGAAAAACCTTTAACGGGTCCCTATTGTTGATAGCAAACATACTCATACAGCCTTGTGGGACTTCGCAGCCTTCAGCTCATCAGTGCTTCTACTGTCCTACCTACTCGCTGTGTTGCAAATTACGTTCCACTTTTCTAATTTTTATTCAAAACAACGATTCCACCTGGCAGACGTTGTCGTTGTGTTGGATAAACTCTCAATCTCCATCTGGGAACAACCATCTCTGGGCTCAACTCAGTCTTATAGGCTCGCTTCTTCCTAAAAACACGTCCACAAAATATCTATAGGAACACACATGACAAGAAATCGGTCAAAAATAATGTGTACTCCCAGCTGGTCTCATCGATTTCTACTCAACATTCAGCAGACAAGTTGCTAGTTTCAAGCTCCACGCGTTCCCAATACATCATCTCAGTCCAATCAATTGCAAACATTTTCTGTTTTCATTAGCACAAGCGTGATTTTCCCCCGACATACTTCATAAAACTGTCCAAGTTCCGCCGTAATCCCCTTGTGCAATCGATAAATCATTGCTCGCCATCAGGTATATCTGTCTAGATTCCCCGAAGTTAATACCCTTCGATCGGGCATTAAACGAGTTTCCAATTGGAAACCCAAAGCCCTCTAGTAAATCATAGCTACGAACCTATCCCGTTTATATCATCATCATTGAATCTCTAAAGAGGATCGTTTTGGAGCGGGGCTCCGCACTATTACCAACACCCACCCACAAGTAGGCTTTCGCACGCACAAAAAACGCGCCCGTAGCCATCTCAACTCAGCATAAACCTCCCATTTGCGCCCACTTTTTGTGGCTCTCATTCGCGATCCGCGCAATGGTTTTGTATCCAGCTGAGCTGAAGATCAAATCAACGCACGGGAATACTCGTAAATAGCAAAAAAAATAAAGAAAAGCAATCTGTATCTACAGAAGTATCTATTTCTCTGGTACTCACCCCAGAACAAGGGGGGAAACTCACCACAGCGCTCACACCTGAGCGCGACTCAGACCCGCAGGAGGAGAAGATCATTCGTTATTTGCGCGTGCAAATAGTAAATATCAACAGAATTACAAAGTCAGTTTAACGCGTCGGTTTGGAACGTTAGCAACGTGATTACGTCTGTGAGAAACGACACAACTGTTTTTTTTTGGTAAAGTCTCCCTTTAAGCTTTAATTTTTGAGATACACGGGTACGTAAGCCCGTCTTCGTCTTCTGCTTGTGGTGTGTGACTTTGATGTTTTGAACAAAGAAGTTCCATTGAGATTCTTCTCGTTTATCTTGTTGCGTGTATCTGATTCGGTTTTGCGTTCTCTACCTCAAGTCCGTGTTCGAGGGAAGGAGAAGGAGGAAAAAAGTGTGTGTGTATCTAGTGCCCGAGGAGATGTATTGGAGATTTGTGAAAGTGCATTAAAGGAAAACCGTACTTGATTTAGTGTTGGTGGTTTGGTTTTTCCATTTTTTTCCCCATCAATTTGAGTGTGAAAATGTGTGGAAACGTTTGAGGAGATATCTGCGCTGCGGGACGCTTTTGGAGTAAGTAGAGAAGAATTGTTTTAGTTGTCTAAGGAGGTTTGGAAAAGCACCTTGCTGATGGCTCGACACTCAGACAAAGATCTCGGGATTGTCCTGTAGAAGCCCTTATGAGGGGTTTTTTGATGCCCTCTTCAAAGTCATCACAGAAAAAGTTGCCACGAAGGATGTAGAGGTCTAAAATGTACATCTTCGAGTCGTCTTTGGGGACTACAGTTGCATGCGGCAGGCGGCAGACCTAAAAAACTGCAACGAGATTACCTTATGTTCGAGTCTAATACCGAAATGTAGACTCACTCAACAAGTGTTTTCTTCACGTCTACCTCACCAAAACGCAGGCTCAAGCAAGGCTTGGTGGCTTTTTTTTTTGGACCAACCCCGGTCTCGTCCCGTCTTTCCTTTAAGCTTCTTTGGTAAATGGGTAGAATGGAGCTTCAAACTCGAAGGAAACTCACTCCCAGCCTCAGATATGTAAGCTGGGTTCTCCAGCAGCGTCGAGAGTGGCACGCGGCGGACCCCAAAAAAACTGCAATGAGATTGCTTTAAGCTCGAGTCTAATACCATAAGGAAGACTCCCTCAACAAGTGTTTTCTCCACGTCTACCTTACCAAAATGTAGGCTCAAGCAAGGCTTAGTGGCTTTTTGTATCTTGTTCGTGTCTGATCTCGAACTCATTACGGTTTTGATGAAGCTCTTGTTGACGTCTGCTTCTTTCTAAAAGTATCCTTCCTCCATTGGGAATCGTAAGCCGAGCTTAGAACGCTCGTCCTAAGACCTTACAGCAATTTTGCATCAAATTTGAAGGTGACGTCCAAGCCTTGCACGAGTTTTAAAAGTTTTTCGTTTGTTAAGTTACGTTTGTTTGACCTTTGAATATGGATCAAGCCTACTTGTCTCCTTGTGAAGTTTGAAAGAAGACCTCAGTACCTTAGGTACAATTGGCTTGTTGGCACACTATGCTGGATCACTTAGACACATATCTGTCCATTGTACCTACCAGCAGGTACAACCCTTTTATTGTGTTGTCATTGTCTTGATAAGGAGCTTAGATTACCAGCAGCAGCCCCAACAAATCTGCCACGTGATAGACGCGCAAAGGCTGGACAATGGCAGTGCCATCGCCCTCTCCACAAGCATCACAGATAGTGGTGCCATCTGATAGACGCGCAAAGGCTGGACAATCGCAGTGTCGTCGAACTGTCCCCAACCGCCTCAGATAGCCAATAAGTTGTCCGCAGTCTTTTTTGCTGAGAGACAGCAAGACTGCCACGGACTTCTTACAGGCGTCGGGAAATATCCGTTTAGTCTGCCTGCATTCTTGAGAGTCAAGTCACAGTTGTGTTGGCTAGAAACCCAACCATCGATGGAAGCCCTAAGCGAAGATACGGGAAAAACTTACGTGGACTCAGGGTTCTGAAGCTTAGCAAGCTCATCAGTGTCCAGGTACCCAGACAATGCTTAGAAGACTTCGTCTTCCAACCAAATTCAATCTAGTCCTGTATTTTCGAATAATTTCGGATCTAGTAAGAGGATTGAGCAAGGCTTGACTACCTTGTCCCTTGCTACGTGTACATGACACATACAAGTCCTCTC
The DNA here is from genome assembly GCA_951813785.1 of Criorhina ranunculi. NCBI lineage: Eukaryota > Metazoa > Arthropoda > Insecta > Diptera > Syrphidae > Criorhina > Criorhina ranunculi. The sequence goes on along the minus strand of OX638385.1, from coordinate 4,314,064 downwards.
TTAGAGTTCCCGCTGAAGTTTTTCCATTGGGATGCCTAAATTGTTAGTTGGTCGCCTATACTTTAGAACCAGCTCCGACGTATTCCTAATAAATCATCGTCGTAGCTGAAGGCAGTTGGACCCATTATTGTAGTTTCAACTTGTGCTCTGTCATCTCCATCTGCTGCTTCGGCTCTTCTTAGTTCGCTCAGTACGTGCTCGTTATGAAGGAACAGATATTCAACTAGTTGTTCTCTGACCTCACCACACGGTTTGTTAGAAGCTGCGAGCTTGACAGGTTCACTTTTGCCTCTGCGCAGCACCACTTCTGCGACTTCCTCTTCATTTGGACATTCTGGACATAAAGACGAGTCATCGTGTCCAAAACTGTGGCCGGACAGAAACTGCGTAAGATGCTAGTTGAAGAGTCTGTGGTGTTTCTTTGTCAAGACCTCGATGGTGGGAGGTGCTCTATCTTTAGCTTTCACCCTCCTACGATGGAGTTCGTCATTAGTAGAACTGGTTGGCGAGAATGTGGATGGTGGACCATTCCGGCTGCTTTGTCCGAAATTGTTCGAAAACCGCTTATTGTTCTGATTGCGAAGATCCTGTATGTCAACGAGAGGTTGTTTCTTTCAGCGTAGATAGTAGGATCCTCCTGGCGTATCCAGGTCCACGAGAGCAGTTTCTTTCGTTATAAGTGCTGGAGTAGTGTAGGTAGCAGGATCCTCCTGGCGTATACAGGCGCTGCTGGCATCTGTGACGCTCTTTTGATGGAGCACTCGAAATCCGTTTTGAAGTTCAATCTGCTGTCGATGGTCTTGTGTCAACGGACATTTGTCAACCTTAATACAGGCAGTTTCAGAGAGTGATTTGGAAAGCAAGTCTTTAAGGGAACTATGGTTTGAAGCTCGGGTGTTACTAGTTCATCTGTGGAGTGTGTGATGAGAATGATACGATTCCATTGTGCCCGGCTACAATTAACGTATTTGAAACCTTGAGTCTTTGTTGGTACAAAGATGAGAAACATTCCAAAGGGATGCTAGTTGAACGCTTCATCGGTATACAACGTCCACTTAAGCTTTTCGTTCCACAAAAAAGGGCGAAAGCTGCTTTTCGTGCAACAAAGTGACTAACTGGCGGTTCTAGGGTTTTTAGCATAGAAAACAGCCAATGCTGAGTCTAAAGCGTCTTCCTTCGGGCAGTGCTCGCAGATTTCATCAATTAGAATCTTTCCATCTCTAGTGGGGGAGTAGGATGAGCTAAGAATTCCAATCTCCAAGTTGCATACATTGTCAGAAGGCTTAACATTAAATAGTTTGGTCCTTTTCCGCGTAAAAGACTCTACTTTGGTCCAAGATGCATAAGGCTCAGTTAACCTGATGTAAAATCGAAATGGGAAAGGTATTCCTAACGTTCACGTCTTGTTGTGAACACCAGACACTCTTTGGCACCCAACTTTCCCGATCTAGTGTCAAATTCTCGTCAATTGGTTGCGAGTAAAAGGTCACGTAGACGGTAGCCGATTCGTTCCCGGGACCGTAAAGATCCTCCATTATGCCATAACATGGCGCATCATATTAAGTTGTAGTCATATAATATTTCAACGTCATTAGGTTTGATGTTCAAACAAAACGTTAAAATATTGGTTACATGTATCTGCGTCGATTTATGACGACAGAGAAACAAGAAAATAACGAGAAACTATCAGAAAAAACTAGATACGTTCAACAGCGGTACAGCGGTACACGCCATAACTCGTAAATCCATATCAGCAATTCACCTTGTCATCGAACAGTCAGTCTCAGTGAGATAGACAGACAGACAGACGGACATAGTGTGTTCCATCCTTAATGCCATAACTGGAACGAGTTGGTCTATCTACTGTGTTTGCGTTCATGAAACGACAACCGAACATCCCCCAGACGACGACGACGATGTTGACGATGACGATGGAGATCAAGACGAGGCTGCTTGCTGGACTGCTGAATGGGTTAAGTAGTCGGATCGTCAGGGTTAAGTTTTTCTCTTCTTTGTCGCGCGGCAAAGACGAAGTCTTGTGTGTAAGTGCTGGTGCAGACGGAGAAAGAGGCAACAAAGTGGGATGTTTGAGACTGATGCTGCGGCCTGCTTAGATACGGCATCGATGTGTGTATGCTCGTACTCTGCTCCCCTTATCAATTATTTATGTCAGAATGCTATGCTATGTCACATAAATTAATGTGAGCAACTTATTCCCTGAATTCTGGATTAGGAGGATTGAAAGGCACGACCAGATAAGATGGGGGAATTTCGAGAAAGGTTGTGCGTTTGTGTCTTGATGGAGTGATGAGTTGGAAAGGTGGGCTGATGAGGTAAATGAAAGGTCCGTCATTTGGCGGGTAAATCGAAGGCTTGATGTACGCCATTGCTTTAGTGTCAACTTACGGGCTGCCGATTTACCGACGAGACAGCTTAGAACACACAAGGAGACTCAAATGAAATTCTTCACATGGAACGAGTAGGAAAAAACCGTGAGATATTCACGGTTTGAGACTCGAAAAAGGTGTCGGTCTCTTCTTGAACTTCAACGATTTGATCGTAGATAGCTGAAGCGTTACGATTTGCAAGCTTTATACCAAGTGAGTCTTCAAATGAAGCATTCGATACTAGTTGAGGGTAATTAGGTTGTCGGCAACGTGATGGTTCTTGCCTTAGCTAGGACGTCAGCTATCATTTATCCAAACCTCGCCTGTGTCGAGTTTGTTTAAGTCGTCATCTATCCGAAGCTGCGCAACGTGATGGTTCCTACCTTAGCTAGGACCTCAGCTACTATTTCTCCAAGTTGTCATCAATCAAAACTGGAGCAACGTGATCGTTCCTACCTCAGCTAGGACTAAAGCCATCGTTTAGCGAAAGCTGTTCCTTAGCTCTTCTCAATTCTAAGATGTGCCATTCCATGTGGCCTAGACCCACAGGAAGTCGCCTGCATGAGAAGCTATCATGAGAATCTTCTAGTTGACGAGGCTCTCGCGTAAAAAGGCTTGTATTTGACGATTTCGAGACGATATTTGACACGTTTTAATGTCTGCATAAGTTAAGCCGCTTAGATTGCACAATCGCTGTCGAGAGCTACAACTTCGAATAAGCAGAAGGAAGGAACGGCTATAAAACAGATCCAAGTTCGTCAAGCTTCAGCCATTGGACGTCTGGCTTTAACTTTCCTTCTTAGATCAAGACCTAGAAGCTGAGCTTTGAGTATTAGAATCTTTCAAACAGTAACTTGCTTCGGATCGGAAGGCCCTAAGAAAGTTCACTTGTTTGTCAGAACTTGGCTTCTGTACTGGCCAGCCTGTTGACATCGTCAGAGCTAGTCTGAAAGGCTTAGCCTGCGACGTCTAAAGCTGCGATGAACAACGTTGGAAGCAACGTCTAGAGCTTCATACATAACAATCGAGCTACTGGCCGGAGTTGACTTGAGCCTTAACCAACAATCGTCTCCAGGCAGCTGAATCTTTAGCTAGTTACTTACAGTTTCGCACGCCAAGTTATGCATGTGCCACTTAAGTCGCGGTTTTCCACTATTGTGCCGTCCCTCGGGGGTGGATTCGAAGATTTTTTTCAACCTGAGCATTGGTGTCGACCGCTCTACATGATCCAGTCACCTCAGTCGTTGAACCTTCACTTCTCTGGCTAAGCCGATACCTCTCGTTTCATTTACCAAATTAAGAAGACTTTTACTGGCTCAAACTGAGCCCTGACTCTGCTGCTAACTTCACTTACATCTCCGATTTCGACCGGATAGACTGCCAGGTCTTCCGTTTCATGCAATTTGGCTAGACTTCTGTAGAAGACTACTAAAAATGTGCTTCTGACCTAAAGTTCTAGGAATTATTGAGCTATTCTAGCTTGACTGCGTATCCCTTTCTTCCCTAGGTGGCTCTAAAGACCAAAAATTCTCAACCTAGACATGACTTTGGCTCCCTTGAAGAATTTTCGTCTCAAAAAGTGTCATATTGTCCTTCCAAGCGTTGAAAAGCAAGGAAACGGAATGGACGTCTCAAGCCTGCTTTCAACTCTCGCTAAGGATACACTGATGCAGTTTTCCCCAAAATTCTCGCCTAAGGCCCTTTTGTTATTGATGTCTCCAGAGAGCTGTCGTCTCTCTCATTCTACGGTGGTGCTTGCTCAGCTGTCTAATGTTCTAAGCACTGAGGAACGGGGACCATCTCCTTAGGCCTTTAGTAGCTGCATTTTCGGCAATTTTTCGGCATGACTTACTCTTAACGTTTTCCCACTTCTGACACCAAGATCACAAGTTGGAAGTTTTTCAAGAAGGCAGCCGTTCTCCCAAATCTCTTACTAACCGAAGTGTTCCAATCTTGGTGAAGCAGTGAAATCACAGATTCCACTTCTAACACATCTGTCATAGGTGCCACTTCTGACACTTGTCTCCTGCTTAAGTTTGAAATGCGAAGTCGCTCATCAGGTACTGAATTGTTCTCTACAAGGTTCCATCGATGCGTTTGCTTCAATCACCACTTGGTATAATGGTGTCAGAAGTGTCATGAGTATTTTAAGTGCCACTTCTGACACCAATTCCATTTTTTCAATCATTTTCTCGAATCAGCCCGTAGCATCATGTCCTGTGATCGCCTGTAATTTCCAGTGTGGACTTCTAGTAGATCTCACCCTGAGAACTTAGCTGAGCACTCGTCATTAGTAATCTTGTTCCCCTCAGAGGGTTTCACGTTGAGATTCTGTTCAAAACTTCTGCCTGCAACTAATTCGAACCAAACTCTCTGGTGATCTCCCTAATCCATCTTCACCCGCCGACACTAACCGATCATCTTCAGTCAAAAGGTGCTTCCAACCAAATAGATCCATAAAAGCCAAATAGCTGAGCTGATTTATAGCCCACCTGTGGATACAACACAATATCACCGTTGGATACTGCACCACGTTGTACCTCGGACCGTGCTCCCTCTCCCTGGACGGTTTATTCTCGCGCTATATGTGGCAGGAGCATGGATTTTTTATTGCATTATAATTTCACCTAAATTATCTGTCGTAGCGTAACGAGAGCCCATAACTCGTAGATACTTCTTCCACCTTTGTGTGGAAGTCACGCATTACCAGTGGCAGTTGTAGCTGTTCTTCTCTTGTGCGCAGGTGCACCACATCTGCAACCAGTCTTGTGTCCAAAGATATGGTGTTGCTGGACAAGATATGCTTCGTTGGGCCTTAAATCATCCAGCAATGTTGGATGTCCTCCAATTGTGTGTGTGTGTGTGTGTCTGCCTTCCACCAAAAAAACCCAAGTTCGAAGCTCTCCCCCTCCCCAAAGAGGACAAGTGGTCACCAGAGAGAGAGACCGATTAGCCAAAGGTTGTTTCGTTTAGCTCCAAGGGATCAGCTACGTGACCATGTGGCTGTAAGTAGGCGGCTGTACGGAGGACCCCTTGGGACAAAACACGGAGAGGCGTTAACTTTAAGCGCGTAAATGAACACTAAATTATGAGATGGTGCCCCATAAAGCATCGTGTGACATGCCTCGCGGGCTGTGAAGCTGCATGTTTTGTTTGCAAAAAGGTGTCGCGGGGGTTTTATGTTGTCAACATTGTCCGGTAGGCGGCTGTCGAGCTGTTAGAGACACTAAGCCACGCTCAATTATGTGGTCAGGAGAATGGATCGACGGCTAATTGAGGGAAATTTATGTGAGGAAACTGGCGTTCGAATAGGAGGACAGCTTGAGATGTTTATTTGGAAACGTGGTGCAACCATTAAACCCTAAGACGGGCTCAATTTATTCAGAAAAGGCTAATTGACTGTCTGTCCAATTGGGGATTGAGACTTAAGTTATTGGGACCGGATGTCATACATTGGAATCCAATTTCGAATGAGACAAGGATTTGGATTAGTTTTTGTGAATGAAGAGGTCCCTGCCATGGAGTCTGGTTTGAAGTTTGTCCGCCTAAATGGGAGTTAAAGAGCGTTAATTTGAGTTGTCTGTCCACCTCGGTTGAGTGTCGTCTTTTAAGTCAAAATTTGACTTGAAATTGAGACTTTGGGTTCGTTCTGCACTTGGTTGGGTTGAAGTAGGATGTTTGTAGAACTTGTGGAAGAAGTAGGTGCTGTGAGGATCATTCTGGTAGTTGAACGGTCACTGTCAAGTTGGGAAATGATACTTCTATGCCGAGGTACAAGGTCTAAAGCTGGCTTAGGCATGACTTCAGTGCTACCCGATGAAATGAAAACTGACAGGACAAACTAGTGGACAGTGGGGATGTCTGTCACGAGGCTTTTATTAAGCAGAAGGAAGGAGAGGATGTAAAGCTGATCTTAGTTCGTCAATCATGTCAAGCTTGAGCCATTAGATGTCTGGTTTTACGTTTCCTTCTTAGATCAAGACCTTAAAGCTGAGCCTTGAGTAATAGATACTTGCTTCGGAGAAGTTTGTCAGAACTTGGCTTCACTACTCACCAGCTTGAAGGCATCGTCAGAGCTGGTTTCAAAATAATTCTGCCATTGAAGATCGAAGAAAAAAGGTCCAGAGCCGCGATGAGCAACATCGGAAGCGACGTCTACAGCTGCGTACATAACAACCGATCTAATTGCCAAGTTAAAACCTCGACCTAACTGTTGGTACCTTCACTTCCATCTTCGATTTCGACTTGATAGACTGCTACGAGGCTTTGATTAAGCCGGGTTTGTGGAAAGAGTGCTTTCGTTTCAGTGTTTCCAGAGAAGGCATCTCAATCAATTGGGGTTGAGACAGTCTCAGTCGTAGAGACTTACGTATAAAGTCGGGCTTAAATGGAGTCGGGCGAAAGGTGGTCTTGGGCCAACAACCGCGGCTGCCTTGAATTGGGTTTAATGTTCGAGAGACATTGAGGGCACTGTCAAGTTAGAAGGCTTAGTGTTGCCGTAGTCCCCCACTTCGTCGAAGAGCCGACTGCTAAGTCTGAAACTTTCTGTTTGTCGAAGTGAGAGGGAGACAAATAGATTCTAGTTCTGGTTTGTGACCGTAGAATCCATCATCGAGTCGTTCCACATGATGCTAGAGCAGTCTTTCCACAAGGGTCTTTCCTACGCTTGGCTTCAACTTAACTTTTTATGTTATGGTGCTTACTTTCATAACCCCTCATCCAATCTTTCGTTGCGCTAGATATCTCTGTATATCACGGCACTTCTCATAGATCTTTCGCATGAACACTGTTGCTTGTCGAGCTTTACTTGGCTTCACTGTGATTCTTGTGCATGCTGACTCAGGTTTGAACCCCAGGAACAGTTTAAGACTTCGTTAGAACTCATTTAATCGATCAATCTTTCGAGTATACGTTCCTTCTGGAGTCCCTCGCGTATCATGGATCCATTGCGGGTAGCCTCCGGTGGCACGGTTGCTTAAAAAGGGCTATTTTCCTCGTTGTGTCCTCTTCTGAGTCTTTATCGTCGCAGTCCCTGCAGAGGTCGGTAGTGTTTAGTCGCGTTCTTTTCAGGGTGTGGCCTGTGAAGATGGTGTTCACTAGTGCTAAGTACAGTCTGTTGAGGGTGAGTATTCCTATTTTCTGTGTGAGGCAAGTTTCTAGAAGCCTCCAGTGTATATCGTGCTTATGTCCTTCTATAGGAGTCAAAACGGAGTGAACGACTATTGTTTGGTTGAGTTTTGACCCTGTTCTTGCCAGTTCATCGACTTTTTCACTGCCATCGACGCCTCTATACCACGGGAGTCAACAGAGTAAGGCTTTATACTATGGGTTTAGCACTTTAAGCTCATCACGACACCTCTGTTCTGAGACGGCTTTGATCGTGGCTTGTGTCAATGTTTGTCGTCGCAGTTGCTAATGAGGAAAGTGGTGCCTCGGTTCTCCCTAAAACTTTCGCTCTGAATACACTAGAAATAGAATGTCCTTCCGAGGCTCTGGAATCGGCCAGAAAATTGATGTATTGCCGGGTTAAATGGCCTTTTCTTCGTCCTAACTTTCTCTTGATGGATCGAGTGTTTGCAATTTTAGATCGAAGCCAGGGTATGGCGTAATGTAATCAGTTTTTGTGTCCAGCTTCGCCCGTCTGGCGACACTAGCGTGACCTATTTGGCCCTACTTCCAGAAGTTGAATGCTTGCAGTCGTTGGACGCTCTTTGTTCGCATTTCTTTGGTGCATAGGTCGAATGGAATAAGTAAACGTATCGCTTCGAGGGCTGCTGTTTAAGTTGTCCTCATGAAGCTGGTTGTGCTGATGCATGCTAATCGGTGGACTTGTGTGCCACACTTGTGTCTCCTTAGGCCTGTAGAAGCTGCATTTTCGGCCATTTTTCAGCAAGACTTACTTACTAACGTTTTCCCACTTCTGACACGAAGATCACAAGTCGGAAATCTTTAAAATGGACAACGATTCTCTCAAATCTCTTTTCACTGACGGAAGTGAGTGAGATCACAGATACCACTTCTAACACATCTGCCATAGGTGCCACTTCTAACACTTCTCTCCTGCTAAAGTTTGAAATGCAAAGTCGCTTATCAGGTATTAAATCGTTCTCTACAAGGTCCCACCGATCCGTTTGCTTCAATCACCACTTGGTCTAATGGTGTCAGAAGTGTCATGAGTGTCATAAGCGCCACTTCTGACACCAATTCCATTTTTTCAATCTTTTTTTCGAATCAGCCCAAAGCATCATGTTCTAAGAACGTCTACCATTTCCAGTGTGGACTTCTAGTAGATTTCTTCCTGAGAAGCTGGATGAGCTCTCGTCATTAGTAATCTAGTTCCCCTCAGAGGGTTCCACGTCGAAATTCGGTTCAAAATTTCTGTCGAGTGTCATCAAACACTCCAAATTGTTCCATTCCTGCACTAACCATCCAGTTCTGCGCTGATTCTTCTTTAAAGTGACTTATCTACGTTCAGAGGGTCTAAAGCTGAAGCCTGGTTCACATTTCAATTCACAACACGACCTCTGTGGTCCATAATCTTCTTTTACAATTTAATGATCACAAACCTTTCGAGAGCCATTATGACGTCTAATGGTTGGACAACTACCGCTGTACTTGGAACAACTTCCATTAAACTGTTAACTGCCACTTGAAAGCCCCCTATCTCAACCGATAATGTTCAATAGAAGCTTCCAAAGCAATCAAAACAAAACCATTAAAATCGCATAAAACAATGTTTGGTCGGTACGGTTCCATTCCATGTAGCACGCGAGTAAAATGGAATTCGGCTTAGAATTTCACGATTGCAGATACATTTACGTAAATCCAAATCAGTAAACACCTAATTAAAGCCGTTAAGGTGTCACAAACAGCGGTGCGCTCGGCTTAGATGGCGAGCGGATACAATTATATTTTCAGATAATGTGACATATCGGGAGATATGACTCTAAATGGAGATTGCAAAGCTGCTGCATTGGAAAGGTGACAAACAGATTAGTCTCCAGTGATTGGAAGTTTGTTCACTTTACCCCCCGTATCGGGTGGGGTAAACGGTGCCCCCAAAACGGCATGACAAAGAAGTTGAGAAATCTTAAAGTAAACAGAACACAATTGCGAGTACACACACCCACCCAAAAAGACTTTGACCAAAACATTCCACAATCTCCAGCGTCGAACAGGCGTTGTACCTGTCATATCCAATCGAGAGGTAAGATCGGACACTCAATATACCTATACGAGTTGCGCCCCCTCCCTCTTTGTGGCGTGCCTATCTGACGTGAGCCTTTGACTGACGTCGTCGTATTGAATGACAATGCAAACACACAGAAACAGTTGTTACAGGGTACTGGCTAAGTAAATTCTTCAAAGCAAGTCAAGCACCGTCGACAAATTGACGTGCGGTCTTAGCGCGTTGAAGTGGAATCGGATGAGGAGAAGTGAGGCTGTGATTACCTTTTTATCTTTTTAAGTGGAATTTAGCTTGAGTTTGATGCGAATTCATCTGTTGACACGCAGACGGGAGTGTGAAACAAGCGTGTGCAAACAAAAGAGTTGGGATGCGAACTTGTTATTGAAATTTTTGTGTTGGAGGTGATGGACAACGATGTGGCAGAGAAGTGCTTCGAAATGAAGAGTGAGCACTTAATGGGAAGCTGGATGAGATGGAAGTGACGGTGTGGATGACTCCCTCCACGCCTAGCTCCCTACGCCTTCTTTCAGTTGCAATGAGATGATCGTTTGAATGTTTTACTTAGAGGAGTGACTTAACGTCAAGGATTCGAAGGTTGGTAAGGCGATGGCCTGCAGTTTCTCCAAAAAGTCGACTTTATCTCAAGTTCGATGCAAAAGGGTCTTATTTAGCAACTTAGCAAGACTACAGCTTAATATAGCCGTAGACGATTTGCAGTGTTGCAATTGCTTTAGTTAAACACGATGTCATTCAGGAGACTGTTCCAAGACTTGACGACCTTCACCAACTTGGAGTCAATTCCAAGCTGGGACTCTCCCTCGTCATGCTGCCTTTGACTCTGCAGATAGGGTAGCTTAGGTAATAGGGTTGACGGAGTGTGACCTAAGTGTGACGGAGAAAGGACCGCCTCTGCAGATGGAGCAACGACTTTGTTGTGAGTTTCTCAGAATCTTGTAGGCTTTCATGAAGACTGAACCTCTGTGGTCCGTTTCGTAAACCATCGGCTGTAACCTTAAGAGCATCATGGTTGCGATGAGGTAGTTGAGCAGATTCGATTGAGTACTGGACGCAATCATTACATTGAATCCATCAGAAAGTGCCTGAGAAGATCGTTCTTCTGGAGTCGCTCGATCTGAACCGACGCTGTTTCCCATTGGGATGGACGCAAGGACTTAAATGACAACACGTTTCGCAGAATGTACGTTTCCTATGCATTTCTCTTTGACTTTGTTCCCAACCCGAATGGTCTGACACCAATTTTCAATCTTCGATCGCATTTAGTCAAAGCCAATGCCCTTTTCTCGAGCAATGATCATTTGTCTGCTCTTCCCGTGGTATCCTCTCAGTCAGCTTGTCAGTCACTGCCTTTGACTTCTGCTTCTTTGTCTGCTCTTTGGATTGGACATTCCACGTTAGAGGAACCAAATGGATCCGTAGAGATGCGAGCAAAGGTTGCATCCATCATACGAGATGCAGTCACCTCTTGAACCTACCTACCAGTCACTCTTACCACTGAAACCTCGACTTGTCCAGGTGCTGCTCATGAAGATCAAAGAGTGTCGCGAGTAGAACTTGTGGAATTTTTGAGGAACCGCGACGAAAACTAAGACTCGAAGTTTGTTGCTGACCGCTGTGATCTACTAGCAACAGCACGACCTCATCCAGCTGCTTTGCAACCTCCACTTTGGGAAAGTCGGTTGCAAATCCCAAAAAGTCTGCCTCATCCCGGAGATTTTGAAGCCTCAGATCGTTGTTTTAGTATTTTTCGATAGAGGACCAAGTACTGACCCTTTTGGGAACTCCACCAGTAGTTCCATACTCTTGCGTTCCTACCTCAGTACCATCAAGGAGGGTTCTCTATCCTTCTCTGGTTCCACTAGATTCCGCAGCTCGTCTCTACTCTAAACAACAACCCCTAGTGGAACTTTGTGGAACTTTTGAGGAGCCCCGATGAAAACTCAGACTCGGAGTTTGTTGCTGGCCGCTGTGATCTACCAGCAACAGAACGAGCTCCTCTAGTTGCTTTGCAATCTCCACTTTGGCAATGTCGGTTGCAAATCCCAAAAAGTCTACCTCATCCCGGAGTTTTTGAAGCCTCAGATCGTTTTTTTAGTATTTTTCGCTGGAGGATCAAGTACTGACCCTTTTGGGAACTCCACCAGTAGTTCCATACTCTTGCGTTCCTACCTCAGTATCATCAAGGAGGACTCTCCATCTTCCACTAGATTCCGCAGCTCGTCTCTACTCTACACAACAACCCCTACTCGTCGCTGGTCACGAATTTATGCTAAAAAAACCCTCGTTAGAGCGTATAATTCTCACCGAGAAATTCCTTTCATGTCATGCGACACCGTTCCCGCATATATTACACAGCAAATCTCTTGTCACGAGTCCACAATGTCTGTCTTCGCACGTCCCAAAGATGCCATCCAAGCACAAGTGCATGCATATTGCATTTGAATCTGAATTCCACCACCTACTGTGTTCGCCACCACCATCTATCTCTACACCCAACGTGGAGACAAATAAAATTGCAATTTTATTAGAATGTATCTGCGGCGGCTAATTGCAATAGCTCCGCTGCTGGCCACTCTTCCACTTGGTGTTTGAATTTATTTAAATCTCATCTGCACAGCGCCACGGGTAGTATCTCTGGTCTCCTCCGCAACCGAGCACGGATAGTGCACCGAGAGTACATGCCAAACAACCGAGTTATTCCCATCGATTAGCAATTAATCCCGCCAGAGCGGTCCCGCCACCAGCAACCGCCGCCGCGACACTTGTAATGATATTTGTAATTATTATTTGAATTTTTATAGTTTTGCATAAATAAGGCGAGGAGGTGCGAGCGGTGCGACCACTTAACAAGTGGTGTACACAGGCGGGGGGAATACAACCACTTATGGGCGTTCCGGTGGTTCTAGTCGTGTATAATTGCCACGGATTTGGCCATACGGCTGGAGTTGTTCTTCCAGTTGTAATTTGTTGGTGTAATTTCAGAAGAACTGATGTAATTTATCTGGGAGTGGACGATGGAATTCATAAATATTGTCCAAGTGGACAGTGGGAATAAAGTTAATTGCGACCACGGGGAGGAGATTTATGCGGGGGCTTGAGGAAGCGCAATACTGGTTGTGGAAGAAGTTTAAATTGATGGGAGGAGGGGATGGTGGTTTACCTAGTCGCAGTCAGAGGAAGTCTTTGGATTTCTCTGCAGTTCTTCCCTGACCGGGATTTTAGGTGTCAACACGCCTTTTAGGTTCGAAATCATTGGCAACCGAAAGTCAGTCAGTGCCGAACACGATGCAGAGTGAGAAAGCTGCTCTAGGAACATCCAAGGCGTACGATGCAGAGTGAGAAAGCTTCTCTTGAAACGCTCTATGTGCAGGTGTTTCCTCGTCCTATAGACTTACACCGCTTCAATCCATTTGAGGGTTCATAGCGTCATGCTCCGAGCTTTCCAGTTGGTGTAGCCAGCATTTTCTTGCGCGGATGCCTCAGCCCATACAGAACAAGAAAGACGGCCCTCGGTGAATACTATTTCAACAAACTGGGCGACCTGTCTAAGAAGCTTGGTGGCTTCTAAAATTCACTACGGTTCAGGGAGGTCGAACGCACGTAATCAAACTCACGCAGGCCTTTCCTTTTTTTTGTCGTTTTAGACGGGACATTCCACGTTAGAGGAACACAATGGATCCATAGAGTTCCGAGTGAAGGCATCACGAGATGGAGCCACCTCTTCAACTTACCTGCCTAGTGCAGCCAGCAGATGTATGAATCGTCGTTTCGACTTGTTCATTCGGCGCCCCCTTATTGATGTGGTGAATAGTTCAGGACCTACAAACTAAGAGACTGACCTCCTCCTTCGAGGCCTAGAACTGAGTGGCTGACCTCTAGTTCTCCAAGTTGTCTGCCTTTCATTTTCTTCGATATCTACGTGTTCTCTAACCCTCGTCGGTGTTAAGACACGGAGTTCCTTGCCAGTGATGTACTGGACAAGGATAGTGACACAACCAGTGCTCACTTTGAATCAGAGATTATCTGCAAAGCATTGCTTTCTTAAAAGTAAGATTCAGTCTAAAGAGACCGGTCAATCCAAGACCGGTGCTGTTTTGTGTGAACTCAGTAGAAGCCAAATGCTACCGCAGATACCTAGCTTAGATAACATCGATATCATGCCTGAGCCTATCTGAAGACTATGGCTCTGATTATCCCTCTCCAGCTACAAAGTTGGCACTTGACAGTGAACTTTTCACTCCGACCACCCTTGCTACCATAAACTTTCTGTAGGATCCAGAGTGAGATAGCTTCTCTAGGGATACCCAAGGCGTACGATCTAGAGTGCATAAGCTGCTTTAGGAACACTCAAGGCGTACGATGCAGAGTAAGAAAGCTTCTCTAGGAACGCTCAAGGCGTACGGTCCAGAGCGAGTAAGCTGCTCTAGGAACACCCAAGGCGTACGATCCAGAGTGAGTAAGCTTAGTACTCTAGGAACACTGTCCCAGAGCTGAGTAACAGCACCCTGATTTTCAATACACGTAATTTCTTTCGCTGGTAGTTCAGGATAAAACCAATCGGATTGTGTCCTAGCTAATGAACGATAGATGGCTCTCGCAGTCACATTAGTTTTGTTGCAACTATCTGTCGGGTGAATCTTGAGTAAACAGTGCTGAGTGCCGACATAAGTTTGAAACCTTTCACCCGACCAGTGAGTTACTATGAGGCGACACAAGCGGCTGGGTTTTCGTACGAATCAAGGCGTTGCATTGAGTTTCAATCAGTCGAAGATAACTGCCAGGAACCCTTGGAGGGTCTGATCTAGAACTAGTGTCGCTTTCCATCCATCACGGTCTTAGGCACGTTGCTTCCGATCTGTCGTCCGTTATTGTCTAATCTTTAAATCGGAAGGTTCGGTGTCCCTTTTCTACGGGAACCCTGTGGCTAGCAAAACTGAACCTTCGACTTAGGAGTTTGCACCCCAGCTGTTTGGACAAACCGAAGTAGCAACGATTGTCTTCGTCAAACCTCCACCTTGAAGCTGTTTAAAAGACTTCACAAGTTTACGGCTCACAGCAAACTTTTGAATTGTCCTAAGGTCGTCTATAAGTTAGTTTCACCACCGCGGTAGGATGCCTTTGCCATCTTCAGTGCTTCGGCCTTTTCTAAGCTTGTCTCGTGAAGCTTGGAAGAAATTTGTCAGTAGAGCCGGGTAAATCAACAGTCTTTTGCTGTTTCCATCAGAGCTTCTGCTTCTGTAACTTCGGTGTGGCTCCAGTCTTAACCCTCACCCCGCCTTCATTTGTCTACAATAGCCTTGACTAACAATTTTTCTCTTCTCATTCCAGGTATGTAAACAACAGACACTTCTACGAACACCCTACACAAGTTCAAATTGTAATCCAATCAACGGTGATCCCAATCACGCGCCCGTAACTTTTTATATGCAACCTTCCGCATGCGCGCAATGATTGCTTGAAATTCATTCATCACAACTGCGTGCCTAACTATCATAACAATCGCAAGTCTTAACGAGCACGGATTATACCCACAAGTTGTGAGAAAAGACACACACCAACAACAACAACAACAAAACAATTCCAAGTGTCTTAACATGGCTCTATTCCCGTCATCATCACGCCCCCGAACGCTAATGGAACAATTGTTGGCGCGTAAAATCGATGCAGCCGCCCAAACAGGGCCCGGTGGCAGCCGACTGTGCCGCACCGACTCCCTCGACTCGACCAGCAGCATTGGATCCCTGGGCTCGCTGGTGCTCGGTGACGATGTCTGTCGCTGTGACGATTGTCTGCTGGGCATCGTGGATTTGTATGTCATCAGTGCGGAGGCTGCAAAAAAGAAGGTAGGCTTTGCTTTTGTTGCCCACTTTGTAGGAATCACCTTGGTGAGTGAGTTTAATTGAATGCGCCCCGCGCTTCCCACGGGAAAAGCGCACAACCATTAGTCGTTTGATCGTTGATTGGCTCACAGGCTAACTTGCAAATGTGAACCAACTTGGTCCGGCATCCATAAATCAATTGACGACAACGACGACATAAATCAGAGGAGCTCCACAGGCGACTGCCCAAAAAGATTCAGCGCGCTTGTAGAGTAATGAGTCTTGAACGGCGCGGGTCTATTATTTCCAAAACGGGGGCGACCTAATGGTAGGCCACGTCGAGGAGCTTAGGAGCTCTACTGCCACTGAATGGCCATTTGCATCTGGGAAACTGGCCAACTAAGTGCTAATTGGTTCATAAATTTCGAGCTTGGTTCGCCTCTCAGTCGCGCAGGAGAGCGTCATCCCTAATGGCGCACAACGACCCAACCGTTGTCAAATGTGCGTGTTATGGATCTGGATCTGGATCTGTGTTTGGCCAGAATCAAATTTCAGGCGTACGTCTGAGGAATTTATGCTTGTGGAAGATAAGCATTCGCCCACGGTTGGAGCAGGTTGTGGTGGGGACCACTCGGTAACCTGAGATATGCGCATTCGTGCGTAGACACATCGAGGGGCTACGGTTTAATTGGGGAAGTAAATTGGCCAGCTAATCGGAGTGGATGTCTCCGAGAGGTCGGGGATATGTGGGAATTCCAATTAATTAATTGGTTGCCGGAAGGCACATCGCAGAATGTGTGGAGAGGGCCGATGTCTGCACATGGTAATGAGATATGGCGATACAATCGCAGACCTCGTTCGTGATAGGGATGTTGGCTGTGACTGTCGGCGGCGATAAATGAAAAATCCAAAGTGCCAAGGGGTAATGAAGTGTCATTTGTCATCGCTGAAGGCTTGGCAAGGTATTTATCTTCTTAACTGTAACGAGAAGGGGACTTGTTCCCTCAATTCCATGTGGTGCAGGTGCATGTAGGTGCGGTTTTTCTGCACACGAATCTTAATTGAGTCAGGACTGCGGGAGGAAACTACAAATGAACCTCGTTAGGTGCATGACAGTCTTGACGATTAATGGTCCTCAGAGTTCGGAAGTCCAACAATTAATTAGTTGGACAAGGCAACCTAGACCTGTTGGCCTGTGGTCTTAAAATTCCTCCATGACTTGGATTGCAACATTCAGCACTCAACTCGAGGAGAACTCATGCATGGAACGTAACCTAGTGCTTTTCTAGGCATCGTCAGTGAATGTATGAAGCTCCACAGAGCTCATTTGAACCGTCATCAGCTAAAACACCGTCCTATGGGCAGAGACCACATAAATCGTTCAGTTTATTACGCGTGGTTAGTCTTAGTAAAGGCACAGCTCCTTGTAAGTAGTCAGACCCAGTGTATGCGTCTATCATGAGTTTACCTCAGCAGCCACTTCGGAAGGGTTATTAAGCTTCACTGGGCCCCAAGCAACATGCGTCTCTAGCCAGCTTGATCTTTAGCTAGTTGCCTCCAGTTTCGCACGTTAAGTTGGTTGAGGTCCCCTTCCATTGGAATGGGCCACTTGCGTCACGGCCTTTCTCGTCCCTCGGGGATGGATTCGAAGACTTTCCAGGTCGGAGCATGGGTGTCCATTCGCTCTACATGATCCAGCCATCTCAGTCGTTGGACTTTCACGCGCTACAGTCCGGGATGGACCAGGGCCCCAACCAACAAACGTCTTTAGCCAGCTCGATCTTTAGCTAATTGCCTCGAGTTTCGCACGCTAAGTTGGCGTGAGCCACTTGCGTCGCGGTCTTTCTCGTCCTCGGGAGTGGATTCGAAGACTTTCCGAGCCGGAGCATGGGTGCCTCCAGTTTCGCACGATAAATTGGTTGAGGTTCCCTTCCATTTATGAACACCACCATCGGAAGTGGATTCGATGGAGAATTCCTGTCCATTCACTCCACATGACCCAGCCACTGCAGTCGTTGGAACTTCACTCTTCGATGTCGATGTTCCTTGTTGTATCGCCACCTTCTCCACAGTCTCCACTGTTTCATGGGTAAGCTCCGACTGGTTCCCTGGGTGGTTACAGATCACTCTTCGCTGTCCTCCTCATCCTCCTCCACTTGGAAGGTATAATTTTTCTTTAAAAAGCTCACTATGGTACCTCACCCTGGCAACCCTATAAGAAGAAAAAAAGCTCACCCATGTAACACAACCCAAACGTTGTCCCAGCTTAAGCTCGATTCATATATCAGAACCACTTGAGCTTCACAATGCCACTTCTCAGCCATCTGCCAACAGATGGAGATTAGTCAATAGGAGGATTGTGCATTGAATCGGGGGGTAGCATGCACCTATTTTTTGAAAAGCAACTGTTCCTCGGTGTGTCAGGAATCCAATTAACCAACTGCCCACGCTCTAGTCTGTCCACGAGCGTTCCTACACAATTAATTTATTTTTTATCGCTTCGCGACACATAAGACGTTTTCTTTTGTTAATTGTTCGTTCGAAAATTAAATGACTTAAGTGGAAGCTTGTTGTTTTCATTCGGCCGGGGGAAGGGGGGGGACCATTGCATGGCGAAGCTGTTCTAAATAGATCATCGTCACGGTCGATGGCAAAAATGAGTGTGACCTTGAGAATTGGTTCTTCATTCTTGGAGGAGAACGTGACCAGATGGCACTTATGTACGTTTCGACACAATGTGTGTTGGAACACATCTTTTTGTGAATCCAAAAGAGACTCCCTTCTCTTTTCGTTGTGCTTTGTTGTTGTGTTGCGAGTGGAATGACCAAATAATAAAATTCTATGACGTCGTTACTGACAAAATTGAAAGTCACATACATTTTCGTTGCCAAAAAAATTGACGTCAATTGACGGTTTTAATTTGCTTAAACTTTTGGAACCAGTTTGGAAGGCAAGTTATTGTGTAGCTAGTCACGACTTCTTTAGATTCCTAGGTGAGACCCAACAGTTTGAACTTTCCAGAAGGACAGACAACATTCTTGTGGGTCTTAGAGGATCCCCTTTGAACGATGACACCCTTTGTAAAGAGCTGCGATGCGTTGAGTTGCCCATTCTTATCTCGTGTATGACTAGTGGATTCCATTTTGTGTCACTTTTCCCCTTCAGCGAGGACTTTCCAATCCACAGTCAGGTGAGATCCTCTGTATTCGACGGGATCCACTTAGACTGGGTTGGCTTGTTGGCTCGGTTGGCTCAGTTGGGCCTTCCTATTCCACCTCTCTTACGAACTCAATCTCAATGCCAATTAAGCTTCTGTTTCAGCACTTGGAAACAAACATTTTCAGAGAAGGCTGGGTACTGTAGGACAGCAAGGTGTCAGCGTTAGTGCTGGAAGTAGATATGCTTCCTTTTTCGGCATTAAAAAGGGACATCGTCTAGGTTCACGCCCTCTTTATCTAGACAACTTTTCGAGGGTGACCCATTCTTTTTTCGTGTATGACTAGTGGATTCCATTTTGTGTCACTTTTCCCCTTCAGCGAGGACTTTCCAATCCACAGTCAGGTGAGATCCTCTGTATTCGACGGGATCCACTTAGACTGGGTTGGCTTGTTGGCTCGGTTGGCTCAGTTGGGCCTTCCTATTCCACCTCTCTTACGAACTCAATCTCAATGTCAATTAAGCTTCTGTTTCAGCACTTGGAAGCAAACATTTTCAGAGAAGGCTGGGTCTTGTAGGACACCAAGGTGTCAGAGTTAGTGCTGGAAGTGGTTAAACCTCCCTTTTTGGCATAAAGGAGATGTGGCGACAGTGAACTACCTTTTAGGACATCGTCTACGTTCTTGTATGACTAGTGGATTCCATTGCAAAATTCAATCCACATTGAGGTTAGTTGGTCGTTATCCGTATTCGATAGGAACTATGTACTGAGACTGGTGGAGGTGTCTTCTAAGGAGTTTTTCAAGCTTATCTTAATCGACCTTAGACGTGTCTCGAGAAGATGTTCGTCGCCTTTTGGCATAAAGAAGTAGTGGCGACGGTGTACAGCCTTGTGGGACTTCGTCTAGAATTTTAAATTGCATCGTCTTCATCCATTAATGCAACACGCATAGCTCGCTTCACGGAATTCTGCTGTCGAATGGCTTGTCAGGAAGCCTTGTCGAACCTATGACATTTTTCCTTTGCGAACGATCCTTCTGTTCCATTGACTTGAATATGCCCTAGGTGTTACACAGTACAGATGGGCTTTGCTCTGCTATTTCCGACCTTTGTCTGTCGATCTTGTGAAAACATTCCACAGCCCGTCCGTGTTCTATTAGACGGCGTTATTAGTTTTCCTCTAAGTCAGCCTAGTGCAATGTCCTATGAAAGCTTGTGTTCAAGATAGGTTACAGCACGAAAACTCTGTCAAGCCCTAAGCTAAAGACTGATCGGTGTGTTGGAATCTTGCAATCAATCTTGTGGTCGACATGGTAAAGTTGGAACAGGGAACATTGCTCCTTTTGCTTCATCGATGTGAGACAAGACCTTCTTGGAGTCAAAGAGCTCTCTCACATTCTACACATCAAAAGTCATCAACGAAAGATAGCTCAAGACTTGGTGTACATTCTGACAACAGAGAGAAAGCGACAACTGTTCCACTTCAATTCTGTTATTCATAAGAGCCTGTTATCACGGCTATGAACACCCCTATCATCTTGATCTCACACTCGCCCATCCTTAATTGATCGAGTCCTTCCGATCCTTTGCTCCATTTGTCGTCTTCCGAGCTCTCAGATTCACAGAAGTTGGAAATTTTTGGTTCAACATCCTCTTCAGCATCCGGGCACGAGGCATCAGTCCTTCGTTCGGCAGCTCACACTAGCTCACTCCACCGCTTGATCTTGTCGGAAATCATCACCGTATGGAACGTGTGCTGATTCCTCTGCATTGGGTAGCACCCGGGTTATGATACACGGCCCACAGATAGAGCGGCTCAAGCTTACGAGAGTCTCAAGTCGCGGTGGCTTCATGCTCTATCAAGACAAGATCATCTATTTCATACTGTCGCTTCTGGCACAGCTGGCTTTTTCGAAAATAGAGCAGCGCCCGCTCTATTCTCTGTCCCATCTCCTCTAGTTCGACAGGTTCCGTCTCCCCCAGCTCCAGCAACAGCTTATTTCCCAAAATGTCTCGCGGAGTGTACATAAATAGCAGCTCGTGTGGACTGGTTTTCGTTGTTGAGCTCCGGGCTGCGTTGAGCTCCCACTGTTGTCCTCAAATGACTCGCCGAGTCCTTGTTTGCAGCCTGTGCACCGGTGTTTAAGGCCGACAGTATCATCCTGTTACAGGTATATAGGTATCCTTACCGCAGTTTTGATAGACTTCGTTGTCTGCGCAGTACTGCTCGAAGCCCTTCGAAGTAAACGCCGTCCCTCGGTCGGTGATCATCTGTCGGGGCACGCCAAAGTAATCGATTTTTGCAGAAGCCACCTTCCTTGCAGCTGTTTAGCTCTCTCCTGCAAATGAAGGCTCCCCTTGGGAAAATTCTTCTATGACTTCAATGATTAGAGATGTCGGAAACCTCCTTCGCTTCATCAGAAGCTTTAACTGGTCTAAGGAGCTGGTAAGGAGATCTCTCCAGACTTATCATTAGCATCCACTTCAACCTAACCTTGCCTAGATAGTTCACATAGAAGCCAGCTTGAATGCACCACTTAATCTTCTGTCATCCGTCGGAAAGCACACTTGATGTATACCATGGCGACTGAGCCTCACATAGGTCCTTAAACCTCCTACAAGCTCGTCGACTACAGTGCTAAGTGAAGGTCCTCCCTAGTTTTGCTGCTGTATAGCCTTATTCCACTCTGTCTTCCACCTTGCAAACCCCACTGTTAGCTCTGTTAGAGGGTCCACCAGGAACTCCATACGATTCCCACAATATTACCGACAAAACAATGAGATTCAATGGATGAACTCTTTGATCTTCCGTTACTACGTGACTTGCCTCGTGAAGGCGTTGTTTACTTGTTTACAAAAACCGAATTTTTATCTCTATCGGCTCAGTTTAGGTAAGTCTTGGGAAAATATTTACACACACAGGGTTATGTGGGATAAGGCTGCCGCTTGTTTGTGTAACGTTGGACTTGTCTACGTTCTCATTAATCTAGGTTAGGGTAGTCTAGGGGGATTCACCATTCAATGACGTAAGAGAGAGAGAGAGGTGCGACAAGTTGATTAAAAGTAGATCGTCCTGGAAACGATGAGGCTTAGCCGCCTCCCTAGCCTTCGTTAACAGGCTTTCTATTCAATATTTGGATCATCTTAGCAAATTTGATGCGATAAGACAGACCCCTTCAACCCAAACTGACGTCGTATCCACCGATAAGCCAGCTTTTGTGTAGGTTCTTGCACGATGCACTCGTCTTCTGACACGAAGTCTTAAGGTTACAAAGCCCCTTCATCATTGCCATAGGATCCATCGAAGATGTAAGCCTACCTTCCATTCTATCTCCGATCGGACACTCCTTCTCCTTCAACTCCTTTAACTGGGACTTCTATAGATTCCTTTGTCGAGACTTACACTGCTCGAAGCCTTCAGCTTCTTGGGACAGTAACAACTTTTTTTGAAACGAAAAATTGTCTTCGTTGGCACCAAAGAACTCTGGAAACAGAAAACCTCAGATTAAGGTCTCGTTCGACTGACAACAGGCCTTCGCATTGCAGGTCCTCCTGGCTCAAGAGGAAAAAGTGGTCCATTCATCTCAAACTTGAACAAAGTTCGTCTCAGATCATTCGGTATGAAGTTGTAGTCATTTTCGGCGCAGAAGTCCATAGATTAGGTTCTAGCTTCTGGCAACCATCGAAGGGACCTACAGCTTCATGGCGTTGTCACTAGGATTCGAACCTGATTCAATATCGTTACCCTTTTGGATTTCTCTGTCGGGTTGTTGGAACGCCACGTTGGATCGCTTAGAAAGGCGAGTAAGAGCTTCAGTGATGAGGAGCTTAGGGGTTACCAGCACTCATCACATCTTCCACCTGATACGAGCGCAATGGCAGGACAATCACATAGGAAGTGTCCCTCAGTTTCTTCGCCCTTTCCACAAGCGTCACAGATGGTGGTGTCATAAGTTGTCTGCAGTCTTTTCTGCTAAAAGACACGAAGACTGCCATGGACTTCTCAAAGACGTCGAGAAAAATCCGTTTAGTCTGCCTGGATCTTGGAGAGTCATTTCCCCGCAGTTGTAAGTCCTAACTGAAGATACAGGCAAACCCAACGTGGGTTTGGGGCCAGAGAACTCATTTCATGTCGTTACCCAACTCAGCAGACTTGAGTCAAGGCAACCCTTGCGTTTTATACAAAAAATCTCCTGTGCTTTGCTTCGGGAACCTCGAATACCACACTTGACAGTAGAGAGTGACCTTAAAGCCGCCTTTCAGCAGACCCTTATGCTGTGACAAAGGAACTAGTCTCGGTCTGAACTATTTCCGCTTTCCATCCTCTTTGGACCCGGACACGCTGCTTCTAGATTACTACACCAACGTTTCTACCGTCTGCTAGATCAGACCAACTGATCTCCCACTTCCTCGTGAACCAAGTGGCTGGGATTCGAAGACCCTATTAGCTGGAGCGTTCTGGTCTATTCGCTCGATGTGACCGAGGTAGGGCGGTGATAAAGGAAGCAACAGTTTAGTGAATTTCAACGAAGTGATCCTGTGATGCTTGCCTTGGTTCGAGACTAAGCAGGTACACCGGGGAATGAAGAGGCAAGTGCTAACCGAAAACAGAAGTCTTAAGATGTCAACTAAGGATACACCCTAGTTCATCGTCACAAGACAGAGAAAACCCTAGGCAAGATCGGGTTATGTTACGTAACAGTGTAGGGAGGTCCATTGGAATGCCTCGTTCTCAAGGGGATTCCCTAATTTACTCGTCGAACTACTTGAAGCTTTGAATTGTGCCGGATCGCAGAGGGTTTCCAAGGGGCTCCCAAATGCAGGTTCTTTTTGCGGGAGAGGGCAGGACATGTACATAAGAAGTGAAGGATATTCTCTTTAAAGGAAAACATGTACGTCTACCCCATCTTGGGCCTTCAAGTTTAGGTTGTCGAAGGCTACAGGCCCCTTCTCTGAGGTGATCATCCCAAAATAATCTGTCTTGGACGGCGACCTGGAAGTTTCTATCGAAGTTGAGCTGCGGTAGGGTTTCTTCTAAGACATAGGCGTGGTGACTATCAAGCTCAGAAGCACGTGTCTTTATGAGGCGCACTCTAGATGTGAGTACCCAGATTACTGTGGTCTTATAGGACAAAGGATTGATGCAACAAAAGTCATGAGTACGACCAATCAGTCAAAGCAACTGCACCCAATCATAACCGAAGCAGCAATCTGCCATGTCTACGTGCTTGCCTACATCTAGCCTGACACTGTAGCCTCGTTTTGGTGATGTGAAGGGCGTTTTGCCAGCCGGCGGAATCGCGACCGAATTAAAAACTATTCGCACATCAACAAACAACACGTCTGATAGCGATAGCGAAGCGCTATAGATGAACCTTGATCCACCACCAGTCTGGAGCTCACGATAGACCTCATTGCATCGTGTAAACTTGTGGTGGACCAACTCATTTACGTCGAGTTACTGATCTCAATTATCACACCTCCACACCGATTCTCATAACAAACATCGTGATCCGATACCCCCCAGTTCGGTCAGACTCAGCTCTCGTTGTTTCACCCCACAGATGTACTCGTATCTGTATCTCTATCTGACAGTCGCGTCTATTTCGGTGTGCTGTTGTAGTTGGTGTGACGTCAAAGCGTGTCTTAAGTGTTCACAACTGCGGGACGACCTTTGCCATTGTCTTGTGTTTCCTATCTGCTCTCTGTGATGGTCGTCCCTGCTCTTCCACTCGATGCTCCTATTTATGTAGCCTATCGACTAGATAAGTGTGTTTCCATAGCGACCGGAGGGAGGGGGGGAGGAATCTAATTTCTAGGCCGCTGCTTAATTTAATTGTTCTATTTTGTTTTCGTTCCGTTGTGGACTTTTGTTTGTGCTTCGCTTCGGTTACGTCACTGAGAGCTTGTTATCACCCTGTGGCACACATAGGGAGGGCTTTCTGTCACTTTTGTTTGACGAACGGAATGTAAACTTGTTTACAGCCTACGAAAGGGGGCTAAAAATAGGCAGCACTTGGAGTGTACCCGCATAACAAGTTCTGGTGTGGCACGCGTTGACTGGTTGAGAGGGTGTAGATTGGAGTTTGAACTGCAAAAAGCGGTTTACAGTCGTTGTAATCAGTTCCGGAGTCTGATGTGACCTATTGACCACGGTCCGTGATTTTGTAAAATCGAAAAACAAGTCACGTGGCGCCGAGATGTGCCGAAGATGTCAGATTACGAGCGGTTTTTATGCCGAACAGCAAATTTTACGACTTGCCTTGGGATTAAGTCTGTAGCCAGAGCCTTGAACTTGGCTGATTGTTGACGATTGAAGCTTTTTTTTTAAGTGTTGCTTCTACCTTGTGGATTTTATAGATTTTTAGACCGAGGTTAAGGGGAAGAACTAAGGACAATCATAACTTCCTATTTGAGGCGCCCTGATTTCTAAAAAGTGTTCGTGGAGCTAATCATGGAGCAAAGACTTTGGACGAAAGAGTCGGGGAAGATCCAATCACGAGTGCAACCCTCCCGCTGCACAAAGTCCAAGACTGAGACACAACGCACTGAGCTACACCTGTGTATTCATTGGTTGAGTCGACTTGAGTTCCTAGCTTAGGCACCTTTAATAGAACATCCCCTCGACGTTGATGGACAGCTTTTGGGAAGATTTCTCACTTGCGACTGGTTGAGGAGTTCCGCCCAACAATAATGGCATACGACTCACTTTTGTCACCATTAAGGCCTCATGGCACAGATGGGATGTAAGCTGATCTACAGATCTCTCCATTGTACAACCTTATCGACCAAACTCAATGGGTCTAGTCCCAGTTCAGACCCCAGTAGCTAGGCTCAGTCACTGATCGGATCACTAAACGCCGGCGCATCGATTATGTATTGTGCCTGACCCCGCTCACTACAGTCCGGATCTGAGCTGGGTCTCAACCAACAAGCGTCTGCAGCCAGCTGCCTTCCAGTTCCGCATGCCAAGTTGGTTGAGGTCCTTTTACACTCCTGTGCTCTACCTGACTCGCGGTCTTTATCTACAGCGTCATCTCTTCGGGGCTCGAAGATTCTCTGGCCTGGAGCACTGGTGTCCATCTGCTCTATATGTCACAGTCATTTAAGCCGAATCTTCTGACTAGGTCGACGCCATACAGTTCATCGTTGCATTTTCTCCTGGATCCATGGGTCCATAGATCACTCGAAGAACTCATCCATTTTGACAAAGTCAATGCCTCTGTGCCATAGAGCAGGCCTGACACGAAGACTCGGCGGAAAGTAACAATATCGCCGGTAGTGGGCTTCAACCTTAGTTCGGTATCTCCACTCCACTCCACTTCAAGCTATTGAAGCCTCTTAGTTCACATCTCAACTCTTTCTTACCGGGATGTCCTCGATTCGATGCTCGGACGCCTCCACAATACCGTGTGCGATGTTTTTCATTACCAAGCTTCCTTTTACGAGCACTTAGGATGCCATCTTCACCGAGGACGTCCTATTCATCAAACACTCTTGTTACCTACCCCTTCCCAACTAGATTAGGTTAGGTTAGGTTGACCAGTGGTAGGTCCATTGTGATACCACATGGATCCCAACTAGCATACAACAAAGAAGTGAGGTTTGCAGCTGGTAGGAAACCATTAGCGTCCTAAGTTTTCTGACTTCAACCTATCTACCCACAGTCTCACTAGGAATTACATTCTACAGCCTGGCAGCAAGGATTACATCAAATCATTGTGGCTCTTCTGCAGAGGAACAACATGGGCATACACACCTTCATAAGGTTAGCAGGGATAGGACGCTTAGGTGAACTTGCCATCCTTCTCAATCATCCCCCACTGATTCCACTTCACCAGATGGAGTCCTCAGACGAGCTCAAAAGATATGTTGAACCATCTCATCCTAGCGCTACTAGAAGATCGTTTAGCTGATGGCACGGCATTCATGACAAATCTTGGAAGCCGGCTTACGTGCCCAAACCTTTTGAGTCGAGATCGTTCCCTTCAAAGAAGAAGCTGCTCGCCTATTCTGGTGCTTCTCACTCGATCCCTACGAGTAACACTCAACCAGCAACACCACGAAGGAATCTCCTTTCAGTCACTATGGCCATAAGGGGAAGGGAAACCCCCACAAGTATCTTGGGAATTCTTTTGAAACGGACTGTCATCTCTTTAAGCTTACTTGAGCCTCTGACTGTTGAGCCAAACATCTCGTTCTCCCACTTGTTTCGAATCAGAAATTCCCCAGACGGGTCCGGGTCCAACTTTAGTCTGAAACTTCCTGGTACCCACCAAAGGAAGTCTTTGTGGAAACGAGCTAAGTTGAGCTGAAGGGCATTGAAGTTGGAACTTAGTGCTTCAAAGTTGGGCATCCACGATCACTCATGAATGCGCACTCTAACACGTAGCGCCATCCACCGGCATTCATCGTGAATGTCCAGCTAAAGCTCCGCTTGTCTGTCCGTGGGTTTATAGATGGACACACCCCTGCCGTCTGGAATCCACTGAGACATTTTCCAACATCGACTTCAGAATACATTTCGGAGCCATCCGTGGGTTATGTTCAAGATAAGGGACCACCGGAAGCTTAGTTATCACGGCTTAGGATCTATATCTCAAACTTTTTGCCAAAGTAAAGCCATTTTGGTCACAAAATCGTGCTAAACAGCTCTAGGCCTGGAAAGTCTGTCAGCAAGCCAATGTAATCCGTGTGCATTGCCACTTTTTTTTTGACAGGAAGGGCTGGTGCGTATAGCTCATGTGATACCAAGTCTTTGAAGCTTGGTGACAGCTATTTTTTCATTAACTTTGGTCCAGAAGACGACGGACCCATGTGTAATGATGAATCTCTAACCATCGTGCGGTAGAATCAAGAGTAACTCCGACAGTCAGACCCCAGGTTTTGACAAGGAAACGCCGGCATGCTCACATGTCATTGGTCGCCTAAGCATATTTAGCTTTTGATGAGCAAGTTGCAGTTCAGTCTTGTCAGAGAACCTAAGCTCGACTGTCTCATTTTTGTAAAGGGTACCATGACAGTTGTGCTAGGACTGATCGGGGGACCTTGTAAGAGGTAGGCTGTCTTGAAAAAAGTCATAAAAGCTCTTAAAGTCCAGATCGTCGACATGAAAATCTCTTCAAATTCGACTTCTGTCTGACCTACACGTACAGAGGAAGTGCTAAGTTGTGTTTTCCCTTCTGTAGAGCCCTCGGTGTACCTACTGACTTTCAAACTCCGTTGCGGGGTTCATTTACTCAGTTGTCAACACAACTCCCGTCTCCTCACCCTGTCCCGCGACCATAAAAGACCCCTCGTCAGTGTGTAATTCTGTAACGAGAACAAGGTTACAGAACACATCATCGTCGTCTTCGTTGTGTTGTTCCTCGGTGTTGTGGGAAAAATATGAGCTAATCACTGCTCCATGCAATTGGCATTTTTCATAACAAAAAAACTGTACACTCCCACGGCGATATAATCACACCGTTTCTACCACCCTCCCTCCCTAACACCAATCGCGGCCAACTATGACGTGAAATGACCTCTACGGCGAGTACACCCACATAAATTCGCTTCAATCGATGTGCCATCAGCTGGCTCCCCCATAACTCTCTCTCTCTCTCTCTGTGTAAGCTGCCCTGTACCTTATGTATAACCGAAAACCGATCCACCACACCACACACACACACACACACGAAGAAAACCACGAGAGAGAGTCTCAAATTAAATTCCACAAGCATATCGTGCGGTTTAGATACGTACGCCTGTGTGTGTGTCCAGCGGACGTTTGTTTTTTCGTTTTCTTCACGCAAACGCCGCAAAACTCACGCTGCTTTCCTCTAGTCAAAGTTATGAAGTGATCGCGATCGGCTGCCGGTAGCGTTCGATTCCGCGAAAGTCTTAATTTTTTCCGACTAAGCCTCTAGCTGTTCAGTGTGCCTCGTTTCGAAAGTGAAAAAAAAAAAAATTGTAAGGGTTCGAGCTTTTGTCCCAAAACACTGGATCATGCTAAGCGCGATCGATCGGTCGGCGGTGTGGTGTCTATCGTAACCCTTATCAGTCAACCTTGACATGGAATAAATAACTGCGGTCCGTTTCCGGATGACTAAGATCCGTCGGCGACGACGACGGTTTGACGTTTGACATTCAGCGTGCAGAGGTGGAGGTTTATTGTGGAAACTTGGCTGTAACCACACTTGAATTGTCTTAACAATGAACCCACACACAGTGCTTTGAGTTGTCGCGGCAAACATCACTGTTTGTCTGTTTGTCAGCGCGACAAAAACGGGAAAATTATCTTTTTCTGTTTGAATTTGAATACAACAATGGAAGTGTGTGCGTGTGGTAGAATAATTAGCAACGAAAGGTGCTGATCAGAGACTAGGTACTTTGCCTGTGTCATTGTTTTTTTTAAAGTAAATTGACAGAGAGGAAGTCTCTGACGTAAAGCGGTATTAGGACGGGAACGGGTTCATTGTTGGAGGGTAACCGGGGGAAGTTATATCAGTGCTGTGCAACGTGACTGTGTAAAAATAGTCACAGAGGTGGGATAACCAATTGTCTGTGAAGGGGATGAGGAAGAATTTGCGACGGCAATGGGCAATCAGGAGATCGTAACCGAAGTAGATAGGGGATGTGTTTGTAAATTTGAATGCTTGAAGCTTGTGATGTGCCAGTGACAGATAAGGCCGACAAAGGGACGTGGTATTCTTGGTTGTTACTTAAGGTGGCGCTACAGGCCAGCCAGCTCGATATTTAGCTAGCTCCCTGCAGTTTCGCATGCTTAGTTGGCTGAAGTCGCCTTCCAGTTGCGTGCGCTGCCTGAATCGCGGTTTTCTTCTACTGCGCTGTCCCATTTGGTTGTTTATCACCTTGACTACAGGCAGAGGGTAGGAGTCAAATTCTCTGTGACTGCACATCCACCTTCAAAATGTCGGACTTCAAGTTGCTCACTGGTGTCAAGACCTGACAATGCAGAATTGTACTCCGTCAACCAAAATGCTCGACTTAGGAAGGTTTTTTGTGAACTTTGAGACGTGTTTGCCTGGTCTCCTTCTAAAATGCGTAAAGCAAAGACTCATTTGATGAGATTTTTGATGAAAAGCGGTCCAGAGGTCGTATCCTGTAACCACGTTTCAATACGTCTCCTTTCTTTTCGCTATCTGCCTTCTAGGGTATCACAAAACATCAACTACGGATCTCTAAGGGAATCACTGATCCTCACAGCCGACAATCCTTAAGGGCGATCACTGATCTTCACATTCAACAACCGTTTAGTATGACTGATCCTCACAGTCAACAACCCTTAAGGACGACCACTGATCCTCACGATCACTGATCCTCACAGTCCACAATCCTTTTGAACGATAAATGATCTTTACTTGCAAGCTTCTGGACTTAATCATTCCGTTTCGCGTCTTTTGGTAAACGTGGAAGGTGCCTAGTTGCAGAATAAGTGTTTCAAGCAGATTTATGTTGTTTCCCCTTAAGTCTGATGCTGGATGCTTACCCTAATGAAGATCTGACACATTTAGCAGACAAATAGTTGGTCCTTCTTAGGGAATCTACCGATGAGATTGCCCCTTTTGTCCTCGACTTTTGTAAAAAAGTTCAGAATGTCTTCGGATTTCATTTCTGTTCTTAGTTTTGTCTTACTGATCGCTGAGATCCAAAACAGCGTCCTTATTCTGCTAAACAACAGATGGCTCCAAAAAACTTCGACTTGTACTCTTACGTACGCTTATTTTTCACAGCTTTAGCAACACGTTACTTGAATGTCATACGATATTCCCAAGCGATCGTCGCAAGATCTACGTAGTTGATCGTCCTAAGATCGTTGTAGTTGATCCTCGTTAGATCTTCCTAAGTGATAATCTTCTTAAGTCTTCGTGAAACCGTCACAAAATCATTACAAGGTCTTCGGAAGCGATCGCTACAAGATCTGCGTAGGTGATCGTCATACGTTTTTCGTCTTCGTAAGTGATCGTCTTAAGATCTTCGTAAGTGATCGTAAGACCGTCGAAAAATCATCACAAGATCTTCGAAAGACGATCACTTCCGAAGGTTAGTAAGTTATTGTCACAGGATTTTCATAAGGGATCCTCGGCAAAGCTTACTCAGTGATCGTCACAAGATCATTGTTAATGATCATTACGAACGTCTTTGTATTAAAGATGGGTTAGCGAAGGGGGAGAGAACCCTGTACGCCACCCTAAGGTCTTTAGAGACGCATCACAATGGGTAGTGAACTTGAACCCATTTTGAACAATTTTCCCTTCATTGGACTCTTTTGTAAGGTTATGCCACGGGTTTTGTATGTTCATGCTTCATTTCGTCGAACTCGGTGGGCAGCAGTTGGTGATCTTTACATCTGATCGCCTAGATAGCTCTTCATGCAATTCTCTTGACTTGAGTCGAAGCTGTAGTCGCTTGATTATTTGGTCTTAGCAAAGGATTTGAACAACAGACACGATTAACTGATGGTGTCAAGTGATCTTTTCAACTGATCGTCACATTTAATGGCCATAACTGACCATTGAGAGAGGATCTAGCAGTCCGTCTACTGCTTGTGGAGTTTTGGAGCTACGAAAAGGACCGCCATGCCTTATCTATGGAAATGGCTCCCAAAAGAGTGACCAAGTGATCTTTTCAACTGATCTTCTGTTGACTTTCACAACCGATCCTCGAAAATGGTGATCGACACCACGGAAAGCCGTTTTCTTGTAACTGATCACGAAGTGATCTTCAAATTAGATTCCCATAGTTCCTCACAAGTGATCCTCATTTCTTATTTGAAATTGCTTTCCCCTCTAACAGCATTCGGATCCGAATTGACTCTCCCATAAGCCCCGTGATCAGTTTTGTCCTAAACGATCACAACAATTGGAACCTGTGTGACAAGTGTCACCAGCGACCAAAATCCGAGCAATTCCGTTTATTTACGATCTGTATATCCAAGTCTTCATTACCCTCAAAACCAGTTGACACTTTGCTGCCAAACACTTGTCACCATCATTTCAATGACGTCAACGGCTCAGTTACTTCAGTCTGCAACTATTTCAAATATTTCACTAAATATTCAATTTTTAACATAACACGATGCGTTGCTGTAATTAATTTACTAAAACAACTAAAACCGCTCATTAAACTCGAAAGTAACACACAAGACAAGACATTTCCCCCGTAATTGACTCTCTGAGCGATCGGTTTGGTTTAACTTGTCATCGAGATTGACTGGGACTTGTGTATACCCACTTGCGATGCAAACAAATACAAATAACTGGTTAATAATTAAAAATTAAATCATATACCTACTCTCTGATGTCTGCATTTAGACAAAGTATCACAATTACTGAATAAACACGCAACCGGACCAATCAATCGGGATCGATCTGTGAAAGTCGTCATACAATACCATGTCAGCAAGTGTCAATCTGAACAGCAGTCTTAATAACGACGTTTGATGAATTACAACGTGAGATGTAAGGGATACTAGTTGTCGGTGGGAAGGCGGTTGATGGATATGTTGATAGTTCGTCATCAAAACTTCACAGAACTCTGACGAATTTTAGTCTAATGACTGACGTTGTCCCAGAGTTCAGCGTCATTTAGCGGTTGAAGTCGGGAACTTTGTCACCTTTTAAAAAACGCCTCTACGACTTCGTTGTTTAGAATGCAACTCAACCTCTAGAACGAGTTCCATTTACCTTTTGACAAAACACCCAAGTTAGCCTTAGTAAGGACCCTCTTGTAACCGTTTCAAGTTTAGGACTCATACTCGTGGATCAGCTTCCTAAATGTCCGACAATGTCGCCTAATTTGCCTTCATATAGGACAGCCTCATGATGGCTCCACTTTGGGACAAGATTCCTGAACCTGATCCTCACAGTTCATACCTAAGTCACTAAGCACGGGTCGTACAGCACAGTCTCTTGATGGTTTTCACTTTGGGACAAGATTTCTGTGCTCTGTCTCATGATAGCTTCACTTTGGGACAAGATTTCTGAACCTAATCCTCACAGTTCATACCCAAATCATCAAGCACGGGTCGTACAGCAAAGCCTCTTGATAGCTATCACTTTGGGACAAGATTTCTATGCTGTCAGTATTCACAATTCATACACACGACATTGAGCATGTCCCACAGAGTTTCCTTGTTTAGCCTCGTACAACACAGTTTCATGAAACTTCACTTTGTGACAAGATTTCTGAGCCTAAACCTCTCAGTTCCTACCCAAATCATCAAGCACGCTCCACATAGCTATGAAAGTTGGATACTCACCCTCAAAGACCCTCGAAATAACCCGCCCTAAATACTTTATTTTCACTCTCTTACAAGGACTTTTTGTTTGGGACATGACTTTGAGCTTGATTTCCCCTTTCATCACTCAAGCAGTACAAAAGAATCCCCTTCGACGATGGTTTTCAAACTGTTTGATGATGAATCTTAAGTCCACTAGCTCATTGGAAACTCCAACACCCTCTGAATCAATGGAAATGATTGTGAGCTTTCCAAGAACTTGTGATTCACCACAGACGACCTCTATATTCAACTTGTGGACTTTTTTTGTTGTTGAATTTTTGCAATTCAATTGGAGATTATGCCGCCATTTGACGTCAAGTGACGCTTTTCTTGGGTGCAATATACGTTGAACCTGTTAATGAGGTAAATCCGAATAATTTAGCTTTAGTTTCACTGAATGAATTAACGGTTATACGCTGAGTATATGTGTTATCAGGGGGAAAAAAAACTGCTTTCGTGCAAATGTCAAGTGTTATCGGATGAACAGATAGAGTTGTGTGTTAGATTCAAACTTTGTTTGAGTTGTACTCGTACAATGTTGTTGTTTCGATTAGGGGTGTATGACGACTTAATTTTGGAAAGAATTTCCATCGAGACACTGATCTTCACAACCTTTTTGCTGATCATTGGAACGATCTTGGCAATAGATGTTGTGAATCCACTTAGTTCTTACACAAAGGCCTTGCTGATCGCCAAAAGTGATGTTTGCACTGAGACTCGCACTGATCCTCGAATTGATCGATGCAAGAGTTTGTTTACAAATGATCTCTACACCTTAGATTCCAACCGATCACTTACGAGTATTGTTTTAGAGAAGATATCTCTGTAGTCTTTGCGATCTTTTGTCATAAATGATCGCTACAAGTGATCCTCGCAACTAATGCGTTCCACCGATCCTCAAAAGTGATAACTTGGATTGATCAACACACGTCTGATCATTAGAAGTTGTTCTTTTGGAACTGATCTTCGAAAGTAATTCATCACTTCTCGACTGATCCTCGAAAGTTACTTGTAGCCATTGATCCTCAATTGCGTCAGGTGGTCATTTGGATTGACATTTGTCTGATCTTTTAAATCGATCGTTACGGAATCGATTCTCAGTGCGATCTTCAGAGGTTATTCCCATAAATGGTCGTGAGGTCCACCTCCCTCTATCCAACTCTTAACAAATCATCGAAAGTCATCCACTGGACTCTCTACTGATCCTCGATGTGATCTCTGATTTACGTTCGGTTAAGGGATAGGTATCAAATCCCTGGTGCTCCGCATTCGACTCAAGACTGTTTTTAAGGGGCGATTGCAAATCGTGAGACATTAAGGCTAAATGAGGATGCTCTTTGGAGGGACTGTGTAGACGAGGAGGGCACAACCCGCTTTCACTGTCACTGTCCACTGTGATCTTGAGCCTTAATCGATCGTGCCAAACCTCTACAGTGGCTTAATCGCTTTCAAAGCCGTTCTTCATTTCATTCTTTTCTAATGTCACCGGTAGCTACTAGTCCCAGTACAGCGGCGGACAAGAAGTCCCTCAGTTCGAAGCTGTCACGATCTGTTCATGCGATCATATGGTCGACTCTGAACGGCAGCTTAGACATTAAAATATCGAAGACTTGATTCAAGATTACCCAAGTCATCACCCACTTCTTGCATTCCTTTCCCACAAAGGTCCCCGTTTAGACGAAATCTTCACCGAGAGTCTCCTTTAGCTATTCAGACATTCGACAAGAGGCGGCTTCTTAACAAGGCTTTGCTTAAATTTTATTCCTCCAAGTCGTCTTGGTTTTGGAATCTGTTCCAGAACATGGGGTAGATCTTCTATCGCACTGAGCTTGTAAATCTTGGTGACATATCGCCTTGGTTTTCCCTTAAATTGTCTTTCGTCATCGTTGACGACCATGTCTGATCCTCGCAAGAAACTGCAATTGCCACTGATCTTCGAATGGAACAAATGATCACTTGGATTAACCCGAGTCTAATCTTCAGAAGTAGTCCCTTGAAGTCAGAGCTGATCCTCTGTTGAGCAAAGGAACTAGTACCCCCTTGAACCGTTTAGTAGAGTCTCATCAATTGGTGATCGTAAGTGATCTTGTCTGATGACTGTTCGTCGCAACTGATTCTCTGAGCTTCTATCGTTCCCTGCGATCGTTACCCTTGCCAATTGATTCCCTTTCGACTCCTCGTTCTAGTTCCTAAATAGAGAACTCACTTCGCTGATCTTCCCGATCTTGGCACACCACTTCTCGTTCTATTGTAAGAGAGCCAACCCTTAAGCCTTTGCTACTCAAAGTTCCCTTGTTTCATCCATGAGCAGTGCTTGGACCTCATGAACTCTGTCCACCCCAATTGACTTCAGGACCCCAACGAAAGATCTCCTTTTACTCCCTCCCTCCCTCTCTCTTGCTGCCTACATTTGTCGTTCCTTTTACAGCAGCAAATGCCACAGCTTCTGGTGTGAAAAAAAACCCGCCTTCTGCCTTAGTATTCCCGTTCACGACCAATTGCCTTATGCCTCTCGATGTCGCCGACCACCAGATTATCCCGACTCCAACGGACGTCTCTAAAAATGCGTGTCGCAAGTCAAAACAAATCCAACGCGCCAAGTGGCAAAAGAACGCGTGTATGCCCCATCGACGACAATTTTTGCACCAAAGGTGATGGCATATGGAGAGACAACGACGACTACACTGATGGCGATGACGATCGAACCCCGCTCTGTCCAAATTAAGCTCGAAGCTTGTTACCATTTTTGTCACCCGATTGTTAATTCCTTCGGCGCACATTGCAGATGGATTTATGCCAAAAACCGACACGACCGGGCTAACGAACACCAGAGCGGTGTGCGTCTGTCCAAAAAGTGATAATCCACAGCGCAGTCTGTATTTTGCACCTAATTCCGTGTCCCAAAATGGATGTGATGACATTTGTGGTCGTTGCCGTTGTTGTGTGTCCACCATGCTCATGCAACTGGTGTCGTTTGACATTTTGTCGAACATGGCACTTTGATTTATGAGCGCAGTACCTACGATCCCGACGAATCCATCTGACAGGTTGTAATTTCATTTTACAAATTATTTGTCGTGCGTTTTTTTGGGATTCGCGTGGTTGTGGCTCCGCGAGAGATTTATAATTGAATGCTTGTGGAAGCTGTGGACAATGCTTGTCTGACTGGCGTGTGGAATTTTTATGGGAGCCCATGTGATGTCATTTTAGCGCTTAATGGGGGTTGATTCGGGGGAATGAGTGGCATTTGCAGTGGAAACAGCAATTAGCATTCTTTGGAAGTTGTACAATTGCATTCCAACTTGTTGTGGAACAGTGTCAAGTGATATGCAGTTGTCATGCCCCTGGAATCAGAACGGGACAGTTCAACTCCAAGTAGGAAGATAATCTAACTATCAAAAGGGAAAATGGCTGTCAATCATCTAGTCCTGGCAGATCCCCGTGTGCCACTTGAACGAGCAGTGACCCATGGATCCCTGGTGTACAATAGTTTACAAAAAAGCAAATCCAAGCTGAGATTCAAACCTTAAACAAATAAGCATTTGGGTTACTCTGAACCAGGCTTAGGATGTGCATCCATTCACTCAAACAACTTGTAACGGGCGTCTTAGGTAAACGAAAACTACAAAGCTAAGCTTAAAAAAAATTTTTTTAACAACATTTGTGCACAGATGTATAAAGAAGCTTCAATCAATCTAGCTACCTTAGATCCAAGCTTATAACATAAGGGTTTCATTGGCTTTAGATGAACGAAGCGAGGCTTTAACCATGAAAAATGTTTGAAGCTGTCAGTCCTACAAAGTTTTGAGACCAAGCTACACTTTAAAAAAGCAAAAAACGGGTCTACGAACATAAAATGTATTAAGCTAGGCTTGAAGGGCTATGGAAGTCGAAAACCATGTCTACCAAACCAACTGAGACACAAGAGGTTCGGTAAACATTAAATTACTGGACAACTCTAAGCCAGGATTGAACATTACTTTCTAAGTCGCCTTGTTAAGCTAGGATCCGAACCCAACTTTGTCTTGAATCCCTTTCAAGCGGCATTCCTAAACTGCTTGCTGAAACACAGATTCTTCCATGGATAATGCCCAAGCTATCGATGGGATTTGAATCAGATGTCTTCCAGTCGATAGGAGAACACACTACATCAGGACAGAGACTTCCTGTCGTGCCCTTGGGAGTGTTGTGGTGCAAATTAGATGGTTAAGCCTTGAACCTATTATGTTCCACACGACAGTCGGAAAGCCCTCTAAGATAGCTCTTTACTTAGGCCACTGTTGGGCCCGTTGTAACTCCCCTCAGATGACTGTTGGAAGAAGTTTAGTGTGAGGGGTTGGTTCGGCAATGTGAAAACTATGGACGGACTGGCAAACACCAGGATGTCGCCGATCACTTTGCTGTCTAATTGCTTTAGATCTGTGCATCCACATGAATCCCAGTATTCGTTGGCGTAGTCTTGCAGTGGCTGGAGGGTGACTGAAGAAGTGTTCCAGGTCCTCCACCTCCTCCTTCTTTTGAAGTTTCCTAACGTATTATGAATGCAAGCCCCCGTTCAGCAAAGATTGAGCTTGAGTTTCTAAGTGGCTCCCCCAAACAAAGATTCAACTCGACTTAGACTGCACGAGACAAACGTTAGAGTTTCAAAGTGACTGCGCTACAGCTACAGCTTAAACTGAATAAGAATGGTCTCGAGTTCAAAACTCGCTTGGTAGTACTCTTACTTATCCAGCTCAGAGGTGGCTCCTCTTCGTCAGCCCACGTACCTATTCAGCTAACTGCGTTGGAAGCATTAGGTCTAGGTCTTGCTGGTCCTCCCAATGCATTCAGAAGAAACTCCTGGTGGATCTCAATTCATGTGAAAACAAGGTTCTGAAGGAAAGTCGGCCGATGTGCCGATGTTCGGCCGATGTGCCGAAAGGTTGACACCTCGGACCTCTACTTTTTCAAATCACAAATGGCAAAGTATGCTCTGTTTCTTAAGTTTGTCCTCCGCACGGCCTTCATTGTTGGTCTCCTGACTTCGAATTCATCGACCTCTTGTGCCCGTTGTTCACCACAAGTTGGATGAGATTCGCTATTTCCCAGAAGTAACGGGTCACATATGTTACCTTCACTTGGTCAGTCATGGTTGGTACCGATTCAATAAGGACACCATTAGTTGGCATGACAAGACATTCCATCATTCACTTGTCAGATCTTGGATAAAACTTCGATACAACTCCTCACAACCATATGATTGGCATACCCACCATCTCCCATACAAAGACACTTTACACATTAATTTCGCCCCTAATGTCGCCATGATAACCATAACCACAACCATTTGGCTATCAGCGATGAATTTCTCTCCAGTCGGGATGGCAAATTGTTCATCAAACTGTAGACAGTCCTTGTTGGCTGTATAACGATCAAGCGATTAGAATCTTTGCAACGAGAGCACATTTAGTTATGACGCATCGAACAAACAAGCCCCGTCACCCTTCCAAGCCCGCGCTGCAGGCAAGCATTAAGAGATAAACAATTTTTTTTTTTATGGGAAAACTAATCGGAGAAATGTGCGGCGGCAAGTACACCCATTTGCCATTTCCTCCCTTTATGGGATGTTAGCGCAATAAAATTGTGTCCATGTAGTGGGTAGGACCACCCGCGGTGAGATGGCGATGCTATTATAACGCCACCGCACGGCTCATGGTCATGATGGCATTTCAGCGCGCTTGGCCATTATCACTCGTACGCTAATGATAAACCAAAGCCACTGGCAATCGAAGCCAAACGCTGTCAAATGCGGGACCAATTGACGCAGTTAGTTTCGTGCTTTGGTGAACAACCGTTTTATGGCTTTGGTGGATTTTATGGCAATCCTAATGGGCTTTGTGCTATAATTGAACTCGCAACAGTTGGAGTATGGACGTATGAGTACAATCGCAAGTCACACGGGGAATAGGGGGTGCAGAAGGCGTTAGAGTCTACAGACATGTGTGGTGACTTGTGCAAGCTGTGTGGATGTGAATGTGTTTCTGGGTCTCCATCGAATTTTCTTTTAAGGTTCCAAGCAAAGGCCTGAAATGACAACCCTGGGGTAACGCGTTGGTTTTGCTTCTTTGCCTCGGCTGCAGCTTAAAGCTAGGGCACAGTGTGTTCACAGTCAATGCTGACTTAGGAGTTTTTTCAGCTGTGAGCTGTGCTGTAGGCTAGAGTTAAAGACGTTAAGTCTAGGGACATCTACCCGTCGCTCCAGGCAACATTTCCCATCTTCCTCTCACCTTCATAACATCAGAGGATGGCTTTCAACGTTTCCTTGTTCGCTACAGCCCTGGGGTTGCCATCTCGATCGTTAGCTAGCTGCCTCCAATTTCACACGCCAAGTTGGTTGAGGTCATTTTCCACTTGAAGGCGCCACGTCAGTCGCTGGCGGTGTTCGTTCAAAAATTCAGTGATCTCACGATCTGTTGTCCAGGGACTCAAGTTGGATTGGGCTGGAAACACCGATTCAAAGTGGTAATAGCAAAGATTTTTGGAGGGGCGGACGTCACATGACATTCAGCTCTGCCCCTCAGGAGGCGTCTTCAAAACTTGCCTTCAGAATGGAATGGTATGGAAGCCTTAAAAGCAGAAGTTCCAATGCGATCGGTAAGGCCTTGATGTGGTCAGCCCGGCAGAACTTGGAACGAAAATCCGGGTATGCATTGACGAAATGGCAAACCTCTTGCCTATTGGGATTCGTTGTTCACAAGCCTTTCCTGTAAGTGACCACCACTTAAGCCAATGAGTTCTCCGGAGTCTGATACCGCAAACTTATTATATCCGTTTATGATCTTCCCAACCATCGATTGAAGCCCTAATCGAAGATACGGCCAAAAACCCGGAAGTTCCCCTCTAACACTTGCTTAGCAAGCTCATTGAAGATTGGCATGTCGTTCCTAGGGGGATGAGGGTCTGTAGGTTGAGGATTAAGGGGGCCATACCTAAATGATTTGTTTCCCTACCACGTGGTTAAGTTACTCCATCCGTTAGCCATTTCAAATGTGATTAAGTCTGACGGTGAACCATCTAATCCCAGAAAAAATGGGCTGTGTCGTCATGTACCTCAATCTTTGTATGACATCTTAGCATGTTGTGGCCGGTAGGTACCCCTACTAACATTGTCAGGGATTTCCTGTCTTTTTGTAAAAGCTTGATCAAAAAACTCTGGCGCCACAGCTGTTTTGATACTTCACAAGTGGTTAATGGGCTTCGGGCACTTAGAGTGTAGATTAAACCCTGCCAGCTTCTTGCTCTTGGTCAAGGGGTGGTCGCTTCCTTCCTGGTACATTGCTGTGCGAAGAACCTTAAAAACTCCACAAGCTTCGATGGGTATCTGCTTGGCAGCTGTTGCTTTTGTAGTCACCTGACTGTCAATACAGATCGTTATATCCTCCCGTGCGGGCAGAACTTCCGCTTGAAAAACGCTGCCGCAATGTAAAATTCAGCTGCGTGCAAGCTTTTGTGGTCAACAGTTGCCCCTTTGGTCTTTAGTAAGTGAATTCGCTTCTATTTAATGGTGTCCCAATGCAACTTCTCTTTTTCTCTACTCTGCCGCCATCTAGGCGTCTCTCAATCAAATGGTTTGTGAATTTGCTAAAAATTTTTAGTGAAAAATGAGGAAAACCAAAACTTTAATCATCAGTTAAGTGTTTCAATCAAAAAACTCATCAGTCACTTGCCACTCTGCAGGTGAATGATTTCCATCTCATCCACCACCGCGCTATCTCAAAACACATCCAACATCTAAACAATCCAATTAATCATTCGTTGGAATAATATTTTTCGTTTTTTTCGTTTGTTTACTTGACACGAACTGGCCCGGCCGGCAGCGCAGTTTAAATTAAATAAGCACGACCTCTTCGCTGATAGCACACCATGCCGACCACCGCCGTCACACTCGGCGATTCCACTTATCATTCCAATTCGACTCGGAGTGCATCTATTTTTAGCATGAACAGTGTTACAAGACAAAAGATACATTTCGTTTTATGTTCTTTTCCAGTATAAACCCCCATCGCAAAAGTCTCTCTCTCTCTCAATCAGAAAAGGAAAGTCGTTAATTTAAATTGAAGCCGTCAACCACCACCCACCACAAGTTAGGGGGGTGTGCAAAAAAAAAAAAAAAAACAATCGGTACGGTACGCAAAATGAATTGGAAACTATGTTGATAAGATACCGAAGCGTTACAACAGTCGTCGTGCAACCAGTCTCAGTATCGCGTCGGCCATCGACAGGTTGAAGTCCCTCACCCTCCTCTGTAATTTAAGTGTGTTACTTGTACTCGTAATAGTTCCGTGAAAACCAACCCCCAGTTAGCCCAGTTTTAGTTGTTCGCCATATGGATTTGTTGAATTATGTGAACCGGTGTTGTTGTTGTGGTTGTAGCCGTTTCCGAATTCGCAAAAAGATGTCTATATGTGCGTATCCCCAAGTGAGAATATACGAAGATTTTGATAAAATGAGTGCCAAGGAGGTTTACTACAACGAAGCTGGAAACAAGGTGACCGTGAAGCTGTTGCATTTCCCCGATGTCCCGCCGGAGGATGTGCATAAGATAAAATTCTCCGAAGATGAGAATTCGGATGAGGAAGTGTACGAGGAGTTGCCAAATGGAATGGCAGTCTCTGCTGGTGATGGTGAACAGGATCCAATAGAGGAGGACTATGCTGATGTCGATGATGAGGAGGAGAGTCCAATAGCAGCGAGCACAGAGCCGATACACAAGAAGACAATGAGGAAGAAATCCAGAGAGAATCTGTTGCATCAAAGAAAGTGTAGCAAGGCGTTCGCGGAAGCTCATGGAATATCGATAACACCACCGCCGGGGGTGACAGTATCAGGTGCGGTGGGAGTTGAATCTTTGGGCGGTAGGAGTTTGCTAGCGAGAAGATTTCCACACCACAGTCCACATGGAGAGTTGCGAACACAATTACTGTCCCGACGGTCACCATCGCCTTCCAATGGGACACTGTGTCCAGGGTATGTGCAGTACTCAAAGTCACTGTTGGAGGTGCCAATGCCACGGGACTATGGCTATGCGTCGAGTGATGATTTGAGCTCGGAGTGGGACTCTGATGTGCCGACCACACCGCCGGGACGTGCAAAGGAGAAAATAAAGGTGAGTGGGTGGGGAAAATGGTAAAAGTCCTTTGAATAGGTGTTCTGTTCCAAAATGTTCGTATGATAATCAGAAACTAACCGAGCTCCGAGCGACTTTAAGAGGTCGAAGTCGAATTGGAACGATCACCGCATAACGATCTTGAAGATCGCACTTTTGCTGGAACATTTTCGAGTCTTCTCGAGCTTAAGGTTCGGACGAAACTATACATTCACCACAGACGGGTCTTAGGCCTCCCAAGTTCCAGGCTCAGAAGCAATGTGATCTACAGCAAGATCAGTGTCTTGATCGTTAAGGCGATCTTTTTGTTTCAATGTGAAGGGATCGGTGGTAACAGGCTTCGCGATCAATCATGAGCTCAACAAGTCATAGGCGGAACATAGACACCAAAACAAGCTCTGCAAGCCTTTGGGCTGATCTCTTCCCACGATCACTGTTGTCACGATCATCCCTTCGACTTCTTCTGTGGTCATTGTAGACCTTTGGACTCGTGTCATACATTTTTTTGATGATTGCGTGGGCTTTGATCCATTTGATCATCAGCTCTTGTCTTAGGTCGATCCTATCAAGACCAAGGCGGGGTCAAGTCATTGAAATGTCTCAAGCTTGCCAGAGCTTCTGATATTTTTCGTTGGTTTAGTCCGTCGTTTAAGAAAGTCACTGTGCAACTTCTTTTCGCTCTTAAATCTCAAGGCGGGTTGGGTGTGGTTTGTTAGCTCGACCAATTCACAGTGGGAGTCTCAGCTTCATGCGAAAAAGTTGTTAAAATCAGAGCCGAGCTTAATCCAAAACGCCACATTAAGACCCCATTGCCTACAGCAATATTCTCGCCCGATCTTTTTGTGTCCAAAACGTCAAACAAACTCGATGAAGTCTTAGATTAGTTCTTCAAGCTTGTCAATCATCACCTAAGCTACAAAAAGTACACAAATCGTACTTGAACCAGTTCCATGTAACACCTCCTTTGGTGGCCTGATGTCCTCCAGACTTAATCTCCTTTGACGAGCAACTATATCTCGTGTCAGTGGTCTTAATTGATAACATGGGCGTAGCGTAACGTAATCTTGACACAAGATTAACATGCTCGCTAATCTTATCTCAAAAACAAGGCAACACATCCGTAGGTACCCACGGACCAACCATGCATGTCTCCTCTCACTCTTGCGTATTACACAACGAATCAACAACAACAACAACAACGACAACGACGACGACTACGACAAATGCTCGTTTGAAATGTTGACATCTGCCTCTGGCAAGCAAGCACTATACCAGCCAGCGCCAGTAACAGCTGCCAGTCTTGACTGTTTTGCGTTATTTTTCCTTCAACGTCATGATTTATGAGTTGTAGACCAAGTTGAGGCAATACCGCACAGTTGAGCTGCAAAATAATTAAAATATACGATCTCACAGATACACACACCCATGGGATTTCCTTTTTCTTGTGAATTTTTATGGAAACTAGAGATAGACACTTGTTCTGGGGCCACAGTTAGAGATTTGCTTTGAGCGCCCCCTGTCATAATTTCATCTCGGGAACGATCGCCAGATATCAGATACAACGTCTCTACACAGTGAGGAGTTTGATTCCACGGTTCTTAGTTCGTTTGCTTCCTTAGGTGAAACGGTGTTGAGTTGTGTCCTTGAGCTTCTTCTTGGTTATGGTTGTCGGTAAAGTAGTTTTGATCGGTTTTTTCTGTGTGTTCCATGTGGGGGCGGGAGGACAAGCTTGTGTGGCATAGTGTCTAGCTTTCATCTCGTCCTTTGTGTTGTGTTTCAGTGTCAAGGAAGGTTGTGTATCTAAATGTTAATCTTTTCTTTAACCTGCATGCACCGTGGATACAATTGTTTTACATTTCTGACGCGTAAATTCATTCGCGGTAAATATGAAGTGAATCCATGTGCAACAGAGCGAAGATGTCCCTATTGTGGAGAATCCAGGAAGGTAGGTGAGATATTTATGGTTGTGGGGGAGGCTTTGAGGTAATTGAAGTACAAAGACTGGACCGACGCGCATGTTTCGCTTACTCTCAGACTCAGAACAGATTGCAGAGCGATGAGATTGGAGTCAGAAAAGTCTATAAAACTACAAGGTAGACGAGAGCCTTTCCAATGAGCTTGAATCTCTACTAATTGCCTTCAGTTTGACGCACCTTTTTGGACGGGTTGTCCATTTCGTCCATATTCTACAGTTCAGTCGCTATCGTCTCAATCAGCTGTTGGATTACTTGAAAAGTTTTACTCTGGAAGGCAATTGAGTGCGTTATTCGAAGTCCTCTTTGACATCCGCGAGAAGGATCAAATCGAATTCCAAGTTTTTTCTTCATTTGGCTTGAGCTCAGGTGCCCTTTCAAAGACCTGCCTTCGTTTAAAGCCGCTCCCACGGAGCCTTAGATCGTGGTAAACCTGAGTTTTGATTTGTCTGTGTTGTCTCCTTGTCTACGGGAAGCGAGTTCGAAGGTTTCCCAATTCCTTTGAATTGATTGAGTGGTGTCCTTGAGGAAAAAAAACTGAGCACTCCTGTACTGACGCTTGGTAGCGCAAAGCAAGTGAACCCACCCCAGCTGAGTTGACGGCGCCGATAGCACTCAACGGGCTGCGATTTAGAACCCACCAGTGATATTTGTCATCCGCAGGCGGTTCGTAGCACGCGGGAAAAGTGCAACAGCTTCTCCATTTTATGGCAGCTCGCTTCGTTCTACAACTTACTCCTGTTAGCGTTTTCTGACTACAGTAAGACTCCATGCAAATGTAAGTTGAATTTGGCAAAGCTGGACCTAGTACGAAGCCTTCCTTTGAACTTTAGTTTTGAAGGAATGGTCT
Source organism: Criorhina ranunculi (assembly GCA_951813785.1). Classification (NCBI taxonomy): domain Eukaryota; kingdom Metazoa; phylum Arthropoda; class Insecta; order Diptera; family Syrphidae; genus Criorhina; species Criorhina ranunculi. The sequence continues at coordinate 4,269,243 of OX638385.1, read as the reverse complement.
CCAAGCCAATGCAGTTGAAGCACGGATCCAATGCTTTGACTTTGCGACTTGTTAGTAGTTTCGTGACTTTTTACATGTTTAATCGAGTGCCTACAAAAAAAGTCGGATGAGAAGCGGCATTATTTCAGACTCAAGCCCCCCAAGGTAAGCATAAGGTGGCATGATCCAAGTTACAGGATTACTGATAATGTTGACACATGGAATGATACGTGACTTGTGCGGAGTGCCGTGCCTCGATCTGGTTGATAGCACCCTTCCAAGCTTACTAATCTGCCATTTCATTCATGTGGATACTATTGTGTCCCGGGTGTCCCATCAGAGTGTAACGTTGTAGTGCGTGGTAAGAGTTTTGAGCTCGTCACGACAGCGTTTTGCAAGTGGCTGTCTATGTGAATGTCAATAACTTTCCTAGAGACTGCGAGTGCTCAGAGTCTTCCTTTTCGTTTCTCTTTCCACAGAGGTGTTGCAAAAAACGGTCCGATATTGCCGGGACATGAATCAAAGTCCACGGTTACAGACCTTTTCCTTTCCAGTGACAACTGTCTGAGCTGTTTTTTGCGGGCTTAAAGGGAGTCATAATGATCTCCAAACCAAGCTCAAACATTTCGTTGTCATTAAGACAGCTTTTGAGGTTTAGGGTTGGCTTGGCTCCATCCACCAACACAAGTCGCAGAAAAATGTCGCTGCCGGTTAAATATCTAACAAATGATCACCATTTATGGGCCAATGACATTCGTCTCGATGACGATGTCTCGGCTCGCTTGGATGCTTATTATTAATTCAATAAGCCTGCACTGTCCCTCTCTCTCTCTCTCTTTCTCTTTCTGTCTGGTTTTTACCATAATTTTTGTAAATTTCATTAAGAAAAACCTGAACAATAACAATAATGACGTAGATCGGCGCGTTGTGATTCCAAGCAAAACTACGCATAAGTCCACGAATGACTTCCTTATCGCATTTCAGAGGCAGAGACGTAGAGAGGTGGAGAATGCAAATCCCACACCAACACTGTGTTGTTATCGTTTTCATTGTTTTTTAATTACCCAAAGTGTTTCTGTTTATAAAAGCAATAAAATTCGTAACCATAAACAGTGAGCCAAAAGGAATACAGAAAAAAAGTATCTAGAACGGTAGGCGCATTTATTGTTGGGTTTATTTTAGAAACGTTTAAACAAATAGACCCGTGATGAGGTAAAGATAAGATTTAGTTTGCTTTTGTGGAGATTTTTTCACCGGAAAGTCTTGAAATAGATGAATCGTCTACACAAGTCCGATCATCTCTACCTATTTGAGGAGATCAAATGGTCTAGACAGCTTCTTTAGTAAAGAATCGCTTGAATTGTTACTGGAAAGAGATTTTCAGAAGTGAAACTTAGCTTCAAACCTTTGTATTCAGCGGGACCTGATGGACAGACACCCGATAAAATTGAGCAGATCTCTGATTCTATCCCCCCCTAGCTGGTACCTGTTCTCAACCGATGGCTGGACGTAGTCTACATTCCCAGGGCAGTTCTCCTACCTAAAGCGGTCTTTCACGTTTCCTCCAAAGACCTCAGTAGTTAGATTTTTGGACTGGTACTCTCTCTTTTGTGGCACCCACTGTGGATAGAGAGACGAAAAGGGTCTGTTAGTTTTCTGAAAACGTACTTATGTAAAGGCCTCCGACGGATAAGCCTATCATCTTATTTACTTAAGGTGGCACAACAGTCCGGGGTAAAGCTCGACCTATACACACAAACGTCTCCAGCCAGTTCGATCTTTTGGTAGCTGCATCCAGTTTCGCACGCTAAGTTGGTTTACTTGCGTGAGTCATCGACGTCGCGATCATCCTCGTCCCTTGGGGGCGGATTCGAAGATTTTACGGGTCGGAGTATTGGTGTTCATCTGCTATACATGACTCAGCCATCACAGTCGTTGGACCTTCATGCGCTACAGTCCGAGGTGGACCTGGGTCTCAACCGACAAGCCAGCTCGATCTTTCGTTAGCTGTCTCCAGTTTCGCAGCCTGAGTTGGTTGTGTGCCACTCGAGTCGCGGTCTTCCTCTATTGCGCCGTCTCTCGGGTGTGTATTCAAAGATTTTCCCATCCCGAGCATTGGTGTCTATCTACTCTAACCAGCCACCTCAGCCCTTGGACGTTTACTCTTCTTACTAAGTCGATATCGCTGCACAACCCTTACAGTTCGTTTTTGTGTCTCCTCCTCCAAGTTGGTAAAGCAAAGAAGCCACAGGTCTCTAAACGAAATCATTGACATATGCTGGATTCCAGACACAGGACCGTTCCAGGTAACTGCAGAGCGGACGAACTAGCAAAGGAGGGTGCAGGTCAGAAGCTAGCTAAAAAAAAAGGGAGGAATCGCCTGCCTCGCTAAAATTAATAAAATCTCGTCTCGATACCGAAGCCAGAAGAATGGCTGACAGGAGGTGGAATAACATCAACACTTGCCTCGAGTCAGATCTGGCCTAACCTGGATCTGAAGCTAACTGAAAGTATTACAGAAGGAGCCCTCGCAGGACATTGCTTGATAGGCAGACACTAGATTCGGCGTTCATTCCAACGATTTCTGCAGAAGCTGTAGAGACGAAGAAGAGGAAGAAACGGTCACTTACTTTCTTTGCTCTTACCCTGCCCTTTCAATGCCAAGAAGGCAAACTTTAGGAGAATATTTCTACGAAGACCTAAGCGATCCAGCCAAGGTCAATATTTTTAAAATAAAGAACTTTGTCTGTGGGTCTAAATGGGGTCCTGCACCTTAAAGTTAGTTGTATCTTCTTCTCTGACAAGGGAAAAATTCAACATGCAAGGTTCCTGGTGCCGATTATCCGGTACTCTAAGTGGTATCACAATGGGCCTACACCCTGACTTAAGTGTGTTCCAGCTAAGCGGGAGTGGTCACCAAACCTAACCTAACCACTTCCTTCTCCATTTGCCGCCTATTCAGGTGGAACCGAGATCACCCGAAGATCAAAAAAGCCAAGAGCTGGGGGTATTTGAACCAACGAACTTCTAATGCACAAGAAAAGGAGCATGTCCTCACTACACCAATCACAACCGATTCGACTACAAGACTCTTCTTCTGCAAGGGAAAAGAACTCATCTTTTTTTTTTCTACTCCAGGTTCAAGCAGTAGTTGCCTTCGGTTGGTAGTCGAACCCATAATCCCACGATGAAAAGACGAAGAAGGGACGTCCATATTACACTTTTGGTTTTCAATTGAATCGCGCAAGTCTCTTTGTGAAGCTTCCCTCTGACTCGGGATAAGACTGTCCCCGGTTGGTATTTAAATCATCGAATCCGTCGAGACATAACGCATGATTTAGTTCCAGCACTCTGCCACCTGTCTTCGAAAGTGGGGTTATCCTCAGTTGGTATTTGAACCGTCTTCTACCGTCTTAAGAGATTCACTTATTCGTCCTATTCTACGCTTAGAAAGTAGTTGACTTCAGTTGGGCATTTGAACCCACAAAGCTGTCCTTTAACCCGTTTTCTGTTGTTACCCTTTAAGTTAGAAAGAAGCCCTGTCCTGGCTGAGGAGGAATGTAATATCCGCTCTTAAGTCTCTGGAATAAATCTCTTGAGGAGATAGAAGAGAGATTCCAGCAGTCTCTCTTTAAAGACAGAACCATCTGGGTGCCTTCTCTTTTGACAATCTTGGCTACCTAGCACAAGATGCCAAAAACCTAGTTAACTTTACCAGGACCTCCCAATGGTTCACCGAAAAAGGTGAAAAAGTTCCTCCCTAACCAACACTTTGAGGCAAATCTTCAAGCGTTTCACCACATCTCGAACAGACTCTCCTTCAAAGACTAACTTATCTTCAAAGCTTCGATCGTGACTCTTCTCATTTCTGTTATCAGCTGTGTACATGACACCAAGTTAATCTTTGAACCTCTCTACCTCTTGTCCAAGAGCGGTTCGTTTGTTGATTTCTTGAATGACGTACTGGTAACAGCTTCGTGATTAAGGTCCCGTCTCCCCATCATCATAATCAAAAGTACAAAGTTCATCAACCATCAACAAATCGAGACTCCTAACATTTCCTTCTTTATCTACTCCTCCCTCTAGCCCTGGTTATGTAATTTAGTAGGCGTCTCAGTGATACGGATTTCAGTTGGAACAAATCAATAATTAACACTAATTAAGTCATAGGTCGGTTTGATTAATTGGTTAAGGCGATTAGACAAGCGTTCGTAATTACAAACATCGGTCCCGATAAGGGAGGCATGACCTCCGGTCCGTTTTAGTCGCCTAGATATGGTACACTTTGACTTTGGACACTTTTTGTGGTTTTTCCTACTTAGGTTGAGTGACAATGCTTATCGACTCAAGCGTCCACCTTCTACGCCAACATTTAAGTTGGCAACAGAAGTTAGAAGATTCGACGCTTTAAACTATCAGCAGGAATGTAATGGTGTTGGTTAGACGGAAGAAGAAGAAGCTTTTGTTCTGTTATTTGTGATTTGCACCTTCATCCTGCTTTGATTCGACTTATTTGGTCGATGTCTGGTGTCATCGAGACAGTCTTCAGGTTCAAGACCGCATGTGCTGTGGCAGTAAATTTTTTTCTGCTTTGTTCTTAGAAAGTCCTTACCCTAGTCGTATCCAAAGCTTGTTGTGTTCGCCTGGTTTTTTGACGTTCAAAGGCGGAAGTCTTCGTCTTTTTTCTGTCAAAGTCCTAGTTAACACCGATTAATAGTTGGTCCAACTTTTCTGTGTGGTCGACGACTGTCCTTTCCTTTGCTCAAGAGGCTTGTACCGCTCATCATCATCCTGTCTCCGTTTAATGATCGGCCAAGTCTCTAGTTAGTTGGCTCAAAGTAGTCCTCAGAGAAGAGGTACGCTTAGACCACGAGTAGGTCCATTGCGATAACAATAAGTGCTGTGCTTGGATCCCAGTGTACTCCCAGTTGCATTAGACAGTGAACCTAGCTCCGACACTTGCGAAATTTTGTCGATTATCAGGTACACCCGCCCGTCTACAAGCCCTATCCCTCCTCTTCGCATCTTTATCGTACGGTGGAGCTCATAAGTCCCGCCTGTCTTGTTGAAGTTCCTGTTGCAGGAACAAATGCTGCAAGCCCCTCTTCGCATCTTTATCGTACGGTGGAGCTCATTGGTCCCAGTCTGCATTATAAGGTGCACCCGCCTGTCTTCTTTAAGTTCCTGTTGCAGGACAAAATTCTACAAGCCCTACTGCCCCTCTTCGCAACGTTGTCATACGGTGAAGCTCCTGAGTCCCAATTTGCATTCATAGTTGTCCAAGCTTACGTAAGCCACAGTGAAGGGACTAGACGTGAGCTCTATCATTGTTTGGGCTACTTAGCCAGTTTGCAGATTATTTCTCTGGAATTTAGTTCAGAGTCTCCTTCTAGATCGTCTGCCCTTACCTTTTCTACTTTTGAGCTTGTTCTTGGGCTTGAAAATGCTCGATAAAATATAAATCCAATTGCACACGCTGAGAACCAAGCTCATTCGTGCTAAATGCTTGGAAGGTTAGGATGATCCATTGCCACTCGTGGACAACATTTGTGTACATCGCTGTTCCTGCCTTGCGCTGGAAGCTCATTCTGATACAGTAACTCTGGTCTAGATCGTGCTGGGTCCGCTTTCGTCTTTGGTGTATCCTAGGTTTATCTTCCACTCTTTTGACTACCTCTCTGCAGTCAAACATGCTCCACGTCCTACAAGTCGTCCTCTTAAATCTTTACTTTGAACGCACGTTTTGGATCGCACAAACGGTGTTTCAGTCTAAGAAGTCGTCTAGTCAGTGGATGATGCCGGGTTATGTGAAACGTCTTTCCAACTAAAACGGACCAACAGTTGATTGATAGAACAATCCGTTAGCAGTTCAAGTCTTTGCAGAGAAAGGAACCTTGTCAACTCCTACTGTCAGCTTAAATCTCCCCAGAGATCGTTCCATTTGAAACCATTTCATTGTGCCGCCTCTGTGTTTCCCAAAACCAAAATCCAAGTCTATCTTGGGTAACTGTGTCACCCAAACACCTGCAAACACCTCCCATTAACAATAATTCACAGCAGTTAACATTTTAATTAATGGACCGACGTGTTGCATAAGCATAGCTTCCACTCTTTTGAATTTGGGTAGCCTCCGACGATTGACTTGTGTCCACCAGTGTGTTGCCATTCAAAGTTCAATTAATTAAAACCAATTGGCCTCTGGAAAACTATACAAAGTGCTGAGACTCCAAACCGGATTCGGTAATGCGACAAATTGTCAATCCAAACCGTACCCGGTTTGACAGTTCACTTGGAGTTGTGATTCCTTCTGGGATTGAGCTCTGATTTGGTGCAACAGTGCGTATACGCAAGTATGGTGGTCTCGTTGAGACTGCTTGAGATTTGCGTCCAAATGAAAGTTGATTGCTCCACCTGCCAGCAGTCGAATTCTTCGAGCTCCGATTGACCGTAGATGATTGGTGGCTTTTTGTGAGTGCGCACCGGCAGATAGATACTTTTACTGATTTGAATCTTGTCTGCTCTAGAATGTATCTCAACTAAATTTTATGTTTTTTTTTACTTACAGGTAAGATCAGAAACAGTTTGAAGTCTAAATATCTGTGGGGGGTAAGTTTTGTGACTTAAATGAGAGTTAAGACGTCTCCAAGTCTTCTCCCTTCCAGTCGACGAAGTTCTTACTTTTCGTGTGATGCTGGCATATTTGTGGTGATGTTTCTCGGTCTTGTAAGCTGAGTTGACCCTGGAGGATTCCTTTTTTGAAAAGAGGAGGTCGAGGTCCTAAAGTACCCCATCTACGCTGGAGTAACAGTTCGGTTGACTTTTATACTTTATTTTACGAAGGTCTGCACTGAAGGCGTGTCAGTAGCTGTGTTCAATAGAAATCGACTTCAGGATGCTTGTAGTCTGGCCACAGTTCTCTCGGGATCAGTTGATAGGTCCATCGTCCGTTTTTCGAGCTCCTCTATCGATTTGCCATTCATTGAGGTCAGCACTGTCAGATGCTTGAAGTAAGACTTTGACTCTATGATGTGCCCACCGTTCTGTATGGTTAGGTGTTTCAATTTTATCGTCCTCTAGCTTCGAGCTTGTCGTCTCTAGCCATAGCTTCATGCTCGTGATTGTTTGGATGATTTCTGCTCCACTTGACCTGATCCTTGTGGAACTCGTCCAGTAATCTGCGTACAACTGCGATATCGTCAGCATAACTAATGATATCAGCTCCACTCGACCTCAGTGTTGTTCGTATGCATTACGTCCAGGTCCCAGAACTAACCCTTGTGGAGCTCCTCCAGCAATCTTGTACTTTTTCGGTCCTCCCTCTGTGTCATAGAAGTGTCTTTTTCAGAGAAGCTTTTCCGGATCGCCTCAGAGCTACGGCTATATCGTGTGGAATGAGTTACCCCCTTTGCATGACACTAGATCAAGCCTTCAAAGATCCAGTCCAGATTAGAGTCGGGTATAAGAAGCTAAGAGTCGGTTTCGAGCATATCTATTTCGTCCTGTGGTAGGCAAAACTCTCCATACACTCTTCATCTTACACGCATCAGCCACCAGCCTCGTAAAGTAATTGGGAAAGTCTAAGCGCTGTAAAGTAGCTAGGGTGTGCATTATTTGAAGGGTTTTTGAAGCGCAAGAGAAAGTAGACATCATCTACGTATTCATTGAGGTCCTCCCATCAGAAGCTCTCAAAGAACATCCCTCATAAGTCTGCAACCTTGTGGTACTCCGCTTCGAGTTCTGAAGCCTTCCCTACAACCCCATTCGGATGGATTCATTGACGTCCTCCCATCAGAAGTAGGGTCTGCAACCTTGTGATACCCCACTTCGAGTTCTGAAGCCTTCCCTACAGCCCGATTCGGATGAATCCATTGACTTTCTCCCATCAGAAGCACTCAAAGAACGTCGCATCTAAGTCTGCAACCTTGTGGTACACCACTTCGAATTCTAAAGCCTTAAGCATCGTTGCAGGTAAATGCTGGGTTGTAGGAAGTAGGTTGTGAGATCGGATAAAGGACTTGATGTCAATCTTGATGCCTTTCAATAGACGACAATGCGACGACCCAGTCAGCTTTCAGGACCTTGCCAGTTGGATCGAAGAGTTCTTCATGCCGAGTTGGCCTCGGGTCTAATTTCTTTGGAAGGCAGTAGGTACGATTTGTAGAGATTCACACATGTCGTATCGCCGGGACCTAGTGCTCCTTTATTTCCGACTTAGCTTACAGTTTGTCACGCTTCTTCTGTGGAAACTGCCCGAAATGTCTGAGAATAACATCTGTGGCAAGTCCACGTAATCTTCTCCAGCTGTTGGAGCTTCGTCATTGAATGTTGAACTTTGTGGAGCTCTGCTTGGTCGCCGCTTAGATATTTTCTCATGAAATGCTGGCAATAGGAGTCTGTCATTTCGAAGTGAAGGTTATGATCCGAAAACTGGTGGTTTGATGCCTCGCTGTATCCCAAGAGCCGTAGTCTTCTTACCTCAAGAGTTTTTTTTTTTCGCCCCAAAAAAACCACAATTGCCAGCATAATTCACATCTTGACTCAAAAATGTGTAAATCCCACTTAGACAACCTCGTTGAGGTGAACAACAAAAAATTCCCAGACACCACTTAGCAGCCACTACTATGTCCAGCCAAGCTTAGTTCTCCAACAAGAGTCATCAAGTACACTCGATGCGATCTTTAACAATTTCCACGAACGAGAAGATCCACCGCCATTCATTGTCGGCGCGGACCGTAAAATTGTACATCAAGCGACTGGACGGGATCACGAGTTCATGTGATGATCGTTTGTGGATACCACAAACTAATTGAATTACAAGTTCAACTACGTCCATTCATCCACTTCCCGTGCGCGGGCTATGTGGCTTTCAGTGGCTCTACAGCTCTATGGGTCTATGGCTCATCTGGAGGCTATTCGCTCCACTGACTGGCTTACTACGTTATGATGAATGATTTGATTAGAATAATTGAACACTCAGTGGAGCATATCATTAATTCGGTTGGACGCTGGGAGCTTGCCTCGTATGTGCTCCATTGACGCACTTCGAATGGGTGGGTGGGTTGCCTGGTGCGCCGATGTAATACAAAAGTCACTCGCGATAGAATTGAGTTTCAAAATTGATTGGAGACAATTGTTGATTTGTTTTCCATTGTCCCGTTTGGAATAATTGTTTTGCCACACAAAGTGTCTTAAGTGTGACTAATTGGCATTCAATGAGCTTTGACAGGGACCGTATGATCAACAAGAGAATTGTTGATGGAAGCTTCATTAATCATGCGGGAGATATTTGTTATCGTTTCGAGTGACCTTGGGAGGATGAAAAGACTGAAGATGAGTCTTGTATTGAATGTCAACAGTGTCCGAGAAGCCTACAGCTTGACGTTGGAAGAAAAAACAGGCGATCTGAGAGCTGGACCCAGATAAGTTCCAGTTTAAACCTGGTTTACCACCCCTCATTGGATGCATGAGACTTTCAACGGCAAACTTATCTAGACGTACCGAGATGTCCATAAAGGTGTCAGAAGCGACTTTCGTCTTTGGCCATGCTTTGACGCAGTTTTAGACATCGGAACGAGATCTTTTTCTAAACAGACCTCTTGCCTTCATAAACGACGCACTTGAGACGATATGAAGTATAAAATTGGGTCCTCGACTACCCGGACTTTGCTTTCCTACCGCAAAAAGTCGCGAATTGTTGAGACACAACACTGGAGGACTAAAGCATTTTAAAGGGCCAATGTGCTTCCAGCAGGTACAACCTTTTTAATGAATAGTTAGAGCTTCTGTGATGAGGAGCCAAGATTATAAGCCCTCACCACATCAGCTTTAACAATTTGCCGGCATAACTACTAAGAAAGTGTTCGACAGTGTCATTCACCATTACAACGGTGGAACCTACTAAATCTTGGCTGCGCTACAGAATTGTCCAAGCTTAGGTACTGAAAGGGACACAAAGTCGGGGCTTTTCGGTCTTAAGGCGTCGTTATGCCCTGCATTACGCGACTCAAGCTAAAGATCGAGCTGGCTGAAGTCGCTTGTTGGTTGAGGCCCAGGTCCACCCCGGACTATAGTAAGTAATGCCCCTCATATCCACAAGACCATGCCGCTTGATTTTTGTCTCTTCATTTTCTCCGCAGCCTGGCTTTTCAACATGAGTCCATTGGAGCGTACCGCTTCCGTAGGCCATTTGCTGTCAAAAGCACCACTTCGATCAGTTCCCTGGCAATTGGGATCGAGATTGTTCCTTCTATCGACGCTGAGACGCCTTCGACGACCTTATCAAGGGAACTCGCACCAGGAATTGTATCAATCATAGCACAGACCATAACCCACTTAGCTCACAAATTGGCAAGTTAGGCACTTGGATCAGCCTTAATTTGGGCCCACCTTACCCACATAAAGCGCTTTGACTTCATGGATTTACGTCTTCCAAGCTGTAGAAGTTGGATGGTTTCATCTTCTTTTTCGAAATACTCAAGCCTGACTTGTTAGTCTTGCCATCATAGCCAAAACCAGGTGTTATATGCTTCCCCATCCTACGCCCTTTTGTCCCATTTCGTGGTTTGCATTGTCATCTTCACAGTGTGCCTGTTGTATAGATGTGATGGCCTTAGGATCAACAAAAGTCTGAATCTCGTCGTGCTTCATGCAGGTGATGGAGAACCAAGCCCTCAAGTATTTCTCTCGCACATCAGAACCTCCCAAACACCTTCCTTTACAAATTCCAATCTCAAGTCTCAAGCCTCAAGAACACAACAATTATCCAATAAGCTGCACCCTTTACATCAACCCAGTGACATAGTGGGCAAGGTAATGGACACAGTCACATGACCAATCTTATTTGATATACATTCCGCGTTCATTTAAAGGCACGGCACGTAAGACACTTAAGCACGTAATGTTATGAGGTTTTTAAATGTTTAACCCACCTAGATGCTGATGCACGTAATGTTGACGGTAATGGTCGGGGAGTTGTTTAAATGTGCATGCACAACTCTTGACAAGTTCTCGACTGATCAAAGGTCTATCTATTGATTTGACGGGCTTTTGTTTGATAGAAACAAATATAAGTCTGCTCTTAACCTTAGAAGGAAGGAAGCTTTGATGTGAAGGTCTTGTCGGTAAGTCAGTCTTTTAGAAAATTAAGAACCTAGAGTGGATCTAGCGAAATGAGATTTCTCCCGTCATCCTAAAAGGTCTTCAGACAGCAGCCCACCGTTCCCAAGAATTTGAAGATGAAGTTTCTCTACAACCCAGCTTCCTGAGGTTTTTCAGAGCTCGTTGGCATGCGTAGCCTATGCTTCCCTCAGCAACCTATGCTTCCGCAGAGAGTTTTTGATTGCCTTCAGTTTGATAGCCTTTTCCAGAGCTTGGACCGTTGGCCGAATTGGCGATACTTACCTCCGCAAAGCTCTGTAGTTTTGAGGGCGGTGGCTTTTATGCCAGTGGTTTACTAAAGGCTCAATGACTTTCTACGTCAAGATCTCCAAAGGTCTTAGATCTTAGACAGACTTGGATGCGATCTACAAACAACAATCGATGCCACAGGAGTACTTGCGACTTTCGAAATAGATGCGATCAAAGGACTTTGCAAGATGAGACACAGACAGAGGAATCTTAAGCTAATCCTTGACTTCAATCTCAAGACTTATCCAGGTCACCAATGAATGGGAATGGTTTGCCTGAGTGCCGCAAGGTTCTGACTTAGGAACCTAGCTGTGGAACAAAGTGTATGACAGCGTTTCTTGACTCCGAATGCTAACGTACTGATGGATTGCCTTAGACAAAGTGTCTTTGGTCCCGAGGCTTACGAAGTCACCGATGGCATCCCACAGGAGTCTGTTGCAGGACCCTTTTGGTGTAACAAAATGTGTAATTTTGGTGTATCGTCGTTCTTTGACGTTGTATGGCTAGTTAATGCTTTTGATTTCGTCCTTCGTGATTGGAACCAAGTACCTCAGGTCCCGAGGTTTAAGAGGTCACCGGTGGCATCCTACAAGAGTGTTGTAGGGCGTCCCTTGGCGTTGCTATGACTGGTTGATGCTTTTGCCTCCGTCCGTCGTGATTGGAACCAAGTATCTCCGATCCCGAGGCTTACATGGTCACCGGTGGCATCCCACAGGAGTCTGTTGTAAAGTTGGCGTTGCTATGACTAGTTGATGATTTAAATACCGTCCGTCGTGGCTGGAATAATATAGACCACCCAGTGACTATTCTAGTGCCAGGTTAGGTTAGATTGGGTGGTTGTCCCCGCTAAGTAGAGACACACTTAGACCATAGGATCTTCAAGACTTTTGAACGTCAATTTCGAGTTCAGAACAACTTTGTCGATTGATTCTGACGAATCTCTACCAGATTGCCACTGTTAACGATCAATCTCTTCCCACACGCCAAGTAGCCACCACCACTGTCATCTCATGAATTTCAATTAAAAAAACCATCAACGGCAACGAAATGTATCTCTCGACTGGAGGTCTGTAGCTTTTCCCAGCGTTAATTCACATCTTCCATTGTTAATCGCTCTCAAGAGGCCTCCTCTGTCCGAAGCTAGCGCCAGTTGGGACTATTTGCTGTGTGCACAGTTCCCAGTCCCAGTAGTCGGGTGTTGAAATGTTTATTGTGGATGTGTTGCCCTTACATAAGCCAATTAGTGCATGCAGACGATTAGATAGATACACTGGCGCACCACTTAATTGGTGGACACTTCGTTAAGTCGCAATTCAAGTTCTTCCAGACACTTGAATTGCTCTACGCAGGCGATTAGCGTACAACTTAGGTCTACACAAATATTTGCACACCATTGGGGGTTGTAATCCCGATCCAAGTGCGGGTTTTTACGTCGGGTAGGTCGGTAATCAATCGATTTCTTTGTAGTCATTAACCACTTCTGTCGTCGATAAGAAAACTTCAACTTCAACTTCAACTCCAATGACCAACGACCAACGACTGACGGACCGAGACGACTTTGTGCAAACGACTGTCAAGTGATAAGAGGTTGTTAACATGTGACACTTCCGTGTTCTGTTTTGAAATTTTGTGGTTTTTTTTTTTTGTGAATGACACAGAAGAGTCTTTCAATTCAACTTAATTGACGTAAAGGAACTTTTGACATCTGTCAACACTGTCAATCTGAATCACACTCTTTGTCCGTCCTTGTTCTGGAAATTAAAGCAAATTACACTTCAATGAGTTTGAAGTGTTTATTGCTGCCGCGCTGATTAAAGCTGACAAGCTGACGTCTTACTTAAGAAAAAAAAAAAAACGTTGCCTCATTAGATGCTTCAATTAGGGTTAATAGGCTGGAATTTTCCCAAAATGCCTTTTCGTACGTCAGAGACGTAAACATGACAACTTTGAACGAAATGTGTGAATAAAAATGACGCAACTGATCACAAGTGTTTAATGAAATGTTCAATCAGTCATCAATTAGCACGGCTAAGTCACGAATATAAGTTACTCTGACGTTAAGGTGGTGAATCTGTTTGAAGCTGTGATTTTGTTAATGTCCAGCCGAAGCCAATAGAAGAATGAGCAGACCTACGACTACGAATCTTCAGGGATTCATATCCCTATCCGGTTTGTCCTCTAACTCAGCGGTCTTCTTTTCAAGTTCCCAGGGTATACGTTAAGAGGCAGCTCAATGTGAGCAGTAACAATTGTCCCAGTTTTGAGCCAAAAAAAAAACTACTGGCCCGGAGTTGGAACCTTTATAGGAATGGAATGCCACAGGGTTGTGTGCTTAGCACTCAACTTTTTCTTTTTTCTTTTTGCTGCTGCGTTGACAGCCAGTGGAAGAGTCCTTCAACGTCTTGTCTGGTGACTCCATTGCTTCATACAGAACTCCTGTGGATAGTTTTTGAGAAATACCTAGATCCCTGTGGTATCCCAATGGGCCCACATACAGTTACAGACTGTCACTCTAATCTAACCTAACCTTGGAGCTCGAACCACCTGTAAGCATCATCGATTCAACTTTAGACTTTTGCTACTGTGCTTTGATTGTTTTGCCTTCTAGCGACGTAAATACGTGGCCTTTTGAGTGGGAATCTATGCTCTCCTGGACTTGAGAGTCCTTAAAGAAAGCCTGGAGTGTTGGAGTGGTTGCCATTGCTGGGAATGAAGGCCTATGAAGGCTGGATAAAGCTGGAAAGCACGATAGTTGTCGAATGCCTTTCAAATGTTTTCTCAAGGCTTCTTCCGAACGTCTCAGATGTGCTTGATCCAGATGGATATTCACTGCTTGTCGGATGAGATCTTGATACAGGTCTTGTGCCTCCAATGACATAGGGGATTGGCATTGCAGAAGTCCCTTTTCCATCACTACCATCATATGTTTCAGTGATAAACTGATGGAAGTTCCTTATGACGATTCTGGTGTCCTTTTCGTCCTCAGTCGCAGCTTTTGTCGCAGCATAAGTCTGAATGAAGTCACTATAAGGTTTCCAAGACAAGCGGAGGCCAGACTGACGAGTACCTCCAGCTGGTTTAACAGACTAGAGCAAAACAGTGGACAGTAGAAGTGGGTTCGCTCCGGTATCAAGTGGCATTTTTAGAACTTGAGTCCGTCATCTACAGCCACAGCTGCGACCTGGCTCACAAATATTCGGTCGGAATCATGCTTCAACTTAAATTTTGAGTTCTAGTGTAGAACCATTGTGATGGATGCCTGTCGTACCACGCATCTTGTCCGAGATTCCAGATCCCATCCCACCTCCAGCTCATCTCAAATTTCATTGCTTCAGATCTCATCGAATGCTAAAACGGATCATATAAGGGAGGCCTAGGACAGGACGTTCTTCAGCCGGTCTCTGTGGTTCAAGATACTCACCGGAACAAAACAGTAAGAGGAGGACCATTGGACAGGACGTATCTGATTTGGAAACCGAGGGTCTTCAGGCGGTCTCTGTGGTCTAAGATACCCACCGGAACAAAACGGTAAGAGGAGGACCCTCGGACAGGGCGTATCTGATTTAGAAACCGAGGGTCTTCAGCCTATCTCTGTGGTCCACGATACTCACCGAAACAAAACAGTAAGAGGAGGACCCTCGGACAGGGCGTATCAGATTTAGAATTAGTCGATCTCTGTTGTCCTCCGGAACAAACCAATGCAAATGCATGGGGACACAACAAATATACGAAAGGCCACTACCATTGCAGCAACTATTTTCTCATCGTTCATCATTCATCCAAAAGACTTGCTCATTGGAAGCACGTCCCTACTTTCGTTGTCGAAAGTAAAATTGAATGCGTCCATCTTCCTCCGAAGGTACCAATCACCGTGTATCATTTGTCACATTTGACATTGTAAACGCGTTTCGTGCACTTGGTCACACTGCTAGCTCCAAAGCTTGTCAAACTGGTCGGTCAAGCTGTCTTTTGCGGACTCCTCTTCTAATGGGCGAATATGATCGAACACCTGCCACACCATTCATTATAATCTTCGAAACTTATTCAAATTCTGTTTCCAATCAGCTCATGTGTCGATACTTGACTAATGACGTCAAAGTGTATCCATCATTCCATCAAGCCGCTCGACTGACAACAACAACTCATTGAACTTGTTGAACTCCAACGAAAGTCTCAACAGAGAGGCTGTCACATGCTTAAGCTCATCACATGCGTATCGCAATCGATCGATTCATCAAATGAATGACGCAGGCCAGAGCCCCCCAGTGGAGTGTTGAAACAGACTCTAGTGGAGCAATGTTATGCACGATGACCCGGACCATGTAGCTCTGTCAAGACATCGAGTAAAAGTGTGTTAAACACTCACCAATGACGTTGTGCACCGCCTCATGCATTGCATCGTCGTCGAGTTGATGGCGCATTTGCATAACAAACATTGCCAAGCAAAGAGGCAGGGCCAAAGGGGTCTATCGTTTGGGTGGGCAATTAACGCCTGCTACTACCAATAAGCGTACCGTGCTTCAATTTCAGGGACCTGCAAGTGTGTACCGATCGGAGGTGCGGTGGAACGCGTGCCATCGTCGTTGTGTCAACTTGGTATCGCGGTGTTTACTTTGTTTTCGATTTTTCTTTGCATAAAACGCGGAGAAACTCAAATTGACGTCAATGCTAATTGAGTGCTGCTTACTTCTTGGGTCCGCTCCCCTCCCCGTAGCTAGATACATATGTAGTTTGACTTAAGTTTTTTTTTTTTCTTTTTCCTCGGTTTTGTGTTGTATCTCATTCCGATTTCATATGTTGCGACGCGGCATTTGAATGTGGTTTTCCCTGGGACGGCACAGTGGGACAACATTTGTATCGCATACCAATGCTGAGTTATGGCTTGGAATTGACAAATTTGTGTTCCTGTTAGAGTGCCTGGTGATGGAGAGTCCATTTGGAACATTTCATTAAATTGAGTTGTCAGTTACGTTCCACATCAAATGGTGGAACTTAGATAAGTGTTCGGTCTGAAGAGGGCACCTAGGACTTGCATAGATGAAATTGAGAGCAGCAATCTCTTGACGTGTCAGTCGGTTCACTAATCCCATGTTTACTCCTTAGGTCTAGATTGATATGCAATGCAGTCGATAAGAGTCAACCGTGAAGTGCTCCTTCACATGAAAGGCTTCCGTCACCCTTATAGGACAAAGGGCTTCAACAACAACCAGAAAGACATCGTGTTTGGAGTTTTGTAAAGTGTTTCACTTCTTCCAGAGGTTTCTTGAAGACCTTTCTCCGTTTCATCTACTGATCCGCGTCTTAGCATGTCAGAAAGAGTGACCTTCCTCATTTTCATGTTCAAGGGACCGAAGCTTGTACATTACAAGTTCAGAACTGTCTTCAGCTCTCTTTGGCACATCTTAAGTACAACTTTTCAGTCGCTTTGCATCATAAAAGCTTAGAGTGATATGCCATTTGCGGGCTAACTTTCTTCCTCAAGAATGTCTGACAGAATTGACTTCGTCTTCCCATTGAATGCTTAAAGTCAACGACTTCCAAAACTACACGTTCAGCATGCAAAGTGATCAAGTTACACCTCAACGTCTTCGGAGAGTACCAAGTGAATTTCTGAAAGTTTCGGGACATAGAATAGACAGTTCTTCGTTTAAAGCCCAGCCTGCCGCGAGAAGCTCTTTATTTTAAGCTCAGCAAAAGAGTCATTACCACTTAAGTAGGGAAGGTTCCACTCTTCTTTGGAACCTGGTGGTCAATGGGCTGCTATTAATCCTGGAAGGGGAAACGATGCTGTAGCTGTCTCAGGTACACACCTCAACAAGCTCAGAGACCTCTTACAGAATGCTCTTGATCTAAATGGACTAAAGGGTGTGGCCTCGAAGAACTGAATTAGTCCTCTTCACTAGAAAATAGAAAATTCCCCCTTTCGAGCCTCCAAAACTGTGCGGTACAAGCCTTGTTCTTGCAGTTGGAAGCCAAACCTCCTCGAGGGAGTAAAGAAAGCCACTACAGCTATGAAGCAATAGGAAGCAAGTTGGGCCATCTACAATTAACTGGCTTTATGTATCTGTCGAGCTGGCTGGAGATGCTTGTTGGTTGAGGCTCAGGTCCACCCGGATTGTAGCGCCTCCTTAAGAAAGTATGTATCTGTCATCAGACTAATCTTGACATGCGTCGTGATTATCGGGTGGAAAGCCCTGGACACCCATCAACCGTAACCATCTGGCAAAAGTGCAAAGATCGGTTCAAAACCACCCCAACGGCGGCTCTATATCTAGAGCTGTTCCATCTGTTACCACTAGATATCTACAGTAAGCAAGTGACAGCCAGCGCTGCCAAACGGAACCTGCGGGTTGGACACTCAACGTAGGGACACTTCCAGGCAACTGCATGACTGACGAACTACCCAGAGAAGGCACAACTCTACCAATTCTACTGGGAAAGAGGAATTTAAGCATGCCTATCGCCACCTGCAAATTGCTATCGCCAATCACAGATGGACAGAAGGTTATAGCTGCCTCATCACCAAACAGATTTAGCCGAAGCTGGGTCTCAAACGCTCTCACTGTCATATCAGGCAGAAAAGACTGCTCATAAGTAGCACCATTAGCAAGCACCCCAAATAGGCTGGGCCTCCTCTACTACGACTTTTGCAAAAGTTGCATAGGACAAAGAGGAAGCGGAGACAATTCTCCACCTTCTTTGTACAAGTCCGGCCCTCTCAGCTCGAAGAAGAGCACACTTAGGAGCCAAATTCTTTCACAACCTGAACTGGCTGACATAAACATAGACAGCTCCCAGTGCTTCATAGCGAGCTTCGGCTGGTTCTGGTTGAAGTATTTTTGATTGAAGTACAGATCCATGTGGTTACACAAAGGACATTATTTGATCTTACCGAGGCTGCAACTTGCAGCCTGTCACTCCAACCCTACCTAACCTAGCTAGGAAGGTTGCTAGAAGTGATGTGTTTAGACCGATTGGACAGAAAATTGTCGAGTTCTTTCGATGATGCATCCTTCTAAATGTACATAAGTTAGGCTATGTGCGTGAGCTAGCGAGGAGGAGGTACCTCTGCGCAACGCTCAGGCCTCTTTAGATCCCTTGTGATACCTATAGGGGGAAATCTTACTCTACCCGCTTAAGAGGTATAAACTGCTTACTTACTGCGTCTGTGTTACAAACCATCCTGTGGATTTGATGAAGTTGTTCAAGTCGTTCACCGATTTGTTAGATGGGTCCTCGAGATTCCGGAAGAAGTGGCGACCGAGGAATTAATGTCTTAGGTGGTAAAGGCCAGGAAAGAGAGTTGTATCCTCATGAACTTTCTCGTCGCCACATCCCCTACACTTCTAAATGTAAAAACAGTCCTCATTGCGATTTTATTTGGTTGAGCCTTGACCTCGTACGTCTCCTATCGTCGTGACTACAGTATTGGTTATGTTCTGCGACAGACGCATATGGTACTGCGACCTAAAAGATCTATTGTGCCTCACTACAGGAACACCTTCTTGTACATCATGGGAGACCATACCATCGTGCTTTTCATGCATTTTAAGACTTTGCCGCTTCCGAACGATCCGAACTTTAGAATCGGAATACGGAGTAGGGGCTCTGGTCGCTTGCTTACATTTTTGCGGCTCCGATAGCCAATCACTGATTCCAGTGCTCTTCTTTCAGCTTCCCATCTGCTGCAGGTGAAGAATGTGTGGTTTGTGTCGTCCGTTTGAGAGTCGCTGTACTGGTAAGCGGGACTACTTACTTTGCCCACCTTGTGGAGGTACCCATGTCCGGTTAGAAACTGGGTGACGGAATACTTTACCTCACCGTGCTTCCGTCCCTTCCATTCAGCGATGTTTGGGATCAGCCTCGCTCGTCCATCGCCCTCTGCTTTCTGAGCTTCATCTCTCTTGCCGCTGCTGTTTTGGAAGCTCTTTTGCCTCTTCTTTCGCTGCCTCTTCTCTAATTTCCGTCTTTCTATCGTAAACGTACTTTCTCTCTGCCGCCAGGAGACCGATAAGGGTCACTCCGGCGACAACGAGGATGGCTGGTTCCGAGACTGTTTGAAGTGAACTTGCGACTCGTAGGACTCCGCGTCTCCGCCATTTGCTTCCTCTATTTCTCTTGTCGTAGTGCATCGGCCCGTATCTCGAGAATGGCGTAACAAGTTGTCATTAGGAGCCTTCGTTTGCTGGCTGTGGTTCCACCTACGTTTGCCATTAATCTGCTCAACGACATTGTGACCTTTGCATCTCGTTCACATGAAGACCTTATCTGCTGTCAGAAAGTAAGCTTCGTATTAATAGCTAGCCCCAGCTACCTTACTGCTTTCGTGTTGGTCTTCACCTTAGACCCAACTTGAAAGTCGACGACTCTTCCTCTTCCTCTTCCTAGTCAGAAGGACTCTCTGTCTTTTCGGTGGCCACAGAAGTTCTTGACTGTAAACGATCCAAATTCGATACTTATTTGTGGCTTCCTCGCCTTTTAACCTTTAGGTGGATTCTGGTAGACTGCTTAGGAAGCTGTGGCCATCAGTTCTGGCACTGTCTGGTATTCTATAACCTTGTCCGGATGGATGACATCAATGTGGAAAAGTTGGGAACATTATGTGAACTCTCATCACTCTTCGAACATAATCAACAGATAAGGTCCGTCGACATATCCAGTCAGTGGAGAAGCTTCTCTAAAAGTCAATGGCTTATGATCGGATGTTCCAGTTCAAGTTATAACCAAAAACATCGATTGAGACCAGCCCTATCTAGTTGATTTGCTCACGGGTCCTTACTTTTATCCACCCTCTGTACAAGCAGCTATTTAGTTTCGTTTTAGCGCCGTTTGTATGGACAACAAGTACGCATAAGTTGTCAATAAAAATTCCAAAGCAGTTCCGACAATTCGCGGACAGTTTTCTCACATTAAAAATGCCCGCGCGCCGTCGTTTTAGTCATACAAATCGTTTTATTTCGTTTGTCATAGTCGCGCAGTCGCCGTCAGTTAAAATGTTCAAAACACGCAAATAAAACTTATTTTGGAACGCGGTAAAAAGATCGGCTTGCGATTGTATTTATGACCGTTGGTGTGGTTGAAATTTCAAAATGAGAGATGTTTTGGTCGTGAAATAAATGACGTCGCGGGGGTAGTAGGAGGAATTTCGTTTTGGCATACTCATGTGACTTGTCCAAAATTGGATGGTTGTCGGTTGACGGAAGTCGGCATTCAGATTCCCGAATGTAAGTGATATCTGAGGCTGAGGAAGCCGGCAAGTCTTCTGATATCGTCCCTTTTATGGTTGAGAATAGTTTACGTGGTTTTGTTCAGGGGTCGGATGGCCCTTTTAGCCTGTCTGAGTCCCTGAGTGTTGTTCCAGTGGGATATGAAGTTACGTTTTTCCCAGCTGTCCAGACTCATTCTGAACGCGGAAGTAGGGATGACGCGGAAGGGTTCGGCACTTATGCAC
Source organism: Criorhina ranunculi (assembly GCA_951813785.1). Classification (NCBI taxonomy): domain Eukaryota; kingdom Metazoa; phylum Arthropoda; class Insecta; order Diptera; family Syrphidae; genus Criorhina; species Criorhina ranunculi. The sequence goes on along the minus strand of OX638385.1, from coordinate 4,248,407 downwards.
CTTTCTGATGAGCCTATCCTGGCAAGTTGATCTGCAATTTCATTCCCTTCAATTCCTCTGTGTCCTGGTACCCACTAGAGCTTGACTTTATTTCGCTTTGAGAAGTCTTGGAGAGTATTGAAGCAGCCTAGATCGGCTTTTGAGTTAAAGTCATGGGAACTCAGTGCTTTGAGCGCTGCTTGGCTTCTCATGGTGGAGCTTGATAATTGCATGTACATGTGGAGATGCCAAGCACACCCTGGGCCAGGCCTGCACTCCCAAAACCCGCCTATTTTAGACCCTCATTCTCCAGCCATTTTTACTTTTTAACGTCGTAGTCTACCTTTGGTCGAGATTTTCAAAAGATCATCCATCTGATCTCACAGATTCGTTATCAGGCATTGCCTCCTGTTCACAAGACCAAGCTTGAACGCCTTTTAAGTTGGGAAGAGAGTTATCTCCTCGGACTGAGCAAGAAGGTTCTCGTACCTGTCCGGACGAAGCACTGCGACCTTAAAAATCGTTTGTGGCAAGCCAAAGGTCCCCTACAATTTGAAGAGTGTCATGATGCTCAGCAACATCGAGTGCATAGAGGAACCTGAGGATGGTGGACTCCTACTGGGAAGGCGAATCCTGTGACAAAGTGTTTTTGTCTGCTTCGAGCTATGACGAGACATTCGAACGAGATGTGCTCCATGATTTTTTGGTCTTCCAAGTAGAGTCAGTATGGGACTTATATTCAACTTGTTGAGTGAGAAGTTGAGGGAGTCATGCTTAGTGAGTAAGTCCGTAGGAAACATAGCACCACGCTTGATTAGTGCGAGAATTCCTTGACTTTTCTTATTTTTTTTAAACGGTTTTTGAACATTTTTGCTTGCCGAAGTCCGAGTCCTCCCAAGAGTTGAGTTCCACAGCAGACAAATGAGCCTACAAATGCGGGTTGAGATCCTTGTTCTCTATTCTCTATGTCTGGGAACCAGCTAGCTGCTTGGAGGTGTTTAGGCAGCTCTAGACCTGCTTTGAGACTACCTGACTGTCAGAATGAATCTAAATTCGTCGTCTTATAAACTTTTTGGGCGCACAGTTCGATCGCATGCAGGCAGAGAGCCTGAAAGACAGATGTAGAGCAGCCAAGTGAAACTTGGAGTTTTGCTTGACTTAAGTCATTTGTTGATCATTTGACAAGAAGATTGGTCCTTCGACAAAGAGTGTTTGTACCCCAGAGCCTTTGTACCTATTATTATTATTGTTTCGAAAGAGCTGATCAGCCCTTGGCACTGCGGTTTCTAGCGAATCCTATTGTACCTTCCCTGGTGTTCCTAGATGAATTGTTTCACTCCAGATGATATCAGGAAGTTAATGAACTTCTTTGGGTGGATGGCAGCAAGCTGTTCGGTAGAAATGAATTCGCCGCCTAGTATTCTTTTTTTGATTTGAAGGAGAGCTGGGCATTCACTCACTCTCAAGGCAGAGCATACAGCTTGAATTTGTTGTTCAGGCGCTGCTCAGTGACCGCTGAGAAGTCCAATTAATGCCCTAAGGTTGTTCCTATCGAGGTTCACAATGAAGTTTGATTTTCTTTGTGGCGGTACCGAGAATAGCACTTTTGAACATGCTTGTCCTGGTGTATTGAGCCAGCCTTCCCTAGATTCTTGCATGCAAAGACCTTTTGCGTGTCTTTCGAAGAGTGATTGACCTACCCCACAGAAGGGTTCAAGTCCAAAGAGTTTTGTTGACGCACCGTGTTTTGCCAGTGAGTCGGCTCTTTCATTACCCGCAAAGCCACTATGTGCAGGAGTCCAGTGAAGGATGACCATATTGTTCCTAGCAAGGTCGGAAATTACTTTGCGGGCTTCTAGGACTAGTCTGGATTTAATAAGAGGCGAGTCGAGAGCTTTTAGGGCAGCTTGACTGTCTGAGAAGATGAATATGATTTTCCCCATAACGTGAGAGGACTGATTGAGCCTCACACATTTATTAATGGCAAGGACTTCGGCTTGGAATATGGACGCGAATTCACAAAGGATTCTCCAAAGATTCCGGAACCAGTACCTGTTTCCATTTTGGATCCGTCCGTATAGGTACCAAACGAGATCAGAAGGTGATGGTCGGGCTTTGTGGTTCTCCCAGTCCTCCCTCGACGGTATAACTATTGAGAAGTTTTTGTTGAAGCAGTATTCGGGTAGCATGTCGTCTGGAGGCATGCTGAAGATCGTGTATTGCTCCAATGTTTCAAGCAGGGATAAGTGTCCTCCTCTGTAGGACTTCGGGTCAAGCTCGCTTGAGTGTAAAAGTCGATGGATGCCTAATTTAGCTTCCATTCGAATTGAGTGCAACAGTTGGAGTTGTGCGAAGGCATCTTGACAAACAGGTTTCGGCTAGGCTTTGGACACGTTCTATAGAATGTACCTTTTGCTTGGTTTTAGGCTAGAGACCCCATGTCTTCACTTACGAAAAAGCCAATTCTTCTCCATCCAACAAAGGCCCTCCTTCCGTCTAACCAAAGTATTTCCATTCTTGTTTCCCAATTGTAAAGTCGGGCTACCCAACCTGCGTCATAAATTCCACAAACCAGTTCGAATGAGTAACCAAAAGCCAGGGAGTTGATGGGAAATCCTAAACAAAAAAATCAAGCCTAGGCCATGTGTGTGTATGGCTTCCGCCTTGACCTTAAGAAATTCCAGTGGTTTGCATAAACATGAGCTTCTGGGGCTTCTTCAGCTTTGCATGTCAACGAACCAGATTTGATGGTGACTGCTAAGCCACATCCTCGTCATTGCCCAAATTATTTTAACGACTCCTTGACATCATATGTGTCCATGTAGATCCTTTTATTTTCGTTTACACACATGACACACATGCGAATGAGGCGGGGTAATTTCACAATCATTCGTGAGATGTTTTCATTTGCAACAGCACGGTCGGTCGTGTGTTGGACATTCGGTGTCTAATTTTGGTCTAATTTTGCCGTAACGTATGCAAAGCACGTACTTTGCAAACGTCAAAGCAATTATGACCGACTTTAGGCAAGCAAATCAATTACCTAACCTTAGTCACCGTGTGTGGTCGTGTCGTTGAACGTGCCAATGAATCTAAAGTTTTTTTTTTTTTTTTTTTTTCCCCAAATTTAGCCATCGGGATGGCGAAAGATCCGCAACATTGTCCAATGGACACCATTCTTCCAGACGTACAAAAAGCAACGCTATCCATGGGTACAATTGGCTGGCCATCAAGGAAATTTCAAAGCCGGCCCAGAGCAGGGAACTGTGCTGAAGAAATTGTGTCCCAAGGAGGAGGATTGTTTCCAGGTATTAATGCGTGATGTACTGCGTCCCTATGTTCCGGAGTACAAGGGCCAAGTGACCAGCGAAGATGGCGAGTGTAAGTCCGATGAATTGTATCTGAAATGAGAAATATTTTCTAAATTCAATTTTGTTTTCCTTTCACACAGTGTATCTCCAGCTGCAGGATCTGTTGAGTGACTTCTATCAGCCGTGTGTGATGGACTGTAAAATCGGTGTACGTACATACTTGGAGGAGGAACTGTCCAAGGCTAAGGAAAAGCCGAAACTTCGCAAGGATATGTATGAGAAAATGATACAAATCGATCCGGATGCACCGAACGATGATGAACACAAGGCAAAGGGAGTCACGAAGCCACGCTACATGGTGTGGCGGGAGACAATCTCGAGCACTGCTACACTCGGTTTTAGGATTGAGGTGAGTTTGTATTATTTGGTGTAAAAGGAGGAGATAGGTAGGTGGGGGTTCTTTTAAACGCTCGCCTGCTTATGAATGACTGATTCATTGGACGTCCTAACAGTGGACCTTTCCTTATAAGCTCATCAGCCTCTTTATTTCCTAAAACTTCCTTTTTTCTTGAGGAATCTCATAGAAGCTTCACTTTGCTGGGATGCCCGTGGTGATATCTAAACGAAGACGGCTTTCGCAATAGTCAGACTCTTCTTCTGGAAAAGTCTGATTAGCCTATACAGTCCAAGCACTTGGAAAATATCTTCTACTCCTGCGTCCTTCTTTAAGTCGTCAGCAGAGATGGAAGTGGATTTGTCATTGACTATTACTCTGGTGCTGGAGAAGGATTTTTAAAAATTCACGAGAAAATGGTCTCGAGCCCTTTTGTTCACGCAATTTCCATTGCACTAGGTCTTCCAATACCACTTTCTTTTGTCGGGGTGTTGAGACACCATGCTGGAGCAGCACACAGCCCCATAAGTCGGTCAATTGTACTTCCAGCAGGTACAACCCTTTTACTGTATTTTCTTCGAGAGCTTCAGTGGTAATGAGCTTAAGTTCTCAGCTCTCACCACATCTACCACTACAAGAGAAGTCACGAAACATCGTATAGGAAGTTATCCCGAGTGTCGTTACCCTCTCCACAGACGATGTCATCAGCCTTATGCCTAAAGGTGCTTGACAAAAGCATCAAAAACGCATTCCGCAGCCTTCTAACAGACGTCGTACAGTATTCCTTTGATCTGTCGGCATCCTGGAGAGTCATGCCAATCATCAGTAGGTTTCGACAGTTCTATTTGGGCAGTCTTTTGAATCCACGACCAAGTGTTTGAAGAGGTGTAAACGGAGACAATCAAGAAGTTGGCTTCGCCTTGATCTGTTTCGATTGCATACGCAAGACGACTCCAGGAACCTTATCCAATCGGCCGATCGGTTACTATCGTCAATCTCGTCTATGAACGTTGCCTTGAAACACGTCTCGTCGCCATCTATGAGCCTTAGCGCCGCAGTATGAAAAAAAAATTCGTCTTCCCGCTTGATTCCATGGAAATAATCCACTGTTGTTGTTTCGCCAGCAGATATAAGGAACACCGGCAGCTCGCACCCTGGCCGTAGTCCTATTCAGCAAACAGCTCCCACATCTGAATGAGTTGAACTAACTTTGTTGCAGCCTCTTACAACCATAAACCATTGTTATTCCTTGCCCAAGACTCAACTCCTATCACTCCAAACTTTGCAGATGACCCTCTACTAACTAAATCCTGTCAATCATGCCTCTAATCCGTTGTTCTTTTCCTTGCAGGGTATCAAAAAGAGTGATGGAACCAGTTCGAAAGACTTTAAAACTACAAAGTCACGTGAACAAATCAAGAAGGCATTCGAAGAATTCATCGAAGGATTCTCACATGCTTTGGTAAGTTCCCATTTCGATCCATCCAAACCCACTTGGTCTTAACAAATTTATTTTTTCCTTACAGCCCCGTTACTTACAACGTCTGCGTGCTATTCGCGCTACCCTCGAATGCTCCGACTTCTTCCGTACACACGAAGTGATCGGCAGCTCATTGCTCTTCGTCCACGATCGTTCGCAGGCGAGCGTATGGCTTATCGACTTTGCCAAAACCGTCAACCTACCATCGAATCATCAAATCGATCACAATACCACTTGGAAAGTTGGCAATCACGAGGATGGCTACCTCATTGGAATCAATAATCTCATCGATCTGTTCACTGAAATAGAAGCTGCAGCAACAAACACACCAGAATCAGTGGTTAGTCCTGAAAAACCACTTCCTGTCAGCAACAGCAATAGCCCCGAGGAGTGCACCCGGTCCAGTTCAACAACCGACACAACAAAACGTGACAGTGCCGTGGCCGAAGTGAATCTCCCATCACCGGCCACTGACCAGCAGTCCAAGGACTAGGGAACAACATGGAATTTCAAGTTCAAGCAGAAAACCGTTTTTTTTTTTTTTTTCTTTTTTCAACTATCAAGACTGAAGTTTAGTAATTTATTAATTAAAAAATAAAAAGCAACCCAGCAACAGCGTAAACAATAGAACTCCGCGACAAGTCATCTCAGTAAATTGGAAGGAAGAAGCATGCCCCCCCAGCGCTACACAGATCCATCTACGTCTAGGTTGTAAACCCACACCCCACACCCAACACATTATACATTTAAATTAAATTATAAATTAATTTTACTATAAGCTCCGTTCTTCTGTAGCGTGTAAGTGTCTAAACTATCTTAAGCAACTATTTATGAGAATTGCCGCAGCAGCAGTCACCCGTGTACTCCCCCCTAGAGAAAAGAACCAGAAGAAGGATCAAATTTTTTTTTGTTTTTTTTTATGTAAAAAGTCGATAAATTAACTGTAAAACTTAATTTTAAGCAAAAAAACACGTTTCTCTTAAGCGAAACAATTGTGTTAATAAACAAAAGCGTTTGTGTTTAGCAAATTTATTGTTCGTGTTGCTATCGGCGTATTGAATGAAGGAAGAGCCTCCAAAAAGGGTTTAGTCGGATGGCGATGTCAAATTTTCAAAACGGGGTCGCATTGTGGGCGGACCTGGCCACAAGCAACGGAGTTATAAGGCTCCAAACAACCTATTGACGTCGGAAATTGTGTGAAATTTGGTAGAACACTTCACAGAAGTAACAGGCCAACAGAAATCGCATGGAAACAGGAGGTATCCATTGCGTCCGACGGTGTGCATGGACGCGTTTGGAGCCGTGACGTGTTGGTGGCTTGTTGCTTTTCTGGGATTTCTGGTGGCCTGGTGTTTCAGAGAAATAATTTGATAAAATCCAGTTCACTTTAAGCACCCCTCTGAGGCTCCCCCTTCCATATCCGTGGGGAAGCTGGGGGGCTTTGAGCCTATTTTGTAGGGAACCCTCCAAGAAGGCTCCATACAAAATCCCGATAGCGTCCGACCAGCCTTATTCGAGGAACAAGGCTCGAAGCTACCCTGTGACATTGGCAATCGTCGGCCGAATTTGCTGAAAATTTTCACAGAAGCACCAGGCCAACAGAAATTCCAGAAAACCAGGAGGTATCCATCGCATCCGAAGGCGTGCATGGACACGTCAGAAGGTGATACCTGCTGCTTCTCTGGGGTTTCTGTTGGCCTGGTCATTCTGTGAAATTTTCTAGCAATTTTCATCGACGTTCTCTTACGCCGATGGGTTGTTTGGAGCCTTATAACCCTCTAAAGGCTCATCGGAGGCTATCGCGATTTTGCTCTGAGCCTCCTTGGAGGTTGCCCTACAAAATGGGCTACAAGCTACCGCAGCCTCTCCTCGAATACGGGAGGGAGAGCCTCAGAAGGGTGCTTAAAATGAACTGGTTTTCATCAAATTATTTCTCTGAAACACTAGGCCACCAGAAATCCAGAAAAAGCAGCAAGCTACCAACACGTCCATGCACGCTTTTGGACGCGATGGATACGCACATAAGCCACAGTCGAATTTCAACCCTCGGGCACCGCATGCCACGCTTACAAGGACCCACCAAACCACAAAAATCACCATAAATACCCACGAACAATTGTCTCTAATCCAGACACGAACCGAGGTTTTACTGAAAAAACGCCTGCGATTATGCCACAAAATTGTGGAATTCATCCGTGTGTTGGTTTTCAAACTGCAATGTGAGCAATGTTTTGGAAGCTATCGAATGATCAGGCAGGGGTTGGTTGGAATCCTTCAACGACTGTATCTTTAAATTGGCCGACGTAAGAGGAAAATGAAAACAATTTTTGTAATGCAGTTATGTTGGCACACTTTAGCTTTTGATTTTTACTGTGAAAGCATTTGTATTCACAACGTAAGTTGTTAAAACACTGCTGGAATGGCTCTGCAGAAGTTGTATGTCAATCGTCACCTTCATATAGACAACCTTCCGGTGGCTGATGTCCTCTACTGGTTCTCTTTGTTCTATGACTTCTCAAGTGATGATGTTGATTCTGTCTTCTTTCTGTGATATGTGGTCAATGGAATTGTGCATCTCTGGATGACTGTTGAAAGGAAAGACAGTGAAGTGACCTTCCTTATCCTATCCTCCTACTCCCGTCTGGCGTCTAAACCCAAACCAAACTTAAAGTCGACCTTCCCATTCAGAGAACTGCCTCTGACTCGAATTAGAGCTGAAAAAAAGGAATGCAGTCGAATTTGTACGCATGGCTGGGGTCTTCGTGGAAAGGAACAACTATCGACCGTCCTGTCATGCTTAACCTTTTGCAAGAACTTACTGAGTTCAGTCGGGAAAAAAGGTTCGGAGGATAGTTTCTTTAGGATCTGAACCTGGGTTAGGTCTATCAGTGTTCTCAGTTAGGACATACGGCACGACTCTCTTGGATGCAGACACTCCAGCCTCAGCAGGAAAGATCGGAAATTATTTCTTGGCGTTCAAAGGGTTATTGGTGACACGACACTGCTGTGTCACTACTTCTGTGACTGTTCCTAGATTTTTGGTGCTGATGTGGTGAGTGCTGGTATTTTCGGCACTTTATCACTGAAGCCCCTAGGTAGGACGGTTTATGGGGAAGGAAATCCTTTTCCCGTCACATTTAGGCCAATGTAGACCCATTGTGAAGCCCTTACTCGCCTCTCCACAAAGTACGAGGACATTTCAGTAAAATGCGACTTAGCTGGACCAATATTGATCCACATGCTTCCCAAGCTCCTTCATCCCAAGAGTGGAAGGAGCTATAAATTAACCAAACCTATCGATGACATCTCGATTACTGTTCAATAGTTTACCACACACCCTTCCAAGTCGTACCTATTCCTCTTGCACTTCATTGCACCCAACTCAATGTCCTAATTTCATCGATTTGACAGAATAGACTGTTATGATCGCATCTCGAGGGCTTGCAAATCCAATAAATTTTCTTCGTTTTCGTCCTGCAAAAGGGTTCGTCTCATGACGCAGATTGGTCGTATCAAATATCTCTCAAGAACTTTCCCATCACTCCTCACTGACTTACGTCAACTTGACAGTTATTGATATTTATGTGACGATCGTGTATTGAACCTGATCTGTCAGGACGTTGATCATGTTAATATTTTATTGCGATTGGATCTCGGCAAGGAGATCGAATCAAAACCCATTAGTGTCCTTAAAGAGAATCTCTTTGATGATCACAGGGATCGATCGCAGAAAAATGTTTTAAGAATCTCGATCCGAAGGTACAAAGGATGCGTCAAATTATTTATGACGTCCATTCATGAACCTACCTCGTGACAGTTTTTATCAGGAAACGTAAGAAAAGAGAAAATCCAATCATTCGCTTGGATTTATGAAAGGACAACCGTTGAGGATCACCTTTGATGACACTATCGGAGCCAGATGATCGACACTTGAACGAGTTTGTTGTTCCGTGCGCTAGGCAAACAAAACCTGACAATAATTTACGTAATACCATCGTCGTTGTACACCGTTTAAGGACATCTGCCCACAACTTATGTGCTGGAGTGAAGCGAATGCACCTCTCTTGTCCTTTGTTCGAGAGATTGCATTGCCAGCTTCTTTTTGGGTCATAAAAACACAAAATTGAATTCTTTACGAATTCGAAGGATTTGTGGAAGAAGGACTCTGAAGGAATGGAAAATTGTCCACTGAAGCGCAATGAACATCTTCATGTACACGATTGTGGTGTGGTAAGCACGACAGGAAAGGAGATTATGTACCTGGATATGCAAATGAACGAGTTTATCTCGAGATGGTGATGATTGGGAATCGTGGGTGGTGTTGCTTCTGAAAAGGGACTTATGGTATGGAGTGCTCAAAGTGATGTAAGATTCGATCGAAGTATGAGTATGCTAACGACGTGTGGCGTAAGGAATTGATTTTATGGACATGCTTTAGGATTCAGGAATGATAATCACGGTAAGGGAGGATGAACTTGCCTTCATTCAAAGGTGTTGTAGACTGCTTAAGACCGACCGGAATACACTCGAAGGTAGACAATATGGTCGACGCTTCTCAATGATGTGTGGAACAACTACTGTTGGATGACAAGTAGCCCTATGATCAGATTTTACAATGATACTACTGCTTCTTCCAAATTATAATGTCGGCGCTTAGCTGACTACCAATTAGGGACTGTGATATCAAATACTCAACCTTCCTCACGAAGCGCCGCTAATTCCTTGGCCACAGGAACCGATGTGGACAGAAATGAAACCTTGCAGCAGCGTCAGGATTATGGGCAGACCTTCGAAGACTTTCTGAAAGAAAAGAAGAAGATGATCCATCAAACGCGTGACACCAATCTTTGTCGAAAGGTCATTGCAAACAGCGTACAGCTTAAAGCACGTGTACAGACCAAGATAACGTGTCTTTTGACTGAAGCCTGGCCTTACAATTCGTAAAGTCCGCACTGAAGCTTGTTTGGACAATGAATGGGCGCTGAAACTCTAAAGAAGAAGCCCTTCAGCCAAAAAAGAACAACGATGACGACCAACCCTTCACAAGTCGTTAATGATTCCCACCGGGGAATCTTGGCACTAAGAGTGTAAGTTCAACCCTGTCATCTTTTTGCTTTTAGTCTAGGGCTGATAGCTTCCTTCGTGGTACATCGCTGGGACCAAATGTTCAGCACGTTGTTTCAAGAACCTTAAACACTCCACAAGCTTCCATTCAAAAAGCATCTGGAATATGTTTGTAAACGATAGAGCCTGACAAAAGGACTAAGCTGCAGTAGAAGACTACTACTACTACTACTAAAGGGTCTTCCAATAGGGACTTCCGAACTTTGACAGTTGATAGCGGCCATATTGTTGAAGCTACATCTGTCAAATTGGCTGTTATTTATTCAGTCTGTTTTGCCAAGTCACCATGTTCTGTTCGGGCAACGCTCGTCCATTTTACGGTCGCCATAATCGTCCTTCCGAGTGGACTATTCGCAGTGTGGTGGATAAATTTGAGTCCACTGGTACCAACACCCGTAAGTCGACGAAGCGCAAGATTTGCCGAAAACATCGCCGCTGTCCGTGAGAGTGTGCAGGAGAATCCGAGGCAGTCGATTTCGCGTCGCTCATAAGAACTCGGCCTTTCGCAGACCACAAATTGGCGAATTTTGCGTCGTTACTTGGGCCTGCACCCGTACAAAATTGGACTGACCCAAGAGCTGAAGGTTAAAGACGTGCGTTCGCTGAATGGGCTCTGAAGCAGTTGGAAACTAACCCTCATCTTCAGCGATGAGGCCCATTTCTGGATGAATGGGTACGTCAACAAACAAAATTGTCAAATTTGAGACGATACCAATCCACATGAGATCCAAGAGCGTCCAATGCACTGTTTGGTGTGGATTTTGGGCTGGCGGCGTCATCGGTCCATATTTCTTTGAGAACGACGTTGGCCAGGCCTATAGATCGATGATTACCAACTTTGTTTGGCCTGAATTGGATGATATGGACACCAACGACATGTGGTTTCAACAGAACGGTGCTACGTTTCACACAGCTCACGCCACATTGGAAATTCTGCACGAGCGATTCGAGGGAATGGTCATCTCACGTGGAGTTGATGTGAACTGGCCACAGCAACGCAATCTGCAACAGCAACGCATCTGGACAACTCCACCTACTGTCCATCTTGGGATGAGAATGTGGAGCCTATGTTATTTGCCTTCCCACGATTCCAGCTGCAAAGGAAGACCTGCTACACTCGAATGAAAAATGGAGTACTGTAGGGAAACACACAAGTAAGTACGTTTCCGAAGAAACGAGAAAGGAAGCAATAAACAACGCGCAAGTTACGTTGACCCTCTCCCCACGAAAAATTGCCAGGCGACGGCACCGTGGGGAACAAGGAAGACGTATGTAAAGTGGTTCTAGTGGAGTCGGCGGTGTCGTTTGAAGATGTCCACCTATTAAAGCAAAAAAAAGCTGACGAATATGGTTTCCCTGGTGACAGGACACGGCAGTTCTGATGAACTGTCCCAGCTGTGTCCAGCGACATTGACCTCGCCGAAGTCTAGGAGCCCACTACGACTGTATTAGGTGGCAGTCACTATAAAAAGGGACCTAAACCCACTTGATCAGCGATAGTATAGGCATTTAGCTCCGTTCGAGGGGACCGGAGACACTTATTGGCTGAGTCCTAGGTCTAATCAAGACCTCGCTGAAGTCTTGACGCTCACTACGAAGGGTCGTCGAAGTAAAGGAAGATAAACCCACTTGATCACTGATTGTACAGGCATATAGCTTCGTTTTATATGACTGGAGACACTGTTGTTGGCTGAGTCCTAGCTCTGCTCAAGACTGAGCAAATATTCAATGAAGGACACTTTGGATTTAGAAAAACGTGTAAGCAAACAGCCGTCAATACATGACCGAACAACAGCTGACTCCTATACCTCGCCGTAAACGAGTTCACTTGAAGTTATGACCCTCGACCAATTTAAAACATGAGCTTAACCCCATCGTCCTTAACAGCATATGACACATGTCAATATGTTTACGAAACATAATTTCATCACTTAATCGGATGAAATTTCACACTAAACACTTTCCCAAGATCTGTAGCCTGTACACACTACACAGACAGCCCAAGAAGAAAAGGATTACAATGACGCGGATATGTAATAATTTTTAACCTTTCCGTCTTATTGTCCCGCAAAAAGGATTACCAACCGAAAGGATTACAACATATAACTGCTGTCATCACCTTTTGTACGGCATCATCGATGTCTAACTGTCATTTGTGTGTCAAAATACAATCTCATACCTAAGTTTTGGGTGTGAAAAAAAAAATAAAATCCTTCAGACAGGACACTGCATATCAAAATTGACAATCACCATCGGTTCAGGTCGGCTGAGCAAGACCGAACAACACAAACAAAAATCAAAGGATTCACCAAACAAATACAAGGAAATGTGTGTAAAATCTAATTATCTGCCAAGGAACGAAATGTCCTGTCTGAGAATTGCTAAGGAAAATTTTATTTGTTTCCAATATTCCTACCGCTGTTGGTCCTTGCGATGTGAATGATGGGAAACATGTCTATTTTGACAGGCGACATTGTTTTTTGCTTTTTTTTCTTTCGTCTCTGTCTGGGTTGCTCCTTTTTTTTTGTCCTTCTTCTGTCGGTGGGATATGATTTCTTTTTTTTTTGCTTCAAAAGGATCTTTGTCTCATGGTTATACGATCACCCTTAGGTGAGGAGAAATTTTTCCACCGGTGACGTTTTGAATCACAGTCATGTCACTGTGATTGGTTTTATATTCAAATTAGATCATTGTTATCCTTGCGCGTAATGTTTTGACACTCCATGAAGAGAGGAAAAACAATGATGATCCTGGCTCTGTAAGAAGAACTAAAAAAAAGAAGGATATTTTGGGTCATAAAAATGAATGGATGGGCACATTATTTAAATGTTCAAATCATAATCCTTACAAATTGGAAAATCATTAGTAATGCGTTGGTCCTTAGGGTGAAAGAAAAACGACAAAGTCTGTCACATCCTTCCCAGGGACGACTATCTCTGCTGTGAGTCGCAGAAGAAACAAGCGGAAAAAACCTCTTCGAATGCCATCTTGACGGATCAGTTTTTCTCAAACAACGGATTGTGGGTTGAAGCCCAGCTTCACAAGCAGAAGGTTACCTCATACCAAACAGCTTTTCCTCCTCGTTACAGTCGATTGAGGCCTTAATAGCAGTTGGTCTTCTCACACTTTTAAAACGAAGCTTCTTCATCACTCCGATGGAGCTGTACGGTTCCGGCAACAGGTCTTTGGACCTCCCCTCCTGAAAGCACCAAATGTAGGTTCTGAACGCCTCTGAATGGGTCTTAGTGTAACCAGAAATAGGAACTTGCCAGGTCACGGATGTAAATGAACAGAAAGGTTCCCAGAAATGTCTAATTCTCGTCTTAGTCTCAGGCTTCTGAACTGTGAAACCCCCTAAGCCAGTTATGACACCATAATCCGCACACTTTCCAACCTATCTCTTCCAGGCTTAGTTGCTTACGCTGCCCGCTAAATAATGAAAGAAGGAGACAAGAGAGACAGCCTTGTGGTATGCCACTATGGCTCCAAGTAAGGTCTACATTGACCTAAGTTTGACGGAGAAAGGATTTCCTTTCCCTAACCTAACCTATCCCTAGGAATGCAGGAAGTAAAGTTGCCCCGGTCCACCTCGGGCTGTAGGAAGTAAGTAGATTAGGTTGGACTTAGAGAAACCGGATAACCAGCATCAGCAGCCTTATCTGTAGAATTTCCTTAAAAGAAGGAAGGAAGGGTGTAAACCCTTGTCTGTGCAGAACCAGTTAGAGCTACATGCGAAACTCTTAATTTGCAAGATGTTCTCCTCCTCAGTCTTGAAAGGACAGGGCAGGCACACTTAGTAGCAAGGAAGTTGGAAGTCCAAGCTGAATCTCTTTGAGACTGTTGATGAACCTTGACTATCGTAAGAAGGTTAGGTTAGGTTAGGTAGAAGTGGCAGGCTGCAGGTGCAACCTCACCAGATAAGGTCCAGGATCTGAAATACTACCCGCAGACCCAACCGGAGCTTGCTATGAAGCACTAGAGGCTGGAGCTGGCTCCTAAGTATACTCTTCTTCGAGCTGAGAGGGCCGGACATGTACGGAGAAGGTGTAGAATTGTAAGAAAGTCCTAGCAAATGCTTTGGCACCAACTATTCTGGCAGATCCCTGCGGACGTGTTAGCCGAAAGTAACGCAGACCAGTCGGAACATAAATGGGAAAATTCCCAAGCTCATGTGTCAGAGCCGCTCATGAGCTCTACGAGCATGAGAGAAGGGATAAACACAAGCTTCTTAGAACCCAAATAAGAGACACGTTGCACATCAGAGCTGTCCTAAACAGTTTTGATATGCAGAGCGCCTCTCATCTTCCAATTTTTCTGTCCACTCAACCTGGACTGCCGCCACCTCTACCTATTCTACTTTCTACTTGGGTTCATCATTGAATTGCCACTTCTACAACCTGGACTGAGTGAAGACGGCTTAAGTTTGTGCTGGCCTAGGCGCCGAGGGATTAAAAGCAGCTGGAGATGATTTGGTAAGGAGCATGCTCTACAAGTGATCAAGAAGACTGACGTTAGGTTTGCTCTACAACTGGTTGGTGCTGGTATTCTGTAGTCCGCCTCTGGACTTTTGTAGATTTTTGCTCAGTTGGGCACGCAATGGTTACTTGGAGCAATCTCTCTAGAAGTTTGGTTGGAAGATGCACTTTGTAGTCCGTCTCTGGAGTCTCCTTGAACTTCGAATGTGCTGACGCAAGCAAGAAACGATGGAGGACCGTTTCGACATTGACACTTTGAAACACTGACCTGAATGAGCATTGTATAGCAAACAGGACAGACAGTCAGTCCTAGCTCCTAGTTCGTAAGGCACAATAGGACACCTTTGGTTCACGGCAGTGGATGCGCGATTGAGGCGTTCGTTCTCATCGAAGATCTCAACGTGTTAGGCTTGTGGAAAGGGCGACGACACTGCGGAACGTTCAATATGTCATAGTCCTGCCTTTACTCGTATCAGGGGGTGGATGCTTGGGACTAAAGTGATGAGTTCTAGTAACTCAAGTTCTTCATCACTGAAGCTCTTACTCGACTTTCTTAGAAAGACGAAAGATGAAAGAGGAGGGTTCCTGGAGGAGGGTTGCTGGTAGTACAATGGACCTACTTTTGTGGTGTTCCAACGCCCCGACAGAGAAGAGAAGAGAAAAAGGAAGTCAATAGCTTCAGCTTAAATTTCTTCCGAACACCAACTCGACTGTCAATCGAAGAGCTCCTTGCACGGATCCTACGTCGATCGATCCGATGTGCATCATCTGATTCCTCCCCAAACGAGACGACTGTAACTCATTCCCGTCGATCCATCAAAATTACCTCACCATCCGTATCCTTGGGCAGAGAAAATCGCATTTTATCATACGAAAATATGAATTATGTTTGCATATCCCGTCCCGTTTTCACCAAACGAAGCCCACACTCTAGTCCAAGAAGGTCACCGTAACTGCCCAAACACATAATAACACGAGAGCCAGACACAATGGAGCGTCCAAACAATGATCCCAAGAAGGAACCAAGAAAGGATAACAACCATGTAGTCTCGAAGAGAAGAAATAACACAATTGCATCCGCACATCCGCACATCTGCATCTGCGAACTGCCGCCGCCGTCGTGGCTGACCCAGATTGGCAAAGTAAATTTGTTCGCTCTATTGTTCCCAAAAAGTCGTCCTTTTTGCGCAATCTTACCGCATTTGCTCACTACTTTCACGCTAATCACGAACGTGACTAAAAGGAAAAACCTACAAGGAGCTGGACACACATCAGAGTTCTATACACCCGGTGTGGTGTGATGACCAGATCTTGTGTGTGTCCTTTCCTTTTGCCTAGGAAATTTCACGCTCCCATTGATTTTCAGAGTCCTGGTCCGTTTTTTTCCGGATGAAATTCGCTCAAATTGAAAATTTGATATTTTCGAGATGAAAACTCGACTGTTCCTGCGGAATATTGAGGATTAATCCAGCGTTATGGGAATTTATCTCATTTTCTGGATGAGTGAATGGATATCGAAGTACTGCACCCTGGGAATGGATTGGATTAGACGACGTGAGGGGTGTCGTTGTCACTGTCATCGGGGTGTGGATGCAGACAAGCTTGCAACTATGATGCATTTAATGATTAAGTTGGCGAACTATAATTAAGAGATTAGTTAAGTACTACTGCGTCCGGTTCCGGTTGAGTGGACTTGTCATTTTGTATTTTGTCAACACATGCAGATTTTCAACAAGGATTACACAGAAAATAGTCCTTTTTGGTGAATAATTGATGATAATGCGTCGGGGGATGCAAATATTTACAACAATCCGAGTGGATTTAATGAAATTTTTGAGAAGGATACATCTATTCACGGTGAACTAGAGTTGAGAAGTGAGAAGGGGGAGTACAAACCACAGCTACAAGGTGTCCGGCTAACGGAGTACAGGTCAATACCTTTTTAGAGGCTCGACGCTCTCTTAAGTGCTCATGCAGAGCTTTGTCCATGGCCATTTAAATGTCCTCATGTACGTAGGCAATGAAGCATGCAATGCTCTAGCTAATCCGTTCTCCAGCCGTTTCCGAATAGAGTGGAGTGGGATATAAGCCGTACTGGTGACTCCAACACGGAACAGGAGTAAGCACATGCGTTCTCTCCTTATCTGCGGCGTCATCTCTTCCATCAGGCTTGAGCAAATAGCAGTGCCTTCCAGACGGAAGTTGTAACAGTTCCAACTACGAAATGTTGCTGTTGCAAAGAGCTTTAGGTTCCTAACTCGCAGCTGAATGTAAGCCCCCGCAGGGCTGATGAACTGGCAAAGAAAGACTCAGCACTTGAACCGAATCAGGGTGATGCACTTGTAATCCCAACGTGCAGTCTTAAGCAAAAAGTTTGGAATAGAATACTTGAGGCAGTGGACATAATACGCCCAACTCTTGCACCAATCTAGGAACTCCCTCTTCCCATTAGCAAGCATGACCAACGGAGCAGCTGGAGATGACTTGGTAAGGAGCACCACACATGGAAAATGTGAAAAATATCCAAAGAAACTGATCACATGCCATGGCATTCCTCAGTGATCAGGAAGACTGACGTAAGGCTTGCTCTACAACTGGTTGGTATTCTGTAGTCCGCCTCTGGACTCTTGTAGATTTTCTTCTCTAGCTAGAGAAGAATCTCCCTAGTGGAGGTTTGACGAAGGATTGCCTTAGACAATCGCTGCTACTTTGGTTTGCCCAAACAACTAGGATCCAAATTCCTAACTCGAGGTCCAAAATCATGTCCTACAAACCCCTGATCTTGCCAGTCTTGCTTTATGGAGTTGAATGCTGGACGATTAGTAGGACAGCGGGGCAGGATCCTTTGGGATTCTTTAAAAGAAAAAAATCGACGTCCTGTCTGAGAGGAGGGCGAATGGACGAGAACATATAACCGCGAACTCTACGAGCTGTACAAAGATGTGGATGTAGTTCGGAAGGCAAAGATCCGTCGCCTGCACTGGCTCGGCCACATCGAGCGAATGGACGAGAATGGTCCAGCTAAGAGGATCTTTGAATCCCAGCCATCTAGTCAACGAAGAAAAGGAGACCGAACCTTCGGTTTAAAGATCAAGCCAGAAACTTTGTTCTTGTAAACTGGAAGCAGCGTGCCCGGGGCCGTGAAGGATGGAAGCGGAAAGCGCTTGTGGAGAGGGCGAAGATACTTCGGAACGTTCCCTATGTCATTGTCCTACCTTTGTTCGGACCATCTCATCTTCCAAAGCCTGCCCACGCACTTTGATATGCTCTCAAGAAGCTCTCAAGGCCATTTGGGTCCACAAAACTCGGTGTTCTGCGAGATCCATCGACACCCAGGTCATGTGAGTCGTGGTATCAAAACGGCGCAACCGCGCTACTTGTTTCTTTGCTAGGACTTTACGAGTCAGCCAATTCTAGGTAGAGGTGGTACGCCTAATCACATCCATCGACACCCAGGTCACGTGAGTCGTGGTATCAAAACGGCGCAACCGAGCTACTTGTGTCTCTGGGAGAACCTTACCAAACAGCAATTTCTACCTACCTAGAGGTGGCGGTTCAACATGAACCCAAGTAACACTTGATGTGTCTTTTTGTTACCACGACTCGTGTGACCTGTTTGATGGTGTGAGACAGTGGGTGTCTAGATTCAGCCTGTGGAGGTATCCCTCGGGTAAGGTCGTCGAAGAATGGTTGGTTCAGTGTACGCAATCTTGCTCTTGCAGAGGAATTGGGAGAGAGTTTCCTTCTCATTTTCGTTTCCGCAGCTGCGGCAGTGGGGGTTGTGTGGGATACATAGTTGGGCTACATGGCCTCCAATTGGCCAATGCCCCGTGATTCTGTACAGAAATACCTTAAAGAGAAGGAAACAGTTGACCATTTCATATGTGAGAGCTTACACACCTTTTAAGATTCTAAGACGCACTTCCACCGACTTTGTGACACCGCTTCGTCCATCTAATGCAAACAATACAAGAGTTCATCCATACTCGTCATGAACGTCAATCGTTCCATACATTAATTATTATGGCCAAGGACATTAAGTAACCGTCACCTTCGAAAAGTGATAACGATCCCCTTTTCCTGTCGCATTCTCAGGAAACATCCTTTCGTGGTATTCAAAAATTTCATTTAATTGCTTTTCCCATTAAAGAAAAGAAAAAAGGAACCTCTCAAGCTAAAAGTGTCATCATGCGGCAAAACGATGATTCCTCTCCTCGCCTCCCTAGTAATTACACTCTTTTCGATGAAATCCACGACAATTTACGCAAATGCTCACGACTAGCACCACTGCGCGATTGGCCAAGCATGACATACCCGTCCTTCCGATTGTGGGAACCATCAAATGAAAAAAAAAAACCTCAGAAAGATTCAAAGTTAATTGCGGTTATCCTTATACGAAGCAACACACCCCAGGAAGCCATTGTTTATTCCTTCTCAAGGAAGTTGACAAAAATCGTTGCAATTTTGCAAAGTGAATCCTTTGAGAGTGCCTTCGGGGCAAAAGATGGGTAAACACAACGCTAGGACTCAAGGAAGCAAGGGTTAAGTTGTTGCGATTTTTTTTTTCTCGCAAAAAATTCAATTGTCATTGTTGATATGTGTCTCCTGTCTTGAAGGTCCTTAATTGCCTCAGGGGATATAAGAACACTTAAGTATTCATTAAGGCAACGGATTGCAACAATTATCTGTCACGCATATGTCGATCTGGCTCATCGGTGTTGAACTCAATTAGAACCCTTATCGGGATCAGCAGGAAGCGTATTGCACTCACAAACGTTGACTGTGTCTCATGATGACAGATGGTCAAGGAATGTGACATCGTTGTCACGTTGAAAAAAAAAGAAAAAAAAAATCCAATTGTGATGGGTGATCTATGATTACGCGTCTAATTGCGTAATTGCTTCATTTGGTACCATGAAGAGCTGTTAGTGTCTTCATTAGTTTTGTAATTGCATTTTGATTGGTCACAACAATTGTTTAATGATCCTTTCGCGTGTTATACACGTAAAGGATGCGTGCCTATCAAGATGGACTGTACTGTATCCATAGCCAAACAACTTTTCCATCTAAAAGGGTTCCAACCTGGTTAAGATCGGACTATAGTCGGCCGTAGTGATAAGCGACTAAGGACCACCTCAAATCCTAGATCGGACTAAGGACTCTTACCAAGGATAGTTGTACACTAAGACTGTGTCGTTTGCCCACATCTTCGTATACGGCTTCCATTGACACTTGGGTTTCCAGCAAACACGACTGTAAGTGGCACGACCTTAGGCGAACCAAGCGAAAACAACTTTCCGACGTCTGAAAGACTTTCCAAGCGACTCGTTGATGGTTTGAGCCTGAACTAATGCCGATTTCCATCCTTCGCTGCTTCTACTAGACCAAGGTTTCTAGCTTGATCTTCAAACCGGAGGCTCGGTCTTTCTATTCTTCGTCAACCAGGTGGCTGTGATTCGAAGATTCTCATAGCTGGAGCTTTCCCGTCCATTCGCTCGACGGATTTTTGCCTTCCGGGTTACATCCACATCTTTATACAGCTCGTAGAGCTCATAGTTATATCTTCTTCTCCATTCGCCCTCCTCGCAGACAAGACCAAATGTTTGACGTCGATTTTTTTTCCAAGACCTACTCCGTTGTCTTACTTATCGTCCAGGCATTCAGCTCCATAAAGCAAGACTGGCAAGATCAGGGTTTTGTAGAACATGATTTTGGACCTTCGAGATAGGAGTTCGGACCCTAGTTTGGACAAGCCGAAGTAGCAGTGGTTGCCTAAGGTTATCCTTCGTCGAGTTTCCATTAGCTGCCAATTGTTAAGTTCTGTCCTAGACGATGTTCGACGGGTTGGATTTTTGGTCCTCATTCATCGTGAGACCAACTCGTTTGGCTTGTTCTTCTATCGTCATAAAAGCCAAATGGCAACCTGGGAACGGACGATGATGTCGATATCGTCTGCGTATCCCAGCAGCTAGATGGATTTGTTAAGAAGATTGCTTGTCTGCGATATTTTTCGTCTTTCAGCCGAAAAGACTTAAAGCTTTCGTCAAACATCTCTCAAGTTAGGCACCTAAGCGACACGACAGCTTGCGATGCTTCTGGAGAGAGCGACGATATCGTGGAACACTGTCTATGTGAATGTTCTGCCTTTGCTCGTCTGAGGTGTCAGACTTTTGGAGCTGCTGACCTAAGCTCTGTGAAAGCACAGTTAAAGGGTTATTGCTGGTAGGTAGGGCAGATAGAGGTGGCGGTTCAACAGAACAAAGACTCGTGTGATCTGGTTGACGATGTATGTTGTTGAAGATGGGTGAGATAGTCGGGAGTACCTAGATCCAGCCTGTGGAGTTTTGAAAAAGGATAAGATCTCGTGTCTCAGTCATCGGTCATCGGCCATCGAAGAATGGTTGGTTTAGTGCTAGCAGTTTGGCATTTGCAGGGGAAATAGGAGAGAGATTCCTTCTCATTTTTATGCTCGCAGCTGTGGCTGTGGTGGTTGTATGGAACATCTAGTTTGGCTGCATGGTCAAATGGTTATCGCCGTGATTCTAGTGATACCTGGGCGGGTTCTGTTCTTTTATTCTAATTCTGTATCCGCTGGTAGGGCAATGGATCTATTTTTTGTGTCAAAGTGCTCCAGCGTGGTGTTCCGACAACCGACGGTACGTCTCACAACGCACAATGTCCTCGTAACAGAGGATGCTGGACTCTTCTTTAATCTCAAACACACTGCTTCCTGGCATCAGTCTTTCTGTCGTCTTAGATCTTAGAGCTGGGATTCCAAGAACAATAAGGTGGCTCCACCTCTCTAACGTAACCTAAGACCCTCTTGTCTAGAACATTCTGCTTCATGTATTGTCTTGTTCAGGGGTTTCTTTGAAGGCTAATGTTGTTCAGAGGGTTAGGCTTACGTAGATCTGAATCATAGCCCTCCTTTCGCTTACTAAATTGAAGCCAATGGCTCTTGTCTTAGTCGTAAGCTATCGTCGTGGGCCTTTCGTTACAATGATACCGATTGTACAATCTGTTGGATCAGCAGAGGCTGACTGGAGGACTACACGCACACAATTCTCTTTTTAGCCGAGCGGTACGAATAGACTGGAGCTATGCATATAGGAGAGGTCGAGCTTCTCATGCCTCAAACAAGTCGTTTAGCTAAGAATCTTGAACTCCTGCAGCAAAGTGTCGAGAAGAACCAAAAAGTGGACAAGAACACAGGGTAACTTGGTGAAAGTTACTTATACGTAGATTCGAGGTGCTGCAACAGCCGCTTTTCAACTGTCGACGGACCAAAGGAATACTGTCACAGAGTAAGGACTTTTCGCCTCCTTAACGTTGGCTGCCACCCAACCATTAAAACGAGATAAAACAACGAGTGGCTTGGACACCTAAAAACTAAAATAAATCACCTCCTGCCAACATCCAACACAAAGGACTCACTCTAAATCGATTTGAACTACAAATAGGACGTCTATAAACCTATAATCTGTAACTTTTTTCCAACAGAAAACCCTGTTAACAACCCTTTTCTAATCCATTCGGCACATGTCCTTTATTTCAATCCAAAAAGAGAGAAATTGAGAAATAAATCAAATCCATATCCTTGCTACACTTTCACCGTTTTTTTTTTTAGGGAAAACTCTCGAATCCCGGAGTAAATTTAAAAGTAAACCGATTTCAATTGGTTGCGGTGTGTTGCGAAAAAAGCAAGCGGTCCCACTCGAACAAAAGGACATTGGCGTACGATAAAGAAAGGGTGTGAAACGAGAACGAACATAACTCATCTTCGATTGAATTTACATGTTCTCCTGTACACCAGGACTTGTGTCATTACTTCCGGGCTATTTAACCCAAAAATCAAGACTGACAACAATTGTTCAAGAAGGATAAACCCGAATTTAAGGACAACTAACATCCAATTAGTGAGAGATTTCTTATGATCTCTTGACAAACAAAACAAGTATGCACACCACAAAATTACCGATCGATGAGGATCCTGTCGATGATCAACTTGATTTGCATAATTCCACTCCGAAGTGAAGCTGAAGATCTGAAGCAGAGACAAGAGCACTAATGAAGGATATTCTCATAGTGATCACATTGTTTGCTTGTCAATTTAGTTTGAGAGTTACGACATCCTTTTTTTTCATTTTGCTCTCTTTTCATGTGAGAGTGTGTCCTTCGTATCGAGATATTGGAAGGACATAAATTTTAATTTAGTATACCAGTGCTGAGACAGTTCTATTTCATTTGTTCATGTACAGAGAGTCCTTATTGTGCCAAAAGATGTTGCAAGTATTTTCTCTTCCGTTTTTGCAATCAAACAATTGCAATTGTGTTTGGGTGTGCATCCTTCCGTTTCTTTTATGCGACAAGGAGGAACTAGAGCGATTGACGTGGAACACACAGAAGATGATGCTCATTACAATCGTATTGTTTTGGGTGATTTACAACGTCTGAAGACTTGGTCCTTATTTTGTGACAATTGTGCAATTGTCAGATGTTGAAAAAGGACCTAGTTTTGGGGGTACTGTACTGTGGAGGAGTTTCACTAAAAGAAATGGGAAGATTCAAGGATCATCGTCACTATTTATCTGCCAAGGAATTCAGTCAAAGTTGAATTCATGACGGCAAATGGGTTGGTCACAAGCAAGGAAAAGTTAGCTGTCAACACAGTCAGGCCACATCAAAAGAAAATGCGATCGACCTCTCCAGAGGCCCTGGCGACATAGACGAGATGCACTTTTTCTGGGACTGTTCAAACTTCAGCAGAACAACAACGAAAACAACCCTAAGGGCGCTTACTTCTTGTTTAAGCCAAGGTTCTGGGAAAATGCTGTCAAAACACGACCTAAGTTCTACCGAGAGAACAGAGTTTAACACAAAAGGGTTAAGGCGACTCTGCGCTTGATTAAAGCTTCCTAAGCGAAGTTTGTTCTCAGAAGAAGCGCTTGGGGAGTGTAGAAAAGTACAGCACTAGGCTGAGAAGACTCACTTACTTACTTTAGGTGACGCCTCAACCAAGAAGCGTCTCCTATCAGCTCGATCTTTAGCTAACTGGAGACAGTTTTGCATGTTAAGTTGGTTGAGGTCTCCTTCCACTTGCGTGCCACCACCTAAGTCGCGGTTTTCCACTACGCCATCCCTCGTGGGTGAATTCGAAGATTTTCCGGACTGGAGCATTGGTGTCAATTCGCCAGCCACCTCAGCCGTTAGACCTTCACGCGCTACAGCCCAGCGTGAGCCTGGGCCTCAACGTCTCCAACCAGCTCGATCTTTAGCCAGCTGCCCCCAGTTTCACACGCTAAGTTGGTTGAGGTCTCCTTCCACTTGCGTGCCACCACCTAAGTCGCGGTTTTCCACTACGCCATCCCTCGTGGGTGAATTCGAAGATTTTCCGGACCGGAGCATTGGTGTCAATTCGCCAGCCACATCAGTCATTGGACCTTCACGCGCTACAATCCAGAGTGGACCGGGGACAATACCAACAAACGTCTCCAGCCATCTCGATCTTTAGCTAGCTGCCTCCAGTTTCGCACGTCAAGTTGGTTAAGGTCCCCTTCCACTTACGTGCGCCACCTGAGTCGCGATCTTCCTCTGGGGCGGATTCCAAGGCTGTTCATTGGAGCATTGGTGTCCATCCAGCCAACTCAGTCGTTGGACCTTCAAGGTTGGGAAGACACATATGACTCACAGCAACCGACACTGGGAAACTTTTGGTTCCATGAGGAGACGACTGCTACAAAAGAACGCCAAGAACACCAAGGCAAACGAAAACGGCAGACTTCGTGGTGATACTGAGGAAACTCCAGCCCATCTCGTCGTTAGAACATGTTTCTCATGAACTAGGGTTCTAGATCCTGGGATCGATCTCCACACAATTGATGACAATCTAGTCTCCTATTGATATCCTTCTTCTTCACAATCTCTTCAGTCTGCTTCGTGACGACATCAAACCCCTAAATGACCTCCTCCAACGCCAGTTATAACAACTGATTCCTTGCTCCAAGGATTCGTGACAATTGCTCTTTCTTTTGTCGCTCTAATTACCCTCGCAACCTGTCCCGTCGACTGATTAAAATCAGAAATACTACGCAACATCAACAACAAAACAAGGAAATACTCTCCTGTTGCACATACAAATACTCCTACCAATTGCAACCCTCATTTTTGTTGGCTGTTATTTGAATTTAATTGAAAAGTTCCCACCCTCTCTGGTCTCTCTCGCAGCGGTCCACTTCCTAATTTGATATGATCAATCAGATTTTATCACTAAAAAAAAACCCCTCAATCATAAAAAAGGACTTAGTCCACTGCTCGCTCTCCCTCTCTCTCTCTCTCTTCTGTCTGTTGTGGTTCTTTTACTTTCATCCCTTGAAACAGAAATTCCTTCACGAAGGACAATTGATAGAAAAAGGAAAAACTAACAATGTCTCCCTCTTCCACACGAAGTTTCCTCCATCCAACATCAACCCCTAAACACACCGTCATCGTCACCCGAAAAAATCCATCTATAAGCAAGGACATGCCATGGAAAACTGTCAGTTGAGTATCGTTGCTTGTCGAGTGCAGTTCGTACAAGAAAAAAAATGTTAAAGTGGACAACAACGCAACAAAAATTCTCGGAGTCATCCTCATCGGCGAACAGCACCCTAAGGACACCGAGACTATCGCCATCGAAACGACGTAAGCGGCGTGCAACAATTTCCACCAAAGAGAACATCATCACCTCTACACCGATGGGGCCTCCTGCTGCACAAAAATTTCGCTACAGTCCTCTGATTCTGGCGCCACTCACTGATATCCTGAATCTCACCCCAGAGCCGATTACAAAAACCCCCGAGCGGGTTGTACCACGTCAGTATGCCTCCACGTTACCGAAATTCGAAGAGGAGTACTCACCGAATACTGTCCCTCTTGGACGAGTTCTGGCATTGCGAGGCCTACTACCAGACACGTACATTGGAAATCCACGCTACTTTACAACACCTGAGCAGACATGTCCGACGAATCCCACGAACAAGAGATCTCTGCCAAAGAAGAGGAAGTTGGATCTGGAGTTTGCCGATGTTGAGAACAGTAAACCACCACCACCACTACCATCAACTGACATCACTTCACACCAAATGGGCGATCAAACGTTGGACAAACTTATCGATGCTATCCTGGACAGTGCCCGCAAGGACAAGAAGAAAAAACCCCGAAAAAGTTTCAATCTTCGTCGAAGGACACTGCTCAAGAACACCACAGAGAATGTCGACTTGATCCTGTCACCATCGTACACTCCAGCGGACGATCCTGCCAGCGATTTGAGTTTTCTCCGAGTGGAAGCTGTCGACGATATGATCACGTGTGAGGCGACTCCAATGCAGAATCCTGTGAAGAAGATGAGAACGGACAGGAAGTACTTTGAGATCGGATTGGCATTGCCATCAATCTACGTTTAATGGGAGGACCGGAGGTGTTGACTAATTTTTAGAACTTGACTAGTTTTAGTTGGGGGAAAGCACGCTTATTGTTAGGTTAAGTTTGTCTTACGTAATTTATTTAAATTATTTTGTAAATACTCTGAGTTAGTTTAAGATGTTGTCGTGGATGGGCTATCTCCTGGGAGGAAGGAGGGGGAAGAGAATAAAGAAAAAAAATTCCAATTGTTGTGTTTCATTGATCAGCGATATGGTCAAGATGAGTTGAATTGCGGATTGTTTGAGGGAAAGCAACGAAAGATTTCAAGGAACTACAGGGTGACAGAGATCACCAGGCTTGGAGACTCTAAAACAGGGATCTGTCTACACTAAAGTTGGATGTAGTTACTAAAGTTGAATGCCATTCTAGCAGCTTTGGAAAAATATTACAGAAATCAGGACGTGAGTCAGCGCCATCTTAAGACGCTCGATGAGGAAAAATAAAGACAAGTCGTCATCTTCTTTGTACGGGTTTTAGAAGAAAACACTATTCAGAGCGTGAACTTAGCGACTTGACTAACCCTGAAGACAGGAAGCTCTACAGCTCCATTGAAAGCTTTGAGATGCTGTACACCATGGAAGCCAAGCCTTTACTGTCGTATAAAGCACTTGTCTCATACACAAATCGGCAGAAGGATAACCAGGAAAAAGAGTGGAGAATCTGGAAGTGAGAGAAGCTCAACTGATCAGCTACACAGCAAGGAATTCTCTACGATTTTTATGACTAGAGTAGCTAGGTCATGGAGGGCTTTAAAGAACATGTGGACTCGTACGTTTTGGCAGAGGCGTGCAATGGATTATATAATTCCACAATTAGAGGGTGTGGACAACCCTTAAGGTATGAATTATTGGATCGTCCTTACTCTACAGCTCATTCTTTCAAACGTAAGACAAGATTTGAGTTTAGGTTGAAGGCAAGACTGGTAGTCGTAGGAGAAGAGTATGAAAACTCTTCCTCTACCAATGTCGAGTAAGAGGGAGATTGCGAAACAGATTTTGAGGTCGTCCGACGATCCCAAAGGAAGGTCTTTATGAGAAGCGATTGCCAAGTCAACTAACTTGCGATAATGAGCACAAAGCTCAACACAAAACAAAGTTTGGGAGCAGGCTTGGAGCTAAAAGACATTGTATTCCAAGAGTTTGCCCGGATGCGGCATTAAAGAAGTCTTAACGACGAAAGGAAAGGAACGAGAACCAGACTCATGATGTTGCTAAACAAAGAATCACTTATCCCTGGCTGCTGGCTGCTATAAGAGCCCTTAATGACAACATGCGATGGAACAATAACCCGTCTGTGGTGGACCATGACCATGACTCTGACCATGACCATGACCATGATCACTTCAAGACTTTTGACGTCCGAAGATATTTGAAGCAACCGTGGGACCTATTTGAGGTTGCTCATGCAAGTCTGAAGCGGCCCCACAAATTTTAGTGTAGAACTGAAAATGCTTCTAAGTAGAGACCCAAGCGTGATCTTAGAAAAAAAGAGAGTAAGCCTTCCAGACTCATGAGTTGACGTTGGGAATCTTCTTATGAATAGATCACCACCTTTAATGGGTGGTGGCACTCCTCAAAATTTAAGCAGTAAGACGTGAGCTATGCCGCTCTCAAATGTGCCGATTTCCCTGGCTCGGTATAAGAAAATCTTTGAAGGTAATCCACACGTTTGAGATGAGAACGGGAGCCACTTGAAGGGACAACAATCAGGAAAGAAGTGACAGGATAAGCTACGTACGATTGAGTTTATGGAAATAAGATTGCATGAACGAATTTTAAGAGTCCTGCCAACACCTTAAGCAAACGTTTGAACACTGCGAAGGCAAAAGGTCGGTCACAAACTAAAGCCCTTATAATATTATTCCCACAGGGCCAGTGTTGGTGTAGTGCTTTTGAAACTCAGATGGTTTTAGGCTTCAGTCTTTTTGCTCCGAGGGTTGGTGTCCAGAATAACTAGGGAGAATTTTTGGTACTGTTGCCATTGCTTATAATTCACAGTATTTCTCTTGAACATCTCGATGTCATTAGCACGGTCAACACTTTCAAGTCATACGACTTTGTCTTGAAGGAATCTCTCCAGTCGTTCGGTCTGGAAAATCGGCAATATTCTGGAATGTTGAAGCCTCTACCGGAGCGTACGAACACAGCCCCCAAAGGGATGGAGGAATGTGTTCATTATTTAAACGATGTTTCATGAATGCCTCTACAAAGTATTCCTATGTTGGTCGCTTGTATGAGGACTTCCTATTGTTTGAGCGCTACTCTAAGGCCAGTTCCACACGAGCTTCTTTGGCCGCGCGGCATGAATATACAGAAAAGCAATGAAGCTATTCACATAAGCACCCGGGGCCAAATGGGAGTCGGTGTGGTCGCGCGACTAATTTTATCGAGAGACTTCCTCCCAAGACGCGCGAACTGAGGGATACTGTTTTATATCGTTTCATGTCATGTATTAGACGCCTTTGGAACGAAGAAGAAGAGTAAGACCAGTGCCACACGAGCTCCCAAATGGACGCTCGACAAGGATGCCAAACAAGCCTCTATTTGGGGGCTCGTGCGGCTTCCTTGTCGAGCGTCCATTTGGGAACTCGCGTGGCCCAGAATTTTTCCTTTTTCTTCGTTGTAATGGCGTCTGATAGATGAGAAGGATGTGTTCGTACAAGTTGTTAGCTAAATTAAAGGATTGTGTCTTCTCTTTCAATTTACGAGACATGTGGCAGTTGCCACACAATCTCAAGGATCTTTTCTCTCCACGAAAGGATTCCTTTTATTTCCTAAGTTTTCAGGGCGTGATTCCAAATTTTCGCAATGAATACCAATTGCTTTTGTGGTTAATGGAGGATGTTGCATGGAAACAACACAAAATCAGGAAGGAAAGAGTGCACCCAGAGACTCAAACAGAACCCATTGAAGCAGAAAAATTCTCGTTACGAACAATGTGTGTTGTGTACCTACGCAACACACAAGGATATTCCAGAGACAAACATCTTTCCGAATGACTGTTGTGCAAAAATTCCTGTAGCACCCTTAGGCGAATGGATTTCTATTTCCAAAAGTACCTGAGGGCTAGTTCTCCTAAATTAAATTTTTTGGCAATTGTACAAAAGTCCTGCGTGCAGACTTGGAATTCGGAAACACAATTGTGTAGGTATTTCCCATTTTGCACCTTTTATTCTGTCTCTTCTCTGTTTGTGCGTCTGATTTTGTTTACTTGGAGGATGTCGATCCTGTTTTTCTTGTCGGATTTCGTCGTAAGTTATGTCAACAGAGGGCACTTCCGCATTTTCAATTTCACTGCGAACACCTTTCAGAGAGAGAGAGAACCAAAAACCTCAACTGTACCCAATTAAAAAATCCTTAAAATATTAATAATCCTAGCTGAATGGATTTTTAAATAAATTTTGTCACCACAAATGTAAATGCGATGTTTATATTCCCCTGCTGGGCAGGTACATGGGTGTCTTGACAGTGAAAGAGGTAAAAGATTTAAAAAAAAGACTGAACCCAGTCGCGCGTGTGCTCTCTAAAATTATGTCCCGTGGTTGGATGTACACACCCCTTTTCGTAGATTTTTGCATAGAAAACCCAGGACTCACGGTTGGAGATGTCAATTAGACTAAGAGAGATGCGGTGGTTGGTGGCGATTGGAAAAAGATTTTTCAAAAATCAATGAACTATGGAGATCAGGGTGGTTTCGGTGTAGTCCTGCTGAGAAGATTAGGATGTAATCAGAGAAAATTATTCATTTTGTCGTCTTCTGAAAGGGAAAATGGAAATATTGGTGAAGAATATTCGTCATAAAAATGAAAGAGTTGACACACGAACTTACTAACCTGGGCCTCAACAATCAAGCCTCTCCAGTTAGCCGGGTCCATAGCTAACCGCCTCTAGTTACACACTCTAAGTTGGTTGAGGTCCCCTTTTACTTGTGCACGACAACCTTAGACGAGGTCTTCCTCTACTGCGTTGTCCCTCCAGGTTGGATTCGAAGACTCTTCAGACCGGAGTGTTGGTTTCCATTCGCTCTAGATGTCCGTAGTGATGGTTTTTTTTTGACAAGTCCGATGTCCCTGTACAGCCCGTATAATTCGTCGTTGAACCTCCGCCTCGTTTGCCCATCAACACAAACGGGACCGACTATCTTACGAAGACTTTTTCGCTCGAAGCGACCAAGGGTATCTTCATCCGGCGCAGGGTCATAAGTCCACAAGACCCACCTGAGTGGGTTATAAGTTCACAGTTGGTTTGTGGTCTTATTTCATCCTAATCTTCTCAGCAGGACCACAAACCACAGTGGGTTATAAATCCACAAACCAATTGTGAACTTATAGCCCACCTAAGTGGGGCAAAAGTCCACAACATTTCGGGAGACAATTCCCAAAAGTTAAAAAGGAAGTTGGCCGTCTTTGATAAAGTCCATGCTTCAGCGCCATAGAGCAGGACTGGGATGATTAAGGTCTTGTGTAGGGAAAGGACCTTACTGCTGAGCCCAAAGAAACAGCGTTGGCAAGGGTTTTTCTTCGTTTGATTCTTGATGAGATGTCGTTTTCAGAAGAAACATAGTGACGTTCTGTCCGATTCTACGATGTTGACTGTCCCTTCTTGTTGACACCAAACACTAAGTGTTGCTCGCTGAATCCCATTTTGGCCGCTTCTGATTGGCTGATTTCTGCCAATTATACCAATATCGTCAGCCTACGCGAGTAGTTGCTGCGTCTTTGGTGACGAGCTGTAGAGATTCGCATGTTGAAGAAATCGCATGACAGCACAGCACCTTGTCCTTTTTTGACATCAAAGGCCTCGGTGAGATCGTTACCGACCTTGATGCGAGCATTCTCCATCGTCATCCTGCACAAACGGACGAATTTGGCAGTGATGCCAAAACTGGACATGGCTCTATATAGCTCGTCCCTATAAATACTGTCATAGGCGGCTTTTAAATCGATGAATGGATGGTGTGTATAGATTTGGACTTCTTGGGATTTCTCCAGGATCTGCCGAAGTGTAAACTGGAATCACACTGATAGGGTCCAATCAGGTTGTTGACGAGGAGTTTTAGGCGTGTATACAGTCCGGTAGAGAGGCGATGTTCAGAAGACTGATGCCTCTATAGCGTCCATTCATCAGGCATACATTCGTCTGACCAAAGCTTATGGATGAGTTGGTGTATGCTCTAGACCAAGTCATCTCTGCCGGAAATCCGTCCGATCCAGCAGACTTGTTGGACTTCAATTTGGATATTGCTATCCGCACTTCGCTTTAGGTCAGATGGACGGGAGTTTTGGTTGGCTCACGAACTTGAAAGAGTTACTTACGTTGCGTCTGATCAGCAAGTAAATTATGGTTCACAGCTTCACTATGGACAGAACTTCTCGAAAAGACTACTTCTCCTAACGAACTGCACAGCTACTGAAACCCTGAAAATGACTGCTCTTTTGAAGATCAAGATCAACCACTAAAGTGACAGTGCACCGACAAAACATACCGAGCCTTCTTGGCCACTATGAGCTGTTCACGGTAACACGATTGAATAAGAGTCAAATCCTCATCAGCTCTGAGCTTATGTGGGGAAGAACCCTGGAACTCTAAGCTTTGAACGCCAAAAGAACACGAAAAATCGTCACTCATCGAGAGCCCGTTCATTAGGAACTCGAAGCTTTGATCGCAAAGATGCACAAGTACGTGGATTCAACACTCACTCACTCACGTCTGCGATATTCCGACCTTACTCTGCACGAAGAAAGCCTTAAAAGTTAAACTAGAGCTTGCGTTATAGACATCAATACCTCACTACATAATGGACAGACAGAACTGCGTATGGCTAACCGAAGAGGACAAGCTGCGGTTTCCAATAATCCTAGCACACATCACCCGTCTGACCTTCTCTAAGCCTGTTTCAGTGGAACCTCTGAATGCCCATCTAATCATCCAAACAACGTCCTTATCCAAACGTCCTAATCCACACCGATGAACTTGGTCCAGGCCGCCTTAAACTCAACACAGTTCACAATATCCCTTCCACTGCTCTAATTTGTATATGGACCCTATTAGGGACTCCTGTGGATCATCACACTGAAAGAGTACGATTCAAACTTCCACGGAAGCCTAACGATCTAAACTCCCGTCTCCATTCAACTGTTTCAATTCGTCAATGTGTTAAGAATACAATTAACAACTTGCCCCCAGGCTACCATTCACAACCACCACCCGCTTGGCTCTGGATTATCCACCATCTGACGTGTGTTGCGTCGGCTCTAAAGGGTTAAACTCAACTCGCACCATAAATTCCGAACCTGTCGCATATATTACCTCGTGTCCAATAAACATTTCTCGATCGCACTACACTCGATAAGGGTTCTTCTCCTCCAATTTGTTATGCCCACATGCCCGTCTGTATCTTAACACGTCTACCTGCATAGCACCCGTCCTTAACAGATGGAACCACTAGAAAATCAATTAGTGGAACAGAAACACTTGTTAGCACATCACAGCAGCAGCGTGGAGGATCTGTCTATTTTGTTTGCTCGGCACGTGTCCGGTGGAATTCTATTCAACGGGGATTAAGGAGGAACGTAGGATGAGCTGTGTTTTTTTTTGCAGCAGGTTGCTGTCCCGATGACAGTGGTAATTGAATTATTTGAAAGAGGACAATTGGTGAAATTATTATTTAGGTCAGGGACACGCCTATGCTTTGGGAAGAATGATTGGTCTTGCTTCGAGAGGTGGACAAGTTTGAATCTATCTGCGACTTTAACCATCCTGAATGCCTTGGACTGACTATCTACCATGAAAGCACACCTCCTTTCCTAAGTTAGATGAAAAGTTCAAAGGAATTGTTCCGAATTGAGCTGTAAGCTGTCAAACACAAACCGAAGTGGGGTTCCGCAGGGCTCCATTCTTTCACCACTAGTGTTCCCATTGGCGATTCACAACGAACTTAGGTCGGATTTCTCAGTCGGTAAAGGAGGAAATTGATGGGCTCTTACGTCTGTTATTCTGAGGGGATCTTCGATGGGGGAGAACTTCTGCGGCCCTGAACCCACGTTGGGTTTGTCCGTACCTTCAGTTAAGGCTTCCATCGATGGTTGGGCTTCTAGCAAACACAACTGTAAGTGGCATGACTCTCCAGGATGCAGGCAGACAAAACGGATATTTCCCAACGTCTTTAGGAAGTTTGCAGCAGTTTTGCTGTCTCTGAGGAGAAAAGCCTGGGACACTGTACCACGCTTGTGGAGAGCGTGACGACAGTGTGGAACACTTTTAAATGTCCTGCCCTTGCTCGTTTCAGGTGGACCTGATGTGATGGGTGCTCGTAACCTAAGCTCCTTGTCACTGAATCTCTCACTCGACTTTCCTAGAAAGACGATGAAAACACAGTAAAAGAGATTTTGTGTCTGAGTGCTCCAACATGGTGTTCCAACACCTTCAACGACAATTCTTCGATAGCAGAACAAATGCCTTCAGAGAGGAACATGGGAAATCTCAACGTAGATCCTTAGTGGGGGTCTTAAATAGCGACGGAGACCAAAGTTCCGCTGTCAGGTACATGGAAGCATTCAATTCAGACAATGACCTATCCCGGTCTGAAGGCAGCTGACTAGCTTGTGAACCTTGTTGGTTAAAGCCCAGATATACACTGGATTGTAGCGCAATCAAACATGAAGTAAGTACTGCCCAGCAGCAGCTGTGTTAGGACTAAGATTGAGGGGAAAGCTTCAACCAAACGTTCTACATCCTCAGTTCTCCTCGAAGCAATCGTTTACACTTCCAATGAAATAATCTGCCAGTGTGGCTGCACTTGGTATCTACAACTCCTTCCCAAAATTGGATTGATCACTCTCACACAAAACGAAATAATTAAGGACACGCGTTCTCCTATCCTATCACCGCAACGAGTCCCACACGTCAATTGTCAAACCCGCCTGTACACCTATCATGCTCATAAATACCTTGTAATCCTTATTCACATTCCGGTTGTCCCTCCGACAAAAGGACAATGATTATCAAATTGCAGTAAACGACCAGAAAAACAGGTTCTAAGACTTAAAACAACAGACAAATATGCCACGTGTACCGATAAGTCCTTGCAATCTGCCAACAAACAATTTTTTTTTTCGTCAAAAACCGGAAAAAAGGATACGAAATGTTTAATTAAACAAATACAAAAGCGCAAACAAACATTGGTCCTTAATGCGTCCAAAAAGGGATGAAAGTCCTGAAAAAAAATAATCCATGTCCTGCTAGAGGTTATTTCGCCGCGAGCTAGTTACATTTATAGTTCGCCACGGGGAGAGGTGAAATGAACGAGACACAGGACACTCTTCAGTCACCCTCCAATCGCTGTTGGAAAGTTTTCATCTTTGGTCCACGGAAGCGAGCACGTGTAATAATGATTGACTCTCGCCGGTACCATGTGTATCCTGTGATGACAGACGTTTGCATTTCTATGATTCAACATCCTGTTTTCTGTCCAAGTGACGGGTGTAATCGTGTGGAAAGAGTGAAAGTTGTTGGGGTTGCTCATGCTCACCCTTTATTCAAGTGCATCTCCGCGTTTGATTGACTTTGGCAGTGGAAATGTGGGACACACTGACATATCCTGCCGTTTAATTTGCATAATGAACGCGATTTAACAATTCAAAAAGGATAAACTAGATTGACGTGTCGTTGGCGTTATGATGACTAGAAACGGGGTGAGATTGGAGTGAATGGTGGTGGCGGTGTAGATGACGGATCTAACCGTTTAATTTTCAATTTTTCCCTTCACCCTCAGGTTGGTTGAATGACTTTCTTAATAGGCATTGTGTACACACACTTACACAGATGTTGCTTGGATTAATTCGATTTGGTTCAAGTTGAGGGAAAATTGTAACAATTTTACGACCACAACAGAGCACTCCAGAGCACACTACGCAGGTGAGGATATGAATATACATCTCCGATGGTCTTTAGATGGCACTCTCTCTCTCAAGAGACTCCTTGAATGTGCCACCCCGACAGACAGATGTCTTCATTGCATTACAATTGATCGACAACTCTGTGTATGTAGGTCCTTGACGCATCCCAAACTCATGTGTTGTTTTGGTTGCGCAAAGTCATCGTGTTGAGAGGACTTCATCAATTCTGACGTCAGGAACAATAAGAGTGTGAGGAGGAAGAAAAACTGCAAGTCCTTCCTGAAATAATGAACTCAAAACACGACAATAGACGACACGGCAGTGGTGCTTAGATTTATCAAGCAGGATCATCGATAAAAAGGCGATAAAAGGTCGCAAGGATCACAAAAGGACAAAAAAGTAATAATGCGCGGGATGTCATGATGCAACAACCAACATCCCCAAACCGAATGATTAATGAATATGGAATGAGTCGGGTAAAATCGGATTTTGAGGGTGAGAGGCCATCGGTGATAGGCCTGGGTGTCTGCTGTCAGTGAATGGAGCCGAATCTTTCAAGTCGGAGGACTGTCTCGATGGAATTTAATTATTTTTCAAACCAAAGGTTTCTCCTTCTCTTCGAGTGTGACAGGGCTGTGGGAGCCTCCTCAAGACTGCTGAAGTTGAATCCTGCATTTCGAAGTTAATTCCATTGCACTTTTGTTGCAGCTTATTGCAAAATGTCTTATTTCCTTCCCAGGACATGATGCGGCTTGTAACCTGTCTGTTTGACTGTCAGGAGTCTGGAGGCTGGCCAACAGCCTGCTTGTCTGACTGTCTGTTTGTCAATTCAACCAGAAGATGTCTGTGATCCGAAAGAACGTCAGGAGTCTGGAGTTTTTGCCTGGAGACTGACCAGCAGCCTGTTTGTCTGACTGTCTGCCTGTAAATGCAACAGAAGGATGTCTCTGATTCGAAAGAACACCAATCATTTCTGGAGCTTTGCCTAGAGGCTGGCCGGCTGCTGTCAATCCATGTTTGTAGTCCAATTGCCTTGTCGTGGAACTGGATTCTTCAAGAGTGAGCTGACAGCCGCTTCTGGAGCTGAATCCTGCGTTTCAAAGTTGAATTCAATTGCATTTTTGTTTCAGCTTGTAACCTACCCCAACTGTGTTTGTGAATGCAACCTAAGGACGTCTGTGACCCGAAAGAAATCTACAACCATTTCTGTAGCTTACGCCTAAACTATATTTGTCTAGCCAGCAACCATCATTCCATGTTGTAATGGACCAACTGCCTCCGATATAAACTGAGGTTGTGTTGCCTGATTTGTGCTGCCTTGCAGGATCTTACTTCAAACCCCAAACGGTTCAAAAGTGATACTTCGACGACAGTTGGCTTGTAGCTATTAGTCCATCAGTAATGAACTCCCAGTTGGCATTGTCCAGGACCTTTTTGAAATTGTAAGTGACGTGGCGAGGATCCAGAGACAAAAACCAAGATCTTGCTGCTAGTATGTATGTCTCGAACTATTTTATCTGCGTTTTAAGCCTCTTTTTGTGTGAAGAGACGCGAGGTGTACCGTAGAACCTTGATCATTACCCGGTATAAGCTGGGAGCAGTGATGGTGGTGGGTGAACTTCCTCTACTCAGAACTGTTGCTTCTTTCACCGTTTGAGTTGGTCTTCATATCGATCTTCCAGCTCGATTGTGTGGTTGGATAAATGTACACCTCGTGTCCAGCTTTAGGTCGATAAAGATCCATCAGTCTCCGCAGCTGTAAATGATAATAATTATCAAATTATCGACCTCACAAGGCTCTACAGTGGAAAAAGAAGGATCACAAGTGAATTTTTGACAACCAAAGCAGGAACAACAGTGTCACGTTGCTTTCGAAACGATCTACGATGTCTGTTGGAAGTAACTTCTGTCGTCATATCTAATCGGATGAAGGGTCTAAAAATGCTACCTTGTGTCACACTTGTTTCTCGTGGTAAAACTATCAAAGGGAGCAGCGCGCAACTGAACCCAAGTCTAACCTTTCTTTGGCTTATTTCATCACACAACCAATGGCTATGCCAAGCAGCCTCTTCTCACTAATGTGTAGATCCATAGGGCTATCATCACTGATGTGTAAACCGTGTCGTTGTCTTATCGAAAATTCCACTCGGAGGGCACCCTTCGTTTTGACAGAAGAATTTTCTTAGACCACTAGTTCAGTCAGTCCATTCAACGTCCTTCTTCTCATAAGGAACACAGTTGGAAGAAGAGTTAACCGAATCGGATAGTGGCGCTTTTGACTACGAGTTCAGTCAGTCCATTCAAAGTCCTTCTTCTCGTAAGGAAAAGGTTGGAAGAGGAGTTCATCGAATCGAATCGAATCGTGGCGCTTTTGACTACCAGTTCAGTCAGTCCATTCAATGTCCTTCGTTTCGTGGACGAACACAGTTGGAAGGGGACTGAATCGCGGCGCTTTTGACTACGAGTTGAGTCAGTTCTTGAAAACCTTGCTTTTCTTACCGGTGGCCTTCCCTGACTCAGCTAAATTCCGTCCACTGGCACTACAGCCTTTGCTGGTTGTTGCATCCGTTTTCGGGATTTGTGCGCATGCCATGTCGCCAGCAAGTGGTGTTTTAGCACAAAGGCGCGCAGCGGGTCCGTACACACTTCCGCTAGCAGGAGTACTAGAGATTCTCTTCCTCCGTTTTAGATTGATCGAACCAATAGAGGGGGAGGCAGCGTTAGGTCCAATTGACTGGTGGGTTTCCATTAGGGTAACTTCCATCGACCTGTTTCTCTATCCCGTCGCCACCAAAGGAGTTTTGCTACCAGCACTTGCGCGCGATCGCCACCTTCCATCCTTTCCTCTTCAGTTGGCTCCTAGTCAGAGGCCCATCTGAGCGTGAAGTTTCCGGAGCTCTTTCGACCGTATCGGCTTCCCGAGTCAAAACGTCAACAGCGCCGGCACGATTAACCGCTCGTTTATTTGGATCGAGAGTAGACGTACCAGGCCAATTGATTCTGCCGAAATCAGAATGAGAACTGTAGGAATTTTTGGAGGTTAACATTCTTACAGCTCCTGAGTCAACGCCTGACAAGGCGGGGTTGGGGTCCGTATCCCTGCCGAGGTCGAAAAAACCACGATTTGTGCTATCGCGAGTACCCCCTGGAGTACAAATATCGAAAGTTTCGTCCTCTGATGGTTTTTAACTAATTTTACATCGAAGGTGAGCCGCCTCCAGTCTTAAGTTCGATGACTCACCTAGTTTTCCAATAAGCAAACATGTAAATCGTCTCTAGAAGTTCAAAAACCGAGAAAGAAGACTTAATGTTCCACCGCCTACCTATGCTTCAAAGCAGATGTCAGAGAAACCTCAAAAACACACGATTTATCTACCAAATCAAGGATTATCGAACGATTGATATCTATTTACACAAAAGTCTGCCACATGCACGGTTGTGTATCCCTTTTTCAAAAACATCTCCTAGACCCATGCACGACTAAATTTTTCCCAAACAATGCTCTCCCCGTTCACCAGTTCGATTTCATTACTTTTCAATCACGTAATCCTTTGCGAATTCACCATTGTCCTTGTAATGGGAAGCGGAACTTATTACGTTTCCTCACTTTCATTTTTTTTTTTTCGTAAAAAAATCCTTTTTTACGAGTTTTTAAGTTTTTGTGTGTGTTTTTCAGTTGTTTTCGATGTCTTTTGTTGATTTTTCCAATTATTTTGGGATATTTATCATTTTCTAAGGGTCTACATAATGGATCGGGACAATGGCTTAGTGTTTCCTTGCAAAAAAAGGATCATAAAACCGAGAGTTAAGTCAATCCTTGGATGGCTGTAAATTTCTCAACAAATTGCCAGTAATTTGTTATGGCTGCACTCCATTATGGCTGATTAATGATGGCGGTGTTCGCGAATGCACAATGGGTGTGTTCAACAGTTGAACGGTTTTTTTTTTCAAAAACTTTCCAAAACTCACCCATGAAGTGTAAAAATGTTGAAAAATCCACAAAACTTTGTCTTTAATTGCTTCATATTGGGATGGAGTGACCACAGTGGTTGTGGGAAACATCCCCTAATGCTACGCGATTAATGTGCTGGCATCCCTTACTCAATAAGCGGACAAAAGTCGAGGAGGTTTGTTTATGGTTTTTCGGATATTTTATCCGTTTTTTGTATGAATATTCGGATTTTTTTGATTTTTTTATTTGCATTATTGATTTAGTGGGTTTTTTTTTTGGATTTCTCGTCCTTTTTTTGTGATTCGTTGCGGTTCATGAACACAGCTCTGCGGTGAATTGAATATTTATGGGATTTAAATTGGAAGGTATTTACACAGATTGACTAGGGGTTTGCAGACACGTAAAAAAAGAGAAAGATATGCGGAGGGATGTTGTCGGTTATTCGCTGGGGAATTCAGTGGAAACCAGGACACTTGTGAGGGTACGACCGGCACTGGTCCACCATTTGGAGGCTTTCAAACTTTTAAACTGGAAAAAGAGCAGTCTTTGGTCTTTAGTTCTGTGATTTACCTACTTAAAGCGGGCGATATGGGCCATCGAAACAAAACTAGAAACTGACTCGGACTACCTCACACCGTCTCCTGATGATTGAGACCGTCTTCTGGTCTCAAGAGATGAGCGGGACAGAGAGAGGGCCATCAGCCCAAGGAGAAGGCATGGACTCCGAGATCGACTCACTAGAACCCAACATTACCCAGTCAATACGACTTCCGAACCACTGCAGTGTATTCCAAGCGGAAGTCCTAGCCATCGTCGAGGCAGCCCAAGAACTATCAACGAAGCTTGTGTCTAGTAAAACCAACGACATTTTCATAGACACTCAAGCCGCTATGAAAGCCTTTCCATCCACAGTTGTCGTGCCGAGCTTAAAACCCTCATTCTATTGGATCCCGGGACCCAAAGGTATCAATGGGAATGAAATTGCGGATGAGTAAGCCAGGAAGAGCTCGGAATAGGGATCTATCACTGGTCGACCACTCAGGACTGCTCCTCATAGCTCTTCTCAAATCTAGCAGTGTACTTGACTTTCAAAGAGAAGCTGTTGAGAGCTGGAGCTCACGGGGCACAAGCTTAGCAATCTTCATAGGGATTATCACAGGTTACAGCCTACTGGC
Source organism: Criorhina ranunculi (assembly GCA_951813785.1). NCBI lineage: Eukaryota > Metazoa > Arthropoda > Insecta > Diptera > Syrphidae > Criorhina > Criorhina ranunculi. The sequence goes on along the minus strand of OX638385.1, from coordinate 4,208,161 downwards.
GGAGCGCTAGTGTAAAAAAATTCGTTTAGGCACACACGAGCTATGCAAAGACTGTGGGAATACAGACGACGAAGAGAATACAACCCGCTTCCTGTGCGAATGCCCAAGCCTACACAGAATAAGAAAGACGGCCATCGGTGAATTCTATTTCAACGACGTGGGCGACCTATCTAAGGATGGTTCAGGGAGGCCGAACAATAGTTATTGCACTTACCCAGACCTTTCCCTTCTTTTTGTCAGATAGGACATTCCAAGTCAGAGGAACACAATGAGAGATCCCAGTGAAGGCTCTTCAACCTCTTCAACCTACCTACCTACCTTCTTAAAGTGGCGCAACAGTCCGGGGTGGACCTGGGCTTCAACTTAGAAGCGTCTCGAGCCAGCTCGATCTTAAGGTAGCTGCACCCAGTTTCGCACGCTTAGTTGGATTTACTTGTGTGCTCGCCACCAAAGTCCCGGTCTTCTCTTCTTCTTGTCTATTGCCCCGCCTCTCTGTAGTGGATTTGAAGATTTTTTGGACCGGAATCCTGTTGCCATGTTAAACAAAACGGATGCCCCTCTCCACGAGAAATTTTTCATGACGCCAAACCCAGTGTCTGTTCCCCACCAAAGGACAAGTTTGGAACTCATTTGTTGTCACACATGCAAACCTCTTCTACGGACAAAGTTCCGTTTTGTGAATAAGTTCATTGACTTGTCCCTTTTTTTTATGTTTCCGTTTGTTATCGTTCACTACCCATGGGTCCCAATGGTCGAACTCACACAGAGGGTGTGCAAAAATAAACACAAACATAAAAAAAAGGACACGAAAAGTTATTGGTATTCCCATATCGTTCCGTTGTCCATAAAAATGGCAATTTAAGAGATAACTGACCTCAGATAGGAGTCATAAGTCACGGAGAGATTACTATCTGTGAAATATTAAGCAGACGGAGAGAAGGAACAAATATATTGTGTCCCTTTTCGAATATTGTCCTTTGGAGACGTACGTTGAGAAAAGAAGGAAGAAAATATTGAAATGGTGGAAGAGAATTTTCGTAGAAACAGGAAGAGGATGAAGTCTTATTGTCGCCATTAGTTTGATGAGACACGTACCAAAACCATTTACGTGTGTAGATTGTACTAAGGTGCTGCACTGGACCTCATGTCTTCGCATTGGAATGAATGTTCGACTTGGAAACCGTTGAGAGCGTGTGGTGGGTGAAGTGCCGAGAAGCCTTGCAGGAGCGTTTTAGATGGTGGACACCAACAATCGGTCAACCAATGTGCAATGTTTAACCCAAAATGTCCCTGCGGAACCCTAGGTTAGACGAGATTTGGGTAGCAAGCTGCATTTGATGCGACCACACTGAGACAAGACAGGGTCCATTGTGACACATGGATCTGTAGTTTCTTTCAGAAAACTACCAACAGAACCAGCCGGAGCTTGCTATGAAACACTGAAGACCGCCTATAATGGTGTCAGATAGTTCGTTGAGACTGTGGAAGCAGTCAGCTCTTAAGTAGGTTCTTCTTCGAGCTGAAGGAGCTGGGCACGTACAGAGAAAGGGGGGAGTTGTCTTGTCTTCTTCCTCGTCCATACAGCTTCTACGAATCACTATTAAGGACGCCCAGTCTATTGGCATGCCTGCAGTTGCTTGCAGAAAACTACCAGTAGAACCAGCTTACCCCTTGAAGCTGTCTATGCTGGTGTCAATCAGTTCAGTTTACTGTGGAAGAAGCTGGCTCCTAAACAGTCTCTTCTTCGAGCTGAGAGAGCTGGAGACGAACAGCTAAGGTGGAGAATCTTCTCTTCCTCCTCTTACCGACAGCTACTCGCAAAACCAGCCGGAGCTTACCCCTCGAGGCTACCTATGCTGGTGTCAGTCACTTCTTGGAAGAAGCTGGCTCCAAAGAAAGTTCTTCTTCGAGCTGAGATTGCTGAATGCCTACACATAAGGTGGAGAATCGTTTCAAACAGCTTCTACAAAAATAATTCCAAGGAGACCCTGTCTATTGGCATGCCTGGCAATGGTGCAGGGGCCCGTAATAACACCCTCTATGGAACGTCGAAACCATATCTCAATGCTGTTCCCGAACATAGAAAACAAGGTAGAATGCCACCTTTATATGTACGTGAACGTTGTTGGAGTTCAAAAGGATGAGAACCCTTATATTTCGGTCCCTAAAAGTTCGTAGATGACAAGATGGATGAACTCTACAGGGACCAAGCTGCTGGCCTTTTATATAACTACGTAGACACCTTCAAGCCTTTTGTCTCTGTCCACAGGCACAGTCCTACTTCTGTGGGTCGTTTCAAATGCAGAACAACCGTCTAATCTTGTGAGTCCCTTCTCGCTTTATCCTGAGCATCTAACAGTTGAAACTCAAGGTGAACTTCTGGCAATGTCGCCGAACAACCTTGAGCAAAAGGACATATTTCTGCGACCGTGACTCCATCATCTTACACGCCGAGTGCCATCAAAGTTACACGTCCAATTGATTAAGATGACGATGCCTAGAACTCAACAATGACAAACGTTTCAGTAGAACACCAATTCTGACCCAATCGACAGTTTGACTGACAGGACACTGATTGAAATTGGTACGAAGCACAACCATACACAAAACATCCTGTTCCGTTCAAAAAGTCAACAAGCACATGCAACGTTAAATAAACACACGAATGTCATTCGAATAACAATCGTAACACCCGGTCAGACTGGACACAATGACCAGTTAGTTCATTATGCGATCCTGTCGACATCTATTCAATTGCAATGCAGTAGCTCTCAAGGATCATTTATTATTTTTTCAGCTTTCAGAAGGACGATTCACAAATCGTATTTTGAATACCAAAAACCCATCCATTTTTTATTCATTAATCATTTTGGGTGTCCTTTTTGCCTGGATGACTCCTGTGGCCGGCCAGGATCAACCTCGGACACACAGATATACACAGAATCGATAATTAATGATGTATTTTCGAAATCGATGCGAATTCACCGCGATTAAGACGAACGGCAAAGGATCCTTTTTTTCTTTCCTTTGATGCGCATGAATAACCGCCAGGACTCATGCAAAATTCCATAATTGGTTGCAACTAATCCCCGGGGTTATTCTCTTGCGTCTTCCATTCGTTATGGTCAATAGATTTTAATGTCTTTAGGACGACAATACTAATCCTTTGCACAGGATGAAACGAAAATTTTTGGAAAATATCCTGAGAATTCTCACATTTCCTTCGAGAGTTTCGTGACGAGAGAGGGGTTGCACACAATTGGGCGGTTCCTTCGATGACATTTTGTTGAAGTTTATGACGTGACGTTATTGTTTGTGACAATTGAGATGTGTACTGGCTGCCGATGCTGGAAGACAATGCGAATGACATTTCGTTGACACTTCAATCATTTTGAAGTAGAGTTGTGGCATTTTTGCAACAATTCTACTGGGGTGGAGCCGTCCCCGAGTCGTAAATTTGATGCAATTGACAGTTTTCGAAATGAAATCATTTGATGTTTATGGAAGCGCCTTCTGAGGCGTCCTTCTTCCTATTTTTTTGCCTTTATTTCAGGACGGTGTACCGAGTGGGCTATAAATTTGAAGTTTTATAGAGTGGAAGTGGATTTTTTTGTTGACAAAAGGAGGCGGTAGGTTGGAAAAGGATTCCAAATTTTTGCAATTGGAAATTGTTTGCGAAAACGCCCAGATTTTAACCGTAATTTTATAGGGTGTACATGGATACAGGGAGGTACTTGTTGCAGTACAACCATTAAGAGAATCATCCACAAGTTGATAGGTGGTCCAAAACTAAGTGAAAGCGGTTACTTATGGGGTTTCGGAAGGAGTTTTTCAAAGCTACTAGCCTCAAAAAAAGCACTAAAATCGCCAGGCTGAGGATAAGTATGACTAAGACGTACGCATTCGACAACCATAGCATCGAATTCGAAGAAAGAAACCAAAACGCGATAACGGAAGGTTGACGAATCACTGTGCAAAGTCTGGAAATACGAAATCAGTCACAGGATGGGTGCAATCGAATTGAAAAAATCAGTCATCTATGGGCCTCAACCAGCAAGCGTCTCCAGCTAGCGCGATCTTTAACTAGCTGCCTGCAAGTTTCGCAAGCTAAGTTGTTTGAGGTCCAGGTCCATCCCGGACTTCGCATTTTGGTGAGTATGACCGTTTTCACTTCCCACAAGCATGGCTCTCCCTAGGCATACGAGACGAGACAGCAGCGGTCTTTGTGAAGAAATATAAGATCTCCTTTGGATATCAGTAAAGTTTGGGAACCAATCGGTCCCTAAGAAGCAAGCACTGCTGAAGAATATGGAAGAAATCTTTGTCAGTCTTGAGATAGGTTCCACATTTCAGAGGCAACGGCCACTAGATCTTTATGAAGAAAATTGACAGGAAGAAAGGCAATGAAGACACAGAAGCACAGTTCTGCCACAGTTTCTAGTGATCCATCCACCTGGAGATTCAATTCCTTCAGCTAAAGTGCAAGCTCCAACTAAACTAGAGCTGTTTCCAAAAGTTGATAGGCCTCTAGATAGACTTATTTTTGTAGATTAACGTTCCACGTCCTTTGAGATAAGCTGGAGTTTCTTCAGCATGCCTGTCCCGTTCTGTGAGATGTTCCCTAAGTCTTCAATGACGCTGTAGAAATTCTTTCGAGTACGTAGCTAGTTTGATGATTGATGGTGCTGTCGTAGGCGTTACACCTCTTTTGATCTCAAGAAGATCTCTAGCCTGCACCGGTTTTGCAAAAAGCAAGATCTACCGAGCTAGAAACGAAATTTTTGTTGGTGCAGGCTTTAAACCTCGTTTGGCCTCTAGAAGATCATTAGCCTGCAAAGGCTAGATCTACCGAGCTAGAAACAAAGAAAAAGAGAAAAGGCTGTGGTATCTAGACAGAAACCTGTAAGGTTCTCATCCAACATGGACGTCTCGCACTTAAGGACAGTCTAGAGTCTAGACAGATGTAACTTTGAGGTAGTTGGGGACTTTATCTACCTAGTCCCCACTACTAATTTAGACGACACCTAATCCTTTTGGAGTAAAAAGGCGATTCAGTCTTTTCAAGACCGTTCCCATCTCAGGCCTGCTATACGACGTGGAGGCATGGACTTTATCAAGAGTGGATGAGGTTGCCCTCGGTTACTTTAAGGGATCTTGGTTGCTTCCCGTGATTTTTGGCCTTATCTGCTTAGAGGATGCTTAGTTCTGGAAGGAATAGAGTGACGAACTATGTATAGGGCATGTATAGTCGTTGAACACGAGCAATCCCTGTCCCGAGGGCTTTCGTATCCACCCCAGATGGACAGCGACTCGATGGACCGCGCTAGAAAAAAGCGACCTATAGAACGACTCAGTAGAATGCAAGCGATTTCCAATTTAGCGTGTGAACTTGGAGGCAAGTAGCTAATGAGTGACGGTTCTTCCTTGAATTACAGGTCCAGCCTCTTCTCAAAAACTCACACAAGCTTTATTTTTTCAAAAAGACTGTTGATAGCCAGAACCTTGTGGAGCATGTTACACAAGACTGCAAGAATAAGCCACGATAACCTATTCGCATTTCAACAGTAAAATTCCATCACGGTCTAAAGGAATCCTTCGTCTTAGTTCCAATCGCGTTCTTAAAATCCCACCTTCACTTTCCGGCTTAGTTAACAGCGTTCCTTAAACTATTTGCATGTGCCTTCGTTAACTCTAACAACTTCCGGAACAAAAAACAACATTTCCCGACAAACACCCCTTATAACCAAATTCCATCACATTTTCACTGCACCTTGAGGTAGTATATGCTGCATGCCATATCCTTTGAGGCAAGTCAGCCTTTATGCCACACATGTCGCATATTTCGCACATTTTACCAAATTACCCTGTGGGCAATAAAGATGCAAATTTTCACCACCACCACCACCAACAGGACAAGGAACAAATTTGCATAAAAAAACGGTCTTACCCGTTTAGACTTAGAGACCGTGTATAGGGTGTGCTTCCTTAGTGGGTTTCGGTGCCTTATTCCTTTGAATTGTTGCCAATCCCCACAAAATCAATTCACCATGGAGATCAATAAAGGACACACGTCAAAAATTTGTCGAACAGCTCAAGCAGATGTCCTCTATCTCTTTTGCAAGGACATCAATTTTATTGCTTCAAGTGATGTCCCGTTTTCGGTTGAACAACGTCTGAAGACACACGACAATAAAAAACCAACCACATCGACCATAAAGTTGTGAATAAAATTATAAAAAGGACTAAGGTAAGGACGATTGTGGAAAATTAACATATTTCCACTGTTTGGCTACGCGCATCGAAACTCATCTGTGACCGGGGAGCGATTAAAAGAAAGAAGATCGCGGAAGAACGATAACGTTGATGTCACTCCAAGAAGGGTTGGATATCAAGAAAGGTGCTGACGCGGGTGACCATATGGACTCACCACCGTAGACAATAATTAATTCATTGCTTCCGTAGAGAAATCGATGGTGTGACATGTTTGAGGACGACCAGTTTGAGCTGGTGGTCTCCAGTAAATCAATTCCTTAAACATTTTGCAAGCACAGAACCCACTAACACCATTAAACTAGCGCCCTCACTTCCTATCCATCCAGACCCTAAGCGTAAAAACTGACCAAATGCCAGTATAGTCCTGGTTAGCTGTACCGGATCTATAGGGGTGGAGAAATGCAAAGTATTCGGACCATATTTTAGCATATCCTGCCCACTCTCTCTCCCTTTCATGGCGATTTTTTTTTTTGTTCCGTTTTATTGGAAAGGAACTATAATTTATGCGCGTGTGACCACACAAGCATACAAATAAGGACATTGCTGGGGTGGACTGTATAATTATTTCGAAATTTCCTGACTTGGTACAATTGTCCTTCGTTTTGGAACACAAAACTAAACTGACCGCGTGCCCTATTGTCCTGTGGTTAACTGTAAAGGCGTATAAATAGCAGACCTGCGGGCATAAATAATAAGCAAAAAAAATTGCGTGCAATTAGTTCATTTGTTAAGCGAAGAGGTGTTATGGGGGTAATTTGCTCACAAGAGAGAGAGAGAGTTGACTGGAAGGGGAGGAGGAAGGAGTCATCAGAAATAGTTTAAAGCTTGAATGAGCCGAGAGGTGACTTAAAGATTCATATAGCCCGACAGTTGTACCGCAAAACTCACTTAGGCTCAGAGTCCATTGTGATGCCCGCCTAGGAAGAGGTAGTAATGTCGAAGCTATAGTACTTTTGGAGACCTTAAAACCTTCTCAGATCATAAGCACAGCTTGGGTGAAATCACCTTCAAAAGGAGGCTCATGCCAGGGTAAGGTTCCTTGCCAATCAATCTTCTTTCAGTTGTGACACTAAGACTACACTTCTTTGGGTGGATATTAGTCGCCTCTTACGACATGCATGCCTTACAGCAGGACTATTCTAACCCCGTCCCTGCAGGGGTGGATAACTAGAAGTAACGACATCAACCATGATTATCACTTAGAGAGAAGCATTCGAATCGAACAGAGGAACAACAGGAGGACCTGGCTGGGATGTCCAAAGTAGCGTCACTTAGAGAGAGGCATTCGAATCGAACAGAGGAACAACTGGAAGACCTCTTAAGGTCATGAGATGTCCAAAGTCAGCAGCACTGTTTGTGGTAGATTGTTGTCAATCGCTTCTGCTAAAAGCCTACATAACAGCGATGAATATTCCACCATTCCAGTCTTCAACCCTTGAATTCAAAAAGAAGAGAGATGTCGGTACAAGCTCAGTTAAGTAGATGGAGTTCAAATTCTCAGAGTTTCGTTACGTAAGCCTAAGTCGACAAAAGGAAAGTGGGGCGTTGTGGAATCCTAGAAGAAAGTTGAAACAAACGAGTCACAATCTGGTTGGTGGACGAAAGGAAAAGATCTAGCTCACGTCAGACTTAAACAAACGAAAGCCGAAGTCTCACTGTAACAACAGAACCCCAAGTACTATAGATTTCGCTTAACATAAGCCAAGCTCAGACAGTTTACAAGTTGAAGTGTCGAGGAAGATCGACGCCAATCTCGGCTCCGATCGAGCTTAAGAAGCAATTCTAACTCTTAATGGTACTGTAAGGCAGTAGACACACATAAGAGCTTGACCACTCGAGATTTAGCTTAATTGAAGCCAGGCTTCAACGACTTCGCTTCATCAAAAGCTTCAATTGGTTCAACGAGTAGATAAGGAGATCTCTCCAGATCCATGTGGTATCACAATGGACCAAGGTAATAGAGTTGACAGGGAAAGGAAGTCTTCTCCCCGTCGCATTTAGGTCAATGTAGACCCATTGTGATACCCAATGGACTTATCACTGGTCTAAGTGACCACTTCAACCTAACCTATCCTAACTTAAAGCCAGGCTCAGACGAACTGGAAGATTGGACCAATCGACTAGTAGTATTCAATTCTTAAGGCATAGGTCACAGACTAACAGACGATGATCTGTGAGTTGCAGCGGTGTTCATGAGAGAACTCCTCATGCTACAACTCTTTCTGCAATTCGTTTGGTGGATCAGAAGGATGGGACAGACGAGACAGACGGTGTGTTCTGGGCAATATCAATTCTAAATCCCCCAAGACGAGGAGAGCCCCCGTTCGCAGGCGGAATAAATGGTGCCTTCTGAGCAATATCTGTTCTAAATCCCCCAAGGCAAGGGGAGACCCCGTTCGCGAAGACGTTCCACTTGTAACTGAAGTCACAAGTTGTAGTAGGAACACCCTTTGCATGATGACGTCTAGGTCAAGTAAGCACCAACCGAACCCCGTCGTGCAGCATTGTCTTACTCACTCAGAAGAAGGAGGAAGAGGAGTAGGAGGAAGAGGATGAGGTGGAGGAGGAGGAGGAAGAAGAGGAGGAGGAAGAAGAGGGCGTGGAGAAGGAGGAGGAGAAGGAGGAAAAGAAGTAGGAGGAAGAGGAGTAGGAGGAAGAGGAGGAGGAGGAGGAGGAAGAAAGGAGGAACTCTTAAAGAGTCGAGATTGGACTGCAAGAAAATCAACCCTAGGAAGGACTAATCACGCTTAAGTGGGGTAAAGCTAGAACAACCGATCGTTCTGGAACACCTTAAACCTAGCTTACGACACAGATAAATGGTTGTTGCTCCAATCGTCTTCAAGCTGAAATCCTGAATTAAATCAGAATAAATCCCGTGACTAATACAACAGCTCTCTTGGGAGTCAGACGTGGATCCAAATTAAAATAAAATCTGCGAATTATAAGTCGGAATCACAGAAAGGTTAAAGCCTCATTGACACCAATTACGAAGGCGTAAACGTTGTCTTGAGGAGAGAAGATGGTTATTCATACGATCCGTGGCTCTATCTACGTGGTCAGTCATCACGAACTAAAACGAAGTAGAAGGTGACCCACAGAACCCTCCAAACAAGACCTCGAAACCTATTCAAGGCAAAGTAATTGCCTTTGTTGTCACAGATCTTTGAAACACCGTTTCTGACAACAAATTTCGCGTGACTTATGCTAATTAACACTCAAAACAAACGTCCAACTGATTAGATCACCTTCTAATTAATATCACACACAATTTCTTCGTCAACTAACAAACGTCTAAGGACATCCAATCCTTACAAACATTCCCACCGTTAATGAGAAATTAACCTACAAAAACCCTCGTACAGAACAAGCTATTCCTATTCTATTTCAATTAACAGTAAAACAGCCAAAACCAACCAACAGTGACCGACAGGACACACACCAAAAAAAGGACATTTCTAACGACCGCAGAAAAAATGCTGTTTGCATTCACCATTGTCCTGTAGATTTATCTTTATCCATTAAAGGAAAAAACCTAAAAAAATGACTTCATTTGCGTGCGAAAAAAAATAGAAACCCCCTCCGTCAATCAAAAAGAGAGTCCTTCTTCCTAAACGAGTGTTCAATATCTGTCTGATGATGACACTCTCTGGATGAGATACATTTGTCATTCAACTTTATTGATCTGTAATTCGTTTCGCATTCATATTCTCGTCCTTTTTATGCCATTTTTGGCCTGCTCTATGAATTCCACCGTGAAATTTGAAAATTGAATGAAAAAAATCCTTTTAACTAGTCAGAGTGACCGAACGAAGAAAAATTATGGTTGCAATGACATCCTTTGGAGAATTATTGATTTTTTTGTTGAAAATTTATTCACTGCAGCAGAACAGATGGTAATGATGGTTGTGTGTGAGATATTGACGTGTGAATGAAGGCGAACAGAAGTTGCTACTTTGTGAGATAATTGGTCCTAGATTGTCAGCCTGTTAGCCCCCCTTCAGATTACAAGAAGCGGGGGTTTATTGCCTATTTTCTAACTTACTGTCAGCGCCATCTATCTGTTGACAACTGAAACATAACAATCACAAATCATTTCCCCTTTCTTGCAAGAGAAAACAACGACCGATCATTGGTTAGCATCTTCAATCTCCCTTTCGAAGATTACACTTTCTCCTTGCAAAGAAGGATCTTAGGGATGAAAGCCTACCATTGGCTGATTGTGTTCGAAAATTTAGGCAAACCGGTTGTGTTTAGTTTTTCGTTGTTTCCTCCACACAAAGGACACAGATTGAGGGAAGAGTTCAATGAGGGAAGTGAAGACACGTTTCTGTTGCATGAGTTGCTGAAGGGTGTTGAATGATTTGGTCTAGGACTAGGAAAGACTAGTTGAAGTTGCGCAGTGAAATTGAAGGTGATAGAGGAGATTTGGGAGAAGTTTCTCTGAACCGACTGTTGAAGTCTGAATGTTTCCTCATAGAACCTTAGTACAAAGGCTGTTGTAGCTAGGTTAGGTTAGGTAAGGTTGGTCGACTGTCCCCCCTGAGCAAGGAACCACTTAGGCCAGAACGAAGGCCCATTGTGATACCACGTGTAGAAACCTTCTATAGCTAACAGCCCCTAATTATGACGTCGAACTATGTATGTAGGTAGCAGCATGCGTCTTGAGGGGGGTCCTAAACTATCCGTCAAAAAGGTGTTTAAAGGTGTTTCAAGATGACCGCAAAGCAAGACTTTTAACTACAAACCGACGTGGAACTCCTCAAGAGATGACACAAGAACTGTTGAAAGTAAATCTGAAGTCAAAAGAGTTGCCAGGTATGACTTCAAAGCCTGAAGGCCGTATGGGATATATCAAAACGTGGCTTACATTGCCTTCAATCTTATCTCTCAAGGGTCACATCACTCTAAGGAGAATTCATAAGGAAGAAACCAAGATAGGAGCAGATTAAGTCATTTTGAACGCAAAATCCGATAAAGCCCGGCTTAGCTCTTCAGATTAAGCCTCCTATCAAGCAAATCTTCCAAGTTTATCCCTTAAGTGGTACAAGGAACAGCGACAAGACCGTATAAGCTTTTCAGATTCGAAGGCTGATTAAACCTCTTTAAGTCTTAAGCAAGCAAACACTTGGTACTGAAGTTGTCTCTATAGAACCCATTGCCGTCATCTACTCGATTTGAAAACCACTCGTGTGAAGAAGTTGTTCTTAAACTGGATGTCACTACGGAATTCTAAATTAAATAACTTTACCAGAGATCGCAGTCCAGAGTAGCCAGAGGGCATGGCTGTATCTCCACAGCGGCTTTGGATTCAAGCCTGAGTAAGGCTCTACCCGGCTTAATGTCAAGACAGTAACGAACCTAGTTGTTATAAAATTAAGAGGTAAGAAGCCCTCGACAGCAATGTAACAGCTAACAGCTACACAACAGGAATAGATACCAAAAGTTTGGTCTTGGCTCTCGCCGGACTACAGGTCAAAAGAATCTTTTTAGCCGCAGCTTATGAAGGTCTGCCTTCACACGTAGTTACAGAGAGAATCAAAGGCCCGCATGTTCTATGACTCAGTCTAGCAGTCTAAGACCTTTCGTAGGAGCCTTTGAAAAATGTGCCGAATCTTGCATGGTTTTGGGAACACATCCTTGTTAACTGCGGGCTTGTCTTGAAAAGCGATGAATAAACTCAAAAGCCTACATACCACTGGTATGTCGAATGCTATAGACCGAACGAAAACTAGATAGTAAGGCGGTCTTCTGCTGTACGAAATGCTATAGACCGAACGGAAACTACATAGTTAGGCGGTCTTCTGCTGTACCGATCACGGACATCCCCTATAGCAAGCAGAGGATGATAGGAACTGTTTGTCGACCTTTGAAACGATCCCGTCGACCGTCCCGACAACGACCAAGCTTTAACAATGTCTCTGATCTGAAGCATGGAGTTCCTCAAGGCTGCCTACTGTCGTCTGCACTAAGCGAATAATGAACTTCTATCAGAAGTCCGCCGAGACTGCGAGAAACAAAAGTTCCGTTGTTAAAGTTTCTAAGCCTTCCTGAGAGCGTATTGCCTCTGTTGACAAGGGAACCCATAGAACGTATTCTGCATAATTCTAGAACTTTGGGCACAGGAGTCTGTAGTTCATAAGGAAGCAAATAACTTATCGGCAAGACCCAGCTTACTGGGGATGAGTTCTCTAATGAGCTTGCTAGCCACGGTTCAGAGAAGAACTTCTCCGGTCCTGAGCCCACTTTGGATTTGTTGATATCTTCGGTTAGGGCTTCCATCCATGGTTGGGTTTTTACCAAACACAACAGTTGGTGGCATGAATCTCCAGGATGCAGGCAGATTCAACGGATATTTCCCGAAGTCTGCATAGAAGTCCATGGACCACTATCTCTGATGCTTGTGGAGAGGGCGATGACTCTGTAAAAAAACTTCTCAGGTGGCAAACTTTTGGGACTGATGTGATGAGTGCTGGTTACCGAAGCTCCTTGTCACTGAAGCCCTAAGAAAGTCGATGAAATTACTGTAAAAAGGTTGTACCAGCTGGTACCTGGACCAATTTTTGTGCCTTAGACGCTGTGGCTCAGTGGTTAGAACATTGAACTGCTGAGAATACTGGCTTACATTAGAGTTTTTCACTGTACTGACGTCGAAAAATAAACGAAAACGGATCCAGCAATATTGTGGTCTGTTTCGAGATCTCTCAGGAAATGTCCACCTGAGACGGTGGAATGGAGGAATGACCAAGTCGATGTAGTCTGGGCAACCCACAAAGATCGCTGGAGTTAAGTAGCAGGATATCTACAGGTTTATATGCAATGAAACTGGTAACAGCTTCATTCATCACCAATCGCTGGCGGACGGATGGTTCCATCTGCCTCATCAACAAACAGATTTGGCCTAAGTTGGATCACAAACGCTCTGATAGTCTCATTAGACAGAAAAGACTGCTACGGAACACTGAATTGTTGGCAGGCACGCCAATAGGCTGAGCCTTCTCTCTAATGATTTTAAGAGAAGCTCTACAGACGCGGAGGAAGATGAAACTATTCTTAACCTTATCTGTACGTGTCCAGCTTTCTCAGCCCACAGAAGAGCATATTTAGGAGCCTGCTTTCTTCACAATCCCAACGAACTGGCTGACTGCAGGATATGCAACCTCCACTACTTCAAAGCTAGCTTCAGCTGGTACTGCGGGTTTGAGTGTCTGCATCAATCTAATCCAACCTTCGTGGTCTCTATGGCTTGCGTTACAAGACTTGAAGTCGGATTTTTAGTACAAAAAATGTCGAAAATGACAAGAACAATGGATGGCTCAACTTTTTACAGTTTTCATGGACTTTGGGGCAGCTTTTGGCAGAAATTATTGTCGCTGGGGTAGTGATAGAGTGTAAACTCCACAAACCGATGGTACTTCGGTTTGTCTTTACAAATGGGGTCTAGGCTTCTAAGTCGAGGCTCCAAAATCATGTTTTACAAAACTCTGATCTTGCCAGTCTTACTTTATGGAGCTATTTGTTGGACGATAAGTAAGACAACGGAATATTCGACGGTCGAATATTTGGTCCTGTCTGCGAAGAGGGCGCATGGAGGAGAAGATATAACCGCGACCTCTACGAGCTGTCTAAAGATGTGGATGTAGTCTGGAAGGCAAAAATCCGTCGATTGCACTGGCTCGGCCATATCTAGCGAAGGGACGAATCCCAGCCATCTGGTTCACGAAGAAAAGGAAGACCGAATCTTTGGTTTAAAAATCAGGCATACGCGGACGTCAGAAACCTTGGTCTGGAAGCAGCGTGCCCGGGACGGTGGAGGAAGGAAAGCGGCATTAGTTAAGTGGCTCAGATAGGGACACATCTAGACCAAAATGTAGGTCCATTGGGATGTCACGTAAAGTACCAGATTGTCACCATCAGGAACCTTGGATGACGGATCCCTGAAAGCTACTTTGGGTAGCTGTATCGGTCTTCATTTTGATTAAAGAATACAAAGTGGGGTTTCTAGATCAAGCGCCATCTGCCAACAAAACAACCTTTTCAAGACGAGTATTAAATTTTCAAAAAAGACACCATGAGCAGCTAATTCGCGGCAGCTCCACTCATCCTGTCATCCCACAGTCTCTTCCCTATTTTTCCCAAAACTATCTTTTTTTTTCTAAGCTGTCAAATCACATTACCCACGACACAGACAGAACCAAAGGAGAGCGCAAAAAAAATAAAGGAAAACTTGTCAAACTTCTTCTCATCAAGGGATACATGTCTTAGGATACAACAGGACTACTGTGATTCTATGAGAGATTCGTTTTTTTTTTCTATTCACTAACCTTCTAATCAGGATATGAGATGAGATGTGAGAAAAAATTCGTCTGATGTCCTCTGTGTATCTGCATATCGGTGGTGTATATCAGATGTGTAATCAGATTTGTATCTTTCTTGACATACACTGTAGGTATCTGTAATGAGAAAAAAGGGATACTCAGGGTGTGCCACCAGGGTAAACGAATGAAAAAAAAAAAATCGTATTCAAAAGTAATTTGTTGGGGTTGATAAAGGCTTGAGATACTTTGTTTGGAATGCAATTAATAAATACATTAGCACTGATATTGATATCACTGATAAGGACCAACCTTCCGAGTGCAAATGCGGTGTGTAATGGGATTCGGAACATGGACTTTAGGGAAGTTATGGGATTTTGTTTGTATGTAGGAGGTAAAGCACTTTGCTTTGTCCAACAAGCCACCAAAAGCCATTCTAAAATTCGCGACGAATTCGGGATGGTTCAGGGAGGCCGAACGTTCATAACTGCATGGACATTCCACGTCCGAGGAAAGCAATGGATCCGTAAGAGATCCGAGTGAAGGCTGTACCACGCGATGCATCCACCTCTTTAACCTACCTACCTACCTACCACTTTGCTACATCGAAAGAGTTCTGAGAAGCTACACAAGAACTGGTTCACGGAACGCTGTCAATTCCAGGAACGAAAATGAGAAGGGAACTCTCTTCCATTTCCTCTGCAAATGTCCCGCACTAGCAAGAGCCAAACTGCGTGCACCAAACCAACCATTCTTCGACGACTTTAACGACATCTCGGGTAAAGGGAAACGAGATCTAATCCGTTTTCTAAACTCCACAGGCTGGAGCTAGACACCGGCCGTCCAACATCTTCAGCAACACACAGCATCAACCAGGACACACGAGTCGTGGTAGCAAAAAGGCGCTTCCTAGTGCTATTTGGGTTCTACCTCTACCTACCCTCCATTGTCAAAAAATCTAGGTAAGGGGGGTCACACCATACAACCATCGAAGGAGTGAGCTATGAACTGGACAAAGTCTATTTTCAACGACAAGGCCACCCAAGATATATTCTTATAGGACAGCTTCCCTCAGTGACACCATCGCGGTTCAGACGTAGATAATGCCGAATAAGACTAAGAGTGAGGTGGACACGATGTAGCTTATGTTGGACATGTATTCCGTGAAGCCATTGGCCGATAGGAATGTTCTGCAACAAAGTGGACGTCACAGGGTAGTCTCAATTCAAAGCATGTACCAAGCGGAATTGAAGAATCAAGGAATGGGTTCATGACCCCCGAAAAGCCTTGAGTATAGTAGCCAGCAGGTATAATGTGAAGAACTACATGAAGCTGGTCCTGGAGGACCCCATAGAGACGTCAGTGGATGCAGTATTCAGAGCTTCTCTCACAATTTCTTCGGCGCACTAATGACTTTGACCAACACCAACTTGCATCCAGTCAGCTGTAAACTTATCTTTAACCCCCCTAACGACCAGTTCCACCATCAAGTCCTTATGAGAAAACTGCCTAAAACTTCCTGTAAATCCAGTAAAAAAAAAATCCAAAAATCTCATCCTAATCATCATAAACAGGAAAAACCGACACTCTTCCTCAACCAGCGGGATACTCGTACACACATCCTTATCCTTAAGACCCGCGCCAAGTACTCATTCACACAAGATTGCTCTCGTGAACAGATGGAAAAAGACACAACAACAAACCACCCCATTAGGAAGTACCGCCCTTGCAGTGCCACAAACAAAACAATGTCTTGCCAGGATTTGCATAAAAATATTTGCATACATTCGCAATAAGCCCAATAAACATGAAGGAGGCTAATTGCCTTGTCTCGGGTGCGCCCTGAGAATGGAATGCAAATTGAGTATCGAACCGAATAATCGTGTATAATCCGTGAATTTGCAAGAAACTTCCGGAAGAGCTGAACTGTCACCTAGAGATAGAGGAAGGATGAGTCAAGAACACACCCTTTTGCGTTTCGTAATTTTTGCATATTTAATGATTTCGCAAGGAAGGTCCTCGATGGGTGTCCATAGACACACATTTCACATCGTTTTGCCAATTTGTTAAGGATTTCCATGTGACAGTTGAGGAGAAAGGATTGCGAAGCAATAAAATGGCAAATTTATCGTCAATTAGTTGTATTGACATGTTTTGATTGAAAAAGGAGACTCAAAGGATGTCAAATTTAATGATAATTTGTCGCGTTTGGAAAATTGCGATGAGAAAATGCATCCTTTCTCGAAAAAAGGACACCTTCACACGTTCATTTCTCATACAAAACTGCCAGATGAACCGAAGTAATGATGAGATTGACAGGACGATGTTTATGTGACGGAGAGTGTCCTGGGGGAGATGACATTTGACAAATGTCATTTATTTGTCATCGAATTTGTACAGGACTGTGTCGGGAGGTTATTGTTTGTTTGCTGTTCGACTAGAGTTTTTCCATTGTTGTTTGAGGATGGACACTTTGGACAGTGAAACGCCCTTTTTCTGAACTTTTGACGGATTAGAGTCGATTAATTTGAAGAGGTTAGACAAAAGGCGATTTGTTTGGGGGTAATCACGACCTAAATTGAGAGCTAGACTACAAGCATCTGTCACAAGAAGCGGACAATGAGTCCTGAGCATGCATAGATGCAGCAGACAAGACTCCACGACTAGTGTTAGCTGGAACAAGGATAGAGTTGACCACTTAAACTCGTCATCTTGCAACAGTGACGACACGACCTAAGTGTGTCCCTGCTTAGCAGGAACAGCTACTCAACCCAACTTAACCTAAGGATGCGACGAAAGATGAAGACCTTCGTGGTCGATCCTGATGACAAGATGCAACTTCGACGAGTAGAAATCGGTGACATTCTGGAGCTCAAGATGGCTCCTATCGTAAGGAACCCATGAAGCGTAGTAAGGATCATGTTCAGGACAACAATGGGACTGACAAACTGTTTTATAAAAAGTTCACAGAACAGAATGATTCATGCCACCAAGTCAACACTGGCAGTTCCAAAATACTGGAGACCAAGTTCAATTGAATCAAAAAGATGAACGAGTAGCCCATTCTAGCTACTGTGCTGCTGGTTTGCAAGTGGAGTATCTCGTGGTAGTCCGCACTGACTTCTACGTGAGTTGCAGAGTCGAAGAAGACGCTTAATTTGCTTAATTTTCTCGAAATCAGCTTTGAGAATGTCAACATAGGCAGCTCCGTTCTAGGAACTCGTTAGGATCCTCGAGTTAATCACCCATCTATCTGCCACAAGTCCATAACCTGAAGCTGGGCTTATACCCCGATAAACTCAGCAATCAATGCAAGAAGTACAATGCTGTGAACCAAACTATGTAGGCTTGGACGGTCGACTCCTTAGAAGAACACTGTTCCATGGGTTTACAAACATTTCCTTCCTTCCATCGAACAAAAACAAAAATCCAAAGATCTCGCCAGCGAAACGTAGCTTGTGGTGGTGGCACTGTCCCTTCTCACTCGCCTTCAATAATCTCGAAATAAACAATATAACACAGACTCCAGGCTCTCTAAACCAAGATCCTCTACTCTGAGGCTGCGAAACGCATGCTCTAGCTTCTACATGTGCCTCTGAAGGGAGTGTACTATGTCCACTACTATGGATCCTAGCTGTAAACAACATATCATACGATAAACGACATCAAGATTCGAAGCATACACTGACGATCTAGTGGCGGTGGCAACAAGTCCCACTCTGAGTTCTTGATTTCAAAAGAAAATCTAAGCTCGACAAACTTCTCTGGTCCGAGAATAGCCTTGTCTAGCCAAAGAATGGGGCAAAGATAGTCTTTGAGATGGAAATGCATCTAAATCATCCATAAGCGCCAAACGTTGTTACTTTCTATCGTCAAATCCTATAGGAAGCGACGAAGGAGCTTACACTTCCAAACCAAATCGTCCTTATCGTCCATCATAGCCAAATTCAAATCTTGTCCATTATCAGCTCTTTGTTACAGTTCCCACAATACCCACACGTGTCCTTGCACCACATGCTACCTTTACTTGCCATGATTCTCCCACATCCCGTCCTCAACACACCCTTACGACCAGAGGCAGTTTGTAGACAACATCTGGTCAAATATTTGCTACCGAAAAACATGTCACAGTGGGACAGTAGACACCAATCTAACCCATCCCAGCTGTGAAAACAAAAAAAATCAAAAATCACATCAACGCCATCTACAGTCAGACCATCGAACGAAGTAGAAAAATGAATAAAATTTCCCCGAAAATTTCAAACATTTTTGCAACTTCTCTCAAGGTCACAATCGGTACCGTACCATACCGCACATCCCTTTGTATCTCTCCTAAATGTGTCCTTCCGTCTCAAGAAGCCGATCAGAGAAAATTGAAAATGAAGAGATAACAGAACAGAAGGTACAGTATAACTCACCCCTAATCACGATCAAAAGAGGCGAAAAAAAAAGAACACGAAGACCGGTAAGGATTCCACCACAAGGACAATTACTCCTCTTCCCTGATTGGCTGTGAATGCCATTTTCGAATGCGTGCACACACACCGACAATAGTGGAAGGGATCGATGATCGAGTCAAGATTCCATCGCACACAACCGGTAGGTTACTGCGGCACGTTTCCCGATGACGGTTCGGTACCGATCATCATTTGAGTTCTAACCTCCGTACCAAACGGACGTGTGTGTTACCGGTAAAAAAAACCGTGTGCGTAACCCAGTGTATAGTTTCAGTTAATTCAAAATTATTCGTGTCATTGAAGAACACTTTGGTTGTGTCTTAAACAAAAATTCTGTGTTTTAAGTGAAAAAGGATATTAAGGATAAATCCTACAACAGATCGCAGTGCATTAAGTGAAACAACGTTACAGCATTTGGTGAGTACAACTCTTTCGGTTCTTTTTTTCAAAATTAATTCAAACTCCACAATCCGCAAGGATAATTGAAAACTAAAAAACATGCATGACTGTGCACGCCTTTAATTTATGTAAGGATACACACAAAAGCCATGTCACATAAAAAACAAAGTCTGTCTTGTGCCTGGTGATAGGATATAATTTACCTCTTGTACAGGACCTCTCTCGCATGTCCTTTTTTTTCCCTCCTTACCCTACTTTCAATCAGAATTCTGTTTCCCTTCACCCATGATCGATGAGGGATAGATCTAGATTTTCTTTAATTTTCTGCTTCTCTTCCGCATTATCCTTTTTTTTTTTTCTTCTCAGTCCTCAGTCAAGACACAAAAAAAAAAAATACCTTTCACCCAAGAAGCAAAGGCAACAAGGAAGAAAAAAAATTTTAGGGTACACACACATCACAGGGGTGATCTAGTTTCTCTTCCGCATATGTCCTGTAAGCACTCTATCCCACCTTAATCACGTTAGAAGAATCCATTCAAATGAAAAAAAAACAAGAAGGATCTGGAGTAAAAGGACGCAATATCGATCGACAGAAAACAAAAAGGAACTTAATCAGATAAGTTACCCTCGAGATTGTTGGCATTACTAGGATCTGAGTCCTTGTTCGTCTCCTGTGAGAACATAGTGAGATTAGGCGATGCAATAAAATGGATTTTTCCATGCCCATAAGGTGTCTGGCAAAAGGCGGTGGTTTTAGCAGTTAGGCTTAGGCGCCCCTTTCTTTTGGGCAGATGATTAGGAAAAATCTCGATCTCACGCGTGTGCATCACGGAGGATGGTCGGATCTATTATTGAGGTGGAGACGATTTTAATTGCGACGACAGAGGAGATAATTGAACATTTTGGCAGAGTTGGGATGATCGTGATTGTTAGGACCTTTCCCTTCGACATTTTAGTGAACTGATCGTGAATATTGAAATACATTAAGGGCGCCACGATCAATTCATATGTGCAACTGATCATTGAACTTTTCATTACAAATTTAGAACCGATCCTCGACCACGCTTCAGAAAACATGAATTTTACTGATCTTTCCAAAAGTAAACACGGTGTCTGTGGGCAATCGCGATCAATTTTCAAACACGATCACTCCTTCTGTGAAATTTTCCCTTCCAAAAGAAAGACAGCAAATTTGAGTCTTTTTGGTAAGGACAGTCTCATGAGAAATAGGCTTTAAATGATCATGCATGCGCCTAAGATCAATGTTGTGATGACAAATAAACTCCACGATCACTTTTCAACCGCGATCGGCCTTGTAACTCTTCCGACCTAAACTGAAACTTTAACTGTTCCACAATGGTGATCCTCACAATAATCGTAAAAGCTTCACGATCTCTTTTGAATCACGATCACTTTACAAGCGTTTCAATCACTCCCGACATCAACTAGTAACTAGCAGCAACCGAAAACTTCGAAATATCTTTTCAGAACCACGATCACTCAACTGTCTGACTCTTCGTTCCCGACCTTTATATTTGTGATCCAACACCAGTCAGAACGCAGCTTTTATAGAAGCTATTCGTAAAGAATTGTTGTGCTCTGGTACATTTCAAGAACCCTGGAAATCTACTAGATCATGATCTTCCAACAACGAGACAGATTCGATCAGCAACCATCAACAGAACCTCGATCTTTAAACAGACGACTGATTCCGACTCAATCCTGAACGATCAACAGCCTCGATCATCTTTCAAATTCGAATGTCGATCTTCATCATTCAATTGCCTCGATCTCCAACGAAGAACTGACTCGACCTCCAACGACCAACAGACTCAATCATCAACCGCCTACAGAATCTCGATCTTTAAAAACCAACAGACGACTGATTCCGACTCAATCCTTAACGATCAACAGCCTCGATCTTCATCATTCAATTGACTCGATCTCCAACGACAAACTGACTTGATCATCAACCGTCAACAGAATCTCGATTTTTAAAGACCAACAGACGACTGATTCTGACTCAATCCTGAACGATCAACAGCCTTGATCATCTTTCGAATTCGAATGTCGATCCTAAACGACCAACAGACTTGATCATCAACCGTCAACAGAATCTCGATTTTTAAAGACCAACAAACGACTGATTCCGACGCGATCCTTAACGATCAACAGCCTTGATCATCTTTCGAATTCGAATGCCGATCTTCATCATACAATTGACTCGATCTCCAACGACGAACCGACACAATCTTCAACGACCAACGGACTCGATCATCAACCGTCAACAGAATCTCGATTTTTAAAGATCAACAGACGACTGATTCCGACTCAATCCTTTCGAATTTGATTGTCGATCTCCAACGAACAACAGACTCGATCATCTTTCAAATATTTCAACTAACCTACTCTCTTCGTTACAAAACCTTACAACGACCCTAAGTTTCCTTTTATAAGCTATCGCTGCTTTCTTAAGACATAGAGAAAAAGACTCAATGAACAAGGCAGCCGTTGTAGATCTTCTACGATTAATAGGCAAGACAACCCTCGAAAACTCAAAGTTCTAAACCAAAGTTCTCATGTATTTCCATGATCACATGTATCAGTCATCACACGTACAGATTCTACAACGTACAACTCTAAGCTCAGTTTCTACCATTCTTGCTGTTCCTCCTAAATCTAAACTAATCCACTCGAGCTAGCCCTATTGGTAAGAGACACACAAAGTGATCGTGCCAACGAAATTCAATCAAGACAGTCAAGATCGTCATAGCTCGAGAAGCCTAGTAACTATTTGCGTCCTTAGAAAGTGATCTTTAGCCATATAATCCTGAAATGATCATGAGACCCAGGTCCACCCCGCACTGTAGCGCCACGTTGAGTAAGTAAGATCATGGAAGATCAGTACTCGATGCTGATGCGCAGATCAATTTATAACGATCGTAGACGATGTTGCAGTGTGATCAATAGGGATCAATTCGGCAATAGTTAACCAAAAGCACATCCTTCAACCAAGCACCGAATAAAAACTGCCAACAATATGCAAAGCCTTTCCTTGCTTCATTTGTCCAAGTGAACAACCGCTGAACCATCCAATGATCGTGTGTCAATGTTTTGAATGACTTTGAACCTAGTGTCCATCCACTAAGAGTCCTTCCACCAAAGACGCTTACAACTGGATCAAGAAGACTATCTGTCCAAAAGTGGTCGTGCTTTTTCCTTATACAAATTCAAACCCAAAAAACAAAACCGGTGATCATTCAGTTAACACGATCACTGATCATGCAAATTTACAAAAAATGAAGACAACTGACACGATCAGAGTTCAGTGATCGGAAAGGATAAGCGATAAAAAGAGCCCATAGTCCTTCACTTATCATGTTTACTAGTCAGGAAAAGATCTGAAAATAAAGCCAGACACGATCAGTGATCTTCACACTCAAAAACACAAGACATTTATACAATTCTGGCCTTCGAAAGCAGAAAATAAGACCGAAATTGAACCTTTTAAAACATGAAAGTGATCTGTAACAAAAGTAGGCTTTAAATTGAAAAACTGTGACTGAAACAAAAAGAAGGAGGAAGGACTACATATTTAGATTCACGCATCTTAATCCTGCCCTCGAGGTTGCATCTGTATTTCAGACCGATCTTTACCTCTGGAAGTTCCTTCGCGTGCTTTTGTCTCTTCATAGTCTCTAATCAGTCCAATAAGTCATGATGATGGGTCTGACCACCAACCAAAAGCACTGTGTACTTCTGCCTCTTCTTGGTCAAAGGTTCTGGAAAAGAAAAGGAGAGGATCAGCTATAAATTTTAAAAAACCAAAAAATGAATTCAAAAATTCAAAACTTGATTCAAGTCGAACTAAAGATCACGATCTAAACGACCTTTCGAACCATAAGAAGAAATAGTCTGACAAGATCCCTCCTTCTAATAGAAAACAGAATGTTAGGACCTCTCATCACGATCACTGATCACATCCATACCTTCTGCACCAACTTACCACCATAAACTTCTTAATTACTTTCAAGATCATATTAACCATGCAATTAAATCAATTCCCTATGCGAAACCTTATTTACTATTCATTGCATGGCACTTAAAACGGAAACAAGTCGAGAGGACCTCTCAAAGGCTCTTAATAAACGCAGAAACACAAAAAATTCATTACAAAAGTGGTTTTTATTTTTTGAAAAAAAAAAACATCCTCCAACCGTGCACAGCATTAAAAAAAAATGTCTGCAAACATCACAAAACATTTTAACTGTCGTCCCCTTTTGAAATTCATTTTCAAGTCCCAGTCCAAGTTGGAACCGCTGGCATAAGAGAAGAAATATCTCGCGGATATATCTACATACATAGGCACCTCCAAACGCAAACCAATATAAATCAAAAGACATAGCAGCGATTGAAACACGTTCTGTGGCACGTATTCTATAGAATACACTCTCGTCTGACTCTGGGACTGTGGAGGATTTCGCCACTAAACACCACGAGCCAAGTTGAAAGGAAAAAAAATCAAAAAAAAAAAAAAAACGTTTGTAGACCTTTACCAGACCTTAAATGGGAATGGTATCTGGTTTTGGAACTTTTTTTTTTATATTTTTTTGGACGTTGCCCTCTTTTTTCCATGATTCCATGGAGCATGCGTGACTTTAGATAAACACTTAGAGGATGAAGTGGAAGATCGGTGTCGATCGGTTTCATTTCAGGTTGACTGACCAAAGGGATACGTATCTGCAAATTTGGGGGTCATAGTGGGAGCAAGTAATTTTTTTTTAACCAAGCAAAACTGAATTAATTCAAGTTTACAGAGAAATTGAAGGCAATGATGCGTTACAGGGTGGTTGAAAAAAAAAATCAAACGAGTGTAACATGATCAACTATTGCACATTGGCTGTAGAAAAACTTACTGTTTCACAACTTAAATCATTTTTTTCAGATAAAATTCTAAAACTTGAACAATTTTGACCAAAAAAAGGCTAAAATTTGACACCTAATCGACAACGACAGTGTTTGTCGCACGTGTATGTACTGTGCCCAGTATGGATTGCTGGGGAAGAAGTTCTTTAGGTTTCTGGGGATGAAATTCCAACTCAAAAACGGTACAAAAAAAAAACACGTCCTTTTAGTAGTTGACGAAGTAGTGACTTTGATTTCAAACTAGCTTATACCCGCGGTTTCGCCCACCTATAATTTGCGAAGTTACACTTTAATAACAAAAAGTAGCCTATACTTTGACCCGAGGTACAGCCACTCTGTGTGCAAAATTTGAAGTTGATTGGTTCCGTAGTTTTCGTGTTACAAAAGAACAAACAAACAAACGGACAACTTTTCACTTTTATAATATAAGTAGGAAGTAGGATTAGCGAATGTATCTGTTAGTTTTTTCAAAGTGAAGTTGTTTGCAGATGATGTCTTAATCGTATACCTAGAGCGAGATCTGTTTACTTTTAAGTTAAAGGGTGCAGACAGAACTTTCGTATTAAAAATCGAATCCTTTCAAGCAGACTGACAAAAAAAAGATCAAAAATGTACCATTCCACCATCAAAATTACAAAATTTGACATATTTGTGGACAAGTTTTGACGCACAATGATGCCAATTCGAAAGTCATTTCATTGCAACCATCAAAATAGTAGACTTCGACAGATTTTCTGACAAGTTTCACGGAACAACGATGCCAGTGCAACAACCATTTCAGGACTGACTTACTTACTTAGGAGGCGCTACAGTTCGAGGTGAATCTAGGTCTCAACCATTCAGGACAAAAAAAAAAGTGTCAAGTATCTGTCGTGCCTAAGCCATTTTCATTTTCCTAACCAAATTGTCATTTTGGAACAACAATTTCGTACAATTTTTGATCAACAGGGTTCTACACGACTTCAAATCAAAAAATAAAACATTTAACAAATTTGACTAAAGTATTCCCACTAACGTCTAGACATAAGCCCCTTGATCAACAGGGTTCTACTAGATTTCAACTCAAAAAATCCCAACTTTACATCAAGGGATGAACCTAAAATCAAAAGATCCAAATTGTTTTTAGGTCTCACTTTGGCTCCATTTTGTATGCCTGCACTTTAAGACCACCGAGGTATTCACGTTCGAAAAAGACTGCTCTTAATCTTAAATCTTGATCGAAGCAACAAATTTATGTTATCTGGTGAACAAATTCAAGTCAATCTACAGCTTACATGAGGACCTGTCTCAAGACAGCTGACATGTGATATATTCAGGTTCATTCTGACCAAAATATTGTTTTAAAGATTCTAACGTGTACAAAATTCCAAACAGACCTTTTGGAAGTAAAGTGAAGAACTACTTTGATTACTCTCTAGAGACCTACTTAAACAATACTCCTTCCTTCCTTACAAAAAACTCAATTGGAAAGCTATAACAAGCCTTGAGAATCTAGAAGATTTTTGACTTTTACGTAAATTTGGTACCAAATTAACTCTCTAAAATGATGCTGGTTATGACAGTAACGCAACAGAAGTACAAACAAAAGTTGAAGACTTGAAAGGGCCTAAATTTTGACTCAGAAACTAATTCAGTCACGTAAAACTAACTAATTTTGACTTCAAAATATTAATTCAAGAGAAAGGATATAGCAGAAGCACCTATACATTTCCTTTTTCGATGCTGTTTTGGACTTATCAAATGCCTGGAACTCTGGATCTCAAAATACCAAATTAATGACAAAAACTACCTGAAACTCAGCTAAAGTATTGACGAACGATCAATTTTTTCAGACCCCACTTTTGGATCAAAACTAAACCTTAGCCCCCCCACTTACTCTGCTTGAAGACTCTGAAGACTATTTAAAATTATGTTTTGCTCTGAATTTTGAATGAAAAATAACGTCCAAACGTGGAAGCAATGATTTTTCTCTCAACATACTGTAGGGTCACATATTTCTTTCAGTGGCCTTGGAGCATCTTCTTCTTTATCCTAGCTTTGTCCCATGTTATTTGGGGTCAGCTCTCCTAGAGCGAAATCGATGGGGTTGTCCTGTCGTCTACTTTCGCTCTCCTCATGTCATTATTGACTAAGGTTGTCCAGAATCTCATATCTATAACTTTCCGTGTCGTGTACTCCTCAGGTCTTCTGAAAACGTATCCATACCATCTCAAACTGTTCTCTTACATTTTTTCCGCAATTGAATATGTTCATTGCGTACTATAGTCCCGCATTGTAACACCTCCCGCCCATCACAACATCTTCATTTTACCCACAGGTAGCTTTTGTTCGTGGCATTTGCTTAGTAGCCAGCATTGGGAACCATGGCCCATTGCTGGTCTTACATCTGTCTTTTGCAGCACAAAATACCTGTAAACATCTTCCACTTCATCCATCCGGCGTTGGTGCGTGATGGTCTATGTCCACGTCTATGTTACAGTCTCTTTGAGAGTATTGATCCTAGATACTTGAAGTTTGAGACTTCTCTTAGTGGGCATCCATCGAGGTTGATTGTGTCCGCTGGCGCTGGATGGTCTGAGAAATCACATCGTATATGCTCGGTCGTCTGCCTACTGATGCGCAAGCTTAAAATTTTCAAGAAATTTGATCAAAATTTAGTTTCGACCTAAATTTTGTCTTGAAACTTCCATTCTACCGATGACAAGAACTACACCCATTCCTGTGGCCTACATAAGTCCATTAAAGCCTTTGACTCACAGTAGAACCCTAATCGATGCCTTTGAATCCGAATTTCAGTTTTTCAGAAAGTTTCCAAGAATTTAAATCTTTTTAGACCAAAACTTTGACACTGATAACCCTAGATCCCAAATGTTCGCAAAGTAAATGCTTCGGAGGACCTTCATTCAAAGCTGAACACGAAAACCTGTTTCTATCAAATGTTACACTGTTTCCCATCACAATGGACATATCACTGATCTAAGTGTGCTGGCAACCTACACTGTTTCCCCTACTAACACTGGAGCTTAGGTGGAACGTTGGGTCAAATTTAGACCACAAGTCAGAAAACTCATTTCGAAACAAGTAAACGCTGTACAAATTCAGAAAACCATACAAAACAAGGTCTTCACTTAGTCACAGAAAGAAGTGAGAGTTCTGAACAGTTTGGACACATTTTTAGCCTGTCTTCTGACACCGGAATATAAACCCTTTCAATTCATCCTTAATCAACAATTGAAGCCTAAATTTACAACGTTCTACTGATGCTTTATGTCCCATTCAAAAACTTAACTTTTGGAACTGGTTTAGCAAAGGCCCAAAATGAATAGAATCCACACCGATTTGGACCACTTTTAGGCCTTAATTTTGCGACTTAATGCTGTGCATCCCCATGAATCTCTTGATACGTCTTAGACCCGGCCAAATGCTAATAAGGACCTTCCTTACTTTCCTAAATGTTACATTTTAGGCCTCAACTCTACACCTTTTTTAAGAACCAAACTTTAGAATAGAAAATTCGAGAAGGCTCTGTTCAAGTTAAGTCCCCCACTTTCCAAACACCTTTCAAAAAAATCAAATGAATGACAATCCACCGTTTGATGAATGAATCCTTATTTTCATTCAATAATTTGACAGAATTTTGACTAAAATATTGTCGACCCTCTCTTGCTAAACACAATACCGCAAGGAACATGACACATAACATACCGCACATCATTTTTTTTTATTTCTCGCGCGTTTAAACTTCAAAAGGACACCGATATGACATCATCTCTATCCGTTCATCTACTGGTAACCATAACCGTGAATGGAATACAACTTCTCACCATTACCCACCACCACCACCTGACAGGACACGGTTGCAATTTCATTTGTCCACTTATTGTCCACCTTTTACCTTCCATGTGTCTGTGTTGATTCTTCTTTTTCTTTTCCAAGTTTTTTTTCTTTTTTTTTTCCTTGCAAAAATTTCCATTCATCCTTTCTTGCCCAACCTCCTTGTGTATTCTCTCTCCCTCTCCATTCAAACGATCTTGCAACACAAATCCTGTCTCAAGCTGTGCAGTAAATTTGCACAAATCGAAAGAATAATAAATGTGAAAAGAAAAAAAACAAATTCACAAAAAAGGAGACAAATTTCAATCCAGTTCTTAGTCCTTTTCTTTTCTCTTTGCACACCCCTCGAAAGGATAAGGAAAAACCGGGAGAATTTTCGGCGAAAAGGACCACTACCCGAAATAATTTGCGGATTTCTCCATTGTGGTGTGTTGCACTAAATAAAAACAAGTTTACCCCAAGGAAGGACACATGCGTCCTTTTTTCTTTAAAATTAATTTCGCGGAAAGAAAAAAAAAATCCGTTTTTTGTGTGTTTGAACAGTAAAATGCAAATTGCCAAATAAAAATACCCCCAAGGAGAGAAGAAAAGGATACGCTCACGAAACACAGACGCGTTCTAGGCGGCGGTGAGTTACTTACCGATCCTTGCGCGAAAAGTTTTCTTTATTTATGCAAATTTTTTATTTTTTTGGGCTTATGGAGGAAAGAAAACAGAAGGATCTTTAAGGATGTTGCAACAACTTGTTTTGTTACCTTGCATGACAGTTGGTAGTCGATTTATTTTTTGTTTTTTTCTTTTCTGTTGTCCTTTTGCTTGTATAAGGATCATTTGGGCGCTAGGTATAGACAACTTGACAACAAAAGGAAATTTTTGGAATATTTTCGGTACCCGAAGATGATTTATCATCTGTTCATGTGTGTACATGGCGGATTGCCAAAAAAAAAAAAGAAGCAGCTGCAGGGATGAAAAAAAAAGTGATCTATATTGGTTCGGAACGGGCGCAAGGACATGTGGTAATAATGTGACGGGATACATCAAGGTGAAATGAGCAAAGAGACGTTACTGTCAGAGTGGTTGGTTGGTGCGTAAAAACTCGTTTGCAATGAGTTAAGCCGACCAAAAGTTCAAAATTTGAACAAAGTTATGAAAAATTTTTGACAAAAACGGGCAAACAAATTTGGCAAACTCATAGACCGCAATACAAGCTTCACATGACAGAATATTCAAAGATAAAGGACCTCATTCAGAAATATTGTACATGCAAACATTTCTAGCTTATTTCGACCAAAATTATGGAACCTAGCTTGTCAGGAAGACCTAAATTTTCAAAAATAAAGGATCAAACCAAAGCCGCAGTTCCTTGGCAGGTGGCCTAATATTTTTTTTTTCCAAAGCAGACCACCAAAAATGTTGAACCATTCCTGATAGGCAAAATGAACGGAAATTCGGACAAAAATTTGGTCAGCCTATTGGACAGAAACCCCTAGGTGATCAAAATTTATTTACTGATCAGCTCCCCCCGATGAATTCAAGATTAGACATTTATTAAACCCTCACGATGCCCTACACTTGGGACAATTCAGTACAAAAATGTCTAAAAACCTGGCAGAAGGACCTAAATTTCAAAAACTCGACAATTTGGCCCGTCAAAAAGTTGCCAACAAATTTCAAAACCATGATGTTGGTCAAAAATTAGAGCGGAGTTCAATGCCATTCATGGGACATTTCGGCCATAATTTGCCAAAAAGCCCCAAACTTATGAAAATGTTCAAAAATTCGTTCCCAAATTCCAGATTTTAACACTTTTTCATGCTGTTTACGAGTAAAAGTTCAAAAAGAAACGGACAGAAGGTCCTAAAATTCCAAATCTCAACTGTCTACAAGAAAATGATCGAAAAAAAAGGACAGAAGGTCCTTAAATTCCAAATCTCAACTGTCTACAAGAAAATGATCGAAAAAACGGACAGAAGGTCCTAAAATTCCAAATCCCAAATGTCTACAAGAAAATGATCGAAAAAAATGGACAGAAGGTCCTTAAATTCCAAATCTCGACTGTCCACGAGTAAAACTTCAAAAAGAAACGGACAGCAGGTCCTTAAATTCCAAATCTCAACTTTCTACGAGTAAGTGATCGAAAAAACCGGACAGAAGGTCCTAAAATTCCAAATCTCAACTGGTTACGAGTAAATGATCGAAAAAAATGGACAGAAGGTCCTAAAATTCCAAATCTCAACTGTCTACGAGTAAGTGATCGAAAAAAACCGGACAGAAGGTCTTAAAATTCCAAATCTCAACTGTCCACGAGTAAGTGATCGAAAAAAATGGTTACGAGTAAATGATCGAAAAAATGGACAGAAGGTCCTAAAATTCCAAATCTCAACTGTCTACGAGTAAACGATCGAAAAAAAACCGGACAGAAGGTCTTAAAATTCCAAATCTCAACTGTCCACGAGTAAGTGATCGAAAAAAATGGACAGAAGGTCCTAAAATTCCAAATCTCAACTGTCTGCTAGAAAATGATCGAAAAAACGGACAGAGGGTCCTAAAATTCAAAATCTCAACTGTCTACGAGTAAATGATCGAACAAAACAGACAGAAGGTTCTGAAATTCCAAATCTCAACTGCCCACGAGTAAATGATCGAAAAAAAAACGGACAGAAGGTCCTTAAATTCCAAATCTCAACTGTCTGCTAGAAAATGATCGAAAAAAACGGACAGAAGGTCTTAAAATTCCAAATCTCAACTGTCCACGAGTAAGTGATCGAAAAAAATGGACAGAAGGTCCTGAAATTCCAAATCTCAACTGGTTACGAGTAAGTGATCGAAAAAAATGGACAGAAGGTCCTAAAATTCCAAATCCCAAATGTCTACAAGAAAATGATCGAAAAAAATGGACAGAAGGTCCTTAAATTCCAAATCTCGACTGTCCACGAGTAAAACTTCAAAAAGAAACGGACAGCAGGTCCTTAAATTCCAAATCTCAACTTTCTACGAGTAAGTGATCGAAAAAACCGGACAGAAGGTCCTAAAATTCCAAATCTCAACTGGTTACGAGTAAATGATCGAAAAAAATGGACAGAAGGTCCTAAAATTCCAAATCTCAACTGTCTACGAGTAAGTGATCGAAAAAAACCGGACAGAAGGTCTTAAAATTCCAAATCTCAACTGTCCACGAGTAAGTGATCGAAAAAAATGGACAGAAGGTCCTGAAATTCCAAATCTCAACTGGTTACGAGTAAATGATCGAAAAAATGGACAGAAGGTCCTAAAATTCCAAATCTCAACTGTCTACGAGTAAATGATCGAAAAAAACCGGACAGAAGGTCTTAAAATTCCAAATCTCAACTGTCCACGAGTAAGTGATCGAAAAAAATGGACAGAAGGTCCTAAAATTCCAAATCTCAACTGTCTGCTAGAAAATGATCGAAAAAACGGACAGAGGGTCCTAAAATTCCAAATCTCAACTGCCCACGAGTAAATGATCGAAAAAAAAACGGACAGAAGGTCCTAAAATTCCAAATCTCAACTGTCTGCTAGAAAATGATCGAAAAAAACGGACAGAAGGTCCTAAAATTCCAAATCTCAACTGTCTGCTAGAAAATGATCGAAAAAAACGGACAGAAGGTCCTAAAATTCCAAATCCCAACGATTTTAGCTATCTACTTCGACATGAACCTAGAAGTTCAAAATTGTGTGCTGAATCAACAAAATCAAATCACGTTCATTGGGACCTCAACCAACTTAGCGTGCGAAACTGAAGGCAGCAAGCAAAATATCGAGTTGGCTGGAGACGCTTGTTGGTTGAGGCCCAGGTCCATCCCTGTTCATTGTTTTAAAATTGAAGCAAAGACTAAATTTACACAAAGCTTGCCCCACATTGATGAATATTTTGGTAAAAAATTTAGCCGATGGTCCCAAATTATGGGTAAAAATTCTAAAACTGAGCAATTTGGGGAATTATTTCTGCAGAAAACCAGGACAAAGTTCTAAAAGTAGGGAATAAGGTCAATCAAATTCGAAACATGTACTAAACTGTATTCGAAAATCTGCTTAAGTGCTCAAGAAATGGAAGGGAATTCGAACAAACATATTGCGACCCAAATAATAAGTTCGAAGCTGTCGAACCAAATCGAAAAAATTTTGATCACATCGCTACTGAAATCACAAAAATTATTCCAAATTGTGTTCAAAATTTGCTAAACTATTCGCAGAATGAAAAAGGATTCAAAATTTCAAAAAGAAAAGTCGAGCCGATTTGAAAAAAAGTTCAAAATTATGAATCTGAGCCTAAAAATTGGTCCAAATTTGCTAAGGTTTTCCCAGAACAGAAAAAGATTCCAAATTTCGAGTGATAGAACAAAATTTACAGCCGATTTGAGAAAAGTTGAATCTGAACCTACAAATTTGTCAAAATTTAGCCAGTAGACCGATTGAAAACAGGGCCTTCAATGAGTGACGGGCGAATCCTTAGAATGAAATTAAAAATTAAGAACTCCAACATCTCCGACAAGATACATACTTACTCTGCACCAAAATGCCGCACAAAAATGACCTAAAATGACAGACTGCTCTAAAATATACAAATTGGCGAGTCAGAGACCAAGAAACAATTAGTTAACGGTTCTTGCATTAAGAAAGTCACAAAACAAATCAAATGCAATCCACTGCAGAGACAAATCAGACACAAATATTCCTAAAATTTTGTAAATGTGTACCGAAACACGCTCAGAAATCGTCCTAAAGGAGCATCACCTCTTTCAGTGGCAGAACTTTTCAAATTTGACTTTGATTTCACCGACTTCGACCTCAAAATTCCAAAAATTGTCTAAAATATTGTAAGGGGTCGAAAAATTTGCCTGTTTTGAACCGAAAAATGAAAAATCAAAATTGAATCGAAATTTTTGACTTATGGACCAATAATTTTGTTTAAAGTTGCAAGCATCGTAGTCTAATTTGGAGCAGAATTTCAGCCCTATTGGGCCTGGATTAGACTATACCCAATACTTGCTCAAGCGCGACTCAAAAATTGTACTTCAGAGAACGATTTTTGAAAACATGCACCCGAATCCTCTTTTTTTAGAGAATTTTCGAGACTAGACCAAAGTTCAAAAACGTTTCAATATTCCAAAAATCAGTCAAAAGAATCCACAAGACCCACAAAGCAAAACATTGATGTCCAACCTTCTGTTCGAAATTTGTTATTCAATACTTAAGAAGCAACCAAATCCAGGACCCATTACTATCCCATAACCGAGAAAAACATCCGCATTATCCTTCTTCGAATCCCAATCTTTAAAGTGAATATCCTAATCAGCTTAAGGAAAAGTTCCTTCTCTCCCAAAGAAAAACAAGAGCACATTTGTGGTGGCTGTTCGATTTTGTTATTTTCTTTTGTGGAACACGTTTCTCCATTCCCTGGGATCTCTCTACAAAAGGATATTGATTGATTTTTGTTCCTTTTTTTTTGTGAGGAATAACAACTGCCAACACCAACCCTCTCTTTGGCGTTAGAAAAACTATTTTGATCCCGTCACAAGAAGGTGAACTACATGTCACCGAGTTTTTATGACACATACGACGAGTATTTTCATGTTTTAAGGGTGAAGGATGATATTGTGTACCCGAGAGATCCGGAATTACTTTCTAGTTTGCAACTAATATTTTCTTTGGGTTCCACGACGAAGGTCGGGATAGATCAGAAAATCACTGTGGCGGAAAAACTAAGTACAAGAGAAAACTAGGGCAATCTGGATCCTCATCTTTATATTTCCTTGTTTTTCGTTCGTCCTTTTCCTGTCTAATGATGTACTAAGGATGAAGGTTTTGCAAATACATGAGAATATTTATTGTTGGCATTTGTAGTAGGTGCCGGTTTTCTATTGTTCGCATCTCTTGCAGGAAGAAAGTCGATTTGAAGAAAGGGACCATCTGCGACAAGGTGTAACTTATGACAGCATATAATGAAAGGAAGAAGACCTTTCTTCGAGTTTTTAGTTTCAATAGTATGTGACGCAATGTAGGGATGCTGATGAAGGAGGTACTCGTAGACAGAGTGAAAGCAAGGAAGTCTTAGAGATAAGTTCGAAATTTGAAAAACCCGAATAAATTTGTATTTTGTAACTTTAGCTGACCCAAGATTTGAGTCAACTGCCATTTTTGATGAACATTTTGCACTTTCTGGTCAAAACTTTACGGTTTTCGCTGAAAAATTCACAATTTCTGGTCAAAACCTTACAATTTCTGGTCAAAATTTGCAACTTATGGTCAAAACTAACACTTTGGTCGAAATTTTGCAGCTTTTGGTCAAAACTTAACAATTCACGGTCAAACCCTTACAACTTCTGATCAAAATTTTGCAACTCATAGTCAAAACTAACACTTTGGTCGACATTTTTCAGCTTTTGGTCAAAACTTTACAATTCCTGGTCAAAACTTTACAACTTCTGATCAAAATTTTGCAACTCATGGTCAAAACTAACACTTTGGTCGCAATTTTGCAGCTTTTGGTGAAAACTTAACAATTCCCGGTCAAAACTTTACAACTTCTGATCAGAATTTTATAATTTCTGGTCAAAACTTCACATTTTTGTCAAAACGTTGCACCTTTTGGTCAAAACTTAACACTTCAGTCAAAACTTTACAACTTCTGATCAAAATTTTACAATTTTAGGTCAAAACTTCACACTTTTGTCAAAACTTCCTCTTCTGGTCAAAACTTAACAATTTCCGGTCAAAACTTTACAAATGTTGATCAAAACTTTACAAGTTTTGGTCAAAACTTACCTTTTTTGTCAAAATGTTCCACCTTCTGGTCAAAACTTAACAATTTCCGGTCAAAACTTTACAAATTTTGATCAAAACTTTACAAATTTTGATCAAAACTTTACAATTTTCGGTCAAAACTTACCACTTTTGTCAAAATGTTCCACCTTCTGGTCAAAACTTAACAATTTTCGGTCAAAACTTAACAAATTTTGATCAAAATTTTGCAATTTCCAGTCAAAACTTCAAACTTTGTCAAAATGTTCCACCTTCTGGTCAAAACTTAACAATTTCCAGTCAAAACTTTACATCTTCTGATCAAAATTTTACAATTTCTGGTCAATACTAACACTTCTGTCAAAATGTTTCACCTTCTGGTCAAAACTTAACAATTTCCAGTCAAAACTTTGCAATTTCTGATAAAAATTTTAGAATTTCTGGTCAAAACTTCACTCTTTGTTAAAATTTTCCACCTTCTGGTCGAAAACTTAACAATTTCCGGTCAAAAATGTACAACTCTTTATCAAAATTTTACGATTTCTGGTCAAAACTTCCCACTTTTGTCAAAATATTCTACCTTCTGGCCAAAACTAAACAACTTCCGGTAAAACTTTACAACTTCTGATCAAAATTTTACAATTTCTGGTCAAAACTCCACACTTTTATCAAAATGTTGCTCCTTTTGTTCAAAACTTAACAATTTCCGGTCAAAACTTTACAACTTCTGATCAAAATTTTACAATTTCTGGCCAAAACTTCACACTTCTGTCAAAATGTTTCACCTTCTGGTCAAAACTTAACAATTTCCAGTCAAAACTTTACAGCTTCTGATCAAAATCTGAACTCATGGTCAAAATTGTGCATTTTTTGGTCGAAACCTTACAGCTGCAGATGAAAATTTTACATTTTCTGGTCAAAACTTTTCTCTTTGATTAAAGTTCTGTGCATCTTGGTCAAAACTTTACAGCTTCTGATCAAAACTTTGAAATTTCTGCTAAAAACCGTACACTTTTCGCCAAAATTTTTACAATTTTCAATTGAAAAATTCAAAAAAAATTTCAAAATTTCGGAATTTTTAGTCAAAATTTTGCAATTTTTAGTCGAAATTTGACCAAGACTTTGAAATTTTTGGTCGAACTAAGAAAATAAAGCCAAAGATGAATACTCACTACATTTTGTCGCTAAAAAAAGCTGTCGAGATGTAGATACAGTCAAAAAGCCTAGAGTCTACAGTAATTCCAGTCAAATGGTCCAAATTTCAAAAAAGTCTGAACCAATTCAATTCTGTCGAAGGAAAACTAACCTTAACTACAGTGAAAAGGTCAAAATTCTAAAGAGGCCTTCGAAAGACAGAACTTTAAGGAAGCAGTCCAATGGAGTAAGATTTATTCTGAGCAACAACAAAAAACCGCTAAAAAAAAGCCTATTCCCAGTGACGGTGATCATTCAAAAAAGTTTTGGAACACCACTCTAAAGCGAAATTGTTCCAAATTGTTGGTTGTACCGGTGTTCTTTAACAAGTTCCAAAACACATGACGAAATAAGCAAATCAAAGATTAAATTTTTGGCAGGATACAAACTTTTTTATGATTGCCTTCGCCATTGGGTTATGTCAACTTTAGTGGAGGAAAGAGACGCTGTGGTAGCAATACCGTGAATGAGACTGCTTACTCCAAAATTGGTTAAGACCCATAGATTGGCTTCTTTCGTGTTCATAACAGCCTTCCACCGATCCATGAATAGTCCTCACCGACGAGTCTCTGCATTCTCCTAAGTAACTTCAATCCACAGCCCATGCTTCTGAGAGGTCCTGTGTACAAGAGCAACGTTTTGGTACGACATATGCTGGGCATATGTCAAATTGGTTCCATGGTGCTGCAGTGCAGCGATGGAAAACTACATTCTAAGTTACGATTATCCAACTAAACTCGCACATGTCACATGTCATAGACTTCTTTTCAGAAAATAATTCGAAACACTAGTCACCTCCTACTCCTGTCGACTACTGACTTCAACCTTCTTTTTCAACTTCAAATCCCATGTGACCGACACTTATCAGTTTTTTTTATGTTTCATCCCAGTTTCCGACACTCACCTACTCCTTCGTGTACAACATTATTTATGGAGAACGAAGCTAATTAGACAACAAACATCCTTGAACGGGAATTCAAACAAGAATCCTGGTCAACTGTTCAAAAATTTCCCTCTTTCAAAAGAAAATCCCTTTTTTCCGGTTCACCCATCTCAGTTTGTACACAAACCCAATTCTATGTTCCACACTAACTCTACCCAATCCACAAGCAAAACATCGAATTTCCCCTCCCTCCACTTTCCATTCCCTTTTCTAACGTACTCACTCTCTCTCGTTGCAGCGCCAATAACATAGATTCCATACAATTTCCACTCAGAAAATGTTCCCCTCCATGTGGCAATGCTAAAGTGGACACAAACCAAACGACCAACCACACCGATTGAGCCGAAACCAAAGAGACAAATACGTCGCACCCCACCAAAACATCGAAGAGCCAACCCAACCAAACACATGAAGATGCCAACGCGAACAAGAACATCGACCACGTTGGAACGCAGCTTGCACCGGAAGTCACTGGATGCGAACGCACAAAGTGCCAAACGAGTCCGGGGAATCGAGGCGAATAAGGAGAACATGGGCATTCACTTTGTGCGTAGTCCTATGGGTAATACGAGCCTAACAGCCCTCCATGACCTCAGCAATGGGAAATCTCCGAAGCGACCAGCAACACCGACAAGACACACATTGAGTCCTCTGAATGTGAAACGAAATCCTTATTCGAGAACTCTGCCGACGTTTGATGAAACCTATACTCCCACCGGTACTGGTAGATTCTCCGATGACTTTGGTGAGTGTCCACTCGGTCGATTGTCCTTTAAACAGAGGAAGTCCGTGGACGAGTCTCTCACTCCGTCGAAAATGGGCGATGAGACATTGGACAAAATGCTAGACGCCATCATTGAGAGTGCTCGCAAGGACCCGGACGATGAGAATCTAATCGAAACAATCAAAGAATATGACTTGGAGCAGAGCATTCATGAAATGGAAGTGAGGACACCGCCACATTTGAAGCGACAACGAGTAGTGGTGCGACGTCGTGCTCGACCGAAACAGGAAATGATCGGTCTGACTCTCCCCAATGGCATTCCAAGCCCTGAGACTCCAAATGCCAAGTCGATGGACGAGAAAATTGCAAACGAGTTAGCCAACATGGAGACGCCCAAAAACGTGGTTTTCATAGTCGACTCGCTCCCAGAAAATTTCCCGAAGGACATGCAACAGCAGCACTGCTCCACACCCACCCAGGAGCAGACACATTCGATCAAGCGGTGTCTAACATTCTCCCCCGACAGCGATGATGACTTCAGTGACGCCAAACGAAGCTCAGTGGCTTCGTCGAACATCTCAGAAGGCAGTGCTTCGTGTGCCCTACGCGCTGGTCCCGCAAAGGGTTCGCTCGATCTGGCGGTCTTCGTCGAGAATAATCGTCTCAATGTCCACGGTAAGTTTGAAAAACTGGTATCTGATCTTTGTACTGAACGCTGATTTTCTCTCTTTCAGTGATCCGATGTCGTGATCTTCAACGGCCCAATGGCAGCAGCGTTGCTGTGAATGCCTACGTCAAGGTGGCGCTTCTTCCCTCCGATGATGTAGCTGGTCCCGAGAATGGCTTCCAACGTACCGCTGTGCATCGACACTCAAGTCGACCGTACTTCGATCACCGTTTCAAGTTCGACATCAGACCCGATGATGAGCACGATCTGGCAAAGAGGGTCCAACTGGCCATTTGGCATCGGGATCGTGATTTGAAGTGAGTAGTTGTATGTATTGTGAAGAGAAATACAAATTGATACACATTTACACAACTAAACACATGTAGTTCAAGGAGGGTGCAGTTGGGTAGACATTGAAGGGATGAAGATCGGAAGGGAGAATCAAGTCTTTTCGAAAATTGATTGATGATTGATGAATCGGCATGGAAACCAAGTTGGTGATTGAAATTCGTTGACAGTCAATGATCCTGGTTCGCTGGCCCGACTTTAAGAGGCTCTCGATCGCTATCTGCCGATCTTGTCACCTTGAAAGTTTAAAGACATGCTTCCAATGATCACGATCATTCATCTTGTGATCGTCTGAATTGAAGATGTCATGGGATCAT
This sequence comes from Criorhina ranunculi, assembly GCA_951813785.1. NCBI lineage: Eukaryota > Metazoa > Arthropoda > Insecta > Diptera > Syrphidae > Criorhina > Criorhina ranunculi. Next base: position 4,169,005 of record OX638385.1, on the reverse strand, counting down.
GATCATCAATCGATCTTGTCCAAGTTCAGAGAAGAGAAGTCCCTCTTTAAAGAGTCAAAGACTGAGCTAAAGACGGTTGGTGATCGCGATTGAATCAAGCGATCTTTCTAGCTTAAGTCCTACAATGCTCACGCTGACGATCGTGATAGATAACTGATCTCGTCGACTGATTGCCGCGCACTGAGTTGAGGAAGATGATCGATACCCTTACCCTATCACGATCGACAACTGATCTTGGCGGAAAGTTCTCAAGCTGACAGAGATGAGGATCAGTCCAAACCTCTCTTTTGACCATCGATCTCGAATTCATACGAAGAAGGCTTTCTAGGAAGACGATGGGGACAAGGTAACCGCTGCTTGGCATGTTCAACTTTACATGGAGCCACGATCAGTCTTACCGTAGTCCTGGGATGGCTCTCTGATCTCGGAATCTTGAAACCTTTCAATGGATGATCGTATATAGTCCCTGACGTACAACATTTTAAGCCCGTGACATCGGAAGCCATCGCTTGGAGCTGAGATCTGAAACTCCTTAGGCGTCGTTCCTTTGTAATACGTTCTGTAACCTTCAGTCAAGTGGTCACTCTTGATGGGAACTAACAATGAAATTCCTGAAACTATACGCAGATCCCATTAAGTTTGTCGAAACGGTTGAAGGGTTACAAGTCTTGATTACGTTCTTACGGTACAACGATAGCTTGTAGCTTCTTCATTAGCAATCAAGTAGAGCCCTTGCTAAGCCACAACATCCTACATGAATCCTATCAAGTCCGTGTCTCACCACTTGACCAATCACTCACCACCTAAACTCCCAATAAATTAACACCACACGTCCACTAACCACGTGCGGAAACCTTTATAAAGTATTCAAAGCAAAAGAGGACCAGGATTGGTCAACCCAGACACCAACCCTTTTTAATCGTTTCATAGCCCGGGCCATCATTTTTAAATCGTAACTACTTATTCCAGCATGCGCTGTGAAATTATTCAAAACAATTCAATTAATCTCTCTTCGTCATCCTTCATCGTCCTCCATCCTCTCCTCCGTTCTTAACCCTTTTTCCATAGCAGTACTCCAAATGAGCTCTAATTTCATGCATAAAATATTCCCGAATCAGATTAAGGACAATTAGTACGAGGCAATCCTGTCACAGTAATCTCTATCCTTCGACACTTCGACCAACGGTGTGTGCACATTTATGTACCATTCTCGGAAAATAACTGGATAACCGGTGCAGTAGTGAAAGTTATGTGTCCATATCCCCACACACACACATCAAGTGATAAGGTGTCAACGTTTTATAATTGAAAGTTGCATGAGCTTCTTTCGGTCTTTTCTGCTTTCATTGCGTTCGTGTGTGTGTGTGTAAATGTTTTTATTATGTCTAAAGGATAATGAAAGAGAATGCGAGAAATCAGAGACATTCTCCCAAGGGGGATGCTATGTCCAGAAGGTATTGCTCTCACCGGGGGTTGACAGTAGAAAATGTAACAAAATATGTGTTTGAAAGGAAAATTGAGAAAGCTTAAGGGTGACCAATTGTAATGCGATTGTGCGAGGGAATTTCTCCCCACTCACATGCAGGGATGAAGGAATTTTTATTTGAACGAGTGGATTGTAAGCTTTACAGGGTGAGAGAATAAGATAGAAAGGATCTAACAAATCGAAACTCCTTATTACGACGAGAAATACAGTCTTCTTATCCTCCATCGTGAGCAAGAAGTTGGTCGTTCATCTAGAGCATTCTGAGATGTCATAATCGACTCAAAAGAACTTTAAAGAAACACAAATGAAGAAGCCAAGTGAAGGGTGGAGGAACAGATGGAAGAAACCCTCCGGAAGGGTCTATCTTTATACGAATCTTATGAATCCAGTACGGTTTCAATTGAACCTTGACAAGATCGACCTAGAAAAACTGACTGAAATGGTCAGTGGTTACTTTTCTCTGAAGGAATTTATCTCGAAGTCCTTATCTTCGCAGTGATGAAACACTTCTTCCCTTCCAAACAGACTTTGAAGCTCTCCTGAATCAAGGTAGAAGTGGTTGAAACTGGTGAGCCTGCCAGAGACACAATTAGCGCTGATGTGCAGTTTTGAGTCAATGGCTGCACTACATTGGCAATTCCACAGATTTGCCTTGAGAGGGATGGATCGCTTCATCCCTTCCAAACAGACTGTGAAGACTTCCTGAGTCAGTACCTGCACCGTATTGGCCATTCCACAGATTTGCCTTGAGAATGATGAAACGCTTCTTCCCTGTACGCCCCTCCTGAGTCAGTAGGTCCACCGTATTGGCCATTCCACAGATTTGCCTTGAGACAATGAAACGCTTCTTCCTTTCCAAACAGACTTTGTAGCTCTCCTGAGTCAATAGGTGCACCGTATGGGCTGTTCCACAGATTTGCTTCGAAGTCCTTGCCTTGGGAGTAATGAAACGTTTTTTTTCTCTTCCCAACAGACTGTCTAGCTCCCTTAAGTCTAAGAAAACATTAAGAACGCACGCATTGAAACTCACCAAACTACACCGGTGGTCAGCAGTGTCAATGCAAGTGTCCGTTTAGGATCACTTTACGAAGCTGTTCTAAGCAGTACTACCACGAAGCTTACAAATAACTAGTATATGACTTACTTACTTAAGGTGGCGCTACAGTCCGGGGCGGACCTGGTTGGAGTATGACCCAACGCCCAAACAACATTTCCTCCTCAGATGGCCAAAGCAATTCGGCTCCTACCCCTCCAAAAGTGGCAAAAGAGTGCCGAAAAGCGGCTTCCTTAAGATATTACTGACTTCAGATTAGGGCCACAGACAAAAACGGGTGCGATGAGACCCTGACCTTAAATTGCCTGCGAGAAACGAGTAAAACTAGTGAGTGACTAGGGGCAAATCAATTACACAATGACTAACCTGTATTTGGTGTGCATCCCGACATACTTTTTGGGTACAGGTCGCTCGCTCCGACAAAGATTGTGAACTCCAAAAAATGTCATGTGTTTCGTTGAAGAAATTTAGTCCTACTGACGTTTCTCGCTTCAATAAAACGGCGCACTCGCGCTACTTGTGTCTTTTGGTAGGACTTTACCAGACAACCACGTTTCTCCCTGTGAAGGACATCTGTTTTGATGATTTGCTATCCAAATTTAGGACAATGTACACCATGTAGTCTGTTCAGAAACACCTTTTCTAAGGTCGTCAACCTTCAAATCGAAGAAAACATTCTCGTTCAACAGGGTGCTTCTAATCCGTTTCTTTAAAAAAAAAAAAAAATGTATCCAATTAGCTACCCTTCCCATCACCACCCAATCAATACTCACTCGAGAAAAAAACACCACCTAAAACCCAAGACACAGACTACAACAAAAAACCAAGCTTTCGCTTGGGGAAGCTTTGTGGAACCCATCTGCTGCTCGCACGCTTGTTCACACACATCCTACCACTTCGCTGCATTGATACATTGCTGTCGCGCTCTCTGGCATTCAGTTCGTCTTTTCCCATTTTCCTGTGTGATACACAGAAGTGAACAGAAAAAAAAAAACAGTTTTTCCTTTTCATTTCTATCCCGGGATTTTTCCTTTTTTTTTTTCTTTTACACGCCAGAAAAATAGTTCTATCGAGTCCTGTGTGCATGGAAAAAAATTTACTCATCCCCAAATAGTGTGGCTCCCGTCGTATCCTGGGAAAAATATAAAAAAAATAAAAGTGCCGTGAATTTTCCATTAAAAATTAAAAAAGGAAAGCAAAATCAATATTCCGCAGGCGGAAGTGTGTGTACATAAGTTAGTTTTGGGGGAAAAAAGAAAAAAAAAATAGCTGCTGTAGGTTAAATATTGATGTCCTTTGCAAACCGGAAGCGGAGGAGTGCGTCCTGTGTGTGTCGGTTGCGTTAATAAAAATTTAAATCAATTAAAAAAGAAAATTTTTCAAAAAGCCAAGGGTTCTTTGAAGCAACTTCCCCCCCTTCGCATCTAGGATTATGAAATCAGGACACTGTGAGTAAATTATTTATTTATTTTTTTATTACACTCACTTGTGAGTTGGTTTTAGTCCTCGGTTCGGTTAGATAATACACATATCGGTGTCCGTCTTCGGTTTTTTTTTTATCCTTTTTCGTTTTTTTCAACACACATGCTGTTTTTTTTTTTTGGGAGAAAAAAAGCTCTTCGTTGTCGTATCCTTTTTTTCCTTCCGGTGTATAGATCTCGCTCTCACTTGAGCAATTTTCCACTCTCCCTTGGAGAGCAATTCATCCTTGGAGAGGATAGGAAATCCAATTTTTCGATGCGATCCTGAGTGGGGCTTGGGGGGCTGTCAGGAGTGCTTGCCTTATCATTGTGGTGGGTAAAACAAATCCCAACCATGACAAGGATAAGAGGGTTGTTGTTGTAAAATTTCCACTTAATGACGGTTGGTATATGTATGTGACTCTGTGTCAATCTTTGGTGTTCCCGTTTTGCAGCAAGAACCATGTTTGTTTATCCTGCAGTAATTATTTTCATTTTTTTCTTCCCTTTTATCCTTTAAGGGATAGTGGGTTACAGTGGGTGCTATGTGTGCGTGTGTGTCTCTTCCCTGTTTGACGATGTGAGATCAAGTTGACATTTCATTCTTTCTTGTCGTCGTCGTCGTCTTTTGGATTTAATTTGACATTCAACATGTTATCCCCCCTCTAGGGGAAGCGTTCTTTCATTGTTACAACTGACTGACGACAAGGGTCTGTTAAGAAAAAATATTCTCGCGAAATTTAATATTTATTGGGGTGTGTTTATAGCGATGACAGTCTTTAATGAATTTTTTAAGAAGATTCCAACGATGATCAAGAGTTACAGTTACGCAGATGACACCCATAAAATTTGGTCCCAGCGAGACTTTATAAAGTCGGTTGGTTCCACAGGGCCCCGTGTCGAAAAATGTTAACTGCTGTCTCACTGTAGTCTGTAACTCATCTCTTGAGGATTCCTTTGCCTTAACTTTGGGTACATCCACCTCGTGTACCCAATTGTGATGGGACATCAAATTTAAACGTGCGGACACCAGGCGAACTGCTTACTTAGGGTGGACCTGGTTAAGTTGGTTGAGGTCCCCATCCACTTGCGTGCCGCCACCCAAGTTACGGTATTCCTCGTCAATCTGGGGTGTGGAATCAAAGATTTTCCTGGCCGAAGCATTGGTGTCCACTTGCGTGCCACCACACAAGACGCGGGCTTCCTCGTCAACCCGCGGTGGAATCGACGATTTTTCGAGCCAAAGCATTGGTGTCCACTAGCGTGCCACTACACAAGTCGCGGTCTTCCTCTCCTGCACCGTCCCTTGTGGGTGGATTGGAAGACTTTGTGGACCGGAGCATTGGTATACATTGTTATCCTATCGTTGGACCTTCACGCGCCACAGTCCGGGGTAGACCTGAGCCTCAATCAAAGAGCGTCTCCAGCCAGTTCGATCTTTTGCTATCTGCCTCAAGTTTTGCACCCTTAAACGTGCCGTCATCTAAGTCACGGTTTTCCTCGTCAATCCGAGGTGGATCCATCCTCTCTACTTGACACATCCAACTCAGTCGTTCAGACCTTTACTCTTCTGGCTATTCATCGATGTCGCTGTACAAGCCGCACAGTTCGTCATTGTATCTCCTCACGTCTATGCATCTGTCCAAACCGAGTCAACTGTCTTCCGTAAGACAGAACCAGGAGACCAACTTTCCTTAAGTCCTTCACGACCCTTTAGTCTAGTAAATCCGTATAAACTCCGAAAATGACAGTCTTATGCACTCGCGCACTTTTTGTTCTCGAAATCCAGGGCCAAAAGCCTAAGCTCGCCTTCCCCGTCAAACATTTTTTAGAAGACGTGGGCAACAGTGTCCGTACGACAGTCAAAAACTGACTTAAGCTTTGTGGTGTCGAGACATAGGCTTTCTGGACCTCCCTTACGACATACAGCCCAGTTCGCACAGAAGACATCTACAGGTTGACCATTGAGAAATTTTCAATCATTGTGAAGCGGTTGAGGTGGCTTAGTCCTTAGTGCGTTGGACTCCCAAGCGAGAGAATACAGGTCCAAGCCTCACAGCACCACCTCTTCGTAAACATGACGAACCTGCAAGAGTATAATCTGTCCGTTCGGAGTCGGCAATGAAACTGAAGGTCCCTGTCGTCATTATGGAATGGTCGCCGTGACTAAGTCCACTGTCAAGCTAAGGAACACAGCTTCAAGCCTCACGGCACCACCTCTTCGCAAACGTTTGGAGTCGGACATAAAAATGTTGTTCCCTTCCTTTCGTGCAAAATTATAGCACGCACAACATGAATGTTTTTGAAGACCCAGGCTAAAGCTCTCTGTGAGCTCTCGCTCCAAATGTTTGAAGACAGTTTCCTGATGAACAGCATTCTCAAGCTGCTGTCCTCTCTCCTAGAAGTCATTTGGATTTCCGCTACGTCCTTCCAACAGCTAGCGAAACTCCTACAAATTCCATCCGAAACCTTGGTTTGCAAACACACTAGAGCCAATTAAGTTTAACCTATGTCCTTTGAGCTAAATTGATATCTGTCATCCCCCCACCCTTCGCGGTTATTAACTTTCATTGCTGTCCAAAATAGCCACGATAGAAGGGTGATACACACAATAAGAGTTATTTATATCCAACCCCCCACAATGATTTCCAAAAATAGTTTTCAACCTTTTTCATATCAATTATCGTGGACAAGCCTTAAATGACAGACAGACAGCTTGCAAGTTCCACAGTTTATTGAAGACGAAAATATTCTTTGGCACGTATGCCGGTTAAACCCCAAAAGTCGGTCATAGACAAACACCGGTTACACATCGTCTTCGATGTCATGAAAGTGAAAAAAATTTCAATGTACTCGTCGCCCACGTTGAAGGGTGGTGGGTGCATCAGTGAATGGCAAGGGAATCTGGGTAATTGGGGATGGTTTTGAAGAAGGGAATATGAGTTTAATTTGAGATGAAAAATTATGCGAAATTAGTCAATTTAACCGCGGGAACTTAGAGCGAATTGAAAGACAAGTACTTTTTTTGAAAATCGAACACAAAACCACTTATATTCGTACCGCTTTCGTATGACATTCGCAGGGGTTACCAATGCCATAGAACACTATTCTACAACTTAAATCCACAAGGCGGATGTGTAGTAACCGCTTAAGTTATCATTCAAGCTTAAGTTTCAGAATTCGGACACAAGTAGCCTTGAGAATCCACACATAATGGCTTTAATGTTCGTAGCACTTTCGTATGTCGTTCGCGGGGTTAATCCTAGTGATAAATCACTTTTTTCACAATTAAACGCGAGCTCAGTTTATATACTATGAGATTGGGATAGCAGTCCAACCATCCTATGGCATTTCATGAAGTCCCCCCCCCCCGCCACTTTTCTGATCGAAACTATTCAACTTTTCATCCCTAATTTTCAAATCAATAATCTGATCCCTGACATTTCTTTTGACAATTTTGCTAAAAGCCAAACAGGAGGGGGAGACGAAGGAGATGGTTTCCATCACCATCATGATGATGACGATGAATCCTTTGAAACAAAATTGTAGGTACATATGGTACACTCTTTAAAAATGAATTTAGGACAACATGTTGTGTTCTCACATAAACCTGACACACACACACATACACAAACATTGATTGACATAACGTGTTCATCGACTATGGAACCCATCCCACAAAGAACTGCTGAATGATAGATCTCCAGGATTAACTAGAATGTTTGGAGGCGATTTTCGGGGGTAAAAAAAAGGACCAAAGGACGATAGAGAGAAATATTTATTTTTCATTATGTGATACGAGGCTCTAGGTTGGTGAGCTATTGAATTGAAATGAGGCGTATAGGACAGGCCTGAGGATAGTGATATGTGTGTTATGCCTAGTGGTCACAACAAGGATTCAGAAGAGAACCCCACGATGGAGATGTTTTCAATACAATAATGACAGTTGTAGATTGAAAAATGTATTCCCGGCAGTTCATACGACAGCCGGGCACTAGGAAAATTGTAATAATCAATCTAGGATGGAAGCATGCAATCTCAAGAGACTCATCCATCAATGTGGACGTAGTGCTTGGCCGGGTGAATAGTGGGAGAGGTAGATTGATGGGGGAATATTTGATTTTTTCTGAAAAAAAAATTGGAGTACCAACTCGTAGACAGTTTAGAGAGTACTGAGTGCACGAACGGAAGACCCGTAGAACTCCTCACTGTTCGCAGAGTCTAAACACATCGTTGATACAGATGTTTACCCTTAAAACGTCTCCCTGTCATAGGAACGCTCTTACGGTTGCATCAAGACAGAGATTACGTAAATTCTAGTCTCGGTTCAGCAGAAAGGCCTCCACGTTCAAGTCGATATCGAGTGCTAAGACATCAAAACAAGGGTCAGTGGCAATAGTCTATGCATCGAGTGGCTCCTTGGATTCTTACTCTAACTGACGTCTCTGAAACTGGCTCCATACGTCGTTCAGTGGCAAGAATCTTCATTTCGACTGACTTCTTGGATTCTAGCTCTAACTGACGTCTCTGAAACTGGCTCCATACATCGTTCAGTGGCAAGAATCTCCGTTTCGACTGGCTCCTTGGATTCTAGCTCTAGCTGACGTCACTGAAACTGACTCCATACATCGTTCAGTGGCAGGAATCTTTGTTTCTCTACACGTTCCACACGTCCCACATTATAGATTTAACAACGCAAAACAGTATCGGTCCCAGAATTCATCCCTGCGGCGAGTAACCCCCTCCAAACTTTCAAGTGTTTTCGAACAACAAGTCATAATTCTTGAACGACCTACGAAATAAATTAAGAAATTCCAACAAATTGACGGGTTTTCGCAACGCAAAAACCCCTCCTCTCCCCCTGGCAGGGACCATTAAACTGCCATTAGGCCTTACACAGGTCCGCAGTCTATTCCAACAAGTCATGCAGTTTTAATGAATATTTATTCGTCCTTATTTTCTATTTCTTTTCGACAAGAAAATAAATAAGCTACTACCGACTACGTTGCATGTCCCGCACAGTCAAATACCCAACTTACCGAGTTCCACCACCACCTGCTAACAGTGAACATTCCTTTGCAACACACGTGTACAAACGATGACGACGATGGTAGTGATGGTGGTGGGTGAGGTGAACAAAGTACGATTTTCCGCTCCACATTCGGATCGTTAACAACACGACTTGGGTCCCTCCTGTGCAGTTTTCATATAAGCTAGGGGCTGGGGGGTGCTACAGTGTGAATTGCCACTTCCTCATGTGTAATATGTAATTCCCGGAATGAACGTTTGAAGGACCACCGTGTCTTATTCAGGAGCTTTCTCTCTCTCTCTCTCTCTCTCTCTCTCTCACTTAGCCTCGTTTTCTTCTCGGATACTTCTGCTGGATTGGATTGCTCTCCTTCATCATTCCGGGATGTCAGTTGAGCAGCAATGCAATTCCTCGCTGATTCACTCAAAGAGGGTGGAGGGTGGGTGGCCATTAAATGAAGAAAATATGTAGAAAAGGGTGAAAAGATGCAAAATAAGTGCACCAAAGTACTGTTTATGGTTAACTGGGTTCTCATGGCGAATAAGCTGTTGCATTGCAATTTGAATTCATTGAGATGCATACCAGTAGCTCTGGTGGATCCTGGCGGATGTGTATGCACACTTCAATGTACGAATTGAATTTGAATGGAATGGATGTAGGTCAGTGGATACAGAAATGGAGTCGTCTTTACGATAGAAAATTGCTCCACCGTCTTCCAAAAAAGAAGTTTCCAAGGAGTTGGGTAATAATTTTGGTGCTTAACTTCAAGAATCGAATTGACTTTACAGGATAACAATAGCAATTGAGGAGTTGAAAGGGTTTTAAGGACCGTAGGGGTGATGAAAATTCGTACAAAGTTTGAATAAAGTTCACAGAGCATGAAAGTGGGTTCTGCAACCGTTCTCTGTAAGATGAAGCACAGTTTTGTGATGTAAAGCTGGAAATACACGATACAACCATTTCACGGAGGTAGGTTGGTGCAATATCGGTACAACCGTTGTATTTAGCACACAAACACTGCACAATCTGCATGCGATTTTCATATAACCGGCATACAACCGCAGGTTTTCGATTCAAAGCATTCGACCACGCGGTATCAGTACAACCGTGTTGCAAGCTTGCAAAGCACAATATGCAATCGTCATATACCACAGCGACTTGGTCACAATAATTGTACAACGATTCTATCGTGGATTTGCAGTAGACAGCTCGCAGAGTGAGGTTAAGTTCGAGGCTATTTGGGCAGCATGTGACTAAACATACTGTTGAGAGATTTATCCATTTTTCACTCACTTCTCTCGGTCCCTCACTCTAAAAAACCATGTCACCATGAAGTTCGGTCCAAAAAATGTCAAAAGGCTTCGTTTCACCTCAAGAAACCCAAGAAGTTCGGTCAAAAAAATGTCAAAAGGCTTCGTTTCACCTCAAAAAACCCAAGGAGTTCGGTCCAAAAAATGTCAAAAGGCTTCGTTTCACCTCAAGAAACCCAAGAAGTTCGGTCAAAAAAATGTCAAAAGGCTTCGTTTCACCTCAAAAAACCCAAGGAGTTCGGTCCAAAAAATGTCAAAAGGCTTTGTTTCACCTCAAGAAACTCAAGAAGTCCGGTCAAAAAAATGTCAAAAGGCTTCGTTTCACCTCAAAAAACCCAAGTAGTTCGGTCCAAAAAATGTCAAAAGGCCTCGTTTCACCTCAAGAAACCCAAGAAGTTCGGTTCAAAAACGTCAAAAGGCTTCGTTTCACCTCAAAAAACCCAATGAGTTCGGTCCAAAAAATGTCAAAAGGCTTCGTTTCACCTCAAAAAACCCAATGAGTTCGGTCAAAAAATTTCAAAAGGCTTCGTTTCACCTCAGGAAACCCAAGAAATTCGATCCAAAAAATGTCAAAAGGCTTCGTTTCACCTCAAAAAACCCAAGGAGTTCGGTCCAAAAAATGTCAAAAGGCTTCGTTTCACCTCAAGAAACCCAAGAAGTTCGGTCAAAAAAATGTCAAAAGGCTTCGTTTCACCTCAAAAAACCCAAGTAGTTCGGTCCAAAAAATGTCAAAAGGCCTCCTTTCACCTCAAGAAACCCAAGAAGTTCGGTTCAAAAACGTCAAAAGGCTTCGTTTCACCTCAAAAAACCCAATGAGTTCGGTCCAAAAAATGTCAAAAGGCTTCGTTTCACCTCAAAAAACCCAATGAGTTCGGTCCAAAAAATGTCAAAAGGCTTCGTTTCACCTCAGGAAACCCAAGAAATTCGATCCAAAAAATGTCAAAAGGCTTCGTTTCACCTCAAAAAACCCAAGGAGTTCGGTCCAAAAAATGTCAAAAGGCTTTGTTTCACCTCAGGCAACCCAAGAAGTTCGGTTCAAAAATGTCAAAAGGCCTCGTTTCACCTCAAAAAACCCAAGGAGTTCGGTCCAAAAAATGTCAAAAGGCTTCGTTTCACCTCAGGAAACCCAAGAAATTCGATCCAAAAAATGTCCAAAGGCTTCGTTTCACCTCAAGAAACCCAAGAAGTTCGGTTCAAAAATGTCAAAAGGCTTCGTTTCACCTCAAGAAACTCAAGAAGTCCGGTCAAAAAAATGTCAAAAGGCTTCGTTTCACCTCAAAAAACCCAAGGAGTTCGGTCCAAAAAATGTCAAAAGGCTTCGTTTCACCTCAGGAAACCCAAGAAATTCGATCCAAAAAATGTCAAAAGGCTTCGTTTCACCTCAAAAAACCCAAGGAGTTCGGTCCAAAAAATGTCAAAAGGCTTTGTTTCACCTCAGGCAACCCAAGAAGTTCGGTTCAAAAATGTCAAAAGGCCTCGTTTCACCTCAAAAAACCCAAGGAGTTCGGTCCAAAAAATGTCAAAAGGCTTCGTTTCACCTCAGGAAACCCAAGAAATTCGATCCAAAAAATGTCAAAAGGCTTCGTTTCACCTCAAGAAACCCAAGAAGTTCGGTTCAAAAATGTCAAAAGGCTTCGTTTCACCTCAAGAAACCCAAGAAGTTCGGTCAAAAAAATGTCAAAAGGCTTCGTTTCACCTCAAAAAACCCAAGGAGTTCGGTCCAAAAAATGTCAAAAGGCTTCGTTTCACCTCAGGAAACCCAAGAAATTCGATCCAAAAAATGTCAAAAGGCTTCGTTTCACCTCAAAAAACCCAAGGAGTTCGGTCCAAAAAATGTCAAAAGGCTTCGTTTCACCTCAAGAAACCCAAGAAGTTCGGTCAAAAAAATGTCAAAAGGCTTCGTTTCACCTCAAAAAACCCAAGTAGTTCGGTCCAAAAAATGTCAAAAGGCTTTGTTTCACCTCAAGAAACTCAAGAAGTCCGGTCAAAAAAATGTCAAAAGGCTTCGTTTCACCTCAAGAAACCCAAGAAGTTCGGTCAAAAAAATGTCAAAAGGCCTCGTTTCACCTCAAAAAACCCAAGGAGTTCGGTCCAAAAAATGTCAAAAGGCTTCGTTTCACCTCAGGAAACCCAAGAAATTCGATCCAAAAAATGTCAAAAGGCTTCGTTTCACCTCAAAAAACCCAAGGAGTTCGGTCCAAAAAATGTCAAAAGGCTTTGTTTCACCTCAAGAAACTCAAGAAGTCCGGTCAAAAAAATGTCAAAAGGCTTCGTTTCACCTCAAAAAACCCAAGTAGTTCGGTCCAAAAAATGTCAAAAGGCCTCGTTTCACCTCAAGAAACCCAAGAAGTTCGGTTCAAAAATGTCAAAAGGCTTCGTTTCACCTCAAAAAACCCAATGAGTTCGGTCCAAAAAATGTCAAAAGGCTTCGTTTCACCTCAAAAAACCCAATGAGTTCGGTCCAAAAAATGTCAAAAGGCTTCGTTTCACCTCAGGAAACCCAAGAAATTCGATCCAAAAAATGTCAAAAGGCTTCGTTTCACCTCAAAAAACCCAAGGAGTTCGGTCCAAAAAATGTCAAAAGGCTTTGTTTCACCTCAGGCAACCCAAGAAGTTCGGTTCAAAAATGTCAAAAGGCCTCGTTTCACCTCAAAAAACCCAAGGAGTTCGGTCCAAAAAATGTCAAAAGGCTTCGTTTCACCTCAGGAAACCCAAGAAATTCGATCCAAAAAATGTCAAAAGGCTTCGTTTCACCTCAAGAAACTCAAGAAGTCCGGTCAAAAAAATGTCAAAAGGCTTCGTTTCACCTCAAAAAACCCAAGGAGTTCGGTCCAAAAAATGTCAAAAGGCTTCGTTTCACCTCAGGAAACCCAAGAAATTCGATCCAAAAAATGTCAAAAGGCTTCGTTTCACCTCAAAAAACCCAAGGAGTTCGGTCCAAAAAATGTCAAAAGGCTTTGTTTCACCTCAGGCAACCCAAGAAGTTCGGTTCAAAAATGTCAAAAGGCCTCGTTTCACCTCAAAAAACCCAAGGAGTTCGGTCCAAAAAATGTCAAAAGGCTTCGTTTCACCTCAGGAAACCCAAGAAATTCGATCCAAAAAATGTCAAAAGGCTTCGTTTCACCTCAAGAAACCCAAGAAGTTCGGTTCAAAAATGTCAAAAGGCTTCGTTTCACCTCAAGAAACTCAAGAAGTCCGGTCAAAAAAATGTCAAAAGGCTTCGTTTCACCTCAAAAAACCCAAGGAGTTCGGTCCAAAAAATGTCAAAAGGCTTCGTTTCACCTCAGGAAACCCAAGAAATTCGATCCAAAAAATGTCAAAAGGCTTCGTTTCACCTCAAGAAACCCAAGAAGTTGGGTTCAAAACTTTTAAATCCTTCCCATTTGTCGTCAATCTCCTTGTCAGCCTTACCATGTGGACACATTGCGGACATAATCAGCACGGTATCTGACTTTGTACCCAAAATATTTTGTTTTGACAGAAAGTTCGAAATTGAGATCCCGAACCGTAATTCTTGGGAAACTGACGATCCGCTGCTCCCTCTCACAAAGTCTCAAAGGCACTTGGAATGTACCCTAGTGTCTTTCAGGCAGAACTACGTGCCACTGATGCCTAAGCCAATATTATTCTTGACTCCGTCATAAAGGGGGCAACCATCAGCACCTTCACCGATAGTTAAGCAGGGCTCAAGCACTCAGCTCCCACTGCTGCAACTCAAAGGCCATTTCCGGCTGCTTCAATGCTCTCCAAGACCTTTCTAAGCGAAATAAAGTCAAACTCTGGTGGTTACCAGGACACAGAGACAATGAAATTGCAGACCAACTTGCCAGGAAGGGTTTCTGCGGCACTCCTGCTTCCGCGTTCAAAACGAGTCTGAACAGCTGGGAAAAATGGAACTTCTTATCCTATTGAGGGTCATCCCTCAATCACTTGCCGGTTTCCCCACTGGTCACTCCAGCCTCAGATATCTCAATGCCGACTCTGTTTAGAGGAAGACGAATCAGTGGAACCCGTACTATGTGAGTCCTTGGCTGTCTGCAGAGTCTCCACAAGAAATTCCTAACACCGGAGGACTTTTTTAATGCCTCGCCGGGAGATATTCTCAATTTCATTAGAAAGATCGAAGATCTTCAAGTCTAGCTGGCTCCAGGCTCACCACATCTTTTAGTCGCAGAGCCACAGGACACACACCACATTAAACCAAATCCAACCGTCACCCATTCAATGGATGAAGCCAAAGCATTTAGCAATTGAATATCCCTCCTTCCTTAGCGCATACCTGGTTCAATCCCCCTCATCATCGACATCATTGTCGTCATCGTACTCGTTACGTAGCCATCGATGAACCCGTCATCCTTGTCATCATTGGAAATCTATTAAAAATACATTCTCAGACAGGTGTGCTGTCTGTGTGTCTCTCTCTCTCTCTGTCTACATCGACTTCCTAGGATACACGGGAAAAAAACCTCAAAAACGAGAACTAGGGGAAATTCTCTGGCGTATACGTAACATTTTTTGTTTTCTATTTTTGTCACCTATTGTTGCCTAGTCGATATTGGAATGCGCTTCAACGTATACATAGAGCTAATGGATGGACTGGAGGGCCCACTGAATAGGTATAGCACAGCAATTATGTTGTTAAATAATAACACCCACCCCATGGGGGGGAGGGAGAGAGATTGGTTGGATGGGGGTTAGGTTTTGTGACATAATTTTTGTGTAAAGCTGCAAGTCGTAGTTTGATTAAGGCTCATCGGCACGAATGAGGTCAATGGTCAGTTAACAACTGTCTGGAGGTGAGACCATTTGCACGTAGCTCACAAAGGAGGACAAAAGGGTGATAATGTGCGGATGGATGGCTCAGTGAAGGTCCTCAATCTGCCTTAGCAGAGGAGGCAGTTTGCAAGAATTAAGAATTAACATCTTAAAGGTTCTGTGGTCCGTCAAACAGCGGGATTTTCAACTTTTTTCAAACAGACTTTGAAGAGGAGTCAGTAGGGCTCTAGTCGACGTTGTTGGAGCACCCAGGCTGCATATCTGAAAGCGGGACTGAGTTTTCAGCAAGTTTGAAGCTACATTCTACCAATTTGCCTGAGAAAATTGAAGGAAAAATACATGCCATCCGAGCAGGTCCGGTGTCGGTGGGGAAAAATTGTTTTTTTGGGGTCCATCGCGTGCCACATTCCACGCTGGTGGAACATCCAACCGATTTTTCGAGTTTCAACTTGTTTAAGCCAACATTCTCCAACAGGCATTTGAGCGGGATTACATCGGGAAGTAGCTACATATCTCCACGACTCCACATCGCACCAACCAACACTCAATTCCCCTACCTGGACCCACAAAGTCGAAGACATAACTAAACTTCGTAAGTGCCTGGGTTGGACTAGACTTAAAAATCCGAATGACACCTAGCTTATGAAGCCAAGCTAAATTGTTCTTGAGCTCTTACCTTAAGCTTAACAGCTCTGTGAGTGGAGGTACTTTAAGCCGAACTTAAACCAGATGTAGACCCTCGAACGGCTTGCTGAGCTGTAGAGCGCTGAACTCTTCAAGCTTAGTCTTTGTCAAGATGAAAAGATAAGTCTGAGTGATGGTTAGTACCGTCGTTCGGCCTGAAGTGAACAATCCCGAATACGAAGTGAACTTCGAAAATGGTTTTTGGGGGTTCCTTAGACAGGTCGCCCAGGTCGTTGAAAAAGTATTCACCGAGGACCGCCTTTCTTATTCTGTGTAGGCTGGGAAAGTGAATTGTATTCCCACAGCCTCTGCATAAGTCTTCTGTGCGTTTAATCACTTCTTCTAAGGTGGACCGCCAGTAGGTGGTGGACGGTGGAAAACAGAGGCTTACAGAGTCACTCTTGTTCCTTGTCCTTGGAAGCACCGTGCCACATTAAATCCAAAATCATCTTTAAATTGTACCACTCACCCCAAGGCCTGTTTTTGAGTTCAAGTCGACCTTTAAGTCCCTAAGCTTGGATACCTATCGAAGTGTTTTTCAGACGGTTGTTACGCTTCTCTTGTGGGTTCAGCCTCCTACTGACTAAACTCTTCCTCAACCTATGGTATCTTAGGCAACCTCCTAAGAGCTTAACCCCGCTACTTGCACAAAACTTCGTAGAACGTTGCCTTGCTGAGGACTTTAAAGGACCGAAGCCTCGAAAGCTGATTAGAAAAGTGTAAGTTGCTAATTTTTCCCAACGAAATGGAAGACTGTAAGCCGTAGGAAGCGACCTCATTTGTCAACTTTTTGCTTGAGGAACCGGTAGCAAACATGCTTGGACCTCGAATTGAGTCCTGCCTTTGCTCGTATCAGGTGACAGATGTGATGATAGCTGGTAACCAAAGCTCCTTGTCACTGAAGCTCTTACTTGTTTTTCTTAGAAAGACGATGAAAATGCACTAAAAGGGTCATACCTGCTGTTAGTTCAATGGACCTATCTTTGTGTCCGAGTGCTCCCATAGGTGTTCCAACATCCCGATGGAAACAAACACTCAATCAACCAATTTCTTCGGCCTCTTTTCAGTTGTAAGCGGCTCTTGCCCCTCCGGAGTATATTTGAAGGCCCTTTGAGGCATCGCATTGATCTCAATTTCCTCTCCACGCCCTATCGCTGTAAGCCTTCTTAACTAGGTCGCAATTCGTCATTATATGTCTCTTCATCTATTCTCCGTCGACGGAAAGGGGGTCAGTAAGTGTTGATCGACTCAAGAATATCGGTCACAGAAAAGAGGTGTATGGCAAGACTCCACTTGGTCCATCGGTCCAACTTCTGGGGCATCATTAGCCCCATCAATGTACACAGCAAAACTGCGCAATCAAAGTTTAAACTTCGCATTCAATTAATGCGAGATGGTGTATCCCTATCCATCCGGGAAACACTTTCCACCCTTATTCGTCCATCGCCCCTCATTAAAAAGATATCGCTCCCGCCCCCCTTCGTTCTCCAGTTTGTTATCTCGTGTTTCTTCGATAAAGTTTTGCTTCTACATCCCGACAAGTTGCTCGACTAAGGTTGGCTTCTCCAACTTGACACTTTTTCTTTTGTTTCAACCTCCATGCCACTCAAACTTTGTTATCGTTCAAGAGAATTCGAGGAGATGGAGGAAGGGACGACGTTTTTTCTTTGACCTCAAATAGTACGTGATCCGACTTGAAACCATAAACATAAGGAATCAATATTTCATTCGGGCCTCTGTCCCGCCCCTCTGTCACTTTGAAATTCCAAATAATTAATAGGTCAACACAAAGAGGAGACAACAAAGTAAAAGAACCAAACGCACACACACACACACACACACACACACACACAACAAACGCAGTTAAAGGAACACTTAAAGCACAAAAATGTTTCATTGAAGTGAAATGAAATTTAAGGACCTCATGCGCGCTAGTTATCCATTTCCTTGGAAACAGGAAGCTCTCTGTATAAACGCCATAAACTACTACACTTGCCAGTGTGGTGCAGCACGCAAAGGTTACAAAAATCCCAGCAAAAAAAAGGATTCGAGTCCTCGTTCCAATTTTAAGTCCTAATGTGCATAGTTTGCTTCTTTTATTAGCTCAAACATAAGATTGCACACAGGATAAGGATTAAAAAAGGATTCGTCGTGTTGTGGAGCGAGAATGGAGGGTATGCGCGGGAATGCTGACCCCACTTTTGGTGTAATTATGGTTGGACGAACGGAAATTGTGTTTTAATAATCATTAAAGGTCCTTATGACGGGGGGCGGGAGGCGTGAGTGACGTGGGTGAATGAAGATTTATTATATCGGAGTGGACGACGCGACAGCAAGTTGCAGTTTTATGGATTGTCATGGAAATTACCTTTATTTGACGAGTGATAGAGAGATGGAAATTTCATGAAATAGGTTGGAGACGGGCAAAATGGCGGATAGTCGATGTCCAATCAATCTGTAAGCTAGGCTTACTAACGGGTGTCTTGATTTAAAATGCTCGGAGATCCTCCACAAGCCGCGACAGACTCGATAAAAAAAGCAGTCTTGTGGGTTGATGCAGGTATCCACTACGTAAGCCAAGCTTAATACGGTCGAACATCTCAAATTACATCGATTCCAGCCCCAGACACGACTTTCTAGGTCTGACTTCATAAAAAACCACAGGTCTCAGATGGCTTAGAGGAGATATTTACAACGTAAGCCGGGCTTACAATAAATATGAGCCTTGGCTCATGTTACCAATGACTTCTGTAGCCTTTTCAGATCTTAGATGAGACTTTATGGCGTGATGGCTTAGGGTAGCGATTCGATCTGTGAGCCAAGCTTACTGCAAATGAGTAAAGGTGGAGGTCTTACTGCAAACAGTGCTTATTAAACCGTAGTTTGATAGTTTAGAGCAGATATTCAACAAGTAAGCTAGGCTTAACCACGTTTGAGACGACATGACATCCCGAAAGACAAGTTTAGTAAGGTGTAACTTTTGAAACTTGTTCAGGTCATAGTTAAGGCCTTCATAGAGCACTGATTCGTTTTAGAAAGCCTTCTATCGTACAACTTCTGACCCGTCCGTCTTTCTCACGGCAGCCTCTAGTAGACTGTGCCCCAAAGTCTGGGGCATTGACATCGATTCCGCTGCCTTAAAGCCAAGATAATCGTCCCTCTACGTATCCTTCTAGGTACCTATGTTCCTCTTGATGAGAGTCGAACTTGTACCCTCATTGGCAAGCTTGGGAGTTGGTATTCATAGTCGTTATAGTAGCCATACTTCTCTGCATTCTGGGCGACAGGAACTTAAGACTGGAACATGTTTCTAAGCCGCTCTTGATATAAATTCCGGGACACAAGGTGTTCATTTCAATAACGCGGGAGCTTATGTGGTCCTAGTTGATCATTTTCTAAAATTCTCTCGAAGTTGGTGTGATGTTCCTTCACTCGATGTAGCCGTGCACCAATGAGGATGTCGTTTTGTCTTTTAAGCTTCGAAAAGAACAGTTTTCTACAGCAGTTTTCAGGTGGCCACAGCTGTTTGATGAGGAAAAGCTTTGAAGGAATTACACGTCTGAAGGTTGAAACCACCATTTATAGACGAAGAGACAGATTGTGACGGAAAGGGTAGTCTGACTAATCTTTGCCTACACCATGTGGGATGTATTGAGTCTTTCACTTATCTTCGCAGCTCACAGCTTCCACAGATTCAACGAAGAACTCTCGCAGCCCTCGCTGTAAGCATGCTTCGAATCTAACTAACGTTGAGTACATCCAGCGTGTGAGTTGAGACATTTTGGGTCCATTTTGGATGCAAGGCCTTGTGTGATGTTACATTGTGTTCGTGTGGACAAGATGAACCGAGAAATCGCGACAACGAAGTTCAACGAAGAACTCCCGCAGGACTATGTTAGCCGGCAGTCGCCGATGTAAGCAAGCTTCGAATCTAACTTACGCTGAGTCTATCTAGCGTGTAAGTAGAGACATTTTGGGTCCATTTTGGGTTTTTTTGCCTTGTTGTTGCTGGTTCTAGTATTTCGACTTACTTCCGACTACTTGACTTCCTTCTTCAATCGCCGGACATCCTTTCTCTTATGTGTCACTTCAGGTACCTCTTCAACAGAAGCTGGTAGTAGAGTACGGATAAAGCTGCTTGCTTAGGAATGACATATTCCGAGATGCGTTTACTTAGCATTTGAAGAAGTTTTGAACTCAATTCCACTATGTAGTCGTCGAGGTACTAGTGTGTCCAAGCAGCTTTAAGTCGAGACCTGGATCACCTTACACTTCACTGCCTTCGTCGCAGTTCCTTTTGGAAACGAAGTCAGAGCAATCCACACAAAGAACCATCTAGATGACTTCATTAGTCCACAGCCACTTCTCTGACGTCCTCACACATCCCTGGTTGTCATGCAAAAACCCAGCAATCCACCGCAACAACTCAATTCAATTCGCAAACACCATCGATCACGCCAAAATTGAACACAAAACCGCAGCCTTAATTAACACAAGCTTGCACCAACCACCACAATCATGTGTGTGAACGCAAAATGAATTGCAGCGCATAAGCTTCAGACCGCTTAACAACTTTTTTTTTTCAATTTCAGCCAATTTACACCAAAGTATCCTTCAACATTCCCACACGTCGTCGTCGTCGATGACGTTGCGTGTCGAATAAATCAAATCCTTAAACGTGATTTATGCGTGCACTTGTTGTTGGCTGGTGTTTGTGTTGCTGGTGCGCTCTGGCTGTCAAATTGAATTATCGCTGCTCAATTTCTTTCTCTACCTCGCTGCTCTCAAGTGTCATTATCAAATTATTCAATTATTCACTTTATAATCTCTCCATGCAAGGACCTTGTCAAGGACTCTTAATTTGCTTCATCCCCGCCGCCGCCGCCGAATATATTTTCATTTCAAATGTTGCTGTGTTAGTGGGTTTTTTTTTGCGGATGAATAATGTAATGAAGTTGTATTTGTTTCACAACAAGTCATAGAAGGACGAAAAATATTGTCACGCATTCCAAGTCACGAATAACACATTCATCTTCGTCGTTGTCCCTGTAGCACATCAGGGACACATCCATACATGGGATATCTGCTAACTCAAAGTTAGAGATTCGCAACAAAAAAAAAAAAAAAAGAAGTGGGCTTTCACTTCAAGGAGGAAGGATGTGCCATCATCCAAATGCGCCATGTGTGTGTGTAGTATATTTTGACATGACATTTGCTAAATAAAGTGGGGGGAGGGCTTGTGGAGACAAAAAAAAGAAGAAGAAGCACGCAAAAATGAGGTCAACCTTTTATTGAGGAGTCAGTGAGGGTCTTTTTTTTCTGCAGAATATCCTTTTTTTTTCTCCTGATACTTCGCTGAAAAGTATGCGTGCGTGTGTTTGTTCCATTGCGGTAGAGAATGGATCCTTTGTTTGTGTGTTGTGTGTGCAAGCTTTTTACGGATTTATTACCCTTAATTTGGGGTTGAAAAAGAAAAAAGAAAACACAATGACTGTGTGCCTTTAAAGAAGCCTTAGGCGTAGTTACATCGTTAAAAGGACGTACCATCGACTTTTTTTTTTTTAAGGACTCAATGTAATGAAATTTTATAGATCTAATGACGTCGTCTATCAGTTTAGAGGGTTGCAGGAGTATTTACTGATTTAAGGATGCGAGTGATGATGTAGAACAAGGTGGCCAGTATCGGACGGACAATGTGCGTCGAGTGTGGTTAAGGAGTTCCGGCTGTTGATTCGGCGGAACGAAGGAGACATTTTAAACAGGTTAACGACCTCATTTCTGAAGCGCAAATATTTGTTTGGCAAAGAGTCGGTTTCTTTTCTTTTTTTTTATCGTAGAAATGTGTCTTGGAAGAAGCTGAGGCCGATGTTTGACTAATTTTCATTGCAAAACACTTTCCTGTGAGGAATTCTACGACAGATTGGTCTTAAAATGGAAAGAACCTTAGCTTTACAACCAGCTTAATCGGTGGTTTCCTTTGAAATCCTGTTAACTTTTGAACCGCCTGCCACCAATCAAATGAACGAAAATTGAAACAAATAGTAGCCACCCAAACAGATAATGAATTAAAAACTGACAGCGAACTAAACAGAAAATGAACTAAAAAGAAAGTGAACTGAACTGATTGTGGACTGACTAGGTAGTGAACTGAACTCGCAATGAACTGACTAGATTGTGAACTGTCTGGATAGTGAACTGAACAGAAAGTGAACTGAACTTGTAATAAACTGCCTGGAAAGTGAACTGGACAGATGGCGAACTGAACATGATAGGAACTGACTGGATAGTTAACTGATTTCGCAATGAACTGACTGGATAGTGAACTGGTCAGATGGTGAACTGAGCAGATAATGAACTAAACTAATAGTGAACTGAACGTGATGTGAACTCACTAGATAGTGAACTGAATTCGCAGTAAACTAACTAGATAGTGAACTAGACAGAAAGTGAACGAAACAGACAATGAACTAAACTTGTAATAAACTGAACATGAACTGGCTGGAAAGTGAACTGGACGGATGGCGAACTAATATGATGGACACTGACTGGATAGTGAACTGAGCTCACAGTGAACTCACTAGATAATGAACTGGCTGAATAGTTAACTGAACAGATGGCGAAATGAACATGATGGGAACTGACTAAATAGTGAAGTGAACTCGCAGTGAACTGACTAGGTAGTGAACTGAACTAATAGTGAACTGAACTCGCAGTGAACTGACTATATAGTGAACTGAACTGGAAATGAACTGGCTGGATAGTGAACTGAACAGAAAGTGAACGGAACAGACAATGAACTAAACTGGTAGTAAACTGAACAGAAAGTGAACTGGATGGACAGATGGGAACTGACTGGATAGTGAACTGGCTTAATAGTGAACTGAACTGGTAGCGACTGGGCTGTATAGTGAACTGGACGAATGGTGAACTGAACAGATAATGAACTGACGGTAGTGAAACTAAACACAATTTTTGGACTGAGTATCTCTCGCCATAGTTTAAGAATCACGAAACAAAAACCAACATTCTTTCAATGAAAAAGTGATTCTGGATCAAAATCTATGGTTTTCCCCCTCCTCTTCTTGCAAATACCTACTTCCTCCCTTAAGTACATATAACATGCCTTCAATTTGAATCTACACAAATCCATCTCTCTACCACATCCAATAACTTGCACTATAAACCACAATCGATTCATGAGTACCACCTCAACTTCCGGCAGCACATATAATCCCATTACAACTGACAAGGCTATAACTTACAGAGAGACAAACAGAATAGTTATGCACGTGTTGTTGCACTTGAAATGACAAAATGACATTGAAGTACATAACCGAGCTTTGTGTTCATGTTAATTATCTTTTGACATGTGTTCCATCCAAAAGGACAACAATATACTCGTACACGGTATCAAACCATTGACAACGTTTTTTTTTTCTTGTTTAAAGCACAGCAGGAAGGAATCCACACTTGAATGCCCTGAGGATGTATTCATTTATGATTCCCATATCTTGTGCCAAACAGGACATTAGGCGGAAAAGACAATACGTATGACCGACCGAACATATCATCGCCTGCGGCTGGACATTCATATGAATCTGTCAAGATACTGACACCGGAAGGATGAGCAAAACAATGTTATCATGGGGTTTCTGTCATCAGAACTGTAACTTATGTTGGTTCTGGTCTGGGAAATCTGGGCCTCTGACTCCGAAAATACCTTGAAGAAGCAATGTGAACTGATGTCGGTGCAAAAATACAATCACAAGTTGCACAGAATCCTGTCCATAGAACCCCAGAAGGTATGCAACAATTCAGTAAGCGTGAAGGTTCAAGTCTATGATTTGCCGCTCTCTACGTTGCATAAGCTCACTCAATACAAACGTAAGGATAATCACGAGCTGGAATCAGTTGAGCCCGCAGGGAAAACCGTGAATTAATCTTCCTGGGCCTGGTGAACCTGGGCCTCAATCATCAAGCGTCTCTAGCCAGCTCAATTCTTAGCTAGCTGCCCCCAGTTTCGCCCGCTAAGTTGGTTAAGGTCTCCGTCCACTTGCATGCTGCCACCTTAGTTGCAGTATTCCTCTACTATGCCGTCCCTTGTGGGTGGATTCGAAGATTTTCCGGGCCGGAGCATTGGTGTCCATCCGCTCTACATGACCCAGCCACCTCAGTCGTTGGGCCTTCACGCGCTACAATCCAGGGTGGACCGGGGCCTCAATCAACAAGCGTCTCTTGTCAGCTCGATCTTTAGCTAGCTGCCTCCAGTCTCGCACGCTAAGTTGGTTGATATCCACTTCCACTTACGAGGGCCATCTGAGTCGGGGTCTTCCCCGCTGGAGCATTCGTGTCCATCCGCTCTTCTTGACCCAGCCACCTCAGCCGTTAGACCTTCACGCGCTACAGCCCAGTGGGACCTAGGCCTCAACGTCTCAAACCAGCTCGAACTCTAGCCAGCTGCCTCCAGTTTTGCACGTCAAGTTGGTTGAGGTCCCCTTCCACTTGCGTGCCGTCACCATAATCGTGGTCTTCTTCTCCTACGCCGTCTCTCGTGGGTGGATTCGAAGATTTTTCCGGGCCGGAGCATTCACGTCCATTCGCAAGCCATCTCAGTCGTAGGGCCTTCACGCGCTACAATCCGGAGTGGACCGGTGCCTCAACCAACAAACGTCTCCAGCCAGCTCGATCTTAACCTAGCTGCCTCCAGTTTTATACGTCAAGTTGGTTGAGGTCCCCTTTCACTTGCGTGCCGCCACCTAAGTCACCGTCTTCCTCGCCCCTCGGGGATGGATTCGAAGATTTTGCGTGCCAAAGCATTAGTGTCCATCGATGTCGCTGTACAGACCCTACGGTTCGTCATTGTATCTCCTCCTCCACTCATCGTCTGCCTTGTTATATGGATGAACACGAGAAGGCTTTGCCCCAAAGCTGTCAAGCATAGTTGTGGTAGCTCCACTGAATGAAGAGGGACGTAAGGTCTCTAGCCACCGGTTATCACAGACAAAAACGTTTTGATCTAGTCTTTGTCTAACGGTTGTAGTCTGAAAAATACGTTGCAGAAGCTCCTAGTCCTGTTTGTCTCAACAAACACCTAAATGGTACACTGTACGCAACCTTGTGGGACCCCATTCCCCTATAATTTCCACTGAAAGTGGTCAAATGGACGCTACACGGTACTGTGTCTGCAACCTTGTGGGACCCCATTCCCCCATAATTTCCACTGAAAGTGGTCAAATGGATGCTATTCGCCCAATCTGAGTTCGTATGTCTTCTTTTTTTGGTTCCGTTTTCAGTTTACGTACTTTTAACACTTCAGCTCCTGCCCATGGTCACTTCAAAATGCATTTGCTTCACACACAACCTCCCCTCAGGATATGAGTCAAGTGAAATGACACAAAAAAAAAACAAAACAACGAAACGAATCCTTTCCACACAAGAAATAAAAAACCTGGTTTGGGGTAACCAATGAGACACAAGAAAACCTCCTCACGACCACATAACTATAAGGACACACAATAAAGTCGTTTAATTAAAACAAAAGGACAAATGCATACAAGTGCCTTCCTACTTTCCTATGATGGTGACGCGCATACAAGGATTAAAAGCGCATTTCCTGCAATTCCTATACGATTGTTTTGAATCTCTCTATCTCGCGCGTCCTCTGTTTTCCCCGACATCCTTTAGAGGTGCACACTTTCAAAACAATTTTTTCTTTAAAAGGATATGAACAGCGCGACAAAGAATCCGTTTAAGGACATTAAATGAAATGTTGGTATGTGGAGAGGTGGTTGCTTTGTGTTATTAAAAGCTCACAACCACCAAAGTGGTGGGGGTGGTATCCCTTGCCTTTGTCTGTATAATATGTGTGTATGATTTTAATTAATTGAAGTTTTGTTACACTTGTGTTGTGTCCTTTCGTCTCCCTACACCCTCTTCTTTTTTTCGTTCAAATTCCATTAATGGAGTGTAATTTTCGAAATTAATTGATTGCCATGCGAATGAAATAATAGAAAAAAGGACACCAAACGATGTGTTTATTTATTTACGATGCCACCAGAGTATTGATTACTGTTTACCGGGGGGGTGGGAGGAGACAGAATGCGAGTACCTACTTAATAATTAATTGAGAGATCACAGGAGG
Source organism: Criorhina ranunculi (assembly GCA_951813785.1). NCBI lineage: Eukaryota > Metazoa > Arthropoda > Insecta > Diptera > Syrphidae > Criorhina > Criorhina ranunculi. The sequence goes on along the minus strand of OX638385.1, from coordinate 4,143,065 downwards.
CATAGTTTTGGCTAAATGGTTATTTTCATATACCGTGGGGAGTGGTCTCCTTAAACTCCCGAATATCACTGAACCGATTGTCAGAAGGACGGGGAACTTGCCCATCGAAGGTTGTACAAAATTTAAAGCCACTGTTCCGTCGTCAACCCATTTTTTTCAATTTCTCTGTTACACTCTCTTGGGGCATGAAAAATTTATGACATTGCGTGACTTTTGATGATCCTTGCAAGGTGTATTGGGACTCTGCACTATATAAAGTGTGTGGTTTATTAGTTTTATCGGTAGTGGAACAGGATATCGTAACATATTGAAGGTAATAATCTATAATTCCCTAGACGAACTCAACTCTGACCTAGTTGATAAATGTATCGTTACAGTTGTGGATGTCCTTTGTGGTGGTATTCACTTTCTCCCCAGGACAGACATGGGAGTCTGTTTTGTATAAGCAGCAAGGCAACCTTAAAGTGGTTTGTTTCGAATCTACTTGAGGTGTGGTGACACAATTGAATAGATTGCGATTAAATCCTTCAAATAACATCGTTTCTTAGGAGTTCTAGGACTCAAGGCAACTTGTGGAGACTTAAACTGACTCAACTGTGGGTACAATGTCCATTGTTGTGAGCCAGGATAGAGCCACGGAGGCAACTTTGGTATAGACGAAGAGGACGGCGCCGCACTTGTCGTTGCTCGGCTCAGCTCGTCAGATCGCACCTTGCACCTGCCCAACACACAAAATCTCGTGCCATTTAAGCTTGCTAGAGACGAAAGTTCCATAATACCCTAAATAGACAACAGGCAGGCAAAGAAGAAAGAAAAAAACATTTGTCAAAGGACCTATGTCAAAACGCAGGAGAAAGACCGGAAAAGAGTTTCGCGGTTCTAACCTAACTTGCCGAAACTCAACCTTAGCTATACCTATCCAAGACCAAAACCATCTTAAAACTATCCTATACTTAACCCTACCCTATACGCACTTTTCTTTTCCACCATCTCCCCCGGATAAGTTTCGTCAAGAACCCGAGACATGCCAGATGTTATTGGCAAAGGTTTGCCAGCTAACACTTCATGCCTTCCGATAGTGTAGGGGACAGCCCCTTAAAGACCTTTCAGTCACGACTGCTCCCAGTACTTGAACGTATTTTTTAAAGACAACATGGGCATTTCGCTTAAACCTTACAATCCACAGAAAGACTACAAGAAGACACGGTAGCGTGTACCGGTTTCAAATGAAAATGCCAAAGAACTTATGTCCGAGCTTTTAGAAAACCGATCGACAAGCAATACGTTAACGGAGTATCTGCATCTGTAGCGACAGTCAAGCCGCGCTTAAAGCCTTGCTCAATCCTCTTACTAGATCCAAAAAAAGACCCGAGAATACTGTTTGAATTAGATTGGAAGACTGAATTTGTTAAGCCTAGGTTCCTAAACACAACGGGACTACCTTGCCTAACGAGCTTACAGGAGAACTTCTACGGCCTTGGACCCACGTTAGGTTTACCACCTTTTCTTCGGTTAGGACTTCTGTCGATGGTTGAGTTTCTAGCAAACACGGCTGTTGCATGACTCTTCAGGATACAGGCAAACTTAAGGGATACTTCCCGACGTCTGTATAGAGGTTAGGTTAGGTTAGGTTGATGTGGCTGCTAACTATTCCCAGCAGACTTCATTGTGATACCACATAGATCTGGAAGATCTCCTTGCCTACTCGTTGAACCAATTGAAGCTTCTGAAGCGAAGGAGGTTTCTGACGTCAGTGTTTATCAGGTCGCCTAAGTCTTTGAAGTAGAATTGTCCTCAATGGAGCCTTCTTTTACTGGACAGGGTACGTCAATATAGAAACTCCACGGCATTCTTGCTGTCTCTCAGCGGAAACGTGTCAGGCTTGAAAGGGACCACTATCTGTGACGCTTCCTATGTGATTGCCCTGCATCTGCTTGTACCAGGCGGCAGATTTTTGGGACTGATGTGATGAGTGCTGGTAACTCAAGCTCCTTATCACTGAAACTCTTACTCGACTTTCTTAGAAGGACGATGATGGGTTGTTTACCTGCTGGAAGCTCGAGGAAGACCATACCTAGGAGCCAGCTTCCTGCATGGCCTAAACATCTGGCCGACATCAGCGTAGACAGTCTCCAATGCTTCATAGCAGGCTCTGGCTGTTTCTACGGGCAGTATTTCTAGTTGAAGTACAGATCCATGTGGTAAAACTGGTCTTAGTGTGATTGCCATTGCAGCAAGCCACTCCAACCTAACCAAATGCATGCTTCTAGACTGGGAATCCTATGCACAAGCTCAACTATCTAGAGCTAGACAGTACAAGCATGGCTGCACTCAGCAGTTTCATCACAAAGAGCAACCTTTGTTCCACCATCGACCGAAGGCCACTTCATTCACGATGCCAGTGGAATATTTAATTCGAGGGAGAAGTCCCACAAGGCTGCATACCGCCATCTGTCCTTTTTTTGAACTCTAATCAATGACTTGTCGATGGAAACCATGTCTAATGTTTGAAGAGAAGTTCCACAAGGCTGTATATAGTCATCTGTACTTGATCGGTGGAAATAGAAGCCAGCCAGCGTTTGAAAAGAAGTCCCACAAGCCTGGATGTGGTCAAAAAAATCCAAAAATTCTGCACGAGAGCTCATAGAGAGTCGAGAAGGGACTCCGAACGACGGATTAGAAGAAGAAGCTTTTTCATGACGAATTATACTCTAGTAGGTTTGGCATGCCAGTGTCTGATGGTTTCGACGCTCAAAGCTGTGTTACTCTTGCAATGCCAGTGGAACCGTTCTAAGCGGACAAAAACGTTCAATTACCGTCGACGATGAACTTGACTAAGATTTAGGTGCAAGTTTTGACTGCGATACTCCTCTTTTTCTTTTCATAGCGCTAAAGAGGCTATGAATACCCTTCTATGTTTCCTCTTCCCCCCAATGATATGCATCACTCAACAAATCGGTCTTCCACTCGCTCCCCCTCTCACCACATCTCCAGTGCAAACAAATCCGACAAATCTCTCGATCATCTATCTCACACAAACCCTTCAGTTCTCTCACCAATTCCCTCCAAGTGCAGGCAACAAACCACAGTCGCAGCCCCCTCATTGCAAGGACAAATTAGTTTACTACCCCCCACAGTCCATCGTTTTCAGTTCATTGAGAAACTAAAAAAAACTTGGCATCCGTCCAGAACCGCAAAGCAAAACCTTATAAACTGGCAACTGCCCTCCCCAGTAGGCGGGGGGCGACATTATTAAGCGGAAATTCGCTTAATTTTATTCGCGTTTGGAACAATTGAATTTTCATGTTCCCTTCAGTGGAACAAAAGAAGATTACGTCTTCGGAGTCATAAATATGTGCGCCCTCTTGTCTGGACCAAGAAAATAAATCCCAATGCATTGCTTATGTATCTCTCCTACTCATCCAATTGACTGGAGGGAGGGGGCGCGCTGCTATCATAAAATAAAAACTTCTTCTCTGCTCCCAGAGTTTCATTACAATAAAATTTATTTTCGACGAGAGTAGGCAGGCTTGGCTGGAGGGAATCATAGAGTGTGGATTGTATTCATGAGGGCACTCCCATATCCATAGAGAGATGATGGCAGGCGGAGGAGTTTTATTGTTTGATTTTCTGTCGCAGGACAAGATTTATATGGAATGGGAAGGGGCCATGGAATATTGTTTAGTTTAGCTTAAGATGATGCAATAAGGATTCGATGGAACCTATAGATGGTGACGCATTGGCGGTTGAACTTTCGATGAAAAGATGGGGGTTAGGGTCGGGAAAATTAGTTGATGACGTCCGTTGGTAGTTTGATGGAAGTTTTGTGGACTTAATGACGTGAAATGTTGATGTGTTGACAACCCTTCAGCAATACGTTCCACATCATGCTTGCCTGACACTGACTGGGATTTCCCAAATGGAATTTGTTTGGCGATTTGATTACTAAAGTGGAATTTTGGTGACGCACTGAGTCAGTGATGTGTTGAAAAGCCTTCAACAATACGTTCCACGTCATGCCTGCTAGACATGGTCCAAAAGGACTTGGTTTGGCGATCTGATAAGGACCACTGTTGCTATGAAAATTAAAAAAAAAATCTAAATTCGTGGACTGCTCGCAGGATTTAGAAGCGATTTTTCCACTTCAATGCTATAACACGTTCCACAGTACAGATTTGCACTTACAAATTCGTTTTTTGCAACGGATTTGCAGGCAATTCGCAACCTTATCACTCATTCTAACGAAATTAATTCAAAGAGCCACAACAAGACACATGGGACATCCAAGGAAACGAAGGCTTGTGAAAAATTCGCCATCAATTCGTAAACAGTTCGCATGACTTAGTTTGTTCATTTGAAGGATTTCTCTGCGTCCACCCACTTCTTAAGGTTTACAACTGTAGTCTAGACACACAAAGGTACACTCATAGAACTACTTTCAAAAGAAATGGACATGGTTGTTCCAAAACTACGAAAATTCCACAAATCTCCCACCACCACCACCAAACACTAAACCCATTTTCCATCACAGAAAATATTTTTATTTCTTTGATTATCGATTTGAACAATTACCACCCCACATTGATGGGTGGGGTATCTCCCGTCTTCCGTCCGCAGGAAAACATTAAATAAATTCCAATTTATAGACTCTCCTTCTGAGGCTCGCAAGGCAACCGCAAAGTGCAAGAGTCCTACCGAACAGAACGAAACACAGAAAAAAGGATACGAAAACTTTACAATCGCATGTCTAAACGCGAAAGGTCACTGAAGTTTGTGGTTTGAATTCTATTTTCCTTCTTCGCAGTTTCTAGAATGTCAAAAGGATATAGGCTGATGGGAAAGGGAAGTAAAAGAAAAATCAATTTTATTTCATAAGAAAACGTGGCCAATGAGTGGTCACAACATTGGACTAACGACGAGTTATGACAGAGCAAGGGAAAGGATTTTTTTTCCTTTAAGCAGACTCCTGGATATCAACATGCGGGACTCCCTTAAAAGATCTTCTCTATCAATGTCCCATGGTAACCTTAAAGGGTAAGTCCATGGAGACGGCCCAGCTAAACATCTGATATTGGGACCACGGAAGCCTAACGTGGTCCTCCATATTCTGCCTCTGGACTTGCACATCAAATACATCGTTTCGAGCAGTGCTATCAGATTCAGAGAATCTGGGTTTTGGTCCCCTTGATTTTGATCTAGCCGATCTAGCCGATGATCACTCCGACGACTCCAAGATGGAATGCGGCGTTGGAGCAGGTATCTTCTCAGCGGAACTGAACGTATTCAAACCGTACCGCCTTTCAAAATCTTCAAGTATTTTCCAAGCGGAGGTACCAGCGATGAGAGACTAACCTCAGCTCCATTACCAAACAGCTAGGCTGCCATCAAAGTGCTCCACTCACTTACTTCGTCCTCCAAATAAGTAGAACAGTGCTCGGTTTAATATCACTCTCCTCTGGGTTCTCGGCCACAGTAACATAAAGAGGAATGAGAGCCGACGCGCTAGCTAAATGTGGCTCAACCTTTGATGTATCTCGTGCGGAGTCAGTCTGCTTTCCGATGGAACTCATCAAGGGCTCTATTGCCAACTCTAGGTGAAACGTACAGACCCGAAGTTCGTTGTCGTTCATTTATTTGCAGGGCTTGTCCAACAGTAGATCTATCCATATCCGAGGCTTGTTGTTGCTTCGTAACTAAAGGTTTTTTTTTCAATGTCCGGGCAGTTGGCCCAGTTCCATTATAGAAACCCCTTGGACGAAGGGTTGGTTAAACCGAAGCCAGTAACCCATTCAGAGATGTGTGCCGCCACCATCTCTTTTCCAAGACCCTGACTTAGTTTCGTAAATTCTTACCGCCCTGAGCTCCAAATATGTCGAAGTAGCCCGGATAAGGCCTTTCCTTAGATTAGATTATAGGGGTGGATGCACTTATGTACAGCCTCACTCGAATCTCAAAGGATCCATTGTGTTCACCGGTGAGGTCTTACCTAAAGATAAGACCTAACTAGTGACTCTCAAACAAGGGACAAGCTTCGAACAAAAACTGTGCAAACAAAGTTGTGAGACACCGCTCAGACTTCAAAGCTGGCGCGGTTTGATAGCAAGCAACGTATGATAAGCTTGCAGTTTTTAAGGTGAAAGACAGCGTTTATGCCTTAAAACTACAAGTCGGTTCTAAGCTCGGCTTTAAAGCGAAAGAGGATTTCTCGGGGGAACACAATAGCTCCATAAAAACCATAAGACGGCACGATATTCCACACTGTCACCCCTTTTGATCCAACTTAGCCTAGACCTTTAAGAGAGTCTCTTAAGACGACACGATACATCACACAGCCAGCCCTTAGCCTAGACCTTCAAGAGAGTCTCTAAAGACGGCACGATACACGATACACCACACAGCCAGCCCTCTTAATCCAACTTAACCTAGACCTTCAAGAGAGTCTCTAAAGAGGGCACGATTTACCACACAGCCTAGACCTTCAGGAGAGTCTCTAAAACAGCTTAGAAATCTCGAGATCAAGAATTACTGTTGGTAATAAAGCCTTGAGTCTTGGCATGGTTACACTTAAAATTCTAGCTTCAACGAGACAGGCAGAACAGACTAAACTAAAGAGGAAAACGTTCCACCACTTCAGCAACAAGTTAACAAATATGTAAGCCCGGCTTATCGTACTACGGAAAACGTGCAGAGTCAAGCCTACAGTATGACTCGGTTCCACGGGCTTATGATCGACAACTGAAAAGTGCTAAACTCACTCACTTCCCTGTAAAGTTGCGACTAGGGCTGCGCTTATTATAAGTGATGGTTAGGCACCGACTAAGCCACTGATTCGGCTTAAGTTCCACGACCAAATATTATAAGAGTTCATAGGAGCTATCAGAATTAGGCAGGAGGGTTGACAGAAAAATAAACGTCTTTTCTCGTCACACATAGGTCAATGTAGACCCATTGTGACTTAACTACTCAGTAAAGGTCCTATGCTGACTCCATACAGCTCCAGCTCTCCTCCAACTAACCTTGCTTTCGAATCTACAAAACATCGTGAGAACAAATACAACCACAACCAACCCTCATTTGGAACTTAAAAAATCAATCCGTCAGTGGACTTCTTCTTAAATTATCGTCGTTCTCCTTGTCCACAATCGGATGGTCCCCTCCAAACCTCTTACCTTTCAATTTATCCGCACATCTGTCATCGCTTTCAGAGCCAATTTCAGAGAAAAGATTCACTGTTCTTGGCAACTTTCCATCGTGTGTCTCTGTCTCCATCGTTCTCAGAATGACTACCCAACTTAGCAGCTGTCCACAAGTTTGAACATTTCCCGTTAAATCTCTGCATTTGCACTTTTAAAACACTTGCCATTGGCGGTCCACCTTCCCTCGCCTGAGTGTGCCACCGGTTAACACCTTTTAAACGAGCGAATCCCCAACAAAGCCGGAAGGCATCACCAGAAAATACCCCACGACATAAAACAGAAACAGGAAGGAGACGTCATGTCCAGTTTTGTATCCACTTTTGGCAGACATCCAACGAAGCCTCCACTCTCAATTCATTTTCTTCCTTTCATTTGCTTTCGATTTATCCTTGAACTAACAGACCCTCCCCTCTTTTTTTCTCTTTGCAGACGCAGTGAATTTCTAGGATGCATGTCCTTCCCGCTACGTAGTGTTATCGTTGCACCAATCAACGGCTCCTATAAGCTACAATCACAATCATGCCTAAGTAATCCGACACCGGCTGTACCTGTGATTAATCCTGTTAGCAGCACGAATACTGCACTACCCTCCGCGGCGGCGAATATGACATCGGCGGAGAAGCGTGCCGGCGCTACGGCCCGTCAGAAGTCAGTCGAAGAGGACGTCATGAGTATTGACAGCATGACGGCGGCCAATTTGAATCTGATCGACACAAACTCGAATCAACCGATTACGCTGAGCAAAAAGGCGATCCACCAGCGGGACGCTGATGAAAATCTATTTCTACGGTTCCTCGAACTGGATCCACCGACTGAGGTGCCCGCCAGTAGCACCAGCGCCGCAACAGGTTCTAGTGGCGGTCGTCGTTTGTCCTCTGCCAAACCCAATCTGGGGCGGACGCCATTCACCGTGACGAAAAAACTCACGCGGACCGCTGAACGAGGATTCGGATTCTCAATTGTTTGGACGCATCCGCCGCGTGTGGAAAAGATAGAGCCGGGCCTGTCGGCCGATAAAATGGGCATTCTTCCGGGCGACTATGTGATATTTGTCGACAAACACAATGTGGTCACCATGCCAGAGGCTGATGTACTAAATCTCATTCGATCACAGGGCAACACCTTGACAATGGAGACATTTCGAAGGTCGGGATCGTCGTCTTCATCCACAGGAGCAACAGCAACACCAGCAGTAGCTGTGGCTACAGTGGCTACAGCTACAGCAGTGACGGCAACAACAACCACTGTGCCAAGTGTTCGTCAGACATCTTCCACGGTCATGATGAACGGTGTCGGTAGCAAGTCTCGTGTAACCACCAGTGCGGCTAGCAATTACACAGACACCGCAATGCAAGTGGGGAGTAATCTCCGGCCATCGACTGCGTGCTCAAGTAGTTCAACCATGGAAGCGGCGAAAAGACGTCTCAATTTGCCACAAGTTACATTCAGCAAGGAGGTAGGCAAGGGAGTCCTGGTTTAGATTCAGATTATACAAACGGTATCCTCTACTATGACAAGTTTTTTTATTTTTTATTTTTTTATGTTTAACTCATACAATGTACATTTTGTCTTATAACAAATCGCGGCACAATACGCTTAACTTAATTTGTAAATAAAAAAATAAATGGCTAGCGTCCTCTGGTGGGTGTTAGGTCTTGGTCTAATCCGACAGACAACGCTTCAAGTAGCCGACGAAAATTACTAAAAAAGACCTCCAATTCGTTCACAAAGGAACATGATGACCAACTTGTCCAGCTCGGGATAACCATCTTACTTAAGACGGAACTGATACGACACGAGGTTGCGACCCCCAAACATAGTACCAGTCCCTACGGATTCAGCAAAAAGACTTCAAAAACTACATTTGGTATCGAAATTGCAACCAATTCACTGCTGAACTCAGTTCCGCTTCCATTCCGTTTTGCTCCGCTCACCAATTGCAACCAATTCACTGCTGAACGCTGTGTCGCTTCCATTCCGCTTTGCTTCGCTCACCAATTGCAACCAATTGACAGCTGAACTCTATTCCGCTTCCATTCCGCTTTGTTCCACTCACCAATTGCAACCAATTCACAACTGGATTCTGTTCCGCTTCCATTCCGCTTTACTCCGCTAACCAATTGCAACCAATTCACAGCTGAATCTTCCGCTTCCCTTCCGCTTTGCTCCGCTCTCCACTTCAATCTCAGTTCTACGTCAGTTGAGACGATTTTATTCGTAGCTTTGTTCCACCTTCTCTCCGTTCTAATCCGCGTCTTCTCCGCTTCCAAATCCACCTTTTGAACATTTTCTTTGAGTGATAACCATAGTTGAGGCCTCAACTCAAGGCTTTGTCCATAAAGATTGTCTAGATCCCGTCCGTCTAAACCCCATCAAAGAACTTTCAATCCGCATTTACTCTGCCTAGACCTGAGCAACGTTGCAATCGCCTCTTGCAACAGCCCTTTAGAAGATCAATTATACTCATTGGATGTAGAAAGTAGCCTTCGACGGCCGTCTGTCCCTAGCCATAGCCTGTGTGTCGAACCTTATTGAAGTATGAAGATCGATGACTTCTTTGGCACAAAACCGCGTCTACACATCGATATATGACACCTTTTCCATACACCTTACAACCTCAGATAACACTTGTAGGCGATATCTACTTCTACAACCACTCCAATAGACCCGTTTCAGTGTTCGTTTCGATTCCGTTCTGATCCGCGCCTCCTCTGCTTAGTTTCGTTCATCAAGTTAAGGTTTGAGAGGAGCCCTTCAGAAAAGCAACCAAAATGATTCAGAGAATGGTGACGAGAGGTAGATAGGAGTCCCGTGGAACTCACTCTGAGTCTAAGTAAGTCCCACCTTTCAACCTAACCACAGAAAATGAATAAGCCCTCGTCGTCAATCTAACAATCTGATTCAGCTCGTCAAAATAGAAAGACTCGGTCGAGTCACGGTCTACCTAAGTCAACTTAACCTTATTAAACATCACTTAGCCCTCTTCCGCTTCCTCCTTCAACCGTGTCTACACAGCTTAGTTCTTCTGATCTCTTTTCGAAGCCTTGAAAGTCTTCGTAGAGCCTTTAAAATAGACACTCGTCTCTCTCGGTTTACGAACAAATTTTTTGGAGGCAAGCTGATGACAAAGATAACAGTCCTCAGTCCAAAACCCATCGCTCGTTTCCTAAACTCCACAGGCCAGATCTAGGCACCGACTGTCTCACCCATCTTCAATAAGACACATCATCAACCAGGTCCCACAAGTCGTGGTAAAAAAAAGGCACATCCTAGTGCTAGTAGAAGTGATTGAAACTGGTGAGCCTGCCAGAGACACAAGTAGCGCTGATGCGCCGTTTTGATACCACAACTCACCAAGTGCTACTTGGCTTCTTTTGAACTGCCACCTCTATCTCAGCCCAATACCCATTGCTAGAAACAAGGCTCAGAATCCGCCTTAATTTTCATTCGCAGATCACTGATCTCAGGTCTCTTAGATGTGGTGCAACCTTTGATAGTTCACACGCTGAGTTAGTCGATTGGGCTCTCCAGCACTTTCTTTCAATTGGCAACTCTTAGATGGGATAGCCTAGGAAACTGTGCCATACCCTGACATACCCGTAGCTGCAATAATATGTAAGACTTGGCGCTCTGGCTACCCTAGTTTAATACAATGTAGCAAGACCCAGCGCAAGGGTTTCAAGCCCCTACGCATCTAAACCATTCTCAATCTACTGAATTTGTTGCTTAGAAATCTAGGCTCAAACGGAGACTTAGAGAAACTAGGTCGAACTTACAGCAACCTTACAATCGATGTTCATAACAAATGAAGTCTGACTGAACTCGTCTGGGGAACCCTTCCCTTTAGATGTGGACAAGGCTTCGAATGGATTCTGTCGCAACCTAAATATCACATTGTTGTGGGCTCCTCCTCGAAAGCCACACAGTTTGCCCTCAATCACCGGGTAAATGAGTTGAACTGTGCGACGATAACGGGTTGATGATGACTTCGACTGATCTAATCTTTTTGAAAGCTAGTCTGTGCGTTAAACAGCGTCCCAATAGTTCCACCACACTGTCTTAGGACTTCTGTCGACCGCAATAGACCCTAGCAGATGCCCATCTAGCGTAATGCTCGTCGCCACTGACTCAACAAAGCCAAGTTCGCTAGTGCACAAGCTCACGTTGCTCGCGTTAACCAACGCAGTTCGACTAAAAATTTAACACGCTCGTGTTGAACGCGTTGCGAGCCCCAAACACCTCTAATTGATCCAACTTGTGTAGTCTTGACAAAATAATCGGTTGCTCGAGTTGATGAACTGTGTTTTCGGTTCGCTTTCTGAACGCGTTGCTACCCTCGTACACTAGACGAATCATCTCCAATGAGCTGATTGGACAAAGTTGTGAGCCCCGTCCTCGAAATTGATTAATTCCACACGTAGAGTACGACGGGCATAAGTCTTGAACTAGGAAGTTATTTGAACCATTTTTGTCGCCCTAATCGTGCTTAATGAAGTTTTCAACAAATACAGAGTTCTGGTGAGCAAGGACCCTAGCACAAGACTAACATCCCCCAACCAGAGTCGCTCCCAAAATACCGCCATAACTTCGAATCCCTCACGAATCCCGTCTCATCTGACAAAAACAAACGTGAAAACTATATTATTTCTATTCAAGTTTGTAAATTTTGTTTTTAACTTTTCATTTTGTTTATCAATTTTGTTTATTAAATTTAAATTTTATTATTTAAGATTTAACGTTAAGGTTTTTATTTTTTGTTTAATTCTCTATCATTCCTTTGTTTACTAAATTTTTGTATAAAAAAAATAAATAAGAAAATTTCCACAACGTGTAATACTAAATTAATTTTGAGTGTAAAAAATTTTAAATTTATTTATTAAATATTTATTTAAATTATTTTATATAAATTTTTCTTTTGGAACGCAATCTTTAGGCACTTTTTTGTTTTTTAATTAATGTGAATTTATTTTTTATTTATTTGTTCGGGTTTATAGGAAAAATTGGCAATTTACTTAATTTTTTTTTTAAATGTTCCTCTCTATTTAATTTTTTTATTTATATGTGTTGCTTGAAATGTTTGCTTTTAGTTTTTTGTGTATGTTAACCGTTAAATAGTTGTCATAGGACTCTTTTTTTTTTTTATAAAATTTTTGTTTTAATGTTATATTTAACGCTGTTTTATATATTTTTTGTAATTTTATTTTATTTTTTAATAAAAATTAAAACAAATTCGAAAATAAATAAAATAAAAAATGTATTGACTTACCGTTTTTTTTTTTTTTTTTTTGTACTCTTGCACGTGATGAGGAGAAGTTGGTAGGACCCTGAAAAGAAGAAAGAAAGGACGTGAAATTGAGAGGAGACATGACAGAAAAGTTTGAAAAGAACACAACTTGAGAGATAGAGTTAGATTAGATTTAATTAGAGTTTGAGGTGGTCCTTAGTCCCTAATGACTGCGGCCGCAAGTAAGCCTTTTGTGATATCCTCTTCATAAGAGCTCCTCCATGATACCGGAGTGCGGGATGAAACCGGCGATGTCTTTGGGTGAGCTGGTGGTTATATCTTCCGCCTCGAGGTAGTGGTCACCTTAAAAAACGATGACGTGTTCTAAGTCACAGTGACATAGTTCGTGTTCTGCGGATTCTTCGTCCTCGTTGCACATCCTACAGGTTGAAAATGATCTAAGCAAGGCGTTATGTAGTCTGTCCATACAGTATTGTCCACTAAATTGTGTAAGATCTGTGCATGCTCTGTCAGACTACGATCCCAGTTTCCAGTTTGGCTTATGCGAAGAGCGCGTTTTGCTGCTGTGAGAGATAGGCTTAAAATGGGACGGATCTTTAGAGCTTAAGAGGAACAGTACTAGTTTATGATCGTTTAGTTATAATTCCGTGGAGGAGTTCTCCCACCACGGTTGGAGGAAGTCGGCACAGCCAGTAAAAAGGTGTCCGCGGTCTCGGACGGATAGCTTTTCTGAGCTTTTCAAAGCTAGTGGCGATGTTTTGGTAAGGAGCATGCACCACATCATCTGCATAGTCCACGACTGGACTATCAGCTCTATCTGTGGATCCTGGTAAGAACTACCGAAGCATATCCCTGCTTAAGGTAGCAAATAAAATCCTATCCAGTGTACTGTATGTATGTATAACGACTAAAGCCGTTTTACACCACACTCATCGGGGCACCAGTGTTGCCTCCGGCCCGACAAATCAACGATAGACCAAAGCTCCGGCAAACCCTGGAAAGGTACCAACGAGTTCCAAGTCGATATTCGCCATCCCTTTATCGACTTCAAAGCCGCATACGACCGAATTTTTTGCTCCCAATTCGGGATCCCGAGAGAACTCGCAATGAACCGCGTACATCTTGGGAACACAGAACCTCTGAATTGTTCTAAATATGCAACGGATTTCGACAAGGAGACTTCTTAAAGGCCGGAGTAAACACAGAAGGCACTTTATTTGACAAATCCATCCAGCTGTTGGTGTACGTAGACGTACACCGTATTGAAGCCTTTACGGCGATAGAAGAACAAGTTAAACGAGCTGCTCTCATGACGAATGAGGATAAAGCAAAGTACATGATGTCGACCAAAAATCGATCCGTCGAACACTGTCTAGGACAGAACATACAATTGACAGCTATAATTTTGCGGTTGTGGAAGAATTCATCTTACCTTGGGTTACCTTAGGCAACCGCTGCTCCTACGGTTTGTCCAAACAACTAGCGTATAAACTTCTAACACTAAGGTCCAAATCATGCTCTACAAAACAAAACTCATTGGACCGGAACCCTTCTTTGGGGTAAGCAAGACATGCAAACCATCTTTGAACCAGGATAAGCATGCCTCAAAGCTACTATCCCCAAAACTGTCACAAAAAACATCCGGTTTCATTGTGAATCTCTATAGGAACAATCTTGAAGCACTATTTGTACTCCTCAGTGGACACTACCGCCTGAGCAAACACTCATATGACACTAACCTTGCAACAGATTCAAGCTGTAGACTCAGAAAGACATCCGAACAGACTGTCCAGCCCTCTTTCAACTCAGAAAGAGAATTGTTAGCCCAGAAATTGTCCCAATGGAACTAAGTCACTTTCTCTTGAATTCAAGCTTACAGCAAGCTCCCAATTGCTGCTCGTAGCCACAGCTGAACTCCTTTTTGGAGGGCTTCTTGCTCTTATCCATCCAGACAGTTGCTTCCGGATCTTTGTAGACTCGATTCGTGCTTCGAACCTTGCCAAAGCAAAGCCTTGACTTCTTTCACTTCTCAAAGGCCAAACCTCGATAGAAGACCTTTGATTTCCACGCTCTTTTTAATGTATCCCTCTCCCTCTCTCTCTTTCTAGTCAATCGCACCCATCACGGACAATCGTCGGCGATTCCTCCTTCAACTGATCAGTCGCGAGCAAAACTTCATCTCAGCCTTGCACTTCGGTATGCAACGATTCGTTCAACCCCTCCTCGAACGTAAAGACCTTATTTCACCAAATGACCATCGAACCCTTTTCCAAAACATCGACGAATTGCTACGAATATCGGAGGACGTCCTCGAACAATTGATGCACGACGATCAGGAGCCGCAGCTGAACTTCACATCGCGAGTTTATCTGTCGAAGACAACAGCGATATGTGCGGCCTACAAGAAGTATTGCAATGGCATCAAGAGAGCCGACTGTGTTTTGGTAAGTTCTGACCTTCCAACCAATCCTTCAGACACAAGTCAAGCCTTCTCTGTTTTCTCATTTTTAGGTTAACAAATCCCGTCAAGCTGGCTCAGAGTTTGTCGCCTTTATCACGGAACCACAAGTGCCACGCAAGCGGCCCGATCTCACAATGTTCATACATCGGCCGTTGCAACATTTTCGCGAGATTCTCAAGCTGATGCAGATGCTTGCCTCGAACTGCCACGTGGACAGTGAGGAGCACAAGAACTTTACCGGGGTTATCAACGAGTTACAGGCTGCTTACCGAGAGATCACCGTAAGCAGTGGACTTATGGAGCCACTGGGCGAAGGACGACCACTGTTGACCCTGCAGGACTTGGAATCGCGTATGGTGTTCACAAAGTGCAAACCGTTCACACTGGCTGTGCAAGGAAGACAGTGGATATTCGGTGGCGATCTAAGCCGGGTGGAAGGACGTTCGGTGAAACCGTACTGGACTTTGCTGTTCAGTGATATCATCGTCTTTGCCAAGGTCAGTCGGGATCGGGTTCTATTCATAACCGAGGAGCCGATTCCGATTGCGAATATTGTGGACTCGTGCTTTCATATGCGAAAGAAGAGTAAGTTAAGGCCAACGGCCAATGAGGTCGTGCTAACGCGTACTATTCCCCCTTTAGCGGCTGAATTCAGGATCACAGTGGATCCGAATGGCCGACTTGCGGAAAGCCCGACGGGCTACTGTGCGCCCGATCTAACTCGGACTCCAAAGAAGAGCGCGAGACGAAAAAGTCTGATCCTACGAGCACCCTCGTTAGAACTGAAAGCCGTCTGGCAAAACCTACTCCAACGGCAAATGTAAGTGAATGTCTACAGACGTCCGTTCAAAACGCTTATACTCTTTCTTTTCAGATTCCTAGTGAACGCCGCTCTTGGCTCAACACCACTATCCAGTCCACTGGACTCCCCAGACGTCCTCAACACTCTAGTTCCTCTGTGTGACATCGGAATGGCCACCACCTCCATAGCGTCGATGAAACTCTCCTCGATGGACTCCATCAATCTGAAGAATCAACAGTCCCAACAGGTGCGTTCCTTTAGAACAAAACCATACGATGGAAGCTATGAGAACTTACAAAGATTAGCTGGCACTTTAGTACAACGTTCCTCCTCCACTCAGTCGAGCACTCTGCCGCCAATGGCGCAGCAACAGCGCCAGCAGCATCCACAACACCAGCTGCACAACCACCCCAATGACAGTCTGACGTCGTCGTTGCACTCGATAGCCCTCAGCCGACGCCACATGTACTCGCACGGGGACACAAGTAGTCCAATGAACCGTGCCACCCAATCGGCGGCGAATTCGTCTCCAGCCACCTGGCTTAGTCTCAGCGGAAGTAGCATAAACACAACGACCTACTGCTCTGAGCATTTGACCAGTCTGACAGCTATTCCCGAGGCACCGGCTGAATCCACTGAGAATCACTCAGCTCACCACCCAAGGCCATCGACTCTGGTCGAGTTCAGTCTGAGCTCTGTGGGGAGATCTTTCATCGACGAGTCAATAGCCCCCGCTGAGGACACTTCGACAAATGCTTCGGTGGCAACACCCGACACCCCAACCACACCAAACATTTCACCCACCTCGTCGAAACGATGTCCGTCGGATGCGTTTTCGAATGACTTTGTCATCCAAGAGAATTCCACTCAAAATCAGAACCTACTGCATCCGGAAGCAACCCCTCAAAAGATTCCCCTCGCTCAATTCGGTGGCTCATGGGATCTTCTTGAGCTTGACTTGGAGTTCCACGAGGTTAATCTAGATACCAACTATGACACCGATGTGGAGGAGTGTATATTTTTCGGTGACGATGATCCCTACGGAGTACTGCCCACTGAACCGACGCCGCCGGACTCACTGGATCTATGATTCGACTTTTGGACTTAGGTCCACGTCTAGGTTCTTTACGATTGGGAGTGGTTGAACGGTTTTTTTTTTTAGCAATTAACTGTGTAGTTAGGCAATTAATCGAATTGAAATTGTTTGAAGACGAAGTAGCCTACCACGGCGTGGGTTCTAAGAGCTTGTTGTTGAAGGCTTTCAGGCTTACATAGCGAAAGACCAAAACGAATTGATAACGACTTCTAATTTCGTACCTACCGATGCGATGCCTGATCCCAGATAATCTCATCAATTCAGCTTCGGACACATACTGCCTTTCAACATCGAATGTTCTCTTCCTAACCGGAGTGAAGCCCTTTAAGTTCATCTCCAGCTTTATTGAGTGTTTTGACTCCTTTGCCGGGTTATCTCCAACCAACTAAAGACTTTTTGCTTCACAAGCCTAGCTTAGGCTTAAGATTTGTCCATCAAAAGTGAAGCCCTAGTATGGCTTGTGTTCGTACAAGATCATAACTAGATGCCTGTCGGCCCTAAAGCCTTGGAAGACTGCAACGGATAACTCTTAATTTGAAAATACACCTGAGAAGGCCTTCGGAATCAGTAAGGCATTCTGCGGATAATTCATGGACTGGAGTGGGGGACCCCCATACTGCTCTTCGATTCAAAGAGAGCTCTTTGATCTAAAGAGGGCTCTCCGATACAAAAACTGGTCTTCTATGTAAACAGGGCTCTTCGATGCAAAGACGACTCCTCTTCGATGCAAAGAGGGCTTCTGTTCGATGCAAACAAGGCTCTTCGATAAAAAGAGGGCTCTCCTACGCAAAGAGGGCCTTTCGATGCAAGGGAGCACAGCGCTACAGATCTTGGCTTGGATCTTCTACTTTGCATCTTCAATCTTCTCGATTCATGGACACAACATTCCAGTTTCGTTTGCCAAGTCTTCGGTCATCTGCACAGATTCAGGTGATTCATGGTCATACAGAGGCCACTAAACCCCTTCGATGCCAAAAGCGGGTCTTCGATGCAAACAGGCCACTACTGTCCTTTGCTTGACAATGTCTTCCAAGGAAGTGTTAGGCAGACGAACTCGCCAGATATGGAACAACTATAACCTTGTTTCTCGAAACAAGGCACCTTAGGTCGGTCATGTTAACCTAAATTCAAGGTGGATGCTATCGAGAGGATGAAAGAGCTGAACGCATATCAGAACCGTAATACGTGTCATCACGGGGTACTGTCTAATAAGCAAGCATGCAACAAGGCTAAGCATACATTCAAACGATTAATGTAGAAGCCACACGGACGAAGAAGAAGCTTCTTTGAAGCTGCCCAGCTCTGTCCCGCTTTAACAATTTAGAAGTTCTGATAAACATAAGGGTCAGAAACCTCCTTTGCTTCATTAGACGCTCCAATTGATTGATAAAGAGATCTCTCCAGATCCATGTGGACCTATCACTAGTCCAAGTGTGTTGGCTTTCGCTGGCAGCCACTTTAACCTTACCTAACCTAATCAAATGAGGACCCCGTTCATCCAACGATGAGTTAAAGATGTTTAGCACAATTTCCTCCTTTGGAAATTTTTAGATTCAGTTCGTCAAAGGCTGTCATAGTCCATATGTTCGTCCAATGATGGACTAAAAATCCTGTGTTTGGCGTTGTCGTGAGTAGGGTCTTTTTCCCATCTTTTGTCTTGCAGTCCATTAGTTCCACTCTTTCGCTGCTTTTCACTCCTACAGCTGGTTCTGGCACTCTGGCATAGGAACTCCCCACCCAGAGAGCTCCTCTTCGCTGTACCACTGACATTTGTTTGATTCAGCGCAGCAGCCCAGATGGCGCAACTAGTTATCGCCTGTTTTGGTCTTTGGTTTCACCAAGTTTGCTTTTCATCTGCTCAACGCCGTGCGACGAACTCAATCATATTGACATGTGAGCTTATTGTCCAACCTCGATCCCAAATACTTCACTGCATCTTTGGCTGTTATTGTCTCTAGGAATGCCTGCACCACAAATGTAGTGAGAGTCTACCTTCTAGTCAGCAGAACCATCTACGTCTTCTCTATTGATCTAGTGCTAACTGAGGATGTTTGATCAGAAATCCAGAGCTAGACCAGTGTAAGAAGAAAGTTTAGTCAACTTGTTAGTAGTCTCGTTAAGGAGTTCTAAAACAGTCGCAGGCCGTCACAAGCTCAAAAGACTAGAAAGTAGATACTGCTTGGCACTATTTCGTTCTCAAGGCGGCTCATATCGAAATATTAGGGACTCTTGCGTTTCCACATTGAAAGCTAGTCAACCAATACTAGGCGGGACCAGAACCAACAAGAATCTAAAGACACCTTATAGAGCGATTAAATTTTCAGATATCGCTTACAGGCACTTAGCAGTAGAGCTAAGAGCTGTAATAGGTACATATCCGCCTAGATGGCGCCACGGTCATGACATTCAATCACAATTTCCCACAAACCACTTTTAGCTTGCGATCCTTTATAGCGTGTATCAAGAGATTTTGCTCTCGTTTTCACCTCCTTTGTCGCGTTGTTCCTCTGAGGTGGACTTGGAAGGATTTTAGCCATGGAAGACGAGACCTTCGAACTTTTCTAAGAAAATTCATTAATTTTCTGATCTTTCCAAGGCTTTCTTGCATCAAAGGCTTGCTTATCCACCTTTCTAATTCTGATTGCCAAGTCTCAAAGACCCAATGTATCCTTGAACCACAGCCTTGTGGCTGTCATAGTACATATACCTCGTCTTAAATAGAAACTCAACCCTCACCCATCTCCAACAAGCTCTTAGAACCGCAATTTAACTCAAAAAAAAAAAGAACGTCTATCACCGATTACAACAAATTTACTAAAGACTTACAAGGTTGTCTATATAAATCATGTTTACTGCGCCGCCGCCATTAATTAATTTTTAAACTAAGACTTCAACAATTTTTTTTTTTTAAATACTAGTTAGTAGCATTTTTTTCCTAAATAATCTCTCTTCGACTCATAACTTTACGCTTTATACGTACGAGTATACAAAAAGTTTAATTTTAAATTAAAAATATATATATATAAATATCTTATAAGAAAATGCAATAATTTGAATTACACACTCATGGTAACCGATACATATTGATCTGTTCAAGTTTGCCAATAACAAACAAAAATTAACTTATATAGGCTCATTGTTAAGTTTTAAATATTTTTTCGTGCTCATTGTAAGAAGTATTACAAGTAATAATATATAGTAACTTAGAGTTTAATAAAATTGTTTAAAAAAAAAAATTAAATTAAACTATTGTCATTGGATGCACACACTTTTGCTCATAACTCACTGCTTCAGACGTGTATATACAAAAAATTGTTTTTTTTTTTATGTAAATTTGTAGAAAAAAAAAAAATTTAATAATTTTGTAGTTTTTTTAAACAATTTATTTTGTTATTAGAAATTTTATGGTAAAAAAAAAACACTTAAAACTTTGTAAATTGTTTAGTTTTAGATCATTAGTTTCCTTAGCCCCTTTTCCACGCTCAAAAAACACTAGGGGGTGCACGATGATCGCTTATGCGAATGACGGGGCTTTAGCAGTCTCAGGAACTCCTGCAACGGTTCGGTGTGGTTTGGGTGTAAGACCCCACAAAACTGAACTCTTCTCTTGGAAATATAAAAGCCCAGTCATTGACCCTCCTTTCTCTTAATGGTTTAAGCTTTACTTTCATAACTTGGATAGGAAATGAAGTTCCTTCAACCCCAGGCATAGGTTATGTTAGGTTTGGCGGCAAGGACCCCCAATAACAGGGACCCACTTAGGCCAGAATGCCGGCCCATTGTGATACCGCATGTAGAAACCGAAGACCAGCCTCAGTAACCTCACATGCGGGAATTCCCTATAGGATAGGGATGTCGAGTCTGGCTAGGTCGCTAAGGTCATTGAAGAAGTACTCTTCTCTAGTGTTTTCCTCCTAAGCCTTGATAGAGCAGGGCAGGTGCAATGAAGGTGTGTAGTCGTTTCTTCTTCCTTCTCGTCTCTGCAGCTTCTACAGCAATCGTTAGAAAGTACACCCATTCTGATGGCATGCCTGCCAATAACACAATGTCCCGTAAGGGCTCCTATTATAATTCTTATAAGTTTCCTGTTCTCTTCAGATCCGGGTTAGGCCAGATCTGTTTCGATAGAAGACAAGTACTGATATTATTCCACCTGCTGTTAGCTATTTTCCTAGCTTCACTATCGATTCTAGAGAGAAAGCGGTTCCCCCCTCATTTTCAGAGAGGATCCAACCCGCGCCTTCCTTCGCTAGTTCGTCCGCACAACCCCGGGCATAGGACTGCAACAAATCTCTTCCATCTTTTTCGGTCTGCAGCTAGATATTTCAGCTATGGCCACGTCTTCATCTGGCTCGATGGGAATTCCATTCTGGTGATGTTTGTCGAGACTTTTCAGGTTCCAAAGACATACAAAAGCACGGATTTTACATTCGAGTCGAAGAGTCTAGAGAGAGATTTGACTGGATTTCCAAACTGGAGACTTACGTCTAGATCCGTTCCGTCATCAGATGATACAAAACTTCTTAGATAGCTAAAACTGTTCGACCTCCTCAATTGGCGTTTTTTGTCTTTTTGCCATTGACCCTTAGACCGACCGACTCTCCATTCATCTGCACTGAATTGACACATCTCTTCAAGGCCGCTGATGGTACTTGTTAGGAAACAGATATAACCAACATAGTCCAAATGACTCGCGACTCAGGTGGCGCACGCAAGTTGAAAGGGACCTCAACCAACTTAGCGTGCGAAACTGGAGACAGCTAGCCAAAGATCGAGCTGGCTGGAGACGCTTGTTGGTTGAGGCCCAGGTCCATCCCGAACTGTAGCGCCACCTTAAGTAAGTCCAAATGACTTAGCCTTTCAAACGGTCTCCATTGGATGTCAGTATATCGTCTATCACCAGTAAAAAGACGATTGGCGACAGAATATCCCCTTGTCTCACTTCCTGTTACACCTCGAAAGTGTCTAAGAGCTGTCTATTGTGCGGATTTTTTTTGAGAAAAACTACTGTACGTGGAACCATTTGGACCCAAAAGCGAAGGTCTTCACTTTGGTCTTGCCAATGATTTGTCCTATTTAACACTCCTTAGGCAGTTCACCCGCCCCACAAATGTCCACATCGTAGTGTGCTCTTCAGCAATCTAATTCAGAAAGACTCATCATAAAGGCGTTAGAATCAACCACGATAGGATCGAACCTCATAGATAAGATTAGCTTATATAGTGTGGTGGACCTTAGTCCCTTATCAGTGCGACCACTAATGGGCCTATTGTGATATCGTCTTCTTTAAAGCTCCTCGCTGGTGCCGGAGTGATCAAACCTCTTCACAAATCTCTTACATTTCAAGTTGCACTCTAGAAAAGAGATACGTCTCGACCAAAAGAAGGTCCATTGTGATGCCACACCTCATAAATTGGACAATCACTACCGTTCGGATCCAGAGTCGAAAGTCTTGATTTTATAAGTGAGTCCCACTCAAGTCACTAAGCTTTCAGTCGAAGAAAGCGTTAAGAGTTTTCCCTTCTAATCTATGATTTGTGATACATGTCCGGCCCTCATAGTTCGAAGAAGAGCATACTCAGGTTAGGTTAGGTTAGTCAATAGGGTTGACGGGAAAGAAGGTCCTTTCTCCGTCACACTTAGGTCAATGTAGACCCATTGTGGTACCCTAGGGGTTTCAGCCCCCCTTACTAGGAACCATAAGCCTATGTTCTGTCGAGCCATTCCGAGGCGCGGATAAATCTGTGTATGTCGACCACAGACTTGTCGGACAGTTCTTCCTAGAATTTTGAATCTTTTATGGCAGAGCGCTGGACAGTGGCAAAGAAAGTGTGGAGTGTCCTCATCTACTTCTTCGTCGCCACATCCCCAGCATAGGTCATCCGTGACTTCTTGCATGATAGTTAAACATATTATGCCCGGTGATGAAAGAGCATACTTAGGTGCCAGCTTCTTTCACAACCTAAGTGAACTGACTGACATCAACCTATATAGCCTCCTGCGCTTTATAGCAAGCTTCGGCTGGTTCTGCGAGTAGTATTTCTGGTGAAGCACAGATCCTGGTGGTAACACAAAGAATCTTATCTGGTCTAAGTGAGGTTGCAGCTGCAGCCTGCCACTCCTACCTAACCTAATCTAACCATCAGTTAGAGTGACCAGTGTGGGGGTGGCCATGGTGTTGTGATTGCATCATAGCTTGTCACGCTGAAGGTTCCAGGTTCAAATCCCGATGTCAAAAAAAAAAGTCAATCAACGGCGAAAAAGGCGGACGTCAACTCTACTACATAGGCATAACACTGGCAGTAGGGTGGTCATATGGCTTGAAAGTGTTGATCGTACTAATGACATCGGGATGTTCGAAAGGAATACTGTGAATTATAAGCAATGGCAACAACAATACCAATAATTCTCCCCAGTTATTCTGGACACCACCCGCGGAGCAAAAAGACTGAAACCTTATACCATCTGAGTTTCAAAATCACAACACCAACACTAGCGCTGTGTGAATCGCATCGTAAGGGTATTCATAACCCCTTTAGCGCTAGTGAATTATAAAAAAAAAGAGTAGAGGAGAAATGACGCCTCTATGGGCGAATTTCGTTAAGTGACTGTAAACTTATGTTGCCTGAATGATCATTTTTCTAAGCAGAGAGACTATCCATTGACTTATAAATTCCGCTATGTCCAGCTCGGTGAGAGATTCATGAGTAGCTTCAGTGTGGACGTTACTAAAGGCTCCCTATATTTCTAAGAAAGAGGTTAGGGTATATTCTTTCGACTACTTCGTGGAGAACCGTAGCATTAGTCCGTCACCTTACGGTTCTGTTGAACAAGGAGTCTGTGAAATTGATATTTTTGAACACCCCCCCTCCTATTTTATAAATAACCAACCCTTAATTTAAATCCCAAAAAAATCATTATAGATGTAAATACAACTTTTAAAAAAAAAAATTGTTAAAAAACAATCTAAATGCACACGATTTTTAGAACCAAAAAGTTAATTCATGTAAATTTTAAACAAAAACTTATATAGCAATACAATTTAACTTGTAAAAACAAAAAACAATATTTATAAATATTAATCTTAAAAGTATTTTTAAGAAAAAAAAATAAAAATTTTCTTTGAATAAAAACGCTTGTGAGTTTATTTTTTTCCGTGAAGAAATGTAAAAATTAATTTTATTTTTCATTAAATTTTACGTTTTGCCATTCGAAATTGTATAGAGAAACTATATGTATAGAGAAAATTGTGATGGACTCTAAAGATTGTATAGAAAAAAGAATTTTTTAAAAGAAAATAATTTTTGTGATTTTTTACAAGCGTTTTTAATCAAGGAATCCTTTTGTTTTTTTTTTTTTTTTTTTAGCAATTAGATGTTGTTTTGTAGAAATAATTTGTTTAGCAAATAATTTTTTTTATTTTTTTTATATATACACGTTTACAGCACATTAGTTTGATGCTTTTTTTTCTGAACCGTTAATAGAACTTTTATAACAATTGCGAGCCCATCACAATTTTCTATGAAAAGAGGATTTTTTAATTTGCGCCTCTCTTTCCCGCCCTTTTTTCTCACAGCACCGCTTTACTAATCCCGCTGAACAGATTGAGATGTTGATCGATGAGAAGTGCAGGATCTTGAACAAGACCGGTACGCCGAAGGCGAGTGCTTTGCATTTGGCCAACTGGATGAAGGGCCAGTTGGACAAGCAGCAGGAGGAAGCCCGATTGGCTGCGGCTCACTCGCGGGAGAACATCCGGAAAGAGGACGAACATCTGCTCTATCCAGAGGGCGACAGTGAGGAGCGAATAACTTACTGGACACGAGCACAGTTGGAGAAGCGTACCAAGGAGCTGAATCTGGCGAAGGAGAATGGAGCATTGCGTGCGCAAGCATCCTTCAGTGGGAAACGCCTGAGTGGAGTCGAAGAGCTGAGTATGGATGAGCGAGAGTCGGATGTCAAGAGTCAGTCGCGTAGCACGACATCTGACAGCCAGGTAAGAGACCGAGTGCGTAAGAAAAAAAAATCACAACCATCTAGTTGCCAATTTCCGAACATTCCTCAATCCTTCCCGTATTCCTATTGTAGATCACAGTTCGTTCAAGTCCGGTAGCTAATGTAGGCGATAAGCTATCCGTTTGCCGTCATTGTCATAAGAACTGCCAACAGCAGCAAAGATCATCGTCCACATCGCCGCCAAATTTGGTTTGTAATTCGCTAAAAGTTCAGCATAGTCAGGCCTCCCCGAACCGCTGCTGTAGATTGAATGGAGCGGGTCATAGTAGTGTTTCTAGCACATCGACAAGCACCGTAACCGGTGGTGAGGTACCATCCACTAAACCAGAAACAAATTTGCTTCACGATACAGATGAATCGCAAGACGTCATCGTCGCCAGTGTACGAGTTTTAGCCGATGGCGAACAGGAGCGCCTGCTGAATGGCCACTGTTCAGCCGAAGAAGATGGACATTCACCAACCCCCATTCCAAAGAAACACACGACACCACCGCCAAAACCCAATCGCCACTCGATCAAAGACAAATCGCTACGAAAGAGCACCAGTCCCAGCAAGCACCATGGAATCTGCAACTGTAAGTGTACTCCGGCGGATTTCGAGGGCACCACCATCAGCCCAGACGAGGTGACACAAGAGACGTGTAAGCTCATCGAACCCGCGGCTGCACCCAAGAAATCCCCACAAAAGATTCCCGATTACGAGCAGTCCCATCCCTCGAACGTGGATGATAATCCCCATCGGTTCTGCAAATGCGTCTGCAAGGATCGCAAGGACGACTCCGAAGGCGATGAAGACCTCTCGCTTATGCTGATCGGCTTGGCCCAGTTCAGTCCAGCCGCGAAACTTATACGCGCAGACACCGTCGCCTTTGTCCCATCGATTGCCGTCGTTCCACCAACCCCGGATGCTATCCTATCCAAGACAACAACAAACATTTGGGACAACTCAACAAGCGTGATCACTAGCACAGCAACCAAGTTACTCATCAGCAACGTGCCGCGTCAAGCGGTCATCGAGAACATCCCAGAAGACTCCGCCGATGAGTCGCCTCTTGATGAGGAACCCCCATACCGTCCGATGAACAGTACATCTCTCCGTCGCTATGGCACTCTATCCAGTTTGGAGAAGCTCCCGTCCGAGGATCAGCCCGACGATGCTCGATCATCTGATGGCGATGATCCACCCGATGAACTAGAAGACGACAATGATCCACAGGCGAAGGACGTCGAGCTTGAGAGTCGTGACGATGACATTGAGGTTGTAACCAAGGAAATCTTCAACACAGATGGCTCGGCTCAGAAGCCCTGGGCCACACGAGCTGGCTCATTTGTCGCCGGCAAAATGTCATTCTTCGAGGAGTCCCGAGCTTTCATCGACAAGTATCTGGGTCGATGGAACCAGGAACATCAGAATCTACCCAACAACGAGGAGGATCAAGTCGACGATTGTACATCGGGAGCAACATCGGGCGAGGAGGTCTGGGGAACACCCACCAGCGGAGGAGACAACGATGACACGCATCTCAATTCAGAAAATACACAATCGGTATGACTTTGCCTAACCATTTCCAAGTTTTTTTTTCCAACAAATATCGAATCTTTCAGTCTCCGACCAAGTCCAGCACGTCCTTGAACGATGATGATGACACTGAACTCATGATGGATGAACTTTTGATGGCTCCACCAATGACCGCCAGTACAATTCGGGGTTTATTACCACGGTAAGTTAAGACCAATATCGATTTCATTTGTAGACCTAGAATCATCAAGAGTTTTGGAGTAGCTTCCATCAGTATCTCTGTGACTAGACATAGGATTTAGACTTTGTAGACATAAGTACGTCCATTTCATCTCTAGAGACTCTTTAGGACATTCGACGTGACATGGGCACATCCCCACTTATCAGAGATTCTCTGAAAATGGCCAGCTTTCCAAGACTTATTCGCTCCAAATTGGAACCTCCGCAGTTGAAGAACTGAACTTCACAAGAGAGGCATCCCAAAGGTGGTAAATCACATGTATGTGGGCTATCAGAGCATGAAATTCGGTTTGAGGTACCACAAGGTTGTATGCTGTCACCACTACTTTGTCGGTGAAAGGTGGATGGATTCGAATGGAGTCTTACAACCTTTCTCGTCACGAAAACCAAGTGTCCGCAAAGGATCGCCTTCAAAAAACTTGGCACAGCACAATCAAGGAAGACTCGCAGTAGCTTAAGCTTCGATTTAAAATACCAACAGACAGTGAGCTGTTTTTTAGATAAAGAACTTTGTCTACCTTACGCAAGTCCCCATTGAGCCTTTCGAAACCGTGGCCTTACAAGAGCGAACCATGCAGCCCGTGATCGTTTAGTGGAACGCCATCCATTGAAACTATCTCGGTCGAGTACAAAGACAGCTCTAAATTGACACTTGTCTCTTAACGAGACGGCTCCAATGGCGACTAACCCAGGCTAGGTTAGGCTAGGTACAACTCTATCGATTCTACCGGAAGAGGAAGGGGAAGTAGCAAATTGCTTCTCAAAAGGTACGCAATCGATAACAGCAACCACAGGTAGACGGATGGCTCCACCGGCTTCATCACTAAACAGATCAGGCCTCAGCTAGATAACAAACGGTCATCTGCATAGATCCGTTCTAGTTAAACGCATTCTCTTTAGGTGGACCCCTAGCAGCTTGTGACCTATCATTATGCCTCTGAGCAATGATAGGTAGCAACGTTTCACTGTTCTGGATCTCATTGTTTTGGATGTGATTGCTTTGACGGCTGGGCT
Organism: Criorhina ranunculi; assembly: GCA_951813785.1. NCBI lineage: Eukaryota > Metazoa > Arthropoda > Insecta > Diptera > Syrphidae > Criorhina > Criorhina ranunculi. The sequence goes on along the minus strand of OX638385.1, from coordinate 4,115,477 downwards.
TGATGTTGATGTGTCTTTTTGGGAGTGTCTGCTGTGATAACTCTCGCAAGGTCTGCCTTAAGCAGGCTTCTGTGCTTCTGATGCCGACATCCACATCCATTTCTGACCCATCCGTGAAATTGGACACCCATCCGTGAAAATGGATACAGATCCGTGAAAATGGATATGTGGTTGAGGTTTATGACCTCTCCTTCTATCCAGCTCTCCCTGGAAGGAATTTTGAGTTCGAGGTTTAGGCCGAATTCAGGGATTGGTGTTAAAAAATCTGTTTCGGCCTCACTTGGTGCTTGCTTGGTGAGTTATAAGACCCGTTTTTCCAAAGGTTGGATTGTTGAAGGCGAAGCTCACTTCTTGCGGTCACTTCCTTTGTCAAAGGTATTAGCCCCAGCATGATCTCAAGGGCTGCAATCGGTGTTGTTCTGCGGTTCCAATGTTTTTAAGCGGAAAGACGTAAAGCAAATCGGCCTAAAGTCCTTGGGAGTTGCGTGGCTGGGCTTTCCTACTTTTGGGTATAAAGATGACCCTAACTTCTCTTTTAGGGCTTTGTTCCCTGCTTCGAACTTCGACTTAATGTCGAACCCCTTCTCAGCCAATTCATCAGTATTCTCGTTCCCTGGTATACTCTCATGTCCAGGGACCCAACAGAGCATAACC